>CM072995.1:243565634-244815634 GCA_037038555.1 Rhynchonycteris naso | reverse complement strand
ACAAAGATTAAAAGCAATCCCCTTAAGATCAGGAACCAGGCAGGGTTGCCCACTTTCACCACTCTTATTCAACATAGTTCTGGAAGTCCTAGCTACAGCAATCAGACAAGAAGAAGAAATAAAAGGCATACAAATTGGAAAAGAAGAAGTAAAACTGTCATTATTTGCAGATGATATGATATTGTATATTGAAAACCCTAAAGTCTCAGTCAAAAAACTACTGGACCTTATAAATGATTTCAGCAAGGTGGCAGGATATAAAATTAATACTCAGAAATCAGAGGCATTTCTATACACCAACAATGAAATATCAGCAAAAGAAATTAAGGAAACAATCCCCTTCACTATTGCAGCCAAAAAAATAAAGTACCTAGGAGTAAATTTAACCAAGGAGGTTAAGGAATTGTACTCAGAAAATTATAGAACATTGATAAAAGAAATCAAGGAAGATACAAACAAGTGGAAGCACATACCGTGCTCATGGCTAGGAAGAATAAACATCATTAAAATGTCTATATTACCCAAAGCAATTTATAAATTCAATGCAATACCAATTAAAATACCAATGACATACTTCAAAGATATAGAACACATATTCCAAAAATTTATATGGAACCAAAAAAGAACACGAATAGCCTCAGCAATCTTAAAAAGAAAAAATAAAGCAGGAGGCATCACTCTTCCGGATATCAAGGTTTACTACAAGGCCATTATACTCAAGACAGCCTGGTACTGGCATAAGAACAGGCACATAGATCAATGGATCAGAACAGAGAACCCAGAAATAAACCCACAGCTTTATGGACAACTGATATTTGACAAAGGAGGAAAGAACATACAATGGAGTAAAGACAGCCTCTTTAACAAATGGTTTTGGGAAAAATGGACATCTACCTGCAAAAAAATGAAACTATACCATCAACTTACACCATTCACAAAAACAAACTCAAAATGGATAAAAGACTTAAATGAATGCCGTGAAACCATAAGCATCTTAGAAGAAAACATAGGCAGCAAGCTCTCCGACATCTGTAGCAGCGGTATATTTGCCGATTTATCTTCATGGGCAACTGAAATAAAAGGCAAGATAAACAAATGGGACTATATCAAACTAAAAAGTTTTTGCACAGCTAAAGACAATAGGAACAGAATAAAAAGACAAACCACACAATGGGAGAACATATTCGGCAGCACATCTGATAAGGGGTTAATAACTAAAATTTATAAAGAACTTATAAAATGCAACACCAGGAAGACAAACAACCCAATCAAAAAATGGGCAAAAGAAATGAATAGAAATTTCTCCAAAGAGGACATACGGATGGCCAATAGGCATATGAAAAAATGCTCAACATCACTAATCATTAGAGAAATGCAAATTAAAACCACAATGAGATATCACCTTACACCAGTCAGAATGGCACTTATCAGCAAAACAACACAGAATAAGTGCTGGCGAGGATGTGGAGAAAAGGGAACCCTTCTGCACTGCTGGTGGGAATGCAGACTGGTGCAGCCACTGTGGAAAACAGTTTGGAGATTCCTCAGAAAATTAAAAATCGAACTGCCTTTTGACCCAGCTATTCCACTTTTAGGAATATACCCTAAGAACACCATAGCACTGTTCGAAAAGAAGAAATGCGCCCCCATGTTTGTGGCAGCATTGTTCACAATAGCGAAGATCTGGAACCAGCCCAAGTGTCCGTCAGAAGACGAGTGGATTAAAAAGCTATGGTACATATATACTATGGAATACTACTCAGCCATAAGAAACGATGACATCGGATCATTTATAACAAAATGGATGTACCTTGATAACATTATACGGAGTGAAATAAGTAAATCAGAAAAAAAGAAAAACTGAGAACAGCACGATTACATACATAGGTGGGACATGAAAATGAGGGTATGAGACATGGACAAGAGAGTGGTGGTTATGGGATGGGGGGAGGGAGGGAAGAGTGGGATAGGGAGGAGGGGAGGGACGCAGGGAAAACCAGATTGAAGGTGACAGAGGACAATTTGACTTTTGGTGATGGGTATGCAACATAATTGAATGATAAGATAACCTGGAGATGTTTTCATTGTACATATGTACCCTGATTTATTGATGTCACCCCATTAGAATTAATAATAATAAAATATATATTAAAAAAAAAAAAGACAAAAACCACAGAGTTATAGTTGGTTCAGAATATTTGCACAATATTTTGCAAAGTTATAAGATTCCAAGAATATGAAACTAGTTTTTTACAGTTCCTGCAAAAAGCTGAAGTCTGAGAACTGCATCCTGCTAAAAAAAAAAAAAAAAAAAAAAAAAAATCTCTTGCACTGATGCGCAGCCAAGTAACTTAATGTCTTCTTGGCCTTAGCACTGGAACCCTTGTAATATGCTACCATTATTGTTTTTATTTCTTCTGAGATCAGACAAGATTGGGCTGTTCAGAGTATGACCATAGACTATGTTTTATTTCTTAAAACAAACTTTTAATGTAATTATTTTTAAAAAATCGAGTACAAAATCCAACAAATTATAAATAATAATGGTAATGACTGCAAACAATTATAATTAATATAAAATAATAATGATAACATCAAAATATTATTACATGCCAGGAATTGTGCAAAGAACTGCTACTAATTCTTTTTGTCAAGGAGAAAAGGGAGGCCTGAGAGGACAAAACAGCCCATGTTCTTAAAATGATGGGGCCGGGGTTCAAATTTAGGCAGAATGACTTCAGAGACTCAGTGCTTAAACAGTTTGCAATTTTCCATCTAGAATGCATTTATCAATGCCAAAAGCACATTTCATGCCAATGCACAATCTTCATACATTTTCATTTTATATAGGTGATATGTATGATAAGCACAACAAATAGTAGAGCTACATAGAAATGCAAAAGAAAAAACATATTTTCATGTCCTACAATCCTACAATAAAATAATAAATAAAATGAATGAAAATTTTTTGGTTTTTTCCCAGTCAAGTGCTAGTTCTGGCTGACAAATGTCGTATATTCATATTCAGAGTGTAACAAATATCACATGTAACAATGGCCTCTAAAGATGGTATTCATGTACATATATATTTATATTTAAATATCTATATGTAAATTTGTGTATGTATATATCATGTGTGTACAAGTGTACACACATTCTGTGAGGTCTCTTTTCACTGACATAAGCATTTAGTTTTTCTGCTTTCTCTATTTCAAATGAGGGGGGAAATACCACCACTATCCTTAGCAGCATAAAAAGATTTACTATATTATTTTGCCTATACTACTCAATGGAAAAACTCTTTAAAGATCATCTGCTCTACACACATTACTTGCTCATCTATCTGCTCTACACACATTACTTCTTAAGGTATATTTTGTTTGGTTAGAAACATGATGCAATGTGTCCATGCAGGTTCATCAATTGTAACAAATGCACCAATAAGGCATGAGGGCAGGGAGTACCATATATGGTAAAACTCTGAACCTCTCTTGTAATTTTGCTATGAATGCAAAACTTCTCTGAAAAGTAACATCTTAGAAAATTTTAAAAAATCATATAACTTTAGAAACAGTTATTAATAGAAGTTATTTGGTCTTCTGAAATGGAAATAATTTGATCACTTATTAAAATTTTAAGAATTAAAGACTGGACTGATATTGGCAAAAAAAAAAAAAAAATGTCCTAAAACAAGACCAATTGCAAAGTAAATGGAACTGGAGCCAATGTAACATAAGCAAACAATTTTTTAGTCTTTTAATCTACCAAACCTTTTACCATGTGAAGATCGTTAGAAATACTGTTGTTTTAGCAAACCATAAATCTGTAATCTGTCTTTTACTTGTTATAAAACAAAAATTTAGGCTTTGATAGAAAAGAGACACGATACTAATAAACTCCCTCTAGTGCATCAGTTATATGATGGCACGAAAGACAATTTGTTTTCAAATGTATAGATCAAAATATTTTCCAATTTCAACAGGTTAAACACTGTTTTGTATATGTGTAGAGACACTCACTAAGCATGTGTAGTTACTTTGTTTACTAAAAGCCAGTATGATAGACTTCCAGGAGTGCCAATGTCACAAGCACTGTCACATAGCGCTGAGTGCTAACTTCCATGGAGGGGGAGGGGTGGAGGGAAGGGCTGAGTACGCAGCAAGCCTGCACCAGTGCCCTCACCCTGTGTTCTAGGAACAGGTTCTTCTTTCACAGTTTGTCTTATCTGACAGGCCCATTCTTAGCGTCACTGTCCCTGTCCTCTTGGGTTTTCTTCAGGATGGGTTTCTGGGGAAAAGATTTATGGGTAGCTGGCACAACAATATTTTTCAAGAGCTTCATGTGGTGAAAAGATTTGGTAGATGAAAAGGAAGTGCGTGATCAAATAGAGAAGAGTGTGAGCAGTACGTTTTATGTGGACCTACTATGTACAAGCCATGGTGCTCTACTGACACACGGGATTTAATCCTGATGACTCTGCATTAAATCGATGCTCACGTTCCCATTCTAAGATAAGGAACTAGGCTCTGAGAACTGAAGTCTCCTCGGTGGTCATGCCCTTGGCAAGTGGCAGAGTTCAGTGATTTCCAAATGCCAAGTGAGATCTGGTGCTTGCCCAGCAGAGTGTTCACTGGTCAGTGCCAAAGCGAGAACAAACATGCACCATGGAGGGAGGCTTTTAGAAAGATAAATTCCTTCGGAAAACTCTTTTATTCTGAGAATATACTTTCTTTTTTATTGAAGTAAAAGGCCTTTCAAAAATAAAGCGGTTGTGTATACTGATGGAAATTATCTTGTTAAAGTCCTTTACCTGGCAAAGCGAGTGGCTAGTAACCCAGGTCAGTTGCCCAGGTGGTTTTAGAAGTCTTAATGAGTTATGAAATCCTAAGGCATGGAAATGTGCAGTGTAGCTGGATTTAAACCCAGGCTTTAAAATACTGTTTAGTTTCCAACACACCAGGCAGCTTTCTGCATGCTCAAATGGATCAGTTATTCCGAAGTCACAGAGAGATACATATTTTAGACTCTAAAATAGCACCATCCAACAGAAATTTCTGCAGTGAAGGAAATATTCTCTGTGCTGTCCAGTACGTTATCCACCAGCCACACGTGGCTACTTAGCACTTAAAATGTGGCTGGTGCAACTGAAGAACTGGTTTCTACTTTTATTTAATGTTAATTCATTTAAATTAAGAAGTCACATGTGATTACTGGCTATCATGTTGACCAGTGCAGCTCTTGAGCAATCTTTACAAAACTTCAGTTATATGTCTTCCGAGAAAAGATAATGTCTTACATGACTGGGGGAGAAAAGGCACACACTTTAAGCTGGGGGTGAGGGGGGCAGGGAAAGAACATTGATACATTAATATAACAAAAACTCTAAATGTTTGGCAAAAACTCTGAGTCAGAAAGATTTGCCCAGATGCCCAGGAAGAAACTCCAACAGCTTCTGCTTAGAAGACTGTCGTGTAGTTGGTTAAATGTGAAAAAAGGATTTAAGTTTAAGTGCTTTACTCTATTACTTTCTCACCTAGAGGCCACTGTTCCTCCCAGCTAATGTCGCAGGGATTGTCTAACAGCAGCCATTGGTCAAAATCAGTGTGTTCAGGGCCAAGATACCGGGATCATAATTCATGGTGTGAGTGTGTGTGTGTGTGTGTGTGTGTGAGCAAAATTTTGAGCAGAATTTTGTGATTTCTAAAACTGAGCTGACATTTTCCCTAGCTTCCTAATACAAATGTTTTGAAGGTAAATTATTATAACTTCATGGAAGAATTGTACATCAACTCTAAAGACTAGAGAGGTGCCAGGAAATTTGAAGAACCTATTCCTATATCTGTTCCTAAGTATGCACCACACACATACTTGTCCCAAATACTTCATTCCCCAAAGCATCTCTGAAGCTAAACCCACAGGGGGAAACATGGTGAACTGTGAATATTCTGAAATTGAACTGATGACTCCTAGGTTTGTTCATGAACCTTTGAAACATACTTTTACCACTTTCAAAGTGATCTGTGCTTGGAGAACTGGATTACAGACAAGCTCTCTGTCTGGGAACATCGGAATCCTTGATAAACAGTACAAGTTTGGCTATATTTAAACAAGTGCAAACAAAAATAAACAGCAAAAAATACTAAAACACATTAGAAATTTTACCTAATTTCTATAGTATATAGAATAAGTAAGCGCAAACTCAATGTATAGAAGATAAAGAATGCACATAAAAAGAAAGAAAAACATTAAAAAGTGTGCAGGCAACACATGAAATTAACTCCATGGTTTAGTCTAGGAGCTCTTTCTAGCAACTGCCTTCTTTTTCACGTCTGTAATAATATATTCATAATTGAAAATAATCATGATTAGATGAAAGCTTTACTTTAATATATTTAAAAAAAATCACCCAAGGGACCTTTAGCTAACACATAAATCAGAGTGCTTGTTTTCTGATTTCTCTGTAAAAAAAACCCCAAAACTAAAAACAGACAAATAAAAAAATAACTAGCCAAACAAAGAAAACAGGCTGTGGTGGAAATAACACGTCTCTCTCGCGGTTCCCTAAGCAGCAAAGGGATACTGGATAGAGAGACATGGAAACCTGAGAGATGCGAGCAGACTCATTAGTTCTCTCGGGAAGTGAAACAATGGTCTTGGGATCATTCATAACATTTCCTAGGAGACCGTGTCATTCACTGAATTGCTTAAATGGTTTCCTGTCACAGTGAGGCCTCTCACATTTGCAGAGGTGCAAGCAGCTGTTCTTTCTCTTTCCGCTTTTAACTCGTCCGCTTTCAATGAGAAAATGTAGGAATTAATGCCTTGCTTATGTTTAGACACACCAGTAGTAGTCAGTGACAGCAATTTCTTTTCAATGTAAGTTAAGAAAAACTGTAAAGACTCAAAACAATTAAAGAAAGCTGACACAGAGCCTGAGAGAAACTGCAATGAGAAGATGGAATGATTGGGGATGTTTTTTCAGCAGTTCAGACCAGATGCTGAAAGCCCCGTGTTTGCTCTTCCTGACTTGGTTTTCTGGAGGCTTTCCTTCATTGTATTGGCAAAGCACATCTTTATGTTTCATATTGCAGGAATGTAGTGAGGTTGACTTACTAACACTCTCTAGTATATTTTATCTCAAGAAATACATCACATAACTGTTCTGGCAGTATAACTATTTCCCCATATATAGCTTAGAAAACAATATTAAAGACATTAAGAACAATTCACTACAGATCTAACACTGACAAGCAAGAGGACTATTTAAAGTGATTGATGTGCAAGTGAAAATAGGGATGCATATAGAAATCTCAAGATTGACTGGGCAAGCTTCTTTTTCTATCTATAGTTTTTTAAAAAAGACAAATACATGATCCAAACAAATTTTTTTTTATTTTGTTTTCATGGCTCTATAATGTCTCAAACAATATGCTGGCATAAAGTAGGTGCTATCAATAATTGCTAAATGTTAATAAAAAAGATACTCTCATTAAAAAACTCAGCCAATTAATATACCCCTTATTTGGGAAGACATTTAACAAACTACACGACAGTCTTCTAAGCAGAAGCTGTTGGGGACTTCTTTCTCTTCTGCCTTATAGAAGATTTTTAGATGCTGAGTTAAGCTTAATCCTGTAGAGTTACATATCTTTTCCAAGACGTGGTTGCATTTTTTCTTTAGTCCTTTTATTAAGAACTAAAGCTTTTATACTATTGTATTCTTAAAATATGAATGAAAACCCAATGCTCATAGTGTCAAGTAATTAATTTGGTCAAATTAATTCAGTCAACAGATACTTTTTTCTCAGAAGTTTGTCTGCAATAGTTCATAGCACTTTTTTTAAATAACAGTATTATCAAAATAATTTTCCCTTAGAAATGATCAAAGTGTTTGTTGTATTTTTTTAAAAAGGTTAAGTTCTCAAGACTTTAGACCTCTCATCCGTAAAATGACATAAATAATGAACCTATCCATGGGACTGTGAAAAGTAGTAAATGAGACAACAGACGTGAAAATACTTGGAAAGTGAAGGGTGACATATGTATGTGATGGATCCATGATTATTACAACCATCAGTCATCTTATTTTCTCCTTGAGCCTCAGAGATGTAACTAGCATCTATATATAAAGGATAAGGTGATGACATTCTGTCTATTAGGAAGTGGGCATTTCCCTTCTTACTTTCTCAATAAACTAAATGACTTATATTTCAACTTAAAGAGCATGTAATGGTTTTCCAAAATATTTAATTCAAATAGATAATCACAATCCTTCATTGGCAGTTTGTATATTTGAAATTTCTAAGGCGTTTTCTCAATAGGGAAGCTTAACTCGAACAATGCATGTAAAATTATCAAAAGCAATTAATATATGTTAATATCATTCCCTATAAAGTAAAGTTGTACAGACATTAAACAATATTCCCAGCACTCCCATGATCTGTGTAAGATAAGAAAATGGAGATTTACATAAAGTCACATGTGAAGTCAAATGAGAAGGTATAATTCTTTATGTGTCATATCAGATAGAAGACTGACATAGTAATCATTTACTCTATCTACCTTGCTTCTCAGAGGAACTTCATCTCTCTGGTAGAAAATGCTTTCCAGGGATCAGGGCCACACACAAACCCTCTGGCTCCAATGTAAATATCCAGGGTGAACAGGAAAGCTGAGCTCATCAAGATATTCTTTTTCAGCAATATATAAAACTATATCATAGTTTGATTAAATTTGTCATTCTTATATGAGTTCTATAAGATAAAGAAACCCTTGAATAGGTACATGAAGAAATGAGACCATCCTTGTAAGTTTGCTTTGGGGAAAAAAGCACTATTTATATATAAAATTGTCATAAATTTTTAATAAAATGCACGCATATATTTAACCCTTTGAGTAGTTTTTTTCATGCTTCCTGATCCCTGAGAGTTTTTCAAAAAATGAAATTAGTTTCAGTTCCAGTTTTATTAACTTAAAATCATATTTGCTTGATAACCAATTTATGAAAACAAGAACAAATATTTGCCTTTTTTTAATGTTGCCTTACACACTTTTAAAATAAATCAACCATACTCTGGATGGTCAGGAGGCACGAGGATGTATATGAACATTTGTACTATTCAAAGGGTGTAAAAGAAACAATCTGTATTCTGGTATCCAAAAATCAACTTGCTACAATTTTAAGAAATAGACTACTTTAACTCCATAAAACAGAGTCCACCAACTCACCATGAGTTTGTCTCTGGCCTCTGCCTAAAGCAAGGTTGTTTCACCTTTGATGAAGTTGGAGATGACTTTCAAGCTGATCATATGGGACTGTTCTGCATTTTTCTACTCACCCCTATTATGTTCCTTATTTTGGTCTGCAGAGTGGTTCTTTTAAGCCTTTTCTTCTGTTTGCAAGCTGCCCTATCCCTCTTTTCTTAAGTTGTTGATAGCTATACTTTCTATTTGAATAAACTCCAAATTTAGATTTTCCCTTTTCACTTGTGTTTTTCTTCTTTGTCCTGCCTAAATAATACTATCTCTACTACTTCCCCAAGATCAGTCTCTTTACTTGAGCTCATGATATTTTTTTGTCGGCAACTACAGCTCCAAATTAAACACCCTCTTCCCCCCAGTTCAAGTTTCCTGAAGTCAAAAAAAATTTCCTTTGAACCTAATTCTCTCTAAAGCAGCTTTAGTTTTCCCTCCTGTAACTTATCAGCCTTCTCAAGAGGTGCCTGCACTTGCTGATATCTCCACTTTCAACTCAATCCTGAACCTGCTGGGCTTCTAATTCTATTACTTCACTAAGACACTTCATTCAGTTGTCATCTATGCCTAGTAATTACAGAAGGGAATTGTTTTTTTTAATTTCTTCTCATCCTCTGGACTGATGTTTCTGCTCTTTGACATTGTCCTTTAACTGGAGTTTCTTCTAAAGTTCTATCTCTATCATGTAAAAACCAAAATCATAACCATTAACTTAATGTCATTATGTTGTCTACTCTCCATCCTGTGTTCCTCATGTCAATATGTCAATATTGACTCCTTCAGGGGCAAAGCTTCAGTATTTTCTTTGGTTCTCCTTTTCTACTGTCTGTACACACACACACACACACACACACTCTGCAAGCCTCTCGCCTCTTGCATTTGGATCAACCTCTTCCTCCTATCACTCTCCCTTGACCTGCCCTCCATCATATTTAACCTTCTTTGTTTCTGTGAATTTCAAGATGATCCACTTTCCTGCAGTCACTTTACTATGTAATCATTTAACAATAGAGTAACCAGAATGCAATAAAAATAAGAATTGGATTATACCAAATCCCAGCTACAAACCTCTGTGGTTCTTAGGTTCCACACACTATATTCAGATCTTCTTTCTTCTCTGCCACATTTCCCCACTCACACCAAGCAGACTGTCATTCCTTAACTGAGCCATGATTTCCCTTGCCTCACATTATGCAAATGTTGCTCCTGTAGCCTGGCTCTCTGTGGGTGGCAAGCACTCCCACTCCTCTCTGATTCCATAGTTTTATAAATGCCTCATGGATGGTGTTGCTGTACTTTATTATAAAGGTCATAAATATAATCTGCATATTGGGAGCTTCAAATATATTACAGTTGTTCAATAAGTGTTTTCATTATGTGTAAATGAATAAATAAATGCCTTAAATTTCAAACTGACAAAAATAACACAGAAAAAGAGCCACTGGAAAAGAAAGTTGTTTGGGGATAAAAAAGAGTGAACACCATTAATTCAAGGAATTAACAATAAAATACTTTTTCTAATATTTCAAAAGCTTTAAACTTGGTTTGAAAATCCCTATGATATTAGAATTCATAGCATTTTAAATATATCTCAATTGATGTACCATACAGGTATTAGCACTGGATTGCCAGATCATCTGAGAGGTTTTTGTGGTATTTTGCCTAAAGTAAGCTACTTTTGGAATATGAATTGCTGGTGGCAAGCACAGAAAACATTACACAGACTTGAATACCATTTAAGAGATGGAGCAGCTTGGAAAATAATTAAAACTGAGAAGCAGGTTTGCAGACCACACACTATTATTAGATCATTTTCGCAGCACAATCCAATCCTGTATTCACCATCATGTCCTGTAGCTTTCAAAGTTGTGGAGGCTTCTAAATAGGACCTTACTCCCATTCAATACCCACACTGTCATTTATGGTAGTTCTTACCTCTGTATGTATATTTGATCTTTATTTACCTCCTCTGCATGTAGACATTTGTCCAATTACACTCACCATTTTCTCATGATACCATCTCAAAAACTCAGGACAGGTTGCAATTTAACTTAGAGGAATTAACTTATATCAGACCTCTAAGGTCTAGTGTTATTCTTGGCACTTTAATGGGTCACCCAGGTATTCCAATAGGTCTGAATAGAGTTCTAGAAATGAAATCGTGCCTTACTCTTCTCCACAACAAATAGCTTTTAGTTGCCATTTTATTAACACTTGTAAAATGACAATACAATTAATGCTCTATTCTCCCGAGGAATGAGTGACTAAGCTACAATCATTTTGATTCAAATACTGAATTATTAAAACTCTTATTGTGCAGCTGTCCCTGTTTGAAGCATTGCAGGAGATATAAGAAAACCATAAGCCAATGTTCCTGATTTCAAATGATGAATAATCTATGGAATAACATATCTCAGATCAAATTTGAGTGGAAAAGACAGTATGTAAGGCCTATTTTGTGTCCTTGTGGACCACAGGTGAAAGTATCTCACTATTAACTTAAATAATGCCCAGAGCTATACTAGCTTTCAAAAAGTATGTATTTCTTTTTCTGCTTTATTTGGCAATGAATCTTCTTCAATAAGTTATACCTCCCCATACTCCTGCCCCCACTCCAAAGATCTACATCTGTTCTCTACTTTTCCTTACCATGTGTGTTGCCTTAATATTCTGAAGACTATCTCCCATTCATAGTGACCTCTGAAAACCCATTCATTCAAGACGTGACATGAATAGATTCTAGTTCCACACAGTGGAAAGCATGTTGCTAGTTATTAGAGAAAATACAAAGTGGTTTTCATCTTCTAGCTTCTATCCTTGTTGTGTTCTCTTTTTCCTCCTGCTCACAGACCTTTCCTTTACCAGCTCCTCTTATCACCCCCTCACATGCAGGGGTGGGCAAAAGTTGGTCTGATGACAGCAAAGAACTCTGGGCCACAGTGTGCTTGAGGATAGCAAGTAGACTACAAGAATGTGTCAAGAATGAAGGCTGGCAATTTGAGTAATAAAACTATTACAATAATCATAACCTGCAAGTCTTTTTCCATATAAACAACTGTAAGCCTACTTTTGCCCACCCTATCTATACTCATGTGGCTGGCTAGCTCAAAGCAGGTCCAACAGGAATTAAAGCAAGTGTTTTCATCATAAATATTTCCACTAAAAATTTAATTCTCACTTTTCCCAGACAGTGCATCTGTGGCGAAATAAATGTTTCTTGACAAAAGTGACAGTATAACTCAAGTTAAATCTACCATTTATCTTCAAATTATATAATTTTCCTCACCATTCTTTCTAAATTCTAGAATGATGAAGGCAAACAAATATTGTTGGTTTTATTATATTACCAATTCTAGAGACAAACTAACTTGATTTCTGCAGAAGCTCCCTCTTTTCTTTGTTCAACCTTGTACTTACATATCACTGGCGATTGAGGAGTTTCGGGACATAGACTTTGGAGAGAGGTCATAATCGCTGTCAGACCGATACAGAAATGACTCCCGGCGTTGACTGTGGACAAAGTTTGCTTGGAGAATTAGCCCAGATCCTGGGCTGGTCATGGGATCCAAGGGACTCCGTCCAGCAGATGTGCCATTGTCCACATCGAAACTGTAATGAAGGAGAAGGAATAATGTTGCTGTGAATACTTGCAAGTTGATATTTTACTAGAGGGAGATTTCAGTTTAGAAATTGACAGTGGGAAAATTTACAGCTGATTCCTGCTGTTAAAATACAGTAATAATGAAATACACAGAAGTAAAACAACAACAACACATTGACTTCCTACTCTTGTCTTCCTAAGCTTTGGGATGCTTGATACTTTTGTTAACCAACCAGATACAAGATATAAATCTCTCTAAACTCAGTTTCAGTTAAAAAGGAACCATTCTGAAAAGAATAGTTCTCTTAAGTATAGACTTCCTTTTAGAAAAAGAACAAATACACAGTAATTGACTAAATAGTTGGGTTCAATTCAGCAAGTGCTTATTATATGCCTACTATTGCTTCCTTAAACTTGGCTTCTCTCCCTTTTGCCTGTACTTATCCAATCACTAATTTCTATTGCATCCACTTCCCTTCATCACCACTGCCAGTATCTTAAGTCCAAGATTCCACAAACTCTCATCTACATTATTATACCACCTTATAATTAGTCTCTTGTATACATTTTCTACACTATACCAAGAGTGATTCTTCTTAAACTATAAATCTGACTATGTCACTTGTCAGTTTAAAACCTTTCAGTCACTCACTATTGTCCTCAGGATAAAGTCCAAATTTCTTGGCTAGACTGACAGCATCTTAATAATTCATTCTCAATTACAATTGACCATTTTCCCAGCCTCAACATGCAGCCTTGTGCCATCAGGCATCACAGCTCCACTCCTACCGAACCATCACCTCTGGCTATCACTACATAATCTTTTGTTCCCTGACTAATTGCTAATCCTTGAGGATTTAGACTTCACTTGAAAGGCATGAGATGCCTTTTTTCTCTGCTCCCAAGGCACTTTCCCACTCCTTACCTGTATCATTTACCAGGAAGGAAGATTCTCCCTACTTGGTCTCTATTGCTAGACTGTGAGCTCTCTGAGAATGGAGAGTCTGTGTTCTTAGCACTTCAGAAACCTTTACTACATGGTTTGAATGAATGCGTGAATGAATGGAAGGCACTGTGCTCAGCAACACAGATTTCAGAGTTGAGGGAAAAAAGAACCACATGTTCACAGTTTTTAACATCACAGCTCTTATAATCCCGGTAAACTTTCCACAAAGAGCTTTTCTAGTGAAACATCAACCAGTATTAAAATAAAATCAACTCCCATGTCTTCTTATGAGAGGAGGGTGATAGCTCAGGTATGTGGTTAAAGATTGTTGAATAAATAAACAAATGAATTCAGGTTTAGTTGTTATCCTTGTTTTCCCCACTAGAACCTTTTCCCAAACCATTAACCAGCTAATTTCAAAACATTATTTTATTTTCTCCATTGGAATTATTAGTAAATAGTGTCAGGACCCAAAGATTAAAAGCCAAAGTGAAAGAAAAAGCTAGGGCTTGAATGTTTTCTGGATCACCTATGAATCGCTGACTAAATAAGACCATTAACTCTAAATTAATCCACCTAGTTTCAAAAAATAAAAAACCTCATAATGTAGCTTTACCAGTACAAATATCTTTTCTAACTTAACATTTTATTAGAATTGTGTCTTTTTTATGCGTTTATTTGGTCCTTGAAAGACAATGAAAGACTATCAAGTTAAACAGAGAAAAAATACTAGCTTCCAAGGAAGTTAAGTGAGCAAAGTTACTGAGCTAACTGGATTGAACACAGCACTAAAGTATCATTATGTAAACCACAAATCTGTGCTAGTAACTGTGACACCGAAATGGGGGACATTTGCTTCACCTAGAGAGGCACTTTATGTATGTGAGATTCTTGGCAATCCTGAGGAAAGTCTCTAGGGGAAAGGAATGTCTGTCATTAAAGAGACATATTATGGGTCTCTGGCAAGTTCTTTGTGACTATGTTTAATGAAATAAGCATTTACTAAGCAATATGAACACACTGAGAAACTAAAACACATGCAAGACCTCTGAATAGGAGAAGATATTTCTGTTCTAAGAAGACAGCCATGGAAGCACTTTAGAATGATGACTTAATAATATAAACACATTAAAATGCTTATTGTTGATTTCCTTTGAATATCAAGATGTTCTTACTGTTTTATTTACTTATTTATTTTAAATTTTATTAAATTTATTGAGGTGACACTAATTAATAAAATTATATAGGTTCCAAGTGTACTATTATAATACATCATCTGTACATTGCATTGTCTACAGCCATACCATTCTGAATATGCCCGATCTCATCTGTTCTTTAGTTTAAAAAAAATAAAAAGTACTCCCTTTATGCTATGTACTAACAAAAATAAAGAAAATAAGGAGTGTAATTTTAGTTCATATTTTTTAGTTTAATTGAGTAAATGCTAACATACCCATAAAATCAGTAACTTGTTTTTCATTTTATTTTTTCCAATTGATTTAAGCAAGTCTTAACTTACAGAGACTCTCCCCTATAAGGTTTAGAATAAACACTGACAAATACCTTAATTAATATTTTTTTCAATACTATTATCTATCAAGACAAAAAATTTATTGGTAGGTCAAAAATGCTTAATCAGAAATATTCTAGGGGGTTATATTTTCTTTGCAGGTTGTAATATAACACGTTGTCCACTAGATGGAGATGATTTTCTTAAAAAGGAAACTTGTAAAAAAAAACCAAAACGAGAAGGCCTAAACTACTAGAGTTTTTACTCACGAGAGCATAGATAGAGACCTAGAGGGAATTATGCTGCATGAAATAAATGAGACAGAGAAAGGCCATATGATTTCACTTATATGTGGATTCTAAAGAACAAATTAAACAAAATAGAAACAGACTTATAGATAAAGAGAACAGACTAACGGTTGCCAGAGGGGAGGGGGCTTGGACAGCTGGGTGAAAATGGGAAAGGGCTTAAGAAATACAAATTGGTAGTTTCAGAATAGTCACATGGGTATAAATGATAATATAGGGAATATAGATAATATAGGGAATATTATAATAACTAGGTATGGTGCCAAGAAGGTACTGGAAATATTGGGGGAACCACTTTACAAAGTATATGAATGTCCAGCCACTATGAAACACCTGAAACTAATACAAAATAATGTTGAATGTAAACTATAATTAAAAATAAAATTTAAAAAAACCTCTTAAAGATTACCTAAAAATAAAACCTTACAATTTATAGAAAGTGATTGCCAAATATTGATAAAACTATATATTAATCTAAAAATATTAATATTAGCTTTACAAACAGATTGAGAATGAAGATCTACAAATGGTCACTGATGTTTTATCAGACTTTTACTTAAAAACAACCACAACAATACGGAATACCTATTGTGCTGGGGTAAGGTAACAGCAGTATCATTAATGGTCTGGGAAATCTCTCTACATTTTGGTGACAAGTTTTCTCAGAACACAGTATTTGGAGGGAGGTGGGTCCAGGGTCTGAAATAATCTGCCTCGTTGATTTCTATTTCATTAACAGTTCTTATCATCAAAATTCATTATTAAGAAAAGGTAATAAAGTAATATCATAGAATCCCTAGGCAGAAGCATTATCAAATGCCAGTATTGGTGAATGACGTTATGGAACAGACTTTGCATTATGAAAGATTCAGCAAACAAACTTTTAGTTTCTCCTATACCCATAGGTTAAGATTTGAATAAATACTGATAATTTAAACATAGCACTTCTGTATAAGGCACTTAAATCTAGCTAAGGCAATATAACATGAGGCAATAGAGAAAAAGAACAAAACAGCATATCTGTATTAAATATTATATAAATAATAAATTGCTAAATTGTGTTCTATAGGCAATCAGAGAATGTGATTTAGACAATGAATGTAAAGGGGGTTTAAGAAGCTGAAGGATGTGCTTCTGTGAAGGGCAGATAAATACCCAGGTCTAGTAGAGCTGGGGCGGGAACTATAGACTGAATATTTTGTATTTCTCAAAATTCTCCAGCTGTAATCTTATTTAGAGGTGTGGCCTTTGGGAGGTGATTAGGTCAGGAGGGTGGAGCCCTCATGAATGGAATTAGTGCCCTTATAAAAAATGTTCAGAGAGCTCCCTTGCTCCTTCCAACCTGTGAGGAGAAGGGGGGCCTCACCAGACACTGACTTTGCTGGCACCTTGTTTTTGGACTTCCCTGCCTCAGGAACTGTAAGAAATAAAACTCTGTTGTTTATGAACCACTCAGTCAATGGTAATTTGATATAGCAGCCTGAAAAAAAAGGAGAGAATGGGGATGGGGGCTGTGTAGTAAAAGTTAAGCTGCAAAAGTAAACTCAAGGAGGAGTACGTATGACATATGCATAAAACAGGACATTAATAGTGTCTGGCTCAATTTAAGAGCTCATAGTAAAGAACAGTGGGTACCTGTAAACCAGTAGTCGTGGTCAGGATCACAGCCGCCTGACCCATGCAGGTTCGCATTTGATTCGAACAGTCGGTAATGAAACAATGGAGCCAAAAACTGGTGAGCCATCAGCTTTAATTCTAGCTTGCACTCGGCGGGCAAGCAAAAACACACACTGGGCTCCAAAACCTACACATTCAGTGCTCACAAAGCTACTGACTTATCTGAGTTTCCTAGAATCAAAGGTTTCTAGCTCACCAGACTTATTCACCTCTGTTCCCCATCTCCTTCTCTCTACACAAACTCTGCACAAACTGGCTTCTTCCTCAGCATTCCGCCATCTTGGCTGCTTCTCCTGGCCTCCATGTGGCCTTCATCTGCTCTCCTTTCTAATACTTCAGGAACCGAGAGAGAGATCAAGCTACTGGTCTCCCCACTTTATACCGTAGAATCAAAACCTTTAATCCAATTATACAAACAAGGAAGTCTCTGTATAATGGGATTCCTCAGAAGAGTGCACCACCCTACATCATCCAATCAGTCAAGGGTGTGGGGAAGAGCTTACTCTTAAACTAAGCCTTAGGCTATAATGACCCGGCCTGCCCACAGCCTGTTCCAGAACACACATTAATATCAACTTCCATGTGGGCAGCGCCATCTTTAACAAAGTGAGCATAATATATTTTTTCTGCCCAACAGTACCTATAAAAATGGCAATTTCATATGGTTCAACCTAATAGGTTGGGCTAAGTGTATTTATGAAAAGTTAGGCAGTGTCAGCAGTACCTTTTACAAAGAAATATGTGAAAAGAAATACCACCTTTTAGCTCTGATCTCTCAAGGGAGTGAGATGGGGAAGACTATTAACTCTTCAGATGTAAACTTTCAAATTGTTTTATTTGTTGAAATAAAACACAGTGATTTTGAAATTTAAAAAGAAAATCAACAAGTATAAAAATAAATAAATAAATAAATAAATAAATAAATAAATAAACCAAAACACTGGCCCCTCCTGCAACAGAAAGTTTGCTTATTAATTCCTTTAATCTGGGGCAAATCAAGGCAATACTTCTTCATTCAGTGAGTAGTAATCTCCAAGTATAATAATGATGGTAATAATAATAACCGTAATGATGATAGTAATGATAATAAACCTTTTAGAGCTCTTTCCATGTGCCAGGCATTGTGCTCTGTGCATTATATTCATAATCACATTGTAAAGCTAGTAGCCGGGGTCACCATCACAGCAGCCTGGCCAGTGAAGGTTCGCATTAGATTCGGACAGTCGGTAATAAAACAACGGAGCCAAGAACTGGCGAGCCATCAGCTTTAATTCTAGCTTGCACCCGGCGGGCAAGCAAAAACACACACTGGGCTCCAAAACCCACTCATTCAGTGCTCACAAAGCTACTGACTTATCCGAGTTTCCTAGAATCGAAGGTTTCTTGCTCACCAGACTTATTCACCTCTGTTCCCCATCTCCTCCTGCACAAACTCTGCACAAGCTGGCTTCTCCCTCAGCATTCTGCCATCTTAGCTGCTTCTCCTGGCCTCCACATGGCCTTCATTTGCTCTCCTCTCTGATACTAATCCCAGGAACTGAGAGAGCAAGCTACTGGTCTGTCCTACTTTATAATGTAGAAATCCAAACCCTTAATCCAATCTACAGACAAGGATGTCTCTGATACAAAGTCACCCATCTGAGGCATAATGGGATTCCTCAGGAGAGTGCACCACCCCACATCATCCAATCGGTCAAGGGTGGGGGAAAAGCTTCCTCTTAAAACCAAGCCTTAGGCAATAATGTCCTTACATTACAGCCTTTCCCCCACACCCATCCCAAGCATAAGGGCAAATAATATCTCCTGGGTGACAGGCTTCCATGTGGGCAGCTCCATCTTTAACAAAGTGAGCATAATATATTTTATCTGCCCAACACACATCGAATCCTCACAATAACCCTTTGAAGTAGGCACTATGTTTTCCATTTCACCCATGGGGAATTTGAGGCACAAAGAAGTGCCCCTATGTCAAGTAAATGGGTCTGCTTCTAGGCCCGTGTGTTTATGTCTCTATTGTGCAGCCTCCTGTTAACTGTTAACATCTCCTAGCTTCCCCACCTGTACGGAACTTCAAAGGTTAACTCTTTGAAACTAATAATCTGATCAAAACTCACAGATCATGCATGCCAAGGCTCATTCTGGGACTGAGTTTTAATATGACCCCTGTTGGAAGGTGGAGAAAGACCAAGAATATTCCTATCAGGATGGGAGTTAGAAAGTATGGGTTAGATGCCAAATCTTGGCTTTGCCACTTTCTAGTTGCATGCTATTGAACAAGTTTATTGTCCCTTTCTAAGCCTCTGTTTCCTGAGATCTAGCTCTAGGGCAGTGATGGGCAATCTTTTGAGCTTGGTATGTCAAAATTCGCCAAAAATCCAAGCATAACTCAGGTGGTGTGCCACTTCGAGAAAAACGGCCTAACCGGAAGTCTCGGAACTAGACTAGACACTCTGTGCCGGAGTTCTGTTGTTTGGCCTACAGACCTCCGGCACAGAGTGTCTACACTACAGCAAACGTTTTATCCTTGGCTACTGCACCTGGCCGTGCAGGAGCCGAGGATGAAACATCCTTCTCAGCATGCGGCCCCATACTTCTCTGGTATGCGGCCGCATGTGGCTGTGTGTTATCGAGAAGGGCTACGCGTTTCAGTGCTGACACACATATCATAGATTCGCCATCACGGCTCTAGGGCCCCTCCAGGAAGAAAAAAAAAGGTTAGCACACTGCTTGGCAGCTAGTATATTCCCAATATTTAGCAGCCATTGTTCTTTTTATTGCTATTGCTCTTTATCTTCAAGGGGGACTTTCCATCAAGGTCATTCTCTGTACCCCAGTACACTGCTTTGGGAAGAACCTGATGGGAGAGATGAGAGAAAAAGGAAACTGAGAGCTGAGTGGCCAAGTCACCTGAATTGACCCTGACAATCAATGAGGTGACAGATGCTGGACCCGAATTGTTCTTACAACTGTAGCTGCTTTTCTGTCTCCACCCCACTCCACAATTCCAGGGAGATAACACTGGGAAAGGGTGGAGACTGTTGATTTTTCCCTAGATAGCACTCAAAGAGGAGCTCCTGCTAGAAACTGTGGAAGACATGGAGGTCCCGACAACTCAGGTGGGACTCCAGTGACTATAATGAGCAGAAACAGCCCTTTAGATCTTAGGTCTCCAGCCACTGGACGTACCTTGGGAACTCCAAATCGCAGTTCCATTGCTATTTGTTTTCCTGTGCCTGAATCTCCCATGTACATTGAAACCCACGCTGCCGGTAATATAACAAAATCCATTTTGGTGTTTGTCACTCAAGGCGAAGGGAAAAGTTCACCCTTGAACTTAACGGAAGTATAACAGAAGTTGGATAAATACTAAAAAAATATTTTTTTCTCTTTATAATAGTTTAGTCATTGTTATCAATACCATGAGGCTATGGAACCTGTACCTAATTAATGGCAGTGATACCTCCCATTCAAGATTAACCTGAGGGTCAAATAGCTTCTCTGGAGTAAAAAAAAAAAAAAAAAAAATATGCTTCTCAAAATTCCCCATTTTCATATTTACTTTGCTCAGATTATCTAATAGGGCTGAGACTGTAGAAAACAGTGTTTTACAGTGGACCCTTCCCAACCAATAAAAATCTGCATCTCAAATTTAAATAGGATACCCTGAGAGGACATGATATTCAACCACTATCGTGAATTACACAGTTAAGTGAAGTATGCATGTTAGCTTGCATAATGCGTGTATTTGCTCAGAGGACTAACGTTTAGGAACAGGAACATTTTACCCTTTATTTTCATGGATGGATTTTATAAACAGAAGCCTGGAACAAAGGTGAAGGGTGTATGCTTATTTATCAGTAAAAATATCAGGTGATCTCTGGAAACAACACTTGCTTCTGACTTGCCGATGACGCTCCCACGTAACACAGAGCAATAAAGAGATTTAAGATGAAAATGATAGTGTGAGTTTGATATTTGCCCTAGAAACCAGAATGGACGAACTGGATGTGCTTGATAGGTTTCTGCCAGATGAGGTGGTGGTAACAGGTCAATTTTTCTGAAAAATGTTTATTGGGTCTAAAATTTTAAAAGCTCAAAACAAGAATTGTTTCATTTGAGGTTTAGAGGTTACTTTTTAATGATTAGCTTAAAGGAAACTTTTCTTAACTGAAACTGCTTAAAAAAAGATCTCATATGGGTCCTAATATGGGTCTGTCGTGCTGGGAGTCAGAGGCAAAGCCTGCAGCCAGCAGGTTAAAGTCCCATGTTTGGAGCAAGTCTCTAGAAATAATGACCAGTTTGAGTCATAAATACATACAGTATTTAATTTGAATATATGTGGACAGTGGAAAGTGTCTGTTTTTGTAGTGGTTGATAGCCCTTACATTATTTAAAAATCTCATCGAGGCATCACTGTGATTGATAATAAAAGCAGCAAGCATGGATTCCTCTCCCTCTCAATCTGTTTTCATCTGTGGATCTCAGAGAAGGAGCATGGCCAGGAAGGGCAGTAGAGCACCCACCTCCTGGCTGGGCTGGACCTGAGCGTCAGATGCGATCCCCAAGGATTCACGTGGTATATTTTCCTACTGACCATCTGCTCCCTGGGACGACTTCTAAGCTACTGTATTTTCAAAATGCAGTTTTCCTCAAATCTCTACTTCATCAAGCTAGAACCCAAAAGGGGAATCAACATCTCTGTTAACAGGGTGGGGATAGGGTATTTCTTCATGTATTAATTCCCTGATTCCGTGTTACAGAGCAACTAAAATTGCTTTGATAAGCCCAAACTGGAACACTGATACTTAACGGTGCACCCCCTACTCCTCTCCATCCACGCATTTATTCTCCATACAGCAGAGTGGTCCTGTTAAATACAAATCAGATCACTGTGAGTTCCTGCTACCAGCCGCCCAGGGCTTTCTAATTTATTCCAAGTAAATACTGTTGGGGCCCAGAGCGGGCCATCCCCAAATATCTGACCATGGCATATTGATTACTTTAAATTAAAGTGATTTGAATAGCAACTGATGAAAGAGGGCACCTTGCTCCTTCTTTATCGCCTTGAATGTAGAGAATCCATCTTCTCCGTGGAAGGGGCCCGCCTTGCTTGTGGGGGACTGAAAGAGACACTCTCCTTGCTAAAGTTAGGAACTCAGGGCAGAAAAGCTGCCATAAACAAAACTTGTTACTCCTTTACAAAATTTACTATCCCAACCCAAACTTGGTATTGATTTCTCACTAATGAACACCTAAATCTAGGTGTCTTTGTCCTTTGCCATTTTTACCAATGCACTGTTTGTCTAAAATATATGAAAAGCTGGCTGGCTCATCATATTTGGAGCATTGAGGTTCCCCGTGCCCTGTTAATCTGTTTTTGTGTCGATTTTGTTATTTGTCCAGCTGTAAGAACTGAATAAGGTAGAGGGGAAATTTTCTTTCTCCCTGACGATACTATGTCCTCACAGTGGCTCAGGCCCTCCATGAGTGAAGGGAGTTCTGAGGCCTCTCCAAACTTTGTATTACTCCCTTTTGGTCACTGTGCCTCAGCCTCTTAGCTCCCTGGGTGTCCTTTGAATACATATGCATGCATCCTCCCCAGGGCCTTTGCACTTACAGTTCTCTCTGCCTGGGATATTCTTCACCCAGATATCAGCTCCATATGAGACAGTCCCAGGTTACTTGATTTAAAATTGTCACCCTGATATCCTAGCCTTTTCTAGCTGCCTTAAGAGAGGAATCATTGTGTGCTATGGGTGGGAATGTAAATTGGTGTAGCCACTATGGAAAACAATATTGAGGTTCCTCAAGAAATTAAAAATAGTACTACTGTATGATTCAGCAATCTCAATTCTGAGTATATATTTTAAAAAAATAATATCACTATGTTAAGCCTGACCAGGTGGTGGTGCAGTAGATAGAGCGTCGGACTGGGATGCAAAAGACCTAAGTTCGAGACCCTGAGGTCACCAGCTTGAGTGCGGGCCCATATGGCTTGAGCAAAAGCTCGTCAGCTTGGACCCAAGGTTGCTGGCTCCAGCAAAGGGTTGCTTGGTCTGCTGAAGGCCCATGGTCAAGGCACATGTGAGAAAGCAATCAATGAACAACTATGGTGTCACAATGGCAATGAAAAACTAATGATTGATGCTTCTCATCTCTCTTCGTTCCTGTCTGTCTGTCCCAATCTATCCCTCTCTCTGACTCTCTCTCTGTCCCTGTAAAAAAAAAAATCACTATGTTGAACATCTGTACCCCTCCCCCACATTTATTGCAATATTATTTTCAATAGTTAAGACATGGAAACAACCTAAGTGACCATGGACTATTGAATGGATAAAGAAAATATCACACACACACACACACACACACACACACACACACACACACGCTGTATAATATTATTCAGCTATAAAAATAAGGAAATCCTGCCATTTTCACCAACATAGATGAAACTTGAGGATATTATGCTAAGTGGCCTAAGTCAGAAAGAATAAAACAAATCCTGTATGATCTCACTTATATGTAGAATCTAAAACAAACAAACAAACTTGTAACAGAGAACAGATTGGTGGTTGACAAGGGTTAGAGGATGGGGTGTGGGGAAAATGGGTGAAGGTGATTAAAGGGTACAAACTTTCTCAGTTATAAGATGAATGAGTTCAGGGATATAATGCATATCATGGCGACTATCGCTAATAATACAGTGTGTCTGTAAAGTCATGGTGCACTTTTGACAGGTATCCGTCAAAAGTGCACCATGACTTTACAGACACACCGTACTGTGTGATATATTTTAAAGTTGCTAAGAAAACAAATTTCAAAAATTCTCACCACAAAAAAAAGAGCTGTCACTATACACGGTGGTGGGTGTGCCAACTAACTTCATTGTGGTAATCATTTTGCACTACACACACATATGTAAATTCACTACAATGTATGCCTATAACTTACACAATGTTTTATGTGAATTATATCTTAATAAAATAAAAAAAAATAAAGTTGCCATTTAAAAATATAAAATATCCACACTAATTGCCTCGCTTTTTCTAGCCTCTTTTCCTTACCCCGCCTCTTAATTTTCCCCTAGCATTTAGCAGCATCTGCTAAACTTTACTATTTTGTTTTTCTTACCCTTCTCATTAGATTGTAAACTCTACAAATGCATAGATTTTCATCTATTTTGTTCATGAACAGGTCCGCGGCACATAGAATAGTGTCTGGCACAAAGTAGTTGCTCAATAAATATTTGTATTATGAATACATTAAAGCCATTAGATGCAGCACTGCTTACCATATCCTGGTTATTATTTACCATCGTTGCCTGTGTGGTTCCACTTTAAGTGAGTGTTATTATTTTATATGTTGGCTAGGAATCACTTTTTTAAACAAAGAATCTTATCAACTAATGAGGTTCATTAGACTGTTTGAACAAATCATCTGGAAAGGCACTCAGAAAGCTGGTTGTATTAAAAGGCATTTTAATAGGGGTTACTTTGAATGTGCGCCTGACTACCAATCACCCATGGAATTGGGGATGAGTTCCAGGTTAGATAATTTGGGGAGTATGCTTTAAGAAAAATAATGCAGAAAAGTTCTTTTGCAAATTTTACAGAACTTATAACTATGTTATTAAGCTGCTAATGCCCCTCCCTCCTCTAGCTTAAAAAGGGCCTAGGTCAGAGAGGGACCTGAGCTTGATCTTGGTTAGTTTCATAGTACACCTGCGTTTGAGACAATGCTACACAGGAAAAACCATGACATGGTTCAACATGGAAATGTAGTATCAAATTATTTCCTAAAAGGTAAATTATTATAGGTGTGAATTTTTTCTTTATTCTTTTCTCTCTCTCCCCCCCCCTTTTTTGATAGCTCTAATTTTCAAAGCTTACTCATATTTTTCAGAATTTTCTTTACTAGTTGTGCATGCTTAGTCTTCCAGGTCAGTTATTATCAACTTGTTATGGGGGAGTGGGGAGTGATTCCACCAGGTAGGATATTAGAATCCCCTTGAAGCTCTGAAGAGGGCTGTGCATCAAACCACACTTGTCTTCACAAAGTTGATTATTTTCTTTTCGAGGAGGTAGGTTTTTAAAATGTGGTTCTCGGTTTCACCCCTAGCTATACATATATTTAGACTTATTAAGAATGAACTCGGCAGAACAAGGGACTAACATCTTCAGTTAAACATCATGTTAGAATGAACAAATATGCAATGAAACATTTTCAGACATATAAGACGGAGAATGTTTACAACACAAAAACACGTGCAGACTTACAAAACAAGACAGTTTACCATACACAGGATATAGTGGAAAGCACTAGTAAAAGATATTCTTCAGCAAGAAGAGAATTATGGTTAGATTTCAGGAGTGAAATGTAAGAATAAAGATGTAGAAAAGAATGGGTAAAGCATATTAATAAATCTAAATAGTATTGATGTTTTTAAAAAATAAAATCATGTTGCTGACTTAAAATAGAAAGAATTTCCAAATGGCTTAATTGAATGAATAAGAATTATTAAGTTATTAATTTCTTGTGAAAATACTTACCATTTACAATAATATATGTTAAATAGATTAAATAAGTCTAGGTAAGATTAGAACTAAAAACAAAACTATAATAGTTCTACTACAATTGCCTTGAAAAGTATAACTTAATTCTGATTTTTTCCACTAATGAATATAAAAATGCATACACTATATTTTTCTCTGGGTCTGGACTCTTCCTCAAACAGGTCAGGAAACAATTCAGATGCCCTACTATTAAATCTGTTTTGGAAAAGTGATATTACTCAGTTTCTAACCTCAATGATTCAAGCAGATGGGTTTTTCTACTTTAATGGGGGTAAAGGGAACATGGAAGGGCTTCAGAGAGCAGTGTGACCTGAATTAGAAACCATTTCTTCAGTCCTACCAGGGTAAAACAATTATAAGAATATTATCCTACATCTGCCATAAATAATCATTTTCTCCTGCAATTCTTAAAAACTATATCATGAAGAACAGAAACGAAGATGTAAACACACCAAACAGTATACATCTTGTTCTATTATGGGCACATTAAGCTTAGCTTTCCTTGTGATTTCTTATATTGGGTAAAAAATATATGCTTACAAATTACCCTTCAGAGGTTTTATGACATCCTTGTGGACTGCCATAGAGGCTGTGGGGGTCTTCTTCAAAAATGATTTTGACAAGCAAATATATTTTTCATTTTTCCTTGAAACAGCTTAATATGCAATCCTGCCTAAAGGCAAATGATCTTGAAAAAGCATAGAATTCAATAATCAGGACCATAATCGTGGCAAGTTCTGCTTGCTGTCTGTCAGATTTGATTCTCTGCTTGTTCCTGGGCACCTAAGAAGTCCTCTTTTCTCTGCTTCCCTTGCAATTAGATTTGACCATGTAACTGAATGTGAGCAGAACCATCTCCCGCCACTTTCAGAATTGGCTCCTAACTCCTCCCCCATGCTCATCTCTGTGCTCCTCCCCCTTTTGTCAGTTGGATGCCAAAGGTCTTAAAGCCATTAAGGATGGTAGATCCGGGAGGACTGGAGGATCCGGGTCCCTTAATGAAAGTAAGGAGGAGTGTTTCCCTGTCCTCCTAAATACTAACTTGCACAATTACTTGATGAATAAATGTATTTTTTAATATACCTAATTTTGGAGGTTTTTTTAGTACAATAACACTTAATGTTCTACATTTCACCAAACTAAATTGGCAGTACTGAAAGTATATTAACATGTCAAACACTTCACATTCAATCTACCTCGAGATTAAAAATATAAAAAATGTGCCCCACAGAGGCCCAAGGGGAACCCACTAATGCTTTAATTCAATAATTTTCATACTTGGTTTAGCTTCCACCACCTCAAACCCCACCGTTTTCATTGGCTACACATAGTTTCATTAAAACATGTCTTACCATCGAAGTGCTTAAGAAGTATTAGAGAATAAGTTAAAAATCAGAGCCCTGGCTAGTTTGCTCAGTGGTAGAGTATCAGCCCAGCATGTGTATATCCCAGGTTCAATTCCCAGTCAGGGCACACAGAAGAAGCACACATCTGCTTCTCTACTCTGCTCCTCTTGCTTCTCTTTCTCTCTCTTTCTCTTCTCCTCTCCTCTTGCAGTCATGGCTCAATTGGAGTAAGTTGGCCCCGGGTGCTGAGGATGGCTCCAAGGCCTCTGCCTCAGGTGCTAAAAAATGGCTCCAGTTGCTACAGAGCAAGGGCCCCAGATGGGCAGAGAATCCCCCCCTTAGTGGGCCTTCCAGGTGGATCCCAGTTGGGGCGCATGCAGGAGTCTGTCTCTGCCTCCCCTACTTTCACTTAAAAAAATATTACACATAGTTGTGACTGTTATGTAGAAAGTGAAAGCCAATCCAGTTCTCTTCCACCTTGATGATAATCAGAAGAACTGTAATTGATTTTTCTGGAGGATCAGCTCAACCATGACTTTTTCTCTAATCATCTCAGCTTGCAAAGCAATGTCATTGCTGACCTCCTTTGCTTAGAGATTAATTTTTTCCCAAAGTTTAGCCATTAGAATTCCTTTCATTTTTATGCAATGACATATCTCAAATATTAGGATATAATCATCCATTTGTGCCAACTCATCTATTTTCTGGAGGATCAGCTCAAGCATGAAGCTAATGCATGAATTTGTCTCTGGCCCATAGGGGAGATACAGGACTGGTAGTTACCCCCTCAGGATCTGGATCCATGCTTCACTTGAGACAATTAGGTCTCAGAAGTATAAAATCAAATTAGGCTTGCTTTAGTTAGAATGGGATTCCAGACTACGTGAATGTGTACCTTTCTAGGAGTATGGACCAGAGTCTATGGAAGACTCTAGGATATTTTATAGCTTGCTCAAATTTAGAACAGAACCACTCTTCATTTTTTTTCTTTCTTTTCTTCTTGTTCTTATTCTTCCTCTTCTTCTTGTTCTTCCTCTCCTCCTCCTCCTTCCCCTCTTCCTCCTCCTTCTCTTCCTCCTCCTCCTCCTCCTTCTTTTAGCTTATTTGCAATGGAAACAGGGCTGAGCTGGTTTTTTAGATTGGGAATACTGTAGATTGAATCAGATGCTGGAGGCCTATCCTGTTCTGAATTCAGACTAAATGCACTTATAGTGCCAGATGTACTTCTTTACAGGAAGGAAAGGATGTACCTGAGGGATTATCTTTGGCTACAGTGTCTGAAATAATGAAGTGGTATTCAGTTTGTGCTTCCCTTCACTGACCTTCAGTGTATTTCTGGTATAAGAAACATTTTGTTGTCACCTTAGAAACAAAACTCAAATGATCAATATAGCCTCAAGGTGATGGAGTAGGTCACAGAAACAAGTCTACTTATTCCACAAATATTCATCAACCACCTGCAATAGCCTGACGCAACTGGGAGGGAATGGAGTTCACTGAGAAAAAACAAAGACTGTAGTAATTGCATTGAGCTTCTAATTCTAAATTAAAATGGGATTTCTTTCCCCTCAGGACAACCAAATTCATGGTGAGACTGTTTATAAATCCTATTGACCTGCCAATCCATAGCTAAGAAAAATGTGTGATAGTTTTCTAAATACACTGGACCTCTTCTCTAATCATCTCAACTTGCAAAACAATGTCATTGCTGACTTCCTTTGCTTAGACATTAGCTGTGTTTTCCAATGAGATATCACCTCACACCAGTCAGAATGGCGCTCATCAGCAAAACAACACAGAATAAGTGCTGGCGAGGATGTGGAGAAAAGGGAACCCTCCTGCACTGCTGGTGGGAATGCAGACTGGTGCAGCCACTGTGGAAAACAGTATGGAGATTCCTCAAAAAATTAAAAATGAAATTGCCTTTAGACCCAGCCATCTCACTTTTAGAAATATATCCCAAGAACACCATATCACTGATTCAAAAGAAGAAATTCACCCCCATGTATATGGCAGCATTGTTCACAATAGAGAGGATCTGGAAATAGCCCAAGTGTCCGTCAGTGGACTAAAAAGCAATGGTACATATATACAATGAAATACTATGGGGCCATGAAAAATAAGAAAATCTTACCTTTTCAACAATATTGATGGACTGAGAAACTATTATGTTGAGTGAAATAAGCCAGGCAGAGAAAAAGAAATATCACATGACCTCATTCATTTGAGGAATCCAATGAACAATGTGAACTGAGGACTGGAATTAAAACAGAGGAGGGATCAAAGGGACTAGAGGAAAACAGGACAGAGGGAAAGGGGATGATAGGATGGGATAAACCTAAAGAGAAGGGGGAGGGCTCTATGGGGAGGGGGTCACGGGAAATGTTGAGGGGTATACAGGGGAGGGGGATGCATTCAGGGGACACTAGAATCTATGTAAACAATAAATTAAAATCAATAAAAATAAATAAATAAATAAAGACAGCAGTGTTTTCAAACTTAAGTCATTAAAATTCTTTTCATTTTTATGCAATGATATATCTCAAACATTTGGATATAATCATCCATTTGTGCCAACTCACCTATTTTCTAGATAAAGTCTGATATTCAACTGTGTGCATTTGTCTATCTTTGTTCTTTTTATAGAATTTATTCTGTACAGTCTTGGCTTCTATTTTTGAATTAGTTTCTATTTATATTCTTTTTAAAAATGACTTATGCTTTTTAAATGAGGAGTCCAAAATGGTACACAGAGCTCTGAGTTCAATGTAAACAAGGCCATCCATAATGGGGCAGCCTTTCAAACCAGCAAAGACATCTCTAACTGTTTATAGATGGTCATGCCAGAATCCTCAGATGCAGCATTTGCTAACAGAAACTATAATAGTCTTGATTTTTGACCAGGAAAATATTTAGTACTACACTATACCACCAAGGTGTGCAAATAGCACCTTAATCTCTAGCCCACCTTTAGGAAATAAGGAGCACTGGTAGATAATTTAATTAGATGTATACTTCTACAGAAAGTACACATTATTAAACAAAATCTATTCTTTTTCATACTTTACCACAAAATCTAAAAGAATTGATGTTAGTTTTTAAATCCTAGTTTGGAAGGATAAAAAACCCAAAATAACTACACACTTTTCTGACCTTTAAAATTCAATTTTGACCAAATTTTGAAAAGGCCTAGAGATAGCTCTACTTCATAAAATCTGAATCAGCATTCATTCATACAGAATCCTTTTTGGTTTTCCTTCTTCCTATTTTTAGAGCTTTAAAAATAAAATCTTAAAACGTGATTTTTACCCTTCTCTTTCTTTTCCTGTCAAATTTAGAACTAGAAATTAAATTTGACAAGAGGGAAAAAAAAACCAAACCCAAACCATGTTTATGCTTATTCTGCTTTGGGCTTCTTCCTACACAGCTGTCCTTCAAACTTGCAATGTAATTATGAGTTTGAATACCATGTTTGCCACTAATCCCACTAACGTACTTGGCCCCTCAGGCCACATTGAAATAATCTCTCAGGGCACCATGGGTTCTTTAGCAATTGGCTGTGTTCATGAACAACACCTGGATCTCTAATGTTGAGTTGGACTATGATGACCTGTCCTCTGGAAACAAAACTAATCCTCCCCAAAGACTTTCCCTCCTGTGCTTCTCACAGCTCTACGTTGTTTCAACAGCCCATTCATAGCTATTCAAAGGAATTCACACAGTGATGCTGAGCTAATAGGCAGTGGGGTTAGGTTGGGGTGGATTCTTGATCTCATTTGCTGAAGAGGAAACTGAAGATCAGGAAAGAGAGCAGTGGTTTACCTCAAGTGTCATTGATGTAAGTGGCCAACTTATGACTCAAACCAAAATTTCCTGATTTGTTGAACTAAAGATTTAAATGGAAGACTGAACAATTGGATTCGTCTTAATATAATAAAGCTTAAATCAAAGACACATTTTTGTTTGAATATCCCCTATTGGATCTCAGAGATATTATCTAGCTGCCTGGAGCAAACTGTTCAAAACCTTTACGTAGAATGTGACATTTTGCTGAAATGAATGGATGTGTTTACTTGTCTCTAAATAATAGCATGACAAAAACTTGAAAGGAATTATAGTAAGAATCCTCCACTTTGGTGACCTTGTTAATCATTGTAACTACACTGTAATGCTATAAGTGTTTGGTAAATGTTTAATAATACTTGAGGGGAGATATAGCAAAGAACTTCTCCATTATAAACTTATTTAAATACATCACAAACCAGCTTTGTAAGACAAAGGGGTTTCTATTTCATGTTCTAAAGCAGGGGTCCCCAAACTTTTTACACAGGGAGCCAGTTCACTGTCCCTCAGACCGTTGGAGGGCTGGACTATCAAAACAACTATGAACAAATCCCTATGCACACTGCACATGTCTTATTTTAAAGTAAAGAAACAAAACGGGAACAAATACAATATTTAAAATAAAGAACAAGTAAATTTAAATTAACAAACTGACCAGTATTTCAGTGGGAGCCATGGGTGCAGATACATCCTGTGCTCCTCTCACTGACCACCAATGAAAGAGGTGCCCCTTCCAGAAGTGTGGTGGGGGCCGGATAAATGGCCTCAGGGGGCCACATGCGGCCTGTGGGCTGTAGTTTGGGAACCCCTGTTCTAAGGAGTATTGAAGAAAAAAGAAAAGTATATGTTATAATTGAAAGGTAAAGATTTACCCTGTGCTAGAGTATTGGACTGGGAATTGAGAGCCTGATGTTTGTGGTCAACTCTGCTAAAAACTAGTTCTTATTCTAGGAAACCTTTTGACTTTTCTGTGACTTAGTAATTTTATTAGTAAAATAAAGGGATTGAATACAAGTCATTCTCAATTATTGGTCTGCACACTACTTTGAAAAGGTTTGAAAAATACAGATTCTTAGGCCTCATTTTGGATGCTCTGAGTCAGCATATCTAGGGTGGGACCAAGGAATCTGCATTCCTTATGTATTTTTCTGAAGTGAGAAGTGGAGAAGCAGAGAGACACACTGCCGCATGCGCCTGACTGAAATCCACCTGGCATGCCCACCAGGGGGCGATGCTCTAGAGGCCCACCTGGGCAGCTGCTTTGCTGCAACCAAGACATTCTAGTGCCTGAGGTGGAGGCCATCCTATGCGCCCTGGCCAACTTTGCTCCAGTGGGACCTTGGCTGCTGGATGGGAAGAGAGAGAGAGAGAGAGAGAGAGAAAGGAGAGAGAAAGGAGAGAGGAAGGGGTGGAGAAGCAGATGGGCGCTTCCCTGGATTCAAACCCAGGACTTCAACACGTCAGGCCAACGTTCTACCACTGAGCCAACCAGCCAGGACCAGGAATCTGTATTTTTAAGAAGCTGTCCAGGCGATTCTATCTGTTGTCAGATTGGGAACACTAGATTTTCGGATCTCACAAGGCCCCTTGAAGGTTTAACATTCTTAATTCTAACTGCGCAGCACTGAACTCAGCTCGTATTCCTGTATTCCATGCTCACTTCAGAGGCGGGGTATTCAGAGTCAAAGCTGTTCTCATTGGAATTATCAGACAGCATCCTAGGTGGGCCTCTGTCCCTAAGTCTGCCTGTGCTACACTATATCTACACTGCTGTTAGGATTTTGTGTGTAGTTAAATAGAAAGAAATAAGGGAAGAAGAAAGCAAAGGAATGAGAGAGGGAAATAAGTGGAGGGGAGATAGTTCGGAGTTGTGGGAGAATGTGATTATGCTATTCCCTTGAGTAACTCCTCTTGCCAACAAAAGCAGGTTAAAATTCATTACCACATTTAAGTTACTTTCGAGTCTGATCCCAACTCCCTTCAAATCTCATCTCTGGCCCCTCCAAAAATACTTTTGCTCATGCCTGTCTCACTATGTAGAGCACATTTTCAGGTGATGAAGGTTCATCTCAGACTCATCTGTTTGTGCTCATGAAAACTCTTATTCTTCAAAGGTCCACATGCGCTGACCAATGTCTAATGTGCTTCCAATTCTTTCTCCTGCAATTCCAACTATCTTATTTCTGTCCTCAATAAAGCACTATTTTGGGCTACTGAAAATGGCTTTAAAAACATTGCTCCCCTTATTAACTGCCCCTCCCAAGCTATTTGAGGTTGGGAGGCTACATACCGTTCACTGACTTTAATCATCATAATAAAAATAACATATACATGTGTTTTATAATTTATGAAATGTTTCTACCTCCATTATTTTATTTGCTCTTTATAACATTTCTGTAAAATACATATTATTTTCACCCCTTTTATGGATAATAAACTGAAACTTAGAGAAATTTAATGACTTGCTGGTAAGTGATAGAGCTGAAATTTGAATCTAGACCCTGTGGCTTCAAATCTTATGCTTTCCCTACATTAGCAGATAGCGAGTGCTCAATAAATGCGTATTAAATGACTTAGTGAATAAATGACTGGCGAGAAAAAGTATTAAGTGTTATGGGAAAATAATGGTCGGTCTTTGGTGACAGAGAAGCCCATGTTTACATCTTGAATCTGCCCCTTGCTAACTGGACAATGTTGGACAACTTGTCTGTCTCAGCTTCTGTTTCCTCATCTATTGCATGAAGAAATATGATTGCCTTCACAAAAGGGTGTGTGTGAACTCAATAGTATTAACTGTATAGTGTACTTCCTCCAGTATGTGCACAGAGCCAGTACTCATTATATGCTGGTTTCTTTACTTTGGTGAGAGACAGTCATTGTATTATTAATTGCACTTGAGTTCTGTGTATATGCCTATGGAGGGTACCTTCATTCCTAAGAATTTTACCTGCTCTCATTTTCAGGGGAAATATTAAGAGGCTCTATATCATTGTGGTTAAGAACACCTGGTCTAGGCCAGTGGTGCTCAATACGTCGATCGCTATCTACTGGTCGATCGCGAAGGAAGTGTGGGTAGATCTCATGACATTAAAAAGACATTTGTCTTTTGATTGGCATACAGGGTAGCCAATCTGATGTCTGAACTTTTGACACCCTGCACATGTGGGTTAAACCGCGTTAACTTGTTCAGTTACATTGCTGCCTAGTTAGCCTTCAATTTATTTAAATTAAATAAAACAAAGGGTATAAAAATGAGTGCCGTAGCTGGTCTGAGTAAGAAGCCTAAAACCTACCACTTTCATACAGAATGGGAGGGGATTTTTTTCACTATGTCATATTCTAAGTGCGTTTGCCTCATCTGTCTGTGTGCCATTGCTATTCCAAAGAAGGGAAATGTGGAGAGCCTTTTTCGGACTGTTCATAAAAACTATGACATTGACTTTCCTCTGAAAAGAGAGCTGGGAAGGAGAAAGGTGAAAGAAGAATACACAATATTAAATAGTAACTTAAATAATGATAATATAGAAGAAATAAATTTATGTTTTGCATTTTTATTGTAGGTAGATCATTTTGATTTGGTCATCTTATAAGTAGCTCGCAAGCTGAAAAAGTGAGGGCACCCCTGTGCTAGGCCATCTGGGTTTAAAACCTGATTCTCCCCCTTATTAGCCAAGTGAACGTGGCCGAGTTACTCAGCCACCCCATACCTCAGTTTCCTCTCCTAAGTAATGGAGGAAACAGTATTTAGAACAGTGTCTGGCATGTGATCAGCACTATGTAAGCACCAGTGATTGCTTATGTCACTGGGGCACTCAGAAAACAAGAGGTGCACTGAGCACGGGAAGAGAATCTTTGCCCTTGTGCTTCTTAACCAAAACAGTTGATAAGTCTTGTAAAATAAAAATCCAAGGTAATACTATAACCATATCATTTTCATCTGGATTGATAGATAATAGTAATTAGATAAGCATTTGGACAATAGGTCACACCTCGCATATCTATATATAAAGATACAGGAGGGTGTGTTTTGTTCTCATATATTTATAAATGGAATAGAAAAGTCAGTTGACTTTTGGATGAGCAGCTCAGGTTACTACTTTTGATGCTTTAATCTGAAATAAAACCTGACTCTTGCTCTCCCTAGTCCCACCAGAAGCAGAAAGAATTGAAAAGAGAAAAAGGTTGCCATACTTTAGAGGCTGTTCCTCTGAATCAGTTATCCCTACCGGATATCACTTCAAAAGCTTCATCCCACCTGAGAATTCTCAAACACGTTTCAAAATTGTAAAACCAAAAATATATGCTACCTGCGATGCCAAAAATATATCAGGCAAAATGTAATAATCTCTCTCATTCTTCAGTCTTACATACAGGTAAAAGCATATAGATGTGAAATTAGAGCAAAGGGACTTTTGACTATAAGATGGTAAGTAATGTGAAATCAACATCGTTGGGAATAATTAGAAATGGGAGCTATTTATTGCATAGAGTTAATGTTTTGTGGTTTCTACTGATGTCAAGATTACCTCAGAAAGATTATCATTGGAATGGCAGAGATTAAGTTGCTTTTGGAAGGTCTGGTATTCCTGTTACCAAAATAAATACTGCTTAAGCAATGGCAAACACAGGAGAGGAAACACAGAAGGGTTCCCCCCATCTCTGCTGTAATACTGTTTGGTAAAGTAAATTAAGCAAATAATTCCTCCTGTTGTCTACATGTTGGTGTCCTACTGCTGTGTGTTGATGTACCTACCATATTTCCCCATGTGTAAGACACACCTTTCTTTGAAAATTTTGGGGTCTAAAACCTGGGTGCATCTTATACAGTGGTTGTGGCTTTTTTTACTTGCATTTCCCGCTTTTTCATGCTTGTTGTCTTTGTGCTCATTGTTTTTGCACTTGTTACCAGGATATTATAGTAGGTTATATTTTGCCATAAATGGCTCACAAAAGATTTTTGTACAGTGCCAAATTCAAGTTAAAAGTGATCCATCTTGCAAAAGTGAATGGAAATCGTGCTGCTGAACATAAGTTTGGTCCTCCTCCAACTGAGAAATCAATCCGAGACTGGCTACAGGAAGAAAAAACCCTACTGAAAAGGTCATGGCAGAAGAAGGCCATGAGAGGCAAGTCAGTAAAATGGCCTGATTTAGAGGGGGAACTGAAGATATGAATTTAAGAGCAAAGGGAAATTGGAATTCCTGTGTCCACAAAGATGATTCAGCATGAGGCAAGAAGAATTGCTGATGAAAAAGAAATTACTGATTCCAAAGGAGGACAAAACTGGTGCTTCAGGTTCATGAAATGAAATGGACTAAGCATGTGTACACACATCAGACTTGCCCAAATGATGCCTGAAAGCTATGAGCAGAAGGTCCTTGAATTTCATCGTTTTGTCATTCAATGTCAGAAGACACATCAATTTGAGTTGGGCAAATATGGATGAAGTCCCCCTTCAATTTAATGTCTCAAGTAACAGAACTGTTGATAAGAAGGGGATGAAAACTGTAACTGTGAAGACAAGTGGACATGAAAAGAGCCATTATACAATTGTTCTTGTGCCAATGGAACCAAGCTGCTTCCTATGCTGATTTTCAAATGCAAAACAATGTCAAAAGAAGACATTCCTCGAGCAGTGATTGTCCACATTCATGACAAGGGTTGGATGAATCAGGATAGGATGAAGATCTGGTTTGAGAAAGTGTGGGGAAGGAGACCAGGTGGGATCTTATGCAAACCTGCCCTATTGGTGCTTGACCAGTTCAGGTCACACATAACAAAAAAACACAAAGAAGATTGCTGCAGAGCAGAAAACAAAATGTGCAGTTATACCCGAAGGCTTGACATCCCAGCTCTAACCACTTGATGTCAGTATTAACAAACCCTTCAAAGCTGCCATGAGAGAGGAATGGAACAAATAGATGAAGTCTTCTGGGGACAATTTGACACCAGCAGAAAGAGTAAAAAAAATATATTAAAAAAATAGGAGCAGTTTGCACCTGGGTAAAAAGATCCTGGGATAATATCAAGATTGAGATTATTGTCAAGTCATTTAAGAAGTGTGGCATTTTAAATGCCATTGATGAAACTGAGGATAAGGCAATATATGAAGACAGTGATTTGTCATCAGACACAGATGAGGACAAGCTAACAAATGGGAGTTTTGACAGTGATGAGGAAATGTATAAATTTTATGATGAATAAAATTTGAGTTCGATAATTTTATGTAATCCATTTTTTTTCAAATTTCGGGCCCCCAAATTAAGGTGCGTCTTATAATGGGAGTGTCTTATACATGGGGAAATACGGTATGTCTCCCCCTGGGTGCTTCAAATCTGTCTGAGGCTCCTGAGAACATGTGTGTCCTCTAACATCTTTCATAGCTTTGGTGACATTGATTATTTTGCTAAACCCACTGGAGACCTGCTCTTCTCCACCCTGCTCTCCCCAACTGTATTCCGCAACAGAATTAGAGCTGGTATCCTAGCAAGTCCCAACGGTGAGACCTCCCAGACAGTCCTCAGGTAAGTGATTCATTGTCCATGAAGACCCTACTGTTCTTGTACTATGGGCCTTCTTCCAAGGGTAACACAATAATAATAATAGAGAATGCAGTCCTTTCAGCACTGTTATCTCATTATTGGTTTGTTTTTGGATTAAGAAACCTTACTCAGAGAGGTGAAATAACTTGCCTGAGGTTTGTATTTTTATCCATGACACTTTATTACTTCCATAGGATCAGGATCCAGTGACCTTTTATTAAAATGTTGGTGCAGTTCATCAAGACTAAGTCCCCAAATGCTATTTAGCTCGCTCAAGTGTCAAATCATAACAGAAACTACATGGGCTTTGGAATCAAATCTGCTTTGAAGATGCTCTGTCCCATGCCAGCTCTGGGACCTTATGCACAGCTACGGTACATAGACTTTCTGAGCCTGAGATTCCATATTTGTTGAAAAAGGGATTATAAAGCATTCACCTTAAAGAAAAAGTGGGCTAATGAATGTTAAAGCACCTAAGACAAGTATTTTCAAAGTGGTATGTATTCAGTAAATGTCAATTCCCTTTCATTCCCTTTAAACACACTGGAATTTCCTATATATTTCTTTGCCATTTTAATAAGGTGGCCTTAATTTGGCTCACTGCATGCAGTTTGAGGCCAGTGAAACACTAATGAAATTATCATTTGCAGCCCTTCCAGTTCATGGAACTAATGGCCAACACACAACTTCCTCAATTCAGACAGTCCAACTAGATTGTTAGTAAAGGGAGTAATATATTTATAGTTTTTATCAGAACAAAATTTTGTTATTACCTTGACTCTAAGACTTTTCTTTTATGTGCCTGTCTGTGCCTTTGTTAGAGCAAGAGAGGATATGACTTTGATCCTGGCTCTCCTACAAGAGTAATTTCACTACTATAAATGAATTCATTATTATTGAATAGTATATTCCAATCCATTCCTAGGGTAACAGACCAGTTTTAGCACGGCATGATTAACGCTGAATGGAATGCTTCAAATATATAACTTCTTTGCCCCTGAGCTCACCTACTTTTTATTTCCCTGCAGCTTTCCTAGATCTCTAAATATTTGATGAGTGGCCTGAGTTTTATTTTGAAAGCTAGTATCAACCTGGTGCTGTACCCTAAAGAAAAGGTGTGGGTCAAAAGGTATGGGCAATGAATGGCACATGTCTGTGAAACACCTGTCTTTCAGCACAAGACCTGTAGGTCTTCCTGTTGAACTAACCAAGTGGCTCAACTGATAACACAAGTATAGACTTCCCAAAGGTGCTTGCAGACTTTTTTCTGTTCAGATCATTGTAATACAAGTCCATGCATATAGTCATCCTGTAGCAGAGGGTATCAATTTTGGAAATGAGATTCTTTTAAAAATCAAATGCCTTGCAAATCTTCAGAAATATAAGTCTTTGGAAAAAGTCATTAACAGAGCACGCACACACACACACACACACACACACACACACACACACACACACGTTTGGCTATAATTATAGAAAGTTCAGTATGGCCAGTGGTTAAGCCTAAAGATTTTAGAGTCAGTCCAGATTAAAATTCCTGTTCTGCTACTGTATAGTTATAGATCTTCTGGAAGGTATTTAACCTCTGTAATTTTCATTTTTCTTATCTTCAGATTGGAAATAAAAATAGTATCAATCTTATAGGGCCATTATGAGATTTATATGAGGTGAGGCATGTGAAGTATGGGACTGTAAATTTTTATTGTTATTATTTTAAACAAAATACTGATCCTTAAAGCCTATTTGTAGACTCCAGGTTAAGAATTTCTGCTATGAAGTAGGGACAAAGTTCAAACCAATTAAGGACAATCCACTTATCATAAAAGCAACAAGATCTTATTAAAGTAAAGTAACTATCAATAAAAGGGCATTAAACAACTAGGTCTGCTACCCCACCGGGCCCTAACAAGCAGGACAATGGGTCTAGTCACGTCCTCTGTTCTTTCTTAGAAGCACCAGCCTGTACCAACCACAAGAACTTGGCAGCAATGGCTTCTTTGTGCATTGAACAAAACAACTCTTGGCTGCCTGAACCTAATAAGGCTATTGTTCTGTTCCTGACACATTCTTTACAAGGTCCTAGGTGTAAGAAAAGGCTTTTAGAAGATTTTAATGAGAGAATATGTAAATGCCCAGTTTAAAGACACCTTCAGTAAATGCTGTCTCTTTCTGTGGTTCAAGAGTGTCAAGCCAGTACCCACGGCCACCATCAGAGCCATCTGGCCCGTGCAGGTTCACATTTGATTTGGACAGACGGTAATGAAACAATGGAGCCAAGAACTGGTGGGCCATTACTTTAATTCTAGCTCACACCTGGCGGGCGAGAAATACACACAGTGGGAAAACACTTCCCTTTCCATTCAGGGCTCCCAAAGCCACTGACTCATCCGAGTATTCCTAGAATCAAAGGTTTGTACCTCACCAGCCTTACTCACCTCTGTTCCCCATCTCCTCCTGCACAAACTCTGCACAAACTGGCTTCTCCTTCAGCACTCTGCCATCTTGGCTGCCTATCCTCTTCAATGCTGAAGGCAGAATCTGAGCAAGAATGCCCCCAGGTCTGCCTTATTTTATAGTGTAAAAATTAAAGCCTTTTAGCCAATATACAAATAAGGAAGTATCTGATAAAAAGCCATTTATCTGAGGCATAAATGGAATTCCTTATAAGAGTGCACCACCCCACATCATGCAATTGTCCAGGGTATGGGGAAAAGCTTAGTTTTGAGAAGATATTAGTATCAGAAGGATGTTGAAAAGATCTTAGTATTCAAAGGGTAGGAAAGGCTTAGTCTTAAAACTAAGCCTTAGGCTATAAGGACCCTGCCAGCTTACAGCCTGTCTCCCACACCCAATGCAAACTATAAGGGAGCAAATATAAACATCATATTTGCAAACTTATTTGACCTATGAAAAGGAAGGGTAACTTAGTTTGACAAAGTCACAGCTCTAGGAGAAATCCTAATGACATTCAGGGAACATCTAAGTTATGTAGTTTAATCAAATATGACTTGAAATAAATAGACTTTTGAGAGGGCTTTTCTTATTGGATTATACTGCGATTTTGCTGGTATAATAATATTTTCTCTTAAGACATTTGACTTGTGCTTTAAGATACATTATTTTGTTCTAAGTAGAGTCTTTAACCAAAGTAGTACATTTTGGAAAGATTGATTGAAATATCTAGCAGTTAGTAATTTCTTTGGTCGGTGTTGAGCAGATAAAATATATTATGCTCACTTTGTTAAAGATGGTGCCGCCCACGTGCAAGTTTGAAGAGTAAGCTTTGCCCCACATCCTTGACTCATTGGATGATGTGGGGTGGTGTACTCTCATGAGGAATCCTCCCAGTATGTCTCAGATGAGTGACTTTGTATTAGAGACTTCCTTGTTTGTAGATTAAATTAAAGGTTTTAAATCTACGCTATAAAGTGGGATAGACCGGGAGCTTGCTTTCTCTCGGTTCCTGAGGTTAGTATTGGAGAGGAGAGCAGATTAAGGCCACGGGGAGGAGAAGAGAAGCAGCCAAGATGGCAGAGTGCTGAGGGAGAAACCAGTTTGAGCAGAGTTTGTGCTGGAGAAGGAGATGGGAAACAGAGGTGAATAAGCCTGGTGAGCTAGAAGCCTTTGATGCTAGGAAACTTGGACAAGTCAGTGGCTTTGTGAGCACTGAATGAGTGGGTTTTGGAGCCCAGTGTGTGTTTTTGCTTGCCCGCCGGATGCAAGCTAGAATTAAAGCTGATGGCTCACCAGTTCTTGGCTCCTGTGTTTCATTACCGACTGTTCGAATCTAATCTGAACCTGCACGAGTCAGGCTGCTGTGATGGTGGCCTCGACTACTGGCTTTACAGTGAGACACCAATAAACAGAATGGCCCACCATCCTCCGACTCCGCCATTTCTTTACCTTCTGCCTGAATTTAATGACAACCTGCATGTGAATGGCCATAATGGCGGCAGCGACCCCTGGCTTTACAGACACTTTTTCAGCTGGTCTTACCAAACCCTTTGGGAGATCCTGCTGCTTTTGATCACAATTTATTTAAACTCCAGTGGTGTGTATGAGTGGGGACAAGAGAAAGAGAGAAATCTATAAATAAACAGAATTTATCCATATCAGAAAAGACTACAGGACAAATCCCAATCAATAATCCACCAATAATATCAGTCATTTATAGTTACAGCTTTAAATTTGCCAGTGTAGGAGTAATGACGCAAATATGATACCAATGACAACAATGGTAGTAAGAGTTACTGTTGGGCAGATGAAATATATTATGCTCACTTTGTAAAAGATGGCGCTGCCCACATGCAAGTTTTAAGAGTAAGCTTTTCCCCACACCCTTGACTGATTGGATGATGTAGGGTGGTGCACTCTCATGAGGAATCCTCCCATTATGTCTCAGATAAGTGACTTTGTATCAGAGACTTCCTTGTTTGTAGATTGGATTAAGGGTTTGGATTTCTACACTATAAAGTGGGACAGACTGGGAGCTTGCTCTCTCGGTTCCTGAGGTTAGTATTAAAAAGGAGAGCAGATTAAGGCCACATGGAGGAGAGGAGGCAGCCAAGATGGCGGAATGCTGAGTAAGAAGCCAGTTGTGCAGAGTTTGTGTAGAGAGAAGAAGATGGGAAACAGAGTGAATAAGTCTGGTGAGCTAGAAACCTTTGATCCTAGGAAACTCGGATAAGTCAGTAGCTTTGTGAGCACTGAAGAAGTGGGTTTTGGAGCCCAGTGTGTGTTTTTGCTTGCCCGCCGGGTGCAAGCTAGAATTAAGGCTGATGGCTCACCAGTTCTTGGCTTCATTGTTTCATTATGGACTGTCCGAATCTAATGCGAACCTGCATGGGCCAGGCGGCTGTGATGCTGACCCCCACTACTGGCTTTACAGTTACCATTCATTATTTACTATATGCTAATAAATGTGCTAAATTCTTTTGAAGGTTTTATATAGTCCTTGTAACAATCCTAGATTTAGGGTATGTAAAGCCAGTAGTCGAGGCCGCCATCACAGCTGCCTGACCAGTGCAGGGTCGCATTAGATTTGTACAGTCGGTAATGAAACACAGGAGCCCAAAACTGGTGAGCCATCAGCTTTAATTCTAGCTTGCACCCGGCAGGCAAGCAAAAACACACACTGGGTTCCAAAACCCACACATTCAGTGCTCACAAAGCTACTGACTTATCCGAGTTTCCTAGAATCAAAGGTTTCTAGCTCACCAGACTTATTCACCTCTGTTTCCCATCTCCTCCTGCACAAACTCTTAACAAACTGGCTTCTTCCTCAGCACGCTGCCATCTTGGCTACTTCTCCTCCACATGGCCTTAATCTGCTCTCCTCTCCAATACCTCAGGAACCAAGAACCAAGAGAGAGATCAAGCTACTGGTCTGCCCACTTTATAGCATAGACTCAAAACCTTTAATCCAATTATACAAACAAGGAAGTCTCTGTATAATGGGATTCTTCAGGAGAGTGCACCATCCTACATCATCCAATCAGTCAAGGGTGTGGAGAAGAACTTACTCTTAAAACCAAGCCTTAGGCCATAACAACCTGGCCTGCCCACAGCCTGTTCCAGAACACACATTAATATCAATGAACTTCCACGTGGGCAGCGCCATCTTTTACAAAGTGAGCATAATATATTTTATCTGCCCAACAGGGTATTAGTATTTTTCTCTCTCTTTATAGATAAGGAAACTGAGGCTGAGAGAAGTTCAGGAAATTATAGACAGATGTAGAGCTAGTGTCAAAACATCAAGGTCATTATTTATCATCACACCGATATTTCTCTACCTCACAATTAATTGGGGTGCTTTTAAAATAAATAGTTCTAGGTCTTATTCAGAGCTACTGAATCAGTCCTGAGGATGAAGCCTAGATCTCTGCATTTTTGAAAACATACTCATTGCACTTTTTTTTTTTTTTTTTTTTTTTTTTGTGACAGACAGAGAGAGACAGAGAGAGGGACAGACAGGAACAGACAAACAGGAAGGGAGACAGTTGAGAAGCAACACTTTGTTGCGGCACCTTAGATGTTCATTGATTGCTTTCTCATATGTGCCTTAATGGGGGCGGGTCTACAGCAGACCGAGTGACCCTTGCTCAAACCAGCAATCTTGGGCTCAAGCTAGTGAGCCTTGTTCAAACCAGATGAGACCACACTCAAGCTGGCAACCTCAGAGTTTCAAACCTTGATCCATCATCTCCCAGTCCAATACTCTATCCACTATACCACTACCTGGTCTGGCTCATTGCATTTTTTAAATATATACCATAATTGGAGGATCACTCTCTGTGAAGTATGACTTTCATAGCATGCTAGGGCTGTGTTGGACAGATAAAATATATTATGCTCACTTTGTTAAAGATGGGGCTGCCCATGTGGAAGCCCGTTGCCCAGGTGATAATATTAGTTGTCCTTCTTGCTTGGGATGGGCGTGATTATGTTAATATGTGTTGGAGAAGGGCTTTCGTGCCAAAAAGTTTTAAAAGGAAGAGAGATCACGTTGTTCTGTGGGAAAGAGTGTTACATTCTAGGAGGTACCCATACTGTAGTAGAGCAGAGAATGGCCACATGGAGGGGAGGAGAAGTAGCAAAGATGGCGGAGTGCTGAAGGAGAAGCCAGTTTGTGCAGAGTTTGTGCAGAGAGAAGAAGATGGGGAACAGAGGTGAATGAGGCTGGTGAGGTACAAAACTTTGATTCTGGGAAACTCAGATAAGTCAGTGGCTTTGGGAGCTCTGAATGGAAAGGGAAGTGTTTTCCCACTGTGTGCATTTCTTGCCCACTGGGTGCAAGCTAGGATTAAAGCTAATGGCTCACCAGTTCTTGGCTCTGTTGTTTCATTACCATCTGTCCGAATCTGCGAACCTACGTGGGCCTGGTGGCTGTGATGGTGGCCATGGCTACTGGCCTTTCATGCTGCATGAATCAATTTAATAAAATAATTCTTACTTTTTACTGTAGAGACCCAACTTATTATAAGAATCAAAATATATCAACCATTTTTAAAGGAAACATTAAAATACAGTGTGTCCGTAAAGTCATGGTGCACTTTTAACCGGTCAAGTCAAAAGTGCACCATGACTTTACGGACACACTGTATTCCTCCATCAAAAATTGTCTTGACAATTAAAGTCATATCAACAGAGGACCCAAATTGTTTTTCTACTGAACTGATAATATAAATGTAACTGCTTTTGTCCAGGTTTAGAAGATAAATCTTTTTGTGCTGTTCTGTCTTTTATAGGGATCTTAGGCCTTAATTTCCCACCTGTTCAAACAAGAATATCTGACAGCATGAAATATTATGAAAACTCAGATTTTATTAAATACCAATCACAAACTTTAGATCTTTAAAAAAGAGATTAACTATAGTATTTCTTTATAGAGCAATCAATAGGTAGGGTTAAAATATGTTTTAATACATATCTGGCAATATAGTAAGAACTGAGGTTTATAACTATTAAAACTCTGACCCAGTAATTGCTTTTCCAAGATTTGTGCCTAAATTATTAATCAGAGACACAGATTAAGATTTCTATTGAAAAGATTTTCAGTGAACCATTACTTATAACAGAGAAAAGGGGAGAAAATGTAACTGCCCAACAATGGAAAGAATGGCCAAATAAATCTGTTTATTGTATGTAAAATGAATTCTATGCCACCATCAGAATATCAAGTTTTACTAGAATACTAAAAGATATAGGGGAATGCTCATCAAAACTGTTGCTAAATGCAGAATACAAAAAAGATACATACAGTTGGGACAGTCATCTGGCACATGACAGTAGGATACATATAGCAATAAACATGTTTCAAATATTAAATTTCTGTGACCCAATTTTATCCATTCTCAATGTATGTATACATGCATTCATTATGTGTGTTTTGAATATGTTGTGTGTGTGTGGTATGTGTGTGTGCATGCTTTAAAAATTATGCAGGGTACTGGCTGGGGTGCTCAGTTGGTTGGAGCGTCATCCCAGTGTGCCAGAGTTGTGAATTCAATCCCTGGTCACGGTACATACAAGAATTGACCAGTGAGTCCATAAATCAGTGGATCAATAAATCAATGTTTCTCTCTCTCTTTGTCCCCACTTCCTTTCTCTCTAATATCAATAAATAAAAACTAAAAAAGAAAAACATGTGCTATTATGAAATAATTCAGTGAGAAGGTACTTTTGGAAATACGTTTATGATGTACAGTGGAGCACAGCTGCCTTACGGTCCTTGCTAACAAAGAGGCCTCTGAAGCATGCCTCCCCAGTGCTCCCGCCAACAGTGATTTTGGCAACAATTATGCTGTCAGGGGAGCTGCAAACTCAAATGCCACAATTATGAGCTTCAGCACAGAAGGATGTATTGGAAATGGCAGGCAATGTTGGCTTCCGCCAAAATAATCGTCAAACGAATGTGTGCTTTTGCCCCAAAAGGAAAGTAACGTGGCTATAACTGGATATTGTAAATATGTGGTCAAAGGATCCCTAAATAAACAATATCACATAAGCCTTCTTGCAGCATATTTCTCCTTCTGGGATCTGTGTCAGGCTTATAGACATGGAGGCAGCCAAGAAACTGTTATCTGTTTACCTTTAATTTATTTTTATAACTGCACATGCCAGCAATGGGAGAAAACATTTCTTTAAGAGAAACAACTAAATTGGCAACAAATCCTCTGAGTTTTTCAAAAAATCTTAACAAACCCAAACTTTCATTTAGTTGTCAAACCTAGCCTCATTAAAACTTTATTTTCAATTGAGTTTGCATATGTATGTATATATTGGAATCTTGAGACTTGGCCTCAAATCCCGGCTCTGCCAATAGCTTTGTGCCTTTGGATGGATTTCTTAGCCTCTCTGTTTCTTGGATTTGCCATTTGCAAATAAAAACGGTATTATGCCACACAGATTGGGTGAGAAAATGAGAGTAAAATAGAGTACAATGTAAATACTAAATGCAAGTCAACTTGACCCCTTTCCTCACATGTCACGTGAGATCATTTCAGGTCTCTTGATAGCATTTCAAAATTAAAGGAATGTAGTCAAACAATGTATGTGTGTGCATGTAGGCACAAGTGCATGTATGTGATGAGACACACCCACATATACACACATACACATATATATTTTAGATGTCTTTAAGGCTGGAAGAGACCCTGGCCAGTTGGTTCAGTGGATAGAACATCAGCCTGGCATTTGGATGTCCCGGGTTCGATTTCTGATCAGGGCACATAGAAGAAGCGACCATCTACTTCTCTCCCACTCCCACTCGACCTACTCTTTCTCATCCCCTCTCATAGCCAGTGGTTCTATTGGTTCAGGAGTTGGCCTTGGGCACTGAGGATAGCTCACTGGTTGGGTCTTCAGCCTCAGGTGCTGAAAATAGCTCCATTGATTCTAGCATCAGCCCAAGAAGGGTTGCCAGGTAGACCCTGGTTGGGGTGCTTGTGAAAGTTTATCTCACTTTAAAAAGAAAAGGCTGGTAGCCTGACCAGGCAGTGGTGCTGTGGATAGAGCATTAGACTGGGATGTAGAGGACCTAGGCTCAAAACCCCAAGGTTACCAGCTTGAGCATGGGCTCATCTGGTTTTAGCAAGGCTCACCAGCTTAAACCCAAGATCGCTGGCTTGAGGAAGGGGTCATTCACTCTGCTGTAGCCCCCTGGTCAAGGCACATATGACAAAACTATAAGTGAACAACTAAGGTGCTGCAACAAAGAATTGATGCTTCTCATCTCTCTCCTTTCCTATCTGTCTGTCCTTATTCGTCCCTCTCTCTGTCTCTGTCACACACACACACACACGTCCCTGGTGAGTTCTATTCAAGTGTCAGTGTTCACTGGTCAAAGACAAAACCATTTCTCGTCTACAGTCAGCTTTGTTTGAACAACACTATGGTATCTATTCAGAAAGTACCCATGTGTTTTCTTTTTGAATGCTGAGGCAGACCTCTCAGAGGTTTCTTTAAAGCCAATGGCAGCCTGACCAGGCAGTGGCGCAGTGGACAGAGTGCTGGACTGGAATGCGGAGAACCCAGGTTCAAGACCCCAAGGTTGCCAGCTTGAGCGCGGGCTCATCTGGTTTGAGCAGGGCTCATCAGCTTGAGCCCAAGGTCACTGGCTTGAGCAAGGGCTCACTCAGTCTACTGTAGCCCCCTGTCAACGCACATATGAGAAATCAATCAATGAACAAGTAAGGAACCACAACGAAGAATTGATGCTTCTCATTTCTCACCCTTCCTGTCTGTCCCTATCTGGCCCTCTCTCTGTCTCTGCCACAAAAAAAAAAAAATAAATAAAAATAAAACCAATGGCAATAATCATGTTTCCATCTCTGTTATGCTTCACTGTACACTCTGCATGCAATAGGTTATAAAATAAAAATGAACTTGATCTTACAGATATTTAAAAACAAAAAAAATACATACTGTGATGTTAATACTGTACTCATTTTCCTAATAAAAACAAGTAAATATTTTAAAAAATGATCCATTAGACCTTCCATTTCTTATTAAATAAAAGAAGTTAATGTCACAGACCTAATCAAAACTAACTCTAACCTTAATGGCCTGATATAAAAATATATCACCAGATGGGGACTATATTAACTTTATGTGGTATTTTCAAACATGATGACTAAGAGTTGTGTAATTTTTATTTGGGTGCTCTGATTGAGAGAAGAGTAACCATTTATGGAAGTATTCTACATGATTGTTCCTCCTTGAAAGGAGGGCCAGACCTACATGCATTGCATGTCAACACACTAATAAAAAGTAAACATACAATCAAATTACTCAACAATCTGGAATCACAGTCATTTTTATAGTTCTACATGCTGATTTTTACTCAGATAAAGTAAAACTGTTTTATTTCTTTGTCAGAACTCTAAAAATGAGATATTTATATTACTCAAATATACAGGTAAATATCACTGAATAAGTGTGCGTATAAATGCATGTACATATATGCATATGTTATGTGCTGAGATTCTAATTAGGTTTTGTAAAAAATATTTGTTATGAGTCATGGTGCTTGTATTATACATTTTGTCTGTGAAATCACCTGTACCCACATACATATACAGCCAGGCACCATTGTAATATGGCTTTTAAAATTATTTCATATACAGTATTTTACCTCATTTGATCTTAACAGGAACCACAGTCTAACTGAAATAAATGCCTCTACCATAAAACTAAGTCAGTTAATTAGTAACCATAAAAGCAGTTCATTTATAAGATGATTCTACAGCCATGCTAACTGAGCTAATTAGTGGCATGTGGCATGCAAATCTTGTTAAATTAGTAAATGCTGTTCCATTAAAAGGCACACAGTAAAGAACCCTTTTAAAACACAACATTGTGATGAGTTAAATATTTCACTCAGATACAAACTACATAGAGCAGATCATCTGTCAATTTTATACAGAAAACATATCATATGAATTTATTTTTGTTGTTTATATCCATTTTGAGAGTCCTAGTATATTAGCATGTAGCACCTGCTTCATAAATAATATTAATAAATAAAGAAAAGAAGGTATAAACATTTTACATTCTTATAGCAAAATATTTATGTAGCTAAAATCTGGAAAATAGTAAAGAACTAATAATGTTCATTTATCCATTATTTTAATTAAAAGTGTTACTTCCCCATTTAAGTTTATGCAAAACAAAAACAATTTTCAAAGTGTAAAAATTATGGGTTTTGTATTTCGTCACAGTCTCTTACAGAGCTATTCTTATGATCTATTGTATGTAAATATATATATATATTCATATACATTGTGTACAATATATATCGTAGTGGCTCTAGCTTGGATCACTGGCTACCTAAACAGAAATGAGAAAACTAAGAATACAGGCTGAAGTTTCAATTTACTTTTGACTAACAATCGATCTGAAATAAAGATCACATATTTCAGAAGTTAAACTTTTAAGTAGCAAATGTGATTCAGTATTTTAAAGATAAATTTACACTGTATTTTTCTTTGAATATATTACTTGTATAAATCAAAATCTACCCTTAATTGATACAGAGTCAAATGAAGAAAAAAAAAACAAGGTTCCTCAGCCAACAGCTAAATAAACACATCAGAGTCTATAATCTTTATGATGATTATCTTCTTAAAAGTAGTAGCAATATTGGGCCTGATTTTTGTGAAAACAGAGACACGTGCTGATTTTCATGTAATGCATTAGTATGATCCATGCTTGTGGGCATCACTGAATGTGGAAGAAGTCTATGTTTACTGGGCAAGACAAGGAAGTAAGATGCCATGCCATATTCACTCAATGCAATGGGCAGCCTCAGCTTCAGAGAGCCCCAATGAGCACTTCAGGAAAGGTGGGTTGGGATGGTTTGACTGGATTAAATACAATGGCTCTTTTATGTTGATAAAACTTGCTGTACAATATTTAACTGGTGGACTTTCTTTTTTTTTTTAAATAGAAATGGAATGTAGCTGTGGGCCTTGAGCATGATTGATCAAGGATTCTCTTGATTACAAAGTAGGCACTTGCTTGAAAATGAAAACTTGCTGAACAGGTAGCCTGGACTTCAGTTTCCGCAATTTGCTCTCTTCTTCAGCACTGCAACTTGAACATCACTTGCTGCTCTGACTCCTCCCTGGTCTCTAGAAATAATTTTTATTTTAAGCAGAAGTAAACTTAAGAGTTGTCCAATATCGGTTTGGAAGATGGTATCACACCACCCTTGCCATAATCACCTTGAGTATATGTCCCATCTCTGATTATTGGCTTCTTCCTTGATTCCTTGTGCCAGTCTTCCTTTCCTGATACTCCAGCTCATATGACCTCTAGTATGTGGGCTTGAGTTGCTTTGTTCCTGTTCCACCCTGAACCACAAGCTGATATGCAGACCTTAATGAGGTCACGTGATCTGGACCAGTGCTCTCCAATCTTATGGAAGAGGAGTATATTTCTACTAGTTTTAAAAAAACGTGCAAGTGCCTTTATCTTATACTTATTTTTGATGTTATTATTATAGTCTTGTATTATTGTATTCAAATATTGCCTATTTTATAAAATACACTACAAAAAGAAGTATATATATTTTTTCTAACAAGTTGTTTTGTCCATATCATAGACATATATTTCTAAGACTCACCTTCTCTGAGCCACCTGTTAGGACACTGTTAAATTTTGTCCCCAAATACCACTTGGTAGATAATAGTGCCACCATGCCTGGTAGATGGACCCCCCCCCCCAGTGCCCACTGGGTTGTCCACTTAGTCCACTGCTTTCATCTGGCACCTCCTCCCACCTACCATGAGGCCCCAGCAATCTCTGCTTTATCCTAGTGACAGGGCTCATTCCAGGTTCTAATTTCTCTTATTTTGACTTATCCTTGTGCAATGAATTATTCAAGTCTCTGGAATGAGGAAAGATAAATGCTACTACTGGGGCTACCAAATGGACACAAGCAATAGAAAAGTTTCAAAGGCAAATGTAAAAATACTTAAGACAATTATAATGGTTGTAATACAGTATATGTTTCTATTTATGGGCTGCACAGCGGTCTTTTTTTTTTTTTTTTTTTTTTTTTTTTTACTGGTTTCTATTACAATGTTAATTGTAAGATGTAATTTTATAGCTCTTAAGTGTAGACATGATAGATGCAATACAAAATTTGACATGTGTCATAAAGCAATAAGTAAATTAGGGGATATTTAAGAAATGGTCCTGAAACATATGGCTAAATATTTTAGAATAAAATACACTTGGATACTTATATTAAAATATATTTCAAACAACTTTAAAAATTAGGTATAAAAATAAATCCATAAGTAAAGAAATATTGTTAAATATTTATTTGCTCTTAGTATAGGCAAAATCCTTCATATTCTTATAGCAAAGAAAAAAGTTACAAAAATTATTAAATTTGACTATATAAAATACCTTAAATAAAGATAAAAGAAGAATAAAGAACTAGAAAATATAATTACAATAAATGTGAGGTAAAAAAGAGTCGTGTATAATATGTAAAGAAGTTTTGCAATCATTAAGAAAAACTCTACAACCACAATGCAAAAGCAGCTAGTAGGCAAATAGAAAATTCACACAAAACAAAATGCTGATATTTTTAAACTTTGGGAAAAATTAGAAAAGCCTAAATGTCCAACAATAGGCAAATATTCAAATTATAAATATTTTTAAGGGAGAATATTGTGCAAACATATAAATATTGTTTCTAATATTATCAAGTGATATGAGAAAATGCTCATGACAAAATGTTAAACTTTTAAAACCTGGAAGTAAAAGTATATGCTCCATATAGCTGCTATTAGTCCCATATTCATTTAGAAAAAGACTGAAAGAAAATACCTAGAACTTTGCAAAGGTTATTTTGGAAAGTGGTGAAGTTATGAGTCATTCATACTTGTGTTAGTTTTTCTTTTTTTTACAGAGTCAGAGAGAGGGACAGATAGGAACAGACAGACAGGAACAAAGAGAGAGGAGAAGTATCAATCATCAGTTTTTTGTTGCGACACCTTAGTTGTTCATTGATTGCTTTCTCATATGTCCCTTGACCGTGGGCTTTCAGCAGACTGAGTAACCCCTTGCTCGAGCCAGCAACCTTGGGTCCAAGCCGGTGAGCTTTGCTCAAACCAGATGAACCCACGCTCAAGCTGGCAACCTCAGGGTCTTGAACCAGGGTCCTCTGCATCCCAGTCCGATGCTCTATCTACTGCGCCACTGCCTGGTCAGGCAGTTTTTCTATATTTTTAAAAGATTCCAGAAAGCACATTAATTGCTTCTATTATAAAAAATTATTTTAATATAAGAAAATATGTGGGGACTAATATACCTTATCTGTAAATATTTTGCAGATTCTATGGCATGAAATGTAAAGTTAGTAATGTTTTTCTATTTGAATAATATATAAAGGAGTCCTTAACAACAGAATGCAGTCAGACTCTGAAATATCGTATATTTCATAGTTGACTGGGGGCAAGCCACTATTGTGCTATGCCTTATTCAAAAATTTCTATTAAGGCAGTTTCCTTGAAGGCAAGTTGTTTGACAGACAGTACAGCAGAGATGTCAAGGGCATGGGCTTCAGTGTCTACCATCCTGGGCTGACATTCTCTCTCCACTGAGTAAAGCACTCAGTGGTGCGTAGGATGATTTTATTTCTCAAGCCTCGGTCTGGCCAGTTTTCCCCCACACAGATACCTGCCTTATCAACCCCATTTTTAGTGACTAAATGATGATTTAATAGGATTATTCATGTCATCTAGGTGAAAAATTAAGAAGTGATAGTATAAATGGATAGAATGAGATCCAAAAATTAACAAATGCCCAGGTGATACTCTTTCTTTCTTTCTTTCTCTCTCTCTCTCTCTCCCTTTCTTTCTGATACTGCTTTCTTCACTGAGTACCTGTTCTTTCAGTATAATATGCAAAACACAGTTTCAGCTCAGCCATGATCCTTAGCAATTGCAATTAGACCAGGATCAACAATAGGTTCACATTCTCTAGTCAAGATACACATAAAAATGTCAAAGAATCTTGCCTTTTTTTTTTTTTGATAAGGGAGAAAAGCAGACAACTGTGAAGTTTTAAAACATAAAATTCTTTGTTGACTCTGTTGACATTTGGCAAATGAATTACTAGTTGCCTCATGGCAGCAAACTCTTTATTTATGAAAAAAGATGTCATGATTAATCAGTGTCTTTTCCTCAAAAATAAACAACAGTCCTGGCAAAGGGAAAATGTATCATGACTTGAAAGAAATAAATTTTATGTTGTAAGATATCTCTATATTTATTTTTCATTTTATTGTTTTACATGAAGGATATCTCTATATTTAAATAAAATAAAAAGACTTCTCTTTGGTTATCAATCATCTTCATAAATGAGTTCTGCAAGAATAGATTAACAGACAAGTTTACTGGATGTTAGGACTTGTTCTGATAGCATCTTTGTTAATTCCATCATTCAGTCCCTTCATCCCCTCCATCACCATACATAGTACATCCGTCATTCCTGCCTCAGGATGTGGACAATGACTGAAGAAAAATGTATTCTTTTCTTCATCTATGGTTTTATTCCTCTGAAAAAGACGTTGTAGCTCTTAAGAATGTCTGTTTTATAAATTTCTGATAAAACCAAATTATTTCTACAGATTTAATTTTTATAGAATCTCTTCTCTAGATCTTTCTTGATGTATTTTTGAGCTAATTCATATTGATTGCTGACATAATGTTTTTCATTTCACAGAATAACTAAGTGAAGCAAGACCTAAGAAAACTGATGTAATTTTCAAAACCAGGTTTGGTTAATATATATATATTGGTTAATATATGGTTTAGAAAAACCAAACTTTAAGGGTTTTGGCCATTTAAAGAATGATAAATTATTCTGCTACTATCTGGAAATCATGCCTTCCAAGGCACCACAGAAGGAACCTTCACTAGCTGGGGAGTGGTTGAATGAATAGATACTTACTGAATATATAAGTGAATGCAAGAACGAACAAACCAACAAGCACATGAATGTGGGCACTTTTCTATCATTAATAAGGCAAGCCAATTCAACCAAAGGCAGAAATCAGAATCGACTGGTGTGTTTAACATATAATAACCACTTAGGTTTTGTCTGAAATAAATAGAAAAACTCCCATGGAAACAGCTAATTTTCAAGCAGAGATGAAACTGAACACAAAGCTGTTTCAGAGCAGCACAGTGGATTTTGTGCTGGAAGTAATGAGTCCCTCTTTCAGTCACCAGCACACAACTCTTGGACAGTCTGTATGGGATGCCGTGGAGGTCTCCAGACTGACTGGCCCTGCTCCTCAGCACTGCACTGCTCATGTTTAGTTCAGTCACCTTCCTCTAGTTAGTTAATCCCATGGTTCACCCAGATGCTCACCCTCATCCTTTTTTTGCTTTTTTATGTGGACTAGTTGGTACAAAACATTTGGGAAGCATTCTTTTAGGATAATAACTAAACAATGTCTGTTTTTGAAATGATACCTTGGCTCTTAAAGACAGGACAGCAGGTATTAAATTTTGTCCTAACAACTAAAAATGATGTCGGACTGTGCAGATGGCAAGAGGATGGGTTGTGGAGCACTGACCACCTCGCATGAGTGCGGGACGACCCGTACACAGAACAGGTCAGGAAGCCCCTGCCTGCCCATCATTTGTCAGAAAAGCACCAAGGAACTACACTGCTGCTTCTTTACACTGAGTCGTATTTTCTACTGAAAAATTAATCAGTACACATGGTAAACATCTTCCAAATTCAGCCTTCTTTTATTTCAGACTCTCAAGCCTGTAGCTACCTCCTCTCTAAAGTCAGAAACCGTTACCATTGTCTTGAGTGCACATGCAGAGAAATGCTGGTGGGTGAAAACATCTTCATTTATGTTTTATTATATTTACATAAATGGGACATTGTTCCTTAACTTTTTTCATATATAAATATACCTAGACTAAACTAACTAAACTAATAATGATGTAGTTATTTGATAGAATTCTTTTCAGCTTAAGAAAAAAAGAGTGAGAATACAGCCACTCCGGAAAATTGTCAAAAAGTTAAACACAGAGGTACCATTTGACCCAGCATTCCCACTATTTAACATATACTCAGCAGAAATAAAAACATATGCTCATAAAAAGCTTTTACATAAATATTCATAGCAGCATTCTTGTAATAGCCAAAAGGTGAAATAACCCAAATGTCTATCAATTGATGAATGAATAAACAATATTTGGTTTAGCCATACAATGGAACATTGTTTATCCATAAAAAGGAATGAAATGCTGGTGCACGCTAAAACATAGATGAATATTAAAAACACTATACTAAGTAAAAAATGCTAGTATGAAAGACCAGAGATTTTATGATTCTTATATCAAATATTCAGAACAGGCACATCCATACAGACAAAATGTAGATGGGTAGTTGCCTGGAGCTTAGAGTAGAGCAGGTGATGGGAGAATTGGAGGGTGATAACTACAGGGTACTTAGTTTCCTCTAAGGTGATAAAGAGCAGAAAATGTCATGTACAGATATATTGTCAGGAGAAAAAAATACAAGCTGTAGAACAGTGAAAGTGCAGAGTATGTTTCTTGTGTAAAAAGAGGGATTGAACAGAATTTATTCATTGTTTGCATTTACATGAACTCTAAAGTATACAAAGAAAAAACTAATGAACATGAATACTTGTGATTATGAGCATCATAGTTTCATAGTTTCAAATTTATTTTTATTTTATTCATTTTAGAGAGGATACACAGAGTGAGAGAGATAGATAGATAGATAGATAGATAGAGAGAGAGAGAGAGAAAGGGGGGGAGGAGCTGGAAGTATCAACTCCCATATGTGCCTTGACCAGACCAGTGCAGGGTTTTGAACTGGCAACCTCAGTGTTCCCAGGTTGACGCTTTATCCACTGCGCCACCACAGGTCAGGCTGTTTTTTTAAATTTATTTTTATTTTATTCAAATAATAACAATAATAATATTACTAAACATTGCCTGGAGATAGGTCCATCCCAGCACATGAGAAATCCTCCTCACAGTTACACAATACTCCATTACCATTGTACACAAATAGCTCTATCAACCCCATACTGATCGGCTTTTAGGCCATTTCTAGTTGTCTAATCACAAAAATTGCTACAGAACATTTTTTTAAAGATTCTAAAAATACTTTATTTATTCACTTTTTAGGGAGAAGAGAGAGAGAGAGAGAGAAGGGGGACGGAGCAGGAAGCATCAACTCCCATATGTGCCTCGACCAGGAAAGCCCTAGGGTTTCAAATCAGTGACCTCAGCATTTCAGGTCAACATAGAACATTTTTTAAACATATTTTTGCACCTATATAAACATATAGGTAAATTTTTAAAAATGGAGTTGCTACATTAAAGAAAGACAATATATCCTTAAAATAATGCAACAGAAGAATACCCCTTAAATTTGTTGATTACTGTAGCAGCTGTTATACTCTAATTATTGAGCAAAATGCATGTCTCCGAAAAAAAAATTAAAAGAAAATTTAGGATTTTCCCATTCCCCATCATGAGAGCATTAAAGAGGAAGCACAATAAGCTTATTTTAAAAGAAATTCAGACAAAAACCAAATGGTTTATTTTACATAAGCTTTGGAACTCAAAAAAGAGAAGCCTCCTTTTAATAGGCATGGATTTATTTGAATTCATTATATGGTTTCTCAAATCCTGTGCATATTTAAAGTGACCTTTCAGCCTTAAGTAGGAGTCTCAGAGCAAAAGGATGAAGAGAATCTGTTTTAATTAAGATAAACATCAACTACCAAGACCCTATTAAACTGTTTGAATTCCAAGAAGACAAAACCGTCATCAAAAGAAATGCAAGGCACCAGGGGTAGCAATAAACTTGATAAAATGTAACTGTGTGAAGTTTTGATGGTGCAAAGAGATATCACCAAGTGTTCATGGAACACAGGACTATGTTGGGATGGGTACCTTCCTTCCTTTCCTCCATTCTTTTGGCTTATTTTGGAGTTGTTTTTGTGTGGTTCTATTTAGCTGCATCATCATCTCTACTTCTTAAACGAACATGCTGGGCAGAGTAAACTCTGTTATTCACTATGATCAAGAAATGGTCGATATTAACTAACAAAATATTATGATTGACATAATTTTATATACATGTATATAACATTTTATCAATGTTAGTTTTTCAAAAGAATTAGAATACAATGTTTTACACTAAAACTTTAATTATTTTTGGTTGATATTATTGCTTCTGCCAATATTTGTGCTTTATGATCCACACACCACTTGAAGAGGAACACAGAATGATGGCTACAGAGATGATTGGTCATTAGTTTCAGTTAATACAGGCCAAAAGAATACTTGCTATTTAAAGATGACAGAATGCATTCATGAACCAGTTAAGGGTGGCCAGGGAAAAGAATACTACATATGTCCTGAAGAATCTTGCCTATTAAGACTTCTGTCTTTTGCACCGTTCATCTTGTCACAGTAGGCATACCCTGTGTCAGCTGAAGGCCAACATTATATCCTTTGGGAAGATTACTATAGCCATTTGGTATAACAAATATATGTACTAGCCGATTACATTTTGAACTCAAACCTTTACTAAATTTAACCCATAGAGACATTAGAACACTGAAATCTAGGCACCCATAGCAAAGGAGAATTCAATATGGGTTTCTAGGTAGGCAACCTACTACTTAAAGCCAAATTAAATTTACTGGGAGAAAACACAGATGCTAGTGTTGTCTTTGAAGAGTGACCACCAAGCTAAATAGTTCTTAGTGATTTCTGAATATTCATTCTTTCCTTTGGTTGGAAAAGGCATTGAAAAGCAGAGGTATCTTTAGTCTTAAAAATGCCCTTCAGGTCTAGCAAGTCAAATTTTAGCAAGCTCTTAAACTCTGCATAAAGAAGATAGATTTGCAGTACCATGGCATCCTGAGGGCACTTTTACCTCAGAAGGCTCTCCTTCTATACCAAGGTCAAGTTTACTTTCTCTGATCTTGGCCCACTGGGTTCTCAGGAACACACTTAAAACAATCCAGTCAAAGAACAACACTGAAGACAGATAGTGGGAAATCCATTATTTCAGTATTTCTAATTTTTAACTGGGAATCTGAATGTGAGAGTCATATAAATGCAAGGTCTTAGGGGAGCATTTTTTCACTTATTTTTTTTTAATGACTGAAAAAGTGGTCTTCTTTCTGTTTTTCATGTCTGCTGGATATTCAAGTCCTTTGTACCTGCTATAATCTCAATTTTTGTTTATCTGGTTTCTTTAGTTCTCAGCTTCCCTGGGAGATGTTTGCAAACAATAGCTCTAATAAGGGGTTAATATGCAAAATATATAAAGAACTCACAAAGCTCAGCAACAAACAAGCAAACAACCCAATTAAGAAATGGGGAGAGGACATGAACAGACACTTCTCCCAAGAAGACATATAAATGGTCAACAGATATGTGAAAAAAATAATCATCTTCACTAGTTATAAGAGAAATACAAATCAAAAAAAACTACAATGAGATACCACCTCACACCTGTCAGATTAGCTATTATCAACAAGACAGGTAATAAGCACTGGAGAGGCTGTGGAGAAAAAGGAATCCTCATTCACTATTGGTGGGAATATAAACTGGTATAGCCATTATGGAAGAAAGTATGGTGGTTTCTCAAAAAATTAAGAATAGAACCACCATATGACCCAGCAATCTCTCTACTGGTTATCTACCTAAAAAACTTGAAAACATTGGTACGTAAACACATGAATCCCCATGTTTATTGCAGCATTATTCTCAGTGGCCAAAACATGAAAACAAACAAAGTGTCCTTTGTTGGAGGACTGGATAAAGAAGATGTGGTACATATATGCAATGGAATACTACTCAGCCACAAGAAATGATGATCTATTGCCATTTATGACAACATAGGCGGACCCTGAGAATATCATATAAAGAGAAATAAGTAAATCAGAAAAAGCTAAGAACTATATGGTTTCATACATAGGTGGTATATAAAACTGAGACTCTTGGACATAGATAAAAGTGAAGTGGTTACCTAGGTTATGGGGGAGGAGGGGTAGAAAGGAGTAAAGAGGGACAAATACATGGTGACAGAAAATGATTTGACTTTGGGTGATGGACATACACACAATCAAGAGTTTAAATGCTATAGAGATGTTTACATGAAACCTATGTACTCTTATCGCTCAATGTCAGCCCGTTAAATTTAATTTTCTAAACAAAAAGAATAGGTAAGAAAAGAAAATAATATATAATTTTAAGAAGGCTATGTCAAGGAAGTTTTTAGTCTAGCTTTAGCTAGAAGTAAAGTTGATTTCTTCTATATTCTTATAAATTTATTTTATAGAGTAATAAATTTAGATCAAGCCAAGATTAAAGGTATTGATATTTAAATTAAATAATAATTAGGTTTTGCCTAGAGCTGTTGTGACATTTTCTCAGTAAAATTTCCATTAGTATTTCACATGTGAAAATTTATATGTGAAAATCATACATGAATATCATATAATAACTATCTAGATAATATTTATCTGATTTGTTATGTATCAGGCATTGTGCCAAGAAAACACTTTCCATGTATTCTTTTATTTAACCTTCAGAGGAACCCCATGGCCTGTTTTTCCCTTTGTCCAAGATCACTCAGCTTGTAAGTGGAGGAGCCTAGTTTATAACTCAACTTGACTTCAGGACCCACATCACGTCTCCTGTAAATCTTATTGGCAATTTCAAACTGCTCCTGAATTTCAACAGGTCAATTCTATGATGTTTCCCTAGGACCTAAAAAAATAGAAATACTTTGAATGCAGTTCAAGCAGATAAGGTCTGAGTTCAAAACGATATCAAGGTTAACAACTAGCTATTGACTTTTCCACAGAACAAAAAGAATATATCTACACAGACATACAGAACATGACTGTTTGCCCTACTCCTAGTGTGGGAACTTAAACATGCTATCTCAAACTTCCTAAGCATTTATTTCTTTCTGTAAAATGGTTAAAGAGTATCTTGGATAACTGAGAAAAAAGAACTCATTTCTTTTAAAGATAACCAGTTAAATATCATTACATGCAATATAACGTCCCACTTACCCACCTACCTACCAGTAAAAGCAATTCAGAGTTACTCAGAGTCCCTCCACAAATCTTTCTTAAATTATGAGACTTATTCAGCAGGATCAACCCTATTTTCTATCACTCCTCTTAGTCACAACTCATAAAATATTCTCTTCTGCCCACCAATATGCATGAATGTATACAGGATTCTATCCTAAGTCAGAAAATGCTAGGATTGAGAACTAACTTTATAAGATGTTATCATGGATTTAACTTTCTTTTTCATTAAATTTTATTGGAATTCACAAGTTTCAACATGAGTTGATACATAAGCACTACCTTTTCTTTTATCTGACTACCTGAATCTACCCTATCTTCACTAGAAAAAGATTGTCCCCCATTAGAAAAGATTCTCCTGAGAATCCTTTTCCTTTTCTCCTTAAATAGGTTAAATCCTAAATTTTGGCACTAAAGACAATAGAAAGTCAAAGAAGACTTTAAAGCAATTTTTTATTCAGAAATATTTCAGAAGACACTAACTTATTCATTTGGTATTCAATTAAATCTTGCCTTGAAGTCTAGAGCATTTTTATGTGAATTTAAAATTTACAAGGAAGAAAAAAATAAAATTTACAAGGTAGGCTACACCTATGTAACACTTAGGAAGCAACTGAGTGAATATAAAATGTCTAGAGATATTGGCACCAAAGAATTTGGTACTTTAAATATTTTGGGAAGCCAAAGTTTGCATGTGTAGATCTGTATTGGGTGTGTGGGGGTGGGTGGGTGTATTTACTAATGTACAAATACTGTGAATTATGTAAACAAATGTGTTTGGTACTTTAAATAAATTATTTAGTTTGTTAAAATAAATTATCTAAAACTTTTATTCATGTATTGAAAGTTTAGGCAATTTTTAACTTTTAAGAAATGACATGTGTGGAATTTAAAAGAATGAACCCTTGTAATTTATGTGTAAAATTATCAACAGTTGACAAAGTCAGATCACCAACAGAACAGAAATAGAAGTGGGAATAAACCTTCAAAAGCTATATACTTAAGAAGAAATGACTAAGGGTATAAAGGTGGAAGAAAGGGGAGATTCAAGTGAGAAATTAATTTAAAATTTATTTAAAATCTTACGAATAAAGTGTATCAAGTTTATAAACAAAATCTTATAGTTGTTCTGACTACTAGCTAAAGTTGCTTATGGAGTTACCCACTTGCGTATTGAAAGGGCAGGTATGTTAAACGAAGTAGGTTCTAAAGTCAGACTGAGTTCAGAGCCAGTATTATAGAACTGGAGATGTAATAATTGCACAAAAATGCCAGTAGTTCAGATGTGTGATTGGGAGTCATGTAATTATGTGGTTCATCATGTAGTCCAATAATTTGACATTTTGTTGATAAAAAAGTTTTCCACTGTTTCATGGTCCCCTTATATAACAGTTGTAATCCTTAAGGGCAAATCCTTTACACTAAACTACAATGGCACATGAATGCCACATTCTTCTGTTTCTCTACATAGAATCTTGTCTTCAGCATTTCTTTCAAAAGCTTCTATTAGATTCCTATTTGATAAAACAGGCTTACTTAGAGTAATGTAATTATAGTTAATGGTTATGCATAATGCCTTTCTTCTAAGATCTGGAAGAAGAGAAAGATGCCAACTATGGCCACTTTTATTGAACACAGTATTGGAAGACCAAAAAAAAGTGCAAGAGAGACATCCAAATTGGAAAGAAATAAGTAAAACTACTTGCTGTTGATATATTATATATAGACAACCCTCAAAACTTCATCAAAGAACTGTTAGAACTAATAAACAAAAAAGATGCAAGCAGTTGCAAAATACAAAAAATCTGTTGCATTTCTATAAACTAAGAACAAACGGTAAAGTAGGTGGATAATGGGGGATGGCCATGTGAGGAACTCAGACTGGGAATTTTGGCTAGGGCTGCTCACAACCAAGCATGCCAAAAGAAACATCCCAGGAGTCCTTGGGAGACGAGAGGCTGTCTGTCAGCCAGTGAGATTTTGCTACGTCATATTAGCTCGACCACCCTAAAGGACCCTTTTAAATTTTGCCCCACATGGTCTCTGCGCACGTTTTCCTGACCCCCATCTACCAGGCCAGTGAATCTCGTCTGAGAAGCGCTCTGTACTAAATAAAGCCATTACTATTCCACACTTGGTGGCTACGCCCCTTCCTCCTTCTTCAGTGGGGAAAAATACCTTACACAAACTATCAGAAAGAGAAATAAAGAAAACAAATCCATTTACAACTGTACCAACAAGCATAAAAAACTACCAATAAATTTAACTAAGTAGGTGAAAGGCCTGTATATTGAAAACTACAAGGTATTAATAAAAGAAACTGAAGAAGACAATATTAAATGGAAAGATATATTGTGTTCATGGGTTGAAAGAATTGATATTATTAAAATGTTCATATTTCCCAAAGCAATCTACAGATTCAATGCAATCCACATCAAAATTTCAATGACATTTTTCAAAGAAAAAGAACAAACAATCCTAAAATTTCTATGGGACCACCAAAAGCCCCAAATAACCCAAGCTATCTTGAGAAAAAAACAAAGCTGGAGGCATCAGGCTCCCTGACTTCAAACTATATTACAAAGCAGGAGTAACTAACACAACGTGGTACTGTCACAAAAACAGACACATAGATTAATGCAACAGAATAGAGAACCTTAAAATAAATCAATGCATATATGGTCAAGTAATTTGCAACAAAGGATCCAAGAATATCCAATGGGGAAAGAAGGAAAGAAGAGTCTGTCCAAGAAATGACGCTGGGAAAACTGAACAGCCACATGCAAAAGAATGAAGCTATCTTACACCACACACAAAAATGACCTCAAAGTGGATTAAAAACTTGACCGTGGGACCTGAAATCATAAACTCCTAGCAGAAAAGAAAGGTGGTAAGCTCCTTGATATAAGTTTTGACAATGATTTTTTAAATTTGACAACAAAAAGCAAAAGAAACAAAACTACATTATACTAAAAAGCTTCCACATAGCAAAAACAAAAGAAAACAAACTAAAATGATATGGAGTTAATATCCAAAATATACTTAAAAATTCATACAACTCACTAGCAAAGAAACAAACAATTAAAAAACAGGCAGAACTAAATAGACATTTCTCCGAAGAAGACATACAGATGGAAGGGAAAAGGGGTGGCAGAGCAGGACAGTGCAGGGGGGATATAAGATGGTGATAGAGAGAGCCTTGACTTGAGGTGGTGAACACACAATACAATATGCAAATAATGTACTACAGAATTGTGCACCTAAAACCTCTATAATTTTATTAACCAATATCAACCCCAAAAGGTAAAACAAACAGACACATACCAACCCCTCCATATAATCTTATAATTTACATTATTATTAATATCACTTTAGATATATCATTCATTTTTACCCACACAGATATTTATGCACAGAGTATTAACATTTTTACAGTATTAATAAAATAAAGGAATATGACTGTACTCAACCATGGTAATAGTAAAATGAGTTTATTTAGAGAGCTGGCGAACAAACTAGTAGCAGTTATTTGTGGAAAGAGAAAGTTTCTCTTATTAGTGGAACAGAGCCTTCAAACATTTTTCAAAATTTAACTAGAATGTATAAAAATAAAAGTATCCTAAAGATCATCTGTAAAGATAGATATTTTAGCAAGAAGTTAAATTAAGTCAAATATTCATTTTTAGTAATTTTTCTTTAAAATTCATTTTTTCCACATATATTTCTGATATTCCCTCCCTATAAATACATAAAAATTTCCTAATTAATATATTCTATGTTTAAAAAATTAAAGGATAGATTTATTTAAATAAAACAATTTATTGTTTTTAAGGTTTGTTTAAGTAAAATAAATTTAAATAACTTGGCCGACACAGCCTTATTAGGAAGTGACTAAATAAACTATATAGAATGAAAATCTCTCTGTAGCCCAGGGAAAATATTTTAGTCTAAAAATAATCCAATATTCCAGATTTATTTCATGTTATCCCACACTAAATTCAAGTAGTGAGGTTATAAAATAATTCTGTTCACCACAGGATTTCTGAAAGCAACTGGGAAAAAAAACACTTAAAAAATATAAATGTACTTTCTTACCATGAATGTTAAAAAATATCCCAGAGATATAGTAGTAGGTAAAACTAGAACTCCTCTGTCCCACAGAAATATTTTAGAAAGTCACTTGATTGGACATTTTATGATGGTGAGGATTATGTACTTCATCACTTTCTCTAACAGCCAGCAGGATACCTGGGTCAAAACTGCTATAATAAACATTGTTAAGTGAAGCAATGAAAAATACATCTTTTTGTAACTAATAGAGAAGCTACAGGAAAAAAAATAACTCTTGCTTATGGATTATATATTTTAATTCACAGGATCAGATTAAATGGTCAAGTGGCTAGAAAATATTTTTGAGAAACTCTAAAACCATATCCAGTATTATTAAGGGTTAGACCTTAATTTTTTAGCATTTCAAAATACTTAAGTCCTCAGTGTGGTAAAGCTAAAAGCTAACTTAATGGGGAAAGTTCATAATACAAAGAAGAATGCTAACCCTGACTTTGGAGATCAGAGGTCAACTCAATTTATTAGGGCTTTCGGTCAAACTTGACTCTTAGATTCAGTGTCCCAGCTGTGAAATTTATCAGATATGACAGCTATGTTGGGCTTCAAAGTGCTCACGATGAAGCTGTAGTGAGCTTGAAATGGTGGTCTTAGTACTTACCTCCCACAGGTCTATCATGGCACATCACAATGATCACCTTCCTGATAGAATCAGAAGGTCAACCTCGTTAGCTGTGTGATCACCATGTGCACACACATTAGCATTTCTGAATGCATCATTCATTACAAGCTAATGATACCAAGATGAGTCACATAGGCAAGGAGAAGATGTTGAAGAAGACGGGGAACTGTCGATTCTAGCATGGGAGACACGTGAAGGTATGGGGAGGAGTGTGGAGACCAGAATTACCAGCCGAGATGGTCAAGTAAGAGTGAAAGCCCCAAGAACAAGGGAAAAATCCTCACAGATATGTTATAACCCCTTGTCATAGATTGTAAATTCTGTCTCTACAACTCACCCAGTAAAATCCCTAGCAGAGAACCATCTCTTAGAAAAAAATTAAAAATAAAAAGTAATTGTAACTCTTTATAATGTAGAACAACTCATTGTTCTCCATGCAACTGAGAGATGTGAAGTGCAGATGATGGGACAGGTACTATGCTGGGCACAGGGCTACAAAGATAAACTCAGTCTAATTCTTTTGTTATTTACATGAGAAATCCCTTAGCCTGACCAGGCAGTGGCGCAGTGGTTAGAGCGTCAGACTGGGATGTGGAGGACCCAGGTTCGAGACCCCGAGGTCGCCAGCCTGAGCACGGGCTCATCTGGTTTGAAGAAGGCTCACCAGCTTGAGCTCAAAGGTTGCTGGCTCAAGCAAGGGGTCACTCGGTCTGCTGTAGCTCCCCACCCCCACCCCCGTCAAGGCACATATGAGAAATCAATCAATGAACAACTAAGCAATCTCAACAAAGAATTGATGTTTCTCATCTCCCTCCCTTCCTGTTTGTCCCTATCTGTCCCTCTCTGTCTCTGCCAAAAAAAAAAAAAACACCTCTCAGAATTATGGAGAAATTTCATGTGTATTTCCAGGAGAGCATATAATTTGATGTCTATGTATGTAAAATAATTTCCTAATGATAACAACACCTTCATAAAGGCACATTTGCTAATAGCAGGTTTGATTTTCTGTGTGTCTTAATTACCATAGGAACGCTTAATGATTCATATACAATTACACTCAATTTTTACAACAGGACTCAGATAAACAATTGGGACTATTTTTCCAAGGAAGAGACTGAAAGAATCCTTAGTGGTCTAATTTTTTCGGCCCCCAATATGCTTAACTCCACCTTCAAACATACCTTTTAACCCATTGTGTAGTTGTTAATTATAACAAATCAATGCTTTTAACAAATTTTGATTGGTTAACTACTCACAATAAAATAGGTAAATACAAGAGACTATGGAATGCTAATTGTCTGTTGTTGCTAAATTCCTGCATTCTGCATTCTCTACATTTCAAAGCCACTGTGCTTTACAGCTAGTCCTGAAGTAATACTCCAGGCCAAAGGAACAAATATAACTAGATCTTTTTTATTTTTTTTGCCTAGCATGGCAGGGCACACTAAACAGGAGTCTTATCCACTTTGGTAGGGAGGATGAGATTCAGATTGGAGATAACAATCTGTGAATTACATAACCAAGAATGCACGTCAGGACTAGAGGAGCCCAGAACTGGAGGGGTAGGGAAGGTCTGGCAGTGAGATTACAGCAGAACTGAACCACCAGGCAGCTCCAAGTAGGAAGGTTACGTGGAGAAAGTCTATACAGATACCCCCAGGGATAACGCCCAAGCCTCAGGCCCTTTCTTTCAGAATAAACCCCTGCCTAGGAGTCTGCTCAGGATTCTGATCACTTTTTAATTAAGTAAATAAGAGGCACTTTAGCTTTGAATTGATCGCTTTTTATTCTGCCACTTTCTCTATGTAGTTTACTTTTTTGACCCACCTGAACAGAAGTATGTCTTCTTTGAATCAGTGTTAATTAGATTTATCCATAATATTTAGCTTGGTACAAATGCTCTGTTCTAAGCTGTGCCCAAGAAGACTGTTTTATGGAAAAGAAGGCATTAAAGACTGAATTGGTATTCACATTTATAGTTCTTGATTATTTAAAAAGTCCCACTAATACATAGACTTGAAAAAATGCATAATATAAGCTAACACTTCCTGGGCACTCACAAGGAGTCAGTCATGGTGCTAAGAATCAGATTTATTAACTCAATTCACATATTAACATATATGTAAAGCCAGTAGCCGGGGTCAGGATCACAGCCGCCTGTCTCATGCAGGTTCACATTAGATTCGAACAATCGGTAATGAAACAACAGAGCCAAGAACTGGTGAGCCATCAGCTTTAATTCTAGCTTGCACCCGGCGGGCAAGCAAAAACACACACTGGGCTCCAAAACCCACACATTCAGTGCTCACAAAGCTACTGACTTATCCGAGTTTCCTAGAATCAAAGGTTTCTAGCTCACCAGACTTATTCACCTCTGTTTCCCATCTCCTTCTCTCTACACAAACTCTGCACAAACTGGCTTCTTCCTCAGCACTCCACCATCTTGACTGCTTCTCCTGGCCTCTTCCTGTGGCCTTACTCTGCTCTCCTCTCTAATACCTCAGGAACCAAGAGAGAGAGATCAAGCTACTGGTCTCTCTCACTTTATACTGTAGAATCAAAACCTCCAATCCAATTATACAAACAAGGAAGTCTCTGTATAATGGGATTCCTCAGGAGAGTGCACCACCCTACATCATCCAATCAGTCAAGGGTGTGGAGAAGAACTTACTCTTAAAATCAAGCCTTAGGCCATAACGACCTGGCCTGCTTACATTACAGCCTTTCCCCCACACCCATCCCAAGCATAAGGGCAAATAATATCACCTGGGTGATGGGCTTCCATGTGGGCAGTGCCATCTTTAACAAAGTGAGCATATTATATTTTATCTGCCCAATAATATATATCCTAGCTAAATGTAGCATTTTAGAATTTTTTTAAAAAAAACAAATACATAAAATTATCTTAATTGCCATTCAACCTTAGGCAAGTTAGTTTACTTCAGTATGCCTTTTTTCCTTTTTTGTATAATGAGGAATAATAATAGTGGGTGCCTGGCAAGCTTTATTTTGAGGACCTAGGTTATAATTCTTGTCAAGTGCCCAGGGGCCTGCCACCACGTAAACAGTCAGTAAATATCAATCACCTTTTTATTTTTAAATTTCTGTTGAAGACTATATTGGAAGAACAGAAAGGAGCAAAATTAGAATCTTAGGGCATGAATTTTAGCTACTTAATTCACTATGTGACTTCCTAATATTTAATGATCAGAGTTCAGTTGTCTGGGGGAGGACTTTGGTCAAAACAACACCTTGAATTTCCTTCAGGAGATTGCTAAAGTCTCATCCTCCATACTTCTTTGTCTAATCCTCCTATTCAATTTTTTGAGAATTTTCAAAAAGAAATGACAATTATTATAGTATTAATTAACTGCACAGACATTAAGTTTAAGAATTATAAATTGTAATAAAATTGCTTTTATGCTTTTGCCCCACAGACCAAGCTTTAGCTCTCTATTTGACCTCAAACTTTTTTGATTTTTTACAAAATAATTTCTCCACATAATTTCTTTTATCACATAAGCATTGGCATTGTTTCTAACAATTTTTCTTGACCCTACTTAACTAGACTAGAAATCTTAAAGACTACCAAAACTTTTTCCATTTCTAAAATAGGGTCAGGGGTGGAGAGAATTAGATTATAGGTTATTCTCTGTGGTCCCTTTCATTTCAAAGATTTTTATGGTTCTATTCACTGGCCAAATGCCCGAGAGGAAAAAGACAGTGCAGTTTATAGTTTGAAGGGGACAGTGTAGCATGAATACACTGAATATGTCAGGAACTAGCTCGATCCTAAAGAATGGAGCTCTGTCAAGGCCCATTTGCTATTTCTTGATACATCAATATGGCCCATGGTCAAAAACCTCTATGAGGAAGAAGGCAGACACAAACAAAAAGTAAACATGTTCTTGAGATGCACAAAGTTAGAAGGAAAAACCTGAACAATCTAGAATACGAAGGAAAAATATAAGTAGCTGTCTACTTTTTGATATATCACAAGACAGAATCATACGTGGCCCTAGCAGTTCAGAGGGTAGAGAAAAGCAGATAAAGCAAGAACACCAGCAATTATAAATATGGGATTAGACCACATTGTTTTCTTCAGTTCCATGATTTATAAGCTGTGTGACTTCAGTTTTGCCTCATAGAGTTGTTTTGAGGATAAAATGAACTAACTTGTGTAAAGTACCAAGTCCAATGTGTAACAAACAATAGATGCTCAAAATACTGTAGCTATCATCATTCCTATGGTTACTCTTCAGCCTATCACTATACACTCAGGGGTTGGTGTCCTAGCTAGCAGGTAATTCAGTTGCCAATTAGTTATTGATGTTCTTTGACAGAGTTGTTGTATCATTGGAAACATTATGGCGATGACTAGAATGCCACTGATTAAAAGTGGATATGGCCCTGGCCAGTTGGCTCAGTGGTAGAACGTCGGCCTGGTGTGTGGATGTCCTGGTTTTGATTCTTGATCAGGGCATATAGAAGAAGCACACATCTGCTTCTCCACTCCTCCACCTCTTGCTTCTCTCATCTCCTCCCCTCCTGGAGTCATGGCTCAATTAGAGTGAGTTGGCCCCGGGGCACTGAGGATAGCTTCATGGCCTCTGCCTCAGGTGCTAAAAGGGTTGCAGTTGCAATGGAGCCAGGACCCCCAGCTGGGGAGAGCATCGCCTCCTAGTGGGCATGCCAGGTGGATCCCATTCAGGCGCATATGGGAGTCTCTCTCTGCTACCCCCCTCTCACTAAAAAAAGAGAAAAAAAAGTTGATACATATTGCAATAATTTATACTAACTAATACAATACCCATCATATAAATTCCTTGAAACAAAGAAAAAATCTGTGCCACAGTGCAAAGGAATGAAGTCAGAGATGATAAAATCATTTTCTGTATTTCACATATATGTGAATATTTCATGTGTATAAATTTAAAGGAATTGAATTTCTCACCTTGGATGTATTTTAAATAGGAAGGAAAATTAGGTACAATGGGAATATTCTACTGTGTGAAGCCTGAAAACAGTTCCATACTGAAACTATGTTTTAAGAAACATTTCTTTCAACAAGTCACACGGTGACATCTACTTTACAATTCAAATGAGTATTTTGCACTAGGAAAAAAAAAAGACCATGAAGTCACTTACTAAGAGCTTTCAAATATCATAAAGGAGAACCTGCTCATCTACTGATTCACTATCCCTATGTCGACTGATAACAAGAAAGAAATGGGTTAAAATTTAAGCATGGGAGATTAGTATGAGATATAAACAGAATGCTTCAACTGGTGAGTTGTAAAGAATCTGAACCACTCCTATAAGGAAGTTTTGGCAGCTGCAATGCTAGTGTGCATAAATTCTATACCAAGTTTCTACTTGGCTAATTTTTTGTTCTCCCTCATGTGTAGTAAAGAGAAATGGAAGGACTTGCAGTTTACTCCCTTAAGCCTCTGGCAGAAGTTCTTAGGGCTGAGATGGGGTGGGGGTTGGCTTCTACATTCAAGTTCATTAATGTCAGCCTTTGCCCAGAAGGGGGCATTGTGATTAAACACAGTGGGACACTAGATGATTCAAAATGGGCTGGAGTTCTTCCATATTGTCTTCCCCTCTGATCTTCCCTCTTGCTGTTCTAGCCACCCTTCTTCAGCTCTTCCCCACAATCTTTCCCTTATTTCTTTTAGCTTTTATTCTGAAGAGCAGTTTACCTTAGGTTTCCCCAATTCACATCCTCACCCATCACCCAGGATGCACCTAGGTGAGCCTAGGTGCACTTGTGGATAACAAATGTACGTAAATTATATTTCCACTGTCATGCTAAGAAACTACATTCATAGGTTCTGGGATTCTCTCTATTCTCTACTCTTTTGAAGTACTTTTTTTAGGCCAACTTGACCCCACAGCAAGGCATTTTCAGAACTGACACATTGACAGGCACAGCCTCCCTTTAGTATCTTTACAGGGTTACACTTAATAGCACCTCACCGGGACTCACTGTCTTCGTGCCCCTCTGGTCCCCACACCTTCCTATAAACCCTGATCCCTCAACAGGGTTGGTGCTTTTAGCTAGAGGATACCTTACTTCTACTATCCATTTTCTAATATATATCTTCAACCTCTGTTTTATTTCTCGAGAAATTGGATAATCTCTGGAAGGGCTCCTAAGAAAATCTATGCTGTTTTCAAATTAAGACTGCTCTTTCTTGGTGCCTCTATTCCTCATCAACCTAGTTAAGAGCCCCCAGGTCTCATCTTTACCACCTTTGTCCAGGCTTTAAAAATTCTATATTTAGTAATAATTATTACTCAGAATACCTATACAGATCTCCCAGGCATCTCTCCCTAAGGAAAAGCTCCTTGAATCCCTCATTAACATTTTTCCTCTTTCATTTCATCTCAGAATCTACTTTTCTCAAACTTGCTAGAGACAGTTGGATGGACCTATGACTAACCATTCCTATCCCCATGATTATTCATGTCCTTATTCTTTCGGATTTAACAAAATTCACTATATGATTGGAATGACTGATAGAGAGACTAATAAGTGAGCTATTCCTTTATCTCTGTCGAAAGGCAAGTTTTAATGATGGGGCCAAAACCACGGTGTGCTCCAGAGTAGTGGGGAAGTTACAGGTAGGACTATGGGTTGCTGCTTATGTAACAGACTGTTTTATTAATGCGCAGCCTATATAGTACACCATCACCAAGGAATTTTGATGAGGCAATCTGACTATAAACTTTATTCACCATTGACATGATAGAAAAGACAGGTTGGGAACCCCATTTTGAAATATCCAAACTGAGGGAAGCACCATTCTTCTGAAGACTACAATACCAAATTAATATTTCTTTACCAACCACCATACTAAATTCCTGACATGTCCGCAATACATACAGTATTTATTGAGTGAAGATTTTCCCATCTAAAACAAGTACAGCCTGACCAGGTAGTGGCACAGTGGATAGAGTGTTGGACTGGGATACGGAAGACCCAGGTTCAAGACCCCGAGGTCGCCAGCTAGAGCATGGACCCATCTGGCTTGAGCAAAAGCTCGCCAGCTTGGACCCAAGGTTGTTGGATCAAGCAGGGGGTTACTCAGTCTGCTGAAGGCCTCCGGTCAAGGCACATGTGAGAAAGCAGTCAATGAACAACTATGGTGTCGCAACAGAAACGAAAAACTAATGATTGATGCTTCTCATCTCTCTTTGTTCCTGTCTGTCTGTCTCTATCTATCCCTGTCTCTGTCCCTGTAAAAAAAAAATAAATAAAATAAATAAAAATAAAACAAGTGCAAAACAGATTTGTAAAAAATAAGATAATAAATAAAATTAATGTATCTTTTTTTTATTATTTACAGGGACAGAGAGAGAGTCAGAGAGAGGGATAGATAGGGACAGACAGACAGGAGTGGAGAGAGGTGAGAAGCATCAATCATTAGTTTTTCGTTGCCGTCGCAACACCTTAGTTGTTCATTGATTGCTTTCTCACATGTGCCTTGACCACAGGCCTTCAGCGGACCGGGCAACCCCTTGCTGGAGCCAGCGACCTTGGGTCCAAGCTGGCGAGCTTTTGCTCAAGCCAGATGGGCCCACGCTCAAGCTGGCTGAGCTCAGGGTCTCGAACCTGGGTCTTCCGCATCCCAGTCCGACGCTCCATCCACTGCTCCACCGCCTGGTCAGGCAAATTAAGTATCTTTTAAAAAAAATAAATGGATCTTAACTATTATAACTCTTCTGTGATTTCTCAGAAATAAGAATTGCCCCATATCTTTAAAGTCTTTCAAAGTAGAAGCATTTGGACTATTGTTATTTGAATTTCCCAGGAAGTTTAATTAGCAGCAAATTTATCCCAGTCCATACAGGGATGCAGAAAACACAAATGACTCTCCAGTGATAGGGTAGTGCCACAGAATGTAGAATCATAAAGGATCTTGGTAGTTTATTAGCTTAGTGTTTTTCAAGAGTTTCCTTGGAACACTAGAACTCTTCTAAGGTACTGCAAGGATAGAAATTGGGTTTGGGGTGGGGATAAAGGTGAAAACTCAGTGGCTGTTTCACTGTTATATGTATGTTTATGTATTTTTACATATATATTTCATACATATATATGTTTAAAAATTATTTCTATATATCAAATATACATATACTACTTTTAAATCTAGCATTTCATTTGTAAAATGTACTCCATTGAAAAAACATGTTTGAAATTCACTGATCTAGGTCATCTCCTTTATTTTACAGGTGAGCAACCTCGCTATAGAGGGACTAGGTAGCTTTTCCAAGGACACAATGCAGGTTGGAAGTACGGATGCCAAAGGACTTTTCAAAGAAATCTCATAATTTATAACTTTAAAGAGTATAACTATTTGACAACATTATTTGCTTACCCAGTAATGTTTTAAATAATTTTCAAGGTATCTTAAATACTATATATCACTAGGTCTATTGTGTAATAGCTGTGATACACTTAGGTAATAGAATAAAAATATTATCACATGGTAAAAACTCGGAACCAACCTTGAAAACAGCCACTTATCTAAGAGAGTCAGAATGTTTATTGTACAGGCAGAAAGCATGCAAATTTCATTTGTTTCCCCCTTTATAAAAGTTTCTAAGATAAAAAGTATTGGACAGAATATTTTTCAAAGCTGACTTAAAACACCATGAAACCTAACACAAAGCTTTACAGAGCTGGTAGAGAACAAAGTTAAACTCGCTAACATAATTGGAAAGATGATCTATTCAAAACTGGGAGGTGCTGACCTTTTGCTCTTTATTTCTCTACAACAGAAACAGATGACCTTATTTGCTATCAGTAGAGAACACACTGGCCCGGGGGCTAACACTACAAGTTTTACACGGGCCCTAAACTTTATAGGTGATCATACCTCTAAAACGACAACTTCAGTTACCCAATCTCTAACCAAATATTTTAATGCATTTAGATAAAGCCACAAGATGGACAATTTTACAGTAATTTTAAAAAATCACCATTTTGTAGACAGTAGAGGAAGGCAACATGCTGAAATAAAGAGAGCAGAGAGACTTGGGGTCTAATCCCAGCCTTTTGTGGTAGTAAAATGATCTTGTGCAATTTATGTCATCTCTTAATTATTTCATTTATCTCATCTTTAAATTATCTCATCTTTAAATGTGGATTAACAGCTCCTTCAGCACTGTCGTAAAACTAAAAAAAAAACTACCGTCTGTAAAATTATTTTCAGAGTTCTCATTCATAAAAGACAATCAGAAGAAAGCTAGAAGCCTTTTTTGTTCTCAGTTATAAAACTAGTGGTTTGGGCCTAATCAATGCTTTTCACAGAGATCATGAAGCCAAAATAAGAACTGTCAGCCACTCTGAATTTTACAACCTTAGAAAGGGTTATTAGGAATAAAAACCAAGCAGTTTTTTAAAATCTGAGCAGCAATGTTATTCAGAAAATTATATTTGCTCAGTACTGTATAGCTTGTTGACCATATTTTGGACACTGAGAAAAATGTTGTTTACCAGATATATAGGAACCTACACATATAAAGATGAGCTTGCTAATGCACATGGTAGTTATAGTTTTAATATATTTAAACTTTCATGTATAATACTTGCTTGGTGAAAAAATTTATACAATAGAAAAGTATGAGAAGAAGAAAGTCTCCCCTACCTCCATTCCTGAGTTTTTTTCTGCATTGATAAACTTAAGTAAAATTTTTATATTTAATAATATTTCAAGATTTGCTTTATAAAAACCCAGTCATACTTTAGATAGCAGCATCTCTTACCCTCCCCAGATTACATAATGAACAATCTTAAATGTTTGTTACAAGTAGATGGCAAATCATTACTGACAGCAGCAAAGAACGAAATCCAGTTTTCTTGACCAAAATTCTGCTCGTATTTATATTTGGAAGGATAATATATATTTTTAACTTAAATTACATGTCAATTAGATTAATGAGAAGTAAGTATCCATGGGATATGTCTGTAAATGATAAAATGCTATAATGCTACAGTATTATTACAATATATAATTGCTGACTAAATCTGAATTTAAGACATGAAAAATTTAAATATTTTTAGAAATGTAACTCCCTCATTGTTTTCTCATTTAGAATTTAGGTAGACTATTGTTACTGACACAACTGAACCAGAAAGGCAAACAATGTCCCAAATCAGTAAGTTTGCTAATTTTATTAACTTTATGAGCATAAGAAAATACATATATTAAATCAGTGGTTCTTAACCTTTTTTGAGGTACTGAACCCACCAGTTTCATATGCGCATTCACCAAACCCTTCTTTAGTGATAAATAAAATATGATTTTCTTTTCCAAATTCAAGACATAGGTATATGTCTTTTTACTGGTGCACAAAATGAGCCGTGCATGAACATCACCTTGCTCAAAGAACAAAACCAACAAAGTGCATGAACTCACAACAAATTATGGTATTACTTTATTTTGGCCTCTGCGGCAGAGGCTTCTCAAAACCCCTAAGACCGACTCATCGAAACCCTAGGGTTCGATAGAACCCAGGTTAAGAACCACTGATTAAATTTTTTGCTATTTCACACATGCAGATTCTTTAAGGAATGCTAAAGAACAAATAACATAATCACATTCTGCTAGATCCTGGTATATAGTAGGTACTTAATACTGGTTAAATAAATATAAGTAATTTAATACATAACCTTATTCTATAATACTCTAAAGTTGTAAAAATATATCACAAGGAAACAGATTAATACCAAGATTTTTATTTCATTTTTTTGAAGTTAATAAAATTTCAACTCTAAGAAAGGCCTGTCTTTTAAGAAGATGAATTAAGAGGAAGGGTATATAATATCATTAGGACTTTGCCATAAAATTCTTTTTTAAAATGTGAATATCTCATAAGAATTTAATCAGGGTTGTGAACCAGTTAGTGTGGATTGATTTTCCTGATACTGGTTAGAGAGAGGCAGATAGAAAAAAGTAAAAAAATAAAAAAATAAAAAAAATAAAGTAGTAACCTGAGGCATTGAATTCTTGCAGAAGTCATTAGTAAACTTCCAAAGGCAGCATCTGGCCCGGAGGCATTAGAGGAGAAGTAGGCAGTTTTGGAGAAAGTGGGTCAATGGAACAGAAAATATGTAGACTTACATAAGAAGAATTAAAATGGTAAGCCAAAAGATAGACCCCAAAGTATTCTGAGGTCCAGAATGAAATTAAATAACTGGAAAAAGGGGTAAATGATAAACCAGCGGGTCTCATGACAAATCAACTGTTAAGAGATGAAACTGACTTTGGCATTTAAAGAAGAATGAAGATTGAGGGATGGGTAGTTGACAAGCTAGGTCAGAAAAAGGTGGTAAGAAGAAGTCATTGTCCCTTGAGCTCTCTGGGACCTGTATGTGCTGAGACACAGGGAGAGACAGGGCTACTTTTATATTTTTAATTTACTAAATATATGTGTATATATATATATGGATTCATAGACATACATGTATTTCCCCTGTATTCCTAATCTATGCTCTCTATAGATGTTATATAAATATAAATAATGTATATATAGTATCTGAATGATAAAAGAGATAATAAAATGGTAAAAATGTGATTACAGCAATTACAACCGCAGGCTGAATGATTTAGTGGCAGCAATGATATGCTCATCTATTATATTATTAATAAGTCACATATATGATTAATAATGGAAGAGGTTTCTATATCATACAGTTAAATCTAAGAATCATTGGCATAGATACATTTATTTCTTACATAAAAAACATTCTGACCCCCACACTACACAAAATATTTAAAATTAAATGTAACAATAGACACATTCACAAATCAATATTTTTAAAAATATATTTTGAATTTTGGCCCTACTTATTTATGAAAATAGCTTACACAAAATGGAATAATAAGACAGAATAGTTATAGATAAAAATGGACTATGACAATCTCAGAAGAGTAGAGGATGTCAATGTTACTAGTGTCCTGAAGTCAACTAATTATTGCCTTTAAACCCTGAATTAAGAAATGTCTCCTGGCAGTTTAGGTAAAAAGGAAGACAGATGGGTTAAATCCAATTTATTCAAGTATCAGATTCTTTTTTCACATAGGTAAGATAGAAACCACAAGTGAATAAAATTCACTTATTTTATAAGTTTTCATTACCCATTTACCTTAGAGAGTTTTATTACATGGTAATTAATATAAGAATTCTAAGTATTTCTCTGCATTTATTGTTTGGCATAAAGAATCACAAATTGATTTGTAGATGCAAATTTTTCTTTAAATAAACTCAAGGAAGAAGTTATTTAGTGTACTCTTTTATAAGGAATCATAAGTAACATAAGAGAAAAAATCTACATCTATAATTAATTAAAACTAACAGAAATACTATTGAAGGGACAATTCTTGATTCCAGTCCACTGTAAAACGCTAGTACGATAACCACATAAGCATGTGCTGAATTCCTTATGCAAATAATTTGAGTATTTATACGTGTTTGCCTGCTCATGAAATAAATACATAATACGTCTTGTCTGTCTGCTTCTACTTCCATCTTATCCCCAACCACCTGCCCTCGACCATTGCTTTTACCCCCCCATCTAATTGCTTTCATCCCCCCCATCTGAAGCAAGATTACTTTCATTTCAAAGAGGTAATCATAGTTATTTACAATCACTGAGATAAAATAAGATTAAACTCTGAAATAGCTATAAAAGTATTCTGTAGATATTTTAGACACAAAAGTTACTTTATTGGAAAAAGATTCCTTATAGGCCATATGAATACAAAGATATCAAATTCATATAGGGAAAAAAGTAAAATAAAATATTAGAATAAGCTGAAATTAACACTAAAATTACTAATAAATAAATAAATAAAAGACCAGAGTTGCCAGAAAAGTTCATTAACAAAATAAGACATAGAAGATAACTGAATATTAAGCAATTTGATATAGGATATTTAGCCATATAGTTAAATTGAAGTTGGTCATATGATTAAAACAAACAGCATTATTCATTTCTCTAACACAATTGTGCTAAAGACAATGGCAAAGACTGTCAACTACCAACCTGCTTGCAAAAAAGATGAGAAAATAAGCAACCAAATCTGACAGTAAAAATAAAATTTCATTTTCTAAACTTCTAACACGTTTGCAATTTTCTTTCCTCCTCTAAAAATTATTACCCGATGACCTGCTATAGTCCACATGGAGTTAAAAAATGTGAGCACCTCTGTTTTTAGTGCTGACAAATTTTTGGACACAAAATGGGGAATAAAATTGTCACCAACACCATGCACTTTCTCACAAAGCCTTAGCATCAAACCTAACTTTCAAATGTCGTCAGCAATTACTCAATACTCAAGTATTACGTCAATCTTAAAATGAAAGACAGGAGAAGCATGAGAAAAAAGCACATTACCAAGCTGCCTCTGTAGTCCTCAGGGAACTTGTAGACCGCGACCTTGGCTTCATAATAATACTCATTTTGAAGAAAAAAAGAAGAAAAGATGGAGAAAAGTCTTCTGATTATGAGTACATCTCAGCTATCTTTCCACAAAGACGGTTTTAAATATATCCCATTTCCAAGAGAGGTTGCTTGAAGAAATCCAAAGTTCCCGGTGCCGGCTCCTGTCTGCAGTCCAGAACATAGGGCAGCTTCTAAGGCACCGCAGGTCTTCCCTCTTTCATACTGAATTTACTCCAGCGGGAGGCTGTTCGGAAGTGACAGTTTTTCTTTTTTTCTCTTCTGTTTGCATTGCCAAGGGAGGAACTGAATTTTGAATCTATTCTTCATCTGGTCACAAGGGAAACCAATACAGTGAAAGAGCCTCTTGATCTTGTCTTTTTTGCAAATCCATAATAACAGGTTTCAAGTTTTCCAACGCTCTAAAAGTACTCAGGTAGAGTGAAAGGAAAAGAAAATAACCGCGAAGAACTGTGACACCGGAGAGCTGTCAGGGAAGTTCCATTTCAGGGCGACCACAGGAAAACTCCCCTCTGGGCAGCCAAGAAGTCAGCGAGGCAACAAAGCTCTGCACTTCGCTGGGCCCACCGTTTTACCTGTGAATGGAATTGCAGTGCTGTCCCCTGCTCAGAATCTGACTCCAAGCCTTTGTGAATGAGAACTATCATTCAATCTCGCCAGGAAGAAACTATTCTTCAAGGGCTGTATGACGTCTGTAGGAAGGCAGTTCAAAACACCGCAGGGAAGTGAGAGAGGAAAAAAAAATAAAAAAAAGTAAAACCAACCAGAGCGTCCAGCCCCGCCTTCTCCTGAATTGCTGAAACTTATAAAGCTAAGGGGCAGTCAGCCGAAGACCAGGACTGTAAACCAGCCAAGCAGACCTCTCAAAACGTATAAAACCATTTCCTCCTCTGAGAAGTGAGGTGTCTGTTATTCAGGGTAAGATTCCCTGAGTACCTTTATAAGGAACACACCCCTTTGCTATTGAGTTGTTTGTTAACCATACTCTTAAAAAAAAAAAAAGTCCATTTTTCTCAAAGTCCTACACTGAAAACTAAAATTTCTTGTCAAAGCAAAGTTGAGAGAACTTGAGGATTTAGCCGCTGTTCATTTGGAGCATATTTAATGAAATGCCATGCTTTGGGGCTGGTTGTTGAGAGGCAGGCATTATTGCACCCGGTTGTGCCAGAATGTTTAAACTGAAAAACCTAATGTATTATTGCCGGACAAGTGGCTACATGTACTGAGGCTGTTCCCTTGCACAATATTATCTAAATCATATTTCTTTTTGAAAATCATATGCAAAATTTATTGATTTCTATACCCCATGAACCCTGGGTTTGCTAACTCTTAGCAGCTCTTCAGTGAGGAATGAAGCTCCTATAATATCATTTTATCTCATATTGTGACCAATTCCTGCCCCACCTCCTAAGTCTGAAATAAAAACCGTTCTATTATAGTAGATATAATCTAAGCTGATTGGAATTTCTTCCAAGAGAAGGAACATTTGGATAGAGGATATCTATATGAAGGTGCTCCAACTTCAGTTACTTTCCATGTGAATTACCAAGTGAAAATAATTTAAGCATTGTGATTCTTTAAATGAAATTAGTCAGTACGTTGGTTTTCTAGTCTGATGTGAAGTTCGTATTTATTTGGCATTTGCAGGCAGGATGTTGGAGTGCAATTGTGACCCACCCAAAGGACTTGGAAAATTAATGTAGTAAGGCATTCTGCCAGAGGCTCTGGCTGCTTATTATAACAAACCCTTTAGCTTCTCCCCTGGTCATGCTTCAAGGTGCATTTGTGATTTAGTCTCCTCTCAGTGACTACAGATTTCTGAAGCCAATCACCTGGTTTCCTTATTGTCATCTCCTTCAGCTTTTCAGTTTTCCTATGATTGCTCAGGAACATTCATGAGGGGGAGGAGTCTCATGAAAGGAGGTTTATCTTTTTTTTTTGTTTTCTACTTGGATTTTTTAATGTGAGAGAAGGAAAAAAAACAGTAAATATTAGCAATTTTTTTTGAAGCACTATTCTCTTTCATGTAAGGTCTATCAAATACCTTCTGGGTGGTATTTCAGGAAAAAAATGACAATGGTCACTGAATGTAATATCTTGATATTATGAGTTAATCTCTTCTGAAAGAATCAGCCCTGTGTTCTACTGTACCCAGCAGGCTCTCTGTACGGGGAGATTACTTAGCACACTGCCACTCCCTTCCCTGTCACATACACAGAAGAAGTTAGTGTTGTCCTGAATGCTGTTCCTTACTTGCTCAGTGTTCCATGCATTCCAAGAATCTACCTCTGAAAATGCTTGTCTGCTTACTGACTATCTTCTAAACACAGCATTACAGTCCCATAATGACTAAAATACCACTTCTGTCCCCAAAGAAAACAAGTTTGAGTGGGGAAACTGACAATGTATGCAACTGAACAGAATACTGAAAGCTTCTTAGATCAGTACATTAAGGTTGTCATCACAGAGAAAGAAAGATGAACAATATTATCTGACCAGTGAGATTGAAATTTAAAAATTTTTGTTTCTACCCCTAATATTTAAGGTGGTGACAGAATAAAAATAAACAAATAGTACTTACTCAATATTACAGTATTTTCTCCATTTTAAGGCAATTATTTCACATGAACATTTCCCAAATAATGTTTTGTAATCTGTGTCACAAATTTTTTTCCTCTGAAAAGCTTCTCAGAATGGAGTAGATACAGAGGTAGGGCTTTAGGAAGCATGTGGCCTTTTTCTATAGGACCTTGAGGAACATGCATTTGATCTAGAAGATGCTATTATTAATTTATAGCATTTCCTTGATATATTAAATTGTGTGATGTTGTATAGACTTCTTTCATTACAGTCATCATAACATTTCAATGGACTGCACCACAGATGTGTAAGTTCATTGGGGTCATTCATCTGTATGTATTTTATTGACTCAAACCACTATGTAGCATGATATTTCCTGGGCTTGAGTCATTTGGTCACATCAGTCACAAAGATTTGTCATATTGGCATACCATCTGTACCATCAGTTACTTGATATTTTTTCTTCATCATCGCAAACTTAAATAACATAAATTTAAAAGATAACTCTACTATTTTGAAATGGTGTGCCCACTTTCAAACCTTCTATCTTATTTTCAGGTTATAATAGATATTCTACACTTTCTAATTAGTCACAAGCATATTTTTGAGAACCATGTCACAAATTTATAAAATATTCAGACCTGTCAAATGTGCGTAAATTCAGTACTACAAATATGTGAAGTAACTTTTTAGGAAACATGACCATGGAGCTGCAGGTTGTTTTGTTTTGTTTTTATAGTTTCCTGGAATTCTACATTGTGCTCTAACATTAATAAGAACAAGCCACTTTGAACTCTTGTAGCATTTCCTTGTTATTGAGAAATAATGTGATATTCTCCTTATCTGGAGGAGAATGTCAAGTATTTTCTCTCATCTTATTACACTAGCGAGGCATACAATTGGCCTCAAGGATTGTCCTATAGGCATAAACCTCCTTGAAACTAAATTCCTTAATTCCTGAGGAAAAAAAAAAAAAAAGCCCAGGATAATATTTTTAAGGCTTCTGACTTTCAGGTTTCCTACTTTTTTTTTTATAAAATGTCAGGTTACAATAATAATCATCACAATTTTGCTGTAATCCGTATTTAACTTTGCTTTTGTTGCCTGTCTTTTGGTGTTATGTCCAAGCAATCATTGCCGAGACCAATGTCAAGGAGCTTTTCCCTCTTTTCTTCTAAGAGTTTTATGGTTTCAGGGTTTACATCCACTTTTAGTGTCTTGAATCAATTTCAAGTTAATTTTTATGAGTGGTATAAAATAGGGGTCCAGTTCATTCTTTTGTGAATAAAGTTTTCCCAACAGTGGATACCAAGTTTTCTTAACAGTATTTATTGAAAGACTATTCTCTCCCCATTTTATGTTCTTGGTGTCCTTGATGATCAGTTGACTAGGTATGCGTTGGCTTATTTCTGGGCTCTTTATTCTGTTACATTGATCTATAGGTCTATCTGCTTTTATATCAGTATCATACTGTTTTTATTACTATAGCTTTGTTTTTTGCTGGTTTGTTTTGTGACAGAGACAGAGAGAGTCAGAGAGAGGGACAGATAGGGATGGACAGACAGACGGAAAGGGAGACAGATGAGAAGCATCAATTCTTCCTTGCAGCACCTTAGTTGTTCACTAATTGCTTTCTCATATGTGCCTTGACCAGGGGGCTACAGCAGACTGAGTGACCCCTTGCTTGAGCCATTGACCTTGGGCTCAAGCTGGTGAGTCTTGCTCAAACTGGATGAGCCTGCACTCAAGCTGGTGACCTCGGGGTCTTGAACTTGGATCCTCCGCGTCTGTAGGGCACATGAGTTGTAAAATCTGTATTTTTCTGTTTTTTTCTCACTCTTATTGTTAAAGATGGCCACTGCCCATATGGGGTGGCTGATTACCTTCTTGCTTAGGTAAGGCTTGGTTATGCTAATGTGTGCTGGAGGAGGGGCTTTCTTGCTAAAAGGTTTTAAAAGGAGGAGCTAGAAGGCCATTTTAGAGAGGAGACCACAAGTTCTTTTGGAGAGAGGAGGAGCCTATGTGGAAAAGGTCAGTGGCTTTGGAAGCCCTGAATGGAAAGGGAAGTGTTTTTCCTGCTGTATTTTCTTGCCCGCTGATTTCGAGCAGGAATAAAGAGGATGGCTCACCAGTTCTTGGCTCCACTGTTTCTTTACGATCTGTCCAAATTAAATATGAACCTACATAGGCCAGGTCGCTGTGATGGTGGCCATGGCTACAGCCTTACAGCGTCCCAGTCTGACATTCTATCCACTGCGCCACCACCTGGTCAGGTTTATTACTTTAGCTTTGTAATATAGTTGGAAATACAGAAATGTGATATCTCCAGCTTTCTGCTTCTTTCTCAAGATTGTTTTGGCTATAAATGGCCTTTTTATTTCTGTGAAAAATGCCATTGTAATTGTAATAGGTATTGTATTAAATATTTGCATGAAACTAAAAACTTCTGCACAGCAAAGAAAACCATCAACCATCAAAATTATTTTGGGTTCTTCACCTAATCCAATGGGGAGGATGAGGGACAGGGCACATCCCCAAATCAACAAGCAATTCTTAGACACCAGCAGGGTGTTTGAAAATTCAACCCAATTCTGACACTATCTACAAAAATATAGTGTCACAGTCTTCAGGCTTTACTCTCAGTCCCAAAACATTGTCCCTCCTGCTGCCCCCTTTAGAATATACTAGTTACAAGTCCATTTTGTTACTTGTATTTCTAACAGATTGACTATATGTAAAGCCAGTGGCCAGGGCCACCATCACAGCCGCCTGGCTAGTGCAGGTTCGCATTAGATTTGGACAGTTGGTAATGAAACAACGGAGCCAAAAACTGGTGAGCCATCATCTTTAATCCTAGTTTGCACCCAGTGGGCAAGTAAAACACACACTGGGCTCCAAAACCCACTCATTCAGTGCTCACAAAGCTACTGACTTATCCGAGTTTCCTAGCATCAAAGGTTTCTAGCTCACCAGACTTATTCACCTCTGTTTCCCATCTCCTTCTCTTTGCACAAACTCTGCACAAACTGGCTTCTTCCTCAGCACTCTGCCATCTTGGCTGCTTCTCTTCTTTTCCACGTGGCCTTAATCTGCTCTCCTCTCTAATGCTAACCTCAGGAACCAAGAGAGCAAGCTCCTGGTCTGCCCTACTTTATAGTGTAGAAATCTCATCCTTTAATCCAATCTACAAACAAGAAAGTCTCTGATACAAAGTCACTCATCTGAGACATAATGGGAGGATTCCTCATGAGAGTGCACCACCCCACATCATCCAATCAGTCAAGGGTGGGGGGAAAAGCTTACTCTTTAAACTAAGCATTAGGCTATAACATCTGGCCTACCTACAGCCTATCCTCCAACACACATTAATATCAACAGACTTGAACGTGGGCAGCACCATTTTAACAAAGTGAGCATAATATATTTTATCTGCCCAACAATCCACCCTATGCTCACTTTACTACCCACAATCTACACCACCGGCATCCCTGTACAAGGAAATTAGGTACATTACACAAATTACTAATACATGACAAATCATACAATTTCAACAATTACAAAGATACACACATTTTACCAGTCTCTGAGCACTTTGCCAAAAATGCAAAATGTCCTCGGCCTTCTCTCTTGCCATTTGAAAGGCTTTCCGGGGCAGGGGGAGGGCCTCCATCAAAGCCGTCCCCCACCCCCATCAGGGTATTTCACATTGTCCAAAATCCATAAGTCCATTCAATAAAGGAGCCAGTGCTCACTCCGGTCATAGTCCAGGAAATCAGTCCATGCACATAGGGTATTAGCCTCCCCCCTCATTGCTGCTGTCGTGGCAGGTCTCACACTGTCCTAAAGAGAAGCATGTGGCAATGGCAGTCAGCATTTCCAGCTCTGCTCTGGGGAGCATGATGACATCCACCCCTATGTCCCAAAATGTCAGTGAACCCACCAGCGGCTTATCAGGCACCTCCTGCCATTCCAGTGGCCACTCGGCAATGCATGCCTGGCTCCCGGGATGTCCATTCATCCTCCCGCCGCAGCTGCCACCATTTACCTTCTGGAGTCCGCAAATCACAACTCCAGCCCAATTCTCCTCATCTTCTGGATAGGAGCTGGAAACACCAGCTCCTGCTGCCGGGCTTGAGCCCTAGGCCTCTGCTGCCATGGGCCTTGCCACCCCAGCCCCAGCCTCAGCCCCGGCCTCCTGCTACAGCTGGCTTTCGGAAATCTCCACAACATCCAGGGAAATCTGCAACTCACAAACCTGTGATTTCTTCTCTAGCAGTTGCTCCATTTCCAGGTGAATCTCATGAACCTGGTCGGTCTCCTCCTCCAGCGCTTCCTCCAGCTCCAGGGTCGACATCTTTCTCCCACGTTTTCTCCAGCTCCTTCCACTGCTCAGTTTACAGGTCCCAGGCAGCCTCCTCCATAGAGCTCTCGGTTTCCTCATGCATGGCTGTAAAAGTCAGCCAGCCTATGGTCCCCAAAAGGACAGCCATTGGGAACCATAACAGCAGCCAGTCCTCTACTCTACCTCTCAAAAGTGGTGGTGGCTCCATACCGAGCTATATCAAATCTTGCCACAGACTATGCCAAGTGTAAAGCCAGTATCCACCGCCACAATCACAGCCACCTGGCCAGTGCAGACTCGCATTAGATTCGGACAGTCGGTAATGAAACAATGGAGCCAAGAACTGGTGAGCCATCAGCTTTAATCCTAGCTTGCATCCAGCGGGCAAGTAAAAACATACACTGGGCTCCAGAACCCACTCATTCAGTGCTCACAAAGCTACTGACTTATCCGAGTTTCCTAGCATCAAAGGTGTCTAGCTCTCTAGACTTATTCACCTCTGTTCTCCATCTCCTTCTCCAGCACAAACTCTGCTCAAATTGGCTTCTCCCTCAGCACTCCACCATCTTGGCTGCTTCTCCTGGCCTTCACGTGGCCTTAATCTGCTCTCCTCTCTAATGCTAATCTCAGGAACCAAGAGAGCAAGCTCCTGGTCTGCCCTACTTTATAGTGTAGAAATCCAAACCTTTAATCCAATCTACAAACAAGGAAGTCTCTGATACAAAGTCACTTATCTGAGACATAATGGGAGGATTCCTCATGAGAGTGCACCACCCCACATCATCCAATCAGTCAGGGGTGAAGGGAAAAGCTTACTTTTAAAATTAAGTCTTAGGCAATAACGACCCGGCCTGCCCACAGCCTGGCCCCCAATACACATTAATATCAATGGACTTGAACGTGGGCAGCACCATCTTTAACAAAGTGAGCATAATATATTTTATCTGGCCAACACAGGACCCTCTACTCAAACAGCTTCACTACATAAGTGCTTCTATCCCACCACATGACTCTATTTCTAGATCACTACTCCTTCCACACTGTTGCAATACTCAAAGCAGACCTCTGACCATGTCCGTCCCCCACCCCTAGTTGGGGTTGCACTTTCTTCCACCTTGACTGTCTGGAGTTCATAGATGAAAGGACAATACTGAGCCCTTGTCCATCTATTCTCTAATCACCTCTCAGCCTGTCTCACCCAGTCAGGCTTTCTATGTGTGGGACTGTTGGTCAAATAAGTTTGTATATATGATATATATATTTGCTTGCTTATAGTTTGCATTGGATATGGGGGACAGGCTGTCAGCAAGCAGGGTCGTTATAGACTAAGGCTTAGTTTCAAAACTAAGCTTTTCCCACACCATTGACTGTTGCATGATGTAGGGTGGTGCACTCTCATAAGGAATCCCATTATGCCTCAGATAAGTGACTTTGTATCAGAGACTTCCTTGTTTGTATATTGGATTAATGGTTTTGACTTCTATACTATAAAATGTGGCAGAGGAGCCCAGGATACAGTAGAGCAGAGAAAGGCCACGTGGAGGGGAGGAGAAGTAGCCAAGATGGCGGAGTGCTGAAGGAGAAGCCAGTTTGTGCAGAGTTTGTGCAGATAGAAGGAGATGAGGAACAGAGGTGAATAAGGCTGATGAGGTAGAAACCTTTGATTCTAGGAAACTCAGATAAGTCAGTGGCTTTGGGAGCACTAAATGGAAAGGAAAGTGTTTTCTCACTGTGTGTATTTCTTGCCCGCCGGGTGCAAGCTAGGATCAAAGCTAATGGCCCACCAGTTCTCAGCTCCGTTGTTCCATTATCGTCTGTCCGAATCAAACCTGAACCTGCATGGGCCTGGTGGCTGTGATGGTGGCCGTGGCTGCTGGTCTTACAAGGACCAACACCTATATGTGCCTCCCAACTAATAGGACGGGAACCTGTACCCTAGTCTATTTCACCCCGAATGTCAGCATAATCCGAGTCTTGAGATCAGTGCCTCTGCACAAACTGGATGTCCTGGTTATTACCATTTATTGGTCTATTCACTCTCATATATTTGTCATTTTAGCTTTTGGGCCCTGTCTCCTATGCCTATTCTTTAGCTTCTTATAGAACTGCATGCAGGCCTTCACCAACCAGAAAATTCGATAAATATACCTAACTTTATACACTAACCCTGAAACCTATCCTCACTGGGCAGAAAAATCCAAGCCCCTAAACAGCAGGAAGAAGTTACAGAAGAGAGACCACCGCTTTTATAACCCTACCTTGCTTTCTACCTTCTCAGCATGTAGTCTGTCTCCTGCACCTTTTCTCTAATTTCCTCTAGGACCGCCTAAAGGCTTCATTAGCTGGACTGTCCATGAACTCCTGTTACTCCAAGCCACATACCAGAAGGTCCCTACTTCGCCAGGGTAGCCCAAGGCCAGCCATCCCTTCCTGACTCGCCGCCCCTTACCAGCAGGAAGTAGCTAAAGAAAAATGATTCTTGCCCCTCAACCATATAACAAAAGGCTGGAATGATAGGGTTGCAGGTGGGGGCCATGACCCCCTCCTCCCTTAAGTGGACAAAGGGACATTGACAAACTGGATGCTCCAGATCACCTTCCCCCAGGCATCTGGGCGACTAACTCGGGTGTGGGAGGTCCCCTAGCTTATTTACAGTTTATCTTACATAGATCACTGAAAGCTACATTTTTCCATAATGACTACCAGCCCCCACCCTCAAATCCCTTATTTCACCCTACCTGTTAGAGAACCGGGGGCTGCTCTCTTTTACGAGATAGCCCGGCTGGTTTCCTTTCATTAAAGCCTGTTACACTGGTCTTTCGGACTCTGATTGATTCTATCAATAATGATAATAAAAGACTGTGTTACTGGTTTATGTGTTTTTTAACACTCATCTTTTTTTAAGTTTTTTTTAAAAATTTTATTTATTTTTTGACAGAGACAGAGAGATTCAGAGAGAGGGACAGACAGGAAGAGAGAGAGATGAGAAGCATCAATTCTTTGTTGCATCAATTCTTTGTTGCGGCATCTTAGTTATTCTTTGATTGCTTTCTCATATGTGCCTTGACCGGGGGGCCACAGCAGACTGAGTGACCCCTTGCTCGAGCCAGCAACCCTGGGCTCAAGCTGGTGAGCCTTTCTCAAACCAGATGAGCTTGCATTCAAGTCGGTGACCTTGGGGTCTTGAACCTGAGTCCTCCGCATCCCTGGCCGACGCTCTATCAACTGTGTCACTGCATGGTCAGGCGTTTTTAAAGTTATTTTAGAGTGTACTCTTTTTACTTATAAAAAATGTTTGGTGTAAAACAGTATGTTGTGATAGGCTGGCAGCAGCCTCACACATCTCCTGTTTATCAAGTCTCTTGATTACATCATTTTCTCTTGTACTTGATTTAACTTCATGTTGTTTTGTGCATATCATGCTATAAGGCCTGTAGCCTATGAGCAGTAGGCTATACCATATGTCCTAGGTGTACAGTACATTATATCCTCTAGGTTTGTGTAAGTGCACTCTATGATGATAGTATAATGGCACATATAACATAGTTAGTATACTAACTATAATGTTAGTATAATGGCAACATCACCTACCAATGTATTTCTCAGAACGTATTCCTGTCATTAGGTAGAACATGACTATATTTATTTATTATAAATTACAATATTAAAAAAATAAAGAGTCTATAAATGTAAGAAGTTATTTTCAAATCACATATTTGATAAGATCTTAATATTCAAAATATACAAGGAACTCACACAACTCAATAGCAAAGAACCCAATGAACAAACAAATTATATGATTAAAAAGTGAGCAAAGAACCTGAGTAAATGTTTTTCCAAAAAAGACATACAAATGGCTAACAGGTACATGAAGAGGTGCTTAACATCACTAATTATCAGGGAAATGCAAATCAAAAGTAAGAGGAGATATAACTTCACACCTGTTTTGATGGCATTTATCAAAATAATAAGAGATAAATGCTGATGAAGGTCACGGAGAACAGGGAACACTTGAAGACTTTTGGTGGGAAGATAAACTAGTATAACCACTGTGAAAACATTATAGAGTATCCTCAAAAAATTAAAAATTGAACTGCCATATGATCTGGCAATTCTACTTCTGGGTATATATTCAAAGGAAATGAAATGAATATCAAAGAGCTATCTGCAGTCCCATGTTTATTACAGCATTATTCACAGTAGACAAAGATATAGAAAGAACCTAAGTGTTCTTCCATGGATGAGTAGAAAACATAATGTAGTATAAAAATATAGTGGAATATTATTTAGCCATGAAAAAGAAAGAAAATGTGCTATTTGTAACAACATAATAAACCTGGGGACATTATGCTATGTAAAATAAGCCAGACAGAGAAAGACAAATTCTGTATGCTTTCACTTATATGTACAATCTAGAAAAAAAAAGAGAGAAAAAATGTCAAACTTATAGAAACAATGTAGAATAGAGGTACTCAGGACTGGAGAATGTTAGAAAAGGAGAAATGCTGGTCATAGTGTACAAGCCTTTAGTTATATGAAGAATAAGTTCTGTGATCATGTTGTAAATTATAAAAATGTCTAGTCACTATCTTGTACACCTGAAACTATTATAATATCTGTCAGTTGTAGTTGAAAAATAAAATATTATTTTAAAAAGTTCTATGGATTAAATGTATAGAATTATAAATCATAATACTGTATTGTATAAAGTACTCACAATTTACCAAGGGGGTAGATCTTAAAGCACTCTCACTGTAACTGTAAGGTGATGGATGCATTAATTAGACTGAGTGTGGTAATCATTTCACAAATGGGTATATCAAATTGTTACACTGTACACTATGAATATATACAATTTTATTTGTCCATATACTTCAATAAAGCTGGGGGGGGGAAGGGGAAGAGACTGACATTATCTCCTATGATATAATATCAAAAAGCTAGAAGGACAACATCTAATTATATTTTAACAGTAGAATAAAGTAAAAATAAAGATGAGAGTATAAAACAAGACATAAAAAGACATAAAAATAAAATTCGTCAAAGCCAAAAGCCAGGTCTTTGTAAAGAATAATAAATTGATGCACATACATCAATGCTGACCAAGAACTAATTTGGAAACACAAATTGTCAGTATAAGTTCCTATAGAAATATAAAAATAACAAAAATATATTATGAACAAATTTTTGCCAATAAATTTGAAAATTTAAGCAATATGGGCAAACCTCTTAAAAAACACAACTAAATAAGATGACAAACTAAATCATTCCACATTGATAAGAGATTGAATCTGTATTAAAAATTAAAAACAATAAAGCTTTCACAAATAAAAATAACAATAATCATGATTATTTAATGATCACCTGCTAATTACATTGCATATTCTTTTTTATCTGTTCATCACAACCACCTTGCAAGTTAGGTGTGCTAATACTAATGTTATGAATAAAGAAAGCTAGTGATTTGTTCAAGGTCACATCACTTGTGAGAAAAAATATTTAGCTCCAGTTGCATCTGATGTGTGAGTGGTGTGTGTGTTTGTAAGAAAGAAAGAGCGAGGGAGGTTAAACATTGCTACTGTGTTCTTGGGAATTGCTTTGAAGCCATTCATCCTTTCCAGTTGCACAGTGGCAGTGAATGAATACCCATTAAAAGGTGTGTGTGTGTGTGTGTGTGTGTGTGTGTGTGTGTGTGTGTGTGTGTGATTTACAGGAATAATGATGGACATAATTAACATCCAGCAAATTTTAGATTTTCCCGATATCAAAAATTAAACAACCTGAGTTCACTGTCCTTGTTTCTAATTTTTAGGCTCATAAACACTATGATAAGGGTATGTATGATATTATCATGACTGTCAGCTATGAAGTGTGATAAGGTCTTTTGCATACTCATAACATGGGTAATGGTGGTTGGCTGTTACCTATACAACAGATGACATTTTTATCCCTTCTTCTGGTAATACTGGCTAACAAATGATCATTTTGAAAGGTAACAGTATGTGATACCTCTGATGATATATAGAGTTCAACATGTGTCAACAAAGTACATTGTCCATTGAGAGGTTCAGAAAATCAGTTTTTAAAACTAGAATAAACATTTCTGCATAAGATCAGTAATGTTGACAGGATATGCATTTAATCAGTAATTGACTTTCAGAAATTTGCATTAATTCAAAATACAAAGAAAATATTGTAGGGGTCAAATAAATGATCTATTTTTAAATAAAAAAGTACCCTTGTATTTCCTTTGTATTCTATATTCATTATATATTTAAGTCATAAAAGTATATTTTGAAAGAGATAATAAAACAACTAGAAAAACTGCATCTCCAAATGAAGCCCTGTTACTAATATTGTGAGATGAATTGAGGTTTACATTAAAATAGCAGTTGGGAAATAATCTATCAGAAATAAATGTACAGAGAAGGTGATTTAATAATAATTTAATACCTAATGGAATATACAATGAACAAAATTGACTTATTAAAAAGCAAATATTCATTGGGTCTATTTAATTTACATTTGTTTCAAAACATATTTCCCTGACTATATTAAAAGTAATGGGGCTCTGGCAGGTTGGCTTAGCGATAGAGCATCGACCTGGCATGTAGAAGTCCCTGGCTGGATTCCTGGTCAGGGCACAGAGAAGAAGCCACCATCTGCTTCTCCACCTTTCCCCTCTCCCTTCTTTCTCTTTCTCTCCCTCTTCTCCTCCTGCAGCCATGGTTTGAATGTTTTGAGCAAGTTGGCCCCTGGCACTGAGGATCCCTCTAAGGCACTAAAATAGCTCAGTTGCTGAACAATTGATCAGCAGCCCCAGAAGGGCAGAGCATCACCTGGTAGTGGACTTGCGGGTTGAATCTCAGTCTGGGCATATGTGGGAGTCTGTCTCTCTGCCTTCCTGCCTCACACTTAAAAAAACAAAAAGTAATGGTAAAATAAACCAAACAACTCAAACAATTTCCCTTTGACCACACATTACAGATAAGTTTTATTTACTGTAAAAGGTCTATTTGAAACAATGCCTATTAATTAGTGAAGGTATACAGGATCAGGTGAAAAAGTAGGTGAAAAGCCTTTGGAGTCAGACTAGGTGAAAACCCAAACATCCCCAATGACTAGCTGTTTGATCAAGTTACTTAAACTTCTTTCAGTTTCTTTAAGCTATAAAATGAAGATACAAATGAGCTTTGTGAATATTAAATGAGACATGTAAAAGCTTGGCAAAGGTGTACAATGAGAGCTCAGTATATAATACCTACTATTAAAAATAAGTTTTGCCTGACCAGGTGGTGGCACAGCAGATAGAGTGTTGGACTGGGATGCGGAGGACCCAGGTTCGAGACCCCGAGGTTGCCAGCTTGAGCATGGGTTCATCTGGTTTGAGCAAAGCTCATCAGCTTCGACCCAAGGTCGCTGGCTTGAGCAAGTGGTTACTCAGTCTGCTGTAGCCCCACAGTCAAGGCACATATGAGAAAGCAATCAATGAACAACTAAGGTGTCGCAACGAAAAACTGATGATTGATGATTCTCATCTCTCTTTGTTCCTGTCTGTCTCTATCCCTCTCTCTGACTCTCTCTCTGTCCCTATATATAAAAAGAAAAGTTTTAAATTCAATTAAAAGTTTCAAAAAGTTTTAAAAGAGAAGTTAATAAATATGGAAGAAAGAAGGTTTAAAACTTAAAAGTACATGTTATTAAAATGCTTTGATTAAAAAGAAATGTTTTGCATTTAATCTTAGTTTATTCTGAACCCTTGATTCCCTTTACATAATAGATTGTGAATATGAGTAGATTGCCTCCTGTCTTATATATCTAAGGTTTATTCTCTGAATTGCCTTCAGGTTATCTTTCAGAGACACAAATGTTAAGTATTCATGTTAAGTTAAATATTAAATTCCCTGCTTAAAAACCTTTGAGAGCTTCCTATTCCTTACAGAATCAATTATAGCCTTCTTTGTGTGTGAAATAAAAATTTTTATCATTTGGATATGTATATCATAAGAACAGAGCAGCCTTTTTAAGCACTTTTGACAATCCAATTTAGAGTCACTGTCAGTCATGACAGTTACATCAAGGACTATGTAAAGACTGAGGTAATGAGGTGTAATGGGGATGCCTTTGAGAAGGCCTCAGAAGGCCCCTGATTTGTCCAAACCACAAATCAGGACATTTTGATAAGGAATCCATATGGACCCTGATATCAGTGGGACCTCTGCCCATTGTGGGTTATGAGGACTAAGAACTCTGACCATTCCACACTCAAGCTTGGCTGTAGACTGGGTCACGCTTGCCTATACTACAGGTCACCCTTGGAGTCCTGCCGGACTTCCACTCCACCAGATGCTGCTGCCACCTGGCCTGAGACTGATGCCTGCCGTACATCTGTGGAAGCTGCCAGTGACCAGACTGTCCTCTATACTTGCTTTGCTCACTTCTATGGTGTAAGTTCCCCCTCTCCCTGTGTAAACTGCATGTGACTCTACTGACTTATTGGGTAAGTCTCCCCTAAGCAACCTGGCATTGTGGGAAAGACACAAATGTGTGTGAGTGACTGACTCCTTTTGGGGACGTTTCCCTGCTCACGACAATATGCAATGTATTTATTCATTTCTTTAGAGAAAGAGAGAGGAAGGAGATAGAGAAAACAGGGGAAGGAGCAGGAAGCATCAACTCCCATATGTGCCTTGAGCAGGCAAGCCCGGGGTTTCGAACCAGCGACCTCAGAAGACATACGCAATGTATCATCGTTCAGCCTTGCCCTTGATAACTGAATTTTCATGGCCTGTAATGGCAGCCACACAATCGTATGTACATTGCCCCAAATCTACTGTACTGTTTTCCTTGCCTGGTGAGTCTTTCACCTTCTAAGCCCCTTCTCTGCGAGCAAACAATCTACTTACCCTTCAAGCTAACACAACCAGCCAAGTATCTCAAAGACAAACTTAGAAGTTTACTCTTTTTGGCTTTATTTAATTTGTGAACATCTTAGGTTAATTTTGATTATTATTGTTATAATTATTATGTTTTATTTGTGTGTAATATATTTACAATGTATGGCAACACACAGTGGAAATTATTATTATTACTTTTTTGGTACTTTTTTTCTGAAGTGAGAAGTGGGGAGGTAGAGAGACAGACTCCCGCATGTGCCTGACAGGGATCCACCCGGCATGCCCACCAGGCAGTGATGCTCTGCCCATTTGGGGCATTGCTCCATTGCATCCAGAGTCATTCTAGTGCCTGAGGCAGAGGCCATGGAGCCTTCCTCAGTACCTGGGCCAATTTTGCTCGGATGGAGCTTTGACTGTAGGAGGGAAAGAGAGAGATAGAGAAGAAGGAGAGGGGGAAGGGTGAAGAAGCAGATGGGCGCTTCTCCTGTGTGCCCTGACTGGAAATCAAATCCAGGACTTCCACATGCTGGGATAATGCTCTACCACTGAGCCAACCGGCCAGGGCCGCACACAATGAACATTATAGGGACATCAGAACAGTCACTTGTTCAGCACTGATTTTGACTGTATGACCTTCAAAAACAGCTTAATCTAAGATTAAATACCTTCTATAAAAGGGGACGACATACACAACTGCCTTCATTTCAGGGCTATTCTGGGCTTACATGAGAAAAAATGTGGTCTTATCTGCAGTCCCAAACTATCACTTTTGGATCTTTGCACATGCTTCACTGGAAGCAAAAGCCTTCTTTTCTTTGTTTCCTCTCCTCTTTATCTCTCTCTCTCTCTCTCTCTCACACACACACACTTTCTCTCTTTGTTAGGAAATTAACTCAGGGGTCAAGTCCTCTAACCCTGCTGCTTGAATAGCCTACCTGTAGATTCTGATGCTAATTCCTCCCAGAGTGCTTCTGAACACCACCATGTGGTCCTCTCCTTATCTGGCCAAAGGGAAGAGGTCTTGGCCTCCATAATGTTGTGAGTTCCTTGAAAACATGGGGTGGTCTATTCATCTTTGTATTCACCAAACCTCGCACAGTAGTATTTGTCTCACAGGGTGCTTGTGTAACAACAGAAAAAATCTTTTCTTTGGTCAACAGTGGCAGATAAGCCTTTCACAATATTTTTTCCTCGGGCCCTTTTATGCCGTCTGCTTCAGGGCTCAAGTTAGATTTCAAAAAAATTGAGGCTTGGGTGACGGGTATGCAACACAATTGAATGATAAGATAATCTGGAGATGTTTTCATTGTACATATGTACCCTGATTTATTGGTGTCACCCCATTAAAATTAATAATAATAATAAAAAAAATTGAGGCTTGCCTGTCTCCTCTTCCATAAACCTTTATCCCTGAAAGCTACGTTTGGCATTTCCTTTACCAAAATAGAATTCCTATGTCCTTACAATAAAATTTTTCTCCCAAAGAAAAAGAAAGTGGGGAAGAAATACACTGGAGGAAGTCTTAAGCAGGCATTGAGCTGACCCGAGTATTCTTGCCATGTAGAGGAAGTCTTTCCTAAGTATTTAGTAGAAAGAGCTTTAATCTGGAGAAGCTACTTATTGTGTAATGGGCCATTCAACCCAGAGGGAGTATTTGAATTCTAATAGGGACTTTTGGGAAGCCAATAATAAAAAAAAAGTTTTCCAGGAAGAGTTTCCCCACATTTTGGCAAGAAGGTGCTTATGGCATCCTATAAAAATCTGCCCAAATCAGTCACCCATCTGCCTCTGAATAAGATGGCTCTGTCTCTGCGTGGGAAGGTGATGTTCTGGACAATTCTTCAAGAACCTGTTTGGAGCCATCCTAAGTGTTTTGCATATATTAGCACATTTATTTTTATATCAACCACATGAAGATTTTATATACCCATTTATTAGATGAGGAGACTGAAGTACACAAAGTACTTCCCCAGCTAGTTGAGTGGAAGAATGACACCATAACTCCGGTCTTCTGGTGAATCCTAGAGGAGTGTATCTGAAGATGACGAGCAGAATTTCCCTTCAGTGCACGCTCACCATGTGCCAGGCACTGGTTAAGATGCTCTGCACACGTCATCTCATTTAATATTTAAAATAAATTCTTGAGCTGGGTACTATAATTTTCTCCATCTAACAGTTGAGGAAACTGAGGTTTAGTGGCATGCTGAAGGCCTTAAATTGGGACTTAATTTTGCCTGTTAAATGAGCCAAATATCTTCTGGGGAAAACTAGGACCTTAATAACTAAATAAATAGCATTACAAATAGGATTTCAACAGTATAATACTTTTTAAATCTAGTTTAAGCAATTCTTAGGAAAGATGATAGAAGGAATTAAATTTATCACCCCTGGTCACAGGTTTTTGTTTGGTTGGTTGTTTTCTGTGAAAATGACATTGAAGTCATTGGAAATTAATCATTATCATTCCAGAAATTAAAATTTAAAAATGTTTGAAGCATTTATATATCAGACTGAAGGTATATATAAATATGGTATTCAACAGTAACTTTTGAAAAAAATACACAATTTTACTGTGTTGTTTTCTATTATTCAAAATGAAAACATTTTCCTTCCTTACTCAAGAACAGTTTCTATAGGTATATTTACAGTTACGTTGTGTTTGGAACAGATAGCTCCTGTATGAGGGCCAGGAAAGCAGACTTAGATACTATTTAACCTGACCTTGCATATCTGTGCTCTTTTGGGGGAGGAAAGCCTGTTGATTGCAAACATGCAGTGAACTCTAAAACAATACATATAAACAACACAGCACTGTGATTTTTAGAACTACTCAATCTACCGTGTTTCCTGAGTTCTTAAAGAGAGTGCTTTGTCTGATATGTTTGTAAAAAAATTGAGTCTTGAGGATGATAATTGGCAGAAGTTGAAGGCAAATGAGCTTGAAGAGATAATGCCAAAGTCCCCTCCAATTCAGGGAAGATGGTCATTCCATGTGGGGAGTGTGGGGAGAGAATGGTCTCCCACCCAAGTCCATAAAATTTAAGGCTTCATTCAGTTGATAGCTATTCCTTGAGTCAGATTCCCCCAGGACCTACTTTATTCTTTGGTTGACTCAGACTTCTCAGCAGATAGTTAATCTTTTCCTAAGAGTTGCCTTATAGTAATTTAAAATTATAATTAATTTAAATACAGTGATTTAAAAGAGCAATAAAATAAAAAACAAATTATTTTAAAAATAGCTATCTAGCAAATGGGGAGTAGCTTAACAAGGCTATTTAACACTTTTGTACACTCCACTATACACATCCTACCCAATATATTAAAATGAACCTATGCCCTGGCTGGTTGGATCAGTGGATAGAGCATCAGCCTGGCATGTGGAAGTCCCAGGTTTGATTCCTGGCCAGGGCGCACAGGAGAAGTGACAATCTGCTTCCCTTCCCTTCCCACTCCCCCTTTTCTCCCTTTTTCCCTCTTGCAACTGGTTCAAGCATTGGCCCCAGAAGGGGGTTGCCAGGTGGATCCTGGTCGGGGCGCATGCAGTAGTCTGTCTATCTCCCCTCCTCTAACTTAAAAAACTAAATAAAATAAAAGTAAATTAAAAATGAACCCACTTCCCACATTATACAATATTTTTGCTATAAAAATCTAGAAAAGATCTTTATAATTTTGCTTTAGAAGTTGTTTGGCTACTATTAAAGTCACTTAACTAATGACTGGCCCTGATTTCTCCACAATCCTCCAATGTCCTTGAGAATACTTGTGAGGTAAAGAATATGCAGCCCACATGGTTTTCTTCAAATGTAATAAAGTTTTTATGTGTATTTGACAAACATTAAAAATCACATAATGTCACACTTGGAACATTTAATTAAACTTTGATCATGATTTTATAGACTTCTTTTTGTATTTCAGAGTCAATTATTTATTTTTCATTTCTCAGATGTTTTCATAGACCCATAAAAGGCTCCCAGGTTCTGGGCACTGATGACCATATTATGTGCCACAGGCGATAGAACCCTGGAGAGGGGACCTGGGTGGAAAAGGGATTCTGGGAAGAAGTGATTCATGCCAGAGACATTTAATATTTTCAGATAGTGTGCTCATACCTGCACTATCTCGATAATTCTGAGTTGTACTTGACTTTGCTAGTGAGGCAAAGTAAAGCATCAAGCACTCACTATAGGGATTTACTCACGACTCAACTCACACTAGATATCAGATGGTAAAAAAGCACAAGATGTGGCCGCCACCCTCAAGGACATCATAGGTTAGTTGGCAAGAAAAATATTCTCCTTAAGGTTTTCTCTGTACTGACTGAACACATGAGGTTGTGGGATAATGACTCCAGAGTTTAGGTACTTGAATGACCAACCTAAAACAGCAATACTGCAATCTGGCTGTACCAAAATCATATGTTCAACTGTCCTTCAAAATCCCTGACTAGTGACAGATGAACTATGATAGCTGCTGGGGCCCCAGCATTCTTCCCATAGTGGAGGAAGGAGTATCAGAGTCCTTATGAGGGCCACGTTTGTTTTACTCAGTGCCAGAGATATAGTTTTGAACTGGGGTTAGGTTCCCACTCAGTTAGAGAAACTGGAAACATGCAGGGAAGATTTTAGCCCAAGTGAAACAGATGTAGACACATCTAAGTTTAACTCTGAGTCCTATTCTGCTCGATTGCTTCATTGGATGTAGCCAATATTCTTTCTCTGATATGAACTCTGTTTTCAAAGAGCAAATGGAATGTATTTGAAATCACATGGGATATACAACAGAGGCTTCAACAACCAAATGCTTTTTCTTCACTATTGTTACTTAATTAGCCCTGAAATGGGACTAACATGGGCTCAGTAATGCTGAGAAATTCTTGCTCTTCTGTAATGAGGCTTGAGTGACTCCTGACTCGACGAGAGTCACATACGACTGGGCACAATTGAGCTGCCAGGTCAACACAGGTTCTCTGAGAGGATGGTGAGTCATCATTTCCCTCCGAGTTCTGCACCAGCATGGAAAAATCACCACCACACTCTCCTATCCTGGAGAAATAAACCAATAAGCAACCTGTCTCCAGCTCCTTAGAGATCATTTTTGAGAACTCTTTGTCTTAAACTATTCCTTGACATTACTGGAAGCAGACGAAATGGCTATACAGAATTTCAAGTCACCCTGAGAAAATGTTTAACAGTTTTTAGATTAATAAAGTAACTAATTGTGGAAACTTAATGCTTTGATTCTTAACGTGAAGAGAGACCTCAGTAGAAGCTGTTCTTTGAGGTGGCCAGTGTCACTAAAAATTGTTTAAAGGAATGAAGGGTAAACCCTTTTGTGTGAGGGACCATTTTAGCAGGGCTACCATGTGTGTCTGTGCTGGCTGTTCATTGCACAAACTGCAGAGGAAACATTTACACAGACCACACTGTGAACTGTGTCTTTGGAATTATACAAAATGATGGCCCTACCTTTCTGTTTCTCAAACGATGAGACAATGCAACTCTATTTTCCAACTGTAAATAGACCCTAAAAGGCTCATGTTGAAGCACTGAGGTGAACACGGGGCTATGCAGAGAGAGCAGTGTCAGGTACTGGGTAGAAACGCCTCGGAGTCAGTGGCAAGGCATGAATCTCAGCTTGGCCCCGCTCTTCAGTCACATTGCTTTACCTTTCAATGCCTCAGTCTGCTCATTTGTATAGTGGGTGTAGTTGGGGGGGGGGAGAACTATATTAATTGATGTCATAGAACAGCGTTCTTGCACATAGTCAAGGACTCAATAAATGTTAACTCTTATTATTAAAAATTCTGTTCAATTGTTAAAATTATGGAATGAATACAAAATTACCACAGCTGAATTAGTATGATTCTGCTTCAAGAATATTTATGGCTCCAGAATTCCTCCTGGAGACATTTTCTGTGTCTCCATTAAGGCTGAGGACCAGAAACGGTTTAACAGGATGCTTTTGGAGAAAATGAAACTCAGAAGAACTTTGTGACTATCATTAAGAATTGTAAAAAGTTTGTTGTAGGAGTCTGTCTGCTGTATATTTTCAAATGTGATTATCCCTGAAGGTTAATAGAAACCCAGAAATCTTTAGATAGTGATGGCAAACGATAAGCATTTCAAAAATAAATGTCAGCAAAAATAATGTTGTCCCCTCTGTGCTTTTCTTTTTTTTTTCTTCTTTCAGGTGTTACTGAAAACACGTTAAAGGTTCACTGAAACATTTGAAGATTTTTACTGGGGAAATCAGATGTCCGTAAGAAGCCCCTCTTTAAGGAAGTGTGGCTCATCCCTTTGGAATGAGAGCCCAATGTAACCAACTTTTCTCATTTGTAAAGAGAAATTTAAAACTATAAGAGAGATCTTCTCCCATTAAATATTTGTTTTTATTCAAAATTCAAAAAAATACTCTTTGGCCAATGCTATGATGCCAAACAAAATAGGGTTGAGGCGGGGGTGGAGGTTGTGTTACCAGATTTTCTTTTAACCCCTGTTTAGGATTTATTTACTGTTTTATTAATCTCAAAGAAACTCCTGTATGCAATGTGCCTAATGCAATAGTGGGCTCATGTTAAATATTTACTTTTTAATAGTAGGTATAGTAAATAACAGTAACAACCCACTAGAATTCATTTCTAATGGTAAATTTTTCAGGTTTTTAACAAGGAAATTTTTGGAGAATAAATTATAATGAAATGGTAAGTGCTTATGCCATCCATGCATAAAACTAATCTAATGGACTTCATTTTTTTTAAATCTGCATTGTTATTCTTTAGTTAATTGTTAACCAAATCTGTGTGACTAGTTGAATGAGCAATTTGGTGATTTAAACAAGGGAAGGTGGAAGGAAACCAGCATTTACTCAACACCTACTATTTACTTTTTTCCCCCTACTTGGTTCTTTATATTTTCTCTTCCAATATTCAAAACAACTCCTTAAGGTAGTTGTAATTAATCCTTGTTTTGTAGCTATCAGTTGGTGTTTGAAGAGGTCATGCCTGACTCCTGTGAACCATGCTCTTTTTTTGTACAATGAATGCTGATGTTGCCAAATATTAATTCAGGTCCTGGTACAGTTAGTTAGCAATCAGTAACACACACACACACACACACACACACACACACACTCCAGGATTTAAAAGAAAGATTAAATTTACTGCTGACAGGGTCAGCCATCATATGATAATCCAAAGGAAAGAATGTTGTGCTGATAAATAAAACATTTTCACCTTAATTTGAGTCTTCATGTATCATTTTTAAGCATTGTATATGCATTGTATAGTGCATACATTAACTGGAATCTCATACTTCCTTAAATCTATCAAAAAATTAATAGAGTTGGGAGTGTAATAAAATATAAGAAGGTGGCTTAACCTTTCAGAGTTTTCTACAGGAGAGATGGGATCTGATGGTTTGGGAGTGGAAGGGGTCAACAGAGATTAGGAGAAGATTAAGGGATAGCAAGATTTGTCTTGATTTCAAAGTTTAAATTAAGGGTAGAAAGTTAAAAATAAAACTAGTTCAAATATTTCCATGACAACTTCAGCATTAACAGCATATAAAAGAACCTACTAACACTGTGACATTTGTTAAGTGTAACAAGTGTAAAATATGTACTTCTAAGCAACATCAACTGTAATTATGATATTATCAACTAATCCAACTTCTCATAAATCCCAAATGATTAAAACTACCTGTTTGTAGTAGTATCACATACTAATAAAGATGTGTGGGTCAAATAAGTTTGCAAATATGATATATATGTTTGCTCGCTTATAGTTTGCTTTGGATATAGGGGACAGGCTGTAAGCAGGCAGGGTTGTTATAGACTAAGGCTTAGTTTTAAGACTAGGCTTTTCCCCACACCCTTGACTGTTGCATATTGTGGGGTGGTGTACTCTTATGAGGAATCTCATTATGCTTCAGATAAGTGACTTTGTATCAGAGACTTCCCTATTTGTATATTGAATTAAAGGTTTGGATTTCTACACTATAAAGTGGGGCAGACTGGGAGCTTGCTCTCTCTCAGTTCCTGAGATTAGCATTAGAGAGGAGAGCAGAGAAAGGTTACGTGGAGGAGAGGAGAAGCAGCCAAGATGGCGGAGTGCTGAAGGAGAAGCTAGTTTGTGCAGAGTTTGTGCAGAGAGAAGGAGATGGGGAACAGAGGTGAATAATGCTGGTGAGCTAGAAACCTTTGTTTCTAGGAAACTCGAATAAGTCAGTGGCTTTGGGAGCCCTGAATGGAAAGGGAAATGTTTTCCCACTGTGTGTATTTCTTGCCTGCCGGGTACAGGCTAGGATTAAAGCTAATGGCCCACCAGTTCTTGGCTCCATTGTTTCATTACCGTCTGTCCGAATCAAATGCAAACCTGCATGGGCCAGATGGTTGTGACGGTGGCCGCAGCTAGTGGCTTTATACGATGGATCAATAAAGCTTGCTTTAGGAAGTTTACCATAAAAAGGGGGGATGGATAGTAACAGACATATGCCCTTGATAAACACCACATTGTGTTTTTTATTCATTTCATAGGTTTTACCACATATAAAATTTGGGTGTTCTTCATTGTAGATCTCATCTACTAGAATAGAACTTTCAATAAGCACAGGAATTGCCTGTTTTATATCCTCTAATATTTCTACAACTAGAACAGTGCCTGGCTTACAGGAAGCACTCAATAAATACTGGGCAAATGGACAAGTAAATGAGCTGACACAGATCATGAACACAGTCGTCACTCGCCATATCATGGTTCACTTTTTGGGGTCTCACTGTATTACGAATTTTAAAATTGTATATATCTAATTTTGTATTGTGGATTTTTTGCTATATTGCAGGATTTTGTGGTATATAGGTATTTTTATATATTTATTATTTTAATTATTTTTGCAGTAAAATAAGTGTGGGAAAGTTTTATAAGAGTGTGGGGAGGGTCTATAAAGCCATAAAAATATATAAGTAATAAAATAAATATAAGGTCGCTACTTCATGGATTTTTGCCTATTGTGGTGGGTTCTGAAACCTAACCCATGCTATAGACGAGGGACCACTGTATTATGATAAGAAAGTAGAGAAAAAAATCCTGTGGGATGAACAGTGAGAAAAGATTTTAAGCAGAGAGGATTCTAGATACAGGGTTTGAAAGCTGGTAGAAAGGAGGCCTTGCGAAGAATGGCACAGACCAGAAGGATAGGCAAGGCCTAAGAGATGTCTGGAGCCAGGTAAAGTGCTACTTGACCAGTAAATCTTGATAAAAAGATTGGGACATAAAGAAAAAACTTTTAACACAAATGGAAAGGTCTCACTTGTGGTTAGTTGGATAGGAATTCATGTGTGGAGAGATAATGAAGCTGAGGGTAGGAGACCACACAGCAAAAACAAGACAACAAACAACCAGGTCCTGAGTAGAAGGTGGGACTTTTCAAGTTCCCTCTAATTTTGGGATTCCAGGTCCCTATTTGCCTTGTTGCTGAAATGATTTAGGAGAACTTCTTAAAGTTCTTGAATTAGTCATAGATGGAACTTTGCCCCTTTCTTCCTAAATCAAAAGAAAGCTCAATTAATCACAAGGGTTATTTCATCTTTTATTTGGTGAAATCACATTTCGGCTGGTAGAGAAGCCATTGTTTTACCACTTAGCTCTATCTAGCAGTGGTAATTGAGAGTGACATTTAAGAAACAGGTTTTATAGATTTCAGAAGACAATCATTTTGTTTTGAAGGTTAATGATATGATGGAGTATTTTTAAAGTCCGTTTTAATTAAATAGATCGCAGAAAAATATCTTTAAAACTCATCCTATAGAAGTACATGGTAGTCTACCAAGTAAACATATGATTGTATATGTAATTTTATGATAAGTTAAATGAATTTGCTTTACACTTAAGATCATCTTTGATTTTACATCGTCAAAAACAATAATAGTTTTGTTTAAATTTTCAAACACATAGGAGAAATAGAAGGCTTGACTCAAAATCCTTGTATACATAGGCAGATGAAAGGAATTCATTGTCTCTGACATCCATAGGGCAGGGTATTGACACCCATGTCCTTGGGACAACCACCTCTTAAAGCTGGTTATCCCCAAATCTACAACTTCCTGCCTGCGGTTTTTTTTTTTTACCCTGTGAATCTCTATCTAAGGGCTATTTCTGGCCATAGTTACATGCTTGGCCCCAAAATAAATAAACTAGAAGGGGTGGATTATTAATAATCCCCAGAAACAGGTGACGAATGGGGGAGTAGGTGGATAAGTATTCCAGCTTCCTCATCCCATGGATGGAATAACTCTGAGGATTGTTCCATATACAACGTTTTGCTGAGTGGGATTCAGCTTCACTTTCCCATGGAGGTACAGTTTGATGATGGACGATTCGAGTTCTTCTATCCCCTGTATCACTTCCCCTCTCATGTTTCATGAACTTTCTAAGCAAACTACTTATATTCCCTGTCTCAGAGTTTCTGTCTGGGGGAATCTAGACCATTTTATGCCTCTTCTACTATTTGACATCAAAGATGACTTATGATAGGAACTTGAAAAATAAATAAAAGCTGACTAAAGTGAGATGGCTTGTTTGCTGTTCTTTATCAAACACTGAATTGTTACTATTTTACTTAATAAATTGCCGAGTTTTCTCAAGTACCTCTTTCTTTCTATACATCTTCTTTTTTTAAATTAGTTGTTTGATTTTTTTTTTTGCTTAATCTCTTTACCATTTTTACCCAGCCCCACAAACCCTCACCCATCTGACAGCATTCAGTCTGTTCTCTGTATTGATGTGTCTGTTTCTATTTTGTTTGTTTATTTTGTTCATTAGATTACACATATAAGTGAAATCACATGGTACTTGTCTTTCTCCGACTGGCTCATCTTATTTAGTATAATACTCTCCAGGTTCATACAGGCTGTCAAAAAGGGTAAGATTTCCTTCTTCTATGAACACAGGAGTGCCTATGTTCTTTCAGATTAGTGTTTATATACCTCCTCTTTGTCATTTGGCCTTTCCAGTCTCTGGTATACACACATGAAATAGAATGCCAGGGGGTAGGTCAGTGAAAAACTTTAAAAATTATATGTATTACAGATTTCACAGTGTTTACTGTATGAAACAAAAATACCTTATTATTTGTGTGCTTGTGCTAAGGGTCAAATGGATAGATCACATGTGAACAAGCAAATGTGTTATTTCTAGAATAAATGAAAATGTTAATTTATTTGCCTGGCCCAAAATTGGTATTGTTCTGAATCAGTGTATTTCCTGCCAGTGTGAACGAACACACTCAAATACACACACACACACACACACACACACACACACACGCACACACACACACAATTTTCCTACATGTGTGTGCATGTTTGACATATATCCCTTAATAATATAAATACACTAAAGATATTGTTGGGCTGACCTGTGGTGGCACAGTGAATAAAGCGTTGACCTGGAATGCCGAGGTCGCCGGTTAAAATCCTGGGCTTGCCTGGTCAAGGCACATATGGGAGTTGATGCTTCCTAATCCTCCCCCCTTCTCTCTCTCCTTTCTCGTAAATTAAATAAATAAATAAATAAAGATATTGTCAATCAACAATAAATCCTAAATTCAGAGTTAATATCTTAGTCCTATCCATATCCTTTTCAATTAAGTATTGAGTGTCTTTAAAAAAATCTAGAACTACCTTAGATTTATATTAGGTTGGTCATTAGTTAATACTACTTAAAATCCATATTTGAAAGAATGGTTCCTGAATCTAAAATTATTTATAAAAAGTATTTTAATCTGGGGAGAGGACAAGAACAAATTTTTTTACTGAGACCAGTAAAGAACTTTCTGATTTGTTTTCTTCCTAAATCCTTAGGAAGAAAAAAGTCCACTGTGAAATGGTGAGGAAGGGTAGAGAGAAAAAATAGAATTTTCTGTGGTTTTGATCGCTATCCTGCTGAGTAGGACTAGGAAGGAGTTTAGAGGAGGTTTGACGTGTGTGTGTGTGTGTGTGTGTGTGTGTGTGTGTGTGTGTGTGTGTGTGAGAGAGAGAGAGAGAGAGAGAGAGAATTAGAGAACAAATAAAGGTAGTAAGTTTTCAGACCTTTCACAATCATTTAAAAATTTGGTCAAAAGGTACATAAAGATAATGGCACAAACCCTAATGTTATGAATGCATCTGGTTTCAGAACTATGGGACTTTGCAATCATAAGGGCTTACTGGGAAGCTGGAGTTAGATTTGAAAATTATAACTGTAAAGTTTATGAAATTTTGAAAATTATGCTTTCTTTACATGTTTATGATCACTATACCTAATTCTTTCAAAAGTATATTACCTGGGCTTCTTTTTGAAAATTGAATGCATTTTTAAAAAAATGTTATTGACCTAGCTTAAGGAGTTGAAGATAGAAAAAACCTCCTTGACATTGGTCTGGGTAATGACTTTTTGGATATGGCATTCAAAACACAGGCAACAAAAGCAAAAATAAACAAGTAGGATTACACCAAAGTAAATAACTCTGCACAGCAAAGGAAATAATCAACAAAATGAAAAGGCAACCTAGGAAATAAGAGAAAATATTTGCAAAACACATATCTTATAAGGGGTTAACATCTAACATATAAAGGAACTCATACACTGAATAGCAAAACAAGAACAACAACAAAAACAAGAAGTAATCGAATTAAAAATGAGCTGCAAACCTAAATAGATATTTTCCCAAGGAAGATATACAAATGACCAACAAATTCATAAATGGTACTCAATATCACCACCCAACAGGGAAATACAAATTAAAACTACAATGAGACAGTACCTCACACCTGTTAGGATAGCATTTACCAAAAAAGCAAGAGATAACAAGTGTTGGCAAGTATTGGAAAAAAGGTAACCCTTGTATATTATTGATGGTAATGTAAATTGGTGTAGCCATTTTGGAAAACTGGATGGGGGCTCCTCAAAACACAGAATTCCATATGACCCAATAATATAACTACTGGGTATATATCCAAATGAAATAAAATCACTATCTTGAAGAGATATCTGTACTCCCATGTGAACTGCAGCATTATTCACAATAGTCAAGATATGGAGCCTCGGCAGGTTGGCTCAGCGGTAAAGCATCAGCCCGGCATGTGGAAGTCTTGGGTTCAATTCTTGGCCAGGGCACACAGGAGAAGCACCCATCTGCTTCTCCACCCTTCCCCCCCATCCTTTCTCTTGGTGTCTTTCTTCCCCTCCCACAGCCAAGGCTCCATTGAAGTAAAGTTGGCTTGGGTGCTGAGGATGGCTTCATGGCCTCTGCCTCAGGTGCTAGAGTGGCTCCAATTTCAGCCAGAGCAATGCCGTAGAGGGGCCGAGTATTGCCCCCTGGTGGGCATGCCAGGTGGATCCTGGTTGGGCGGATCTTGGTTGGGCACATGTGGGAGTCTGCCTGCCTTATCGATTTCCCCCACTTCTCACTTTGGAAGAATACAAAAAAGAAAAAAAAAGATATGAAAATAACCTAAGTGTCTGTTGACAGATGAATAGATAAAGAAAATGTGGTACACAGGCACAATAGAGTATTATTCAGCTATGAGAGTATAGGCACAATGGAGTATATATTTCAGCTATGAGAAAGAAGGAAATCTTACCATTTGCAACAACATTGATGAACTTGGAAGACATCATGCAAAATGAGGTAAGTCAAATAGAGAAAAACACATGCTGTATAATCTAACTCATATGTGGAATTTAAAAGTCAAACCTATAGAAGCAGAGAGTAGATCAGTGATTTCTAGGAGCTGGGGGGAGTGGGATAAATGGGTAGATGTTGGTCAAAGGGTACGAACTTTTACTTACAGGATGAATGAGTTCTGGAGAGCTAACATATAGTATGGTGACTATAGTTGATAATGCTGTATTGTAAACTTGAATGTTGCTAAGAGAGTGAATCTTAAGTGATATTACCACTCACACCAAAAAAATGGTAACAATGTAAGTGATGAATGTGTTCATTAAATTTCACAGTGTATAAGCTATATCAAAACATTACACTGAACACCTTAAATTTTTATAATTTTTGTTTGTCAATTATACCTCAATAAATATGGAAAAAAAGATGATCATGTTCTAGAGCAGGTGAGCACAAGTGTATTTTGGGTTAGAAAGGAAGAAGGACATGTATAAAGGATTAGATGCGTCAGCAAGTTGAAACATCATAAAGCTCAGAGTAGATTTCCATCCTGCTGCTGATCTGTATATAAATTGTCCTCACATGGGCCGAAGGAATAGTAGGAAAATTATCGTGACTTGTGTGGAAGAGGAAAATGTTATATACAGTTAATTTTTAAAAACTACCTAATTAACTTATCCTCAGACACAGCTCTGCATAATGAATTCTGGAATGTGGCTAGTGTCAGCTCCAGTTGTGGATTGAGGAAGCAATCTTCACCAAACTTAATTGCTGATGGCTATGAAACTTAGCATGCTGACTGGACTAGGGTGAACAGATGCCATAATAACCACTGGACACCTGTCTTTCTCAGCTCTGAAAACACCTGCTACCTTACACATGAGCAGAGGTGGAGAAATGAGAAAATCTGTCCTTAGACACTTAACTTCAAAACCTGATGCCAGGTTCAAGTGCTGCCATCCTCGGTGGAGTATTTCCAAGGCTCCTCTAGGGGTTGAGAAATGCTGGTCATGGCCTCAGTGCCACAGGATAGGCGCACACCATTCCCTCAGCTGCCAATCCACACTGGTAATTTGAGAACTAGCAGCTGGTGACATTCCCTCTTCACATACTCTTGCCTCTAGCAGGCCAGTACGCATCTGAGCCAAATAAATTAATTCTTGCATTTGCCTAGACTTTGAAAGTACCCACTAGCTTGGTGAGCAGCAATTGGCAATAAAGGGAAACCCCCAGCCAAGGAAGACTTTGAGAAGACTGGTTCTTGCCCCTTCGAATCATCTGTATTCATGCCACTCACTAGAGGTCAATGTGTATGTATTATCTGCCTTCATCAGCCAGTGAGAAGAAGGCCAGTTAATGATTTTTTTGGCTCTATCAAAATCAATTTACATGTTGCTACACTTAGATAGCAGCACCACGGCAGGGGACCAGTAAGCTTCCCCAATTAAAATAGGTTCATCCTACTCTTTATCTCTGCAGCATAATACAATACCTCAAATTGCTGGTGTGTTAGTCTAACAAAAGGCCACAGCCCCTTCAGGCACACAGAGTCCATTTATGTCTGACTTAATGTTTTGTTTTTTTTTTTAATATTCATAAACAACTTCAGCCCTTGCTCACCAGGCACAGGCAGTGAATTAGCCGGAAGACACAATGTGAGGACAATGGGGACATGGGTGAGAGAAGGGCAGGAGATGCATTGCTCATAGGAAATAAAAAGCTTTAAAGCCCAAAGTATTTCCCTTCATTTTTTTCCATTGAGGTCCCCTGAGGTTATGTAGCTGGATACTGTCAGAGCTGAGAGCAAACTGGCTTATTATAAACGATTCATTCTACCTTCCGACACTTCCAGGCTCTGTTACGTCGGTTGATTTAGTACTCAGTCCTCAAGCCAAAGCAGGCGCCTGTCTAAGAAGGCATAGAGTTTAAGAAATTTTACTTGTCCCTGATCTTACTTCCTCCTTTAAGGGCAGTTCTCTTTTTTATGAAAAATAGGCCTACAGCAATTCAGTTTTGACAAGTGACAGAGAAAGGAAAGGCTTTTGAATTAATTAATGGCATATACTTTGAGAAGAAATCTATAATAAACTTTTGGGTATAAGTCACTGTTTCTTCCTGTCTAGGGGATATTGGCGGCACTTCAATAAATGTTGCATGGTTTACTGACAAACTTAGTGAATTGTTTCAAATAGTCTTTTCTGCTAGATTAGAGGAAGTTTTAGATTAAAACCCAATAGTAACAATAACAAATGTAGCATCAAACCATTACTTACTCTGTACATTGTCTACAATTTACAGATGAGAAAATTGAAAGACAGTACAGTTGAGTAACTTGCTTAGGACACACAGCTAGAGACACATACCTATTAACTGGCAGGGATATGAGATTAGATGTTTTTTTTTTTTTGAGAGGCAGTAATTAATTAAAAGCACAAAGTTCTCAGTCTTATCTTAAATTTTTGGAAGAAAAGGTGCCTGTTCCCTGAGGGGTAGTTACTTATACAAAACAAGGTGGGGCAAAAGTAGGTTTACAGTTGTGAGTACTCAAGACAGAGTTTATTTTTGCATTATTGTTCATTAATTATTGCATTATTTTCCATACAAATAACTTTAGGCCTACTTTTGCCTTACCCTGTATAAGCTGAAATTGCTTCAAACACACAAAAGAAGTCCTTAGGAAAAAAAAATAAAGGTTCTGATAGAGGGGGACATGCTCTTATAGTCAATGAAGTGGTACAAAAAGTACACTTACAGATTGAATAAAACTAATGAAAAAGGAAAACATAAAGATATATGAAGATGTTAGTTATTTTATGGTGGTAGGATGATAGGCAAAAATTTTTACTTCTTATTTTTCAATTTCTGGTTTCATTATTATCATTATTTTTATAATGAACAACAGCGTGTTAAAGAAATAAACTATGAAGTCCAGACTTTCTGTACAAAATGGCTGCTGTTGTCATACAATTTTAGCCCAATCAATAGGTAGATTACTTTTTCTGATCTTTTATTGTTAATCTTGTAGTGGGGAAACTTTTTCCTTTAAGAATAAGAAAGAACATAGCCTTTATGTCCATTTTGGACAGTCATTAGTTAAGACAATACACAAGAAAAAGGACATGTTATCATCTGTGAAAGAATTTATTTAAAAATACAAAGTCCCTGATTTCAAAGTGCTTAAAATCTAATAAAATACAACTTAAACTCAATTAAAAAATTGGTATACAGTATCCAGAGATTGCACACTAATTTCAAATATGGGAGAATATGTATTATATATCTATTTTGTTTCCAGAAACCTTTCTTCTTCACCATTAAAAAATACATATCGACCCTGGCCGGTTGGCTCAGTGGTAGAGTGTTGGCATAGTGTGGATGGAAGTCCTGGGTTTGATTCCTGGCCAGGACACAAAGGAGAAGCGCCCATCTGCTTCTCCACCCTTCCCCCTCTTCTTTCTCCCTATCCCTTTCTTCCCCTCCTGCAGCCAAGGCTCGATTGGAGCAAAGTTGGCCTGGGCACTGAGGATGGCTCCATGGCCTCTGCCTCAGACTCTAGAATGGCTCCAGTTGCAAAGGAGCAATGCCCCAGATGGGCATAGCATTGCCCCCTAGTGGGCATGCCTGGTGGATCCCAGTGGGGCGCATGTGGGAGTCTGCCTCCACCCTTTTCACTTCTGAAAAATACAAAAAAAAATACATATTATTTTGCCAAGGAAAAATAAACAAAAGGAAATGGTTTGGGGTTGACTCAAAACTATGAATATTTGAATTCTAATTTTGTTCAAAAGTCAGAAAAAAATGGTATTATACCTGCTGGTATAATATTTTTAAAGCAAATGGAATCCATCATGCATGAAAAACTAATCTCTGACCTTTCATGGTAATTTTACCTATTGAAACAAGTTTGAGACACTCAATTGTAGAAAGGAAACAGACATTCGCTCACAGTCTCTGGACTCCAGCTCCACTGACAGTAATTTTCCATTGATGGGGAGAAAATCATGGAAATTACATAGCTGTGGCTGGTCTTAGACTGGTCCTATATAAACTTCAGCTACGATACTGCATTTGTCCTTCTGCATGAGTAAAATATGAACCAAGTATGTGTAAAAGACGATATTCATATTTTTTGAGGTTACGTATAATTATAATACCTGATCTAGTTTTGTCTTTTATATTTTACGCATTTGTAATCTTTTAACAAGCACAGTTAAAAATTCTGCTGAGAAAGGTAATATAATATTATATTCTGAAATTCTTTGTACAAATGCTGTAGTAATACAATTTTTCAATGACTTTAAAATTTCTGTATAGGAAGATTTCCAGAAATGTATTTTTCCAAACATAGGTGGAATACCTTCGAACATGGCTCAAGTCAGTTATGCAAGAGAAATAGAAAAAGTACAATAAAATAAAACTCTGCACATGATTTCTAGAGCAATGAAGCAAAACCTTTGATAAGGGTCAGTGGAGGAGCCTCCGTACCCACACCCAAGAATGCTTAGATAGTCTTGGTAGCATCCCCCAGCCACGTCTTACTGAGATCTTGTACTCTTGAATTCCATGATAGCCAAAATTCCAACTGCTAAAGTAAGTGTGTGTGTGTGTGTGTGTGTGTGTGTGTGTGAAAACTCACTTGGTAGGGTAAAGTGTTGAAAAGGTGAGAGAAGTTCTAATCAAGCAGCCTAAATAAATTAATACACTCAGAGTACTTAGAATAGTGCCAACACTCAGCCTGGAAACAAAGGTAACAATATGTAATACCAAAAAAAGACACTATAGTCCATTAAAATATAAAACATTATCAGTTTCCAGACTTTACAAACACCCTAATGAGTGTAAGCTACACTATTATTTATGAGAAAACTTTATACAGGGGGAACATAAGGTAAAATATTCTTAACTATAACAACTTATTAAATTTTAACAAAGCATTTGGTTGTAATTATACCTATTTATATGATTTGTTATCTATGTTTTGTGTCAAGTAATCTTTAAAAAAATTTTTAATGAGCTAACATTGATAATCATTCTTTTAAAATTCAAAAACCATTTTATAAACATAGCACATTTGGAAATGACAAATCTGACCTGTGAAGACTGAAAAAAAAGGTGGTACAAGATTTGATAAAGAGTATATGATTTATTAATAATAAATATTGGCTTTTAAAAAGTGAAATTCAGTACATTTTTCCCTTTCTGATCTCTCCCCTTTGTCTCCTTTCCTTCTCTCTGTTCTGTTCTTTCTTTCTCCTTCCCTCCCGCTTTTCTTTTTCTTCACTCCTTCACCAAATAATGCACCAACTAATACAGCAACAATGTCTTGTTGAAGTACTTTGTTATTTTCATAAATACAAACCAATTAAGTAGTCTGCTATTTTTCAATTTATTTGTAGCAAGTAAAAAAATGTCATGTCATTTAGTTTTCAAGGTCAGTTGTTCTAAGGACTCATGCCTACGGGAAAGAACTCAAGGTATGAAACCCAGGGCTAGGATCTTTCATATTAGACTTGACCTGATGCTATGTTTACCTTGTTCAGCCACAGCTTACATCAGTTTATATCATACCCTCTTTCTGACTTCACTCTAATTTAGCACCTCATGGGTTATCACAACACACCTGCTACGTTACCTAGATTATGTCTTCTTTCCCTCTGGGAGGGCACTCCTAGTACCTGTCCTTGACCGGGGCTTTTTCTTAAGATAGGTGTAGTAATAAATCCTCAGGTCTATTGCCCTGCCTGGACAAGGTACTTAAGCTTAGGGTTGAAATCAGATTTTTCAAGCACAGTCCCTATGACAGTGAGCATTTAAGGGTCTCAGTAGGATTTATTTTGCAAACGAGTAAACATAAAGATGTTTCTTAAGTTTGTCCTCTTACTCAGCTGCTTGTCTTTGTGTTCCCCCTTCTCTTTCTTCCTCTTTTTCAAAGGCCTCCTTCAACATCAAGGAGAGTCTGCAATGGAAAAGTAGTCATAAAGAGAAGCCAGAGCTTTGATTTGGAATGTCTATGGGATGGGGAGGAAAGGAGCAGTCACACATTTCATCCTGGTGAGGTTAAAAGGAATCTTGAGGTAGAACTGTACCAGGAAAGGCACCTCTATCTTCACGGCATGTGGCCTTCTTGAGTCACTCACTGGTCATTGCTGGCAGCACTGATGCCATAAAATAAAATGAGAAAAAGTGCTAAGTGCAATTTGGGAAGTACAGGGAAACAGGAAGTGAACTCTCTCATATATTATTTGACCGTGTCACCAGGATCAATATAAAAAGATGATCTCAGAAAAAGGCACACATATACATCTACTCAAGCACCATGAAACTATTTGGCTTGAGAATTTATGGATCAATTAATACAATTATAATTTCTTTAATTCAGGAATTCAAAATATGACTAAAATCTCCTGCTTAGGGAACAAGTAAGTAGAGAGCTAGACTTCACTCAATTTGAGGATATCTTTGATGATGAGAACATTATGTTAGTTCCATGGGTCACATACTTTCTCAGAGTAACTAAGACACATTATTGGTACAATAACCAGTACAGTGTCTTAGCTTGGCTTTCGTAAATGTGTTGGGCTCTTGTAAGAAGGCCAAAAACTACATTTTAAGGAAAATACTGAGATAATTTTTTATTGCTTTAGTTCTTATCACTCCGTAGTGCTGGTGAGAGAGGTAACATCGACCTGTAATTAGTCTTAGAGGAAGAGACTGATGCTGTTGCATTAGAACAAAGGCAACTAATTGTGACCATGAGATGATCATGAAAAAGCTGGTTCTAATTCTGGCCAGTAATCATTCAGCTCAGTGAGCAGTTTATGGGCCCATATCACCCCTTTGGAAAGGCTAAAAATAAGGCAAAAAGGAGGTCACTCAAATAGGTTTGCTGTACTGAGTGTCTCTAAGAAACCCATTGGGGACTCCACCCCCAGTGTTCCAAAAGTTTGTGGCTGATGGGTCAAATCCTATGATATCTGAAATTTCTATCTGCCCTTATGTCATGGATTAATTATTATTCAGTAAATACTCACTGCCTTCACTGTCTTTCTCCCCCTCACTGCCCTCCCTCAATGATAATGGGCTTGCCTCTTTTTTTTTTTTTTAACTAACAGAATGTGAATACAAATGATCTGCCTGTTCCAAGCTGAGGCATTATGAGTTATGCAGTGTTCCACTTGCCTCTCTGGGAGTTGCTAACTATACCATGACAAAAACAGGCTCTGGGAAACCACTGATCCAAGAAGAAGGAGAAATATGAGGAACAAACATGAAGGCCACCTGCAGCCTGAAACAGAGCCATCCCAGCCTCCCAGCAGACCTATGAACAAGGAACAAATGCTTGTTTTTATATGCTACTAATATTTTGTGGTTGTTTGCTATGGAGCGTTATTGTATTAATAGCTAATTAATATACCTTGCAATAAAAGATCAATACAGGTAATGTTCATATTTTTTTTTTCTCTTGGCATCCTTAGAGTTCTGACCAATTCAACTAGCCCCCAAACTTTATATTTTGTTATATCCATTCAAATGTTCCCAAACGACCTAGCCAATTATCATTTCTCAAATTTGCCTCATAGGGGCACATTTGCCTCAGGGGCACAAGGCCCCTGCCCCTCTACAGTTCACATCAGTCAAATTTTTACAGGCAAGAGCCAAGTAAAATTTTTATCTTTTATGAATAATTTCAGATTCTTCCACTCATTTATTTCTCAGGAAAAATCACTTCCTTCTCCAAACTTTTATTCCTCTTTTGCTTTACTTAACACCTTCTACAATAAATTAGAGTACCTCTAGTACTGTCTTATATCACTCATTGATTAATATATCCTTTACCCTCTGAAAGTAGTTTAAGAACAGAAATATTTCTCTTACATTTCAGACAGACTAGGTTCCCCACACTCACTAAGTACAATTTAAATCTATCCACACCCCCTCCAAAATCGGCTTCTACTTTGTGTACCATAACTCAATAAATGTCAGTTTCATCTTCCTAGTTGTCCAACTTGAAATCTGAATGATTATTGATCCCTACTTCTCTCACTTCCTATTAACTAAGTCCTGATTAGTCAAAGCTCCTAAATGTCGATCAAATATATTTAGTTTTCTGTAGCTCTATCACCACTTCCCCATCCCGGAATTATTGCAATTGATTCTCATTTGTTCCATCTCCCTCCAGTCTTAACCATGTATAAGCTGATTTCCTGGTCAAATAAATATTTTTAAGTGTAACTCTGATTATGCCATTTGCTGCTTAAAATCTTTCATTGGCTCCCCACAGTAGCAGAATAAAGTATGAATTTCTATATGACTTATTATATACTCCAGTATATGTCTTCAACCTAATTCCTGATAAATAGCCACCTTGTGCTTTATAGTTTAGACAAATTGGTGTTCAGCATCCTCCCAAACCCACCAGGATCACTCTTATTCACAGTACTTTGCACATGATATTCTGTCTACCTGATTTCCTCTCTCTCCTCTCCCCACCCTTCACTGGGGTTATCTCCTATTGTCCTTTATATCTCAGGTCAGATAACATTCTCCTTTCCCTTTGCTCTAGCAAGTCTGGCTAGGTGCCCTTCTTGTATATTTCTATAGCATTCTGGACTTACATGCTTCTCTGTAAAATTACACTGCAACTTCTTATTAACTTGTAGCTGACTCTATAGGTACCCTAAACAAGAGTCACTTCTCCTTCTGACTAGAATTGTGGTGTAATTCAAATACCCACACATGTTTGTGGCCATGTACTTTTGGGGCAGTGGGCTTCAGCCCTGGTCCCCATGAAGGAAACCTGATTGTCTCAGCTAATCAGGGAAGCACCATCTCTGTGTCAGGGACTGGTTAAGACATTGGCATGTGATGCAATTATGATCAATGAGACCACAAAGAGAAGTCAGGGAGAGTTTGTTTGGGAAGGGTTTTTCTCTATTTTAGAAGACATAAAGAAAAGAAGATCTTTCTTTTTTCACTAGGTATAGTTATTTGCATTTGATACATAGGATGTTGACAGACATTTTAGGATCATGGAGAAAAGTTCAAAAAACCACCAACTTTTGAAGATGGCAAAAAATAAAGATGGAAAGGACTCACTGAGTTACTGAGTGATTTCAGCTTCCCGGAACCTCAGGTTTAAGCCAACTGAGTTACAGCTTTCTGTTACAGCTATTAGCATTCTAACAGACTTATCTCTCTTCCTTAATTATATTAATAAGAACTCATGCTTGTAGATAGAAGCTGTAAAAATCTAAGAATTTAAAGAAAACATCTTAGAAAGCTACATGACCTTATGTCAAACTGAGAAGGAAAACTATTATTAATGTGGTACCATATAGAGACTCACAATCAGCTTTTTGAGGAAAATGCTTTAGAAGTCTACTAATTTATTCTCTGGGTCAGAGCATAAAATAAAACTGGAAGAGCCCTTTGTAAAGTAGGTATGAAATGAACACAGGGGTCTCACTGTCCCCAATGCAGAAGCCTCCAGAAATGGGACCTAATTCAGTTTCTTTTCTTTTCTACCCCTTGCCCTTCCCTCTCTTCCTCCTGCCAGCTCGGGATTTATTGCAAGAGCTGAAGTTAAAAGGACAAAACTTCACCAACACATTCACCTGAGCTCTGAGCAACAATCCAAGAAAAGGTCAAGGTGATATCCAAACCCACAATTTTATGAACCTTTTTTAGACCAGAAGAAGAACATTGAAGAATGTAGTAGTCGCTTTGTTCATACAGAGTTTCTTACTAGAAAACAGGAATTTGAAGTGTAGTAAGAAAGAGAAATCCTCTATTTTTTGTCTATAAACCTCTAAAAAAAATTGGCGTGCTTATATTCGTATGACTGGTAATTTCTTTCTACCTTCATTTGATGCACTTAATATTAAGTGCATGGCAGGAAGTAATGTAGCCTATTAAATAGCATACCCTGCTACTTAAAATAATATAAACAATTCTTCAATTTCACAAGGAAGTGAAAGATAATGATGGCTAATATGAATAAACTAGGTCACTGTCTGATCACATATAAAAATGAATAAACAAACTACTACTAATACTGCAAATGAAACGGATTGTATAATTTTGGACAGTTACTTGTAAAATGAGATGATTTGCTTAAGGTAGAAATAATCTCTTAGAATTTTATTAGAAGTATGTACAACCATCTGAGCCAATTCTTTTGATGACTTGTTTATTTATTAATTTGTGGGGGTGGAGAGTAAAATTTATAACATTTCAATTTCTCTAATGATTATAGGTCTATTTCAGTTCTTTTTAAAGTAATAGCTTGTTTAATCAGTTTGGGTTAAGTTTTATTTTTATGCTTTTAAATTAAAATAAAACTTTATAAATAAGCAATAATAAAAATACTACAGCTTTTAAAATGTATGAAAATATATAATTATTTCCCCCCTCCCTGTGATTATAGAGCTCTATTCTCTAATAGGTAGCCCCAAGCAACATGAAGCTATTAAGTCCTTGAAAAATGTATAACCCAAATTGAGATGTGTCAAAAATATAATATATACTACTCTGCATTTTGAAGACTTAGTATGAAAATATGAATGCAAGATAACTTACCAACAATTTTTTTATGTTTATTACATTTGGGATTATAATGCTTGGAATATAATGAGTAAAAATATATTCTTAAAATTAAGTTCACTATTTTACTTTTTAAATATGGCTACTAAAAAATAAAAAATTACATATATGGTATATATTTCCATTGGGCAGCCCTGTTCTAACTTGACTAGCGTCTCTCCCATGATGCCTTGCATTGTAGATATTGACATATATGTAATCTCTGAAACTTGTTATGATAAAAAGAGATACTTCCTCTAAATATATATATATGTTTTTGGAAAAGTCATATACTTGTATGGGTCTCCATTGTGTCACCACTAAAATAGCCGCATGAGATGAGCGCTAAATTTCTTTCCAGTTCTTACATATTTGATGCCCTTATAATTTCCAAATAGATTCCAAGGCTATGGCATACAGTTCATATGATAGTTCATTTCAGTTTAAAAAATATTTCTCATGTATCTATCATATGCAAGGTCTTGTGATAAGGTAAGTTTACATCTAACCGTCTCCAATGGTATTTAGCACTATTTTTTACTCTTGGCAACTCCTTGAGAAATATTTATGGAATGAATGAATGCATTATTATTCTGCTCTGTCTTATACAGTGTGTCTGTAAAGTCATGGTGCACTTTTGACTGGTCACAGGAAAGCAACAAAAGACGATAGAAATGTAAAATCTGCTCCAAATAAAAGGAAAACTCTCCTAGTTTCATACCTATTCAGTGCAGTTCGATGTGGGCTCCATTTGTCACCCTACACACATCCAAACGATAGTGAAGTTCTTGCCACACACGGGTAAGGACGTCTGATGTAACAGAGTGAATAACATCTGTGATTCTCTGTTTTAAGTGATTAATGTCATTGATACGTTCAATGTACAAATGTTGCTTCACAAAACCCCTAAGGGTGTCAGATCCGGGGATCGTGGTGGCCATGGCTTGACAGAACCCATGCCTATCCACCGCCAGGGGAATGTTCTATCCAGAAACTCATGAACAATGGTGGTGTAGTGTGGAGGAGTGTCGTCCTGTTGAAAGATGACACCTTCTGGAAATTGTGACATTGCATACAATTCCAACATGTCAAGATAGGTGTTTGCCGTCACAGACTGCTTCGTGAAAAAAATGGGCCTATCACCTTATCATGCATCAGGCCACACCACACGTTTACTTTAGGGGTGTAACATTCGTACTCAACGTAGGCAGGAGGATGTTCAGCAGTCCATATTCGAACGTTATGGCAATGAACATGTCCACAGATATGGAAGGTCATCCTACAGAAACGGGTAGGGTTTTTCTTTTATTTGGTGCAGAGTTCACATTTCTATAGTCTTTTGTTGCTTTCCTGTGACCGGTCAAAAGTGCACCATGACTTTATGGACACACTGTATATTAACACAGAAGGGAAAAACTCTCTCTCACACACATATACCTAAAATTACTGACTGTGAATAAAATACCCTCCAAATTTCTTTTCAAAAACCGAGTTGTGATTCTTTCACAGAAATTCAAGTGGCCATCTGAATGGTCACTGAACCTCACAGCTAAAAATGCCTTGCTCCTTCTGAAAAATGGAAAAGGCATTGTGATTCTAAGGAAAGAGCACTCCAATTTTAGCTGTCTTTGTCCTCTTTGAGGCTTGTCTGGGTCAATAATTAGCAACACAGCTTCTCAGACTGAGTGAAGGCAGAGGATGATAAATAAAAGCAAATGAGCTGTCTCAGAAAAGCAGTGGCACAAAAGAAGAGAGCACTTGAGAGCCACCCTGTCAAGGTGTTCACATTAGGAAGGCCAAGAAATGAGAAACTGAAAACTAATAAACCAGAACCTAGCTGTGTGGCTTATTTAACCAAATCCACTGTTAATTTAATGCATTTCATCTTCTACTTTAGTGAGGACTTCTAAAATTATCCTAAATGTTTCTCAAAAACTGTTCATTTGATTTTAAACTTCTTTTCATTTTTTTCTAAACTATAAGAGGAAGACATGAGAAAGCAAAGTCTGATATATTAGAAAGAGTGCTAGACCAGGAGCTAGGAAGTCTGATTACCTGGTTTTAGAAGGGATACAAACTTGTAAGGTAAAATTGAACAAACTGTTTAGTTTTTTCTATCAGTTTCTTTACTAAAAATGAGGATGAAGCCTTGTGTATTCTAAAGCTTAGGGAGGGGATAAAATGATAGGAAAAAGCATTTATCAATATGGAAATATTCTACAAATGTAAAATATTTTATGCATAATCATCAGAAAAGTCTTGTATGAGCTCAGATCTGGTAATACTATGTGTGGTCCTAGATCATAAAGGAGAAGACAAAGAAGAAACATATATATCAAAAATATCACATTTAGAAATAGCACAATACCCATAAAACTATTTAAAAGCATTTGGTGCAGTGGTTAACTATACAGACTCTGGAGACATACTAGTAGGATTTGAGGTCTGACTGCACCATTTATTAGCTGTATGATTTGGAACATATCACTTGACCTTGTTATTCTTTTTTTTTTTTTTTTTTACAAGGACACAGAGAGAGTCAGAGACAGGGATAGATAGGGACAGACAGACAGGAACGAAGAGAGATGAGAAGCATCAATCATCAGTTTTTATGTTGCGACACCACAGGTGTTCATTGATTGCTTTCTCACATGTGCCTTGACCGCAGGCCTTCAGCAGACTGAGCAACCCTTGCTCGAGCCGGTGACCTTGGTCCAAGCTGGTGAGCTTTCTGCTCAAACCAGATGGGCCAGCGCTCAAGCTGGCGACCTCAGGGTCTCGAACCTGGGTCTTCCGCATCCCAGTATGATGCTCTATCCACTACGCCACCGCCTGGTCAGGCGACCTTGCTATTCTTTAGCTTTCTTAGTTATAAAATAGGAGTAAATAAACGTATGTACCTCATTTGTTTACTGTGAGGAAGAAAGGACTTTATAAAACACTAGAACAGTGCCAGCACTTAGGTATTATATAAGTGTGGCGGTTTATTTGAGAGTTTACTCTATGATGCTTTAAACTCGAGACTTATTGCTTAACTAGTGTTTGTTTTACATTGCTTGAAAAATAGCGTAAATTTCCCACATGCACAACAAATGCTGGAAGTATCACAAGCACATGCGGGAGAGCAAAGAAAACAAATTTCAGTACATAACACAAAACAAGAGCCTAGATGATCTACACTTTTTAGAGGGCTTTTGAATACATGGTGAATGAAACAAAGTATATTCATATGAGACCTTGGTACAATGTGTGGTTTTCTTTGTTTTTATATTTTCCCCAGGTATTGAAGTAACTACTCAATGGGTCTCGTATTTGCACTGTGATTTTAAAAATCGCTTTCACATCCATTACCTCATTAGAAGTTCAGGGCTATTAAAAGTAGACAATGAATTTTACTTTCACTCTTGCCTGTCTCTTTGGGGAATCAAATCAAATGAACACTTGAGAAAAAAGGGTGGGTTCTTTGCCAAATACAGTGTGTTCGTAAAGTCATGGTGGACTTTTGACCGGTCACACGGTCAAAAGTGCACCATGACTTTACGAACACACTGTACTTCTGGCAGCTCCTAAGCCTGAGCTGTTCATCTGAGCTGACTTCAGTCCTGGAAGGATCTAGAGGGGTAATTCATCGCTCAGCAGACCTTGCTGACCCTGTACTGTGGCCAGCCATACCTTCTCCAGGCAAGTGTCTGTCAATAAGTAAATCATTGACTGCAACTTCCTGTAGAGGAAGGCCATTTTTGATGCTTTATCAAATCTAAGAGTCTAAGGCAGAGAAGGAGACTAAGAGTAGGTAGAGACTTTCTCTAGGATTTTTCACATAGGTTATATAAGGTTGTATCATTCCATTTGTTGGATTCCGAGGTGATTTTTTTATGAGATTATATCTACTGGAAAGAAAAGTCTGGGGCTGATTCTTGTCTAATTTGACCAACTATTACATTAGTACTGTTGATTTAGAGCCCCCAAATCAGGCAAATATGATAGAGATGACAGTTTCAAGCAAATGTTTTCCTGGCATCATTTGTTAGGAAACCCCCAAGCAAAAAGCATTAACATATATAATCTTGTAAGGCCCTGATTAAACCTAATCAGATTGCTTGCTTCAGAAAGCAACTGTTCTCAGAAATTACATTGTCTAAATACTTATTGAAATCCTTTAATATACAATGACAACCAAATATACTAACTACACGTTCATTTCTTATCATTAAGCATAGTAAAATGTCAAAGGTCATGATCGGATTAACAATTGTCATAAGGCTTTGCAATAATTAAACTGAGCACATCTGTAGTCACTCTAGGTCAAAAACAAGATGATTTTCAAAGTTCTCTCAGCATCTTGTGTTTTTGGATTTTAACCCTTCATCCTATAATTTGAACTTAAATCTTTTAAAGGTTTAAACAAAAATATAAGAGAATGTAAAACGCTTAACAGTAGGCCCTTCTTGTCTACTTATTCAATATCACTCTTCCCTCCCCCAACACTGAGAGCAGTGCCTGAAACCCAGGGCAATGGTTTAAAAAAAGTATTTACTTCGTCCTTGATAACATTATACGGAGTAAAATAAGTAAAACAGAAAAAAACTGAGAACAGCATGATTTCATACGTAGGTGGGACATAAAAGTGAGACTATGAGACATGGACAAGAGTGTGGTGGTTACGGGGGTGGGGGGAGGGAGGAGAGGGTGGGAGAGGGGGGAGGAAGGGGTACAGGGAAAACCAGATAGAAGGTGACAGAGGACAATTTGACTTTGGGTGACGGGTATGCAACATAATTAAATGATAAGATAACCTGGAGATGTTTTCTTTGACTATATGTACCCTGATTTATTGGTGTCACCCCATTAAAATTAATAAAATAAATGAATATCTTAGAAGTTTGGGTCATTCTAACCATACTCATACTTTAATTTATCTATAGACATAATAGTCTGAAACACAGTAAGAGAAGTTGATCAAGATTAAAGAACAACAGCAGAAATGTGTTCCTTTGCAGGAACATAGTGCTAAGTTAAATTGTGCAAAATCAGAAAGTACTCTAAAAATTAATTACAGAGCATTATAAAATGAGTCAAAGCCACTATATAAATAAATAATGCAGTACTCTGCTAAAGGTTCTTGCTATTTTGTGTAAGCCCTCAGGAGGAACACTGGGAGTCCTATTTTTAATATGTTCGTCACATTAATTAATGAGCAATTTACGCAAGCACGTCATCTAAACATTACACTCGGGGACCAGAGGGACATTTCAGTAACAGCAGCTAAAAACAGGGAGCAGCACTCTCTTAATTTGGAAAATATTTCTGAATTTTTAAATTTTCCCCAAGGGGTAGGGTTGAAGCAAAATCTGGCACAGAAAAGAAATATAGAATTGAAGCAAACTTCTTCTTGGTAAGGGTACTGTGATCCTTTCACTATTGTGAGATGGTTTGGACCCTATCCCCAAGAATCTGTTTTTTTTTTTTTCTTTTTACAGGGACACAGAGAGAGTCAGAGAGAGGGATAGACAGGGATGTAGAGAGGTGAGAAGCATCAATCATAAGCTTTTCGTTGCCGTTGTGACACCTTAGTTGTTCATTGATTGCTTTCTCACATGTGCCTTGACCGCAGGCCTTTAGCAGACCGAGCCACCCCTTGCTGGAGCCAGCGACCTTGGGTCCAAGCTGACGAGCTTTTGCTCAAGCCAGATGGGCCTGTGCTCAAGCTGGTGACCTTGGGGTCTCGAACCTGAGTCCTCTGCGTCCCAGTCCGCAGCTCTATCCACTGGGCCACCAACTCGTCAGGCAGGAACCTGTTCTTTATGGCATTCATATCACCTCCTTCTGCACCAAGTTCTCTTATAGAACAAGAGAGAGCATGCCTTAACGCTCCCCTACTCCCTACTAATGTCAATTAAAATCAGTTCTTGTGAAAAAAAACCTAATCTCATATATTCATACTGGTATAAATTCAAATCATTTTACCTTTCCATGAAGTATTTGCCTTGTTGGTCTTAACCTCTGTGTAAAAAGACACAGATATAGAAACTGTTTTTTTCAAAAGGAATTTTAAGCATTAGACATCAGAAAGATAAGATCTCTCAGTTTATTTATTTGGTTTATTTTTCTGTCACTGAAATTACACATGCAGAAATTTAAGCACACTGTGTCAGCTACTCAAAAAGTAACACAGGATTCATTCACTGGTGTTGTTCAAGCTGCGTCACTTCCCTGGTTACATTTAACACTGGCCGCCTCGGTCATCTCATCAGAGTCCTAACATCTGATGTACATCTCTGAGGTTTTGATGGATGCCTCTGCTCTGAGGAGCCACCGCCTTCTCAATGGGAACACTGCTGAGGACACATCCACCCTTGTCTTCCACCAAACCACCATCCCTTCTCACCTGCCATTTCCCAGGCTTTAGAGCTTAGTTATGGCTGACCTTTTTTCTCCATAACTAACTCCAGTAGCTGCCAATTTTAATGATGTTACACCTCTACAGTGTTTCCAGAAACTACCTTTTTTTCTAGTTCCACTTCTATAAATTTAGTTTTATATTTTCTTTCTTTCTTTCTTTCTTTCTTTCTTTCTTTCTTTCTTTCTTTCTTTCTTTCTTTCTTTCTCTTTCTTTCTTTCTTTCTTTCTTTCTTTCTTTCTTTCTTTCTTTCTTTCTAATGAAAGTAGTATTTGCTCATTGAGTAGTTTGTTAGGGCTGGCATACAAATACCACATGGATGGTTTAAACAACAAAAATTTATTTTCTCACATTTCTGGATATTTTTCTCCTTGTCTTGTAAATGGCCATCTTTAACCTTTGTCCTCATTTAGTCCCTCTGTGCCTGTGTTCTAATCTTTTATAAGGACACCAGTCATTTTGGATTAGTGCTCCCTTCTCCATATGACCTCACTTAACCTTAACTGCCTCTTTTAAGGCCTGATTTCCAAACACAGTCACAATTTGAGATACTGGGGTAAAGAATTCAGCATGAATGTTGGGAGAACACATTTCAGTTCACTGCACTCATATTTTTCCTAGGGCATATGTTCTCATCCAAAAATCATGTTTCCCCCCAACCTTTTGATAGTCTTCAGAAAAACTGTGTTCTAGAACCACAGACACATCCTTAAGCAAAGCCCCTCTCTTCAGAATCCGAATCTATTATCCCATGTTAATGTCCCCATTTCCTCATTCAAGACCTTGCACAAACCAAATTTCTGTTCTCAAGTTTATTTTCCTATGATTCCACTAAAACACAGTCATCCTGGATTTCTCAAACACTTCTCTTGCTTCTATTTGCATTTTTCTAAAAACGACATCATCCTTCCAGACTCTAATGAAATGCCAGTATAATTTAGTATTACCTTTCTTAAATCATATACATACTCCTCAAAACAACAATGGTTCCCAGTTCCTTTAGTTATAGCCCATTTACCTGACCTTCTCCAATTTCATTTATTTTTCTGTACTGGTTTCCTTGCTCCCTAAATCCTAATACCCCTTTAACAAATAATAAGTACTGAATAAACCATTTATTGAGTTGAATAAATTCAGTCTATTTGACATTAATTGTTTTAGGGGCTAATATGATTAAAATGTCCCTCCCAAATTGCTATTTATTCTTGTTTTCATCTTATAGACATGGCATAAATCATGGCTTGATGACTAAGAGATTATAATGATTATTTTGATTATAATAGATGATTTTTCTCACCCAAACAAATAATTTTTTCATTTTTGACAAATACATATGTCTATATGTCTATATGTATGTATATATATGAACAATCTATAATTATATGCATCAATACATATATATGTACATGCTTTCTTTTTTTTATTATTTTTCTTTCTTTTTTAGTGAGAGGAAGGGAGGCAGAGAGACAGACTCCTGCATGCGCCCTGACCGGGATCCACCTGGCAAACCCACTAAGGGTCAATGCTCTGCACATCCAGGGCCACTGCTCCCCTGCTCAGAAACCTGAGCCAGAGGCCACAGAGCCATCCCCAATGCCTGAGGCCAACTTGCTTAAATCAATCAAGCAATAGTTGCGGGAATGAACGAGAGAGAGAGAGAATGAAGAGGGGGAGAGGAGGGGTGGAGAATCAAATATTCACTTCTTCTGTGTGCCCTGACTGGATGAACCTAGGACATTCACACATTGGGCTGATGCTGTACCACTGAGCCAACTGGCCAGGGCCATACATGCTTTCTTCACCGAATTTTTTTGATGACATTTGTGAAAATAAAAGAATGCTTCTATTATTTACATTACTATAGGTTAGAGAACCTTAGTGTCCATTACTAGCGACTGGCTTGCCTAAAGTTTTGTAAGATGTGGCTTCAACACACTTATAAATCATTTCTTGTTTATTTTCCACTCGACTTCAGTCTTTGGAAGGTTTACTCTACATTTGGCACATAGATCTTAGTTGCTGCCTATCTTCTTATTTTTGAGAAACCTTAAGAACTTAAGGCTTTTAATAGGCCGAATTCAGCCAACTCTTACCAAGTTTAGCCCATAGGCTTTTTCAATTTCCTTAATCCTGCTCCATTTATTACAGAGACTAGAAAACAAATAACTTTCCAGTCTCGTTCCCATCAGAGATGTTCATATGGCATAGCTTTGACTAATGGGCTATAAGCTGAATGTCTTTTGTGGGCTTTGGGGAAGGCTTTTGTGTTTCTGATAAGTAGGATAGGAACAGCTAGAGCTTCCTCTTCTCTCTTCTCTCTTCTCCCTTCTCCCCTGCCCTCTCCCCCTCACCACATGCAATGCAGACAGGATGTCTGCAGTTGCAATAGTCATCTGGCCATCATAAGGAACAGACGAAGATAATTTTATGGATGCTGGCCTGCAAATGGTGATTACATCATAAAACAGCTGAAATGCCTCCAGTGGCTACTTAAAAGTACCTCTATTTGTCTGAGCCATTGTAGGTTCAGGGTTCTTATTTGCAGCTCAAAACACTTAAAAGTACTACACCAAAGTTAACAATTTGAGTTTTTCACAATAAAAAACTTTTCCACAGACACAGAATGTGCTCCTTAATCAAAATCCAGTTACAAACGCACACATCCAATTCCTTTGGTCAAAAGGAGGGAAGGCAGAGTAAGTTGACTGTTTCCACATAAATCACTTATCAGAAAGAGAGTCTCTGTTATTATCTTTCTTGTCCAATGGGATTATTATTAACTATTTTTCTGCATATTTCAAGAAAAGGAAAAAGTTAAATTAAAAATTAGGTGGGCCTGACCAGGTGGTGGCACAGTGGATAGAACGTTGGACTGGGATGTGGAAGGCCCAGGTTCGAGACCCCGAGGTCGTCAGCTTGAGCACAGGTTCATCTGGTTTGAGCGAAGCTCACCAGCTTGAACCCAAGGTCGCTGGCTTGAGCAAGGGGTCACTCAGTCTATCTACTGTAGCCCCACCATCAAGGCACATATGAGAAAGCAGTCAATGAACAACTAAAGTGCCACAACGAAAAATTGATACTTCTCATCTCTCTCCCTTCCTCTGTCTGTCCCTATCAGTTCCTCTCTCTGACTCTCTCTCTCTGTTTCTGTCAAAAAAACCCCAATTAGGTGGAAAGGAGGCACCTTATGAGAAGTCCACTGATAAAAGAGTATTGTAATCTTTTTCATGAGTAAAGACAGCATAAACAGCATAGGATGTTGTTCATCTGATATCTATCTATCTATCTATCTATCTATCTATCTATCTATCTATCTATCTATCCAGTCTTCACATTTCTTGCAGAATACCTCATAACTATGACCCATAGTTGGAAAGAATTTCATTCATTTTTAAGAAAAACTCAGGAAGCTGAGTGTGCCTCTCTCTAGCTCATTATCAGAATAATTAAAACCAACTGTTGTAATGCTACTTTTAGGGCTTTGGATTTTGTAATTTATGTACCTGAGGCATTATTCACTTTTTTTGGAGAGATTTTGGTTCTGGTCCTGCCAAGTCATATAGAGTTCTAATTAAAGTCTCCCTGGGGAGTTTTTTCTTGATCTGTTGGATTCAAGATTCTTTAGTAAATAACCTGCTAGGATTATTTCTGGTGGGATAATTTATCTTGAATTTTAATGCCTTAATTGCACTTCATGCACATCCTTAAACCCCAGGAAAGTAATCCAATTAAGTAAATACAAATTTTCATGCAATACATCCTAATGAAAACAATACATTGTTAAAAAAAATGTATGCAAATTTTAACACTGCAGGTCATGTTTACACTGATCTAAAGCTGAAGTCTTTAAATAGAATAATATTGATGCATATCTGAACAATAGATACCTCATATGTTTAATCCTAAATTATAGAGCTCTCTTTAGGTACAAAGTGCACATAAAATGCACAGAATCCTTACATATATGAGCAGTTCCAAATTTAATAGTGTTCTTCCTGATAGCCTTTGTAGGATTGGCATCTTGTCTGACAAAAGTAGCTCTATGGGAAGGAATGAGAGGGACTTGGAAGAGGTGGTCTGAAGACTTTTTTTAAAAACTGGATTTATTGGAGTGACACTGGTAACAAAATTACACAGGTTTTAGGTGCACAATTCTACAACACATCATCTGTATATCGTATTGTCTTTTCACCGACTAGAGGATTTTTCTTGAAGCTGTGCTTGAATGGTATAAGCACATTGCTTACACAATATTTAGATTTTATTGTTAGTTGTGAGTACATTGGGAAAATCATCCCTTCCAACCACTCCTTGATACTACTACAGTTTTACTGAGGTTTCCAGGGAAAGAAGGCCTCTGGTTGTCCCTGGGGGCAAGCCACACAAGGACCTGGAGCAGAAGATAGGAGGGTGGGAGCTGTAGGGACTCTCAGAGGTAAGCTGCTGAGGCTGTCTTTGAAGTAGGTTTGGTCTGCAGGAAGTCCTGGGGAAAAGCCACACTTGGGTGGGAGCTATAGTTAGGGAGTTAGGGTGGTAAAAACTGAAGGGGATCCCAGGGGCAAGTCATTCAGCTGGAAGCTAGAGCTGGAGCGGGCTACAGGGAGACCTGTTTCTGTGTGGTCTTGGTCTCTCTCTCCCTTTCTCTCTCTCTCTGTTGATTGTGCAGAAGCTGTTAAGGCATTCCTCAGTTCTTCTCCAGGGGAACTGCTGTGTCTATAAGCATAAATTCAATGAGTTCCTGGGAGGAGGTGAGTCCAGGGTTTGCTGCCATCTTGGACTGGAATGGAAAAACGGGCTCCCAGAGTGGACCTCCCCACTCTAGCAAAGTGAGAACTGACACTCGCCTTGGGAGAATCAGATGGGCACTCGGTAATGAGTTTAATGTTGTCTCCCTGCTCACTTGTCAGACTTGCGAGGGCAGGAACCGCGTCTGTTTCATCCACCTTTGTTTCTTCAGTGCCCAGCCCAGTCCAGTATAAGGTGCTCAATGAATTTATCAGTAGTAAAGCACTCAGACAGCTTTCCAGGGCTCAGAGAATGAAACCACCATTGAGGAATAGCAACAGCAGGAGTCTGCAAACAGTAAAATACCCAGTTTGCAGAGAAAAAAGCTATGAAGATGGAAAAGTGCCCAGACTCTAAAAATAAAAATAAGAAAAATCAAAAAAGATGATAAGAAAGCACTGCGTCTATTTCACAGTTTTCCTCAGGTTTTACTACTGAAAAATGTTTTTGCCCTTATAGAGGGTTGTGTGTGTTTCAATGCTTAGTTATTGTAACAGATTTGAAGGATACAATCTGCATTCATCATTTGTACCCAGTGATGTACTTAAAATAAAGAAAGACACAAAGTGATGATGATGTTTGTTTGTCTGGCTTTTTTTATTTTTGTTTTGATGTTGTTCTTTGAAAAGGATTTGTGGTACCATTACAAGTGCCTCCATCTCAAGAATAAAGGAGGAATTGCTTCTTTAAATAATATCTTTCTGTAAAAGGATGGGGGAAATTCCTGAAGATGGAAACAGAAAAACTAGATGGCAGCAGACTGCCTTGGTTTGTCACAAACTTCCTTCGCCCTTATCAATGCATTGGTATAAGCATGCTTACAATCAATGGCAATATTCATATGTATAATATAAGTGGTTCAAAAGATTCCAGAAATAAGTTCTTAAGCTATTCCCTGCTGTTTGGAAAAAGTATGGTTTGGAATTTTTCCCGAATTTGTTATTCTGAGAAAAATGATCTAGACTAGATGTATATGACTATATTCAGATGATTCTTATTTTTTAAAAAATGAGAATACAGAATAGGCTAACATCTGTAACACTGCTGGAAGAACAAAGTGGCCCAAGAAGCAATAAAAAAAAACCCAACAAAAAACAAACAAACAAAAAAACCAAACTGGTAAGGCACTTCAAGGTAATCAATTTAGCTGTATCACCACTTTTTTTTTTTGCTGTGATGCTCAAGAAAGCTAATTAATCTCTGAAAGTAGTATCTTGCTGCCTGGAATTGGTATCCACAAGAATCAAATAAACTATCCCATGAACTCGAAGCTGCCCTTGACAGAACAAAGGGCATGCTCAGCTCCTAGCCATCAGGGAAGGTATAATTACACACGGCCAGACAGCCAGAGAAAGTGATCCCGAGAGGGAATCTTACAGAAAAATTTTGCATTTCCTTTCCCATAGCCATCAATAACCCCAACAAAGCTATTTTTATATTATTTCTCTTTATTTCTACTTCTGTCTATTATCAAATTTTTGGAAATGTAGTTTTTGATGGTTGTTAGAAGCAGATATAGTTAATAAAAGTTCAGCTGTGAAACCAGGCAGCCCTGGGTTCAAACCTCAGCTTACTAGCAACATGACCTTCAGCAAGCCTCTTACCCATATAACTTTTGTTTTCACAGCTGTAGCAAAAGGGGATGTGTGTGTAATAATAATGTCCACCTCTCAAAATTGTTGTGACAATTAACCAATTTACTACCACAAATGCCCATAGAAGATCAGGCCTGAAACATGAAATTAATACTTCTAAATCTCATTCCTTTTTTCCTTTTTACCCTTTCCTTCTTCCTCCCCGTCTCCATTTTCAGCTCGTCAGCTTTAGTAGTAGGTGATGAGCTGGCATTCCTGCCAATCCCACTGTCCATCGAGAGGCTCTGGGGGCCTGAACAGGATACAGCCCCCTTAGGATTTAGTCTGTTCACTCGATGCTCAGGCCACATTAGAATGCAAATGTTTCTGAGAAGAGAAGAGCATTAATTCATGTCTAATGATTTATTTACACTTTTAAATCTTCAATTTTTACAATTTACTGTATGCAGATTCTACTAAAGAGAATCAGCACGAACAAAGGCTTTAGCTTTGAAGAGAAGGGAGGAAGTGTGGAGGGGACACAGGAAGGAAGTGTGGAGGGAACACAGAAGGGAAGAACAGTGAGGGAAGAAGACCTCCAGAGACCAGGACTACACCTCTCGTGGATGAACAGCTGCACCCAACAGGACTTGGACACAACATACCAGAACATTCCAAAAGATTTTATAAGGTCATTTCTTTCCTCCTCCAAAGTGATTCCTGGGGGGATATTAAGGGTGGCATGGAGAAATTTTAAGAGGTCGTATGGGCATCAGCTTAAAGCTAAGAATGGCATGGGAAGAATGTTGGAGGGAAGAAACTTGGGGAAGTTCATAGGTGAAAAAATCACAAGAACCATTTGCTTCATATATGATTTTATGTGAATGCTTAAGACAATCTTTCAAGAATTCTTTAAGGTTCTGCTAATCTTTGATGCCCATCAGCAAACGCCGCATTCCATTATAATATTTTACATTCCTGTTACTTCACAAACGTTTGATTCCCACGGGAAACTTGTGAGATGATGAAGAAAAAAAAGGTATCCCTACTTCACAGGGGCAAAGATCGGGATCAAAGGCTACAAGACACAGGACAAACAGAACCTAAAAGTTAGCGTCTAGGACTACTAGGTCCTTAATTCCAGTCATTAATAAATCATCAGTGCAAAGGTCTTCTCTTGTAATAGCCTATGGCTTGGTAACAACAGTTTTCCCAATGAACTAAATTTTGCACAAGGAAATCGAGGACTCAACAATCTCATATCCTTGTTTAGTGTATTTTAGGATTCACTGAAGTGTCAAAGCTAAAGGAGCTGGTTATCGCAAAAGAGTGTCTGGCCAAGCAGGGCTGAGAGAATGTATGTCATTAGCTCTTGAAACTTGTTACCGCTGAGTTCATGTTCCTAAATTGTTTCTGTGAGGATCGTATCTTGAATCCAAGATAAGCAAAGTACGGTAGACATAAAAGGAGTATAATTAGGATGCTAATCAGAAACGCGACTGAAAGTATGCAACTACTATTGCCCCAGGAGGCAGGCTGAGGGCAGAAATGCCCCTGAGAAATGCTCCATTTCAAAATAAAATATAGCTAAGTAATTTAAACTCTTAAAAAATTATTTATTTTTTACTGGAACTCTTAAAATTTCTCACTGCTGTAGCAGCTATTGAGTCTGTTTTCACGATCTTCAATGGCATTTTTAGCACAACTTATAGAAAAAATAAAACAATGCAAATTAAGAGATACATAATAAAACATCTGTCCATTATGTAACCAGCACCAACTGCTCAACCATTTATATTTCTGACGGTGATGATGCACTTGTTACCCCGCCATTGCTTTGTCAAATCCCAAGATGTTCTTACTTAGACGTGTAGCTTCATTAGAAGCAAGCCCCACTCTGTCCATGCAAACAGGTTCCTAGACAGTGATTTGTTTAAATATTTCACCAAATCTCTCTGGATCACACACTATGAACATAAGAATAACCAGGAAATGCATTCAAGTGTATTTTAAAATCCTAGGTTTGATTCTCTGATCTAGAAGTAAGTCATCTGAATATCAAATTTTTTATATATATATATATATATATATATATATATATATATATATATATATATATATATATATATATATATATATATATATATATATATTTTTTTCCTGAATATTCTACATTTTCTCCTTTTCCCTAGTAATCAATAATGAGAGGTGAAAGAAGATATTGAGCCCTGGCCGGCTAGCTCAGCGGTAGAGCATTGGCCCAGCGTGTGGAAGTCCCACAGTCAATTCCCAGTCAGGGCACACAGGAGAAGCGCCCATCTGCTTCTCCACCCTTCCCCCTCGCCTTTCCCTCTGCTTCTCTCTTCCCATCCCACAGCCAAGGCTTTATTGGAGCAAAGTTGCCCTGAGCACTGAGGATGGCTCCATGGCCTCCGCCTCAGGTGCTAGAATGGCCCAGATGGGCAAAGCATCGCCCCCTGGTGGGCATGCCAGGTGTATTACAGTCAGGCACATGCAGGAGTCTGTCTGTCTGCCTCCCCTGATTCTCACTTCAGAAAAATACAAAAAAAAAAAAAAAAAGAAAGAAAGAAAGAAAAGAAGATATTGTATATATATTTCAGCATTTCCCAATAGTGTTCTCTAGATTAGTTCAGCATACATAGGTGATATATAATATATAGATGTGTGTGAAGGGGAAGAGATGTTCTGTGGTAAAATAAGTTGAAATAAAACAATGAAAAAATTAAACTGTTTTTCAGTGCTTCACCATGCCTTTAATATATTAATGAATGGATAATGTTTGAGAAGGAAGCCGACTATGCAGCTTTCCTTAAATCATTTCAGCCTAGAGGCATCGTTTTGCAGAATGATTCCAGGGATCAAGGTCTCATGACTATACTATGTCACACAGATATGAACTATCACAGCTCAAAATGTCTGTGCAACCTTCAAAGAGTTAAATACTCTAAGCCTCAACTTCTTGAGGTTAACTAAAGGTCGTTAAATTAAAAAATACTGGGAAAACTGCATCCTATCGACATTCAAACTTATCTAGGAGCTTCAAAAATCCCCAAATTCACTAAAATCACTATAGGATATTCTTTTTCCTTAGAAAATTTAGTAAAATAAATACTCTTTTTTTTTTTTTTAAAGTATAGGTTCTTATTTATTTATTTTTAACAGGGACAGAGAGAGAGTCGGAGAGAGAGATAGATAGGGACAGACAGACAGGAATGGAGAGAGGTGAGAAGCATCAATCATTAGTTTTTCGTTGCCATTGCGACACCTTAGTTGTTCATTGATTGCTTTCTCACATGTGCCTTGACCACGGGCCTTCAGCAGACCGAGCAACCCCTTGCTGGAGTCAGCGACCTTGGGTCCAAGCTGGCGAGCCTTCACTCAAGCCAGATGGGCCCGCGCTCAAGCTGGCGAGCTCAGGGTCTCGAACCGGGGTCCTCAGCATCCCAGTTCGACGCTCTATCCACCGCGCCACCGCCTGGCCAGGCGTAAAATAAATACTCTTGCTGATGCTTTTACCATCTGTAAAAAAATGTTTGTTATCTCTTTGCCTTTTCTGAGATCTCACTTCCATTACCAACCCTGGTTTGCTAAATTTTTCATTTTCACTTGATGAGCAATTTTGCGTTGACTGAGAAACATTGTATGAAAAATTCCAAAACCTTTGACTTTTTTCTGGAAATAAGCATACGGTGAACTATGGTGGACTTGTTTATAAAATTTGATCGTATTTACCACTTTAAATTTCATGCTATTCATCATTTTTCTAAGAATTGTCATTTTTTTCTTAGTTGTTTTCTTTCTTGTCACTTCTGCCTAGATTAGTGCTGTCCAACAGAAATAAAATGTAAACCACGAATGAGGACCATATATATAATTTTAAATTTCCTAGAAGCCAGAATTTAATGATATACTTTCTTAAACCCAATATATGCAAAATATTACTATTTATACATGTAATCAATATAAAAATTACTAATGAGATTTTTCACTTTTTTTCATACTAAATATTTGAAAATTTCTGTGCATTTTACATTTACAGCCCCTCTAATTTGTATTAGCCACAGTTCAATGGCTCTTGGCTAATGGCTATCATGCTGGACTGCACAGGTATGGATTAAGAGTCAGCTTTCTTCTGAGAGCCATTTTTCTACACATATACAGCATATTTATTTATTACTTCAGAGTTATTGCATTGGAAAGAAGAATGGAGAATGAGGAAAGCACATTCTGATATAGATATGGGGTGATCTACAGGCTCATTCAGTAGTTAAGTAACTTAAATCCACAAAAGAGTTTAGTTGTATGGAAGGTCAAATCACTACTTGTTGTGAAGCACTGGAGTCCCTCATAATATCCCAAATCACAAAAGCTAAGAGGTTATTGTAATTGTTTTGCAAGTAGAAAATGCAATATTAGTGATTTGAAATGTAAAAGAAATCAAACTCCATAAAAATATGTTGAATTTGAATTACATAATCTTTGGCTAGATCTTGACATTTCAGAATAGTTACTAGATAGGAGAAATTCATTTTCCTGGCAATGGTATACATGTATGTACAAACAGAATCATATCCATATATACACATATATGCACATATACACATATGTATGTATGATATAAATCCCACCTATTTTATTTGTTTTTAGATTTTATTTATTCATTTTAGGGTGAGGGGACACAGAGAGAGAGAGAAAGAAAGAGAGAGAGAGAGATGCAGAGAGAGAGAAGAGAGAAGAGAGAGAGGAGCAGAAAGTATCAAGTCCCATATGTGCCTTGACTAGGCAAGCCCGGGGTTTCGAACCAGCAACCTCAGTGTTCCAGGTTGACACTTTACCCACTGCACCATTGCAGGTCAGGCAACCTATTTTAAAAGGGTCAGTGATTTAAATGGTTGGTGATTGTAACTTTCTTTTTCCCCTTTTAAAAAATAATGGGCACTATAGAACAGAAAGCAGAGAATCAGTCTTGTCCATAAACAATCTTTGATGGAAAGAAATTTGTAGCCTTTTTTTGTGAATAATGATAACTAATACAAGCAGGCACTGGTTTAAGGGCTACACCTGCATCATCTCATTTAATACTAACAGCAGTTAATGATGTAGGTGCAGAGGGAACTGAATAGAGTACATTTAAAACGTTTAATAAATATCATACAGCCTACTAATAGAACAGCTACAACTGGAACTCAGGAAAGTCTGCTCAGTCATAAAGCTAAACTACTCACTTTCAATGACATTAAATATTTTCTAAGTAACGATTTGTTATCTAACCTAAATTAGGCACTTAAAAGCAATGCTGATATTTCTTATGACTGAAAAATCTTAATGGGAAAGAACTTTATAAATGAATAGTTTTATGCTTAGCATAACCTCTCTTTTTATTTTATCCCAAGAGCCATCCAGACAGAGATTCAGCTTCATTCCTTATCTCTGACAAATTCCAGAATCTACACCATATGGCACCTCTTATCTGCAACATTTCTCCCAGTGCCTGCGTTCATCTTTATTGTTGATATTTTGTGGTTTAGTGGCTCTTGAGAGATGACAAATACCTTTCTCCTTTGAACTGCAAATTACCATATTTGTACTTGCAGCTTCATATAATTTTTACTAGTCCCTTTTATTTCTCTCATTTAAATTTAAACTTAACAATAATTAAATTAATCTTAATAGTGTCTACATTTTTGTTTTGGTAATGTGACAGAGTTTATTTAACTAGTACTTGCACATAAACCAGTTGAATCAGCTGGGCAAGTAAATAGCCCATTAATTTCACATAAATCCATTTGAAAGTAGGGATCAGAGAGGTCTCTGTCTTGGAACTCCAGAATACATAATGTAATGTAAGAACTACTTATTAATTTTTGCATTCTCATCTTTTTGCTTATACTGAGTAGCATTCAAAAGAATATGTATTATTTACCCATAATAATGTTAGCAATAGGTTTACTTTTGAAAGTCTGCCAACCCCTGACTTAAACAACATGTATCAGAGTTTTCTAAAATCATAAGACTTGGACTTTATACATCTAGCAGATATACATTTATTTGCTCAATGAAAGACTGAATTGCCTGGTCAGGTGGTGGTACAGTGGATAGAGCATTAGATTGAAACGCAGAGGACACAGGTTCAAAACCCTGAGGTTGCTGGCTTGAGCAAGGGCTCATCCAGCCACCAGCTTGAGCATGGGGTTGTTGGCTTGAGCATGGGATCATGGATATGACCCCATGGTCACTGGCTTGAGCCCAAAGGTTTCTGGCTTGAAGCCCAAGGTTTCTGGCTTAAGCAAGGGGTAACTTGCTCTGCTGTAGCACCCTGGTCAAGGCACATATAAAAAGCAATCAATGAACAACTAAGAAACCGCAACAAAGAATTGATGCTTCTCATCTCTCTCCCTTCCTGTCTGTCTGTCCCTATCTGTCTCTCACTCTTGCCAAAAAATAAAATAAAAATTTTAAAATGCCCAAAATGGTTTAGGGGAAGGACTTTATCACAGGTGTTATAACAAAAATACCTTCTATCTATTTAGTCATCTCTTAATTTTCATGGAAAACTAAAAATTGTACTAGCCCATGCCTTCCTCCTTTACCATAGTGCACTGTCACCAACAGGAAAGGAGGAGTAAAAATGTTTAAAAAGTGGCCAGTGATCACTAAATTTTTCACATAAACTTCCTGATATTCTCAGTGGTATAGGATGAGAGCTTTTTCAGAAGCATTGTATATTTTTCTCTGAGAATGAAAACGATGTTTGTGGGTCAAATTTTAGACTCAGTCTCTTAAATTTTAATTTAGATATATTTTGGTGCTCTTTTTCAGTGGTTTAAGTCATTCACAGAAATCAAAGTTTCTCTAACTAGCCTTTTGAAGCAAAAGCAAAAAAATGTTCTGGCAATCTCATTCTGAACATCTATAAAAACACATCTTACATCCTCTTTCATGTCCATCTTTCCTCGCACTTGTGTTGTCTCAAGACTCTGTGTTTCTGCCAATTGTATTAATTAATGAATTAATCAAGAGCAATTCATTAAAAACTCTAGATGTGTATTTATTTTAAGAATTTATGAAGAAAAAGGATTTACAAAAGTTTCCATGATTTATTTTCATTGTCTAAATATTTCGTTAGTGTATCAATGTATTATATAATGAAATCTGTACTATACCAATAAGAATGAGGATTACTTTTGAATTCTACAAAATGATTAGTTTTGGAGTGACTTCACCTAGAATCAGACATTTGTATCTTATTTGCAAGGTTGACTTCATCTGAAAAAATTACTCTAAATCTATTTCCTAAACCTATTCTACTCAAAGCGGGGTCCAAGGACCAGCAGTACCAGTATCAGTACCATCTTAGAGTTCAGTGAGAGGCAGAGTTGGAGGCCTAGCCGAAACCTACTCGGTCAGAATCCACATTTCAACAAGATGCCCATGAGACAAGTGTGCACATCCACTCTTGGGAGGTACTAGCCTAAACCACAAAATTTAGTGTTTAATTGAAAACTGCCTCGTTTCCTTTAGCAAAAGTGTAAACTCCTCTTCAGTTTCTGGTGCTAGGCCTAAGCTAACTCTTTATTTAAATATAGTAAAATGATTGAAAAAAATAAAAAAGAAAAGAAGAACCTTTCCAAGGTAAAAATAAAGCCTGAAAACACCATGTCTTTTGTTTATTATCCAAAGTTCAATTTTGTTGTCAGATTCTTCTATGAAGTGCCATCTCAAAATAAAGTTCCTCCAGTGGAGCTGATCAGCACTCAGTGCATACAGGGCTGGTTATCTACTTGGAGGGTGATCTTTGTTCCTAGCGATTCCCCTCTCTCTGATTTTTAAATACATATTTTGTATCTTGTCACCCCATGTAGGAGGCAGGACAATCGGGAGTTAAAAATAAATCTAAGTTATTCTGCTTTTCTTTAGTGGTTTGCTAGAAGATTTGACAGTTAGAAATATTGGTTAACAATAATTTTATGGATTTTAATTTACCATGCCACATCGATAAAGTTTAATTTACCATTGATGAAACAATTAGCTACTATAAGCTGCTACTTGGTGTATAGTGGAAACAATACTTTAGTGGACTGAAAGAATTAACATGACCTCCAGCAGCCCAGGGAGTTATTCAGGCACTGAGACATGTTAGTTCTGAGGGTTATATTTTTAGGAAAACCTCATATCTAAGGAATCCAAAATAAAACTCAAATATAACAACTTCCAGAGACTACTAAGATAGAAATTAAACTTTAAAAGGGAGCATTATAAATCATTAACTCCTTTTCTAATTTCTAAATCAGGCGAGTCTTATATAGAAGCTTTTACTTTTCCAAGTGTATAATCTGAAGTATCTGTCCAGTAATCAAGCATATATTATTTCATGTCATGAAACCTCTAGAATAAATTTATATTGCCTTATTTTTTTCTTTTTGTTCTACCTAGTATGCCACCAGTTAGAGAGACGTAGGGCTGGATTTGAAAGCTTCCAGAAATTTGTGATGACATACAAAGGAGGATTATATGTTACCAGAACTTTGACATTAAAAAAAAAAAAAAGATAAAAATGACAAAGAAAGAGGAAAGTAGCCTGACCCATGGAGGCACTGCAGATAGAGCATCAACCTGGAAGGCAGAAGTCGATAGTTTGAAACCCAAGGTCACTGGTTTGAGCCCTGGGTCATAGGCACCATTCCAAGGTTGAAGGTTGCTGGCTTGAGCCTGAGGTCACCAGTTTAATACCTAATCAAAGCATGTATGAAATGCAATCAATGCACAACTAAGTGGAGCAACAAATCGATGCTTTTTGCTCTCTCTCTCTCTCTCTCCCTCCCTTCCTCTCTAAGAAAAAAGAAAAAAAGAGAAAAGGAAATAAAAGAAAAACTGTTTTAAATGCTAGGAAAAAAAAATCTTTGAAAAAGCAACATGCAATAATAGTATCCTGACTTACATTGCCTACGTATTTGCTAATGTGGTGAAACAAGTTAAGTTGGCTTAGGAACAGTCCAAAACAACTCTTCTAAGAAATAATTTATGGAAGATAAAACCTAATTTAAAGTGAGTAGAGGAAATATAATTAGAATTAAAAGTAGGAAATAAAAAGTTTAAAATAGAATAAAAGATTATTAATTGGTTTTGCTAATAATGATGTAATCCTTTGTTTTTACTTATTATTTGTAATATTGTTATTTGTATTATTTATCTATACAAATGAGTCTTGATAAAATGTAAGAATAAGGTCATAGATTTAAACTGATTATGGCTCAAAGAGAGAGAAAATTGTATTTCTGCACAACAGGTCAAGTTTTCTACTGTAGTCACCTATTTTACAGTTATATACTATCCACCATGAAGAGAAACAGACTGTGAATGGCTCATAAGTACTCATAATATTCCTGGAAAAACATGTCCTATAGACCAGAAGATCCATTTCTATAAAAAAAGTCATTATATAATATTGCTATTACTAAATAAACATTTTTTAAGATGTTGTCATTGAAAATAAAATACCTAGATGGCCTACACTTTGGTAAAAATGTGGGAAACGGAAACAGTGCTTTGGGGATTATAAAATTGGTACAATCACTTTGGAAAAGTGTTCTTAGATATTTGGCAGTATCTAAAAGTATATGCATAAAGGACAACCCAGAAATTCTACTTCTGAAGAAATATCCAACATGTGAGCATGCATACAAATTTACTCATACTCCTTGCACATTTGTTTACCAAATAACATAACCTACAATGTTCATGGAAATTCATAAGAGCCTCAAACTGGAATACTCAAATGTCCATTAAAAAAAGAATTAAGCCCTGGCTATTTGGCTCAGTGGTAGAGTTTCAGCCCCATGTGTGGAAGTCCTGGGACTGAATTCTGGTCAGGGCACACAGGAAAAGTGAATATCTACTTCTCCTTCCCTCATTCTTCCCCTTTTCTCTTTCTCTTTCTTTTCCCCTCCCACAGTCATGCCTTAAATGTTTCTGGCAATTTGTCCCTGGTGCTGAGGATGACTCCATGGCTTCGCCTCAGGGACTGAAATAGCTCCTTCTCAGCAACAAAGCAGCAGCCCCAGATGGGCAGAGCATCGCCCCCTAGTGAGCATGCTGGGTGGATCCCGGTCAGGGCGCAAGCAGGAGTCTGTCCTCTGCCTCTCCTCCTCACTTAATAAAAGTTAAAAAAAAAAGAATTAAAAAGTAATTTGCAGTATATTCACTCAATGCAATATTATCACAATGAGAATGAACAATCTACAACACAAAACAATATGGATGGATCTCACTTTCACTTCTGACAGAAGAAAGCCAAAACAGACAAGTTTATATTATATAATTCCATTCATAAAATGTTCAAAAACAGTTATAACAAATCTATGTTTTTGGGAGTCAGGATAGTGGTTATCTCTGGGAACATAGTGATAAGAAGGGAGCATGAAGAGGTATACTTGGGAGCTAGTAATATTTTATTTCTTGATCTGAGTGCTGATTATATGAGTAAAAATGGCTAAGCATTTTTTTCTATCTCACCTGCACATTCATTCACACCCATCTTCTTATATCAGTTGATTTCTCATAGAGTTATGGGTTACATATAAATAACTTTAGAATGAACGAGAGCTCCTTTCTTTTCTACCAACACGGGAAGAAATATATATATATATATATATATATATATATATATATATATATATATATATTAAGTCATATAGGGCTAACACAAACAATATGTCTTTTCAATTCATTACAAACACAAGATAATTTGTTTCCCCAAGCAATAATTTCTTCTTTCCCTTTCTTGGCATTTTGTAAATCAGTTTTCCCTAATGTTTCTGCTGTCTCAGCTCACATAGATTTCTCTAAGAGGAGAACTCCGATGTTTCATGTCCGAGCATCTCAGCCAAGGGTTAAGAAAGCCACACAAACAACAGACATTGCAGTCATTCACTCTCCCCTTGACCAGGGAGGACAGGACCAAAACATGCCCGCAAGTGGTACCACTGGTAACTGTCAAACTGCATTTGCTGAAGACATTTTGAACTTCATGACAAAGAGCTAAAGAAAGTTATGTGGCTTTTTATATTTTGATGATGAAAAGAGATGTATCTAATAATTTTCTAGGAAACTGTAAGATATAGAAAGAAAATGGTCATATGAGCAATGAAATGTTTTCATGTTTTAGTTCTTCTGAGATCAAGGCAGTGACACTTTCTGGAAACCACGGATGAGAGATTTTTGTCAAGTTCAACCCAAAGATTGCAGAAGAATATTTTTGTTATGGTTTTCTTTCTCCCAAAGTGACCACCCTTTCACTGGAGAATGTACTTACGTCATCAAATTAACGTGATTCTTAAACAGATCATAAATCTTCCCTTTGGATGACAATGCTAATCAGATTCAGCTAGTTTTTCATTCTCTATCTAAACACTGCCAGTTTGTGAAAAGAAAAATTTCTAAAAACCAAGGATCTTTTACAGAGTTAACCTTGCCTCCCAGTCAATCTATTTTGTTACCTATACAAACAAATTCAGCCATTACATTCCTTTATCCATAGCAACTTCCAGTGGGTAATTCACAAATCAATTAAAGACAAGTTAATTGCCAAAGAGATCAAGCAACAAGCATTTAGAAGCATAATATTTACAGGCACCATCATAAAAATTTATCTGTTAGAGAAATTTTGGTCTGCTTAACTTTTCTTCTAATCCAAGATTTCAATTTGTATGATTACTTTTGAAAATAAATTCATCGCCTGACCTGTGGTGGCACAGTGGATAGAGCGTCGGACTGGGATGCAGAGGACCCAGGTTCGAGACCCCAAGGTCACCAGCTTGAGCGCAGGCTCATCTGGTTTGAGCAAAGCTCACCAGCTTGTACCCAAGGCCACTGTCTTGAGCAAGGGGTCACTCGGTCTGCTGTAGCCCCATGGTCAAGGCACATATGAGAAAGCAATCAATGAACAACTAAGGTGTCACAATGAAAAACTAATGATTGATGCTTCTCATCTCTCTCCATTCCTGTCTGTCTGTCCCTATCTCTCTCTCTCTCTCGGACTCTCACTCTGTCTCTGTAAAAAAAAAAAAAAAAAAAAAAAAAGCGTAGATCTGGAACACTGAGGTTGTCAGTTCGAAACCCTCGGCTTGCCTGGTCAAGGCACATATGGGAGTTGATGCTTCCTGCTCCTCCCCCTTCTTTCTCCCTTTCTCTCTCTCTCTCTAAAAATGAATAAATAAAATATAAAAAAAAAGAAATTCATCACAGAATTATTCTTAAGACAACTATGTTTTGGGGGCAGTCACAGATAGATATATCAAGCAAAAAAAGGTACTTCTATAAGACATATTACTGTTATTGAATTTTAACTTCTAAAAAATTTTTACTTTAATATTTTCTACACATAAAAAATTTGAGAATTATATGTAATAGCATGTATATTGTAAATTGCTCCTCCCCCCCTGCCTTGTATATGTTTGCAATAAAAGTAAAGGCAGATTTACTCAAGAGATGGGCATCTGATCTGACCAAGAACACAGTAATGATGTTGATATCCATATGTTCCATTGACTTGATGCAATTGAGTTAGGCCTGTCTGCCTAGGATCCACATGTACTTATGGACGTATGGAATGAATATGTTTCAACTTACATGTAAATAAATTGTCATTTTCTTTATGATGGTTTCTTTGACTTCCTCAAAGGAGTCTCCTATCCTAGTCCGTATTTTATTTAGTTGTTAATGGGCTTATTTTCTGCCTTCCTTCACTAGAGTGTAAACTTTATGAGAGCAGAGACTTTTCCCATGTTAGTTTTAATCCTATCCCTAGAATAAGGTAGATATTTTTAAGTGGCTACTAAAGCATGAGGCACAATGGTATGCTGCAGCTGTCCATACCAGTGGGCAAAACTGGACTGTTACATTTTTAGGAGCATTTATAAGTTGTCATAGTTAGTAGCTATTAAAATTTAAGTATATAAACTTACAATTAAATAAATTATATTAAAAATAATGTTAATATTCAAATCTCACCACTTCCTAATAATTTAACTACATTTTACTATTGTCTGTGCTTGCAGTCATTTGCATCTATTGTATCTGTATGTGCCTCTGTGCATTTCTTGCCAAGTCCACAGTGTGTGACCTCTGCAGCTTGAAATGAATTGCTGGGAGAATTTGTGACACAGAAATCAGCAAATGTTACAAGTAGGTTTTTTTTTTTTGGTGTGTCTTCACAGAGAGCTGGTTGTTAACATTTATCAGCACGCTATTCACCAGACTTATCACAGGCATTTAAAAAGCAGTATCTGGATGAATGCATTCATCTTTTATATGAATTCTGATTAAATTTGACTATTTTATTCATGGTGCCATCAGTTCTTACTTTTTCACAATTTATTCCATTAGCCCAGCACAACGCTTATTTTTCTTTTTTTTTTTAATTCAGGTTCACTCCCAAGCTTTCTTTTTGGAATGTGGCTTACATACTTGTTGCTCTTGAAATGCATGTCTTTTGCATTTGATTGACTTCCTACTATTAAGATCTGGAGAGATCTTCAGGTTTTTAAATCTCAAATAATGGGTTTGAGCAGATGAACTCTTGCATCCCTTCAGCTTTAATCCTCTGTTCCGTGAATACGGGGAAAGGAAGCAGTGTCCTCACTCTTGTCAGGAGTTTAAAAAAACATTTGCTGATTGACTCATCCACTCAGTACATACACATCAAGCACCTACCATATGCCAGACACCCTTCCAGGCATTGATGATAGAAAGGTGAAAATAAAAAGGTAACACATGGAGCTCACATTTCAGTATTAGAAATAGCTAACTTTCATTATAGTGCTATCTCTGTGCTAGGCACTATATATGGCTAGCACACTTAATTCTCACAACATTCCATTTTACAGATGAGGAAACTAAGGCATAATGAAGTAGCCTGACCAATGTCTGATAGCTGTGAGGGAAAGTATAGAAATTAGAACCTCAGGAGAGTAGCGGTAGAGTTAACCAACTCTCAACCATTGCTCTATACCACCCTTTCAAGGTGAGGGCGTGTATATGTGCAAGTTGTTTATAAGGTCATTGTTTATAAACCAGATGTAATGCACTAATCAAGAGTGGTTCCAATGATAATGGTTAACCTCTAAATGTATTTGACCAAAAAGAGCATTGCAAAATTGGTAAAATGATAAGGAAAAAGTAACAAATGTTAGAAACAAGAATGTAGGCAGGCCTACTTTTTTGTACTATTTCATTTATGGGCATAATGACCCTTCAAAGTTGGCATTTTTATTTTCCATCAACAAACATGGGATCCGCTAATAGAGGTTAGGAAATTGCCTAGTCAGGAAAGCAGCAGAATTCATGTTCAGGCTTGGTCTATTTGGCTTTAAAGCCGAAGTCTCCCTCCTATACCATGCTTCCAATCCCACATGTGCAGTAATTGTTAACCATACTGTTATTCTTATGATTGTTATGTTGCCAATAAGGTAACTATCTCATTTTCAATTTAGCTAATATTATTGTTTGGAATATTAGTTAGAATGCCTGTTTAATATTCAAGACAGTGCCAGTGAAATAAATTGTCATGATAGAGAATGAAGTTGACCTCTCTAGCTTAGAGAATCTTCTGGCCCCTCTGAACAACTGGCCAAGTAGTAACATATTGGTGGTATAATACAACTACATGACTAATGTTTTTGACCAGATGAAATGATCCAGATGGAAGCCCATGATGGAAAACACAGGGAGAGGACAGAGCAGGCCATATAGAATCATTAGTTTTCCTTTCTATGTGTTTTTGTGGGTTTATTTTTCTTTTTTGTTTTTTTTTGCATAAGAAACACACTATGACACTTTTGCATATGATTTCCTTAACCAGTGGTTGGCAAACTCATTAGTCAACAGAGCCAAATATCAACAGTACAACGATTGAAATTTCTTTTGAGAGCCAAATTTTTTAAACTTAAACTACATAGGTAGGTACATTTCTTATGAGGTAGCATTGCATGTGGTATTTTGTGGAAGAGCCACACTCAAGGGGCCAAAGAGTTGCATGTGGCTCGCGAGCTGCAGTTTGCTGACCAGGACCTTAAACCAGTATCAATTAGGTTAAAAGATAGTTTAGATATTATTTAATAAGTTTATATTGTAATTGACCACTTAGCCCTTCTTCCATATTAAAATCACAACATATTCTTTCTTTGGAGAAAGATTAAGTATACTAGGATATTTAAGTCTATTAGAATTACAGCTCTCATCGTGAAATTCCTCCATGTGTAGTGATGAGAGGAATTGGTCAGCAAAAGGGAGGTAGAAGAATGACTGTTTAGAAGTCTAGGCTCTAGAATAGACTGCCAAGGTTTAAACTTGGGCAAGTTTCTTAAACTCTCTCTGCCTAGTGCCTTCATCTTTCAACAAAGGCAAAGCTAGATCCACCTTGTGGGGATGTTTTGAGGGATGAAATAAGAAAATGCCTGGCATGTGGTGAGTGCCCAGTACAAATAAGATCTTAGTCTTGCTCGACATTCTGACCACATGTATGTATGGCCTCTCACTGCTGAACCTTCAATTCTTCCTTTCTTATTTGGTGGTAATTATACCCACCCTTTTCCCTTAACTGAAAGAAGTATATGAGATAAACTGTAAGGCACTAAAAACAAGTTATCACATTGCTTACATGTGACAAGCTTTAAAAAATTGCTATGCAATACTATGGTACTCAGTTTAATAACTATGGTACTGAGAAAACGACATCTCATTGTATTGATTTGTTGTTGACACTCATTTCCCTAAGGCTTGGGGTCTAGCCAACATTTTCTAGTGGGCTTGCGAGGAGGTTTATTCAACAGCTAGGTTTATTTGACTTGTAAACTCCTTGTATGCTACTATGTAGTTTTTGGTAGTAACAAAGAATGGCTCAGAAGCCATATTTCTTATAGTTCCTGCTCATATACTACAAAATCTCTAGATCAAAGTTGCAGATTTGACATTAATTTTCTAAGAGCACAGGGGATAATTTAAGGTCATCTAGGGCTTTTTGTTTTAGGAAAGACTGCTTTATTTTTCCATGGCCTGAATATCTCTTATTCTTTTATTTCTAGTTCTGATTGCTGATCTTTCTTTCTACTGATCAGTCTATTTCACATTTAAAAGTTTCACTTGTTAGCCCTTCTACAAGAAGTTTGCACAAATGGATTTAATTAATCACTTATTTGGCAGCTTTGCTAAAATGCTGGGGGAGGGTAAGATGTTGAAACTATTGGCACAAAATGAGATTTTGAGATTTTCTTAGAATTTCATGACCCCTATTAGTGTAAGAGGCAAGAAATCTAGAAGACACTTTCTTGCTCTGGCCTCTGGGTGCCATTGGCCTCACCTCTGCCCTACACCTAAATGCACCTTGCATGACTTTCTCTTCTATTTGCCTCGATTCCACCTGGGAGTCACTGCATAAAGATATTCCTTTTAACATCTCTTTCTGAAAAGACAGAAAACAGAAAGTATTGTTCTAGCTGGAAGACAAGACCATCATTAGAAGAGTAACTTTCTATTTAAAGTCCCCTTAAACATAACTATAACTTTAAACAATAACATTTAAAAAAAACAAAATGTCCTAGTGTTTCCTTGGGGAGTGAGTCTTCAGAGTTCACCAACCTGCTGAGTCTTAGTTAGTTCCTTGTTCCTTGCTTCCCAGATGATTTTTTTTCTTATTTTTTTTAAGATTCTATATTTAAGCCTCCAAGATAAATTCACTCATATTATTTTCTGAAATCTAACATAAGCAAATCATTTCCCCCTCTTTCTCCTTTAAAACAGATGAGAGGTGCCTGACTAGGTGGTGGTGCAGTGGATAGAGCATCGGACGGGGATGTGGAAGGACCCAGGTTTGAGACCCCGAGGTCGCCAGCTTGAGCGCGGGCCCATCTGGCTTGAGCAAAAGCCCGTCAGCTTGGACCCAAGGTCGCTGGCTCCAGCAAGGGGTGGCCTGGTCTGCTGAAGGCCTGCGGTCGAAAACATGTGAGAAAGCAATCAATGAACAACTAAGGTTTTGCAACGGCAAGGAAAAACTAATGATTGAGGCTTCTCACCTCTCTCTGCTCCTGTCTGTCTGTCCCTATCTATCCCTCTCTCTGACTCTCTCTCTCTGTCCCTGTAAAAAAGAAAAACAACAAAAAACCGAAAAAAAAAAGATGAGAGGTACAGTCTAAAATAATGATTGGCATTCATTCTAGGTCCACACAGGAAAATTAGCCTGCTTGTTATATAGTTCTCTAGCTCTCTTTCTTCTTCTTCCTTTTTAAAAAAGTTTTAAATTTATTTGTTGGGATGGTAATTGTCAATAAAATTATACAGGTTTCAGTGCATAGTTCTATACTCCATCATCTGTATATTGCATTATGTGTTCACCACCTCAAGTCAAGTCTCCCTCCATCACCATCTACCCCCCTTATCCTCCTCCAGCTCCTTCCATCCCCTTTCCCTCCTGCCATCCCCACACTGTTGTCTGCGTCCAGTTTTTTATTTGTTTGATCCCTTCAACCCCAGCCCCCCTCTCTCCTCATCAAATCAAACTTGGCTTAATTAACTATATCTTAATCATTTCGTTTTCTAAAAATTTATTTTACTCACAAGAGACAAAAATTTGTCACCACTGAAAAACTACTTCCAAGTCATTTTAAGCATTGTATAACTTTTCAATGCTGTGAATATTTCTCAGGGATCAACACTCATCAAATGTACATGATTTGCCATTACTTGAACAAGTCAGACTCTCAATTGAATATCAAATCTTACAGACTTGACTTTCCTTTATCCTGAATGCTAGAAGGGAGTGAAAATAATGCCAAAGAAGAAATATTACAGCTTAAAACAAAGTGTACCACCAGTATTTTGCATTAATTTTCGTTCAGTTTTGAAAGAAAAAATATGACACTATACTAGACACATTTGAGGATTTTATAGTATAGAAAACATTGTTTTTAAATATCTTATAAAGGAGAAATGCAATAAAAATATGTTGGCTAATATCCCATTAGTTCAATGGTTTCAATGGAAGAAACATATCCAAAGCTTCTCAAAGGTCAAGATAAGTTTAAGCGGCTTCCATGTTTTAAGGATCTTGTATGTTAATAAAGAAATAAAAAATGCAAAGACAGGGTTGCAAAATTGCGGGTATTTTAAATATTTACACTAAATAATTTAACACTTTTAACTTCTAGAATGTTATGCCATGAATCTGTGCCATTCAGAAGACAACTGTAGAATTTAAGTGTGTGCATGTGGACACATTTATATGTGTGTGTGTGGACACATACATACACATGTTAGCTCGTGGTGCATTTGGAGGAGGGTGGTCTGTTAAAAACTTAAAGCTATATGATAAACATCTTTTTTTTTTTTCATTAGTGTCAGTGTTATTGTCAATGTAGTGCTGTGGTAAATCTTTTTTTGAGCACTGAGAGACGTCTGAAAATGTGAGGCCACAGTGAACTACTGTCCTCCTAACCCCATAACCTCCCATGGACTCTCAGCCTGTGATAGGCCCTGATTATATCAACCAGCTGATTTGGTGGTGACTGAAGGGGTGATACCAACTAAGAGAGTGCAGCAAAATGCTTCAGATGATGCGCATTAATGGCACTTTTGCTGCATGTAAGGGAGCTCTGGCCTCAGAAAACTTTACAGTTCAAATGGAGAGACAAAACTCATCCTTAGACATCCAAGGCTTGTTATATTTTGGAAAGAATCAGAACTTGACCAAAGGAAAATAGCTTTACCAGACCAAAATGGTAAGTCCCATAATATATCTGCAAATCATACTGTACAGCTGAAAACCTGCATTACTTGATATTTTTAAGATTCTTTAGGCCAATATGCCATTCCTTTCACTCTACCCAGCAGTCAGATATTCATGGCATTTAGGAAAATCAGATCTCAATGATGAGGAGGGTCAGAAGCCACTATCTATTGGAAGAACACATAGTAAAGTTTACAAATCTTTCCTGAGCATATAACATAGCACATAATAAGCATGAGATGCAAAGACTAAGCATGACCTGTGCACTCAGTAGAATGCAAAGCATATAAAAGGCTCATACTTTCTAATAAAAACCCATATTTATAACTGTAACAAATAAAAATAAATGGTATTTATTTTGTTTTGAAATAGAAATAAATGCAGGTACTATTTACATTTTTAGAGGCCAACTTTTATTTATCCCTTGTCAAATTTGCTTATGAAGTGTATAATTTGATTTTTATTATTTTATAGTTCCCTAAAAAATTCCAAGGGCCCTATCTTCCATACTGTCTAAAGCAAATAATTCTCATGAATTATTGTTATCCAAATTTTGAATGTTTTCTAAGTAAATCGGAACACATTTTAATTCCAACTTAATTCACCTATCTATATAGGCCTGGTAGTTTCCAGATCCTGTTGCATTTGATCTAAATAAGAAAGACCTTATTCTAGAGATTTTGCAATCAATTTCACCTCTATTTGTTCTTGCTGAAATAGCGTTTAGTACTATAGACTAACCAGTCAGAAACACAAAATGTGTGAGGACTCAGTCTTTTCCTTGTAGATACCTTGAATACCAAAGCAAAGAAAGAAATCAAGAGTTTCCTCAGTGTCTTCTTACTTTTCTAATTATTTGGTTAAACTAAGCTAACTTGGATAGAATACAATGGTGTCACTAATAATCTACTGAGGTCATAAAGTCAAGATTATTTTCATTTGATTTCTATAGAAATCTTTAGAAATAAAAAATTAACAAAATATTTACTTTGATTTCGTGATGTCTAATCCTGGACAATATAAAAACTGATTTATCATCTAGATCAGAGAGATCATTTCCATTTTTCCTGAAACACTTATAAACAGTACATAGTAATTGTTATTGTGGTTGTTGATTTGTTTAATCAAATAAGAGCCCTTTCTTTACATTTAAAGGGTTAACTGAAAGGAAAGTTAGCATGACTGATTTTGGCTAATTAAGGTGATTAGGCATGCTAACACACTTGTTTTCCAGATGGCAATAATAGGAATGCTTTTTAAAGCTCACCATTTAACTATCAAAAGCAGCTTTTAGAGTTAGTCAACTTCTTTTTCTACTTCTCCAGGTTTCCACATACCCCTGACTATTTTAAGGCTCCCGTCTTCTTAGCTCACATTTCTCATACGGCTAATTTAATGCACATTAGCAGTTAAAAAAGAAAAAAATCAATGCAGGGCAAAAGCTTATTTGCAGGGAGCCTAAAGCTATACAGGATAATGAAAAAAATTCTTCCCAGCTACAGAAAACTAACAGCCGATACCTGTAGGACTTTGAGAAACGCAATCTTGATTTGGCTCTTGGAGATGGTCCTATCACTGTGGCTCCCTGAAGATCCCCAACAAAAGCCATCTGTACAGAAGGTGCCAGTATCGCTGGAAACACTGGGAAGTCAGAGCTGGTGCAGGGCCCCTGAGCAGGAGGCACTTGTGGCTGACTGAGGGCATTTCCTCTGTGTGCTGGTATGCACTGACAGGGAGGTGGTAGGTTGGCTGAAGCAGGGCTGGAGAGGATGGCCAGGACTTCCTGCTGCATGACACTTGTCCTTTGCGACAGAGCTTGCCTCACCAAGACCTTATCTCATTAATAACGTAACACTCCCTTGAAAATTTGTTTTTAAATTTAGCCCTGATTAAACAGCTTAGTCACATGCTACTCCTGAAAAGCACAATACACACATTGTGAAAGGCACAACTGAAGTGGGTGAACCTTTTAGATCAAATGTGAAGTTAAATAAAAAGTAAACTTGATTTAAAGAAAAGGAAAGTGCCTGCGACTGCAAAATTTTGACAAAGTTTATTCAGTTTCACAGTTAGTTGCCAAATATCATTTTCTTTATTTCAACTTCTCTGAATAACAGGATGAACATCATTATTAGCAAACCTTCCACAGGATTTAATCATCTCCAAATACCAGCACCTTCCTGCAAGTCCCAGTGAGAAGAAAACAGGCGGATCACTTTCAAAGCTTTTGGCAGCTTTTCCCTCAAGGCTATACTGTCACCTAGCAGCAAACCATAATCCATGGCTTTGACAACAAAGATCAATTTTCTTGTCCATTTTCTATTCCCTAGGAACATTTCTTAACTCTCTGATAAATACCTTAAAACAACTTTCCTTCAAATTAAATAAATGATGAAAGCCAAAGAGAGTCTCTCACATGTTTTATAAATCCAGCACACTTCAAGGAGGCATATATTTCAAGATATTGTACTCAGGGAGTCAAAGGACCCTGATGCCGTCATCAGTCCTCACCACCAAGTGGTATTTAATGTTAACAATGCAGCATAATTCCATCAGTTCCTGTCCAAACACTGCCCCGCCAATGACCTCAACTGTAAACCAAGGCAGAACTCCACTTCTCTGGGACAGGATAAGATTAGAAAGCCCTGGAGTGCCCAGGAGTGAATTTAACCCACTCTGAACGGGACAAAATTGATCAACAACTGAGCTTAGTGATCATCACGATAGCTGACAAATTCTGAGTTCCCTATAGCACAGTCTAACTCTTAGGAATCCGAAGGGTCCAAAATATTCATTTAGTTTTGTAAAAGCTCAAGTCAATAAACATGACACTCATTTTCACTACAGCATCCAGCGCACCAGGGGTTTTTGAGAACACTACAGGTTCCCTGCCAGCTTTGAGAATGAGTAATAGAAAACATTTTTACAGTTTCACCTCTTTGTTATCTGAAAGATGGGTTAAAAGAGTGGGTGAGTGATGGCTGACTGAATAGCAGCAACCGGTAGGGAGCTGAGAGTTCACAAATAAACATGCTCTCTCCAAATCCACTGGTGATATTTAAATGCTTCACAAACTCTTTTTGTTTTTGTATATGAATCTACATTTTACAGAGGCTAAATTGGTGGTAACCTTCCGAGTGATCTTTGCGAAGGACTTGAGAGGATACCCATAACCTATACCAGCCTGCCCCTCTTGGTGTATGAAATTCCGCTATATCATTTAATTCCTTTATATTATTAAATTTCCATGTCAGGACAGCTCTTAGGAAATGTAAACATTCCTGGCTGAGTTGATACAGAGCTGAGTAACTTAGTGTTTAGCAGGATGGCTTCCTCTGAGACTGAAGTCAGATAGTGTGAGAGAACTGGGAGTCTGGCTCAGGAAGGGGGCTGTCCTTGACAGATGGTGGGATGGGGTGGGTTGGTGTGGAGGAACGGAGGAGGGGGCCAAGTTAAGTCAGAGAACAGGGGGGGAGGTACTGACAAAGGTTTACTTCTCTCCCCTTCCATGCAGTACAAAACTTTAATTCTGTCCAGTGGCATTTCACATTTTGTAGGTGAAACAGCACCCCTCGTTTATGAAAATGAAAACTTCAGTCCATATACCTAGCTTTGGAAGCAGGAAAATGTTACCTGCATTATTATTTCCATTGTACTTGTCATGGCATGATGGACTCTGTCTTCTTGCCATGTAGGGATTTTAACTAATACTTGCTTTTTTCTCCATACCAACATATATTTCCATCCTGTTAACTGATATTTAATTGATAAACTATAAGGACACAATAATAATGCGGAATGATGATGCCATACAACGTCTACATTTTTCTAAAACTGTGCACTAAAGAAGACGCAAAATTGTCTTTTACATTCTTTCCCAGCCCTTGCCCCTCTCCTAGCTTCTTGAAAGCAGACATCTAGAATAGTTAAGATAATAAAAACAATGAAAGTACAAATGTGAAATTAGATAAAGACACAGAAGTATCTGCCAATGTTAAATCTTGCTTTTCCTTAAAGAATTACTTACCTCCTCCTTCCCATTTCTGTACAGTTACGCATAATCCCTCCCTAGATTATGAGGCCTCAGCAAGGTCACAGAGATAAGCTACTTATTTCTGAGATTAATCACCAGCAAAGTTAAACCTTGATTTCAAGTATATATTTTACTACAGGGGTGGGCAAAAGCAGTTTAATGATAATAAATAATACAATAATTAATAAATAAACACTAATACAAGAATAAATTCAGCGTTTTGTGCATTGACAAATGTAAACCCACTTTTGCCCACCCCTGTACTGTTCTGAGGGACTGGCTAGTACTTCACAGACTTGAGAATTTAGACAACAGAAAAAATAAATTAAATAAGACATTTGCTAGGATGAACCTTTGCTGTATCTGCATTCAAACAGCTGTTCATAACTTCAACTTCATGTCTAGTAGAGGGTAGAAAAGAAAGTAGAAATCTTTTGAACATTTTAATTTTTCATATGCTAAGCATTTGTTTTCCAGAAGAATTTTCAGCAAAAGCATGGTTGAATGGCACTGAGAGAAATTCCATCTCTGAGACAACCTCTTCTTTTATATTGGAAACTAGATTTCTCTCCAAGGGAAAACCAGATCCTGAAATCTGAATTCTGCCTCAACCCCATTGTTACCCATACAATGCTTAACTCCCTAAAATCTCAACAATGTGCCCGTTTCTGCCAATAACTTAGTCCTTAGGTTCTGCAAAGCTCTATATAAGGCATCTTCTTTGCTTTTTGAAAACTTCTGAGATTTTGGTTCCAAGATTCCAGATGTTACAAAATGGCAAATTTGAGGTTTGGTTTCTGACACAGAAACTACAATTACCTTTATAGGAGATAGCTGCTATAATTCAAATTGAAAACTCCAATTTAAAATGGGAGAATTTAAACATAATTGGCATAGACATTTACTTAGACATGAAGTGACCATGCGACAGGTGGAGGAGGAAGATTTCAGCTAAACTTGAGAGAAACGAAAAGTTACATTAGTGGAGTTGCAATATGTTGAAATACATTGCCTCAGGAAACCAGAGCAGGCAGAGATACGGTTAAGGATAATGCTGCATTCTGAAATAGTCTCTAGTTGCAGCTTTAACTCAGCAGAAGTTAACATGGAAGCAAACAACTTCATTTCATTTTTATTTATTAGCTACCTCTGATAAGAGTGTTTTTTATAATTATTCAATTTTCAGGGTGATCTGTTGCAAAATACTGTGTTGAAAAAAAACTTTACAATTGGACTTGTGCACTTCTGAATGCTAGCATTCATTCAGAATAAATAATTGTGACTTAAGCAAGGTTTTTATTACACTAATTAATATATTATCATAATCAACTATCAATTACAGTATTACTCCAAATGGAAATGCTGCAAAATAATAATAGAATTTTCTTTGAATTGCTCTCAATCATACATGTACCTTATTGATTTAGAGGTCAATTATTTCATGTTCTGAAACAGAGGACAATTATTAATTCATGGTACCCTGTAATCTTATGAACGTCAGAAAAACATTCACTGTGTTCAAAGGTGCTAAAAATACATACTTTATTCATATATGTTCCTGGACACAGCAGAAAAAAAAATGTAATTGAAGAGCTAAAATCACTGAGTCAGAAGATAAAACAAATGACAAAAGGCATAATTAAATATAAGAACATATGATAAAACTGGACTATGAATCAAAATGCTACTATGCACTTAAGGTTTCCATCTAAATTAAAGTTTGTTTTTGTTTTTTTTTTAAATTTATTTTATTTTTATTTTATTCATTTTAGAGAGGAGACACAGAGTGAGAGAGAGAGAGAGAGAAAGAGAGAAAGGGGGGAGGAGCTGGAAGCATCAACTCCCATACGTGCCTTGACCGGACCAGTGCAGGGTTTTGAACTGGCAACCTCAGTGTTCCCAGGTCGACGCTTTATCCACTGCGCCACCACAGGTCAGGCTAAATTAAAGTTTGGTTAAAAATGTTTAAGCAATTTGAATGATAATTGAGTCAAGCCCTTTCTATTCAATAAGGTATCAAACTTCTCCTAAATATTTAGATAAATGATATTAAAGAAAATAATTCAAGGAAGAAGAAATGGAAGCGAAGGGAAATACAGTTTATTAAGCATCTACTAAGTAATTGACAGTCTTAGGTGGTTTTTTTAAGTAGTCAACAAGAAATGTTTCTAGAGTCAAATTATTTAAAAAGTTGATATTAATATAGGTTAACCACTTAAGATAAAAAACTAAACATGATGTTTTCAAATGTGTGTGAAAGTGTCCTGGGGTCAATAATTGTCTAATCGTCTGACTTTTTGAATATAAAGATTTTAAAAGTCAGAAAAAGTATTCTTTTTAACATTTTACTCATTAATGCGGACTGAATAAAATCTTCCTTAACTATTGACTGGTGAAAGAAACGGTGAATATAGAATTTCACCCTGAGAGCCACTTTCTCCAGGAAGCCTTTTCTGTTTTCCTGCACCAGGCGATGTCTCCACAGCACTCTGCATTTCTTCTTTGTCACTGGCAGCGCATGTGCAATTATTTTTTCAATATCTGGCTTCCCTGATAGACCTAAACGTCATTTGGCATAGATCACGTTTGCTTTCTCATTGGATACCTCGTATCTATCAAATGGCCTGGAAAAATAAGGCACAATAATGTTTGTTTAATGAATGAGCAAACCAATAATTTCCTGGCTACTTGAAAATAAGATACACACCTATATGACTTTTTTTATGTTCCTAAATAGGAGCAAAATTTTCACCATGGGTAATTTAGGTAAAAATTATTATTTTATTTTTATTTATTTTCTCTTCTTTTCCAAGTGAGAGGAGGGGAGATAGACAGAGTCCTGCATGTGCCTCTACAGGAGTCCACCTGGCAAACCCTGTCTGGGACCAATGCTCTGTCCATCAGGGGCCATGTTCCCAATTGAGCTATTTTTAGCACCTGAGGTGGAGGTCATGGAGCCATTCTAGTGCCTGGGGCCAACTGGCCCGAACTAATAGAGCCATGGTTGTAGGAGGGGAAGAGAGGGAGAGAGACGAGAGAGGGAGGAGTGAAGAAGCATATGGTTGCTTGTCTTGTGTGCCCTGACCAGGAATAAAACCTGGGACATCCACATGCTGGGCCTATGTTCTACCACTGAGCCAAGAGGCCAGGGCCTAGGTAGGACTTATTTATTTTCTCTTTCTTTAGCAATAAATAAATAAATAAACAAATAAAATAAATAAAACCAGAAAAACCACTGTCATTGTTATTACCAGATGAAACACAAGCCTGTCCCGGACTAATTTTTTGGTTGTTGTTGCTGTTTTTGTTCTGTTTTAGAATGAAACCCCACTGGGCAAATATTCAGGGCATCTTGGTAGAGGGGATTAGAGCACTGGTTATGCTACAAACTTGCCATGTCCTATGACCTTGAACACTGTTGCCTGACCTTACTATGTTTCACTCTTGCCCAAATGAGAACCACTGCAGAGTTTTTGAGAGGCATAATGGGATAATTTATATGGAAGTAATTTGAAAATGCCACACCAAATTTTAGGCATTGCTACTGATTATGTTTGTGAGCTTTTTGGGGAAAGAGGAAAACTATTTTTTATATTGTTAGAAACATTTCGAGTTTTAAAAATTGTCCACTAGCCTGACCTGTGGTGGTGCAGTGGATCAAGCGTTGATCTGAAATGGCTAGGTCATTGGTTCAAAACCCCAGGCCTGCCTGGTTCAAGGCACATATGGGAGTTGATCCTTCCTGCTCTTCCTTCTCTCTCTCTCTATGTATCTCTCTACCCTCTCTAAAATAAATAAATTAAGTAAATAGAAATATTTTATTTAAATGTCCACTAAAATGGGTCACCTACTAAGCATGGTAAGCAGGCAGAATTTTTACTAGTTTGAAGAAGAGTATCAATGTCTAGTTTTGAAGAATATTTTTTTTATTTGGAATCTTTTTAAAAGGACAGAATATCAAGCTGTCGCTTTAAAGGTTAATCCTGTAACAAAATCTGAATGTTTTACTTGCAGCATGAAAACCTTGTATTGTTTTTGTTTGCTAGAACTAAAAAAAAAAGTGACAAGGAATTCTACTAAAATTAGCTGGTGATATTTCTAATTGTTCAAAATCCAGGGTTTCACCTAAATATGGAAACATTCCTGTTTATTTTTTGAAAACTTTTGGAATCCTGAAGACAGGTTGTTTTAAGTAGAAAAGTATTTGCTACACTGACTCCAACTTATGCTGCGCTCATTGTTGACCACACACCAAATAAGGACAGAAATGGCCTCTTTTAGCTTTTTTAGAACTATATTAACAAACAAGCAAGAGCAGTGATGAAATTACCAGGCTGACAAACAAAATCACTCCCTTGGGAGAAAAAAAAGACCCCAAATACCAAGAATCTTTAAATAACAACAATCCCATGCATTCAACTTTGGCACTGTGAATTTTTTCCATGACAGTGTTTAATTTCGCTAAATATGGATAACCATTTATTGGAACCAACATTCATAAACCTTCTTGTTCCTGGGCACTTATCACTGACCTATAACCTGCAAAGTCCCCTTTCTCACTCAGATGCTATCTGTGCATTGACTGAGTTTGTGAAGCAAACATCACTGTAAGGTCAGGATGCTTTTCTAATTCCTTATTTTTACTATGATGATTTCAATGACTTACTTGGCTTGTTCTGTGATAAGGACTTAACATATGTTATGTTATCCTCACAATAATATATCTATATCGCTTCTTGGCCTTTTGGCTAAGATCAAGTGTAGTACAATAATATATCTATGACTTTGGTCTTATTTTTATTCTGATTTACAACTCAGGTCTTGGAGGCTTAGAAAGTTGAGGTACCTCACCCCTATGATCATACAGCCAATGCGTGGCAGGTCTGAGAAGCAAAGTGAGGTCTCCTGTATTATAAAACATATGCTCTTAACAATATAAGTGACTGAAGGAATACATAAAGACAAGTCTTTCTTTTTCTTTTTAATTTTTTTTTGACAGATAGAGAGTCAGAGAGAGGGACAGATAGGGACAGACAGGAAGGGAGAGAGATGAGAAGCATCAATTCTTTGTTGTGGCACCTTAGTTGTTCATTGATTGCTTTCTCATATGTGCCTTGACTGGGGGCTACAGCAGAGTAAGTGAGCCCTTGCTCAAGCCAGTGACCTTGGGCTCAAGCCAGCGATCTTTGGGCTCAAGCTAGCAACCATGGGGTCATGTTTATGATCCCATGCCCAAGTCAGCTACCCTGTAATCAAGCTGGTGAGCCTGCACTCAAGCCGGTAAACTTGGAGTTTCAAACCTGAGTCCTCTGTGTCCCAGTCCAATGTTCTATCCCACTGCACCACCACCTGGTCAGGCAAATCTCTTTTTTTAGAGTTAAGTCATGGAGGAAGTTTGGGACTTTCACAGAAGGACTGGGTGACAGGTACATACTCTTAATTAATCTAACCAATTCTCAGGCAGACATTATTATTGCCATTTTATAGATAAAAATACCTGAGGCTTAGAGAGGTGAAATAACTTGGCTCACACTACAAAACTAATTCAGTTCAAGTCAGTTTTGCATGTCTCAATCTTGTCTCCACTGTAGCTAGCTTACCCAAGCTTTAAAAGTTCCTATTCTAGGGACAAGATTGTTGTTCTGAGCAGTACTGAAGCTGTAGGTAGGCGCTGAATGGCCCAACTGTGATAATTAGAGAGTTCAGAGGCAGAGAGCACTAGCTGAGTATAGAAAGGCTTGAAAAAAAGTGATAATGTCTGTCTTTGTATATCCTGTGTATTGCTCTGCATTTTCTTTCTGTATATTTTACATAGAAGAGATATATAAACAAGTTTTAATTCATCTAACCAATGGCATCAATTACTAGGAGTTAAAATAGAAATCTGGGTATTTGAGAAATGGTGAAAGAAACCAGTGTATTTTAGTTGTTTGTTTCCTAACAGGATGAATATGACTTAAGGCACCATTTTCTAGCTATCCCTCAAAACCACCTAAGGGATTTAGAACAGACACAATTGGGGCATTACTACAAGGCCAAGGGCCGGTTCTGGCTTCTGCTCTCACTGCTATCACAACCTTTACTTCTACTGGTTCAGAGGAATTAAGTGACTCTCCCAAGTTTGGTAAGTGATAAATAATGTGGCTTGGATTTAAACTCTGGCTTCCCTCTAAATTTTAGAGTGGAAGACACTTCTAAATTAGGGACTTCTATTAAACTTATGGCCTTTAAAATGTAGAAGTAAATTTGAGAAGACACAGTTGTTTTTTCCATTGGTCAGATGATATCAAGTAAATAACTGGTTTATAACAAATTTTGATATACATTAGACCAATTTTACTTTGTATACAAGTGCAGATGACTCAAGGGATTGAATTTACATTTGAAAATAAAATAAATCACAGTCAAAGAAACAAAACCATAACATGGATTTTAAAGCACTATTGGACACTAGAAAATGAAATGTTTGGGGCAGGAAGTATTTTTCTAGATATTCTAAAAGTGACCCTAACCAAATCACAACATACTAAAAGATATGGCCAAGTAAGTAGTTAATTTCCATATTAAATCTTATTCAACAGTTAATCCATTCTTCCTTTTTCCTCTTTCTCCCTACCTCTCTTCTTCCCTTCTTCCTTCATTCCACTCTCCCATCCATTCATAAATATATATCAGGTACCTACTATGTGCTAGGTATTGTGCTAGATGCATTCTGATGATCAACTGTGAACACAATGCCCAAATGGGGCTTAAATGCAAATGAAGGAATAACTGAAATTCAAGGCTTATAAGAATTGGACTAGGCATATTTTTAAAACATACCAGGGCAGAAGGAAGAGACAAGATATACAATATTTATAAAAATGATAAATGACTTCAGCTCATCTATGAGAAAAACGTACAATTAAGAGGAAGGTGATTTTTCAGATGACCAACATTTAAAACTTGTCCAGTGAGATATTTTGTGAAAAACACTTTTTGTAGCACCTGGCCCATGGGTAACAAATCTCCTCTTAAGAGTTAAAATGGGAGAAACTCAGGAAAGATACATTTATAAAAAAAGTTCTTATTTCAGGACCTGGCCCCTCCTGACAGAGGCTTGCGACAGGGGGAAAAAAAAAAAATCTCACATCATAAAAACATCTCTGTAACCTATCCTGATCAGTTTTTACTCATTAAAATGTATCCACAGTGCTCACAACATTAAAACCAACACACTGTCCCTTGGCATGTTTCTTTTACAAATAAAGGAAGAAATAAGCCTGCCATAAATAGGGCAATCAGCTCTGTAATAGTCTGGAATGAGCTGACTTGCAGATTTCTGAAGCAACACTTGATGGGGCATATAGCTCTTGTTTCAGAAAAAAAAAAGTAGAATATGGTTCTTGCCATATCACAAAGATTTTATTTTTCATAGTATGAAAATTTTGAAAAATACATAGAATTGAAGGGGTTTTACAGTGAACAGCTGTGTATTTACCACATAGATTTCAGCCAGTCTAACAGTAACATTTAAGAGATTGCTTCTTACCCGGTGATTATTATATTGAACTTAAGCAATGAGAACTGTACTTTATAATAAGATTCACCTGAATAATGTTTACAGATTGTACATTATGTTGAACCTAAATGATAAGCCTCTATGCTTTATTTTTGAGCCCATTTTAAAGGGTGGACTTTGCAGAGAAAAAGATAATGTGTTTTCTTTTTTTTCCCTATGAAATGTAAAGAACACAATTAATTTGAACAAATTCTTACCAAAAAATGAGTTCATGATAAAAAGTAAATGTAAAAGATATGCTTAAAGGTTATGAATTGTTAAAGTCAATATCCGTTTAAGTGATAAGACTGTCAAATGTGAGATTTTATTCTATCTTAGTCACAAGTAATATGTTTTCTGAATTGTTTCCTACGGGTAAATTCTTAGTAAATCATGAGATCAGTCAGGTGGTTAGGAATGGAATGGTTGGAACTATTCCACAGTTACTGATATTTTACAAAATAACCTATAAAACCTTTAAGTAAGGAGATGCTTCAATAAATGAGAACTTTTTGATTATTCTGTGGGTTTTACTGTTTGTTTCCTTATCTTATATTTTTAAATACTCATTATATAAATGTTAGACCTAGTTTCTTATGGACAAGAGAAGAAACTTTACTTTGGTAAAAAATGAAAATATATCCCACCATCAATAAATCTATTTTTCATCTACTATTTCTAATGTGTCTATAAAAAGTCAGCTTACTGCCTTTTCAGCGATTTGATATATAGGTCAAAGTCAACTGACATCACAAGAGTAACGGAGAAAACCTAATTTTAGTCTTCATGAAACTAAGGAACTCATACAAATAATTACTGATCACTCTCAGTTCATGCTGGAGTTAGATACTTGAAAAGGAATAATTCAGGAGGAACAGGTACTGCAGGGTCATGTCCAACCAGCCGGGACTCTTGGGTACTAGGACTATGGGGCATCAGATTCAGACCATCGACTCTTCAGGTAGACTTAAGGATGTGTATTTGCAACTACAGTACAACATGATTATAGTGGTTCATTGACAATAGCAAATGGAGCTATACAAAGTGCATTATAGCACTTTGAAGAAGATGCTAGTGTTAATAGTTTAAGAAAACCTTATAAAGTATACACACAACAGAATATTATTTAGTCCTGAAGAAGAAAATCCTGCCATTACAACAACATGAATAGGTCTTGCCATTGTGCTAAGTGAGATAAATCAAACAGAAAAATACAAATACTGTATGATATCACTTATATGTACAACCCGAGGAAGTCAAACTCACAAACATAGGATAAAATGGGGTTACAAGGAGCTGAGGGTGGGAAATAGAGATGTGTTATTTAAGGGTATAAACTTGCAACTACTAGATTAATAAATTCTGGAAATCTAATGTACAGCCTAGTGACTATGGATCATAACATTGTATTATGGAAATCAAATTTGGTAAGGGCCTGAATTTTAATTATTTCATTCACATCAAAAAGTGATAATTATGTGGTATGACAGAGGTTTGACCTAACACTATAATGGCAATTATACTGTAATATATAAATATACTGAGTTAACATGTTGGTCACATTAAACTTACAGTGTTATATATCAACTATACTTCAATAAAAAAGTGCATTATAAAATTGCTGATACTAAGCCTAAAAAATTAGTATATATGAAAATCACTTATGAACTAATCTCAATTAATAAAAATATACACCAAAATGTTAACAGTATTATCTCTGCAGAGTACAACCATAGGTGTTTTTAAATGATTTTTTTTTGTAATGTTCAAATTTACTACAGCAAATGGGGATTGCTTTTTTAATCAGGTGAAACTAAATATAGGTTCCTTAACTCAGGTAGTCAAATTTTTTTTTTTATCACCAGGAGCTTTATGTTTTTAGTTTGATTAAATTTCAACCAAAGGTCATAAATAGAAACTTTTGTATTTATATTACCTTACATTGTCTCATGGTTTATAAGTTGCTGAGATGTTAAAGGATCCGAGAGAGAAGTGCTAGGAAAACAGCGAAGCATACACTCCTTTGGAAATAGCACTGTGACATGTAACTAAAGAAGATGGAGCTGTCAGTCCACCAGCAGTAAGAAGAGCCAAGGCCAAAAAAATGCAGAGAAAGAAGCTGAGTTGTTTTTATGAATTTAGAGCAGTGGTTCTTAACTTGGGTTCTATCGAACCCTAGGGGTTCGATGAGTCGGTCTCAGGGGTTCAGAGAAGCCTCTGCTGCAGAGGCCAGAATAAAGTAATGCCGTAATTTGTTGTGAGTTCATGCACTTTGTTGGTTTTGTTCCTTGAGCAAGGTGATGTTCATGCATGACTCATTTTGTGCACCAGTAAAAAAACATATACCTATGTCTTGAATTTGGAAAAAAATCATATTTTATTTATCACTAAAGAAGGGTTCGGTGAATGTGCATATGAAACTGGTGGGGTCGGTTCCTCAAAAAAGGTTAAGAACCACTGATTTAGAGACTTGCTTTATGCCAGTATGCAAGGGAAATACTCAACTATGAAAAGAGCTAAACGTTTGCACAGCGCCCCCTTGTGAAGAAAAAGCCAAGAGCATCAACTATCCCTAAGGGGCATTAGCTTAGCCTTCATCTTTTGATGACTGACTTCCTTTCAAATCTTAGATATGATGGTTATGTTGGTACGGGTGACACAAGGCTTGGTATCCTACTTCTCTGTTATTAAACGGGTATAGGAATATTCCATGTGTTTGTGCTTCTTCATAGTAATGCTTTAAAAAGAACTTCCCAAAAGAGGAAATCAGCATCTATGTTTGTCTCCACTACTTCAGAAACTTGCTCTCCTGGTCTGATGAACACAACTTCTCTATTTGACAAAAGAAAATTTAAAATTGGAGAACATGTTAAAAATAAAGAAATTTCAATTCATCTTAAAAAGGTGGAATCATTTATTTATACCTTGGAGATATCGTGGGTTTGGTTTCAGACCACCACACTAAAGCTAGTATCTCAATAAAAGGTAATTATAATCTTTTTGCAGGGGGAAGGTCTTGCCTTCATTGTATAAACTGTGAAGCACAATAAAGCAAAGTGCAATAAAAGGAGATATGCCTGTAAAATGTTAGTGTGCTTATGAGTACCATTTGAAAATGTATTAGTCACCTGAAACTTCGCATGATAGCCACTGATAAAAATATTACCATTTTTGTAATGTGAGAACTGGGAGCATTTTTATGTACTTGAATGAGCTCTTTAATTAGAATAAAAATCTTTTTCATGTAAATGATTCTACTGATTTATAATTATCTGGGTAACTGCTCAGCAGGAAACATCAAATTCTGGATGCTTCCTGCAAAGGGGAAATTACTCCGGAATGTGATATAATATACGCAAGAAGAGTTGTACTTTATCTGATATTCTGACTCAAAATATAAGAGGCAATGTTTTCATGTTCAGTTAAATAATTGATTGGAAGTAAGTACCGTCTTCATTTTGCCTGCTGCTGGCTAACTATGTCATACAAAACATGCTCCATAATCTTCACCAGTTTTTCCAAAGTGACCCCAAATAAACATTTAGGGAAAGTAAAAACAGTGTGCTTCCTATATAAATGCAGAGTCAAGTAAAGTCCCCAAGATCCCCTTCCTTGCAATCAAATTATTATCACTTCTCAAGCTACTAATATCTAGACATTCTGCTGTGCCTGCTACTAAAAGTTCAGACTGTTCACTGATGAGTGTTATGGCATCCATGTGAAGAAGAGAACATAAAAAAGGGAAAGGACAAGTATATGTAGAAACCTACCCATATTTAGATCTTGTGCAAAGGGCTTTCACTTAGGCTTGTAATAGACTAGTGTTCCCACTTATACTTCCATCCCCGACACCTCCTTCTTGGATGATGACATTGGAATGTTTAATAGTCATAGGTTGAATTTCTCCTAGACAAACCTGGTATGGGCACTTCATTTGGAGAGAAAGCTTTTGTAGGAAATTAAGGAAGAGAATAGGATACAGGAAAGGAAAAGAGTCAATAAGTGTGCATTAATAAGCAGATGACCATTTTGAGCAAATGGAATTCTGTCCTCCTGGGAATACTTGGAAGGACTGTATACATATGCTTCAGGATTGTCTCAGTGAAACACGGAGAACATGGGGTATGTGAGCATACCCTAGTCTCTCATTGTTTCAGGTTGCCCCTGGGAGGATTCAGTCACAAGTCCTTTTGGGTCACCTCACACAGTCTAGCAAGCTCCTTTTTACCAGAGAAAGCCCAGGTGCCTGAAATGAGAGGCTGACTAGGCACACAAGAACTGCCTGCCACAGTTGCAGATGAATTCTGGGGTGAGTTAAGGGGAAATGGGGTGGGGCTTAAAGCATTTGCCACAAATAGGCCTCTCAAAGTTAAGGTGCCCAAGTTGAACTTTTGGTTTATGTCTGTGCTGCTCCACCACTAACCCTATTCTTCCCTCATCTTTCCCCAACTCAGCAAGTGAAAACATAAGTTTCTAATTATTTGCAGGCCAAAACCCTTGAATTATCTTTGACTCATTTCTTTTTTTCTTACCCTATATGAAAATTCATCATCAAATTCTGTCAACTATGTATCCAAATTGTAGCCAGAATCTGGTCACTTCTCATCGCCTCCTCTGCCACAACCCCCATCCAGGTCCCCATTGTCTCTTGTCCAGGCAATTGCAGTGACTTAGCCATTATCTCTGTTTCCACTCTTGCTCCAAGTCAGTTCTTCATAGACTATTCAGAGTGATCCTGTGAAAATGTGGCATTTATCTGCTCAAAACCTTCTACTTGTTTTCCACATCACTTGGGATATGATCCAAATTCTTCACCAAGGCTTACAAAATCTCTTTCCTATCTCCCTCACCTATTTCCTTTCTCCTCTCCCTCTTGCCTATTTGGTTGTACCCATACTGGTTTCTTCCTGTTCCTTGAAAACAGTGTACCTACTTCTACCTCAGGACCTTTGCACTTGCTATTTCACTTTTCTGAAATGCTCTTCCTTCAGATATTTTCATGGTTCTTTTGTTAAGATCCACGTGCCAGTTTAATAGGGAGGACTACCTATTCTGACTATTCAATCTTAAATAGAACTGTATTATTTTTCAGAAAACTTATAATGACATACTACAATTTGCATGTTTGTAAATATTACATTGTCTATTTCCTTTCCTACACACAAAGAAAATGAAGTTTCATTAGAATAGAAACTGCGCTTTGTTCATTGCCATTTACTAGCAACTAAAATAGGTCCTGTTCATGGTAGAAGTTCAATAGGTATTTGCTAAGTGGGTGAAATCACTGGTCTACTAGCCATATGAAGTAAATATTAATACTTATTAATGAAATGTCTAGTAAACACTGTGACTAGAATTGTCCAGTAACAAGTATCAGCAGCTGCTGCTCTTCAGAGCATATAGCAATATGTAAGGAGACAAGGAATATCCAACACTTGGTGGAACCACGGAGCTCAGAGGGAGGTTATTGTGAACAGTGTAGTAAGGGAAAGGTAGTATAAAAATGTTTCTAAGAGACTTTGAAAAACTTTGAATGTTGTATTAGGGCAGAGATCTTTGTTTCATTTAAAAGAGAAAAGGCATCAAAAGTTTCTAAACAAGAGAGTAAAATAATAAAAGCAGAAGTTTAGAACCATTAATATTTGATTTTATTTCAAAGAATCTGAGCAAGGAAAATGGGAGCCAGGAAGACAGTATCATGAATTTTCCCCCTTCATATCCTCCCTTCTCTCAAGACATTGGCATATATAACCAACATATATATTTAAAACCTCTCTATAGATGGTTAATTGATAAACAAAAAAATAACTGTACATATTTAATGTATACAATTCGATGAGATTGACATAGACATACATTTGTGAAACCATCATAACAATCAAGGTCATAGACATATCCATTTCTTCCAAAAGTTTCATTGTATCTCTCTGGTTTTTGGATTTGTTTTGTGTGTGGTAATAACATTCAACATGAGATCTACCCTCTTAACAAACTTTTAATGTACAATACAGTACTGCTAACTATAGACACTATATTGTACTGTAGATCTCTAGAAATTATTCATCTTTTCAACATAGTTTTTATACTATAATTCCATATTTTTCATATTGCGTCAGGAAGCTTTATGTCCTTACTATGAATGTTAACTAACGTGCTTTAGCTGAAAAGAGGTCTGTCTATAGTTTGTTTAGACTTGAAAGTGAACCTATTTCAGGTGTGAAAAGCTTAAATCCATTCTTCTTCAGTTATCTGAGAACTAATAAATAAAGAGGTGAAAAAAGATAAGGTTGGGCTCGAATGTGCTATGGGTTATCTAGTGAGACAGAGGAATGAGTAAGTGGGAATACAAACGTCAAAGTCATCTGTAGTGTTTGGCAAGGATTCTTTACTTCTTTAATTTGTTTCTTATCTAGAGCATAATGCATCTTACAGTCTCTCTCTGAAGGAACGTCGTGGGGGGGGGGAGGAGAGTACTAGATGTGCAGTGTTCTAACGGGCTGTGAACTTCCATGGACCTTGTATCCCTGAGACTGCCCTGCACAGTAGGAGCTAAAAACTATGTATGTTAAATGAATCCCTGAAATTTCTTAGAGGATTGATTTCAGGGAAATTTCATTATTTTGGTCTAAATTCTGCCATTCCTGCTTACAATTAGTGTTTAAGTCAGCTCTTTTCTAGAAAGGACGCAAGACTTCTGTATTTCCTTTAGTAATAATTTATTATTTATGGGATTTCCTCCAGTATTTTATGCAAGGGTATTCTATTCCTAAGGCATTCTGCACTCAGGGCAAAGTCCAATGCAGCATCCTCAGTCTCCTATTTCTCTTCTAGCTTCTCTTTATACAGACTCCGTGAGATCCAATGTCAGGGAAAGGCAGGGTTAGAGCACAGCTTTTGAAGGGATAAAGAATGATTGGAGTAGTGTGTGAGTGGTGTGTGTATGTGTGTGTGTTTATTTTGCATGTATGTGTCCCAAGTTATCACAACCTCAGAAGTTTACAGAGAAGTTTTGGACTAAATCCCTAAATTGTAGGACTTTCTAGCAGGCACCTGCTTTCCTGGTCTTTGCCCCAGCTGTGCCCCTCTTACTGCCAAGTGCACAGCAACTCAGCCACGGCACAGAACACGAGACCCATTGGGCTGGCCTACAGGCCTACAAATGGAACTCTACTGATGTGTCTGCCTAACAATCAATAATACATTTAAATGGGTTTTCTGTTGCATAAAATAACATATTTTTCTTATAACCTACTGAGTTTTATCAGTACTGACCTTAGAAGCATACTCCCCCCACCCAAATGCTCTAAGAATGCTAATAGTTTTCTGTTTGAGTAACATTTTTTTCTTCTTACTATATAAATGATAAATATTCACATGGAAGCTTTGAAAAATAAAGTAGAAAAAAACACACAGAAAAAGCATCCATACCCAGAGATAACTATTGTAAAATATCTGGCTCATTTTATTTCTTATTTTATATGTTTATACACATATTTATGCATCTGATTTGAACATTCCATTGAGATTTTAGTATACAAGGGGTTCTCAGGTTATGAAACAAAAATACTGGTTGTTCCATTTTTACGACAGTGATATAACCTGAAATAGCCTAAGTCACTCACCTCTCCTAACACCATTGTAAAATCATAATCTGGAACATAAAAACACAACTAAGCCACAGGAAAAAGGACATAAATATACTGTACTGTACACTGTACTGTAGTAACAGAAAAAATGACATAGCGACACAAACAAAACACTTGCACTTTTAACAGTGCCAAATGGTGTAGGTAAGCTCACTGGGGAATGCAACTTCCTCTCTCATAAGCCACATTACTGCATATTCTTCTGCCTCACACAACCAAACTAGTTCGCCCATGTAGTCCATAAATACGACACTAACGGCATCAGTCAAAACACTCGGGTCTCGATTTTTTTAAAGTTTTTTATGGGAGTGAGTGACATAAACTCAAAACGTCATTAGGTTGAGGACTGTTGTAATCTGAGGACCTGTGTATATGATTTTGAATTCTGTTTTGCATTTCATACTTTAAGCAATTTCCCATATCACTTTAAGTTATTTTAAAATACTTGTAATGGTTTATAAGATTCAATTGGCTGTGTCCAATATCAAAATTTATTTATATAGCCTGACCTATGGTGGCCCAGTGGATAAAGCGTCACCCTGGGAACACTGAGGTCGCCAGTTCAAAACCCTGCACTGGTCTGGTCAAGGCACATATGGGAGTTGATGCTTCCAGCTCCTCCCCTTTCTCTCTCTCTCTCTCTCTCTCTCTGTGTCTCCTCTTTAAAATGAATAAATAAAAAGAAATTAAAAAAACAATTAAAAAATTTATTTATATATTAGTTAGTAGAAGATTGAGAATAAATGTAGGTTTACAATATTATATGTACTTTTGTGGTGAATGTAAAACTTTTTAACATCTCAAATTACTTTCCTAATCCAAATAGTATGTAGAATGACTAGATTAAAGGGTATAAAAGTTTTTAAGACTTGGGGCACTTAATGATTTTTAATTATATTAATGAAATGAAACAAATTATTTACAAAATCAATGTAACAGACTACACTTTTATGTATTATTTTATTATAACCTTTTTTAAAGATCTGTAAAATGTAAGATAATTGAAACTAACTTGTTACTACAAAGAGCATTTTCACCACATAAAATTTACTCAGAACCTGTAACAATAAAAAATAATTCTTCTCTACTAGACTTGATAAATGAATTTGGCAAGGTGGCAGGATATAAAATTAATATTCAAAAATCTGGCATTTTTATATACCAACAATAAACTGTCTGAATGAGAAATTAAGGAAACAATCCCCTTCAATATTGTAACAACAACAACAAAAAATAAAGTACCTAGGAACAAACTGAACCAAGGAGATAAAAGACTTGTAGTCGAAAACTTATCAAACATTGAAAAAGAAATCAAGGAAGATACAAACAAATGGAAGCATATACTATGTTCATGAATAGGAAGAATAAACATCATTAAAATGTCTGTATTATCTAAAGCAATCTATAAATTCAATGCAATTTCTATTAAAAAAACAAAGATATAGAAAATATATTCCCAAAATTTATATGGAACCAAAAAAGCATACGCATAGCCTCAGCAATCTTGAAAATGAAGAATAAAGTGGGAAGTATCACCCTTTCTGATATCAAGTTATACTACAAAGCCATTGTAATCAAAACAGCTTGGTACTGGCATAAGAACAGGCATACAATTCAATGGAACAGAACAGAGAAACCAGAAATAAACCCACGCCTTTATGGTCAATTGATATTTGACAAAGGAGGTAAGAGCATACAATGGAATAAAGATAGTCTCTTTTAATAAATGGTGTTGGGAAAATTGGACAGGTACATGCAAAAGAATGAAACTAGACCGTCAACTTACACCTTCACATAAATAAACTCAAAATGAATAAAAGAGTTAAATGTGAGTTGTGAAACCATAAACATCTTGGAAAAAAACAGTCAGAAAACTCTCCGATATCTCTTATAGCAATATTTTTGCCTATTTATCACGAAGGGCAAATGAAATAAAAGGACAAATGGGGCTATTTCAAACTAAAAAGCTTTTGCACAGCAAAAGACACCATGAACAAAATAAAAAGACAACCCATACAATGGGAGAATATATTCGCCAATACATTTGATAAAGCGTTAATAACCAAAATTTATAAAGAACTTATAAAACTCAACACCAGGAAGGTAAACAATTCACTTTAAAAATGGGCAAAAGAACTAAATAGACACTTCTCCAAAGAGGACATACAGATGACCAATATGGCAGATGATAAAATGCTTATTAGAGAAATGCAAATTAAAACTACAATGAGATACCACCTCACACCAGTCAGAATGGCGCTCATTAACAAAACAACACATAATAAGTGCTGGTGAGGATGTGGAGAAAAGGGAACCCTCCTGCACTGCTGATGGGAATGCAGACTTTTACAGCCACTGTGGAGAACTGTATGGGGTTTTCTCAAAAAATTAAAAATGTAACTGCCTTTTGACCCAGCTATCCCACTTTTAGGAATATATCCTAAGAATACCAAACCACTGATTCAAAAGAAGATATGCACCCCCCGTGTTTATTGCAGCATTGTTTATAATAGCCAAGATCAGGAAACAGCCCATATGTCTGTCAGTGGACGAGTGGATTAAAAAGCTGTGGTACATATACACAATGGAATACTACGTGGCCATGAAAATGAAGGAAGAAATCTTACCTTTTGCGATGGCATGGATGGACCTGGAGATTATTATGTGAAGTGAAATAAGCCAGGCAGAGAAAGACAAATATCATATGATCTCACTTATATGTGGAATCTAGTAAACAAAGTGAACTGAGGAATGTAATAGAAGCAGAGGTGGGGTCACGGGGACCAGAGGGATAGCTGTCAGAGAGAAGGAGGATGAGAGGATGGGATCAGAGAAGGTGAAGGGATTAGTAAAATTATATATACATAGCACAGAGATACAGATAACAGGACAGCAAATTCCAGAGGGAAGTGGGGAGGGAGTTAGGAGGAGGGGGGCAAATGGGGTTAATGGGAGACATGGGGGGGTGGGGCGTGAGGGTGTTATATTGAGTGGGACACGAGTCCATGTTAACACAATAAATTAAAATTGATAAAAATTTTGAAAAATGATTCTTCTCTTATGCATTGAAAAAAAAATTCAACATATAAATCCATAATTTTGGGCACATTTCATGACAAGGCCAAAAGTAGACATAAGAAAAAGATATGTGGCAATTATTACAGTAACACAGAATTGGTCAGCCACCTCAAGTTCTTGTGGCCAGTGAGGTCACTGGAGCTGCAGGCCAACATTTCTAACAAATTATGCATATTGAGGTCACATTGCTCCACTTGAGGCAGTTTTACATAATTGTAGTATTCTCTTTACAAAACCCCTAGACTTAAAAATATCCTTTTGTGCCCTCTAGTGTTTAAATTCATCAAAACTTTTGAGACATTTATTTCTTATTTCTAAACTACAACTAAACATCATTTCATTTCTATTTATACTCTATTTTTTCTTTTTATTAAATTTATTGGGGTAACACTGGTTAACAAAATTATACAGGTTCCAGGTGCACAATTCCACAACACATCATCTGTACACTGTATTGTGTGTTCACTCCCCAAGTCAAGTCTCTGGCCATCACCATTCACCCCGCCCCCACTTTGTATTTCCACCATCCCCCTTACCCCTGGCAATTACCACACTGTTGTCCATTTCCATGAGTTTCTTTTTTGGTCAATATTTAAACCCCCATGCCCTGCTGACTGCAGTTTGTCTATATCAGAAGGTGGCCAAACACACATATGGTTGCAATATTTTTGAAATGTACTTAATTTTTTTCAGTTCAAAGGGAGCTAGAGCAGGGACTGGAAAACTACCATGGGGCAATACCCAGCCACCACCTGTTTCTGTAGATAAAGTTTTATCAGAACACATCATGCTCATTCATTTCATATTATTTATCATTGCTGCATTTGCTCTGCAATGACAGAGTTGAGTAGTTAACCTCAGAGACCTTAAATCCTACAAAGTCTGAAATATTTATTAGCCTGTTCATCACAGAAGAAGTTTGCTGACCCCTCAGCTAAATAATCTCTCTGATACTTAGATTGGATGAAGAAAAAACAATACATGTATTTTCCGAAAGATGTCATGCTATTTTACAATGTCCTTTACTTCTACTCCTTTCCATCCACTGCGAAAATAACTAGTTAAAATGAAGAGGGTTGTAGGCCAGTTGATTAGCTTTGTGGCTCAAGAACCAATTTTGTAATTTTTTTCATTGAAAACATTTGCAGTACTTGAGTTTTGTAATGTCTACTCAGGGTGATAACATTGACTCCATCCTGATGACTTTTATATTGATATGATTATTTTGGAGAGAATATAATGAGACCAGGGGACCAAGAAATTTCTTGCCTCCTGTGCTACATCATCTTTTACTGACTATCTAGAATTTAGCCTAGGAGCAGATTTAGTGCCCCCATCTCTATTTTTATGCATATAATAATAAATCTTGCATTTACTTTTACAAACACATACAGTCTTTCAAGGATAAAGTAAACATACCATTTATAGTTCACATGGTGTTTGCTTCAGTTTTATGCTTGATTCAAATCTCACATAATCACTTCTTTCATATATGAATGAAAGCACAGTGCACAATAATAAGGCCATACTCCAGTGTGGGCATCTTAACAGGCTACCTTCCTTCCCCAATACAAATCCCACACCTTCCTAAATCCCTCTCATATTTTATTTTTTTGTGTATCTAAAAGCTTTATTTAAACATTCTTCTTTTTATGTGAAATGGTTGATATATATTTCATCAGAGCCTTTGTGTGTATCTGTGTATGTGTGGTTTCCAGGAAGTGGATACATTTTATTACCTTCTAAATGAAAATTTCACTTCTGGTTCAAAATGGTTACAGCTATTCCTTTTTCAAAGATACACATCAGCAATACCCTGGTCAAAAATTTTGCACAATAACGGAAGAAGGCATAAAACCAAGGGCTTACAAAAGTGATTGAAACAGTTTCTGGTTGATTGCCTTTGCTCATGAAAAGGCATCTTATTCTTGTGACACGCCTTCATGGCCATTGTAAGTTATGTACCTGGAGCTGAGGGTTGCTGCCTTCTCAGCCTTACAATTTCTCACTGCATGCATTTTTTTTTTTGCTTTTTGCATATATTTATCCACACCCTGCAATACAATCCCTTCCCTTGTATCTGACATAAAAATAATTTCAACACAGGCTCAAATACAAACCCTGCATATATTTACTTTATGGAATCACATACTTAAAACTCCTGAATCGAATACTTAAACCAACAATGTTACCTTTCAAATATCTGCAGTTATCATAACAAAATGCATGACAAAACAAATAATCTTTTAGGCCCAGTTTCAAAAGCAATTAAAATAAAAATAGAAAAAAGTGACATCATACCTCTATTCCATAAGCAAAATAAATTATTTTCAAACTTACCTGCAAAAGAAAAGAGAAAAAAAACAATAAATGTCAAATCAGAGTATATTTAGGTCTTTTATTTGAAGTAAATTAGGCACAATTGTGATCCTAAACATAGTTAATTTAATTATCATTATGTGGTTCATTCTTTTTTTTTTTTTTTATCTTTTCCAAGTGACAGTAGGGGAGCTAGAGAGACAGATTCCCGCACACGTCCTGACTGAGACCCACCTGTCAACCCCCATCTTGGGCCAGTGCTCTGCCCACCTGGGGCCATGCTCACAACTGAGATATTTTTAGTGCCTGAGGTGGAGGTTCTAAGGAGCCATCCTCAGTGCCCAGGGCTGATGTACCTGAACTAATCAAGTCATGGCTGCAGGAGGGAAAGAGAGAGAGAGAGAGAGAGAGAGAGAGAGAGAGAGAGAGAGAAAGAGGGAGAGAGAGAGAAAAGTGGGAGGGGGGAGAGGTGGAGAAGCAGATGAGTGCTTCTTCTGTGTGCCCTGACTGGGAATCAAACCTGAGACATCCACACACAGCACTGACACTCTACCACTAAATTATGAGTAGAGTTCTTTTCCATAGGTAGCCTAAATCTAGTAGAGGAATTTTTAGAACACAAACTTAAATAATTCCCTTGACTGAGAAAATCCATGCATTACAAAACATATTTTTGAGAGTCAAATATAAACAATGGGGAAAAATGCTTCACAGTCAGACTGACTTGAGGCTAAATCTCAGTTTTATGATAGCCTGGTAACTCAAGTTATATTCTTTGAGACTCAGTATTCCTTAAATTTTTTTTCTTTTTAATATATTACTTTGAGTGAGTGAGAGAGAGAGAGAGAGAGAGAGAGAGGAAGAAGGAGAGACAAATAGAGAGGCAGATATTGATTTGTTGTTCCATTTATTTATGCATAAATAATTCATTGGCTGATTCTTGCATATGCCCTGACTGGGGATCGAACCCATAACCTTGGCATATGGGGACGACACTCTAACCAACTGAGCTATCTGTCTAGGATGAGACTCAGTTTTCTTATCTGTAAAATGAAGACACATATTTAGCCAGTTGGATTATTCTGACCGACCATTAGATGAGGTCATGTTGTAGAAGCTCAATAAATATTAATTGCCTTCTTGAATTCCTGTAAGCTTCTTCTTTTTATGTCAATACTTTGCAGAAGGACAGGTGTTTAATGTTGTATATAAAGCATGACAGAGATTTTGGCAATTTAAAATAGAAAAGATAAAACAAATTCTACTTTTCCTTGTCCTCTTTATAGTTTCACAAAATTAGTATATATAAAATATGAGCTATCTTCTATATGCTGAGAAATTTATTTTCTATTGTAAATTTAAGCATTTCACTCAGAATTCAAGCAATTATTTGAGAGTATAGCAGTCTGTAGCACAGCCTTTATGTACCACATATACACAGAATGGCACCTGTTACTGACCCTTTCACTCTTTCATAGCCTCACTAGCCTTCTCTCCTTTCCTGTAAACAGCAAGGGTGCTCCAGCATCAGGGCATCTGCATTTGCTGTTTCCTCTGTCCAGGAATCCACACTGCCTATTCCTCATCCTCTTGAAGTCCTACCTCAAAGGGTTTTTCTTCAGTGAGGACTAATCTGACTTCCCCATTTAAAATTCCAACCTTGGCCTTGGCCTCTGCTTTTAACTCTCCTTCCTTTGCAATATCTTTTCCTAGCACTCTAAGCTTCTAACATACTGCATAACACTATACAATTTATGTTAATGCGTCTCCCTGCTCCTAACACTGTATATAAGTTATACAAAGACAGGGGTTTCTGTATCTACTGTTTATTATTAAATACCCAGGTCTTACAACAATGTCCAATAAATAGAAGTTATTCTAGAACATTTGTTTAAAGGATGAATATAACATATAAAAAAGAGCAAAATATAAACATGAAAGTATACACATATCATACAAATATTTTATTTACATGCTTGCTTTATTTTTATAAATATATTTTTATAGAAATAAATATTTATATATTTATCACATATATGAATATTTACCTAAATCTTAATCTAGAAGCAAATCATTTTACTTTTACTTAATTATGATGAGAGAAACTGGGATGGTCATTAGAGCTGTTAGCTAGTATTTCCAGCTGTCCACCTAACAGAAAAAGGCATAAAAACACTTCCCAAATTATTGCATGAGATACTTATTTGTGAGATGTTAAGAGTTTTGTTGAATAATATAAGTAAGGAAAAGGCTACAGAGTCAAACAGTTTGAAAAATGTTGGCTCAGCAATTTTAAAGAAAAACATTTTTTCTCTGCAGGACTTATAATAGCTTTGGATGTAATAACTGGAATGTGAGTATTTTAAAAGGTGGAGAACATTTACAGAATGATTGAACTATTCCCCAGACATGAGTTAATATCACAGTAAGCCATCTTTTAGAATACTATTTTGGAATGAATGCACAACACATCTTAAACCAAGTTTTATACCAATCACACAGTGTTTCTATTACTCCTACAAGAATTCTTTTACTTAACCAGAGAGGTAAAATGAATAGCTAATCACTTGAAAAACAGCATGACTGTACAGAGAAATAAAACATGCTAATTTATTTTCAGGTGAGTGTTTTATCTGTTAGATCAAATTGCCTGCTAAATTAAAATTAATCATAATATTTGAATTACAATCATTTAATGTAAAATTTCTTCTCCCAGGACAGTTTACACTAAAAGTCAATTTCTCAACATTCTAAAATTTGTTCAAGCAAGCTATGTATATTTTTAAGTCTATCTTTGTATCTCTAGTTTATCCTGTGCCAAAATGTTCTCAGTGGAGTGTCATTTCCATTAGATACTATGAAATCAATCAAACAAAAAAGTTACATATTTAATAAAGTTTGAAATATTCTGCATAGTGTCACTTTCGTGAAGATTTAAAATATTTACTCAGTCTGTTATATCAGTTAGTTATACATTGGTTTAATTTTGTGAATAACAGCTTCTTTTGCCATATAGAACCATTGTGAATGTAGCTTCTATTGATATATGGAACTAGCATTCTACAAAACCTACTATGGAACATAATGACTTAGACTACTAGGGTTTTTAATAGCAAGAGATGAAGAAAACATAAACTATTGTGAAATAGTTAAAGGGAAAGAATAGTTAAAAACAAAAATAAGAGTTCCAATGGCCCTGAATGACAGAGCTGATTTTTATGAATGTACCTGATTTCTCAATGAGGAAAGAAAGAGAACACAGAGAACTAGGAGCTGGATTATATATATATATTTAGGGTACAGGGCCCATTGAACAAATGTGGCAACCTCATACTGTCATGACTTCACTTACCCATGGATGTGGGTTCAAGACTAAGCTGAAATTCCAAAACACATTTGTTTTGGACAGAAGAGACATCAAGGATCTTTGACACACCATGAATAACATAAACCTAATATGCAAATTTTACTTTGTTGAGTCAGGAAATTTAAGAAATAAAAACTATAAAGATTAATATTTATCTTATGGACTCAAACAATAAAGTGAAAACATTTCATCATGATTTTATTCCTCTATTTATTTATTTTATAAAATTATGTGAGGTTTTGGGGATGTAGAGATAATGAGATCAAAACTTTGTTTTTGGGCCCTGACTGGTTGGCTCAGCAGTAGAGATCAGCCTGACCTATAGAAGTCCCTGGTTTGATTTCCGGTAAGGGCACAGAGGAGAGGCACCCATCTGCTTCTCCACCCTTCTCCCTCTCCTTTTTCTCTGTCTCTTCCCCTCCCACATCCATGGCTGCACTGGAGCAAAGTTGGCCCAGGGGGCTGAGGATGGCTCCATGGCCTCTGCCTCAGGTGCTAGAATGTCTCTGGTTGCAATGGAGCAATGGCCCAGATGGGCCAAACCTCACCTTCTGGTGGGCATGCTAGGTGGATCCTGGTTGAACACATGTGGGAGTCTGTCTGCCTCCCTGCCTCTCTCCCCCCTCCCCCTGCTTCTCACTTCGGAAAGAAAAATAAATAAAAACTCTGTTTTTACCTCCAAACTTCTTTATCTTTTTTTTTTTTTGTATTATGTAGGAGTTTAAAATATGGACTCCAGAAACAGGACATAAAATAATATTCAAAATTGTGAGTATACTTGCATTTTTAAAGGGACTTCTCTTTCTTTTCTGATCAGTTTTGTAAGATTTCTAACAGAGGGTCTCATAAGTCATGTTTATGATATTTAGTAATATCTTTGTTGGGACCTTCATTTTAGATATTTTAGAAATTTAAAGACATTGCAACACCTACTAATAGTTTATGAGATTGGTTACAAAATGATTAATTATATAAACTTTCAAAATACTTTAAAATTTTTATTTTGTAGCTAAGGCAGAGAGAACCACTTTATCCAAAGATCTTATTTGAATGAGAAAATGAAGTGCCCACAAGATGGCTCTCTATAATCTTGGATATATGAGTTTACCAAACCAATTTCTCAAAAAGCTATTTGTAACATCATCTTTTCACTTAAAAATTGCACATGTACAATAAAGAATTCTCCATCATTGTTTTATGTACATGCGTGAACATTTAGCAATGCCTGACAAAGTGTTTGTCGATATTTTGGGGGTAAATAGGCCAATGAACATATATTTCAGACATTCCAGAATAAGTTATTGCATTATTAGTACATTATTATTTATCTACTACAGATGTAGTCCTGTACTATGCATGGTGGTGGATTTGAAAACAAACAAAAGAAGTTAAAGTTTAAAGAGCAAATCATGGTTTTTATTTTGGGGGCTAGAAAAGAGTTTTGTACTAAAACATTTCAGAGAATATTTAAATGAAAAATTATTGCTATAGACAAATCACTAATATAAAAGGAAGAAGAGACATAAATATGGCATTAAATTAGATAAAGAAACCTTATGAGGTTAACTTGCCCTATAAACAGCTGCAAGATTTCTATGAAAAGGTAAGAAGAAAGGGCAAAGAGTATAAGAAAAAGCTTGGGATTATGTAGTCATGACATGTAAGAACATGGCCTTCTTGCAGTTTGAGGTAGGTGATTTATAGAGAGTATTGAAAGCTATTCCAAAGGGAAGGAAAGGTAATTAATATTTATGAAGGGCATACTATGATTCATGCTGTGATTAAGTGATGCCTCTACCTTGATAATACATCTATGGGACTTTCATTGAAGTATTGGAATTGTAATGCTGTATTTGGGTGTTTTGAAGGTAGGTGGTTCTTTGCTATGTTGCATTAATCTAGTGTACAAACACCTAGAGAGAGAAAACTTCTCAGAGAGGAAATTGGAACTAAGAAGGTGGGCTGTTTGTAAGCATAGATGGAGACTAATCTTCTCTGCCTTGATTCTCAGTGTCTTGGGTGATCACTGTCTTTTAGAGCTCTCCTGTGTTAAGAATAAAGATGGTCTCTGCTGCCTGGTGTGGGGTGGAAGCCAGAAAAGAAGCTTCGCATCAGAGACTGAATAAAATATCTCCTGTAAGTCAAATGATCTAGTTTTGTGGGGTTTTTGTTTTTGTTTTTACAGGGACAGAGAGAGAGAGAGTCAGAGAGAGGGATAGATAGGGACAGACAGACAGGAATGAAGAGAGGTGAGAAGCATCAATCATTAGTTTTTCATTGTCATTGCGACACCTTAGTTGTTCATTGATTGCTTTCTCACATGTTCCTTGACCGCGGGCCTTCAGCAGACCGAACAACCCCTTGCTGGAGCCAGCAACCTTGGATTCAAGCTGGCGAGCTTTTGCTCAAGCCAGATGGGCCCGTGCTCAAGCTGGCGAGCTCGGGATCTTGAACCTGGGTCTTCTGCATCCCAGTTTGACGCTCTATCCACTGCACCACCGCCTGGTCAGGCTCATGTTGTTTTGATATTACATATTTCTTTTTGTCAGAAAAGTCGTGCTTAAAAATGTCTGCTCTGTGTCAGCTGTTGATAACAACAAAAGGAGAATTTATTAAACCCATATTTGGATCAAATTGGGTTAATAGCAGCAATATCTCTAAAGAATGATGATATAGTGAAAATAAAAACTAGAAAAACCTCAGGAATAAGAGTTCATAATAAGAGGAAAGACAGCTGAGGTATATGGTTTAGCTGTCTTACTTCAAGTTGAGAATTTTTCCACACTGAACTCCAAATTTGTAAGTCAGATTGTCTATTCAACATCCCCTTATAAACATCTTCCATTATCACATTCAAACAGTTTCCAATCTTTCTTTTTCAAGCCTTCTTTTTCTGATGTCTTGTCCCATCTCAGTTTTTGACAACCACACTCTTCCAGTTGCTCAGCCCAAACCTAAAGTCTATTTCCAAATTAGTAGTCAAATGTTCTTGTTCCAGCCTGTAAAAACTCCTTATCAGCTGACTATTTCACTCAGAATTAAGGCTAAAGTCACCAATAACATCTTCAAGGTCCTACAGAAATTGCCATTCTCATCCCTTCCCCTAAGTCCCTTATGTTTCATCTCCAACTTTGTCTCCTTTTCTCTTCATGTTGCTTCTTCACTCCAGCCCTCGGGACCTCCTTATTGTTCCACAATCATGGCAGCAAGACTTCCTGCTTTCCTTCTGCTGAGGACCTCTTTTCTCACATACCCATTTCCTTTATGTATTTACTGAAATGCCACCTTTTCATGGCATCTGTACTGACCACCCTACTTAAAATTCTACCACATACACACAATATTCAGTAACCTCTTCCTTGATATATTTTTATTCTTAACATTTATTATAAAATCTATTTATCTATCATCTATCACCTATTATTTTTTATTATCTTTTATCCCCCCAACAAGTATCATGAGGTTAGAATTATTGTCAGTTTTGTTCACTGCTGCATCTCCTCCAACACATAGAATAAAGCTAGAAACATAGTATGTCTTCAATAGATATTTATTGAATAAACTTTTCTTTTAAATCAAGTCTTGCTTTATTGTGTTCTCCTAAAAAATCAGAAAATTTGCCAACATTGGCCTGTGTTTTCACATGGCGGTAACTTTTAGAAGCTTAAATGTAGCTGCCCAGGCAGATGAGGACGCACTTTCCCATTGGCCAGGATCAACATTTGCCTGCCTCGTTTGCATCACCTGCCTGGCCCATGTTGATGTGTGAGTTGAAATTCTGCTGGGAGAGTCCTGAATGGGGAGTGACAGAATCAAATGAGGGTTTTCAACATGTCATCTGAGAGTATTGGTTAGGATTGATGCAATGAGCTTGGAGGCAGACATGCCAGTTAGTATCTCTTATATAAGTCCAGGTGTGAATAGATGAGATGAATGTGAGGCTAACATGCTGGAGAGTGAAGAAGAGAGGAAGCAGAGTTTGAAGGAAGGATTAAAAAGAACTTGAGGATGAATCTGATAATTAAAAGGAAAAAAAAAGAAAGAATACTGGAGACTAAAATTTCTAGACTGGTTGATTAGAAGAATGGTAATTCGGGTGTTAAAAGAAAACCTAGGAAAGAGTCAACTTAAGAGATCAGAAGACCTACATATAGAAATACACTAATATCAGTCAAAATAACTTGAGTTTGAAGACACAGATTCAAAGGTATTTGATAATACAAAATAACACTGGGATTAATAACAAAGATAAGGATTCAATTTTACATAGTGTATATATACTGCTTATGAAAAGGTGCATTATGATCAAGATCATTTCTAGAATATAGAACAAGAGATTGGTATGAGAGAGAAGATTCCCAATTGCAGGTCAAGTGGTTAAAATAAGATTCAAAGGCGAACTCCTTTCCTTCCGCCACCTAAAGTATACTCACCTACACAGACACAAGTGTTAATGATTTAGTGTGTTGAAAATGGCTGCCTCCACACTATGTGTGTGACTCACCTTTGCCCATTCCATCTCTAAAATACTCATCCTGGTGAATACAAATTATACATGGTAGCATGGGTTTTTGAAGTTTCCTTCTTATTGCTTTACTGACGTTATATTTCCAAACCATATGTACTCTTTGGAAATTTCTGAGTCACATAGTTATATCTGGTTTTTAAAATATTAATTTTATAAAGCGACCATTTTAAATCAAATACAGTACAAAATTCTTTAGCAAAGGCCATTCACAACATACAGCACCATGTATTTAATAGGTGGTCTTTCCTCTTCTCTTCCCTTCCCTTCCTTTCTTTTCCTTTCCTTTGAAACTTAAATAAAAGTAAAGTTTTATAATTCCAGAAAATATGTACTTTAATTAAAAGTGGTGGATACAGCTAAAGACAATAAGAACAGAATAAAAAGACAAACCACACAATGGGAGAACATATTCGACAGCACATCTGATAAGGGGTTAATAACTAAAATTTATAAAGAACTAATAAAACTCAACACCAGGAAGACAAACAACCCAATCAAAAAATGGGCAAAAGAAATGAATAGAAATTTCTCCAAAGAGGACATACAGATGGCCAATAGGCATATGAAAAAATGCTCAACATCACTAATCATTAAAGAAATGCAAATTAAAACCACAATGAGATATCACCTCACACCAGTCAGAATGGCGCTCATCAGCAAAACAACACAGAATAAGTGCTGGAGAGGATGTGGAGAAAAGGGAACCCTTCTGCACTGCTGGTGGGAATGCAGACTGGTGCAGCCACTGTGGAAAACAGTTTGGAGATTCCTCAGAAAATTAAAAATCGAACTGCCTTTTGACCCAGCTATCCCACTTTTAGGAATATACCCTAAGAACACCATAGCACTGTTCGAAAAGAAGAAATGCGCCCCCATGTTCGTGGCAGCATTGTTCACAATAGCGAAGATCTGGAACCAGCCCAAGTGTCCGTCAGAAGACGAGTGGATTAAAAAACTATGATACATATATACTATGGAATACTACTCAGCCATAAGAAACGATGACATCGGATCATTTATAACAAAATGGATGTACCTTGATAACATTATACGGAGTGAAATAAGTAAATCAGAAAAAAAGAAAAACTGAGAACAGCATGATTTCATACATAGGTGGGACATAAAAGTGAGAATATGAGACATGGACAAGAGAGTGGTGGTTATGGGATGGGGGGAGGGAGGGAAGAGTGGGATAGGGAGGAGGGGAGGGACACAGGGAAAACCAGATAGAAGGTGACAGAGGACAATTTGACTTTTGGTGACGGGTATGCAACATAATTGAATGATAAGATAACCTGGAGATGTTTTCATTGTACATATGTACCCTGATTTATTGGTGTCACCCCATTAGAATTAATAATAATAAAATATATATATATATATATAAAAGTGGTGGATAAAGGTGATAAAAGTTTTCTTTAAGTTTTTTAAAACAAGTATAGTTTATATATAGACTGAAAATACTGTTTTTATTCTGTTATTAAGGGTCATTGCCTTGAGGGGTCTAATGTTTCAGATTTGGGATCCTCCTTTCTTTGACTTGAAGGCATCATAAAGCATTTTCCATCTTTAATGCTCTTAAGTGATTTCATGTGAGCGGGCAGAATAAAGTCTATCATTTTGGCTGCCACACAGCTCTACTGCAGCCTGTTCTCTGTATTGTCAGATGAATGACAGCTGATAGAACCAAGCCTGTATCCTGTCTCATAGACAAGCCTTCATGCCTAGAAGAAGGAATGTGCCCCTGAAGCATTCTGTAGGTTGTTTGACTAACATGATGTCACTGTCATTGTTGGCAAAAGAGAAACTAGCAAATCACTACATATAGTAGGTAAAATGCCACCCTCGCAATTCCTGTAGGCATATTTTCCTCACTCGCATCTTGTCTTTTTGCCAAGGGCAGGCTTCTGGGCCAAGATGTTTTACCATCCCAGAATTTTTTTTTTTCCCAGTGTGTAGAAAGATAATTAATATTACCATTAAAGCATGTGTTGCCACTAATATTCATTCCGTTGATGCTATCAATGTGCGCAGAAATGAACACAAAGAGTGAATTAACAACTTCTTGAGCACAGTTCCAAACTGTTAAAGGATTTTAAAATATATTAACTTTAAAAATCTTTACAAAAATCTTATGAACTTAGCATTACCAACCTCATGTTAGGTAAAAGAGGAAACTATATTAATAGTTATTCCTCGTAGTGATATTAGCAGTACCAATAGCTAGCATGAGTATTTACTATGTGTTAGGTACTACATATATGTGCTATATATGTGTCTGCATATATATATATATACATGTATATGTGCATATATACACACTATAGTGTATATACACACTATGTATATATGTAAATACACACTATATATACATATGGTATATATAGTGAATATATATAGTGTATATATATAAAGTATATATAAATTCTGTATATATACTATATAAATACATTCTAAACTCACAAGACTTTGTGAGAATTAAGAACATTGCATTTTTTCATTTAAAAATGAGAAAACTAATATTAATTATGAATAATGCTAATAATAGTAATAATAGCTAACATTGAGAGTTTAAGATGTGTCAGCATATTATGTATATGCATTACAGATATTACCCCATTTAGTCTTCACAGAGGTTGCCATTACCATTCTGGTTTTAGAGATGATGAAACTAAGAATTCAAGGACAAATAGCCAGTAAAGGGGAGCCTGGGTTTGATCTTCACCAGTGTGCTAGACTATAGACAACACATTCTGGAAATTCTGGTGTGAGACAGGTTGCTGCAACAAGGAGTTAATACCAAGTGAAATATGTTTTACAATATATTATATCAATTGGAAATTAAAATTGAAAATCTGTGTTTTGAGGTCCCACTATGTGTAAAGATGTGCACTAAGCAGTGGGACAAATGCAAAATGTAGATAATACACAAGGCCCAACTTCACAAGAACTTGTGACCCCATGGGGGAGAGAAAGATGTGTGTGAATAACGCATGAGTGAATGAGATGGGCAGAGCTGGGAGGAGAGCAAGTGAGAGATGAGCCTATCTTGGCTGGAATGCTAGGCTTATGCTGTGGAACACGGGGGTAGTCCATTGTAATAGTCAAGCTTTTCACTGGACTATTTGTCTTTCTCAATTGACCCCCTTTACATTTAATTCTGCTGATGATGTTGCTCTTGCAGCTGTTGGTTTCCTCAATTAACAGAAAAGAAAGAGGGAATAGTAGGAGGCCATTGGCTGCTGCCACTCAGCAACGGAACTGGGCTGCCCTAGAGGAAAAAGTCTGAACGTTGTGCGATTGTTTGTTCACTTCATTCCTAGCACACCTGTCTGTCAGGAAGCTGGGCAGTCAAATAAGCCAAATAAATTTGTGCTGAAAGCACTTTATTTGGACAAAGCACAGGAATTTTCTGTCAAATCAAGGAGCCCTCATATCCTGTGTTCTGCCTACCATGTTGGAGGTAAAAAAATTCTTTGGCATGCTTTTGGGGCAATGGGAATTTTGAACCTGCAAAGAGCAGCCTGGGTCACAGTAATCCTGAGTGAAGGTGTTACTCTAAAGAAGTCAAATGTATTCTGCAAAGCTTTGCACAGAAACAACTTCCTTATGCTACTGTTTCACTCAAGTAGGGTCAAGAATGGCATGGAATCGTAGGTTTTATTTTACTCTATGTAAGGATGATTGTCGCCACATTTAAGTGTGAACTCAACAGCTTAGTTATATAGTAACTTCTTTATATCCTGATTATTTTATCAGTGAGAAGACCAGAGGTGGCGAGTATTATTTATAAATCATCTTTTGAGTGAGAGCTGCAATAGGATAATTTAATATCTGAACCATGCAACTGCCATCAATATCTGCAAACTCACTCATCACCAGTGAATTTGCTGGTTTGGCCGGCCAAGTGTTCATGTCTCTTCTCTCTTGAAAGGTTAGGGAAAGTCGGCCTCACCTCTGCCAATACAGGGCACTATCAGTTCTTGGTAAGTGATGAGGTTAAATTTACCACATATTAAAGGGGAAATGGAATATTCCACTGAAACATTACCAATATAAGACATCTAACTGTGGTCATGCTAATAAACACAGAGGACATTATCACATTTGAAAATTTGGTTGTCCTGGTTCTCTTTAAATTTATAAAAGAATGAAGCCCCCCCTCCAATTTGTATGACATAGGCTGGGAACCAGAAACAGGGGTCTTTTGTGCCATCCCCTCACTGTGAGTCTCCAAAACTCTTAAGTCCTATCTTCTGGTATTTAACTCCATAATTTCAATTGACTTTCTATTATGGACAATGAGAATTTCACATTATTTCACCCTCTCACTTTCTCACTTCCCTCCTTCCAAGTTACACAACAGTTGTTGGTTAAATGAATATTCAGGATTCACATTATTCTGCAAAGTAATGTTTACTGATAAGCCAAATAGTGTGTCTTATTGAACAGTGGTTTATTGAAAAACCATTTGTATTTTTCTGGAGGTATAAATTGCCTCCATTATTTATTTGCTTAATTTTATGTGGCATTATCACTAATTCTTCCAGAACTCTGTAAAATAATGTGCTAAAACCCTTTGTAAAGTATTTTCTGCCTGGGCCAGACACATCAATTATTTTATCAGTTCCTTCACACTTGATTGATGATTTAAACTGGGTTTGGAATTCTGGGTGCAAATTATTTTCACTTAGAATTTTGAATGCATTGCTCTATTGTCCTTAAGGCATCAGTGTGCTTTTGGGAATATAAATATCAGATATGCTCCTATCAGAAATGTAACCTGTAGGTTTTTCTTCCTCTCTAGAAGATTTTAGGACCTTCTATTTGTATCTGGTAGTCTGAAATGTCAAGAGATGTCATTTGTCTAGTCTGTTTTCCTTCATTGTGCTTGGTACTCATGCACTTTTTTTTTTTTTTTAAGACAAAAAGAGAGAAAGGGGGTTGGGAGGTTGTTTTTCATATGTGCCTTGACCAGGCAAGCCCAGGGGTTTGAACCAGTGACCTCAGCATTCCAGGTCTATGTTTATTCACAGTGCCACTTCAAGTCACACCTCTTATAGGCCCTTTTTTTAAAAAAAAATTATTTATTTTTCTTAAGTGAGAAGTGGGGAGGCAGAGAGACAGACTCCCGCATGTACCATGCACCTGGATCCACTTGGCAAACCACCTACCGGGGAATTCTCTGGCCATCTGGGGCAGTTGCTCCGTTGCTTGGCAATGAGCTATTTTAGCACCTAAGGAAGACTATGGAGCCATCCTCAGCACCCAGGGCCAACTTGCTCCAACCAAGCCATGGCTGCAGGAGGAGAAGAGAAAGATAGAGAGAAAGAAGAAAGAAGGGGAGGGGTGGAGAAGCAGATGGTTGCTCCTGTGTGGCCCTGACTGGGAATCAAACCTGGGACTTCCACACACTGGGCTGATGCTCTACCACTGAGCCAACCGAACAGGGCTCATGAGCCTTTTTAATGAAGAATAAAATGTCCTTCAATTTGAGGACATTTTTTGTTATTATTATTTTTTTTGATAAGCTCATCTTCTCTTTCCTCTCTATTTTTTTTCTTTCTCAAACTTCTAATAGATATTAGTCATAGAGTATTTTTCCAATTTTATTAATTTCTGTTGTCCATCTCGTTATCATTACTTGTTGGTAGATTTCTAAAACTTTATCTTTTAGCTCTCCATTGAATTTTTAATTTTATATATCGTTTTAAGGTTTAGTTCTCTTTTGTTCTTGTTGTTTTTATATGCTATCACTTTGTTTTATGAATGTAATGTCTTTATCTGAGAATATTTTTCCTGAATCTTCTTTTTGTTTCTTAATTTTTTGTGTGTGTGTATGGCAGAGACAGAGAGAGTCAGAGAGAGGGACAGATAGGGACAGACAGACAGGTAGGGAGAGAGATGAGAAACATCAGTTCTTCATTGTGGTTCCTTAGTTGTTCATTGATTGACTTCTCATATGTGCCTTGACTGGGGGCTACAGCAGACCAAGTGATCCCTTGCTCGGGCCAGTGACCTTGGGAACAAGCTGGTGAGCCTTGTTCAAACTCGGTGAACCCGCGCTCAAGCTGGCGACCTCGGGGTCTCGAACCTGGGTCCTCCGTGTCCCAACCCGATGCTCTATCCACTGCGCCACTGCCTGGTCAGGCCTGTTTATTAATTTATTTTCACTTATTCTTATTATTACCACTACTACTACTGTTATTATTTTTATCTGTCTGTTTTAGAGTTTATGTTTGGGTTTGGGAGCCCTGATTGTCAATTCATATTAAAGAGGAAGTCACTAAAATACTGACTGAAAGGTCTGTATGAATTATGTGGGTATTGTCTTGGGATCCACTGTAGGGTATTGGGAAATAAAGAACCTTGGTTTTTCCACTGGACAACCACCTAATGCTAGAATCTGTAGGTCTTTTCTCTGGGGGGTGATTTCACTTTTCTAGAGGACTCTTCAATCTCCTGCCTATGCATCATAAGCCTAACTGACAGAGTTTTTGTCCCTAAGTGCTACTAGAGAATCCAGGGCTTTGTTGTTCAACGGGCAAACTTTTATTTTTCTCCTTTCACTGTGCCTGGTACTTCTAAGTCTGAACTCCTCTTGTTTCATCGTGGCCTAGAACAAATGTCCAATCTTCTGATGAGCATGGATCATGGAACTGGTTTCCTTGCAGGGCAGAGTGAGCGGAGGACCTGTGAAAGAGTCCACTTCCTGTGCAGATTTTTCATCAATCTCCACCTAGTTTTAAGCATACTTGGTTACTCAATTCCCAAGTCTTTTCAGATTTCTGTGAAGGGAATTGTTTGCTTCTCCTGACACACTCCTCTGTGGGTACTTTGTAATTAGCATTCTCAATTTGTAATTGCTAATTTTTCTACTTTCCATTTCTAACATAATTCTTTCCCATCTCAGTTGGCTCCTTTTTTACTGCTCTATCCTTGGGAATTTATACTCTTCTATTCCCTCACCATCATTTTAAGAGGGGATTTTCAAAGGTAGCAACTGAAAAAGGTTCTGTTAGCTTGCTAGAGCTGCCATAGAAATATCACTGACTGGGAGGTTTAAACAACAGAGACTTGTTTTTTCACAGTTCTGGGGATTAGATGTCTAAAATCAGTGTCAGCCAGTTGGGTTTCTTCTGAGACCTCTCTCTTTGGCTCACAGATGGTGGCCTTCCTGCTTTGTGTTCACACAGATGTTTTTGTGTGTGTACATGTCAGGGGTATGTCTTTGTGTGTCCAAGTTTCTTCTTCTCATAAGAACACAAGTCATATTGGATTGGGACTCACCCTAAAGATCTCATTTTAACTAAATCATATTTAAAGATCTTACCTCCAAACATGGTTGCATTCTGAGCTACTGGGGACTACAACTTCAATATATGAATTTGGGGGGGGGCACAATTCAACCTATAACAAAGATCATGTTTAAAAATTGTTTTTAAAAAAATTCTTAATGCTTCCCCAAGCATCTTTAAAATATCCTGTATCCTTTTACTTAAAGACACCAGGCTATGTATCCAAATGAGTCATCTTCTCCATGAAATAGCACACCATTAATTAATTCACTCATTAGATAATAATATTGGGCATCTATTTTTTGTAAGGTTCTTAATTTAGCAGCACAAGAAATACAAAAGTAAGTCAGACCCAACTGCTGACGCTGAAAGGGTTTCATTGAAAGGGATAAGAGCAGAAGTCTTCATCACTTTGTTATAAATTTTTATGCAATGTTTTAGAACTTAAAATATTTATCAACTCCTTAATGGTGATTCTTTTGAAAAAAAATGTAAAAGAGTATTTTCAAGGTGGTACTAATGTATCTCATCTTTTACAGTGAATGCAATATTTCAAATTTTTACTTACTTATTTTTTAAATCACTCTTGTTTTCCAGAAGTCAGACACATGTAAAGGTTGCCTCTTAACTACTTTTGCTTACCCTCATTTCGATTTTCAACTGAAGAACAGAAAGTTATGAGTTAAATAGCATTGAAAGGATTTGCCCTCTGCTCCACTTACACACCCACACCCACCCTCTCCTTGGGGCAAGCTGAAGAGCACACGGATCAGGGGAAGAGCTGCTCACAAGAGTGCACATGCTGTGGACGGAGAGCTAAGATGAACGCAGTATCTGCAGCACATGACAAACCTCAGCAGTCAGGCCCATGGCTTTTCTCACTTGGCAAACACATGGAGTTGAAGTGCATGGCTACATCTCTTGTTTCTAAGGGGTATTGATCCATGGAAAAAATATGAATGATTAACTAAACATAAGCAGTAAGAGGTTGTTACTTTGTACTGGCAATCTCTTCCTTGACCATCTATATAAACTGCATGCAGAATGAGTACAAACAATAAGTAAATTATCCCTTTACTTATTAGCAAGATATCCTGGTCCTTTATCAAAATATGAGCATCAATTTTGGACCTACTTGGGACTCCTTAAAAAGAAGGCATAACCTGCTATCCCTGGAATGTTCTGTGCATATATCTCCCTGCCCTCTTACTGGCTACAGGTTAAGATGACAATTTATACAATGTTTTCTTCACTCTGTGTCTGTCATAGTCATTTTCTATATTGGGCATGACTGGTGCTGTATTACGGTCCAGATGTGAAATCTAGCCAACCTTAAAATCTGCTGATGCTGGAGAACATTTGGGAAAGATAATCTACATTTTATGATTTTTCTAGTCAGAACATTATTGCCTGCAGCAAAAATCTTGTTATATATTATGTATATGCATTAATTGTTTTTACAAATAAAGTACTCATTCTTTTTCAGGAAAAAGGAATTCAAATGTCATCTGTCATTCTTGATAGCAATACTATGCTGAGTGGCCTAACAAAAAATGCCACAGTTGTCTTGTTTGAGGTATTCTTCATTTTCAACCCCTCCCCTCGCCCACCCCACCCCACCCCTGGAGCTATGCAGTATCCTTCTACAACAATCTCCCTCTCCCCTTCTCATATTCATTGAACCTGGGTACAATTGTATGTAGATCAAATCTGACAGGTGATTAGCATATATATCAATCTAGGCAGAGAACCTCACAGATGTGAAATGTGGGAAAGAATAAAATTGAACAGATTTGGGAAAGATGTATAAACATTGTTTTAATTTTCTGCCCTTATCACTTTAAGATCTCAATTGACTTGAGAGGGATTCAAACAGTCCAATTCTTAGTTCTTCAGGGATAAAATAGGGACATTATTAACTTCCTTATAAATTCATGCTTTTTGGGAAAGATTAAACATCTCTACATCTTTGGATATCTACAAAAACACATATGTATTTATGTATGTGTGCTCCAATTCAACTAAATGCTACTTGTAGCCCAAACCTGTGTATTCTAGTTGGAAATAAAACATATATCATATTGTGATCCAAATGACAATGAAATCTTTTAATACAAGTTATTTTAAAAGTGGCATGATTAGATGCCCTATGGTCAAAGTGACAACAGAAGAGCTCACATACTCTATCTGAACCCTCACTGAATGACAGGATACATAGTATTCTTAATACTCAAGAACACCCTGCAATGTAGAGGGTTTGCTACTCTAATTGTATAGAGAAAGAATGCAAGGCTCAGAGAGGGTAGACCTTGATCAGAAAAAGAGGAAAAAGAACAGATCTACTTGGGCCACAAGCTCGGCCTCTTTTCATTAGGCCACACAATCCTGATACTATCACTATGGCACACGTGGTGCTCTGCAGACGTCACCCTGGCAGAGGAATAAACTGGACCGGAAGAAAAGGGATGAATTAGGGTAGGTCAGAAAGGAAGCAGGGGCACTTCAGGAGAGGAGGTGATGCGAGCCAAAGCATGAAGGTGGAAACATAGAAGGCATACCTGTGAATCAGCGATAAACCTGTCTGTCCAAAGATAAACTATGTGGATGAGATGAATGCTACACAGAGGAATGGCATTTGCTATCTCATATGAAAAAAGGAGAATTTATCGAGGAGCCACTCCACTGTAATGTGTAGCTAAAAAGACATGAAAAGAAAGAAAGAAAGAAGCCTCAAGAAATAAAAACAGCAAGAAGAGTGCCTGTCCTCACAGAGCTTAGGCTCCACTTCTTCCTCTGGTGGAATAATGCTGAGGGGAGGACACAGCGACAAAAGGAGAGAGGTTATCATTTGAACCTCTAATCATTGGCATAGAAGTTGTGAAGAAAGGCTTCACAGAGGAACTGGATTTATTCTGGATCTGATGAGACATGAAGAAATTATTTAAATAGAGGAATTAAAAGATAAAAATACCATTTTCAGAAGCTCGATTCAACAGTAGCTAGCATACAATAGGCACAATGTGAGGTAATGGTGAGAGACTAGAAACAGAGACTCACTATATAGATCATTGCAGCTATCCAGGCAAGAGGAGGGTGTGGTGACAGTGGAAACAAAAAGGTTGGAAGACATGACCTTTTCCAGTGAAAATGCTGAGGGACTTGAGTATTACTGACAAGGGTGATGAGAGAGATGAGGGTTCAGTGATGACTCTGAGGTTCTGAGCTTAGGTAAATGAAAAAAACAGCATTGTCCTGAAGAGCAATATGTGAATTCTGTTCTGGAGAGCTGATTCAAAAAGAAAGGTGAGTTCAGGTTAACCAGGCTGACAGCAAGACATCTAGGCAGTTAGATATACAGATTTGGAGTGGGAAGAGCTTACATTTCTGCATTTGGTCCAGCATCTACCTGCTTTACAAACCCCCAGAATTAGAAGTTTACATCTGCCAGACACTCAGATGTGATATTGTATAAATTATAAAATCAATTACATGAAAACAATAACAAAAATAACAAAGGCTAATATTTATTGAGGGTTCATTATATATACCAGGCACTGTGTTAAGTGTTCTATGTATAATTAGTATTACTTCATTTAATCTCCATAATATCCTGCTGATGTTGGTACTATTACTATCTACATTTTATATATGAGGAAATTTAAGCACAAAAGAAGAAATCAACTTGCTCCAGATTACACAGTCCGTGAGCAGCAGCATGTGAATTCAAACCCAAATAATCCAAACGATCAAAATATGGACTGTCCAATATGGTAGCCACCAGCCATACAAGGCTTTGGAACTTGAAAGGGGGCTAGTGCAATTGAAGAACTAAATTTTTAGTCTAATTTAATTTTATCAATTAATATTTATAAATTTTAAAATTAATTGTTGATTTAATAATTGGAAAACAAATTTTAAGCATGCTTGAAACAATCTTTGTGAATCTACATTTCCAATGATAAATTTTGTGAAATCTAAATACAGATCAAGTATGATTGATGAAAAATTAGCATCTTAGTTGATACATATATAAAACATACACATGATTTCAAAGATTAGGATGAGGAAAGATTTTTAAAAATTGGATTAATAATTTTATATATTGATTATAAGTTGAAGTGGTAATATTTTATATAGTGGGTTAATTAAAATATTACTGAAATTAATTTTACATATTTTTGTACTTTTTAAATGTAGTACCAGACAATTTTAAATTCCCAGATGTGGCTCACATAATAGCTCTATTAGCTAGCATTAGTCTAAACACAGAAATAAAAAATGAGAGGTCAATTTTATGATGGCACAAATGACAGTTAATGGGGGTTATTCTTTTTAATGTTCTGGGTCCCTATTTTTTTAGAATGTCTACAGAGAATATAGAAATTGTCTCAATTCAATGGGTACAGTGAGCCCTGGACCTAAGTGCATTGTTAATCTCCCTCCTCTCTTGTCTGGGTCACCACTTTCACAGTTTTCAGAAAAAAACAATAACTCCAACTGCCTTGTCTTATACACTGCTCACAAAAATTAAGGGATATTTTATTGTTTCATATTTGTCTTTTAAATATCCCCTAATTTTTGTGAGCAGTATATATCTTATATTTGTTTATTTGTTGAAGGAGAATTATTTTGCTCACAGCTATTTTATGTCTTTCAACCACAAGCTCTATCTTTATTTCAGTCTTAATCTGGAACTGATTTATTAGAGAACCCCTGAGGACAGTCCAACAAGAGCTCTTGGGCTTTTCTGAAGAAAAAAGAAATAACCAGAAAACTAGGAAGATATAGTCTTCTATGCCTAATATTTTTTATGAGGAATTACATTCTGATAGTGAAACTTGAATGGCGTGTTTGAGAACTGTTGACAATAATTCAGACATTTGCTCTTTTCAGAGTTATGTGTGTGAAAATAAAAGGCAGAAAATTTTAATGACATGGGAGGAAAAGGGTGATAGTTAAGCAGTTGTGACTCTTGAGTATAGCAAAAATTAAGGCAGTTCCATTTAACAAGAAAATAAACCTAAAATTCTACCAATTTTCAGGCATTCATCAGGACATAAAGCAATATGTCCCCAAAGTTAGAATCATCCAGATGTTTTAAATTGGTAAGAGTAAACATTTGATTCATCAAATTCACCGAAGTCAGAAGTAGGAAACCCACATCCAGTTGCAAACTAAAGAGTAGTGCTTTTTCCATTCTTTATGCCCGCTGTTGTAACAAGAGAGTTTATAGCCAAATGCTATTATAAAAATTTTGATAAACTTATTTGTTCATATTTTTATGATATATGCATGAACTATTTCAACATCCAAAAGACAGTTCAATTTTTGAGAATATAGAATATGAAGTCTTAGTGTAACAGATAAACCAATCAACTTCATTCCTTTTTAATCTCTAATTATTATTTTAAAGTGTTGACTTTTTTTTTTTTACAGGGACAGAGAGAGTCAGAGAGAGGGATAGATAGGGATAGACAGACAGGAACGGAGAGAGGTGAGAAGCATCAATCATTAGCTTTTCGTTGCCGTTGCAGCACCTTAGTTGTTCATTGATTGCTTTCTCACATGTGCCTTGACCGCCGGCCTTCAGGAGACCGAGCCACCCCTTGCTGGAGCCAGTGACCTTGGGTCCAAGCTGGTGAGCTTTTGCTCAAGCCAGATGGGCCCAAGCTCAAGCTGGCGAGCTCGGGGTCTCGAAACTGGGTCTTCTGCATCCCAGTCCGACGCTCTATCCACTGCGCCACCGCCTGGTCAGGCTATAACAATTCTTCATAAAAGATATCTTAGGCAATAAATTTTCTATAGATTTTTCTTTATAAGTTATATACTATATATAACACAGTAAGAGTATGTATGGAATACCAAAGTGCCATAATTTATATTTTATAGCAATGAAGTCCTCACATTATAAGTCAAACAAAAAGTAACTTTCCTGGCCAAGAGGAAAAGAGAGCTTTGGGGAAAAAAAAGATAAACAAATCCATTAAAGAGAACATTAAATGCTTTTGAAACAGTTTCAATAAAATACACAAGGTCCTTGAAAAATAATGTATTTACTGATAAAACTGCTTTCAGAACTACTAACAGTGAATAACACATAAATACTTATATTTAGCCAAACAAGACAACAATGTGCCTAATGAATTTTCAGTAAGAAATATTTGGTAAAAAGAAAAGGTTATTTTAACCTTTTTTTTTTTTTTTTTTTTTTTTAACAAGCAACAGGATAGAAAATAATAGAACAGAATCTTATAGCTAATTCTCACTGTGTGGCAATGAACATACTTCTTTCTAATGACTGGGTAATGGCCTATTATTTTGTTGTTGTTGGTTCCTTCTCTGTTCTCCTCTATAATTCCAAACTTAATGTAGTTCTACCCTTAGTCAACAAACCCCTACCTAACCTTTAAGCCTGTGTTGGTTGATTTTTGGCAATTGTGCCACTTAACATTCTCCTTTAATATTTATTGCTGGGAATGTAATAATACCAGTATAAAACCATCTGTGCTTTGTTATTAATATTTATTTCTTGTAAGTATTTTTTCGTAACAAAAGTTTCAGAATTCAATATGACAATTTGATTTGAATTTAATGGTCAGCTTAAAAGTGAATGCCATTTTACAAAAAGCACTTTCAATTTTTATCTCTTAAAAGTTAGCCAAGGTCTGAATGATCTCAGATAAAATATTTAGAAACAAAGTCTGATGTATTTTGGATATTCCTGTAAATCACTTACCTTCAATTCAGGCTGCATTTAGAGGTCTGCATAATATATTCCATGGTGAAAGCAAGGTTCTGAATTGGAAACTAATAAACAGGGAATTGACTGTGACTTTGAAGAAAATTAAAATTTGTTAACTTTAAGTCAGACTCATAAATGTAGATGTTCTCTGAAGATGTTTGTTTGGCTTTCTTTGGTTTTCATGTCTTTAACCCTGGTCTCGTGTTAGTCTTAGCCATTTGTTAGCTCAGTTCTACCTATTTGTCCTCAAAAATCTCAAAATCAGTCTCACTATCAACAAGTCATTTTTATCTTCACTGTCAAAACTACTGCTCCTCTTCCTATTCCCCATTTCTATTAACTGTTCAACTCTTCTGCCAGGAATCCAGGACTAATTGTGGTATCCAGGTGTCATCACAGAAATAGCATCATTTTTTTCTTTCTTACACAAGTTTTCAAGTCTGGTCAATCCTTTCTCCACATCTCCCTTCTACCCTTTTTATTACAATCATTACCAGTCCCTGTTAGGCTGTTAGACTATAATTATCTGATCGCTTTAAAAACAAAACTTTACCTGATAAAGTTTATATAGTCATTGCAGAAAATATAGAATATACAAAAATAAGCAAAATTAATACTGTGATCCACCATCTTGTGGTAACTACTGTGTTATACCTCCATTGTAGATTATTGCTATAACTCCCTCAACTACACTGCTCACATAAATTAGGGGATATTTTATAGGTTCATATTCATTTTGAAATATCCCCTAACTTTTGCGAGCAGTACAGTCTCCTTACAGTAGTTGTCAGCTCCTCCAAGTTATGGCTTCATTGATGCCATTTTGTTCTTCCTTAAGCAATGCAAAGATCATAGAACTCTCCTGCTAAAACACCCTTCGTAGCTTACCTTGGCTTAGAAAGTATTCCATTAGCTATGCTTTCATGACCTAAAAATACAGTTTTACTCTCTCTTTCTAATATTATTTCCCATGATTATTTCTCAAGTTAATAAAGTTTGGCCGCACTCATTTTATTTCCTCATAAATGTTTGCTTATTTTCCCACATCCATATCTTTGCCAGAGTCCTAACTCCACATAACTAAGTGCAAATTTCAAGATTAAATGCCATTTAGCTGATAAAGCATTCTATAACATTCCCAGTTGGAAGTAAACTTTCCTTCATCAGAGCTGCCAAATCATTTACTTCTGCTTTCCCCATGGGGCTCAATGGATACAGAGTACAAAATTTAGAGACATTGACTGGAGTGTGGGTACCAATTTCAGCATTTAAGTAACTCGACAGCCCTGAGCAAGACCTCTGAACCCTCAGGATCTCAGTTTACTCATTAGTTGTTGAGTGCCTTCAGGAGAATGCCTCGTTCTTTTTTATGACTTATTTTAATTTCTAGGACCTTCCCTGAACAACTTCGTTTGTAATAGTGCTTGGCCCTATGTTCTCCTCAAGAGCTATTAAGTCTATTTGCAGTTATAATATTTTTGTTTGCATTTTTGCCTGAACAGTTAGACTGATCTTTCTGGAGGCTGGGAATTGGTTTTGCTCAGTGTTGCAATCCCAGCAGAGAGATTTGAACTCAGTTCCTATTTAATAAATGTCTGTTGAATGAGTGAATACAAACAGATGAATGAATTTCTTGAAATCTGTATCTTAGGGAAGAGTTATTTAGGTTGAGTACTTGTCATCTCTTTTTACACTAGAAGCTCCAGAGGACACACTCTGTGTGTGACCCATCTTTGTCTCTTTATAGTTCCATGTGCATAATATGAAATATATATTTTTAAAAAGTTGAAGAGAAATATGTAGCTAAGATGGGTCCTGAACTGGTGTGCTCATACATATTAACCTTTCCTGCATGGCAGATTTTCTTTCCTGAAGTGTATGCAATCTTCGTATCTGTTTAACTCTGCAAATGCAGCTAATTATACTGACTATCAAGATCAAAGTTCCTTCTCAAATTGAATAGAAGGATATCTATAAACGTCAAAACATCTTTTGATGGTACAGTAATACAAACTTTAGTGGGGTCATATCTTACTTAGGTTAAGTTCTAACATTAGTCCTTGAGGCAAAAATCCTGTATAGCCAATGTTAACATGGAGAATCCCTTAAATCATCCTAATGTAAGGCAAAATGTCCAAACTGCAGCAGGCTTATAAGAACTGAGATGGGGAGAGAGCAGAAGATTCATATTCCTACCACATACTTATTTGTGGACATAGATCCATTCAATGTGGTGGTGGGTGAGAAGTGAAATTGCCCATTGACACTGATTGCTGTCACTCTCTCTTCTATTTCTCCCATTTTGCTCAGTATGTATATGTGAATTTGCACTGTTAAGTGCTTGGGTAGTACAAATCTGCTTAATTGTTCTTTTAAAGTATCTCCTTCATTATAACACATGGAAAATTTTTTAGTAGTCTGGAAAGATTAATGGTTCTGCGTGAATCTCATTAGTTCCAGAGTACCTTAAATCTAATCATCTCTGTAATAACTTAAATTCAGGTCTGACATGGAGTGTCTAGTGTGGTTAGTCAAAATGACCATTTATCTTAAAAAATTGCCAGTGAGGTGAAGGTTAACTTCAACTTTCCTACTCTGTTTTGAGGTGATTTTGAACATATACTAGATTCAGAGACAATAGCAACCCCAGGGCTGAAATGACCTGCTTCCTTAGGCCTCATCTCACTGGATTTTTGGCATCTATCAGCCTTAGGATTCAAATTGTTTTCCCCTAGAGGAGAGGAGAAACACTTTACTGACAAAAAGAAACATCAGGGAAAAGCAAAATCTCTTGCAAGTCAAAATGACCAAGAACTCCCTTGTTACCAGAATATGACTCCTACCACAAGCAACAGAGAGAAGAAATTAGATTGAGTAATTATTGGTGTTTCGGCCACTGGATTCTTAAAATACAAAAGAAAGAAAGAGAGAGAGAGACAAGAAGGGAGGGAGGGATGCAGGGAGGGAGGAAGAGAAGAAGGAAGGAAGGAAGGAAGGAAGGAAGGAAGGAAGGAAGGAAGGAAGGAAGGAAGGAAATTAGAAACTTAAAGAGATCAGAAAGTTGCTGGTAGTCTTGATGTTCTTGTTATATACATGAGGAATTACCATGGTAACATCAGTATCACATGACTCAGCTTACATCTGATGCCAGTATCATGCTTCAGAACAACACCACAAACATATTTTCAGTCAAGGTGGCTGGGGCAGAAGGGATATTACAAATTTAGAAAAACTGTATACTCATCATAAGGGTACGTTGAATAATTCTGACTGTTCAACAGACTTTAAGACTAATGTAGTTATGTATACATATTTATTCTAACTTTGCCTGAATTAAAAATCAATGCCTAACTACCACATACTTACAGTAACCCATATGTGTTATGAGAAACTGAAGGCTATGCATTTTGTGAGCTAGTTACTGTGAATTCTTATAAAATCATAAGCTTAGATTTCAAGAAATCTTAGAGGAATTATGCAATTTAGGCAAATGAATTGTTTTCTGACTCAGCCATTGCTCAGGAAGATTTGGTATTTTTATCCTTGGGGTCAATTATAAGAGTTTGGAAATAGGTAAGTACCAGGTAAGTATAATCCACCCAAAGGGTTTTGGTATAATTTACTAGTATTGCAGAAAAGTACCGCTATGGCAATGAAAACAAATCAACAAACATACACAAAGCCCTTTGAGTGGATTATATAAAAACGCACAAGAACACCCTAATAATCAATTTAGACAGTGAGTATGATACAGGCTTAAATATGAAGAGTGGTCATGGATTGAGGTAGAACTATGGAAGTTTCTGGAACGAATTTAATATGGTTCTCCAAGAGGTACATACGTATTTAGTGTCTCTGATTACTTTCTTATTCCCAGGTGAAAAACTAAATTTCATAAGAATTGATTGAATGGCTATTACATAATGGCCAGGTCTTATACAAAGCACTGAACACACTGTGGTTTAATACGGAATGAGGAACTGAGGTCAACAAATACAAAGCTATGTGATTATAATTGTGAGAATTCCTGAGAAGAAGATAATGGTGTAAAAAGAGTATATACATAGGTATCTAACATAGTCTGGGCACTTAGGGAATGTTTCCCTGGGGATGATGAGGCCTCAAGTATGACTAACACCATGAACTACCACAAAGCACATGAATGAAACCCTGACCATCTTTCTCAACTTAGGACATGTTCCTTGCCTGGGAAGCTGATTAACTTTCCCTGGGACACCTGTAGCTTCCTTCTCAACAAACCTCTCTCCAGAGTACCTCTCTTTATCACCACTGGCAAGACCGTCTCTTAGGGCCGTAGAACACATGGCATTCCAGAGCATTTCCAAAATCATTACTCTTATTTCAAAGACTGTCAGTGGACTGACTGCCCACCCCTCTTTTTAATCTTTGCTTCTTTCATATCTTCTGTATCAATGTATCTGTTTGATAGCAAGGTGCTATCTTAAGCCTGGAATATTTTGTCAGATTCATGACTTTCATGTGTCACATTTTACAAAGAAAAATAAAAGGTAATAATAGAAACTTTCCATTTCTAGCACAAGTTTATTTATGTAATATTTTTGTTCAATGCAACAGTAAAGTCAGAAAAACCAACAACAAAATAATAATTTTTTAAAGTTTCAAAAAGTGGTTAAGTAGTTTAATGTCTCTAATTGGATACAGAAATGTGACTAACACGTACAGGTCACTGTGATTGTGTAAAGGCCCCTGTACTTCACCGGAAGTAAACATCCAATTATTCTAAATAGTCTCATTTCACTATTTTTGTCAAAGAAGAGGTTGTGCATTTAGGTGATGGGTGAATACTAAGCTGATGCAGAAGGACAAAGGTCAATATTTATGACTCTTTATTAATCCCTAGCAGTTGGCAATGAATTGGAAAATTGACTTTCTTTTAACTTCAGTTGTAAAATATTACCTACTGCTTATTGGAATGCTTTGAAATTCTCAATGATAAATAAGACACAAAGAATATGGTTTTAAATTGCACTTCTAGCAAGTAAATTAAATAATCATTTAATGCTTCTCTGCAAAATGAAATAAGTTGTCTAATTCCCTTTTAAAGAAGAGCATTCTCCCTCACTGTATTTTGCCACTACCCTCCCTCCTCATTATGTTTCAGACACTATATCCTTCTAGTTTCTCTAACATTCACATCACAGCTTCATTCACAGAGTTCTCCAGAGAACAAGTTATTACTCATCTTCAGGCCTTATCATTCCCAGAGAAACATTTTCCAAATGCTCAGATTGTATTAGGTACCTATTCAAACATTCTTATTGGGCCCTGTCCCCTTTTTCACTGTTCTCACAATTATAATCATGTTTTTATGTATTTTGTAATTGTAATGAAATTGTCCTTGTCTGGATTTTACACTGCTCACTTCTTCTGGGCTAGGGCTTCATTCAATCTTTTCCATTCCAATGTATGCTGAATGCCATTGCCAATTTATTTTTCCTAAAGCAGCTGCTTCTATCATACCACTCTTAAAGAGGGGGAAAGATAAGAAAATGTGAAAATAATTGAGGTCATTATGATGATGCTGTGATAGACATGTAAAAAAGGAACAACTGCTAGCTAATAAAGAAACTTCTATTTGGAAACAGAGAATTAGGATCTGCAGGATGAGTTGGGGTTTATCACAAAATGAGGGCAGAGGGCAACTCCAGGCAGAAAAAAATAGTTTAATTAGTAGTTCTTTATACCTAAAATGCAGAGTATACATGGGTGATGAGGAAAATTTACAAGGACAAAAAAATAAATGAGGGAGTAGATCACGGTCATTTGGAATTGAGACTTTTGTTTGAAGGCATGGGAAAGCTGCTGGTGCAAGCATGGAAGTGTCATGATGAAAGTTTAGAAAATTAATCTGTGATGGCAGTCAGGAAGAGAATGATAGCAGAATAAAGAACCAATTGCCAGGGTAGTAGTCCTTCAGGCATGAAAGAACGGGGCTTGGCCTAGGATGATGTACTGGCAAGGGCAACAAAGGAAGGAGGAAGAATGCGCATGACTCCAGCGAGTGACAGGGTGGTTAGGCGGAGGGAGAAGAAGCATTTAGGATGACTTCTTGGTCTGGACCGTAAATCACCTAGGAAATAGAAGATGGTGAGCATCCCTGTATAACTTTAGTATGAAGTATACTGAGTTTGAGCCCTCTAGAAGACACCTGGATAGCAGACAGTGGATACACGTACAGAAATATACTGAGTTTGAGCCCTCCGGAAGACACTTGGATAGCAGACAGTGGATATACGTACATATCTGGAACTGAGAAGAGAATGAAGAGCTGAAAATCACCTCTTAGTTTGAATGTTACTGCCAACGATTTTTACTCATGTTAGAAAGGATTAGAAGAAATCCTGAGGATAATTAGAAGTTTACTTAGTGAAAAGAAGGGCATTTCATCAAAGAAAGCACTCTTTTCCTCCAGAGTTTTCCCCTTATGCATGGGGCTCATGCACTCACAATGGATGGGCCCATGCACATATAGGCATGAGGACAGGTGGCAAGGATCCAACAGTTTTATTATACTAGTCCAATAGGATTGTCACTTAATATTCTTTACCTTCTGTGTAGTTATACTTAGTATTTTTCACTTTACCTTGAAAGGCAGATCATTGATTAGCACCTAGCCTGGAGCCACAAGAATGTATTAAAGCATTTATTCTCATCAGATCAACTTTTTATAATGAAATCTTAGTAGTACCTCTACTGAAAGAATAATACCTCCTGACAATGCAATAAAGCTACTAATTGAGACAAATCAGAAGAGAGGAAGTTTGAATCACTGAATATCTTAAAACATTTTAAAAATGTGGCATTTGTCTATTTTTAACCAGGCTAAGAAAGCATTATCTAGTCATTACGATGAGAAAGATAAGAGAAAGTGTTTTCATAAATACATTGAAAATATCAATTCTCTGAATATAAATAACAGCCTTCAAAGTACTTTAAAGTACTCCCCCACTCAATTTGTTTACATAAGGGTTTCTTAATGTCAGTACTCCTGATATTTTGGTTCAAACAATTATTTGCTGTAGGGGTTATCTTGTGTATTAAAAGGATGTTGAACAGTACTTTAGTCTCTGCTTATTTGATGCCATTAGCCACCCTATAATATGTGACAATGAAAACTGTTCTCAGAGTAAAATGGCCCCAATTGAGAACCACTGGTCACAGTGATAATTAAATATACATTTAAAAAAGATTGTGTAAAAGCAAATGTTGGTCTAGGCCATATGTGAATGATTATGGGTTCCAAATTTAAAAGATTCTATTAAATGAATATTTATTATTCACAATGTGTAATTGTTTCCATTTGGTACAAAAATAAGAAGTCTTTTTTGTATTTTGCAATGTCTTATTTTTTTCAGGTTCAGGCTCATTAATGGGATACATTTTTAATGAACATGAAGCCACCAGTTATTTAGGAATCATAGTCCAGTTCCTATCTCACTTACACAGTCAGTAGTAAATTGTTTCTATGGGCTATGTCACCCTGAAATTCATATGTGCACGCCCTAATCCATAGTACTTCAGAATGTGATTGTATTAGACACAGGTCTTTTAAAGTGGTAATCAAAGAGAGAGACCTCTGGAGAAACCAAAGCTGACAACTTGATCTTAAACTTCCAGTCTCCAGAACCGTGAGAAGACAAATTTCTGTCAGTTGTCTTCAGAAGACAAATGCCCAGTCTGTGGCATATTGTTAAGGCAGCCCTAACAAACTAATATAACATTTGAGTTAATCAGCTGGATGATTGGTCAGAAATACAAGTGTGCAACTTTGTATTCTTTCCCTGAGAAAATAGATAGATTAATATAGACTCAAAGTCACTGTAGTCATTTCTTTCTTCAAGCTCTTTGTACCATGGTTTGCTTCCCCATCCCATAATAGGGAGAAAACGCCTACCTATAGGATTTAGGAGAACAGAGGCCAGAGAGTGGTTGAGTGAAGCAGGTAGCAACAAGCGGGAGCCCAGAGACAGCACAGTTTCTGAGTCTGCCAGCCAGAAACACAGCACTGTCCTGGTGTGGAAAGCAGGTCCTAAAGCATGCTCTGGGGTGCTGGTGAGTCCAGTCTCACCCCTTTTCCTGCTCCTGGTTTTGGTTTTCTATTTTTCTGAAAAATGTTTGTGTGTGAGAGAGAGTTTTACATTGGAGCAGAATAAACAGAACTGAGCTTCTATCATATCTCATAATTACAATATGTTTTCCCTCCAAGAACTCCCTTCTGTTACCCCCCATGGTGATTTTTTCCCCTTCTACTATGTAAAGCCTTACGTGTGTGTGTGTGTGTGTGTGTGTGTACATGCATGCGTGCACACAAACATGTATACTTAAAAGTATAGGACTGAATTTGCTATTTATAACTGAAATGAATGCTATTTCAGGTTCTGCTTTGCTGACCTGGTAAAAACAAACCCATGATCCCCAATTACTTAAACCAGTGGTCTCAAGTCAGTGTCTACAGCTTCTACAGGGAAATAAGGAAGGGGAATTCAACTGATCTGGGAGAACAGCAGAGGCAAAACGGTTGCCAAAGACTCCGGAGAGGGAACCCAGGGAAGTGATATATAGGCCTATGCCAAGATGGGTAACAGCTGCTTTCTCATCATTTACTTATTAAACAAACGGTTACCGTCTGATCTGCTCTGGGCTCTATGCTAGGACAACAGATATAACAGCACACACAACATGATCTGTACACTCAAAACCCTGCAGTCTAATTGAGTGAGAAAGGGGTAAAAGTTTAGTTAAATCAGATTACTCAATCTCTATGATTAAAATTGAACCATCAAAATTGCAAACAATTAAATGAAAATTATTTTTTTGCAAGAGAAAATAGAGCCCTAGAATTTGTGAAAGCTACAAAAAAATTAAAGGAATTTTGTTTTTTAAATCACAAATGTAGAAAATTTTAGGATCACAGATGGTAGGACTGTCATTCTCTTTAACACTAAACTTAATCAGATTTAGTAGTGTTAACTGTTTTGTTAATGTCTTCTTTGCAGCTCTTGAAATAAAAATTCAGAAGCATCAAATGACCACGTGGTCACACTTCTAATATTGTTAATTTTCAATTTAGAAATTATTTCCCTGTGTTCCAAGACAACATGTTGTTCCTTCAATAAGTCATTATTTTAATAAGGATACACTTGAATTTAAATTGAGCTATATATACCTTGCATATTTGGCACGATTAGAATTTTCTATTTTATTCTCCTCATTTAGTGAAAAGCTAGATTTAAAAAGAAAAATCTGATCTCAATCTTATGCTTCATTGAAAACTAACCCCAAAGCATTTCTGAAGGTTTGGAAACATTCTTTTTTTTTTAATCACTGAAATGTCTGAATGTTACTTCGTGTTTACAGTAAGGTCAAATCTGGCAAAATGTATGATTTGTATGTGAGTTTGAATATGTGCAAAAAGAAAAGTAGAAGAGTAAAATAATAATGGTAGCCTTCAAGTAAAATAAGTTGCTTTAAGAATTTGGGATTTTTATTTCAAGAATTCATAAAATTAGGGAGAATTGACCATTTTCACATTCTTACTGGCTGAAACATTCTTAGAAAATGCTTCTGAAGTTTATTGTGAAATACTGAATAAAAGGATTTTGTATAAACCAAAATTGAGGGATGATTTTTTGGACACATTAGTCAACCATCTCATCCCTATTCTGATGCTGCATAAAAAAAGCTAGAAGATAGAAAGGGTCTAATTAGTGCACACCCTCCTTTTTTAATGAAAACAACTGAGCTCAATTTTGAAATTTCTAATTATACAAGAGTTTGCCTGTATAGTGTGTGTGTGTACATGAGCGAGTACGTGTAAGCATGCATGTGTGTGTTTGTGTATGTGTTTATAAAGATTGTTGTGAGTTAGCAGAATTCTAGAACACTAATCTAGAAATGACATCTTTTCATAGGAAAAATACCTCACCTTATTCTGGCCTCCATAGCGACCACAAAAAAACAAATGGTTTTTGTAGAATTTTAACATATTAATTGAACATTGACAATAAACCATGTTATGGATAGATGATGAGATCCAGGGTATTTGGTATCAAGAGGCATCAACAAATATACCTACTATAGTATTTTATAAAATCCTCCTTCAAATATTCATCATGGATGATTTTGGTGGTAAGATGAGCATTAATAATCTTTCACATTTTAAAAGCCTACAATCCCTGAAACTGGATCAGCTTTTGCTAAATAACTAAACTAAGAATATTTTCTAGCTTTTTCCTTTGGTTAATTTTTTTCTAACTATCCAGTATGCTGAATTTTAACACTAACCGCTCACCATGACCCTCCCAGCTAAAAAGAGTTATTTATCAAAGGGTAACAAAGCACATTTTCACTGACAAATAACTAGAAGAAAGAAAATCAGTTACCGTCTCCTCTGTGGCTTAATATCAATTGGCTTGTTGATGGCATAAGGCGATCCATGAACATAAGCACTTCGGAATCTAGCCACCTTCCCCAGTGTTAGGTACTCACAGCCGGTTGGCAAACTCATTTTCTCCAAAAGGCAGGAAGTAAAAACAAATCTTAGTAGTCAGACCAGCACTCCTGGGAACGCTGGAAAAACGAGTCTGATAATGGATTTCAGACATATGCTGCTCACTGGTCGCCGGGTGCTGCTTTTTTTCAAAAGTAAATGCATGTTTCTCTGGGGCTACATGCACTACCTTGTTTTCTGCTTATGGATACAGGAGGGGCTACATGCACTACCTTGTTTTCTGCTCCTGGATACAGGAAGCTTGTTGCTTATTTCTAACCAGAGTCGTGCTCTGAACAATTACTGGCTGAGCAAATGAAGCACAATTTCTGTAGCTCCACAAAAACCTATTTCCACTCAAACCAAATCACTGAGTAGGGAGGCAGCAAGGTTCAGTCCATTTTTGTCTAATGTCTAAAAGAACATTAACCTAATGGAACAGTGGTTGAGAAATCATGGTATTTACCTATACACCAAGCATGTATCTGATGGGGAGAAAATAATCAATTATTTAGGATATTTTCAAAATTGTTTGCTAAAAGATGCTTAGAAAATGAGATGGGCACATAGAAATGATGAGGGGTGGTTTACCAATTTTCTGGTAAAAAATATTCTTGTTCATAAATTACCATTTATAATAGAATTTAGCCCTCAGGAACATAAATATTATAAGCAAAGGCCTTTAGATATAATAATTTCCTGACTTTGATGGTGATTTTTTTTTTCTAATTAGAAACATTCTCTCAGAAAAACAACCTCTAACTGCTTGTTTGATGAAGACCTATTGAAAAATTGATAGGAAGTTTTTACAGTTTGTAAGCCAAAATTTCATAACAGTGAAAGACAAATTAATACTGTAAATGATGCCAAATAATTCTACGTAAGGCAGCAGAGTTTCAGAGAAAAGCTCCAGCTTCAGTGAACCCACAGTTCTTACTAACCCTTATCCCATTTCTTAGTGTTATAGCAACAAAACCACCAGGGCCCTTGGTTGTAGCCTAACGATAGGAGTTCAGAGGCAGAGTAATTTTGAAATCTAAAAAATGATTTGTTATCCAGGATTTGAATAAACACAACCTATTTATTTATGAGTCCTGGTACTTGGCCAAATACAAAGTGTGCTGAGAGAAAGCTATATTTTATTCTGTTGTGATCAAATTTGGACACTGTTTGGGTTTAGATAAGACATTTAAATTCAGATATTTTTGAAGTTTGAATGGGAAGAAAATCTTCCATTTTACAGAAAGCATTTCTATCCAATGATTCTCTTTTTTTGTAATTCTTTATTGCAAAATGATACATGCTCATTTTAACATGTCAGAGTTGGGTAAAGAAAAATGCTTACTTTTTTTTCTTTCTAATAATCCCACCCTTTTCCTTTATGCTAATTCTATCAATGTATATACAGACATATACATATAAGCACACACACATACACAAACATACATACTTACAGACATACAATGCTTCTCCTTCTTTATAATGTAAAGTCAACTTGTACTATACATAATACTCTATAAATATTTTTGTACTTAAAATATATCATACACACTTTTTCAGTTAATACAAAGAAATCTAATGTGTTCTTTTTAGTAGTTACATAAGATTTTATAGAATGGATATACTATTATTTACTCAAGTAATCCTTTATTGACAAACATATAATTTTGAATTTCTATAAATGATAAACATATTTGTTGATATATTCTTACCAACTGGTACTTTTATTTCTGAAAATGGGTTGCTAGATCACAAAATGTGTGTAGTTTTCCTTTAATAGGCTATGGCAGTTCACACTCCTATAACTCATGTAGGAAGATGTCCATTTCCTCACACCCTTGACAATGCCATTGACATTCTCTTTATAGCATAAAAATAAGGTATCCAACTCTTCAAAATGCTAAGTGATTCCCTGCAGTTCCTTACTAAAATGAAACTGATGTTAAGGTGATTGAAAAGATGGGGTAGTCTACCTGAACTGAAATATACTAGGCAGAAGTCTGGAATATCATTAAAATAAGAAAATAGCCATGCAAAGTACAGTTAGCAAAGAATTTTTTTGCTTAATTTGCATAATTAAGGAGAGATAAAATATAGAAGGATACCCTGCTATGTTTTCACTCTTAAGTATATTTTTCTTTTTTTTTTAATTTTTTTATTTTTTTTTATATTATATTTTATTATCATTAATTCTAATGGGGTGACACCAATAAATCAGGGTACATATGTACAATGAAAACATCTCCAGGTTATCTTATCATTCAATTGTGTTGCATACCCATCACCAAAAGTCAAATTGTCCTCTGTCACCTTCAATCTGGTTTTCCCTGTGTCCCTCCCCTCCTCCCTATCCCACTCTTCCCTCCCTCCCCCCATCCCATAACCACCACTCTCTTGTCCATGTCTCATATTCTCACTTTTATGTCCCACCTATGTATGAAATCATGCTGTTCTCAGTTTTTCTTTTTTTCTGATTTACTTATTTCACTCCGTATAATGTTATCAAGGTATATCCATTTTGTTATAAATGATCCGATGTCATCGTTTCTTATGGCTGAGTAGTATTCCATAGTATATATGTACCATAGCTTTTTAATCCACTCGTCTTCTGACGGACACTTGGGCTGGTTCCAGATCTTTGCTATTGTGAACAATGCTGCCACGAACATGGGGGCGCATTTCTTCTTTTCGAACAGTGCTAAGGTGTTCTTAGGGTATATTCCTAAAAGTGGGATAGCTGGGTCAAAAGGCAGTTCGATTTTTAATTTTCTGAGGAATCTCCAAACTGTTTTCCACAGTGGCTGCACCAGTCTGCATTCCCACCAGCAGTGCAGAAGGGTTCCCTTTTCTCCACATCCTCTCCAGCACTTATTCTGTGTTGTTTTGCTGATAAGTGCCATTCTGACTGGTGTGAGGTGATATCTCATTAAAGTATATTTTTCTTAATCAGGATAATGTTTCATAATTTGGAGAACCGTCACACATTTTTACAATATGGAGGTTGGTAGTATCTAATGACTGACTACCCACTAACTGTCATGTACAACTGTGTATGATTTATAGTTCTTTTTAACTTCAGAGACCCATTGGACCTGTTCCCCTACCTCAGAGCCTCAAGAACAAATGTACATCATTTTTATTTGCAGCTAATTTAGAGGTCTTTGTCCAGTACTAGAATATAAGAGCTGCTTCATATAACAATTCCCTAAAAGGAGTAAACAAACAAACACCCTGAAGGGCAAGACATAAATCTTTACGGGAAGAAAATATGTGTCCTCTGATGGGTCAATGTCCTTGGTTTTCTTAGCAGGGGCATTTTTGCTTATACCTGGCAATGATTCACTACAAGCCTGGCAGTGTCTATTGGGGATTACTTGTACTTAAATTGGGATGAGAGGGGATTACTCTAAAATCCAACCTGCCAAGAATCTAGAATCTTTTAGAACTCTAGTCAGTTAGTAGGAAGTGGACCCTGAGGAAAAAGAGAATCATGCTATCTTTCACAATTCCCTTTCTCTGAGGCTGGGCAGAGGTAGTTGGGATTTGACTTTCAGGAAAATAAAAACACACTAGAGAGCTTAATTTCATCTACAGATTAGAACCCTGGTCTGTAGCAGTTTTAGAGCAAAATAGGGCTCAAATCTCACTAAGGAATGGCCAACAGGGCTTACTCACTTATGTTTTGTTTGTTTTTACATAGTGGGATTTCTGTGGGAGACAGGCATGGAGTTTAGCACAAATCTTACTCATCACTCCATGAGTCTAAGCCAGTGGTTCTTAACCTGGGTTCTATCGAACCCTAGGAGTTCGATGAGTCGGTCTCAGGAGTTCGGAAAAGCCTCTGCCGCAGAGGCCAGAATAAAGTAATACCATAATTTGTTGTGAGTTCATGCACTTTGTTGGTTTTGTTCTTTGAGTAAGGTGATGTTCATGCACGGCTCATTTTGTGCACCAGTAAAAAAACATATACCTATGTCTTGAATTTGGAAAAAAAAATCTTATTTTATTTATCACTAAAGAAGGGTTCAATGAATGCACATATGAAACTGGTGGGTTCGGTACCTCAAAAAAGGTTAAGAACCACTGGTCTAAGCTCATGAGAACATGAAAAACAAGGGCAGAAATAATGATAATACCAATTTTCTTCAGTACGTTGAGTGTGTGATGCCGGTAATGGCTTTAACAGTAATTAAAGCAATTGCTTACAAGTAACAATTTGAGGCCATAGGACTTTTATTCTAATAATTCCAATATTTATTGACATAGTTTCTTTCAGCTGTTAGCTCTCCCTTGGCTTGAGTTTGGCAATTTGAAAAGCTGGAGGGATTCTTTCAGAGTAGGAGGATTTCATTTGTTTATGACTATATCAAAGCGGAAAAACTGACTGAATCATTTCTTCTTTGCTTGGAAGGACTGCTGCCCACCCCAGAACCTGTGTCCTCGGCCATGCCCAGACCAGAGAGAAGTGCTGCTGGGGTTCAGCTCTGCCCTTGGTCTCCAGGCTCCAGGCTCTTCTCATTTCTGACTCACACACTTCCTAGTGAATGCATCCAATCCAGTGGCTTCAAATGTCCATTATGTGATGAAAAGCTCACTTTTATTTTGCAAGAGTCCATACCTTTCTGCCTTTAAACTGTTCATAGGAAAAATCCATCTGGAAGTCTCACAAGTACCTCATTCCCACACATATAATGTAATTCATATCAATTCCTTTTCCTGACTCCCCAAACCCATTTGTCCCTGTAATCTCTGGCACTGTCACCATTCAGCCAACCATCTGACAATCACTTCTAATCAGGCCACAAAATACTAGAGACATGAATAATATTAAATACTATAATATTATATCAATAATAATTATTAGTCACACTATTAATGGTAATAATAGAGTATAGCTAACATTGGTCAGATGATTTCTATGTGCTAGACACTGTTATTATAAGAATTAACCTTTATAATATTCATAAACTTGTGAGTTGGGCTTATTGTTTCACTCATTTTGTAGATGAGAAAATCAAGGCATAGAGGGATTAAAAAAATATGCCCCAAGTCACACAGAGCATTAAATGGTGCAGTCAGAGTTAGGGACCAGTTAATCTGGCTCCAAAGACCAGACTATGTTATATCTCTCTATAGATTGTACTTTCTTTAATACCTCTCATTTTAATTTTTTTCATATTTTTTTTTTAGAGTTAATACTTCTGGTCTTTTTCTCCTTAATTCTATCCTTCACTTAAAGGCCATGTAGATAAATTTAAAATGGAAACCTGAATATGTGATTTTCTTGCATGAAATCATTCAATGGCTTCACTTCTTTAGTGATAAAATTTAAAATTTAAGCCCCAAAGCTTAGCCCAGAGATCGCCTATGGTCTTGCTCTGACTTCCTCTCCTATATTGGCCACAAGTACTTCAGATAGTGTCCTATCCACGGCCTTCTCTCTATCACATCTCTGGGACTTCACAGATGAGAAGCCCTCTGACCAGAACACTTTTCTTTCCTTTCTCTGTTGAATAACTCTTCAAAGCAATTCTGTATTCCTCAGTTTTATTTAGATGTCTCTCATCTATTTTCCCCACTACGTATGACTCCAGCACATTGTTTCAAAGCTGTTCATACATTTATAACTCTTCCCCATGGCACTATAGTTTTGTGAAGGCAGGCATTCTATCTTATTTGACTTTGTAATTCCAGCATCTAAAACAACACTTGCTTGTTACATAAGGTAGCTGAAATGATAAGATACTGGATGCTCTAATGATCTGCCTAACTCCTTCATTCTCAGCTTTTCCCCCAGAATAATAATACAAATTTCAACTGTTAAAATATATTGAAAGTAGTTTTGTTTAACACAGGAACTGGAAAGTAGGCCTGGTCCCAGTTTCATTTAATAGGAACAGGAGTTCTGTTCATTTCAGTTTTTATACCCAACAAAATGCTACAACTACTGACAATCCTATCTTAACAAAACTATCATATATCCAAAGTTTAGGCTGAGTTAATGTGAGATAAAATTAACTGAATAAAATAATGCTTGTTCATTGAAGTTTCAGGCAGGCTATCTCTCCAAGCTTTTTATAAATTGTTTGAATATTAAATAGGGTGACATTTTGCTTTAGAATGTATGAAAATGGCAATAAGTGAGTTTAATATACATGGTGGGCTCTGACAACATGACTTCTTCAACAGATGTCCTACACTACTTCCCACACTCTCATCCTTAAAAAGCACAATCTACTTGCCAAAATATACACTGTTGCCAAAATTCAGCTGCCAAAAATTTTTCAACAGTAGGAACCAGTAGAAAGAATTAAAGTACATTTAAGGTTATTTCTAAATATCCAATTATCTTTTATCATTATAAAATCCGGAGATGAAAAATAATCACTCTGTCAACTAGCTGATAAAGCGAAGAGGAGGTGTCCTTGGTAAACATTGTTCTATATTTGATTGCTAGATAATGTTTTAAAAAATGTCAATTCATTCTTCTACCTTACCGTTAGCCAGCTAGGCATCATGAGTTCAACATCTACTGTGTACACATACTAGAAGTAGATAGTATAATTCTTATCTAGGAAGAAAAGTCATATAATCCATTTGATATTCAACTCAGGTATCATGACAGGACTCACTTCAAATGGCCACACTATGAGATAGAAATGAAAAGTGGCAGAGCATCAGTGATCCTATCTGAAACCTGGTGGTTGGCTAACATTACTTTAAATTTATCTTCGACCTATACCATTGTTTACTTTCTTACATTGTATGCTTTCTCGCATTTTATAAATCACAAGGTGGGTAGATCCATGGCTTATTCATATTTAAATTCTTCACAGTGTCTGGTACATTGCTTTACACGTGGTAGGTGCACAGCAAATATATGTTGCACTCATATTTTTTATTCTTTTTTTTTTTTTTAAACCAGGGGTCCATATGCTTTAGTTTGCTTGAATAACAAATAGCTATTGTCCTGGAAAATTATTAAATGGTGCCTCATTTTACTTCCAAGAATATCATTGGGTTGTAAATTATCCGGTTATTGTCTGGCTTTGGAACTGCCCACTTCCAAGGATGGCTTGGCCACTACACTGAACTCACAGGCAAAGACTGAGTCTTCCTCACTTTTCGTTATTTCAATATATCTCTGTACCCCAGTTATTCCAGGTTTGGCACTGTTTACTCAACAATGATATTATAGGGAAACTCATAATAGATTCAGTCAGGTAGAAAAAATGTAGAGGGGAAAGAAAATGTAAAGGAGTAATAAACAGAGGTTGATTAAATAGGTAAATATCGACCTGGACATTCTAAATTTAGATGATACAAAAGTTATTCCCTGAATTAAAATCCCTATAATAGTGAAATATTATTGCCATTATTTTTTGTTGTTGTTGTTTGTTTGTTTTTTTACAGGGATAGAGAGTCAGAGAGAGGGATAGACAAACAAGAATGGAGAGAGATGAGAAGCATCAATCATCAGTTTTTCATTGCTGTTGCGACACCTTAGTTGTTCATTGATTGCTTTCTCATATGTGCCTTGACCGTGGGCCTTCAGCAGACCGACTAACCCCTTGCTTGAGCCAGTAACCTTGGGTCCAAGCTGGTGAGCTTTTGCTCAAGCCCAATGAGCCTGCGCTCATGCTGGTGATCCTGGGGTCTCGAACCTGGGTCCTCAGCATCCCAGTCCGACGCTCTATCCACTGTGCCACTGCCTGGTCAGGCTATTATTTCCATTGTTAAATACCTCTAGACCCTGGGTTCAGTCATCAAAATTCAGTAGTTATTTATAATTGAGGAAAAGATCAAGATTGAGAATATTTGTTTTGAATCAAAGTGACTTTGGTTCATAACCCTGCACTACCAAAAATGAGTTAGGTAATCCTGGAGAGATATGCCACCTTTCTAGGATCAGTTTCCAGGACACTTATGCTTTACTCATTCATTCAAAAAATATTTATCAAGTGACTGGCCTGTGGTGGCACAGTGGATAAAGCATTGACCTAGAACACTGAGGTTGCTATTTTGAAACCTTGGGCTTGCCTGGTCAAGGTACATATGGGAGTTGATGCTTCTTGCTCCTCTCTCCTTTTCTCTCTCCTCTCTAAAATGAATAAATAAAATCTTAAAAAAATAAAACAGTGTAAAAAAATATTCATCAAGTTACTATTGTTGATGTTGGGAATCTGGAAGCAAACAAAATAGATAAGTATTTTGCCTTCATGGAACTGAGATTCTAGTAGAGGTGAATAGATGGACATAAGTTAGTAAAATATATGAGAAGTACCTGACCAGGTGGTGGCTCAGTGGATAGAGCGTCGACACTTAGGACCCAGGTTTGAAACCCTGAGGCTGCCAGCTTGAGCACAGGGTCATAGACATGAGCCCAAGGTCACTGGCTTGAGCCAGGGGTCACTGGCCAGGCTGGAGCGCCTCAGTCAAGGAACATAGGAGAAACAATCAGTGAACAGCTAAAGTGCCACAACTACAAGTTGTTGATGCTTTTCATCCCTCTCCCTACCTGTCTCCTTCTCTCTCTCTCATTAATATATATTAACATATATGTATAATATATATTATATATATATTATATATAATATATATATATCACTTATCACTTCATATATATATATATATATATATGAAGTGATAAGTGATAGGGAGAAAAATACAGCAGAGAAAGGACACAAGTGATTCAGAGATAGGGATGAGGAAGAAGACTGTTTCACTGACATGGAATCCTAGAGGGTAGGTTCTGGGGAGTGTGGGGTGACCAAGGGATTGGTCTTCCTATGGTGACTGAGTCAAAAGGGGATAAAAAGAAAAGAAAAGGAGACTATAGAGGTGAGGAGGCAGGTGCAGGCTGGGCAGTACTTGGTACAATATTTGTTGAATAAAAAAGTGAGAGAATTAGTGCATGCCTTCAACAAATCTTAGCTCAAATCCTGAGAGACAGTGAATCAACCACCCAGGAAAAAAAAATCTAATGAAGCTATAATGACTTAGAACATAGCCATTGTTAAGAGTCTACCAGTCCCTAAGCTGAAACCTTCCTCTTAATTTGTGGAAGAGCTCCGTTTTTTCTTTTTCTGTCATGATTCATTCTTTTGTTGACGGACCATAGTGATGTTGGTCACTAGATAATATAAGTAACTGTGATTTAGCAACTGCTTAGAATTTTCCTGTTAAATTTGATGAGTGCCAAATCCAGGTAGCACAGAACATAAAGGCAATTACAGAAAACATAAAACAGTGATAAATTAAGAGTAAATCAGTTACAGGTAATATAGGCTCTCATTAACTACCTCAATTATTTAGCAACAGAAGCTGGTGATAAAATTTTTTAATAGTGTTACCTTTTCTCTGCTTATTACCCTCAGACAAATAAATTCATGAATTAGTCACTACAAATGACAATTATACCTACTATCTATTGAGCATTTAATTGGTGTCATCAGACACTATGCTAAGAACTTTTCATGTAATTTCTCATAATTGAAAGATTTATTAGAAGTGATTGGAAATGTAGTCTTCTTCGCTCAACGCATGAACGCTCTCCTGGGAGAAGCAGGTACCTGGTTCTGCTCAATCCCCTCCTGTGAGAAGAAAAACCCTTGCTTTACGGGCAGCATGCTCATCTTTGAGCAGATTCAAATATTGGGAATTTCTTTGTACCAAACTAAATTTCATCTTTCCACAAGTACTGTCTTTTTTATCCTAGATCTGGAGTCATTCAACATTAATACTGATTATTTTTATCCTGTTAGCCCTGTAACTATCTCCCATCCAAGTACTAACCAGGCCCGACCCTCCTTAGCTTCTGAGATCAGACGAGATCAGGTGCGTTCAGGGTGGTATGGCCGTAGACCCTGTAACTATCTAATGATAGCTTTCACACTCTCCCTTTTCTAGGCCAGATACATACTCTCAATTTTCTTTTTCTTTTTCTTTTTTTATTCAGTGAGAGAAGGGGAGGCTGGGACAGATTTCTGCATGTACCCTGACTGGATCCACCTGGCAAGCCCACTAGGGGTTGATGCTCTGCCCCTATGGGGAGTTGCTCCATTGCTCAGCAACTGAGCTCTTCTAAGAACCTGAGGTGAAGGCCATGGAGTCATTCTCAGTGCCTTGGGCCAACTCGCTCTATTAGAGCCATGGCTCCAGGAGCAAAAGAGATAGAAAGAGAGAGAGAGAGAGAGAAGCTAGAGATGGGAGAAATGGAGAAGCACATGGGTGCTTCCTCTGTGTTCCCTGACTGGAAATTGAAGCAAGGACATCCACATACTGGGCCGATGCTCTACCACTGAGCCAACTGGCTAGGGCCCAGTTTTCTTGATTGTTCCTAATATGCCATAATTTCTAGATTCTTCACCATTCTGGTAACATGTTTCTGGAGTTATGCATGCTTGCTAATTCATCTTAAAATGGTATCTGAAGTTAAACTGACACTCTATGTGAGCTATAACTATTGAGTGGCAGGGAGAGGTAATCATCTCAATTTGCCTGTACATTATAAATCTATGAATGAGGCTTAAGACAGAATTCTCCTCATACACTTAATCCATGAACCATCTATCTCCCTTGGAATTCTAAAATCCAATTTGGATTCCTTGTAAACTTTAAATTGCAGTAATTTTTATTAGCCAGAATAAATAACTGTTGGTCCAGTGTTTTCACTTCCACTTTTGAGTTCATTTTTCTGTATATTGATTGAATGAATAACCTTCTATCTTGTGAAACATTTATTTTTTATTTAGTATTCTTCATTTATGTTCTTCAACTGGTAATAAATCTATTGAATTGCATTATTATTTAGGCCACATACCCATTATATCTACAATTATGTACCACAGAGACTTTTTCAAATACCTTACCAAAATAAAAATGCACTATCTCTACAGCATTTTCTTGATTTACCAGACAAATGATAGTGAGATTACGACTAATTTTGTGTGAATTAGCAAATGCAAATGCTAACAATGGGCTTTGGGACTTGACATTTTTATTAATAAGACCAAATGCTTTGTGAGAAAGAAGTAAAAAAAAATGATAGGCAGCATGTTGGAAGATCATTATCATTCAAATATTAAATTGTCTTTGTAGAAAAACCAATTTAGTTGTGACCACTGCAGTGTAATATGTGGGTAACATCAAATAGCAAATACAAATGGAGAATGAAAATGTGGTTTGTCAAGATTAGGTGTACATAACAAATAATTTAGTGACAAATCAGCAGGTTAATAGCTGAATACAGAATCAAAAAGATCAGGTGGACAACAAAAAAGATCACAGCAGCAGGTCTTTGAGCTCATTCTACCTTTACAGACGTCCAGCTCAAACAGGAAACCTCACTTAAATTAAAGAGTGACACTCAGAACATTCATAGGAGAATTTACTGTGATGAGAACAAACATTTAAATAAATTGGTACCATTTAGCCTAGAGATGAGAAGACAATGATGATTTAACAATGTGCCTCAGAGACCTTTTGCAAAGAAGAATGATGTCTACTGCATTCCACCCTCTCTTAGAAAATAAAATGTGAGAGAATAAGAGGGAATAGAAGGCAGAAGCATCAGAAGGTTACCTGATAGTAGAGGGTTATTAATCGCGAGCATGAGACTTTCCCAATGCCCGCAAGGGCCTTTCCACCCATACTTGACTCCCATGGCGGTTCATGTAGGAAGAGCACAGTGAAGAATAGATTGTTTACACCCCTGAATTAGGTGTGGGTAAAAGAAATTATTGACTCACACCACCTTAAACACGTGCCACCAAAAGCATAACCCTTTTTAAAAAAGTTTTCCCTATTTTGCCACAGTAAAATCAGTTTACTTATTTTGCCCTTAGAAAATCCCAGCAGAGTGCAAAATTTTGATAGATACAAAAGGAGAATCAAATGCCCCTACCAACACAAAGCTTATATTATTTTTGAGGAAAAAAAGACTTAAACACATGAATAAATCTGCAGGCAGTATGAGACAATATGTAGTGTGTGGCTCAAACACAAGATGTTGTAAGACCTCAGGGGAAACAAAATCAATATCACTCTGAAGTAAACTCATTTAGTTTACAAAGAGACTCTTAGCCTACATCATGCCAGATAGACAACAGAATCCCCAGTTAAAACTGACTGCAGAGTTTCTAAATTATGAATCTGACCATTTGATCATTTCTCTGATGAATTTACACAGAGAAGTAGATAAAGACAGTAAATATTATGCTCAAACGCTTACATAATAGTAGCTTCAAAGATGGCGTATTTTGTACTTTGTTTTTTATTTTCATAAAAGAAATGACAGAATTCCTGAACTGCACACTCCATTTAGGAAAAAGCATGTACTTGGTTGTTCTTTCACTGATGGGAAAATCAATATGTGTAATCACACAGAGAAAGAAAAGGCTAGGTCATCAGAATTACCAATGTCATTGCTCTTATAAATGAGAGAGTGTAGTATCTAGAATTTATTTAACATGTGATTATTTTGCTATCATGGACAATGTTAATCCCCCAAAGAACAGATGGTATAAGCATATTTTAAATTATTCAATGAAGTGTGCTTTTTAAACCACACATGTGTATTAGCAGAGTGGAAACATTTGGCATTTAACCATTGCTTATGTTTTTGCCCTCATATACTCAAAGAGATAACCCTAGTCAACTAAGAAGTATCTCTTTCTTTCTGTTGACCATTGGATACTAAGGTGATGGAAAACAGGTAATGAAAGAAAAGTCACAGAATTTAGCCTGGAGATGCAAAAAACAAAACAAAACAAAAACAAAAAAAGGAAACAGAGAGAGAGAGAAACGTCAGTGAGGAGGGGGAGGAAGGAAGAGAAGGGTAAGGGAAACAGGAAGAGGAAATGGGAGAGGGGGAGGGGAGAGGGAGAGATAAGAAAATATATAACTTTTCTTGGGTGGTACAGCAGGGTGACACTGAAGAAGCAGCCTTTTGTTAGCAAGTTACTAAGAACTAAACTAGTTGAGATCAAGAAAGAAGGTACCTAGTCCAATACTCCAATGACTTCCTTTTATGACAACCTCTTCACATGAAACATACCCTAATTTTAGGCAGTGACCTGACTCACTTTTAAAGGCTCACAATAGCCAGGGTAGTTTGTCTTTTTGTTTTGGGCTCTATTTTTAGAGCATGATGAGAAAAACAGGAGAAGCTTTCTGGAGTTTCTCTACAGATAGCAGAAGCAACATCAGGGCTTGACTACAGGCCTCTGGCTTCGCTCATAGCTGCAGACAAAGTGGGGTATAATATTTACCCTTAAACATAAAAGAAACAAACAAAAATCTCTATGGCATAAAAATGGTGTAGGATGGAGTAGGTGAGCTGATTGTTCTTGGACCACACATAGCTAGCAGGCCTAAGTTTGGTCAAAATATTGGTTTCCCTCACCCCCCTACCCCTTTTGAAGCAATATTTAAGACACACAGGAAATGTCATGTAAAAGTTGAAGTTTGAACTTCTTTTAAAAGTTTTCAAGTTTCAGATATGACGTCACCCCCATTTCCTACATGGTAAACTGAAACCGGAACTAAGTATCAGCTGCCTCCTTTTGATGGGGTGGACGTTCTTCAGCTAGACACAATCCCTGCCCAAGTAACCTATGTCAGACCAAGTTCCTCCTGGCTTTTATAAGCATTTGACTTGAAGACATTTCAAGTGAAATTCTGAGTTGAGAATGAAGTAAATCTGCTATTACCTGGTTAAATTCTAATCAAAATATTAGCACTCAGCTAGAGTAAATCTTTTTCTTTCCACCACAATTTACTTACAATTTCCAGGAACTGTTTTCAACTCATTACAAACCTTTACAGAAGTTCTAGAATCAGCTCATTCGTATGTATCAGCAACTCTCTATTGTACCATGAAAAAAATGTTTTTATTTACCAGTACAGACCTGTATTTAAATATATATATATATATATATGTATGTACATATATATACATACATATATATATACATATATATATATATATATATTTATATATATATAAATACGAATGACTGGTTTGATTTATGGTGATATGTCTGAAGTTTCTGATAATTCTTTGCCAACATTTAAATTCCATCCAATTGATCTCATGCAGACTAAACTGCCTGAATACACAGATTCTGCTGTGATTTGTGTATAATCATAAAGAAAGTTAATTATTTAATGAATTTAAGAAGATTGTCTAACATGACCTTCGTAATACCAAATGTCTTTGTCAAAATTATATGAGATCATACAGACAAAATAACACATTGAACAAATTGTAACCTTTCAAATACTTTTAGACAACATATAGGCATAAATTAAATTCAGTCTTGCTTAATGCTTCAGATACATTAGCAGAAAATATCATAGTTTGGGGATTATGTAAGTTAATGTTGCTTGCGTGTGTATATTTACATATTTGTGCAAAGAGAACATAAATCACTTAGAAATATATAATATCTCCTTCTGCTTCATCATATAATTTATTTTCAATTGCTAGAAATACTAAACAGAAAATATGACACATAGCACACAATATACAGTGTGTCCGTAAAGTCATGGTGCACTTTTTACCGGTCAAAAGTAAAACATGCACCATGACTTTACGGACACAATGTATATGTCACAGTGGTCTTTTGTCACTGATTATCTTTCATGGTCCTATATAGCTGAGAGCTGACTAGATATAAAAGAAGCCAGATGGTTTAAAGATAGAATTTCCAATAACTAAATATTTTAATCTAGCATTATTTTCTAGATTGGGTGTCGGATATAATTGAGGCATTTGCTTTAAAGTATTATATATATTTTTAAAATTAAAAAATATTTATAAAAGATATTATATATAATCTATCACCTTATTTCGATCCATTTTTAAGCAATTTCTAAGTAAACTGCCTACAACATAATGAGAGTGATTTTTTTTTAACTAAAATTTTTTTTCTATTGATTTGAGAAAGAGAGCGTGAGGAAGGCAGAGAAGAATCAACTCGTTGTTCCACTTAGTTGTTCCATTTGTGTACTCACTGATTGCTTTTCTTATCTGCACTGACCAGAGATCTAACCCGTGACCTCAGCACTCTGGGATAATATTTTATCTACTGAGCCACCCGGCCAAGGCCTGATAGTGACTTTTTTTTAAACATATATACCATATGCAAATTCTAAGTGTTTCTTTTTATCTTTCTTTCTTTCTTTTCTTTTTTTTTTTTTACAGAGACAGAGAGATTCAGAAAGAGGGATAGATAGGAACAGACAGACAGGAACAGAGAGAGATGAGAAGCATCAATCATCAGTTTTTCATTGCTGTTGTGACATCTTAGTTGCTCATTAATTGCTTTCTCATATGTGCCTTGACCACGGGCCTTCAGCAGACCAAGTAACCCCTTGCTCAGTCAAGCCAGCAACCTTGGGTCCAAGCTGGTGAGCTTTGCTCAAACCAGATGAGCCCGCACTCAAGCGGGCAACCTCGGGGTCTCGAACCTGGGTCTTCCAGCATCCCAGTCCGACTCTCTATTTACTGCACCACTGCCTGACAGGCTGTGTTTCTTAAATGACTCATTTTAACGGGTAAATAGTGCTTGCATGTTAAATGAATAAATGAATGACTAGTATTAGGACTGAAGACATATTTGGCATAACCCATTGGGAAATATTATTAAAGGCCATCTCCAGTGTGCATAGGAAAAGTTTCTTGATTTTTATAGTCACTTTCCATTTGACCTCCAAATAGCAGTTAGCTAACGGGATCATTCACTTTATCAGACTTAATGCCAAAAGACTTTTGACAGCATCATAGAATCACATGCACCTTCAGCAGATGGAGATTTGTCATCAATTAAAATAAAACAGAACAAAAAACATGTGTAGCACAGGCACTGAAGGGGAAGTTCAAAAGGAGAATTCCTGAAGCATTTGAACAATGGCAACATCCCTAGAAGGAGTGAACAGATTTGCACAGGCTTCATTTAGAAAGGTTCAATCTCCATATGATCAGTGTATGTGTTCTAGTATGTTGTAGTCAACCTTTCTCCCTTTTTGCTCTTCATAGGTGTTTTAAAAATAGTAAAGCAAAATATATGCTATATCCAATGTCAATGTCAGATGTTAATGCTGTATTTATATCTTTGGTGTGGCAGATTTTAATTAGTGAGTAAGCAGTTAATAAAATGTCACATCAGAAACAGTGAAAAACAATTATAGCTTAAAACATTCTTTTAGTGACTTTGCATCATCTGTGCAGGTGGACTGAAGAATTGTTTTGAGAGGAATCTAATGAGGGTCAGACTTGTCAGACTGAGCATTACACTGACAGATTTTCCCAGTTTTCTAGTGTTCTGGGTTGGTTCAGATTGGCAGTGGCTAAGCTTGAGGTTACGTGGACTTTCATGTTCAGGATGCAAAATGCAATAATAATTTTACCTAATTCAACAAGATTAACACTAGATCAATCAATCTCTCTTTCCCTGGATTTGCTTTTCCATACTTTTTCATCTAGCAAATGCCCAGCCATTCTTTAAGATTCCACTGTGATTTCTCCTCCTTTCGCAAGATTGCTTGTTAAAATGAAGTGAGGTGTGAAGGTAGAGAGGGCAAAGAAAACAACCCCTCATTTATCTAGTAATTCATTAGTAGTCAATAAATGCTCATTAGGGTTTCTTTACATGTCCCACACACTAGGGATATACAGGTAAATATTTCATTGTTTCTTCTCTGAAAAGGCCTATAGTCCAGTAAAGAAGAGAACCAAGTAAACCAAGCACAACAGAGTTTGTTTAGTGCTGTTGGATAGATGTATGAGTTTGTAGCCATAGCTAAGAAGAGAAAGAATAGTAATTTGTCTGCATGAGGGTGTAACATTAGGGATAGCCTTAGGGGCAGTACATAGAATATATGTCAGAAAATGTAAGTAGTTTTTATAATTGCTTGAAAAACTATAATAAATTGTGTTAATGTCAAACTATTTCATGACTTTCTGACCCCATCCTTGTGCATGGATTATAGTTCCCACCTCATCGGTGCTAAGCTTGGCATCAGTGCAACTTTGGCCAATGGCATGTAGTGGAAGAGATTTGTGGCACCGCTTAGTAGAAGCTTTAAAAGCCACTGGGTGGTCCTACCATCTCCCCATTTCTTCTGTCTTCTCAGGATGGGCTGCTCTCAGAATGAGCTGTTCCTTAATGAAGAGGATAAGGGGCAGGACAACATCCACCAACTAAGAGCAGATAGGTTGCAATAGCAAGAAATAAAAGTATCTGTAGTCATCCAACTATTAGGTAGTTTGTTGTCTTAGCATAACTAGTCTAAATGGACTGAAGCAAAGAAGGTCACAATCATCAGGACTGATTGTGGAAAGACATTTTTGTTTTTTGTATACAAAGTAGGCTGATGAAGGGAGTGTGAGTTGGTAAAAATAAGGTATTTTATAAAGTCAAATGGCACTTTCTCTAATTTTTCACAGTGTTTCTGATAATAAACTCTAAAAAGATGCTCTGGTTGCCATTTGAGGTCAGAATCTCCATGCCATGCGTCAGGACTCCCTCAGCCACATTTACCTTTGTTGCACTCTGAGTTCTGCTCTCCTAAGTCCATCCTACTTAGTAAGTAGCGCCTGGGAAGGTAGGTTGAGTTGGGAGTGCAGACCCTTCAGTTTTCAACACGTCAAGGCAGCATAGTAACAATAATCTATGAAAATTTACTATTGAAGTAATTGCAGCTACAATTCAAAACACAGTCTTAACAGTGGTCATTATCAGTTGTGTTTCTTTTTTCTGTGCCATGACAGAGAGCAAAGGGAAATATGTTTTAGTTGAGAAGAAAAATTTAAAAAAGAGAAAATTTAAAAAGCCTTTCTCGCCTAACCTGTAGTGGCACAGTAGATAAAGCATTGACCTGGAAATGCGGAGGTCACCGGTTTGAAACGCTGGGCTTGCCTGGTCAAGGCACATATGGGAGTTGATGCTTCCTGCTCCTCCCCACCTTCTCTCTCCTCTTTAAAATAAATAAAGTCTTAAAAAAAAAAGCTTTTCTCTAGTTGAGTCTGTTACTACCCACTACCTCCCACTCAAACGTTGTCCCATGACACTATAATTCCAAGTTGAGAGGTTGAGAGGCCTTGCTTTACAGGAGATGTAAAAGATTACCAATCTCACAACAATGTGCCATAAGATACAAATACTAATATCAGCTGCAGCTGTGTGCTCAAGTGGGACTGGATTTAATGTGCTTTTCCACAGAGCGTTCCCCTTTGCCCAGGACCTCCCTCACCTGCCTGAGATAGCCCTACTTTGGACCTGTGTCTGAGTTTGCTCATATTTTCCTGTGAAATTATTAATGGTCCCCCTTTTACACATGTACAGTGAATTATCTGGCCACTCCAAATCTAGGCTCAATACCAAGAAATGTTGAGGACCAGGAATAGCTGTGCCAGAAATTTTCTACAGCACTCTCTCTTACTAGGCGTATGTAGTTTTCTTCCCTTGTCTACCTGTCTTAAAGTGCAAAAACCAAAAACAACAACAAAAAAAACCTATAAAAATATCCAACCCAAGAAAACCTTGAACTCACTGTACAAAAGTATTCCTTATGAACCATGGAGACTTTGTAATAGATCTTCATATTTTACTCCCTGACCTTACCTCCCTTTTCTTACCTATCACAAAGTCCTTGCAAGGACAGAGATGGAGATTAAAGTTGGGGATTGAAAAAAACCTGAAAAGTTTCTTTTCAGTTCTATAAAAATTTCTATTTTTTTTTTTTTTTACACAGACAGAGAGGGATTCAGAGAGAGGGATAGATAGGGACAGACAGACAGAAACACAGAGAGATGAGAAGCATCAATCATCAGTTTTTCATTGCGACACCTTAGTTGTTCATTGATTGCTTTCTTGTATGTGCCTTGGCCACAGGCCTTTAGCAGACTGGCTCAAGCCAGCGACCTTGGGTCCAAGCTGGTGAGCTTTGCTCAAGCCAGATGAGCCCGCGCTCAAGCTGGCAACCTCAGGGTCTCGAACCTGGGTCCTTCCGCATCCCAGTCCAAGGCTCTATCCATTGCGCCACTGCCTGGTCAGGCAAAAAATGCCTATATTTTTAATGTGGTTAAATTGTATAGGTTTTCTCCGTGTCCCGTCTCATGTCGTGGTGCGGTGGTGTGCAGGAGAAAAGGACAATAGCAGGAAAAGGCCATCTGCTTTGTGGCCCATCCCACTCTCAGTGTGAAACAATGAGAGAACACACTTCACTATGAAACAGTGAGAAAACTCTGTAGAATGACTTGATTTTCTTGAATCATTCTATTTATATGGTGCTTTTTACTGGACTACTTGCTTTTCGAAAGCAAAGATTTGGAGTTGTAGCTGACATTTCAGTTACCCGCGAACACGCATATGTTCACCAAGTTGTAGCTGACTGATAGAATTTAGTTTCTGTGTGGTGTTTGCCATTTGGCAGTTATTTTTTCCAGATTCTGGTTAAATGTACCACACTGACATCCAGAGCAATGCAATTTCTGGTGCATATTTTAAGACAAAATGCTAAGCCGAAGCTCTATTCTAACTATGCAAATGATTTCCAGAAGCCAACTGATTAGCATTTTTAAGGCAAAGACTTTGGGAGAGGTGGCATGTTATGCATATTATTACACTGGTGTGAAAGCAAATTACGTATTATCTAAGGTTTTTGTGGCAATACAGTCTTTCTCGAAGGCCCCATAAACTCTATGTATAATCGAAAGATGTGTTATTTAAATTATTTTTTCTTAAAAAGCATTTTAATTCATCAAGAAAATATTCGATTGACCAATCTGTCAGTGTTGGCTGGTAACAAAAGTAACATGATAGGTCAGCTTTTTAGCCCAGACTGCATCATTTTCATCTAGTGGTCAAAAGGATGACTTTATTTATGTAGAGAGGCTTAGCAGCATGAGGATAAAATGCAAAGAAGAAAGCCTGTAAATATATTTTAATTATAACCCAAGCACCTTACATACATTTAAAATTCTGACAACTATTAATCAGCTCCCTATCCCATTTTCCCTAAAGACTATAGCAAATGTTCTTTCTTCTTCAACACTCACTCCCCACTTCCCAATACAGCCCATACATTTCCTCCACAAAGAGAAAATAATGATCATCAAAATAAATGTTCTCCATGTTCAGAACATAAGTTGTCAAGCTTATCTATACCTACATTGATGAATTCCTTTCTCCCTTGTGTCCACCTTAGGCAAACCCTTCTACCTGTGTTTAGGTACTCAGTCCCTCTTACATCCTCAGAAATCCAGCTTCTTCTGTTATCCTCTCACTATTTTCTTCCTCTTTACCAAGTCCTTTCCATAAGAATTCAACTCTAACAACACACAGACTCAGAAGCCTGGGAACCATATCCTTCAGGGCTTAGCCTTCTCCAATAAAAGGCAGAGGAGGAGAAGAGTAAGAAATGGATCTGAGACACTCATAGAGTAACTCAGTTGGCTAGAGTGTCATCTGTTATGCTAAGGTCTCAGGTGTGATCCCTGGTCAGAGCACATACAAGAATCAGTCAACGAATGCATAAATAAGTGAAACAACAAATCAATGTTTCTCTCTCTCTGTATCTCTCTCTATCTATTTTCTACTCTCTCTAATTTATTTTTAATTTTAAAAAAGGAATGGATCTGAGAGTAAATGGGCTAGCAGCCAGAACAAAACATTTATCACATTTAATGTCATTACTTACTAAAATGTTTCTTCTACTATAAGGTCCATGAGGGCAAATACTATGTTTTATCTGGTTTATCATGCTTTCTCTTTTTTTTCTATCAAAGTAATTAATACTCAAGAAACATTCAATAAAAATTGGCTGAATGAATAAATGAATGCAATATCATTGCTTACATTATTAGATGGGGAGAATAAGGCCAAGAGGGGTGAAGAGTATACTGCCTAGGGTCTCAGAGCTACTGAGAAGCAAAACTTTGATTTGAGTTTGGTCTGTGTGAGTGCATACTCTTGTTACTGTACCTTATTGACTTCATGATCTTTTTTATTAATATTGTTTTGCTTTCTTTTTTAAATATTTGTTGATTGATTTTAGAGAGAAAGGGGGAGAGAGAGAGAGAGAGAGAGAGAAAGAGGAACATCGATTTGTTTCTGTCTGTGCCCTGACCTTATTTTGCTTTCTGTGAAAGGTTCTCACAATACCCTAATTAAAAAAAACATGTAGCTATACATTGGTGGTTATGACTCATGTTGCTGATACTGCTTCTTTCGTTCTTTTACTTATTTATTTCTCCACTCAACAAACATATATTGAGTATCTAATAAATTTGATTAAACTGTAAACTGTGGAAAGACACTATTATATGTTTAGTTCCTGTTCATCATTGTATTAACAGAACTTGAGACAATACCTTGCATTTAATAAACATAATAGGTCTTCAATACGTATATTTAGTGAATGGGTTAATGCACAAATAAATTTTAAACAATAGCTGCTTAGATTCAGAAAGACAGTTCTTGACATTAAGGAACCTATGGCAAACTGCACTGGAAAGGCTCTACAAAACAATCAGTAGACACTGAAGGATACTGTACTTCAGAGCAGGTATCACTGAAAAAATGTAGGCACTACCTGACCTTTTCCTGAACTCAAACTCTGCTTTGTAAGTTCTCTGGGGCTCTGTCTGAGGCTGGGTTCCCTACCCATTCTAATTTCCTAAACTACTTTAAATATATATATATATTCTGGCTGTGGCTGGGTAGCTCAATTGGTTGGAGTATCAGCCATTATGTCAAGGTTGAGGGTTCAGTCCCTGGTCAAAGCACATAGAAGAGTCAAGCAATAAGTGCATAAAGGGATGGAGCAATGGATTGATATCTCTCTCTCTCTCTTGTTCTCTCTCTTTCTCTCTCTCTCTCTCTCTCTCCCTTCTTTTCTCTCTAAAATCAATAAATAAAAATATAAAGAAAATACATTTTGGAAAATAATTAAACAAATGATGAGTGAATGATTTTAACCATTAATAGAGTCTATGTTAATGAGGCCCTGAGAGACAGATGGGCTGACTCTGAATACAAAGAAATAAAATATCTATTTGGTGAATACAAATATCAGATTTAAGCAATATTCTCTTTTGGTGTTCCAGTGACCCCTAAAATAATTTGGTTGACATTTTCACTTTGTTGATTTTTATCTTTTTAATAGAGTCTTACAGGTTAAAAATTATAATTTATTAAATACAATTTCATATAAATTAAAGATAGATTTATAAAATAATAATCAACTATAATGCCTTGTGACTGAACTTAAGGCATCTCATTTCCTGATTGAGAAAATAAGACTGAAAGTATCCGATGGAACTAAAGAATAAGGATTAGCTTTAAAAAATGGGACAGCAGTCAAATAGGGACAGTTTGTTAAATCACAGAAAGAAAAAGTAGTCATTTGGCTTCCCTGTTAATCAATAACTATTTTTGGACATGGTAAATCCTTAATCTCTCCCCTGCTGAAATAAAACGCCATGCATAAAAGGAATGCAGAAAGTTTAACTGACATAGTTCTGTCTGTTCTAATACTGTGGCTCAGCAGTAAAATCTGCTTTCTTTCCCTTACATGAAACCTCTCGTTGAGACTGCAGTGTCCTGTGCCAATCATATTTTGCTAGTAATATGAAAGACCATTTCCATGAGATGCAGAAAGTGGTAGAATGGAACAATTAACTATTAAGATTTTATTAAAATAGTTTATATTTATTTCAATATACATATAATTTGATACATGTTTTTCTTTCATGATTCAATTTGTAATATATAGTCAATGCTTAATTTATTTTTTTAAAATAAAACTATTCTCCAATGACCCTCTTAGCTGAACTCTCTTATGTTAATTTCATTGTTATCAAAGCAGAAAGATTGCTGACTTCATCCCTTAGTAATTTGAAGGGGAAATTGTGTTAAAGTTTAAACAATGATGTTTCAAAAGACCAGGTTAATTTATAAAAGAATTTATTTGGAGCAGCGAGGTATCTTTCTGATAGGTAAAACATTCTCATACAGGTAAAACAAAGGTGACTGCCTGAATTTTTTTTTTTCTATCTTGATTATTCCAACAGTACTTACCTACCTCATGTTCTATTCATTCATGCTTCAAATCCAGGGGCTCTCAACTTTGGTTGCAACTTGAGTCCCATCCTGACCATTTAATAGTATCAAAATCTCCCAGATGGGAACCAGCACAAGTATTTTTAATATTTCCAAAGTGAAATAACTGTACAGTTAATGTTGTAATCTAACAAGATTCTTTTTTTTTTTTTTTTTTTTTTTTACAGAGAGAAGGACAGTTAGGGACAGACAGACAGGAAGGGAGAGAAATGAGAAGCATCAACTTTTCATTGCAGCTCCCTAGTTGTTCATTGATTGCTTTCTCATATGTGCCTTGACTGGGGGGGCAACAACAGAGTGAGTGACCCCTTGCTCAAGTCAGTGACCTTGGATTCAAGCCAGTGATTTTGGGCTCAAGCCAGTGACCATGGGGTCATATCTATGGTCCCACGCTCAAGCCAGCAACCCCGCACTCAAGTCAGCAACCCCACACTCAAGCTAGTAAGCCTGTGCTCAAGCCGGCGACCTTGGGGTTTCAGACCTGGGTCCTCCACATCCCAATCCAACACTCTATCCACTGAGCTACCACCTGGTCAAGCTATCTAACAGGAATTTGAAACAGCTTGGTTGGTCAAATGAACCTATGACACTGAAATCATATAAAAGGTAGTTATCAAGTTCTAGTAGTCCAAAAATCTAATTAATCTCATGGGTCTAATTAGGCACTCATTTAACTTACTACTCAATCTATTAAACTCTTTTAACTGTGGAAGGAGAGTTGACTCAGTCCTGTGTGTTTCCTAACTAATCATAGATCTCTGCCATTTGATGAAGCCAGGTACACAATTTCTAGAATACTGCACATTTATGCAAAATTTTATATACAATACCAGGTTCTGCCATATGAAGCTAGCCACTTATTCCTCTAAGGCACAGAGCTAAGAACAATAAGGGACTTACAATCAGGCAAGCTTGACACTTTTTTTCTTATTATCTTGCCTTTGTAGCAGACATGGCAAGATTAGACAACACCAAATTAACTGGAAGAAGGCATTGCAGAAACCAACTGTGTTAGAAAATTAAAAAGGGGTCAGCAAACCAAGATGTGGTGCCAGGATGTCAATTTTGTTCTTATTCAAGCCTATCCAGGAATAATGATTTAACCAGTAGAACACTATGGGTGGTATTATCCAAAAATGACCCTAGTAGCTCACACTGGGTTGTTTGGACAATGAAATAGCTGTTGGAAGCTTCTCCAGTCTCTCATCTAAAGAGGCTTCTCCCACACACAGCTTCCCATGAAACTGGTGGCTACATTGTCCGGGATGAAGGGCTGTGCAGCTTCCCTAAAGTCTCTGGGGCTGGGCAGCTGTCTTTCCTAGACAGCTCCTCTAAAAGCTGGTGTCTACGTATAGACAGTCCAGCATCTGAGTGGGTTGTCTGTACCTTTCTGACAGAGTTCCTCTCTATAGTTGTCCTAAAAAAGCACTCAGCAAGAGAAATAATGCAGGGCTCAGAAGCATAGCCTCCTCTCTTCTTATATTTACACATACCAACACCTGATTAGAGAGTCACTGGAAACCTCTTCCTTAACCCATACTGCCTGCCTACTGTTGTGGCACATGAGCTCTTCCAGAATATGTGGCCATCAGGATGGAGTCCAGGTGCCCTCAAGGTGGGACAGGGAGGATGTTAGCTTTTTCAGGTATAGCTAGAAATAAATTGACCCAACCTTTATGTACTCTTCTCAAAGACTTAGGACTTCTGCTTTATGCTATTTACAAATTCATAGAACAATGTGTGTATTGATGTAGATAAGCAGCTAAGAAATTTTATGTGGAAAAAGAGGCTTTTTAAAAGCATATTGTACAATTCTATTTCCGTATAAAAATTATATATATTTACAGAAAGTCTAGATGTGCATACAAAAATTCTTAGATATAGCTGTCTATAAGAAGGAGAGAGAAGATGGCAAACGTGTTTTTAACTATCATATTTCTGTAGTGTTTGGATTTTTTTTGCAAAATGATTATAATATTTATATAATCAAAAAAGAAAATAAACATTTAAATATTAAAACTTAGGTTTCTTTTAGCAAAGTTTTGAAACTTAGTTTCCTATAGGACATTATAAAATAGAGTAATTTCAAAATTAAGAAATTAACTCTCTAGATCATTCTGGCTGCCTAGTAGGCCACAATGATTAGCCCTTTTGCTTAAACAACTTCTAGACTGAACTTTATATTTTTCTACTGGTTTGGTCATCTTCAAATTGTCTCAGAAAAACTAGACTTTTTCCTAAGAATTGTTCTTCGAATCCCCAATTTATTTTTCCTAATATGAATTGGACAGATCTTTTTGGAATCTGGGTGATCCTTTCCATAGGCTTTTAGTAGAATCTTTCACTCATGATCCTATGAGGGCTCTATTTCTTGTCCATTTTAGATATTTTAATGAAAAAATAGATTGTTTGTGATTTGATGCAAAAATTACTATATTTTGTTAACAAAGACACTAGCTTATGTGGCTCACATTTGTAAGCCCTCACTGAGGTTAGCTATGCTAAGATGGTCAGGTTAGGAAAGGGAGGTAAATAATATAAGATAGCACTCATAAAACTGTTTAGAATGAATAAATTAACACATCAGTTAAGGGAATTACTGAATAATCAAGTGTTCTTTTTCTAAAGGTAAAGTAATAAACACTCTAGAGAAGAGCAAGTAGAACAACTTTACCTAAATTATCTCCATCTCTCCTTCCCAAATTATTTTAGTCTCAGTTATTATACCATCTACTTGTGTCATCTGACAGAACAATTTATTTGAATTCTATATTTACCATGGCGAGATTAGCTAGTGCTCTAGATGGTACTAAAGTATTCCAAAAGTGCCTTCGTATGGGCTGCCAGGAGAGCACGCTGGGGAACACACATTAGTCTGGCACTGTCTGGTCTTTTCCCTTCCTCCAGCATGTCAGAATGGCTTTGAGCATCCTGGCGCTTTGTAAACCGGACGAGTACAATCCCAAATTACCTTATCATTATTTTTTTTCCCACACACAGTTCTCAATCTGTGTTAAACAGACATATTTATCTTCCTGAATATCAAACATATACTACCAGCAAGACTTTTTTATCCAAATTAGAATTTATTTGCATGTTTGACTTGCTTAGGTCAACATCTAGCAAGCAATCTACTAAATACAGTGGAGAGCAAATAAGGGGAACCTGGACTGGTACACCAGATATGTCTCTGGGTATAAGCTTCTCAATGATGCTATATTTAATAGATCAAACTGCACCTTGCCTGTGGAACTGACTTTCTATTTTCTGACATTCCATCATTCCTAATAAAATGTCATAACAGTATTTAAAAAATAAATAAGCAAAGTAAATGGGGAAAATAATTTCTAAGAAGACAATTATAAACAATCAGTAGACACATTTTCCTTTTACCACTAAGTATTTATTTAAGTGTCACACTTAGAGACACCTATATTCTTTACTCCTACATGTTTTACCTATGATTGTTTGAGTAGTTGCAGTGACTAAAGTTAGTCATTAAATTCAATTAAACTTATTGTATGTGTAGAGGGCATTGTCATATTTCAAGATTAACATGGGGACCTCTCATTAGGTGTTGGATAAAATTTTGTATTTATTAATTGGACATTTAAATTGAGGAGGAGGGAGGACTCAGTTGAAATGTAATTAGGTTAGAGATGCAGTCATATTACATTTAAACATGAGCTTTATTATGAAAACACAGGTATTATATGGGATTCCTCCATTTCCTATACTTCTATTTTATTTTTCTTTTACAGGGACAGAGAGAGAGAGAGTAACAGAGAGGGATAGACAGGGACAGACAGACAGGAACGAAGAGAGGTGAGGAGAATCAATCATTAGTTTTTCGTTGCCGTTGCAACACCTTAGTTGTTCATTGATTGCTTTCTCATATGTGCCTTGACCGCGGGCCTTCAGCAGACGGAGCAACCCCTTGCTCGAGCCAGTGACCTTGGGTCCAAGCTGGAGAGCATTTGCTCAAGCCAGATAGGCCCGTGCTCAAGCTGGTGATCTCGGGGTCTCAAACCTGGGTCCTCCGCATCCCAGTCCAATGCTCTATCCACTGCGCCACCGCCTCGCCAGGCCATTTCCTATACTTCTGATATGAATCTTTACTGATTATGGTAACCCATTGTTTCAGAGGTTTACTATTGAAAGCTTTAAGAAGAACTAGAAAATGAAGTTAAATTCACATACACAGCATCTCTAAGTAAGGTTTCCTGCCAGTGAAATAAAGCAAAAGTTTCTCATTAAAATCCATGACTAGTGCCAATTTGGGTCACAGGATGTTTTGAGGATCAAAAGGCATGATTGTCCCTTCACCGAATCATATACTCATTAAGCTTTCTACTAAAACCGGGTGGTCAAGTGTTCATTTCTGATAACAAGTGTGCTATAAGGGAATTATGACAATTATTCTATTGTTTGAATTTTCCATTGCTACTGCTCAGTGAAATTAGCCAAGAGATTTTGCCAGAATTTTTTTTTTCAGTTAATTGGGTCAAAAGGGAGCTGTATTTGGAAGATTAAATCAACATTTCTTTTTATGTCATTGATTCAAAATATAGAGTGTATTGGGACCTAACAAATCCAAGGTGATTCTAATTTTTTATAAACTAAAAATACATTTGAATGCTAGAAATTGTGGAAAAAACTGATGAAAATATACAAACTGACCCAACTCTTTAAGTTTGAAAAATTAATAAAGTTATTGTCTTAAATATAAATTAGAGTACTTACACCCAAAATTATTAGTTAAGAATTAAGTAGGATTTCAGACCTTTTAGCATGCTTTCAAGACCTAAAATTTATTTTAGGGCCAGAATACTCAATTTACTACTTTGGGATCATTAATGTGGTCATGACTTTAACCTCCAAGAAGCTGCCTCTAGCTAGCTCCAGAGACTCTTATAAAAGGTAATTATTTTCTACCAGCCCAAATCTTCTGTGGTATGTGCTTAGGTTCAAGGCCCTTTACACTTTTACCCATTCGCAGACATCAGCATTTCCTCTCCCCAGATTGCCTCTGCTGACCAGAATGCTGATGGGGCTCCTAGGAAAGAAGTAGACAGCATGCATTTAACCACTGCCTGACCCAGGACCTATGGTACTGGTTTCTTTCTGTCAAGATAAGGGAGCTGAAGACAGGAAGAATTGCCAAGGGACCCTCATTTGATTCTCCTACCCTATTCTTTCCAACATTTTAAACAACAAATATTTATTATTTAATATTATGTCCCCTGCCCTCCAGGAGCTATGCGTGAAGTAAATATGATCAGTCTTTATCTTTGAGATTTGCATTCAAATTGGGGAAGACAGAGCTGATTTATTTACATGGAATGATTAGAAAAATTAGTTGAGAAACTTTCATATGGACAATAATGGGCTGAACTGTGTCCCTTCAAAATTTATACGTGAATATCCTAATCTCAGAATGTGACTATATTTGGAGGTAGTATTTTTAAAGAGGTAATCAAGTTAAAATGAAGTCTTTAAAGTGGGCTCTCTTCCAATATGACTGGTGTCCTTTAAGAAAAGATTAGTACATATATGGGGGAAGAACATACCAATACACATGGAGAAAAAATAACATTTACAAGCTGAGGAGAGAGGGCTCAGAAAAAACCCACCCCAGCTGCTACCTTCATCTCAGACCTCTAGCCTCCAGAAGAACAAGGAAACACACTTTTTACTCTTTTGTCTAAGCCACAAGTTGGTGGTAGTTGGTTATGGCAACCCCAGCAAACACAAATGGGCTCTATGGGAGGATGATCAGGGACAGGGCTAAACCAGTATATGTGGTAATACTTGAGGGAGGTTTTGTGTAGGACATGTGGTCATAATTGAACACGGACAAAAAGTAAGGGAAGTAGAGGCAGAGGTATGACATTCCAGAAGAGGGCAAACTCAATGAGATCAAGTCATTGGCAGAGAAAATCATTTAGTCATTGTCAGCAGTCTTTAAAACCTTTGGACCTTTGCAATTTGTTCATATTAAATGTTAGTATAGTCCTATTCACATTTTCATTAATTTATATTAGCTAGAATATTTCAATTTACATTAAATGTAATGTGTTGTTATGAACATATACTATTTATCATACATATTTAAAAGGATAAGAAAAATACTACTGAGGCATTATAAATTCAACTATAGTTTGTTATTTGATCTGTACATAGGAGCTACATATGTAAAATGAGAAACAATATATATGCAATATATGAAATAAATTATGTTTCAGTCTATTGGCATTTCTCTCTCATTATTCAGATTATACCCATATATTATCAAAAGCTTTAAAATTTTTTTCTGGATGAAGCTTACACACTTATTTGTGATCATATGTCACTGAGGTATTTAAGTAGATAAGCTTCTTATCTGTACATATAAAAATTAAATACCAAAAATACTATTTTTCCCTTTTTTTAAATTCCTTTTTAGAAACAAACCGACAGACAACTCCTCAATATTGCCCACATCTGTTTCCATCTGAGATGGTTGGAAAATATTTAAAAGCTGCATTTAGGTGAATAGTTTCCACTCTGGGAAATGGTAAGCCAGCTCAGAAGCATCAGCTGTTCATATACCCAATAAGCAGGTGTGAATAAATATTTCATGAACATTCCTTGCAATCTTCTCCTTCCTCTCATAGCAGTAATCCCTTCCCCCACCATCTTGTACTGTTAGCCCCCTTGCTTAGAAGAAAGGAGTGTTTGAATGTCAATTTAAATTCTTACCAGTATCTGGTAGCAGGCCATTCTTTACCATCTGCATGCATTTTTTTATCTTTCATTTTTTGTGTTTATAAGCCATTTGTTCTACATCAGACAGGTACCTTTTCTTTCAGCATTAAGGAAGAGGGAAACCAAAAGTACTTACCTAAAAAACAAAACACAGAAAGAGAAGGATTAAAGGGAATTCATGGGCATGCTTGATTAACGAAACACTGATGTAGGGATAAAAACACTCCAAGCATCTAATGGCATTGAACTACCAAGCAAATAAAGCATGAGGAGCAGCCAAGTAACATACGTATAAGATGTGCATTATTTTGAAAGTTAAAAGAGCAAAGAAATATTCCTTCTTAATTTAAAAATGAATAGGTAGTGCAAAGTTTTATTTTCAATTTTGTAAGCATAGTAGTAGAACATGTTGTTTAGGATTACATTATCACAAACTCCATCCTGGGGAGCCTAATTTCTCATCTTTCTTTGTAGTTCAGCAGGTTTTGTTAACTGCCTGGAATAATGCTTTCATCATTATAGTCCAGGAGACCTTGACTAGACCTTACATTTCCTTTAATACAGAGCCTCAATGTCATGTCGCCCATCAGCATCAGAAAGAGAGGACAGACACATGCTTGACACTGGCAGGTTATGAGAGAAACAAAGGTTTTGCTAACCATTATTGTCATGACTGTGAAACCATGAGCTTTTGTCTCCCACCAGCATCAGAAAGAGAGAACAGACACATGCTTGACACTGGCAGGTTATGAGAGAGACAAAGGCTTTGCTAACCATTATTGTCATGACTGTGAAACCATGAGCTTCCTTTAATCTGTATCACTGTAATGTTGGTAGAAGGGTATGCTTTCTGAGCTTTTGGGGCATGATTCATATAGATGATACCTGAGCCAACACACAGAGTCAGATACAGCACACAGCAAAGACCAGTGTATGTAGGAAGAGTTACATTTAAATCACAAAGGGCAAATATTTGTGGTTTTCATCAGTGTGCCAGCTGTTATACAGGTATGATGTCTTTGGCAGTAGGCAACACTCACAGAAAGCCTCTCTACACACAGGAAGCAGGAAACGTGCCTGGCATAGCTTTAGTGAGTGACAGCTCTGGAATACAGTAGGTGGTAGAAGGCACAGGACATACCAAGCGAAGAAATCTGTTCTCTCTGCCAGTTATCACAAGCCAAAGAAATGAGGTTCCCATTTCTTTCTTGACAGGCAAGAGCCATTGAAGATAAAGAGTCTCAAGAGAAAATGGGACTTCTGAGAGAGGAGCCAAAGAGCTCCCATTTTCTTCGTTTTGACTTCTTAGTCTCCTCAGTTGGTCATTGATTGCTTCCTCATATGTGCCTTGACGGTGGGTGGGGGGTGGAGGTGGGGTTATAGCTGAGCGAGTGAGCCCTTGCTCAAGCCAGAGACCTAGGGCTCAAGCTAGTGACCACGGGGTCATGTCTATGATCCCAAGCTCAAGCCAGTGACTCCATGCTCAAGTTGATGAGCCCGCACTCAAGCCGGATAAGTCTGCACTCAAGCCAGTGACTGGAGGTTTCCAACTTGAGCCCTCAGTGTCCCAGGCTGATGCTCTACCCACTGCACCACCTCCTGGTCGGGCGAAGAGCTGCCATTTTCAAGGAGAACATCCAGCCCTATCAGTGTGGGCAGCACAGCTGGAGCTAGCTGTCTGTTCTGGTGCCGATTGGTAAACGGATGCAAAGGACAGGGTCACAAAAAGGCATCACTTCTAATGCTGCAGTACGTCACAATCTCCTGGGCTTGCCAGGTGAACACATGACATTCCCATGGTCCACCTAGACTTACAAAATCCGTGTCTTGGGAGGTGATATTCTGGAATTCCTATTTTAAATAAAACCTCAGGTGAATTTGATGTAGCCAGCCAGGTACCAGTCTATACATACTATACCTTTAGGAATCACAGACTAGAAGGTACGGATTCTCTGCCATTTAAGTGCTACTAATAAGAGATCATTCTCTGAGGTGACTGAACAAAATCATTATGGCAGAATGTAACAAAACATCACAATTTAATGTGGTATCACAATTTAAGAATCTGTTTCTTCCTTATTCAATTTTTCTCCACCAATGAACCGTTGATTAAAAATACCTAGCATAACATGTATTATTTTAACTGGCCTGTGCTGCTTTCTAGTCCTACAATGCACTGATTCTTGCTAATAAGATGCATTCTACACGCCCACTCACAGAGGGCACTATTTTCTTGTTAGTTCATTCTGTTGCAGGCAGTTGTTAATGCCAAACGAAAGAAACAAAACCCCCCACAATTTAATCAGTAAATTCATCCAAGGAATAGTGTTAAACATTGTAGAGTATATAGATAAAATCTCTTCAGTGCAAACTCTAATGAATCTGAGTGGGCTTTAATTTGTATCATTTATCTAGCATCTCTTGACCTATGATACCTTCATTTTCACTACCACTACTTAGCTAGTCCTTGAGTTATTTTTATCTGAATAATGCAACAGGAGAAGTTGATTTTCTTTTTTTCAGAAAATGTTTTGATTACATTGTAATATTTCTTTGCTTTATTTTTTTTTCAAAATAATCATGAGTTTTCAAAATTATTTTTCTTTCTTCTTTTCCAAGTGAGAGGAGGGGAGATAGAGAGACAGCCTCCCACATTCACCCCTACTGGGATCCACCAGGTGACCCCAGTCTGGGGCTGATTCTCTGCCCACCTGGGGCCATGTTCACAATGGAGCTATTTTTAACTCCTGAAGCAGAGGTTCTGAGGAGCCATCCTTAGTGCCCAGGGCCAATGTGCTGGAACCAGTCCAGTCATGGCTGCAGGATGGGGAGGGAGAGAGAGAGAGAGAGAGAGAGAGAGAGGGAAAGAGAGAGAGAGCAAGTGAAGGAGAGGAAGTGGTGGAGAAACAGATGGTCACTTCTGTGTGCCCTGACTGGAAATCGAACCCAGGACTTCCACATGCTGGGCCAATGCTCTACCACTGAGCCAACCAGTCAGGACCATATATTTCTTTGCTTTAGATATTTAGAAATCTTGATTTCACTTTGAAGATGATGTGCGATATTTAAAAGAATGAAATAATGGTTCACAAGAGTATATAAAATGCCTGTATTTGCAGGTGAACCTATATTGTTATTTGAAACACTTTGCACATGTCTGTCTTGGCATAAAAGCATTCATTTTGTGTTGCTTAAACGAGTGAAAGGACTATAAAAATTAAATCAAAGAAGCTAATAGGGTTGGCCAGAAGTTAGAAGACCTGAGGTGGAGTGGAGAAGGTGGCCGTTAGAACAATTTTAAAAACATCTCCTATACTGGAGAACATGAAAATGAAGTAAAGATAAAATATCAACTGAAACAGGGCATAAAGTACCATAGAGCAGCACAAATAGCTTTAAAGGCTTCTGTAAATCCTAAGGATCATTGTACGACTTACACTCTTCCACATTTCTTCAAATCATATTATTCATTTCCTTTACCCTTTCCAGTTGCACAAGTGACAACAGCTAAAAAGTATATCATGCAAAAGAAGGATGGTTAAAAAGGCCTGAAAAATATGAAGTGATGACCAGTTCCGCTCTAACTCTGGCCTTTCTCTAGCAGCCCAGAGAGTGTTGTCCTGTGATTTTTATTTTTATTTAATTAAATTAATTAATTAATTAATTAAATTCAGTGACAGGAGCCTAGACCAGGACTCACCAGGCAATCACCCTAGGGGGCAATGCTCTGCCCATCTGGGGCATTGCTCTGTTGTTTAGCAACCAAGCTCTTCTTAGCACCTGAGGTGAAGGCCACAGAGCCATCCTCAGCACCAGGGTCCAACTCGCTCCAATCAAGCCATGGCTGCTTGATGGAAAGAGAGAGAGAGAGAAGGAAGAGGGATAGGGGTGGGGAAGCAAATGGGCACTTCTCTTGTATGTCCTGACCGGAAATTAAACCCAGGACATTCACATACCAGGCCAACGCTCTACCACTGAGCCTACCAGCCAGGGCCTCATTCTTCATTTTAAGGTGGTAGTAGAACATATTATAGCCCCACACCTAGCACCAAGTAGTCAAGCTTCCACAGGCAGATATTCTGTGTTCAAAGTAATTTGTTTACAGTACAGATTCTATTTTCTATTTTAAAAAAGTTAAAAATAATAACCGGCTTTATTTCACATGAAAATAATTTTTAAAAAAACAATATATATATATATATATATATTGTTTTATATATATATATATATATATATATAACAACTAGTAAGAGGACATAAGTCTCCCTGCCAGAGGCAGGTCAGGCAGCAGGGAGATGAGAGAACACAGGAAAAGAGAAGGGAAAGGCTATTTTTTTTTTTCTAAAAGAGATATCACATATTTCTTTAATTCTGCCAACTGTCTTTGAAGGAACAACAATTTATTAGGCTCAAATTAAGCTGACTTTTCCAGAGTGTAGCCAGTTAAACTAAAAAGAGTGAGTGAGTGAATACAAATCTAAAGTAAGTACGTCTTTTTACGGAAGCGTCCATTGCCAATTAATTGTTGAGAATCACGGCAAGTACATACACACAAGCCTGGAAGCCAAGTTTGGACCGTGTTTTCACAAGCAAAGGCTGAATTTATGCTGAAAACAAAAAAGGAAGAGCTAAATAGTTGTAGGCGAGACGTGCCATAGTACCAGGCTCCTAAACCAAGATGGTTTTCTTTGTTTTCATACACTGTAAATCATCTCCCCAAAGGCAACAACCCATTTCACCTGCTGACATAGTTCTTGAACATCTTGTCTGACAAGCAGCTTTCTCATTAGCATTCAAAGACATCCTATCTGTGCCATTCATCTCCGGCAAATGCATGAATATAACCTTTCCATCACCTTGACTTTTAATTTCCCCTTCAAAAGGGGAATTTTATGAATTGTTTTGACAGGTCATATAAGTCTCTCAACATAATTTATAAAACTTTCTTGCAATATGCTTTAAAATTAAGATTGTAAACCAGTTCCCTATTATGATACTGATGCCTACCTAAAACCTATGCTGAAGACAGCTAGCTAGCCATACCAGGCCTAATTAAAGGGCTAATATTTCACAAACTAATTATAAAGTTACTGAGGAGTGAGTACTACTTGTTAACAGATTTAAAAAAAATGAATTCTGGCTAGTAATGCTCTCAACATAGACGGAAATAAGTGCTAAACGCAGAGTGTAGGAGAAAGAATACTTTCCTACTTACATGCAACCCCCCCCCCTCTTCAATACCACCAGACACTATAAATAGGAATAAGTTTAGTCTGGTAATAAGCATAGATTTTCTTGTCAGAGAAAGCAGAGTTCATGACCCTTAATATAGTTACATCCAGTTTGAATGACTCTATTTTCTCATAAAGAAAAACGGAAATATAGAAGGAAAAATATAATAAAGTGGTTACCAGGGGGAGGAGACAGGGGAGAGAAAAGAGTAGGGGGGACAAATATATGGTGACAGAAAATGATTTGAGTGATGGGCACATAATGCAATCAACAGTTTAAATGCTTTGAAGATGTTCACCTGAAACCTATGTTCCCTTACTGATCAATGTCACCCCATTAAATTTAATTTCTAAATAAAATTTAAAAAGTGAAAATAATGACCTAGAACAAAGCTTAGAATATATGTACAGAATAAATTGTATCATTACAGTGATTAAGGGCAAATTAGTTCAAAGGACAATATTAGTCTAAAATTGATCTATAAACAGTCCAAAAAGCAAACTTTTAGTTTTTTTAAGTGAGAACAAAATTCAGTGTGGTGCCTGATTATTCCTTACAGTGTAAAAGAATGGATCCTGATAAAAGAAATCTGTGAAACAGCAGGCAGGTTGATATAACTTTGAAGTAATCCTTATAGGTGATTGGATATAGTCCCTAATCTCAAATATATAGACCTTATGCTAGACATGTTTCCTGACAAGATATTACTTTCTAGAAAAGTGGGGTTTAGTGCTTTAAAAAATTCATCATTTCACTACTAGTTCTCATAGTTTGAAAGGACTTCCTTATAACTTGTGCATTCCAATAGTGTGCCATGTGGTTCTTCTGTTCATCATTTGTGGGAAGTACACTGTGGATTACCTTCTGTATCTGTTCCCTCTCTTGTTTTCTCTTTTGCTCTTTAGCACAGGGTGCTCTCAAGGCTGTTCTAGGTCTTGTTTCCATATGTGCACTAGCTCAGTGAGCCCATTTACTCTGATAGTTCCAACTATAGTAATACCTCCCAAATATACAATTTAGACAGAAATTTCTAATCAAAGGTTTGTTCCTTAATTTCTAGTCATTAGAAGAGAGACATTACACAATTAATAATATTATTACAACAATAACATGCAATTTGCTCAGGAATTTTTGAATAATGATATATAGACAAATAATTATACCTAAAGCCTGTAGTTAATTGCATTATTTAGAAAACAGTAGACAATGCTGGACCACTTCATATAATCCATCAATGACGTCTTTCCTTCCTATCTAAAACAGGCAGGAAGACGTCATCAGAATTTCTATTTATTTTGCAAGAATAATACTGTCTTGCTTACTGTGGCTACCTTCTCAAAATACTCCTGCTTCAACAGAACAGCTCTGCACCAGGGCTTTTCAATGTCTAGATTTCCAGATGGTATTACTCCTGACAATGGATCTGCATTTATTTTATATGTGTTTAAGAAATCTGTGAAGCTCGAGCTCATCTAATCTGTCATCACCACTCTTTATCACCCTCGAGCAAATGGTCAGACTGAAAGAAAGGTGCAGACTATTTAAGATGACCTAAAGTGAACTGTTCGAGGAAAATGACCAAGGATATTTGCCAAGTTTCTCATCACCACAACATGTGGGACAACAGGAATGCTGAATGCTGGAAATAAAAATGGAGCAACACTGCAATTACTCCTTTGACAGTTCCCATATAAAACCTAGCTTAGAATTTATAGACAAACCAGAGTGTTTTCTGGACATTGTATTCACTCTTTATTCAGTTTTTCCACACAAGTTGATCTTGACAAGAATTTTAAAGATAAGTAGAGAAGGAAATATTCCTATATAATTTAAGTCACAATACAAAACACATCTATACTTGTGTTATTACAAGCATAGATGACCAAAGGTGACATAATACTAAGAGGAGTAATTTGGTGTTATGTTCAATATTTAAAACTTCCTGCTTGTATTTTATTTGAGTGCACTAAACGTCATTGTGTACCTACTTGTTTTAACCTCAGATATATAATATAGTTAACATGACTTAAGCCTTTCTTCTTGCTTAACTGCAACCAAATCTCCAAAACGTTAGAGGAAACTGGAGGAGTTGTTTAGAAGAGGGTAAAACTATGATTAATGTGTCTACAAAATACCCCCAGTTCTCCCCTTTCTGGGCACATTCTCTTCCTCTTTGAGGTCAGACATGGATATGTGCTATACTTTGACTAACGAATTTGAGCAAAAGTAATATGTATCACCTCTGAGTGAAGGATTTAAGATCCTGTGCCTGAGTAACTAACTACATATATCCATTTCTCTGTTAAGACAACTATGGAAGCCTGTTTTGAAATGGAGCATTAGTGGTTTGGGCCCCAAATTGGCTACAATGAGCATCGTGTACTTGCCAGTCTATCTGGAATATATATAAAGGGTAAGAAATAAACAACAGTATTAAGCTATTAAGTTTTATATGACTGCTGAATAACCTAGCTCATCCTGGCTTGTACAATGTGTAACCAAAAATAATTAAATATGTATTAATGACTGAAGCCATGGAGAGTTTTATGCAAAAAATGACTAATTATGCCCAGTATTTAAGTTCGGAAATAAAAACAAAAAACAAAAACAACTACAGCTTGCCTTAATTACTGTCGTCAACTATAGAAACAAGGTTTGTATCTTATTTTTCTCCCTACTAGAAAGGTGCAATAATTTTTCCAAAGAAATGTACTTACTATTTTGCAAAAAAGAAACTAACCTGAAGCAAGATAATTTTGGTTTGGAAATCAAAGAAAATAATAAAGACTTTATGTCATAAAGGAGGGGGATGAAACTGAGGAAGGGTAAATGATGAAGGCCATGTAGTCCCTTTTCCTAGACAACTAGAATAAGGGGCATACCTCCACCACTCCCAGATTTTTTCCTTAGTGGTCTGGAGAATTTTAGCATTTAGAGTAAGAACTTTAGAATAAGGATCAAGGATCCCCAAAGAAGTTCATAATTTAGCTTAAGGTGGTCTGTGACCTGATTAAGTTACAAATTGTGCATGCTCCTGTACATCTTTCAGGGAATAAGGCATGTAGCCTTAACTAGATTCTCCAAGGGATCTCAATCCAAAGAAGGCTAAGAACCATGGGTAGACCTTGTCTCTATATAAAGTAGAAAATTAAAAACACACAATCTAAGTTTGATTCTACAACTTTTTCAGGAATGGCAAATCTGTGACTTCACCTTTACCATAAGATCAATGTGGGGCATGACAAAGATTTTTACTCCAGCTACCTTAAACTGAAAATTAGTTTTGCAAATCAGGAGTACGAACTTGAATTCTAACCAGAGAGTTCATTAGAATTGAGTTGAAAGGGTTTGGAGAAAATATCTGAGAGGGTTTTCAGATTTCTTTCTACTCCATTTCTAAGGTCTGTTTGTGTCTCTGTCTGAAACAAACAAAGGTTAACTTAGCCTTCTACACAGTGCTTTTGTTTTGACTGTCAGAATCGAAGATGTCCATACCCAATGGCTATGGGGCCAGGCTTGCTGATTGCTGCATGTCCCCAAGTTTCTAGGGTGTTCCCACTGGCCATCCAAGCCCCAAAAGAAATTACAAGGCAGGGAGATCCTTTAAAAACATTTTCTCCTTGTCCTTATTTCTGGCTGTTTCAATTTTATTATTAAAACCATACAGAATAAAGTTATACAATAAACGTGTAAAGGATCAAAACTAGATTTATTCAAAATCTTCTCCAAGCACTAAATGGACAGAAAGCAAGGTTCTTATAGTAGGGTTACATATGGCATAGTGTAGAGAATGAATGAGAAGCAGGAGTATCTTTTCAGTAACCTTCCCTTCATTTTGTGGAGAAAATGGTGAAATTAAAATTGAACTGAGTTCTGTTTCTGGCTATGATGAAATAGCTTAGAAAACTGCAATACTCCAACCAAAATTTCACAAAGCTAAAAAGAAAACCCAACCAAACAGACAAAACCTAATCTAATGTGACAGAAGCCAGAACATTGATTACCTTTGGTAGTGTACAGGGGGAGGGGTGGTTGGAATATGGTACCAGGGGTTTCTGAGAGACTTGATAATGTCTTATTTTTTGGTAGGGATGATGGATACATAAATATGTTTATTTTATGGGCATTCACCAAGCTGTATACTTATAACAAGGTACTTTTATGTATATAGGAAATGCTTCAATAACATTTATTTTTTAAAAAAGTGTTAACTGATTAAAATAGTCCTGGTGAATCCCTGCAAATACATCACTTGCAAAATGCAACCATATGTACATTTTCTCTGAGATCCTTCACTTTCGGTCATTTTGCTGTATTTGTTCAAATTTACCTCCACTGGCATTATTCTCCTCTGGCACTGTAACATAAGCACTAGCCTGAGATGGTACTGTCTTTGGCTGGCAAGTTTATGAGCAACACAATCTTGTATAAAGCAATGCCCGTTTGGCATTGCATTTGTCTTGAATATGGTTTTGGGTTACATACTTTAGAAAACCATATTGCATGTGGTCAAATGTCCATGTCTCCCTATCCCCATAACTCAACTAAATATCAACTAAACATCAGTTTCATGAGGGGTTTGGGAGGAGATTTTATATAGAATCTATGTTGCCTATAATTTCAAATGAATAACCTACACTACATTTTAAACAAACAAAACTTTAAAATATTGCTTGCAAACAAAAATTTTTTAATAGCATTACAACATGAAACAACAGATCATTTTAGAAGGTAATTAAATTAAATTTCACAATGTTTTAACAATCCTATAGACAAATACTCAGAGGTAATAGTTACCTAAAAAAGAACAAGACCATCAGTCTGCAAATACAACGGGACACAAAAATTATATCATTATCAAATTCAAGAATTTGAATTTCTGCCTGACCAGGCGGTGGCGCAGTGGATAGAGTGTCAAACTGGGATGCGGAGGACCCAGGTTTGAGATCCCGAGGTCACCAGGTTGAGCACGGGCTCATCTGGTTTGAGCTAGGCTCACCAGCTTGGACCCGAGGTTGCTGGCTTGTGCAAGGGGTTACTCAGTCTGCCGTAGCCCCACAGTCAAGGCACATATGAGAAAAACTCAGTGAACAACTAAAGCGCCACAACAAAAAATTGATGATTGATGCTTCTCATCTATCTCTCTTGGTTCCTGTCTGTCTATCCCTATCTATCCCTCTCTCTGTCTCTGTAAAAGAAAAAGAATTTGAATTTTTATTCATTGTTGACAGGAATATTTTAAGACAGTTGTAAAAAGCAACTACAGAAATAAAAATGAAAATATTAATTCTGTTTTAGAAAAAAGTAAGTTGATATTGATATTTAGATAAACATTTTATAACTTGCTTATTTTGCTGACTGAGCAGCAGTGGCTACTAAATGGATTTTACTCTCATAAAATAATCATATGGGTATGATTCATATAACTCATGGTTTTATTCTTGAAAAATAAATACAAAGGGACATATTAATGCTATAAAGATATTAATAAAATATGTTTATTTATATAGCCAATAAATCAGTGAAGGCCAAAAGTATATATAATGCAATGAGATAAAAAGAAATAGATGTGGTTAGGTTCAAGTAACATAACAAACTTTTAGAAAATTTAAGAATACTAGATTAAGTTGAAAACACTTAGCAATTATCATATGGAAATATATCTTATTTTCTTTTAGGCATTAATAATTTTTGCCAGAGTATTATGTCATTAGAAATGGGAACAAGATATATAAGAACAGACATGAAGTTTATAGCCACATTACTTTTTAAAAGATAGATTAAAAACACCCAAACTAAATTGGGAAATTGCAGAGTGAATCTTAAAATTACCTAAAAGAACAATCTGTTTTAAAGAACTTCTTAAGTGTCTGTGTATATATGAAAAATGGATATGCTAACAACAAATCATTTTATCTCCTTATTAAATTTGGGTACAGAAAGAGCCTCTACTTGTAATCTAGAGTTGTAAATACAACTCTAAATTAGTTTACTAAATGTTCAAGACACTGTGAAAAACAGTTCAGCCATTATATACCATAGAGGATAAAAGGTGAAAGGATTAAGCAAAAAAACACAAAAACAAAAACCAAACAAACTCATAGAAACATGGTGATTACAAAGGGAAAGAAAGGTCGGGGGAGGTACAAGATGCTAACGGGAAAATTTCCACTGCACCATCGCCTGGTCTAAAGGGAAAATAAACAGTGAGGGAAGGAGACTTGACTTGGAGTCCTGAAGACACAGTACAACATACAGATGACATATATAATTGTCAGTGAACCTACATAATTTATTAACAAATGTCACCCCAATAAATTCAGTACAAATTTAAAAAAGGTACAGTGTGTGTATTTGTGTAATAATTTTAATTAAAATCTATGACAAAATTATATAATTCATTTTTTATTTTGAAAGATAGACAAAATAACTCAAATTTATTTGTGTATTATTTGAATAAGTACAAATATTAAAAACTATTTGATTCAATTAGTTAATTAGGTTTCTTCTGAATTATATTCAACTGGCAAAGTAGTACTTAACATATAACCTCTCATGTCAATGAATTCTTTATAATATTTTAATAAACAAATTAAAACTATAATTCCTTAATAATAAATATTTTAAACTATAGGATTATTGATGTGAATACTTGTTTACTCAGTCTAACCTTGGTAATATTTTAAAATACCTATTTTTCTTGGCTGAATGCACATGAAGCACCTCCTAAAATATCACATAAAGTTTTTAATTGTTAGAGTCACAAAAGTATTCAATGCATAAGACATGGTATGGACTCAGAGTTATCAGAGATGATTTGAACCCTAGCTGCATAATAGAATTACTAGGGGACTTTCCTATAAATACTGGTGCTCAAGCCCTGTGCTCAAAGATTCTGATTCAATTGGCCTGGACTTCCACATTTTTTAAATGTTCCCCAGGTGATTCTAAAGTACTGATGAGGATTGGAAGACCCATGCCACAACTCAGGCAGATACTGCACTGAGACCATAGTCTGCCCTTACTAGCCATGGTTAAGCCTAAATGACTTCAGCTCAATACCTAACTACGTTTTAGACTAATTTCCTTTGAGCTGCCTTCAGAGAAAAGAGAGGGAAAGTAATATTTCTATTTATAATCCCTTCTGTCCTTGATGAGTTGTGACAAATTTTTTTTCTATTTTTTAATTATAGTTGACATTAAATATTATATTTCTTTCTGTTGTATAGTGTAGTAGACATTATATAACTTATGAAGTAGTCTCCCCAATAAGCCTTGTACCCACCCAGCACCATACATAGTTATGATAATATTATTAACTATATTCCCTATGCTGTGTTTTACATCCCTGAGACAATTCTGTAACTGGCAGTTTGTACTTCTGTATCGCTTCACTTTTCACCCAGTCCCCTAACCAGCTCCCATCTGGCAATCATCAGTTTATTCTCTGTATTTATGAGTTTGTTTCTGTTTTGATAGTGCATTTATTTGATTTATTTATTTTTTTAGAATCTACATACAGGTGAGAAAAAAGTAGGTTTACAGGTATTTGAACAGAAAATGATATAATAATAAATAACAGTACAAGAATAAACTCTTTTGCATACTCACAACTGTGAACCTACTTTTGTGCCACCCTGTATGGTAACATATGACATTTGTCTTTCTCTGTCTGACGTATTTCACTTAGCATAATGCCCTCTAGGTCCGTCTATGTTGTTGCAAATGGTAAGATTTAATTCTTTTTTAAGGCTGAGAAATATTCCATTGTATATATGTATAACATTTTCTTATCCCATCGTCTCTCAATGAACACTTAGGTTGCTTCCACATCTTGGCTATTGTATATGAAATGCTCTTCCTTGCCACTTGCTATAGCCTTTGTTTTAAAGGGTTGTGACAAATTTTAAAACTTAAAGATCAGGGTCATAATATGTAATAAGGGTAGAACTTTGCAAAGCTTTTGTCTCAGTTAGATTTACATATCTATCTATCTATCTATCTATCTATCTATCTATCTATCTATCTATCTATCTATCTATCTGCATAAATACATGTGCAGGACGGTAAAGTAAAATGTATTCCTGCACTAAGGTGTTGGGCTCTCAGCCTATTAGAGTTGCTTATCCTTTTCTCACTGTAAGAAAACCGTTAAACTTATAATGTCAGGAAAGGTAACAGTTTATCTAGTTATAATTTTAAAGCAATATTGAATTTATAAAAATATTGGCCCTGGCCAGTTGGCTCAGCGGTAGAGTGGAAGTCCCAGATTTGATTCCCGGTCAGGTCGAACAGGAGAAGCTCCCATTTGCTTCTCCACCCCTTGCCCTTTTGCTTCTTTCTCTCTCTCCCCTTGACTCCTCCCACAGCCATGGCTCATTGAAGCAAGTTGGCCCCGGCCGCTGACAATGACACCATGGCCTCGCCTAAGGTGCTAAAATAGCTCAATTGCCGAGCAACAAAGCAATGGCATCACCCAGTAGGGGGCATCACCCAGATAGGCAGAGCATCACCCAGTAGGGGGCATCACCCAGATAGGCAGAGCATCACCCAGTAGGGGGCTTGCTGGGTGAATCCTGGTCAGGGTGCATGTAGGAGTCTCTCTGCCTCCCTGCCTCTCACTTAATCAAAATAAACAAACAAAAATCTTCTAGTAGAATAACGATGACATATATCTTGTAAATGCAGATTTAGTTAAGGAGGGCAATATCATGGGGTAATTAATGCAAGTTATTTTCTAATTTTTTCTGCCTTTTACTCTAAATATTTTACTAATATTTTGTGGCATACAAGTTGGTCTTCCTACTCACAGAGATATTTTGGGAAGTTTTATTTATTACTTTCTTTCATTTTTATTTATTTTATTGGGATAACACTAGTTAACAAAATTATACAGATTTCAGGTGCTCAATTCTACAACATATCATCTTACACTGCATTGTGTGTTCACTATCACAAGTCAAGTCTCTGTCCATCACCATTTATTGCCGCTATACCCTCCTCCACTCTTCCCACTTCCCCTCCCTCTGATGTTTACTACACTGCTTTCTGTGTGCATGAGGAAGAACACATGAAGAAAGATTTCAACTGTCAAGTTTTAAGTCCATGCATCGGACTTAAGAGAGTAAACATTTATTTAGTCTCCAATATTGCCTTAATAGTCTTATTCTTTCTAGGATGTCAATTAACAACTGACAGACATTTCTTCACAGTTGGTCTCATTTGAGCTTTCTTTTAGTCTATATTAAAACACGGCATGTTTCAAACATTGCATATATCAGAACATTGCGTGTATTAATTCCTTAAAAATAATTTTGGAAAATTACTTCAGCTAATTGAGTAATAATGTGCTTATTGAAACATGCTAGTTCTGCCAGTGTCTACTGGTCTCTCTTTATAGGGAATGATTGTTAAGGGCAAAGAGAGGAGCCATTCACTTTGACATTATTCTTTAGATGTGCTCTTTAAAATGACCTCGGCTATAGTAATAAGCTATATAGGAAAGCATATTGCAATGCCATCTTAAATATATGAGACAAAATCCTCCTTATAGTAATAAAAGAATACACTCTTGGAAATTCAAGATTTTTCATAAAGTAATATATCAAAATAAGGCAATGACATGAAAAAAAAGGTGATTTTCTCTTTCTCTCTTTGATGCAGACCCACAGAAGTCATTGTGATGTCCTAGGCAAAAGGACTGGCTTTTGAAGTGTGTAGGAGTTATCATAATAGTGCAAACTTTTTAAGTTCTTGTATAATTGTTATCAGCAAAGATAGCTTTCTACTGACAATTATCTTGTTATGCTCCTCTCTAGTAAAACCCCATACTTCGCTGTATCCCATATAAACTCAATCGTTAGTTTAAATATGAAAATATACACTTGGAAATACATTTTAAAATCCTAGAGCAAGCAAACCAATACTTTGTAAAATTTAATTTTTTCACCATTTTTCTGAGAGAAGACGAGTTTTTCTGAAGTTGCTAAGGGGGTAATCATCGCTGGCTTTTTTGTTTTGAGTGGCTCATTCCAGCTAGAGCCTGGAGAAGATAGTGGAAAAGACATTTTGGTTGGTGCCAAAATGAACACACATAAAACTCATCTGCGCCTGACTAGGCAGTGGTACAGTGGATAGAGCATCGGACTGGGATGCGGAAGACCCAGGTTTGAGACCCCGAGCTTGCCAGCTTGGGCGCAGGCCCATCTGGCTTGAGCAAAAGCTTGTCAGATTGGACCCAAGGTTGCTGGCTCCAGAAAGGGGTGGCTAGGTCTGCTGAAGGCCCATAGTCAAGGATAATGTAAGAAAGCAATCAATGAACAACTATGGTGTCGCAAGGCAACGAAAACTAATGATTGATGCTTCTCATCTCCGTTCCTGTCTGTCTGTCCCTATCTATCCCTCTCTCTGACTGTCTCTCTCTGTCCCTGTAAAAAACAAACAAACAAAAAACTCATCTGCATATAGGACGTTTTAAGGCTGGTTGCTTATCAACACTATTCTCAGGATACATTTTGGTTTTTGGTAACACACCTGCAACTCCTTTTACCTCTAAGGTTCAGTATTGTATTTACTAGAGAGGTGCCCTCTTCTTCCTTATTAAGGCTAATGTTAATGACCATTAGCTATGTGGGCAATCATCAGCAGTATAAACTGAACCAATGTAGCAGAAAGCATTGTTTCTGTTTGAGGGGCAACATAACTACATTTCTATAGGAAGGACACAATTTATTGGGGGTTGAGTACAGGTACATCCTGGTTTTCACTTGGGCCTTTTCACCTTATGGGGCAGTCCTGACTCACAGCTATTTTGTGTCCCCAGTTAGCCTGTTCTTTCCAAAGTCATCAACTACAAAGAATTCCAACTAAGTAAAACATCACTGAAGAATACCACTGGGGTCCAGGCTTCCCCATGACTGGCTAGTTGTTAGAAGGCAACTAAAGCTGTGGTTCTCCAGAGGCTTTACATCTGCACACTACAAGCCAAATATATTTATCTTAGTACCAGTATTAACTGGTGACTTTGTAGCCAATAAATAATGTTTATGTTTTTGCCCAACATGTCATGGTCTGTAGTTGTTTAGAGCCAACCACTTAGCACATCTTTATTTTACCACAATGGCCTTGTAAATATTATATCTAGGAAAATGATTTTGCTGTCATTTAAGACTCTTTGACTATGGAGTTCTGTATTTTGAGAAAGTCTAGGTACTACTTGCTCACTTGAGACCTTGTGAAGCCAGATCCTATTTTCTTATTGTCCACACCACCCTCATTACTCTAGAACAAATAAATGCTATAGGTTCACTGGTAATGATTGTACCCCTTCCTCCACCCAACCCTTAGTCAATGGCAGCAGCAAATGCAAGCCACTGCACCCTTTTTCCATGACGGCACTCTTAATCTCGTACATTTCTGCAATGAAGTAATACAAGAATGAACCTAAAGTCGTAAGTTAGCAGAATTTTTTAGGCCTCAATTTTATACAAAACAGTTGTCTGGCTCTGGTGAAATCATCTAGCATTTTTTTTCACAATTTCTCTTCTGTAAAATACAACTTGAGTCAGCTATGAATTTTTCTGAGAGTTCTAAAATTCCATGATTTTATGGTTCATCAACCACTATTTGACAACCAGTAATACCTACCATGATACATGAGACCAAGCTAGTGAATCAGTTAGTTAAGCAACCACCATTGCAAACTCAGTTCTGGTTCCGATCTTAAAAAAAAATTCACAAAAACCTGAGTCTCCTACAGAAGCCTAGAGCCTGAGGATAATAGAAATAAAAGCAAGTGATGTCATGGTAATATCTGACAGTGTGTTTTTATTGTCACTGACATAGTGCTTAGTTTACACATAGTAGTTACTTATTATTTGATTGATGAATTGATAAAAAAAGATGATATGCATTACCTGTTCATATTCAGGAAACTAAGGAATGACTAAATAGTATGTCCAAAGATTTGTGCCATGTGCCAGCCATCTGGGCTTTATTTTCACCGTATGGCACTGTTATTTATTAAAGCATATGAATGATTAAGACAACCACATCTGGCCCTGCTTATATACTCATACTGTAAGTTTTTTAAAAAGATATGCCCAAGAAATTAACATTTATATTTGGACATAAATGTTAGGCTTGAAAATTGTTTAAATTCCTACCAATAAGGTTTTACAGAAAACCTCTCTTTCCAAGAATGATGCCTGAAGCAAAACTTCTACCTAGCTGTGCAGATCCATATTTTTAGATTTATTCTATAGGTACAGATATTTATTGTGTAACTATTTATAATCTTGCTGCAATATAGTTTTTCTGAAAGAAGTGCTTTGAATGAAGACTAAGAAGGGAAACTTCTAGATGCTTTTATTTTTGCATATGATCAGAGCCAACACTGTCAGAAAATGATTAATACTTAAACATTCTCACTATTGTGAAAATAGTGCACAGAGTCAGAAGGCAGGATTGCCTTAGGCATTCCCAGCTCCCTGACGTCAATTCATATCAAATTCAATAACTTGCTATGCCAGCTGCTTGATTTTCCTGGGTTCTGAGAATCCAGTTCTCTTTAAAATGAGGTCGCAATCCAAATACCAACAAAGACTTTGAAATATTGGCAGAAGAGTTTAAGCTTTTTGAATACCTTTCACCATCTCACAGCAGCAAGCCTGTAAAAACGGTCAACTCTTCTTAGTCTCTTTTATTTCTCAGTTTAAATTTAATTTATTGGGGTGACAGTGGTTAACAAAATTATAGCGGTTTCAGCTGCCCAATTCTACCACATCTCTGTCCACCATGTAGTCTGCCCCTCCCAGTCAAGCCTTTATTCATTACCATTTGCCCTCCTTATACCCTCCTCAATCTCCCCTGCGACCGCCACATTGTTGTCCCTGTCCATAGTGGTTATTTTTCTTTGTCCTTTCTTACTCAATCCCTATAATCCCGGACCCAGCTCCCCTGCTGGTTTCTGTCAGCCTGTTATCTATGAGTCTGACTCTATTTTGCTTGTTAGTTCATTTTGTTCATTAATTATGATCACTATTGTGATATAAAATATTTATTTCTGGACTACATATTTTGATTTAGTGTAGAGACAATCAGCTCCCTGTTAAAATTTACCTCAAATTGTTTCATGAATAAGATTTGGTTGCAGCCTCCATTATGCATGTGCCATCTCTGGGATTCCGTAAACAGTGTTACCTAGGAAACCATATTATTTGATTTGTTTGCCCTCACCTGGCTCAGTTCCCATCTTCATCTTCCCCAGTCTTTTCTCTCTGTCACTATCTAATGTCAAAATAGATTTTTCATGGTTGCTCTTCAGAAATAGGAAAGGCTTTCAAATATTTGAAATATCATCTTAATTATTTCTCCAACAGCTGTAAACTTTTTATGTTACTAATTACCATAGATGTTTTTCAGTGCTATCTTAAATTAATTCTTTACAAATGAAAAATAATAGCTAACATAAATTACCATGTGCCCTACTCTATGTCTTGTATATATGTATTATGTCAGTTAAAAATCACAATGCCTTTAAAATATAGATATTATTATCCCCATTTTATTGGTGAAGTAATGTAGGTCCATAGCTGTTTGCAAGTAGTGAAGCTGAGGTTTAATCACATGGGTTAAAATGTCCATGTCCTGCCTGACCTGTGGTGGCACAGTGGATAAAGTGTCAACCTGGGAACACTGAGGTCGCCAGTTCAAAACCCTGCACTAGTCTGGTCAAGGCACATATAGGAGTTGATGCTTCCAGCTCCTCCTCTCTTTCTCTCTCTCTCTCTCTCTCTCTCTCTCTCTCTCTCTCTCTCTCTCTCAGTGTCTCCTCTCTAAAATGAATAAAATAAAATATTTAAAAAAAAATGTCCATGTCCTTAGCCATTAGTATACATTGCTTCACCCTCTGAGCATAGAAAGCACATAAAAGAAATAGTTTGTGGGTCTACGAATCTATAAAGAATTAAATATCCAATGCCTTTGCCACTTGCCTAAAAACACTAGGTCATCATTACATGTTTATGGTAAGTCAATACTTGATAAACTTGTCTTGTATTGAGAACTTAGCTTTCTAAATATAATTTATTTTGCAAAACATATGCCTTCTGGTTTTACTGTTCTACATAAGAGTTGTCTAGTTGAGAAATATTTAGAAGTGGAAGTAAGATAAGAGGGTTCATAAGTCTACTATTTAAAAATCTTAAGATTATCTTTTTAGTCCCCATGATCTAAATTAAAAGAGAAACAAATAAAACCCTAGTCAATAAGGAGACAGGGAAGAGAGAAACTTCTATATCGATAATAGAAGGGAAAGGAGAGTGCCAAGAGATATAGAAAATGATGCTTCCAAAAAGGCTTCATAGGAAGGCATTTCCAACTGTTCTTGGAAAGGTGGGTAGAGCTACTGGAAGAGAAAGAGGACAGGAATTTCAAGCAGAAAGAACTGGAAATGACTAAAAAGTCATTTAAAATTTCATTTTAAAATGTCATGTGTTCAACAGAGACAAAGAGGAAATGAGTAAATTGACTGCAAGGGATAGACTGGAAGGACGGGAACAGGAGCCAGGCTCGCATCCTTCACACAGGGGACTCAGAGTGTGACCTTGGGCAAGCTACTTACATTCAGCTTCCTTAGGGGTCAAATGATGCTATCAGCTATCTCATTTTCCTAATTAGGTATTTGTCTACTATATTACACACATTCTTTTTCCACAGAGTTTAAAACAGTTTTTAAGAATACATAAGCTACCTTTAAAATTTTTTTTTTAATTCAGTGAGAGGAGGGGAGGCAGTGACAGACTCCTGTATGTGCCCCAACTGGGGTCCATCTGGCAAGCCCACTAGGGGCTGATGCTCTGCCCATTTGGGGTGTTGCTCCATTGCTCAGCAACCTAGTTCTTCTTAGTAACTGAGGTAGAGGCCATGGAGCCAGCACCCTCGGCCAACTTACTCCAATCGAGCCATGGTTGCAGGAGGAAAAGAGAGAGAGTGTGTGTGTGAGAGAGAAATAGAAGAAGTAGGAGCAGTAAGCATCAACTCTCATATATGCCTTGACAAGGCAAGCCCAGGGTTTCAAACCACTGACCTCAATGTACCAGGTCAACACTTTATCTACTGCACCACCACAGGCCAGGCATGGATTCTTGAGATAATGACTACTTACTTGGCTATGGCTGCCCCCTGGTTCTCTCAGATGTTAGCAGATCTTCAGTAACCAGTAAACAGACACATGATAAAGATCTTACGACAACAGTAAGAGCAAAAAAAGTTTAATAGTAGAAGCAAAATAAAAGAGTTAAAAAATAAAATATAATGGATTTAAAAGTGCTACAACATTTAAGACCTGTAGGCCATTCATTCTACAGCTTTCAGTTTCTTTTTTAATCTCACATTTTCAAGCTTTACCAGTACCAAATAATTTGAGCTATTCACTTCATGCAAGTTGAGAGAGGAAAAAAATAAAAAAGACAGTAAAGAGATGTGCATCCTATAAGATTTGGAATACAGCTACTTAATACATCAGAAATGAATTAATAGATAAGCTGTTTAAATACATATTTGAAATACCATCATGGGGAACATCTCTTCTCTTTGCTAGGTATTATGGCTTTTTAATAAAATTGGTAATGGTGACATTTAGTGTGTGCATAGCTGCACACACTATTTAGCAGTTATGTAATGCCAAGATATGCATTCATAGAAAAATTACTAGATATATATTTGGCAGAAGAATAAACTTTTTGATAAAATATAACAACTGCGACAATCTCATTATTATTATTTACTTCTGAGGAGTCTTCTGAGAGTTTTTAAAGCATGGTTGGAATATCCATGGTTTTAGGAAATCAGTATGCATTCAAACACAACAGTTGAATTATTATCATGATAAAATATTTTTGGATATATTAGGATTGATGGTTCAGCTGGTAAGTAAAATTTAAGGGTAAGTAGGAGAGAGGCAGATGTAGAGAACATCTGTGCTTTCTAAATGAGATGAATCAAAAAAAAGGAAGAAAAGGACAAACTTCTGTGTTAAATAAGCTTTGGGCTATTTTCCAATTCAAGTTGATTTCTTTATTTTAATATTTATAAGATTGTTGCTACTGCTCACTCTGCAATACCATTCTCCTCCTGGGGCTTATACTTACCTAGGCTCTTTTTAGTTTTACAAAAACACAAGCCTCTAGAAAGTATTAATTAGCTTCTCTCTTGATATGTCAGAATCAGTCTTTAATTAAATGCACTTTAAGTTAATAAATGAAATTACTTTGTTTTTCAGACCTTCAAATATCTAGGGAGAATCACATACAATGATTACATATTTTAAAGAATCCCACTTGGAAAAGACAGATTCGTTCGATGTAAGAATCTAAGATATTTGTTATAATGAAAGCAGATATGTGGAGTTTTGGTATCCTTTTCTTCTTCATTGTCTTAATATTCTCTAAGATTGGGGTGCCTTAGCAGTAAGAATGAATTCTTATTCATTTCCTTGTTCCACATAAAAGAGAGCTCAAAATGACTCATTAACGAGAATGAAATGAAAAAACCATTCTGTGGTTGAATCTCAAGTGAGATTTAACAATATTATGTGCTTTCAGCTTTTTCCTTATTTCTTTATATTTTAATAACCTACCAAAACTTCTTTCCTCATGCCGTTGTTTTCTCCTATATACAGTAATGATAATAGTATCTAAGACTTCAACTTTTTAAAAGTATGTGTTTAATAAAATTCCTAGTATTTCTCTAGAGATAATGAAATTATAATAACAGCATTGCCTTAATAGAATAATAACATTTTAATTGGTTATTACAACCAGTGGAGCAAGAATACCATTTCTCAAATATTTGCTTATTTCCTTAGACTCTCATATGCCCACAAAAATGAGATGCCCTCACAAGTAAGGTAGATTGAATTTTTCTCGTTTTTTTTTTTTTAAATCAACTATGGAGTAAGTACCCTCTTGAATGCCAAATGAGTTTTTAAATAGCTGTTGGTTGAACTTAGTCAAATAAAAGTATTAAAAATATTTATTCTATTGGCTGCTTTCCACATCCACCACCACAGACAAAACAGTTCTTTAAGTGACCATAATAAATAAGTACTGAGTGGTTCCTTTATACCAATCACTCTGTCAAAGACCTTTAAATACATCATCACAGTTGTTTATATGAGTCCCATGAAACACATATAACGATCCCCACTTTATAAATGATGCTGGTGAGGTAAATGAAAAATGTGGAAAAGAACTAAAAACCAACCAAGAGTGGTTTTTTAACTTTGAAAAACATTCCTTTCAGAGAATAGATGCTTACGCACAGAATCTAAAACACTTACACGTGCAGTATTGCTTATTTGCTACACTCTATATCAGTCATTTTGTGCATTCTCTCCTACTCCTGCATGTGTGCACTATAACGACTAATAATATTAAATTGAAGTAAATGAAGCTATTTTAACCAAATCATCTTGTTCTGTTGATGTGGTACAGAAAGTAATTGAACAAGTGAACACATAATACTTTATTATGCAAAAAAAAAATTCATTGGCAACTGACATGGTATCACAAAAGGAAAGGCTCAGTCATTTTCCCCACCATAAAGCAGCTCTGCAAAGTATGTCTCGACTGGGGCTGTGAGTCCATTAGGGAGCACAGAGAAGTCAGCCTGGCAGAGGGAAAGAACACGAGCCCAGAGCCCATGGATGGAGGATCCAATCTTGGTTCCATGTACTAGTTGCGTGAAATTGGGCAAGTTATTTAATCTCTTTCCGAGTTTACTTTTCCTTACCTTGAACATGTAAGGGCTAGAAGGTATTTGAAGTATATCTATAACAGTTTATTTATTTCTGAAAATCACCTGAAGCAAATTTGCCTTATGATAAACAAGATGGTTAACATATATTACTTCATTCATATATTGCTTTCTCTATGTTTGAAATATTTTATTTTAAAAAATATAATGAAAAAAAATAACATGTCAATTGATACTAGCTACTTCTGGGGGGAGGACTGAAGGGACTTTAAATCAGCTGACATATAAAGTGAATAACATATAAATGGTTTCTTTCAAATATTAACTCCCTTCTCCCTGAAATTACTTTCTTGGCAGTACACCATTACCTTCTACCTGGCCAATCTCCATCATCAGTGAAGCAAGTCAGTAGTGATTGATAAAATAGTAATTAAATACCTACTGCATAGGAAAATCACATAACATTGGAGCAAATTTCATTTAAAGTTTTTAGAAAACCTCTGTACGCTCATTTTGTATAAATGATATACAGTTTATATAACATTCAAATGTTTCTCTCAATATTTCTCTGGAAAGATAAGATTTTTCTGGAAAGATATTTAAATGTATCTCTCTCTCTCTGTATATTATACACATATCCATACAGATCTAAAAAGAAACTCAGATACTTTGTTTCTTATTTTATCTATTTAATTTTAACAATAAATGTTATGATTAAATGCAATGAATAAGATATTTAAGAAATTAAACTGTCAGATTGGTTCCAAACTATAATTTTTTCTTACTTCAATAATTTATTTAAGGCTTAATGGCAAGAAATGCAAATTATGGATTAGGTACATTTTTAAAAAGACTTCTAAGATTTTTTTTTTTTTTATAGGGACAGAGAGTCAGAGAGAGGGATAGACAGGGACAGACAGACAGGAACGGAGAGAGGTGAGAAGCATAAATCATTAGTCTTTCGTTGCCGTCGCAACACCTTAGTTGTTCGTTGATTGCTTTCTCACATGTGCCTTGACCGCCAGCCTTCAGCAGACCAAGGAACCCCTTGCTGGAGCCAGCGACCTTGGGTCCAAGCTGGTGAGCTTTTAACTCAAGCCAGATGGGCCCGCGCTCAAGCTGGCGAGCTTGGGGTTTTGAGCCTGGGTCTTCCACATTCCAGTCCGACGCTCTATCCGCTGCGCCACCGCCTGGTCAGGCTAAAAAGACTTCTGAATGTAAAGAGAAACATTTTCTTTTGCATGAAGCTATAATCCTTTGTAAATATTTAAAATTTAATGTAAAGTTGTTGATAATCATAAGGCCTCATTTTTTTCATCTTTTCTTATTCTAAAGTTGTATTGCCTATTAAATGATCAGAATTTCACCTAGTTATAAATAGAAATTAAATAATATTTTTCTCCAGTAAACAAAAACTTACATTAGAGAGTCCAAATGATAGGTATTTTTGTGATTCAAACATACAATTTCAATGTCTTAATGTGTAGGTGAGATATTAGGACAGAAACTGAATGATTAAGTAGCAATTGATGTGGGAGGGTGTTTTGGGATCCACCATAATAAGCAAGAAGATTGATTCTATGTTTTTGTGAAAATAAATCATTGTTTAAATTGGATTCATGAAGTCACACAATCTCAAAAGGGTACGCACAAAACCAGGATACTGGAACATTATAAAAGAAGGTGAATCTTCTGTGTATATGCGTAAAACAGTGGTCTGATCACATTTGACCACATTACAAAACAGGTCTTTTTTCCCCAGTTATAAAAAAAGACTACTTCAAAAAATAAGTGGCTTAATATACAGGTCTGGAAATAAGATTAGAAACAACATGGGCTTCATAAACTTGGTTTTGACCTTAATAACCCCAATTAAGAATAGAGAAACACTTCGTTTAACACTCTCAGCATGATACTGAAAATGCAAGGTAACCTAGTTACACAGACAATGTAATGCTCTGTGTGTTTTTACCTGGAGTGATATAGAAAATGTAACGCAACCCAGTGAGACAGACAATGTAATGCTCTGAATGTTTCTGTCTGGTGAGTCCAGACCAACAACAGCAGGGAAAATACCATCCACACTGCCAGAATTGTTTGGACTCCATTAGTAAATATTGCAATGTGTCAGACATGTAAGAAGGAACTTTCTAGAAGCTGTAGAGCCATTAAACATCTGAGGTATTGCCATGTTGGTAAAGGATGGATTAGAGATCTCAAAAATAAATACCAGCTAGAATTAGGATACACATTCAGCTCCTGAACATCTGTTAGGGAAAGTCAATGTTTAAACTTGACATGAATATCAGATTTGTGAACCCAAAGAGAAAACCTGAAAACTTCTTCCTGGTTTACAATGAACTCTTACAGAAAGTGACACATCAAGAGAAAGTTAGTCGTAGTTTCATTTCATTAGGGTGTTTTAAATTCTTCTATGCCCAACTTTTGCAATATTTTTCTTTGTGATTTTCATTAATTATTGAAAGAATACTTTGTGACAAGGTATCACAATAATCTTTCAAACTATTATTAACACTCCCTAATCTCCATCTTGTAAAAGACCAGAGAAAGTTCTTCATGTCTAACAATAGACCCTATGCATCTGCATTAGGACTTTGTAGCAGCCCGACCAGCCTGTCTCCTGTGACAGCAAACACACAAAAATATCACTTAGTGATTGAGAAAGACTTTGAGATGCACCCAAACCTTTTTTATTTGGAGTCTGACTTGGAATAAATGTATTTGTTCTAAACATTTCTGTAACAAAAAGCTAGTCTCTTAACATAATCTCCTCTGTTCAAATCCCCTTAAAGCAACTCTGTAATTACCAGCTAAAGCAGAAATATCTCTGGCTGCTATTTTTGTCAATATGTTCTCTCTGACATATCCAGCCCTGTTTAGTTTCGCCTTCTCCACCAACAATTACCTCCCAACATCTTCTCTGGGTCTTTTCTAACCGCTGTGATGTTTTGAGCAAACTCACATACATCCCTGATTACTTCTGAAGATAACTTGTGCATCTCCTTGGTCACACTGAAATCAAGCTTTTTCCTGATGGCACCAACTTTCAAAACATTTTTATCAGAAGTGGTTTCCTTATTTGTTATGCTTTTTGAAGTACATTAACTTAGTTCCACTCTTCAACACAGCTTACCTTCACAAACACATCACATCTACTTATCCCACTCTTTTTGTTTCTATTATTTATCAACCTCTGAACATTTTTCTAACTTTCATGGTAAAGTTCATCATTAATCTTCAACAGGCTTCATCAAATTCTCACTTCCATATCTCTATTCCATTTCCACTCTCTTCCACCCTGATATTACTGTATGGTATCACTTCTTATAAAAAGTTCATAAATTCTAATCCTTCCATTTATCTTTTATCACATTTGATCTTCTCTCTTTCCTCGTTGTCACTTCTGGCACTGTATTCCTTTCGTAGTTTGCTGAATTATAGCCCCCTCCCCTCCATCTGGACCAACTTATTTTTTTTCTTATTTAGTTTATACTCCAGAATTCAGTTTCCCAATCGTATTCACATTAGCATTTTTAAGTATTTTATCCTTGGTCTCCAGAAGTCCCACATGGTGAAACCTAAACTCCTTTCCATTCTTCCAAATAATAACAAAGTCACATCTTTCAAAACTTGTTATATATATTTTCCTTAGTCTGTTTGTCTTAAAACTTTGATTATGTATGCTCATATAGTTGTTGATATTTAAAAATATTTTTTGGGTAGCCTAACCCATCAGCTTTATATTAGCAATAAAAAATTCAGTAGTATATCCTTTACCTATGCCAGGACACAGATGCTAATCAGATAAGATTTGAAGTTCAAATTTGGTCACTTCAACAAAAAATTTTTAAACACAAACACACTAGGCAGGGTGGAAATATAAAAGAATAGCTATTGACCCTGGCCGGTTGGCTCAGTGGTAGAATGTCAGCCATGTGTGTGGAAGTCCCAGGTTTGATTCCTGGCCAGAGCACACAGGAGAAGTGCTTCTCCACCCTTCCCCCTCTCTCTATTTTCTCTCTCTTTTCCCCTCCCGTAGCCAAAGCTCCACTGGAGCAAAGTTGGCCTGGGTGCTGAGGATGACTCCATGGCCTCTGCCTCATGCTCTAGAATGACTCCAGCTGCAAGAGATCAATGCCCTGGATGAGCAGAACATTGACCCCTAGTGTATTTTATACAAAATACATAAATAAAATAAAATACAAGAATAGCTACTGACCTTCAAGAGTTTATAGTCTTTGGGAAAAATAAACATGCAAGTAAATTTCAATATTACATAGCAAATGCAATGAGAAATGTCTATCAGCATAAAGGAGCATACTATTAAATTATTCTTGGAAGGCAAGAAAGTGAAGAGATGCATTCAGAGGTAGATGGAGCTTGACTTGAATATCAAAAAATCAGAAAGTAGTATCTGAGAAAGAGGAAAGTAGAGGTTCTAGAAGAAAACAGCAGGTGTTCAGCCAGACATAAACAAAGACTATGTCCTGTCACCTTTTGACCTTGCATTTCTCATATAAAAATTAATAGTTCCCTCATTTAGTCTCAAAAGGCCCATGTTTTGACAATAAATTAAATCATATTAAGATTAATTAAAGGAAAATGCTGAAAGAATTAGTTGGGGACCCTAGCCTGCAGTTTCTTGAAATCCTTCAAAGAGTCATAAGCAGAAATGTTGCCTTGTTAGTTTTGTGTTCTGATAGTTTTCTCTAGTGGTTGTGTGAGCAATGTAACTGGAGAGAAAACTGGAGGAATGGAAACCAGTTTTCTGGCTGTTATAAGGTTCCAGTGAGATCTGATGGGGATCCCAACGAATGCAGTCATAACAGAATTAATCAGAAGGGAAGAGCGTTAGAAATATGTAACATGAAATCAGCAAGTTTGGGTGACTGATTTGTTGCACTAGCTAACTATACTGTGGAAATAATGAATGGAACAGCAAGAAGTCAAGGAAATGAAGTGAATACAGATTTTGACAGGTTGTGGTTGAGTTGCTAATTGGAATTTCAAGTGGAAATGACAGCAGAGAGTCTTTTATTTATTTTTATTTTATTGTTTTGTTTTTTTTTAACTTTAAGGGAGAGTTTAGGGATGAAGAAAAAGCCTGAGAGGCATGAACAGCTAAAATTCAGAAATTACGTGAAGTTTCTCCAGGAACTTTCAACATGTTCATGATAGCTAAAATTCTGAAATTACGTTTAGCTTCTCCAGGAAATTTTAGAGTACCTTTGAAAACCTGAAGAAACTGTCTTGTTCTATGGATTCCTCTCTGTCTCCTTGTGCTGAGTGCTCCCCTCTACAAAGTGGTCCTCCCCCCATCCATGAGCAGTATGTTTCAAGGCCCCCAGTGGATGCCTGAAACTATGGATATTACCCAACTCTATATAAACTATGTTCTCCCTATAGATAGATAAATAACTATGATAAAGCTTATTTTATAAATTAAGCATAGTAAAAGATTAACAACTAATAATAAAATGCAATACTGTACTGTAATAAAAGTTTTATAAAGTTAGTCTCTCTGTCTCTCAAATATCTTATTATACTATATTGTACTCTCTCTTTTACTTAAAAGTAACATTTCATGTCCTTTCTTTGACATATTCAAACAGCCAACACAACTACTCTTGAATTTTAGGGACATTATTAAGTAAAATAAGGGTTCCCTGAACACAAACACTGTAATACTGCAATAGTCAATCTGACAACTAAGATGGCTACTAAATAACTAATGGGCAGGGAGTGCTTACACCTTGGTGGTGTTATTCACATCCCAGATGGGACAGAGCAGTACTTTTGAGATTTTATCACAGTACTCAGAATGGCAAGCAATTAAGAACTTATGGGTTGTTTCTGGAATTTCTTATTTCATATTTTTGAACTGTGGGTAACTGAAATCACAAAAAGCAAAACCACAAATAAGGGGGGACTATCCTATTATTATTTCTCCAAAGAGTCTTTCTTTATCTCTATATCCCTCATATCTTATAGCATAATATATCTCTTAGAAGAGAGCAATCACTCAATAAATGTTTATTAAGTTAAGAGGTCTTTACCAGCATAGAATACCATTTCAGTTCATGGAGAAAATATAAGTAATGACAGGGTTAATTTACATGGAATACCACAGGACAACAAAATACAATAGGATTACATGCATATATTACATTAATAGATAAATTCAAGAGTACAACCCAAAGCAAAGAAAAAGAGGTCAGACTTGCATGGCATGACTTTCAAAGGTGAAATGCCCACCCAAATAACTGCCAAAAAGAATAGATATTGGTTTAATCACCTCCAACCAGACAGAGTCAGGTCTTGAGCAATGTGGCTCAGATTTAGAGAACTGTAAACTTGGGTTCGAAGCAATAGGAGTTTTCCAATTTCAATATACTTCCACCAATTAAAACCTGGAATGAATACTTGAGACAGACACATTTTGTTCACTTTGGGAACAAACTAGATTGGTGAGAAACTCAAACTACACAAGCCTCTACCAAGCAACACCCTCAGCTTGAGCCCCATCCCCTAAAATCCATAAAATGCACAAGCCAGTCAGCTTGCCCTGATTGATCCCCTAAATCCTCAATTCTGTACATAATAAATATTTTCATAACTTTTTAGGGTATGTGTGTGTGTGCATGTGCGTATGTGCTTAAGTCTAGCATCATTAGTCTTAACCTTCAAACCAAATTTTGAGTGGGTATTTATCTGAATCTACATAATGGCTAAAACAGTCTAATCTCATTGATTTTGGTTATTTGGTTTTCCCCCTCTGCTTTTTTCCTTGAGCTAAAATAATATGTGTCCCCAGATTACACTCAGAAGCTAGCCAAAAGCAAATGCAGCTTAAAAATAGGAAGAGCTTAGGGGAAAGTATGGAAATGATATTACTATTAGCATGAATTAAAAACATCGACCTGCCTAATTCTCAACTAGCTCTAACATCAACAGTCTTCCTAGAACAGTGGTTCTTAAACTATTTTTTTTAATTTCTTTTTTTTTATTCTTTTTTTGTTTTGAGACACACACACACACACACACACACACACACACACAGAGAGAGAGAGAGAGAGAGAGAGAGAGAGAGAGAGAGAGAGAGAAAGGGGGGAGGAGCTAGAAGCATCAACTCCCATATGTGCCTTGACCAGACCAGTGCAGGGTTTTGAACTGGCGACCTCAGTATTCCCAGGTCGACGCTTTATCCACTGCGCCACCACAGGTCAGGCTTAAACTTTTTTGAGGTACCGAACTCACCAGTTTCATATGCGCATTCACCAAACCCTTCTTTAGTGATAAATAAAATATGATTTTTCCCCCAAATTCAATATATAGGTATATGGTTTTTTACTGGTACACAAAATGAGCCGTGCATGAACATCACCTTGCTCAAAGAACAAAACCAACGAAGTGCATGAACTCACAACAAATTACAGTATTACTTTATTCTGGCCTCCGCGGCAGAGGCTTCTCTGAACCCCTGAGACCGACTCATCAAACCCCTAGGGTTTGATAGAACCCAGGTTAAGAACCACTGTTCTAGAATATGTTCAAATAGCATTATTAGCAGAGGGTGCTGAGAAGAATAGGAAATTGCGCTTTTTATGCCTAGATTTGACTGGTCTCTTGCAGTGCACTAATATAAGAGGTATGTGGCACCATTTTTAAAACTAATGTTAAAGAAATTAACATAGACAAGGGAAAAGCAGATTCTCAACATTTAAATAACACATTCTCAAGAGGAAAAAAAATGCTTACAATGCTTATTTGTAACATAATAGTCATTTAGAGTCTTTTTTAATTTCTTTTTATTTATTTATTTTAGAGAGGAGACACACACACACACACACACACACACACACACAGAGAGAGAGAGAGAAAGGGGGAGGAGCTAGAAGCATCAACTCCCATATGTGCCTTGACCAGACCAGTGCAGGGTTTTGAACTGGCGATCTCAGTGTTCCCAGGTCAATGCTTTATCCACTGCACCACCACAGGTCAGGCACACAATAGTCATTTAAAATACAACTTAGAATTTATGATGTGCCAAGTAGGATGCTAAGTATTTTACACATATTTTTGCATTTATCATTATGAAAATCCTATAGATTAGATATTATTATTACTAAGACTTACCTAAAATCTATAGTCTTATGTACTTATTATATGGCTTGAAATCTACATTGTTAATGCTATGAATTTTCTTTCTTCCTGATAATATTTTGAAGTATTATAGGGCTTTATGAAGCTCATCAACTGGCAAGCTTGAGCAAAAAAACCCAAACAAACAAAAAATGAATGAACAAAAAATAAACACACACATCTGTGATAGTTGACTGGTGAAATATATATAAACACTGCATGGTATGTTTTATCTATTTCAGCTACATTTCCCTAAAGAAATGTAGACATATTCTGGGATGTAGTGAGACAATTAAATAAATGCCCTTATATATTTTTAGTAGTTAATTATTAAATTATGTCAAAATATATATTCTGGGACTATGAGGAAGGTGTTGACTTCAACATATTTACAGTAACCTGAGAAAATAACATGACACCCATAATTTGTGTAGTTTTTAATAATTTGAAGTGTTAAGTCATTACATTAATACAAATGGTGTTACATGAAGAGTAAGTTTTCTACAAAAAAAATTATTCATTTTAGCGAGAGAGGAAGAGATTTTAGAAGAAAGAGAGAGAGATAGGAACATAGAGCTAGCTGCTCCTGTATGCTCCTGTAAGTTCTTTAAAGTATTAGTATTTAATACTTTTAAATCTCTATTGTCCCTGAGGTAGTATCTAAGTGTATTGATATATCCTCTGTCACTGGAAAAAGGAAATGTTTCTGTTTAAAATAGCTTATTGTCTAAGAATTAAGCATAACCAAAAGATATATAATTGAAAGGTAATTAAGCATAACCAAAAGATAAATAATTTAAGTGGAAAACAGCAGGGGGAGCTCAAAGACTGGTTGAACAAATTAAAGACTGACTTCAAGAGTATTGAAAAATTATTTTAAGATAGTTTTAAAGAGAAGAAAGGAAAGTTAGACTAGAGATGCACAGTGAAATTACTAGTTGCTCCTGAAATAATTCCCAGCAAAATAGTGAGTAGCTATACAGAAGAACACTTTCTAATGAACGCTTCAAAAGGCTAGATAATAATGGCTAAGAAAAAATCTTTTAAACATGCACAAAATCACCAGACAATAGGAAAATGAAAATTGAAACTATTATGACATACCACTACATACTCATCAGAATGATTAAAATGAAAAAAAGACATAATAACAAGTGCTGGTGAGAATATGGAGCAACCAGAAAACAGTAAGGGTCGGAATCTGAATTAGAAAAACTACTTGGGAAAGCTGTTGGTAGTTCCTTCTAACACTGAAAAATTCATGCCTCATGATCAAGCCATTTTATTTCTGGGTGTTTGCCCAAAAGAAATGTACATTTATGGACACAAAAATATATGTAGAATAATGTTCATAGCAGCATAATTTGTAATAACTTCAAATAAAAATAAAACATGATTATCAGTCATAAAATGAATAATTTATGACATATTTATATGGGGATTAAAATGAAATGCAAACATATATACATATGTATATAAAGAAAGATTAATTTTCCAAGTATAATGTTGAGAAAAAGAAGCCAAACATTAAACAGTATGAGAAGCCAGACACAGAAGGATATTTTTTGTCCAGTGAATAATGTCAGCTATGGTGATAGATGTCAGGATAGCAATTACTCCTGGGAAGCAGTATCTGGAAAGAGGCACAAAAGGGGCAATTTGGTGATATTCTGGTCCTTGATCTAGTTGCTAGTTACATGGATAAGTTCATGAAAACTCATTATGCTGTATGGTGAGCGAGTTTTTCTCTATCATGATGGGGTGACACTGGTTAACAAAACTTATAGATTCAGGTGTACAATTCTACAAAATATCATCTGTACACTGTATTGTGTGTTTACCACCCCAAGTCAAGTCTCCATCCATCACTATGCATTCTACCATATCCTCCTCCAAGTCCCCCACACCTCTTCCCCTAGCAATCACCACACTGTTGTCTATATTCATTAGTTTTTCCTCTTGTTTTCCTATTTTGCTTAATTCATTTCCCCTTCCATCTAGCTCTCACCCCATATGACAAACCCAAAGTGAACATCATACTCAATGGGTAAAGACTACAAGCATTTTTCTTAAGATTGGGAACAAGACAGAGATGTCTACTTTCACTACTCTTAGTAAGCATAGCACTGGAAGTCCTAGTCACAGCAATCAGACAAAAAGAAAAAATAAAAGGCATTCAAATTGGAAAGGAAGAAGTAAAACTGTTATTATTTGTAGATGACATGATACTGTATATGTAGAACCTGAAAGATTCCATCAAAAACACTACAAGAACTGATAAATGAATTCAGTGAAGTAGTAGGATACAAGACAAATACCCCCAAATCAGTTGCATTTTTATATACCAATAATGAACTATAATAATGAATTACAAAGGGAAACTTAAAAAAATATAATCTATAATTGCTTCAAGAAGAATAAAGTACCTAGAAATAAATTTAACCAAGGCTGTAGGAGACTATACTTGGAATTTTATAGACACCAAAAAAAGAAACTGAAAAAAATACAAATAAGTGGAAGCTCATACCGTGCTCATGGATTGGAAGAATTAACATCATTAAAATGTTCATATTACCCAACACATTTATAGATTCAATGCAATTCTTATCAAGAAACAAATGGCATATTTTACAGATATAGAACTAATATTCCAAAAATTTACATGGAACCACAAAAGATCCTGAATAGCAACTGTGATCTTAATTAAGAAGAACAAAGTTGAAGTAATCACTCTACCAGATATCAAATTATACTACAAGGCCATAGTAATCAAAACAGCATGGTACTGGCACAAAAACAGACATATAAATCAATGAAACAGAATAGAGAGTCCACAAATAAACCCACACCTTGAATATTTGACAAAGAAGGCAAAAACAAAGATAGTCTATTCAAAAAATGGTGTTGGGAATGTTGGACAGATACATACAAAAGATAAAACTAGACCACTTTATTACACCATACACAAGAATAAACTTAAAATGGATTAAGAATTTAAAACCAACATTCTAGATACGTGGATAGGTAGGGGTAGTCTTCATTTTTATTGAGGGTTTAACATTGGACTTCCCATCTTACATAAATGAAAGTCCAAAATATAGAAGTCATTTAGAAATCAGTTGATGTAAGTCAAATAATAAAATATTTATAAAAATTTAAAAATCGGGTTAATGTTCAAGTACAGTTAGGGACATTTTCTCTAATAAAATCTTATCACAGAATAGTAATTTCACTTAACCAATAGGTATGAAGCAGTGTCAAGGACAAAGAGAGAAAGTTATTTCTATTTTTTGGAAAGAATTAGGTTATGTCTAGTTTAAAGAGAAAAACCTGTCAATGAATAAGTTTAGCCATTTTGTTTGACTATACAGTTTAGATTTTCTCATTGTTATACAAACATATTACATTTAATTTCCAAAGTCTAAATGTGATTTTAAAAGACAGATGAAGTACAAAGTATTCATCTTAATAAGATAAAAATATAGAGGTTTCTCATGCCTCTGTCTTTGTAAAAATCAGAGGCTATATGGTTATTTAATTACATTTACTTTTTATTAGGTGAATTTAATACTATATTTTTATTTCCTCCACTAAATTTACCATTTCAAATTTGTCAATGGAAATTATGCCCAAAAGAATGATCAAGGCTTGGAAAATATAAAGCAACTCTAGACAATATTAATAATATTGAGAAAGAAAAAGTGAAGTCAAGAATGATCTTGATAAAAATCAATCTATGACATCTACATAATGGGTTTATTGACCTCCAAGGAAAATAATATATGATAAAAATTATGCACATTTGTGCTTTAATGAAAAAGACATTGTGTAAGGACAAACAAAATCCTTTACATTAGAGCTAGTAGAAAGGCGAGAGAATGCCTTGCTCAAATTCCTTTCAAGGATGAGAAAATTTAATCTTTAAGAATTAAATAATTAATGCAGTTTATATCCTTCATTAGCAGAATGTCTCCTGCATTTTCCTCTGTATCATAATCTGCAGCAATGAAAAACTCCTTGAGTTGTTACCAATGTGGCAACAAACAAATAAGAATTTTAAAAAAAATGTGATAAGGTAACCTGAAAAATCAAGCACTGAATAGTAACAAAATAAATGTGTACAGTAGGATTTCATGATGGGTAATGATGTCGCCTTACATCTGGCTGAAGTTAACTGTGAAAAAATAGGCTTAAACATCAGAAAGAAGGATGGAGAATCAGTTATAAAAGAAAACTCAAGGTGTAAATCAGTACATTGGGGCTAAGAAAGGTTATAAAAAGGAACACACATCACCTATTATTTAATTATGCTAAATCAGTGCTGAATTCAGAGGAAGGTCTCTATACCTTAAATGAAATCACTGGGTAAATCAAGCTCTTGGCATACCTTGGCCATAAAGTTACAAATGGAAAAGTGTTTTCAACTTAGAATCTGGGTCTAGCACCACTGCTTGACTGGGATTGGGAAGCTGTTACAAATGACCAGGGGCCCTGCTTTTACAGATGGCCTAAAAAGCTGTTGTTCATTTTTCTCGCCACCCCAGAATCTAAATCTGCTTTTAGGGGCCTTATATACTATGTCTGGACTAAATTAGTTAATTCAATTCTAAACTGAATTAGTAAATGAGTAACTAAAAATACAACTTTTTTTTTTATCATTGTTTTCATTGTTCAATAAACACAAACTGATGAACTATAGTTCCATCACTTACTAGCTGTGCGATTTTGGGCAAGTTATGAAATCTCTTTGTACCAAAGTATTTTGATCAGTAAAATGCTGATTATAATAGAATGTTTCTCAGAATATTATTATAAGAATTAAGTTAAATGTAAAGAACTTAGAATAAAAAGGTATATACCCAATTCAGTTGTAACAATTGTTTTTAATTAGAATTCCTCAAGGATTACATACAACCTATCTAAATCATAAAGACAGGTTGAAAATTCTAAACCAAATTATTATCAAATAAAGCAGCAATAAATACACATTTGTGAGTGTAGATACATGTGTGTATGTGTAAGTATGACATATAATATAAAAGGCTATAATATTAGAAGTAATTCATGACATTAATAGATTAAAGGAGAAGATCCACAAAAATATCTCAATAAATGATAAAAATTCTCTGACAAAATTCAATAAACATTTATGATAAAAATTTAGAGCATATTTGGAATAGAGAGAACGTACTAAAACTGGTGAAATGTCAAAGCATGACCTTTAAATTTAATAACAAGAAAAGAATGTTTGTTATTCTTATTTCTATTTAACAATTTAATGAAAATCTATTTATCTTGAAGTAATAACATCGCCATCACCTGGGAGCTTGTCAGAAATGCAGACTTCCAGGCTCTGGCCTACTACTGCACCAGGATCTTCATTTTAATATGTCCCTCAGATAATTCGTATGCATTTTAAAGTTTGGAAGAACTAGCATAATTGGTGTAGAAAGACAATAAATATTTTTTAAAATAGCATAAAATTAGAATGAATAAAACAAATCTTTTTATTTTCAAAAATAATATGATTATTCACATAAAATATTTAAAAGAGTCAGAAGAAAAATTATCAAAAATATAACAAAGTTTAACAAATTATTTATGTTGTTGGACAACATAAAAATATTATATTTTTTTATAATTGCAGCAAGCATTTAAAAAAAGTAATTTTGAAAATTGTTGCCACTTGGCAGTAGTATAAAGATCATATGAATAAAAGATGCAAGATCTTTGTAACAAAATTTATAAAACATTTAAAACCACTAAAGGAGAACCAATAGAGAGATATTCCAAATTATAGGCAACAATACAATAACCCAAATATATCACTTTTTCATAATTGATCAATAGATTTAGTGAGTTTCAATCAATAGCATAATAGTTTACTTCAAGGGACTGAATAAGCTGTTGAAAAAAATAGCAGAAATGATAAATAATAGACAACACACAACTGAAAAAGAGTAAGATCAGGCAGAGGGAACTCCTTATTTGATACTTGTTACTATCACACTATAGACATTAAGACCATGGACATTTGGAACTTAGATTAAAAAAAGATTAAAAAACAGGCTAATGGAACAGAATTAGAAACCCCAGAGATAGATCTACACTACTAAGCATCTCAACAGATATCAAAGGTAGCCCTACCATTCAGTGTGAAATTATGGAGTGTCAATCAGTGGTTAGTCATGTGAAAAACATATATAAAATTGGATTACTTCTCATACAATGTACACAATTTAATTCAACATGTAAAAGAACTTAAATGTAAAAGGTAGAACATAAAAGCTTTTTAGAAAATACTCCTGCCAATAAAAAACCCACTTCTATTTCTCAAAATGTTTCAAGAGGAAACCTATGGAGAGAAGGTATTTTCAATACTTATTATCAGCAAGGAACTGCAGAATATATAGAAAATTTCTAAAAATCAATCAGAAAAAAGACAACCTTGGACAAAAATGGACAAAAGACGTGGCGAATCCCCAATAATCATATTTCTGCCCAAAATCAAATTACCAGAGAAATTAAAATTAATACCATAATTACTACCATTTTATAGTAACTAGATTGAGAAATATTTAAGTCTGACCAAAAAAATCTCTTTGCTTTTACAAACTATATGGTCACACATCCTACCTGCTCCAACACTCATTGAGAATCATTAAATCTTACATACGCACTCATATTCACAAACATACATACACAGTCCCTCAAGGTTAAGAGATGGTAAACATTTTCAAAGTCACTTAAAAATTTATTGTCTGTGAATTCTTCATGAAAAGTATTAGATTCTGAATGTTGAAACTTAATTGTTACTGAGAAATGAGAAAAAATACTAATGTTCTTAACTTAATATTGTTAATATGTTTATAAAAGAAAGAAAAAATGTTTAGCCATAAGACTTTCTTTTATATATTTTTATAAGACTTTCATAGTTTAGCATTACATGAATTAAAAATGTAAAACAGAAAAGGGATTTCACCTCCATTTGCCAAGTTCATCATTGAAAATTCCTTTAACCTTGTAGAAAATGCATTCATACTCCTTAAAATTCTTTTATTGTAGAAGGATATTACAATATTAATATAAATTACAATAATTGTTCTGATTGAAAATGCCATTAAGAAAGGCAGGTCAAATTCACATAATTTTTAAGGCTCAAACATTTAACTTTTATAGCTACCTTTCAAACTTTGTTTTAGGCCCCAGGACTCCTTTACTGTGGCTTTGTCCACTTGGAACACAGTTTGCTGAAAAACTGAGCAGTATTCAAAGTGCTGTGCTTAAGGCAGTGGTTCTTAACCTGGGTTCTATCGAACCCTAGGGGTTCTATGAGTCGGTCTCAGGAGTTCGGAGAAGTCTCTGCCGCGGAGGCCAGAATAAAGTAATACTGTAATTTGTTGTGAGTTCATGCACTTCGTTGGTTTTGTTCTTTGAGCAAGGTGATGTTCATGTACGGCTCATTTTGTGCACCAGTAAAAAAACATATACCTATGTCTTGAATTTGGAAAAACTAATCATATTTTATGTATCACTAAAGAAGGGTTCAGTTAATGTGCATATGAAACTGGGGGGTTTGGTACCTCAAAAAAGGTTAAGAACCACTGGCTTAAGGGTATGGCCTTGGGTATAACCCCTGGACATCGACACCCAGCTCAGTTGCACCCTCGTTGTATAACCTTGATTAAGTAACTGTGCATTGCTGATCTTTGGTTCCTCATTATTCAAATGAGGCTGACATGAGCACCTATTTGTAGGATCATGGCAGTTACAAGAGTTAAAACACAAAGTGCAATTTGACTTTTGGTGATGGGTATGCAACACAATTGAATGTTAAGATAACCTGGAGATGTTTTCATTAAAAAAAAAAAAGGAATAAATAAATAAATGGCAAGATATGGGACCAATAACAATATAATTTCCTATTTTTTAAATTATAATAGAAACTAACAACAGGCCTATTAAATTTTACTGTATATGAAAAAAAACAAAAAACAAACAAAAAAAACCAAAACACAAAGTGCTTAGAGCAGTGCCTGGTACACAACAAGTGACCTATGTGTGTTAGCTATTATTATTTATATTATGCACTTTTAATAATATATCATGATGAAGAAAATGACATCAAAGCAATGGTCATATCAGGTGATCTAAGTTGTTTCTGCTCTTGATAGTATTTTAAATTAAAAAGTTTCCAGTGAAAATATAATGCTAGCCCCATTTATAATAGTAAAACTGCAAATAAGATCTTCCCTGATGTCATCATATCTAAACAAATTAAAGAAATTTATTATCTTCTGTTTCCCATTTACATTAAAAGGTGGCAGCCTAATATATTTATAAATGGCTTCTATTCAGGCCAGTGTTTTTAGCAAGTTTTAATTCTCAGGCATTCAAATTGGATGTGCTGGAATTTGGCTCCAATTATCTCATGATTTTGCCCTAGTGATTAAATTCTCTTACTAGATTGAATAACTATACACATTATTTTTACTAGTAGAAAAACAGCGATTTTAGTTTTTCAGCCAAAATAATGTTTGCTCTCTATTATCATTCTTTCGTTTAAAATCATAAAGCATGCTTAGGTATTTTTGCTGTGTGAATCCTCACTCCGACCCTTATGGTGTTAAGTGAGTCATGATGAAAATAACAAATGCACGTTATCAATTGTCTGTTATGTCAATGCCAGGATGTGAGATGTGGTGGTTGCGTAAGTGAGAAGCAACAGGACATGATCACTCACATCAATCTTATATCAATTTAAAGAGACAGAATTAAAAGACCACAGACAGCAGTGAGCCATATCAAATAGTTTCAAGGCAAAATATGATAGGGTACAGGATTCTAATAAAAAATAAGAGAGAAAGAGGTGAGGTATGCAGTAGTCAGAGACTGTCATAGATGAAGTAGGAACTGCAATGTCCCTTGTAGACATTTTTAAGTCAGTTACCCCATCCCCTCCAAATTCAGACATTAATTTACCAGCTTCATATTCTGCCATATCCACATTTCTACTTCATGATTTTAGTTGCATCTGAGTTTCCCCATACCATTATTTATTTTAAAAATTCTGAAGCAGAATACTTTTTAAAAACCTTAAATGCCTTTATTTAAAGGGAAACACTATAGCAATATCATAAATGGAAAGTCCATACCACTTGTCAGAAAACTAGGGGAAGGTATCTGAAAATATATACATGAATGTAAACAGAACAAACTTGCTAGTTTCTATCCGGACAGTTCTACTTTACAAAGGCTCTGGGCTAGAGGCCAATTTTGCCTTTGTTTAAAAAAGATATTAAACAGATACTAAGAAATGTTAAGACACTTAGTTAGACTGATATGAGATTTCCTCCTGTCCTTCCTTCCTCCTTACCATCCTTCCTTCTTTCCTCTGTTCCTTTCTTCTTTCCCACATTTCTCTTTCTCTCTTTCGCTATTTTTCTCCGTCACCCTCTTCCTCATCCCTCCTTCCTCTCTCTTTCCCTTCCCCCTCCTGCTTGCTTTTCTTTCATAAACATTCATTGAACACTTATTAAGTGCCAGGTACCATTCTAGACACCGGAGAAGAAACAGACAAAAAAGCCCTTGCCATATAGACCTTGTATTCTTATTGGAGAAAGATGGTCAATAAACCATGAAAAAATAAAAGGTATAGTAGTTGATATGTGTTACGAGAAAAAATAGAGCAGGACACTTCAGGGTGGTAGAAATAGCACAGAAAGTGATAAGAGAGCAGTGATCTGAAAGACAGAATAAAAACAACTATGCAGCTACTTAAAGGAAGGGATTTCCTGGCAGTGGGAACAGTGAGTATACAGGCTGTGATGCAGAACGTGGCTGGTATATTTAAGGAACAATAATGAAGACAGTGTGGTGGAAGTGAGTAGGTAAGAAGACAGTGGCTTGAGAATGGGTCAGATCCCTGGGAGGTGGATGGTAGAGTTCTGAACACACAGCCCTTTCACAGACAAAGAAAGAATTTTGACTTTGACTCTAAATGATATGGCAACCCGTTGGATAGCTCTGATCAGAAAGTGATGCAATGTCACTTAATTACTGTTTTTGTAGAATAGCTCCACTGTGTGGAAATAAGGCTGGGGATTGGGGGGACAAGAGTCTAACTAAGGAAATTTGTTAGGAGGACATTGCAATAACCTAAGAGAGAGATGACAGAATATTTACTCCTGGGGGAAATGCTAGAACTAGTCAGAAATATTGGATTTGTTTGGCAAGTCAAATCTACTCTTCATCCTCCTTCTCCATTATGTAAAAAACATCTCTCTATTTTAGCACTTATGTCTTTATAGATCTATTCTTTTTGCCCTATGGCTGTAGCCAGTGACCAACAATTATGTTTTACTCTTCTGTAATCTGTAGCACTAACTACAGAGCCTTATACAGGTATTTAAATGGTCTGTAGAGCTAAATTCTAAATGAGTGTGATGTAGGCAGAGGCAAGAAGGTTTATGGTAGGTGTCTTGGACAAGAAGAACCATCTGGGAACAACAGAAGGGGCATGAGCATTGGGGAGCAGTAACTCTCAGGGAAACTGAGGCTCATATGAGAATGTGTTTTACACATGACAGGAGAACTAAAAGAAACATTAGAGGAAAGTAGATTAACGACAAAAGAAGGTCCATTTCATAAAACTTTCTATTCAAAGAAAAATGTAACCTGGGTGAGAGGTGTAAAAGGACTCAGGATTTGCACACAAGCTTTTCTTTTTAAACCGGTAAAACCCTCTTAAGCCATTAAATCTCAACTACTAACTCACAGAATAATGTCAATACTTTGATTGTTTTGCTGCTTTTAATAGACAGAAAGAACTGTTCATAACCATAAAATATGTGTATACACACACACACACACACACACACATTTATATATGGGACTCCCCAGTTGCAAAGGCTGGTATGAAATCATCCCTTAGATATATAAAGAATCCTTATATTTCTGAGGTTTAGAGATTCACCATTTTAACTAGGTATATTTCAAGAAGAAACAGTAGGGGTTCACTCCCATAAAAACATCCACTGCAAAATAAAACTAATGGGAACAAAGGTAGGACAGGGACAGGAACAGTGAATGGCAAGCAGCTGAGAATGAGGAAAGAAGACTGAGGCGTGAGGACTGGGAGGAAAGGTGACTGGAAGGGACAGAGAGGTGTCTTGCCTTTATATAGATGCATTTCTGATGGTGAATCAGAGAGACTTGGCCCATCGTGCATAAAGCAACCCAGTCAGAATAAAAGTAGAAATAGATGCCTGACTCTCGATCTCTTGCTGGTAACATGGGAGACCTGGGAACCTTTGCCTGGCATGGAGGTGGGCAGAGCCAATAGTCATTTCACAGGTAAAATACCAAATGATTTTTGTTTTCTATCCCAGGTCCTTTTCATCCTTTGCCTTCACTAAAGACATGATTCCTACTTAGCCTTGCATTGCTACACTTGCCCCTTTGTACACCATTCCTCACTGGCCAACCATGATGGCCTCTATGCTTGCCTTGAGTGAATATCAAATCCTGTATTATCTGCCTCTACCTCAGTTCTCAACAATCCTTGCCTTAACCCACCCCCTGTTCCCCAAATGACATAACTTCCTTGTGAATTCTAGAAAAGTTACCTCTCCTTGACCTAGCTCTACACTACCTCTCCTTGACCTAGCTCTACACTATGTCCTCCTCTTAGTGATCCTGAGGTGATCCTCCCACCTTTCTGTTGTAATTCTTGATGTACTTCTAATTCTATATCTGTGTTTGCCAGAAGGTAGAAAAGTGCATGGTAAATAAATAGTAAGCACTTAAATATTTTTTAACTGTTGAAGTTGAATGTTGACTATTGATGAACATGAAGATATGAAGACAGTAGCCAATCATTTATTGAAAATGTAAAAGGTTTTTATATTATTTACATTTCGTATAAGGTGCAGCTGGCTCTATACACTTTATAAAGAGTATTGAATAAATAGAAACAAGCTTTCACTAAGACTAAAAGAAAAGGAAACTCAGATTTGAAATGGTTATAGAACATTGCACTCACAAATTTTAAAAAAAGTGCAATACAACTTAACCAAAACAAAGTTCAAGGTAGAGCGTTTTTGAGATCAATTCAGCTTCTTAAGAGGAAAAAGAAGCTGAATTGGAAATTATTGAGTGGCTATCACTTAAATATTTGTTTAGAACTAAGAATAACCAGGTAGAAATGTGAGAAAAAGTAAATATAAAAGGGGTTTATTTGGATTGTAGTTTTAAAATAATTCCCATGAATCAAAGTCAATAGTCATATATTTGTGCTACTGATACTGGCATGCCCCTTATTCTTCTATAAAGTCAAGTCTTAGATACAGTTGCTAGCCACACACAAACAGCTCCACTACCTACTGTTTTACACATATGGCAATCAAGTAGCAAGAGGGTGATCCTCCAATACTGAATTACTTCCGGGTGTGTGTCAGATGTTTGTTCTGTATATTAACTCACTTAGACATCCGGATTAACTCTTGTTTTTTGGGTTTTTTTTTTACAGGAAAAGAGAGTCAGAGAGAGGGATAGATAGGGACAGACAGACAGGTACGAAGAGAGGTGAGAAGCACCAACCATTAGTTTTTTGTTGCCATCGCAACACCTTAGTTGTTCATTGATTGCTTTCTCACATGTGCCTTGACTGCGGGCCTTCGGCAGACTGAGCCACCCCTTGCTGGAGCCAGCAACCTTGGGTCCAAGCTGGCGAGCTTTTGCTCAAGCCAGATGGCCCTGCGCTCAAGCTGGCAAGCTCAGGGTCTTGAACCTGGGTCTTCCGCATCCCAGTCCGACGCTCTATCCACTGCACCACCACCTGGTCAGGCCGAATTAACTCTCAATGCACAGAAACTATAATTTGAGACCATTTTATTTCCAAGACAGCTGGAGAAATTGCCAACAATTTTTAACACTTGCTTTTTAAAGTGTGAAAACCAGGCAAAGAATTTTGTGTTCAGGTGAAGTTGCTTGTGCCACCTGACACTAATGATCCACACGATGTGATTATGGAATGCCTGCTGTTTTCAGAGCATTGCACATGGAGAACTTCCTCAATTTACAGAGGTCCTCTGCTGTTACTGAGATATATGTATTTCAGTTAACCTGAGTAAGAATTATCCTTAAAAGGGAGAGAAAAAGTCCAGGAGCAGAACACTGACTTCAACATTCACTGGGCATGAGATTTAGAAGTATTTAGCCTTGGAACAGAACATCTTCTATTATTGTTCATATGAATATTTATTAAGCACCATCAGTAGGCTTAACTTAGATCCTGCCCAATTAGCTTGTAATTTAATTACTAGTCCTAAATGCAAATCCTCTAAAAGAGCAGGTGACTTTTACAATTGATGCCTTCTAATACTATTATCAGGGGCCCTCTAATGTCTGCCTCTTTCTCACTGGTTTCCCTTGTACCTTATTTATACATTTTGTTCACACACACACACACACTCTCCTTTTTTTCTCACTGTAAAGATGAGGGACAGGAACAGTCCTCCAATAAAGATGTACCTGCACCTGACCAGGCGGTGGTGCAGTGGATAGAGCATCGGACTGGGATGCGGAAAACCCAGGTTCGAGACCCAGAGCTCGCCAGCTTGAGTGCGGGGCCCATCTGGTTTGAGCAAAAGCTCGCCAGCTTGGACCCAAGGTCGCTGGCTCCAGCAAGGGGTGGCTCGGCCTGCTGAAGGCCTGAGGTCAAGGCACATGTGAGAAAGCAATCAATGAACAACTATGGTGTCCCAACACCAACGAAAAACTGATGATTGATGCTTCTCATATCTCTCCATTCCCGTCTGTCTCTCCCTATCTATCCCTCTCTCTGACTCTCTCTCTCTCTGTCCCTGTAAAAAAAAAATGTACCTGCAAAAGTACAAACCTTGTGGTCAACACAGGAGTTTGAAACCCATACTACTGTTTTACACTTGCTAATGTTTATAGACAATCTAACTCAGTTGTAGAGTTACCAAATATCAGATTTGAATCATAAAAACGTTCCTAGGATTTTTATTCAAACTGATAGACTTTTCTGTTGGTTTCCATATGAATTTCACACATTTGGGTTTCCTATAGAGTTTCTGAGAGGGCGTCATACCTGTCCTGGGGTTGGTTCATTGCACAAGATTTCTTACAAGATTACATGGTATACCTACTCAGCACAACAGTTTTGGAAGACCTAAACTGTATTATGATCATAGAGGATCACTCACTACTATAGAAAGTGGAAAAATGTCTGCCCTTAAAAAGACTACTTAATAATTTTAATAAGCTGCTGTTAGACGCATGCCCACATGCATGCGGACACACGCACACACATTCCCCTTTACCAAGAACACTCTTGTAGTTATAAACATTTTTATTTTTTAAGAACTTTGAAAACAGATGTACAGCAAAATGCCCTTCAATTGCTTCCTGTGTGCTGTGCTGCAGAGAGGAGCCTGTGGTGTCCCGAGGCCCTGCGGTACTCATCTCCCGATAAACGTCCTCCAACAATGTCACAGGGTCAACGGTCCCACGGAAGCTGACTGCACAGCTGCAAAGAAGGATGTGCTGCAGCCTGATGTACAAACCACAATGAGGCAATGAGGAGAAACTCACCACCACTTTCAATATCAAAGAGTGTTTCTTTTCCAGCCCTGAAAACACTATCTGGTTCTTTGCAGACACACATTGTTGACAGCCAGGGGACCAGGAAGAGGAGACACAGGCTGATGGTTACTACACGTCATTCTCATGGTTGTTTGACTAGAAAACATTAAAACTGGAAGCTTTAGTTAAAATAAATGAGCTGTGGCTTGCTTTAATGCATTTTTCTCTATTATAATTCTTCATAAAGTCAGGGAAAACTACATATTTATATTTTTTTTACCATTTATTACAATTACTGTTTTAGGAAGTTAGCTTCTCTTTTTCTCTAATGCCACAGAAAATATGCATTTGGTTAGCCTTCAAAATAGCCAAAAACAATCTTTTCCCATTGCTTGGTGTTATTTCTTAGTTTTCATTTTTTGTTTATATAGCTATTCCCCTATAGATATTTTATTGATTTTCATTTTTCACTAATACAAAGAACACTTGGAAAAATTTTCAGTTAAAATATTACATTTTTCTTCTTATGCCAAAATGAGAGCTTCTAAGAAAAAATATAGAAGAGCATAAATGTGAATATTTAAAAGTATTTATAATCCTACTTACTCAGAAATAATCACTGAATAGTTGGTATTTTTGTGTGTACCAGTGTGTTTACACATTTATCCTGTACTCTGAGTATATACAGATACATAAATTTGCAAATTTATATATATGTAAATAAACAAATGCATCAGTTCATAAAAGTTGGATGGTACTAAAAATACTTTCAATAACATACTTGTTTTTAATCCTGTGAGGCTTTTAAAGGACACAAAACAGTATTCATTTTCCAACAATATGTTTTCAAAGTTTGCATTTTTTTCATCACCAAAGAAAAGTGTAATATAGTAGGCAAAGAAGAGTTTACTTAAAAGTTCTCATCCTAATGTTTGAGAGAAAGTGAGAGAGAAGAATGAATGAGGCTTGATGTACTTGATTTAAATGAGATAAAGTGAAATCTAACTTCCAATATTCAAGTCTTCTTTACAAAGTAGAATAAGGTCCATCTTTATTCTTTTAAAAATGTTATATGCTTAAGGAGTTAAGGTGTCTTCAGCTGAAAGAAATACTTTTATGACCTTGCTTCTAAATTGTATACAATTCCTCATGTTTTGATTCTGCTGTCACATACATTTAATTAACAAGAGTCACTGTAGCAAGGGGTTTGTCTATAATTTGATTGAGTCACCCATTTCTGAGTCATCTACTTCTGATTTGTTTTAAAATCAAATCCAAGATACTTGGCTAACATACAATTACCATGGGCTAGGACCTGAAAAGAACAAACCAATTATAGCCTTCTTTGATGCACCCCTGTCTTCATTTGAACCTTCTATTTTGCTAACAAAAGTTACAGTTTTATTCATCAAAAGGCATCTCCTAAGCACCCTTCTATTACATCTGAAATACCAAGTTCTCAACTCACCCATTTTTTTTTCAGTTAACCATCAACCATCATCCAGTTCTCTATATTAACTATACACTTAAAGATAAGCAATACTATACAGAGGAAACAGAAGATCTTGGATAACAGAAATCTGTAATCAAATAGAGGAATTGTGATTGTGACATATTTAAGGTCACATACATGAGTGTCAGAAAACAATTCATACTTAGTAATACTAGCTACAGAAATCCTACTAGATATATGATAAAGCTTGTTTCAGAAGAACTGAGGGAGCAGGGACAGACTTTATTAAGGAAAGCGGTCTGATTGGAGAAAGGAGTAAGATGACTTCACATGGAAAGAACAGCTAATAGCATGGATGATATCATCAGGACATAAAAAGAGCTTACAGGCGCAAATCTAACAAGATGGAGTTAAATAGGGACACATTGAAGTTTTATCTTATGGTTAGAAAGAAAAACAATAACAAAAATAAAACACATCTAATTGAGTTGACACCTACAGGGAAGAAGTTGGTAGCTAAGCTGAGTATGTTTAGTGACATGACAATACAAAGAGTCTATGTGATTTAAAGTTACAAACCTGATGATATCCAGAATGAGGTAAAAAAAAAAAAAGTCTCTCTGATGCTCCGAGCTCCTTGGGTCATATAATGATTTTAATGCTTATCTCTGGGCCACAACTTTAAATGATTTGCTTATCTCTGGGCCACAACTTTAAAAGAAGAATGTTGTAAGATAGGAGTTTGCCTACTGAGTGTAAGTAGGAAATGAAAAGGTAGATGTTGTAGTGTAAGGGTATTTAACGTAAGGAATAGAACCCACAGGAAACAGACCTTAGGGTTAAAGATACAAAAGAGTGTCAAGTGCAGGGAAATCTTACTTGCCCTGTTGGTCTCTAGGCTTCAGAAGTAGGAGCAATGCTACTTGGAAGCTTTGTGGAGGCAGAGTTGATTCCGTGAAAGCAAAAACAAGCCGACAGTGCAGAGCTGGCCAAGCACATAAGAGCTGTCTGGGAGAACGGTGAGTCCTCTGTGTGAACAGTGACAGAGGGAACACACACTGGCCTTCAAAAGGTCAAGTCACAGTTTGCACTCGCTCTGAACCGGAGGGCACTGGTGTCTTCTTCCAACTTGAAAATGTTGATTGAGCAAGAGGTTTGTACCCTCCTTTGCCTTCTCCTTTATTTTCAGTTTACCTTCAGCTGAACTCATTAAACTTCACCCCTTAACTTAAACTAGTATACCTTTAAAAATATGCTGATCAATGGAAGGTTTTGAAATATAAACAATATATGGCCACAGATTTGTTAAACTTTCATAGCATAACACTCACTACCTATATGCATGGAGCTATTTCTGAGGCATGGGATCGTAAGCTCCTTTGATGAAAATAGCTTCTCAAAACATGATATACCAAACAATGAAATAATGTCAGTTCATCTGGGCCTGTCAGGATCTAAAGAGCATGAAGTACTCGGTGGCATGTTTCATACTGAGAGTTCTAGGTACTGCCCCCATTGAAGTACTTTTCACACTTAATGTGCATATAGATCACCTGAGATCTTGTTAAACTGCAGAGTGTAACCCTGTAGGTCTAGGGTGGGGTCCAAGAATGTCCATTTCTACCAAGTTTCCAGGTGATGGTCATGCTGCTGGCTCATGGACCAAACTTGGAGCATCAGGTAAGGCATATGGCCTGTGAAGCGTCATTGCAGAATGTTTAATATACAAATAATTATCTGGGTATCTCTTTGCTATTAACATACCTACTGACACAGATCATAGAATTCCTATTCTCCCTTCATTAATAATTAAAATATATAGTATAATAAAACAAAAAAAATCAGACATCCCAATTTTTTTTCCAGGTACTTAAGAGAATGACTATAGAAAACCACTGACTTGGTCTTTTAAATCAGATTACTTGGAATTATCAATGAAAAATTCAAATGGCTACAAATTAATGGCTAAGATAACATCCAATTTTATTTTTACTTACTTAGTATGTGAAAGACATGGCTTGATAATAAAATAAGGACAATAGCTTTCTTTTTCCTGGCACTCAACTTATTATAGCAACAATCAGTATCAGATATTGTCTGAGATCCTTTTGTAGTGCTGTAAGGTGTTGGTGGGTGATGATGTTGAACAGATGATCCCAAAGAAACAAGTCTGAATGTTTCCAAGTTGTTTGCTTTAGACCAAGTTTTAAGGTATCTTTTTTTAAAAGAATTGGTGCAAATTAAATAGGACTATTTTTTTTCATTAGTTTCCAGAAAAATTAAAAAGGTAAAATGTTTTGTAGACCAGGATGTTTGCTTCCTTACAGAAAAATCAGAATGTGATGGCCAAAGGGGGAATCTTAACCTTATTATTTCTAAATATTGGGTATGATGCGTATTTTGCATTAATTACCCATGCAAACTGTTGAAGACTAAATAAGATGTTTATGCTTAGATTAGAGGAGGGGCATGCCTTGCATGCATCCAGCTGGTTCAAATGATCACTTTTCAAAATGACAGGAACAGGTGAAAAGTAGTATCACTGAGACAATGTAGGTGTGGTCGATATATTTTTAAACTAGCAGTTCTGTGAGTGGACGTCGGTGAGCCTTTAAAGCAGTGAACTTACTGGGGACATTAAAATATACTTTCCCTTGGGTCCTGTTCCCAGAAATTCTGATGTCATTGGTTTGGATGTCTGTCCTAGGCATGAAAGTTTTACAAGTTCTCTAAGTGATTGAGGTGGATGAGAACTACTGGTTGAATATACAAGTGGAGCTTTTTTTCAACTTGATGCTATAACTTTAAATTTTCATTCTGTTGCTTTGCCTAAAACTCTGCTGTGATGCTAATAAAACCAAGTGTAAGTGTTATATATTTACCTCCTAAGGAATGATGCAAAAACAAATAAGATAGTGTATGTGTGAAAGTGCATTGAGCTGGTATTTATACGAGCTCTATTGTTAGCACCAGTGTTTCAAAAGTTTCCTATAGGGAGTAAATACTTACATAAATCACAGGAAAAATATAACAAAGGAACACAATTTCTTCATTTTTATCTTTAACATGAAGGCTATAATTTTTTCCTAGACACTATCTGTCACAACTTATAATACATATATCCTATTTTATTGACACAAGATGAGAGGCTTTTTTTTAAAAAAAAAGCATCAGAGGGCTATAAATGCATACTGGATTCAACACTATTTGGGGGAGGGCTTTAACTTTTCCTCATAAAATCTTCTTATAAATGGAAAAGTCTATAAATCCTAAAAGACTTACGTCAACTTTGCCTTGTGCGTACTAAATACTCCATGAAGATATTGTAAATGCATGAATAACAACATCCCATGTGTGGTGCTAATGTATTATACTAATATTATAATGTTTGGGGCTAATTGTGCTGAAGAAGTGATCTCCTCTGAGCCTCAGAGTATGGTGACTAAAATGTAGCAGCAGCAACATTTGGGCAGAGATATAGCTACAATGCTCTTAAATAATAAAAATGCCTAATATTTCTTTAGAGAATGGATGTTAATATAATTTAAACAATTTTGAGAAGAAAGAAGCCACAGAGAAAAATAAGAAAAAAAGGTTGGAAAAATGTTCAAAAATAAAACTATATACAAAAAGGAGAAAATATAAAAATAAAGGGCTCTGTGGATTATATTTTTAGATAATAAGGACACAAAATGAAAGAATCAATAAAAAAGTGATCATTTTGGATACTTGAATGTGAAGTATATCAAATACAGATAAAACTCTATTTGTAATGTGTGATTACAATGGGTAATTTTTATCTACTTTTAAAGTTTTTCAGTATAAATGGTATACTGTCCAGGTCCAAGTCCAACTAAAATTTCTTACCTCTGTGCTTTTATAATATTTACTCCTCCCTCATACGTTTTTCAGTCTCTTAGATTTCAGCTTTTAGGGCACATTTCTAAGGTCTTTATTCAAATTACTATTGCAGGCTTTTAAATTTCTTTTTATTTATTCATTTTAGAGAGGAGACACAGAATGAGAGAGAGAGAGAGAGAGAGAAAGAGAGAGAGAAAGGGGGGAGGAGCTGGAAGCATCAACTCCCATATGTGCCTTGACCAGACCAGTGCAGGGTTTTGAACTGGTGACCTCAGTGTTCCCAGGTTGACACTTTATCCACTGCACCACCACCGGTCAGGCTGCAGGCTTTAAAATGGACTTTCTTTTCTCTTTCATATAAAGTTTATGCATACCTACTGCAATGAATGACATTATGGAAAACACGGATAATTCTGTATTCTTTTTAAATGAGCTAATCTAATTTGCAATATCCCACATGAAGTAGGACTTTAGCTGTGGGTATAACACTGCTCCATATATTAATGTCCAACATATAGGTGGTACATGAACCATCTGGTAAGTGCAATAAAGAAAGATCCACCTCAAATATAAAAGACTTATCCTAAACTTAGAGAAGATTTAACATAGTTTATTGGATAATTAAATGCATAAATATACACATTTTACTGAATTGTTAAGACAAAGTTAAGATAGGATGTGAGAATTAACACTGTATTGGCTGGAAAAAAAGCATTTATTAGAGAATAAGGTTTCTGATAACTTGATTAGGACAAAGAGCTCAGGAAAAACAATTGAGAAGCTGAAACACAAGATTTAATAGTTTTAATCAGCTCCCAACCTATCCAGCTTTCATCTGTATTATGTATAAGTGAGAATTTTGTATTTCAAATAGAAGCCTTCCAAAAATTAATCAAAAAGAATTTACATGTAGTATATCACAGAAGTAGGCTTAATTGTCCACATAATAGATCAGAGTAATGCAAGTGTTCAAAAAGAATGCATTATCAGGAATATATTATACATGCCTCCTAACTTTGCTAATTTGGTAGCATGCAAACATTAATGGGATTTTTATCATTCCTAGTGTTGGTGATGACAATGCTTGTTCCCACTATTCCCGAAGGCTAGTTGAAATTTATATTTGTATATTAATTTCTCTGACAACTTGTGGTTTCTCAAAAATAAAATACATTTAAAGATTCCAAAATTATGGAAAGAAATTTAGAAAAAAATTAGAGTATTTCATAATTTATGAGATTTTTCTTTAGTTTTTGAAACACATTACCTTGACATGCAATTATTCTGTAGATAGAGTGCCCTCAAGTTCTTTTTTGACATGACAAAAGAAAGCTTCTAACATTCTAATTTAAATATTTTATTTGGAAATACACTTCTATTAATTTATTTTAAAACTTAAAGTTGCATGAGAAACATAATTCTTTCTCAAGATGTGAATACTTTTCCTCTTTGGCTATTAGATTCACCTATTGATTTTAGTGTTGCTGTCACCATACAAAATATCTATAGTAAATATATTTACATATTACTGTTACAGGGAAATTATCTCTAATACAAATGAGGAGAAGACTAAACTGCGGTTAGATCATTCTATATAGTTCTCTCATATTTTCTGTTGATGAAATAAAATACCAATTGAAAGTTAATATGTGTGGTTAGTTGGTGTCTTTCATTGAGCAAACTAAATGGCTTTCTAGGATTTCCAGTAGAAAAATTCTGTGGCTCTAAAATTCACTTAGCACTTAAAACTGGCAACAAGAGTAGTGCCCAGTCACTATAGGAGTAATCAAGAACCAGAGTGAAAGTTCCTTGGCTTTAGGTTCTGCATGACAAAGTGGTTGAAAGCACTTATGCAGACAGAGTAGGCTAGGAGAAGAGCCCTGATGTCTTCCATAACAGGTCTATATTGCATTTCCAACAGTTTATTCATCATCTTTATTTGGACAAACATAGGATTCTCAGACTTAGCGTGTCCAAATGAGATGAGTGTATCAATCATTTCATCCTAAAACCTGCTACTTTCCTGTGCCCCTAGCTCAATGAATGGCCCATGGCGCTCAAAGTGTCTCCCTTTCCTTTGTTTCCACACCTAATGAATCACCAGGTCCATTGAATTTCCTTCCTAAACAGCTATTTTCTAAATCTTTACATTTCTCTTCATTCCCACCTTGCCACTAGTCCCAACTATGAATATCTGTTTGAATCAGGTCAAGAGTCTCCACTGGTCTCCCCTTCTCTAGCATGTGCTTCCCCATCCAGTCTCTAAAACACAGTAAAAAACTACAACCTCAAGGGCTTTCCATTTTGTTGGAATAAAGTCTAGAATTCTTAGCATGGCTAACAAGGCCCCCATTTTTTCTGTTTCCCACATTCTTCTTCAGTGTCAACTCCTGTCTTCCTCCAGAGCTGCAGCTGTCACATGCCCTCCTAACTCTGCAGATGGAACCATTCAGTTATGTGACAGAGCCAAGAACTCAGTGCCTTTGGACTTAGCATATGTCCTTCTCCCAGTTTTCCCTAGTGTCATCTGGATAATGGCTACTCAGCCTATAAGTTCTAGTGCCTCTTTCATGAACCTTTCTAGACTACTTCATGCCCCTGTCCTTAAGTCCAGGAGAGTTGCTCTCATATCATTCTATACTCTGCCTCATCCTGAAAGTTACTGCACTTCCTTATAATCGCCTGTTTTCATCTAGCTTTACCATTGGACCTCTGACATCACAAGAACCATGGCTGTGACTGCCTAGCTCATTTGTCCAACCCTGGTGCATTATAGTGAGAAGTCTATGGTAGGTATACTACAAATATTAGTTAAATGAGTAAATCTGAATGGAGTTATGTACAAATACCACAGAGTTCATATTTTTGTTTATTCCCTTGGCTAAATGGTCAAAGTACTATAGAAAATAGTACATGAAGATTAACTATTGGCTAAAACAAAGTTATTTCCCTACTATATAGTTTTACCACCTCTGCCAGCCCCCACCAAAAATCCAATCACTAGCTAAATTTAAATCCATTTGACTGTACTTCTTTCAGCCTTGGTAAGAACTATAGCAACCATCATCATATTTAAGAAAATTAAATTACTAATATCAGTCTACCCATTTCTCCAAGAAAATGAAATTACTTCTCTACAGAATTAAAACACCATTTCCTTGAACTTGATGAAGCAGCCAATTTTCTTTTGTGTTTCCTGCCTCAAAAAAGAATATGTGTCTAGACGGAATATTAGTGAAGTTTTTCCATGAGATAGCCTTTTCTGATAGAACAAATTCCATTATTCCTACACAATTACATAAATAGCTCACTGTACCTCTATGTTTACCTCTTATTAAGATAACAAAACAAAACCAAAAACCAAAAAACAAAACAAAAACAAAAATGAGGTGACAGAAATTCTAACCCATATTTCCAAGAATAATAATAATTCTTTCTCCTCCTCCTCTTCTTCCTCTTCCTCCCCCCCCCTCCTCCTCTTTCTCCTCTTTCTTCTCTTCCTCCTCCTCCTTCTGTTAAAAGAATACCATGGATTTATATACTCTTTTCCAAATTTCTAAATATTGTCATAATTCATTTAAAATTCCACATTTGCTTGGTTTTCAGATTTCAGCACACAGCAGAACCTCTTGGAGGGCTTTTTAAAATGCAGCTGCTGGGACCCCTAGACTTTCTGATTTATTAGTCCTGAAACTGGACCAGAGAATTTGCATTCCTAACAAACGCCCAGGTGATATTGGTGTAGCTGGTTTAGAGACAACACTTTGAGGTGTAACTGATACATGCTATTTTGAGTAGAGAAACACATTTTATTTCTGTTTACATAGCTAATATCATGACATTTTGACATGTACCATCCTGCTTTCTCTTGCTTTTTATCTTCAGTCATGAGTATCTAATTCATTGTTGCTGCCTAAGTATGTGAAGCATGTACTCAGTGCTGAAATTTAATAGCACAAGTACATCATTTTCTTTAAAAAGAAAGGTTTCTTTCTGTAAGTAAAAAAAAGTTAAGTGGGGAAACAACCCAAAGACTGCTCTAAGGAGGTTTACCGTCAACAGCAAGCATGCTTTGCCTCAGTCGTTATTCCTTTATCCAGGGGCCAAGCTGACAATGAAGGTGGGTGCATGATGCAAGGAGTAAGCATCATTTGTTTAATGTGAAGATAATGTAGCCCTTTGCAACCTTGGAACAAAGAAGGCCCATCCAGCCACTCATTCCAAATTCTAGTTCCCTCTCTGCTCTTGCTTTCTAAATGGTGGCTGTTCTTTCTGCATTCTCAAAGCCACAAAGGGGAAGATTTTATACCTTGCCCCATTCTTCTCCATTTAAACCATTTACGGCTTTAACTTATAGGAGTGATCTTAAATAGGCATCTTTAAACACTGCAGAGCAACTGTGAAGTTCACCAGCGGAGAGGCACCTGTGGCATCTCTTTGCCTCCGTGGTTCCCCATTACCCCTGTGCTTTTCTGCTGCATTGTGCTGAGAAGAGCAAGTTGCAAACTCCATCTGGAGTTGGGCTTGGGAGGAGGGTTATTTTTGTCTTATAGACTTGTTATTTCAGTCTTCTTCTTAGAAAGAAGGAATGTCTTATGAAGTTCTACTTCACATCAGTTTTGGCATAAGCTGAGTCAAATAAAGAAAATCAGAATTTAAAGAAAGTGATGTTGTTAGTAATGGCTTCTAAAGAATTCAGGCACACCATACCGTGACTATTACAAGGTACTATGTGATGTACCCACTGTTCTCGAAGGTTCCTTTTCAGAGGAGCCTCTGACTTGTTTACTTCTTTAACCCTAGAATCTAAGATAGTGCCCTCAAGTACACAGCATTCAATATATAACATTTATTGCCTGACTGGTTCTCATTATAGCCATTATAGGTGATATACAATGAAAAAAGTATAACATGACACTAAAGCTCATAAATTAAATAATCCAAAACAGAGATTGCTTCCACAGATAAAGAAAATAAATTAAAGCTATATTTCTTGGATATATCCTCTTGTCACCCCCCTCTACAAACACATCCATCACAAGATGACTGGCAAGTGTTCAGAATAAATATACGTATACATATCAGAACTTAAATCCCTGGTTTTATACTTGGACAATGCCCAGACACTAGTAAAACATTTTTCAATTAAATTGTCAGGCAGTTTATAAGTGTAAAAGAATCCCTATGAGACATCCTCCTTTATAATGGGATCACAGTTTTGGCTAAATACTTTCTCAGGATTGTGTAAGAAGGGCATATAATTATTAGGTCAACAAATGTGATGGCCATTTCTTTATAACACCAATGGTTTCCTCAACGCTTCTTCTCCATTTTGCCGTCATATCAGTTTATGGGTCTTTACAGGACTTTCAGCTGAATGTACTCACTATAACGTCAGCCGATCTGAGTTTCTGAAATAATTCTGCCAGGGAGGGGTCCTTTATAAGAACTTCAGCTGTAACTGGTTTATGCCACTCAGATTTGTATCTATTTAGAGGTTATCCATGACTACTGGCTCCTGTACCATTGTTTCTTCTTCCCAGATTACACAACCCTTCAGGTCGACCTCATGGACACTAGACCTTGTGTCAGACATTCAAATTAGGATAACCTCATATGACAGTGAATTATTTCCCCTTCTACCTTTGGATCTCCTGTAACCCAAAACAGCCTAATCCAAGCCAAGCTCTCTTATGCCCTTTGGATACTGTTCCTCTATATGAGTCATAAGACTAGCCTCCTGGGTCATGCCGGTTCTCCCAGGTCTCATCTAGCACCCAAGTTCTATTTTTCTCTGTCAGGTTCTGATTTCTTCTCTAGTCCCTGTTGCTAAAATACTATTGAACCCCTCATTGACACTCTAAATATTGGCAAGGTACAATTTTGCTGTCTTAAGTTCATTTGCAGGGCTCAGAATATAGAAATAACTAGACATTTGGCACCCAATGAGCATTTGCACCAGAGGACAGAAATTGGGGTGGAGGGAGGGCATAGAGAAAGACCTAGGTGCTGAAACTTATTTTCACTGAATAATGTAGCTGGTGAATTCTCTTACCCAGCAAGGATCAAACTGATGTACTATTTTAGCACTCCTGTTATTGCCACACAGAATTTTATTTTATGGAAAAGTTCCAAAGTTTTTAACATAGTATATGTAAAGCCAATAGGCATGACCACGGCCACCATCACAGCCACCGGGCCCATGCAGGTTCTCATTGAATTTGGACAGACGGTAATGAAACAATGGAGCCAATAACTGGTAGGCCATTAGCTTTAATCCTAGCTTGCACCCAGCAGGCAAGAAATACACACAATGGGAAAACACTTCCCTTTCCATTCAAGGCTCCCAAAGCCACTGACTTATGCGAGTTTCCTAGAATCAAAGGTTTCTAACCTCACCAGTCTTATTCACCTCTGTTCCCCATCTCCTTCTCTCTGCACAAACTGTACAAACTGGCTTCTCCTTCAGCACTCCGCCATCTTGGCTGCTTCTCCTGGCTTCCTCCACGTAGCCTTTCTCTGCTCTCCTACAGCATGGGATTCTCCTAGAACATAATCACTCTTTCCCCTGGAATAACATGATCTCTCTTCCCTTTAAAACCTTTTGGCGTGAAAGCCCTTCCCCAACACATATTAACATAATCGTGCCTATCTCAAGCAAGAAGGGCAACTAATATCATCACCTGGGCAATGGGCTTTCACATGGGCAGCACCATCTTTAACAAAGTAAGCATAATATATTTTCTCTGCCCAACAGTATATCATCCCCTCATGCCAAGAAGTCTCATATTTTCAAAATTATAAATTCACTCATCAAAGAATTTGACATACCACATGCCATATATTACATATTTATGTGTTTTTAGAATCTTGAACAAATCTCTCTTGAGGTTCTGTTTAAAATACAACCACAAGCACAGTCAAGCATGATAGAAAAACAGAACATCAACTCACAGGAGACCAGTTACTTGCCCCACAAGAACTGGGACTTGAAGTTTTGTTGAAATTACATTCGAAAATTAATTATGCAGCATATAAAAGAACAAAGGCAGGCTACATTATGTTCTTCTACTGGACAATGTTAAAACCTCAGAAAGTGTCCGAACATCCTCCAGAAATAAAAATCGACTGAAAAGAGCAGCTCAGAGCTTTCGTTACTGCAATCAGTCTGCATGCTGCCAGCTGATTTACGATCCATGACGAATGGAGCCAAGTGAGGGTTATTTATGTTTTGTCCTTCTGCTGTGATGGAAGGGACACAAAAGGAAAGGATCTGCTGAATCACACCATGTTTGACTGAGGAGTGACAGAGGAGTTTTCTTCAATTAATAGCCAGCTGCAGAACTTGAGCTAATGCCAGCAGAGCTTTCGTCATCAAGTGACACAAAATAAATGGTCTGTACTCGGGTGCTGGCTGTGATGCAGTAAATTAATCCACCCAAAGTTGGAGGAGGGAGAGGGGTGGCAGGTAATTATAATGAGTGTGATGAGCCTGTTTTGACAAGAGTTTATGGATATTGAGTTCATGCTCACTGTTAAAATGCTCAGCTTGATCCATTTAGGTTCAAATACTTGTTTGAATACTTAGATTGTTAGAAGAGAGGAACCAAAATGAGTAGAAATGGCCTCATCAAGGGCATGATGTTAATTTCTAAGTGACATGGTGAGCGGGAGGGGATTTCACAAAAAAGGTTCTATGAAGAAAGTCCATAAGAGGAAACTGTTGAGGGGGGAAAATTATGACTACAGTGACATGAAGGGAATCCAGAATAGATTTTAAAAAGTCAAATGCCTCCTGTTACATTCAGAAGCAATGAATAGGACCAGCTGTGGGGACTTTCCTAGCGAGGTGCCTGTCTCGGTGGCCACAAGTCCATGTGTCTTCTGGCTGGCTCGCCACATTCCCGTCTGTCTGGATGGAAGAGCGCCCACCCACAAGCCAGACCTTTTCATTATGGGAAGGCTTCTGAGGTTCCATGTGTCAGGCAGGCATTGCTTACCCATCACTTCATGTAAACATCTCTGCTTTGGGGACTTCTTACAGAAAAACCTACTTGGAAGCGTCTGACCAAAGAAATGCAGTTCAGGAAAAGAGCAACTACTTTGGAATCTAGACATAAAATAAACCCTCTGAATTAGGATGCAGTAGCAGTGTGACCTGTGAATTCTTTGCTATCTTGGACCCTCAATGTTTAAATTGTAGCCCTAAAAATGTAAACACACAATTCTCAACCTTCACAGGCCCACGGCAGCAAAATGCTACAGGCCAGCTCCACAACTGGGTCCCGCAGACCATAAATCCAGTAAGTGACAGGAGGGGAGGTGGGAAATGGATGATCACCATTCAGCACCCTGCAGCAGAGAAAACTGGGCATAAGGAAGAGGCAATTGGCAGCCAATTCTTGGATGCTCTCATTCATCAAAGAAGGAGCTCAAGGATTGAATTTCCAAGTTGACGCTAGTTCTACCCGCGCCAGAGGGCAAAAGTTTACATGACTGCCAAAAGGCGTGGTTGCTCTGGATTTAGGCAGAGTTGCGTTGTGTCCAGGGTGGACAGAGAGGAGGCTGACATGGAGAAGTGCAGGGAAAAGGGCTCCTCAACCCAAGTCTGGTAATGAGCACTCCCATTCTGACATGGATTTTACAAAAGGACTCAGAGAACAATGAGCATAAGTAGGATATGACTCTTTACATCTGTTAGTGTGAGAGAGAAAATGGATCTGGCCATTTGAGACTTATGAGAAACAGTCTTTTCTTCTGGCAACACAGAAAGAGAAGGGCAAAACAGGAAACCCATTGGCAATAGTTACATTCGGAGCTACAGAGTGAGTCCCACAGTCTCGTGGCACCCTGTTCTGTTACGGCTGTGGTTGGGTTCCATAGTCTGGGAGAGCCTAAGCAATTAGCTGAAAGCTGTCTCCACAGCGAGTACAGAGAGAGGTGAGCTGCCAGAAAGTAGAATTAACAAATGCTTTTTCAAATGCCATTGGTAGCATTAATGGGTGCCCTGAGTATAACTCCCTTCCAAGTCAGCCATTGACAGAAAGAACACAGGCATAGTTTCTAGGTATGAATGACTATTGCATGACAACGTTTCCCAAGCATTAGTGTACTTCTTTCAACAAACTAACTCTTAACAAGAAGCATTTTAGTTTTTATTTTCTAGCACTCTGTACATCACAACAAATATATGAATGAAAACAGAATATTTTAGTCACTAATATTTAAGACTTTGTTTCTGTAATCTTTGTTATAGGGCAGACACAACTTCTACTTCTATACCGGGAATAAATAACACAAATGGGTATGTTAATATTCTCTTACTAAAATATGTGTTTTTATAGTTCACATATACCTCTTCTATTCAGGGATTGATTACCAAATTGGTAATTAATCATCTCCTTTATCTTTTCCTTTTGACATGTTCTTTATGAGAAAAAAGAGCAACAAAATTGGAAACTACTGTGCAAAAAGCATGTCTCAGGCTTGATACTAGATAACTTATATACATTTTTTATTTTTAAATCTAATAGCCTTTTGAGGTTAATATCCAATTACATACAGAGGAAAAGAAGCTCAGTGGTAAAGATCTTCAAGATTGTTTTTTGATAGAATAACCTACTTTAAGAGATGCTTCTACACTCTCATTTTATCCCTGCATTTTCCATCATTATCTTCATAAACTTTTCATTCGCCTGTCTTCCTTTTAAATTGTGGTCTCCTTGAAGGTGGGGACTACATTCTATACAGCTTTGCACTCTCTGTGCCTGAAACAGTCTCTGGCACCTGGCTGATGGAAATGTCAGGGATAATTGTAAGCCACGGAGCCAGTAAATGACAGCACTGGGTTTCTGATTCAGAAAGATTTGATTCCAAACCTACCAGGTAAAAAATATTAGAGTTTATTAGTGATGTTTGGCAGAAGAATGGATGTGGAGATTACTATATCCAGTTTCATTTTAAATCATTCATGACCAAGGGGGTCTCAAAAAATACTTCTTGACAGAACTCATGTAACCAAGTTAGCAGTTTCCTAAAACTATAGATACCTGGGAACTAAAGGTTCAGGTAAAAGGCTCAATGGAAGGAATGGAGATTTTTATTACACATATGAATGAATAAGTATTAGTATTATTAAATGGTAGGTTGGCATTTCACCTGGATTATAGGAAAAATATTCCAACATCCATTTAATTTCAAAAACCCATATTGAGTAAAACCCTAAGTGCTCTCTGCATGAAAAATTCTAGCTTTTCATTACTGTACACATTCACAATGTAAATATAGTCATGATGGCATTTTCTTTGACAGCATCAGCATATAAAAACACAAACGTTTGAAGCACAAAAATTTTGACAAAATATGTAAAATAGCTTTAAAATCCTGTGAAAACACGCTACAAGGACCAAAGCAGAGAAGGATTTTTGTGGGCAGCTTTGCTGATGTAGCCTAATACCAGCTTATCCCAGCTTCCTTTCCAAATCTGGCTTCTCTTCCTTCCATCTCATTTGTAGCAACTAATGTTAATAACAAAAACCCATTTAAATAAGAAAAATGAACAATAGGCAGAAAACAGTTGTTTGCCTTAAAATGTAACCAATTTAGCTATGATAGGACCAGCTTAGCTTCTCCATTAGGCACAAAGACTACCTTGCCCAGTGCGCACAATACTTTAGGAGCTATGAAAATGTTTTAATTTCTTTAAAATGGAAAAAAAATAAATATAATTTTGCTTAGATTATGTTTATCTTTAGATCAATGCAGTTTTCGAGTGTAATTTTTAGGATTCCTAATGGGATAAGGGGTCCATAAGAATCAAACAGACATGCATAGGACCCACAAAGTCATAGTAGTGTGGCCTTGAGTTATGCTACTTATAATCTTTTTAAATATGCTATGGAAGTATTATTTGTTGGGATGCTAAAAGCACATTAATATTGTATGCCTTTCATTTCTTCTCTCCCACTGTGAAAAACAATTCCTAAAAGAAACATTGAGCCTGATCAGGCAGTGGTGCAGTGGACAGAGAGTAGAGTGTCGGACTGGGATGCAGAGAACCCAGGTTCTAAACCCCAAGGTCACAGCCAGTTTAAGCATGGGCTCATCTGGTTTGAGTGTGGGCTCATCAGCTTGAGCATGGGGTTGCTGGCTTGAGCGTGAGATCATAAACATGACCCATGGTTGCTGGCTTGAGCCTAATGTCACTGGCTTGAAGCTCAAGGTTGTTGGCTTGAGCACAAGATTTCTTGCTTGAGCAAGGGGCCACTCATTCTGCTGTAGCCCCACAGTAAAGGCACATATGAGAAAGCAATCAATGAGCAATTAAGGAGACTATGGAGCCACAACGAAAAACTGATGATTCTCATGTCTCCCTTCCTGTCTGTCTGTCCCTATCTGTCCCTTTCTCTCTCTCTCTCACACACACACACAAAAAAAAATGAAACAGAAAATTCTTATGATATAGAAAGAAAAATCTTATATTGATTAAATATAGATAGGATATCAATCAAAATCCAATGCAAGTGGGTCATAAAAGAAATGAATTTCCTAAGAAGCTTTTTATTTTTTTGCCTATCTCATATATTTTACCTGGAAAGCAACAACTTAGAATATAATTTCATTTCAGAGGAAAGGAGAAAGATGATCAACTAGAACACAATACCTTCATAAAAACACTAATTTAGGAATACTTACCTACAAAGCTCCTTTTTCTTTTTTAACATGGAATTAGCTGCTTTGATTGAGTAATTCCTAAAGTAGGTGGATACTTTGGAAGACAGTCCTGCCAAACTCAGTGAGTTAGTACTGAATTGTAACCTAAAGTAAATGAGTACTCATTAGTAAAAAGACTGACATCAAAGCTAGTATTAGGATGCCTATATGGTATAGGGACATATGGTACAGCATAACCAACAACATTGCTTTCCATGACCATTGTTTCATGCCAACCAGGCCGTGTCTTGATTACCTCAAAGCTCTGCCTATGAGTTAATTCTATGTCTATTCATTAATAGGATATTGACTCAGTAAGTTATTTCATTCATCCTCTAGCACTAACTAGTCTGTAGATAGACTGCAGAGAAAATTATGAGGGGTGGTTACCAAAAGCCTTTAGTTTTAGAGTCTTTGCTAAGTATCTCTTGGTATGAAAAGAGGCGAGAAGTAATGTTAAAATAAAGTTTTAGTATTATCTGTGAGTTGTAGTTGGTTATCCATGACCTTTTATTTTTTATAGCAAAAAAGAAGTAGTAGTATATACACAATGCAAATTTCAACATTTGAAATAGAAAATGTTATTTCAGTATATTCTAGGTAGTTTCCTTTCAAACAGTACAGGAGAGAATTAGAATGTAATACCTTGCCTACATATGATTAATAAAGCAGAATAAGGTAAAAAGATAAAATTATTAAATTATATATGAAAAAATAAGAAACTTTAAGTAAACATTTGCTTTTTACAGATCCAAAATTTAGGCTTTCTTTTTTACACTTTTGTCTCCTTTTCACTATGTTGGGAAAAATATAACACTTATCATGTAGGCAGACAAGTTGAGAGAATCTGCCATTGAAGAAAAAGCAAAAGTTCATTTTCCCCTTTCAATATATAATTTGTATAATTAGGCTGTTAAATGTATGGTTAAGAAAACTTGATATAAGAAAATAGAACATTAACATTACAGATTAAGATTAACATTAAAGATTTAGAAATTCTGCTTCATTATAAAAAAAAAATCTTTTTTTTTCCTTTTTTTTTTTTTTTAGTGTGAGAGAGAGATAAAGACAGACGGGAAAGTACAGAGATGAGACACATTAACTCATAGTGTGGCTCTTTAGTTGTTCATTGATTGTTTCTCATATGTGCCTTGACCAGAGTGTTTCGCTGAGCCAGTGACCCCTTTCTTAAGCCAGTGACCTTGGGCTCAGGGAAGTGACCATGGGGTCATATCTATGATCCCACACTCAAGATGGCTACCTTAAGGTGTTGAACCTGGGTCCTCAGCATCCCAGGTTGATGCTCCATCTACTGCACCACCTCCTGATCAGACTGAAAAAATTTTAAATAGGACTTATTTTTCTAGTTACAGGACATCTCTGCATACTTGTCATTCATGCATCCCTTCTTATTCTGACAACAGGAACCAAATTTGCTGTTTGAGAAACTACTATCAAAATGGTGAGACTGGCCCCCACTGCTGGGATGCACCAAGGCCTTGTCAGTCACATAACTGAGTCAAGGCTGGCATTTAATCCAAGTTCATCCATTTCACATCAGCCCTGAGCCTTCATTGGAACTATTGGGAAATATATGCTCTCCTGTCACTTGAATTACTACACACAGGATTATCCCTGCTGTACTCTTTGCTATCATTACCACCACACAGGAAAAGTCGGAGAAAGACAGCAATGCAGGGGTCAGGGGGTGGGTGGGTAGAGACAGAGGCAGATGATCTAATCACATCGCAAGCGCACTTAGACAAGTGGTTCTTTTTTTTTTTTTTATACCAGTGGTTCTTAACCTGGGTTCTATCAAACCCTAGGGGTTTGATGAGTCAGTCTCAGGAGTTCGGAGAAGCCTCTGCCATGGAGACCAGAATAAAGTAATACCGTAATTTGTAGTTCATGCACTTTGTTGGTTTTGTTCTTTGAACAAGGTGATATTCATGCACAGCTTATTTTGTGCACCAGTAAGAAAACATATACCTATGTCTTGAATTTGGAAAAAAATCATATTTTATTTATCACTAAAGAAAGGTTCGTGAATGCGCATATGAAACTGGTGGGTTCGGTACCTCAAAAAAGGTTAAGAACCACTGACCTAGACTAAACCTACACCCGTGAAAACCAGATATGCTCTTTGGATTTCCCAGTTCCCAGTCTCAAGATCTTATTAACTGCCTTTCTTTTTGATGAAATCCGTTTAAATTTAGCAACTAATGGGGGAGAAAGATCTGATTAATACACTGGATTACCACATGGATATTTTCTATTCTTTTTTTTTTTTTGCCAATGTTTTATCTTCATTTATTTTTAATTAAATTTATTGGGGTGACATTGGTTAACAGGATCACATAGGTTTCAAGTGTACATTTCTATAATACATGATCTTATATTGCATTTTGTGCCCATCCCCCATAGTCAAGTCATCTTACATCACCATATATTTGGCCTCCTTTGCCCCTTGCCCATCTCCTCTCTCTGGTAACCACCATACTGCTGTCTATTTCTATAAGTTTCAGTTTTATATCCCACACATGAGTGAAATAATATACTTCTTAGCTTTTTCTGACTGATTTAGTTCACTTAGCATAATACTTTCAAGGTCCATCTATGTTGTTGCAAATGGCAGTATTTCATCTTTTCTTATGGCTGAGAAATGTTAAGAAATTTAATAAAAATCTTGGTGCAATGTCTCATCAGCAAAACAACACAGAATAAGTGCTGGCGAGGATGTGGAGAAAAGGGAACCCTCCTGCACTGCTGGTGGGAATGCAGACTGGTGCAGCCACTGTGGAAAACAGTATGGAGATTCCTCAAAGAATTAAAAATGGAACTGCCTTTTGACCCAGCTATCCCACTTTTAGGAATATACCCTAAGAACACCATGGCACTGTTCGAAAAGAAGAAATGCGCCCCCATGTTCGTGGCAGCATTGTTCACAATAGCGAAGATCTGGAAACAGCCCAAGTGTCCGTCAGAGGACGAGTGGATTAAAAAGCCTTGGTACATATATACTATGGAACACTATTCAGCCATAAGAAATGATGATATCGGATCATTTACAAGAAAATGGATGGACCTTGATAACATTATACGGAGTGAAATAAGTAAATCAGAAAAAAAAAGAACTGAGAACAGCATGATTTCATACATAGGTGGGACATAAAAGTGAGACTATGAGACATGGACAAGAGTGTGGTGGTTACGGGATGGGGGGAGGGAGGAGAGGATGGAGGATGGGATAGGGAGGAGGGAAGGGGCACAGGGAAAACCAGATAGAAGGTGACGGAGGACAATTTGACTTTGGGTCATGGGTATGCAACATAATTGAAGGATAAGATAACCTGGAGAGGTTTTTATTGTACATATGTACCCTGACTTATTGGTGTCACCCCATTAAAATTAATTTAAAAAAAAGAAAATAATACTTGAGCAAAACACCTAAAGGGAGTTCCTTACTGAGGGAAGGTATGGGTCCTAAAACAAAGTGTAGTAAGGCTCACCTCAGTAGGGTGGGTAGAAAATGTTTCTTAGAGGAGTATACCTATGTACACAAGGGAGAAACTCCCATCGATTCCTCACTAGAACCTTTTGCAGGAGCTCTCTGAGGGAACTGGCATATTTGTTTTGTTTCACTGGGCAAACAGAAATATGAGTTAGGGATGGCTGTAGGTTCCATGAATCATAGTTTTCAGTGTGCCCTCTCAGGCGTAGAGGCTGTGCTATGAATTGCTGACTAATTTTATAAAGCACCTGGGGCTCCTCGGGGCAAAGGCACTATGTCAACACCAACATTAAACAAACGGCAGTAATTGACCCAATCCTCTGGTGGCGTAAGGCAAATAAGATATGTTCCCTCTTGGAAGTTCATGACGTCTGCCAGCTTTACCACTTGGCAACCTGGATTAAGCAAGAATGGGGCAAAGCATTTCCAGAAAGCCACTTTTGCTGCCTTGTATATGGCCTTCAAACAACCACTGTGAAATGTTGAGTATTTAACAGCAAATTAAAACTGACTGTGCTTTTATTCCGTTATCACAATAACTTACTGAATAACCACTTGAAATATTATTCCCTATAATTGCCCAGGTAATTTCATTATTAGTTAGAAATAAGAGTAGAGTGATGTTCATTTGATAATAAAAGCAGAATCATTTTTCACCCGTTTCTAGAGCACATGCAAATCTCTATTTGGCAAAAGAACTTTTAAACATTCCATTTCTTATAGTTTCTCAACGTGGATTTTGATTAAAGAAACTTTCCAAAAACAAGAATGGCTTTTAGAGTTCCAGATGTTAGATAAAACTCTCAAATGTATATATTAACAAGATTTCTTTGTGTTTCTAAAAATTCTATAGGAAAACTACCTAATTTTAATGTAGCTGTTTATCTACTTTACTCCACACCAAAAAAAAACGGCATCTGTAAAAGAGAATGTGCAATATATATACACACAACTTAAAAACAAACATCAGGATTGAATTTTGAGTAAAACGAGGAATAACTCAAGATAAACCTGATTTTATCCTATTATTTCCAAAGTTCAACTGAAAAAACAAATTAACCATTTTCTCAAGGTTACTAGCTATCATTGCTCTTAGAATTATGAGATACTTTTGCTGAAAGACATTAGGATTAAATTAGTATGATTCACTTATTTTAAAGATGAAGAGACTAAACCTCAGAGAGGTCACTTCACTAGGAATATAAAAATAAACTATAAAGGCTTTTGCCACAGTAACTCTTAGTATTTTGCAAAATCCTTCCAAATGTTTTCCTATGAATTTATATATATAATTATATGTCGTCATATAACTTTTTAAAAAAAGTTTTTGGCAATTATTATTGGATTGCCTTCTAAAAAGTTTATTCAAATTCTCATTTTCACTGCTATTAAGTAAATTGTTCTAAATTGTATCAACATTTGGTATTATCTAGCTTTGTTTTTTTAAATATTTAATACTTTTAATATAAAGAATGTTGGCCCATTAATTTGCATTTCTTTAAGTTTGAATTTTTGTTCATGTTAGTGGCAAATTCTGTTTCTTACCAATTGATCTGTGTTTATTTTTTGGTAAGAATGGTCATCTTTTTTTGTTAGTGATTTCAAAGGCTTTTAAAATGCAGTATAGTTAATGTCCCTTTAGTGATATTGGAAATAGATTCCCTGGTTTGTCATTTGTCTTTACATTTTTCTTCTGTTTCATGATGTGCAGAAATATTTTTTTAATGCCCATATACAGTGTGTCCGTAAAGTCATGGTGCACTTTTGACTGGTCACACGGTCCAAAGTGCACCATGAGTTTAAGGACAGACTGTATCCATCAAACATTTTCTTCATGTGTCCTAGCTCTAGTGACATGCTCAAAAATACCTCCCCACTTTGAAAAAAAAATATTAACCTAGATTTTATTATAGTAATTTCAACTAAATTAACTTTTAGTTATGTTAATAAAATTATACATTATACAATTTTTATTTTTTCCAAAATCTTACTTAATATATATTTTTATGTAAAGTATAAGAAAGAAAACAGAGTTCATATTTTTCCCAAATGATTAACTATTGGATAACCCATCCCTTTTCTCATTGAATGCAATGCTATTTTAATCATTCAGTAAGTGTATATCTATATGTATAAATGTATCTGTGTATACATACACACACGCATACACACGAGTCTTATTTGGACTCTAGTCTTTTCAATGATCTATTTGTTCATCTGAACCACTGTTCCATTATACTTCTTTTCAGGTTTTTATTAGCTTTCTCATGTATTCATTCCCTTAGATGAACTTTTGAAATATTTCTTCAAAATAACAAAATGGTACCTCATTGGTATTAAGTGTAACTGAATAAACTGTGTTGATTAATTGGCCAGAACTGATATTTTTAGCATCTTAAATAGGTCTTCCCATGTCATAGTGAATAAGAGTGAAGTTCATAAACAGTTTGCAAAGATTCAAGTCCTAGCGTCAGCTCTTACCAGCTCTATGATTTTGGGCAATTTCTCTAAGTCCTAAATATCAAATATTTAAAATTGAAACAATAACTCTAGCCACTTCATTGGATTGTATAAAATTAACAGATGATTTAATATGCAATGTGCAAAGTACTTAAATGCTTTAATTAGTATGAGATATTATGATGTCTCTAAGTTTTCTTTTAGTTATAATTGATTGTTTTCTTCATAAAAAAACACCTTCTGATTTCTTATTATTTTTCTTTAAAGGTATAGTATATTTTTTGATTGGAATCTTGAGTATTTAAAAGATATATTATTTTTTCAATTATAATTTCTAACTATGATTCTTTTATAGGAAAGCTAATAATTTCCTTTCATATTTTGTATTTGGCTATCTTACTGAAGAATCTCTGCAATTTATCTAATAATCTTTCAATTAATTCCTTTATTGCTTCCATGTAAATACCAAAATAGTTATAGTCACTTTTTATTTCATACATTGTTTCAAATAACTGTATTAACTAGAATTTCCCAAATAATATTACATAAAAATATTGTAACATTACATGATAATTTTAAAATTAAGCTAATTTTAATAGATAGAAATAACTCTCAGTTAAAAATCTTTTAAGGTATTGAGATAGGCACTATATTCTTCTGCTCTTATTTAATTTGTGTTCTTTTCTTTTTTAAACAGCTAATGGATATCAAATTCTAGTCAAATGCCAAGTACCATATGATTTCTTTATCTGTGGAATCTAATGAACAAAATAAACTAACGAAAACAGAAACAGATTCATAAATACAGAGAACAGAACTGACAGCTGTCAGAGGAAAGGAAGGTTGGGGGGCTGGGTAAAAAGGTGAAAGGATTAAGAAAAAAAATTCAGTGACAGAAGAGAGAAGGTAGAAGAAAGTAAAGGGGGAATGAATGGTGATGGAAGGAGACTTGTCTTGGGATGGTGAATACAGAGTACAATATGCAGATGAGGTATTATAGAACTGCATACCTGAAACCTACATATGTAATTTTATTAATCAATCTCTTCCCAGTTAATTCAATAAAAATTTTAAAAGTTGACTTTCTTTCCATAAACTCTAGAAATTTTAAATAAAATATTCTTTATTAATAAACATTTGCAAGCACTTTCAAAGAAATTCTCTGGTTCTTTTGCAGAATGTCTTTTGCAGGGCCGTTTTATAAAAGCACCTTTTCCCAGTGTTTTCTAACTCACATCAGGTTACATACTTCAATTTGTGTCAATTTTGAAAACACATAGATTTATATATATAATGTTTTTTATAGAGAGTCATCATTTAATCAAGATTTTTTGGGAAATATTACTATAATTCTATTACATATAATTAATACAATGATCAATATATCTATAAGTGTGTGCATGTGTGTGTATATATTTATATATAAACTGTACATATATATATATTTATATATAACTGTTAGGTATGACTGTCTCATTTTCTCTAACCACAGAAAACTAGAAGAGACATTTTAGGAGGCGAGAAATAAAGCATCCTCACTTCAGTTTTTACCACCTCCCAAGAGAAACACTATTGTCTATCTCATAGATGAGTCTCCATGCCAACAGTACACACCTCTGTGATAATTTTTCCTAATCACCTGGGAGTAATTTTCTAAATTCAGCTTAAAAGATTGAGTAGGGATCCCCTTTCTCATAATCTAGCTGCTAAGTGATTTAAAAGGTGTTTCACAAAATCCAAAAACAGTAGGAAGATTTATAACAGAAACACCTCTCAGCTGTTTGTCTCCACTCTTGTAGCCCAGCTCTGGATACAGGGAGTACTTGAGGACTAATTTTGGAAAGAACATGTACTTTTTTTTATTATATAACATTTTGAGAACATTTAAATGAATGCTTAATGAGATTTTAAAAATAAAGACAAAATATTTTTATGCCACTAACTGAGAAAAATTAACAGAGCATAATAAACTATACTTAACATTTCAGGATCCAGTGTAGTAAACCAGTGTTTAAAAAAACAAAAGGTAAGAAAAGCATTACAAAATGAAACCTGGAGGAACCAGAGCTAAAATACTTAAACCTTCCCTCCAGCAGACCCTCATGTGGTGGTCTTTTATAATAAATGGAGGAGAATATAAAACTTATAATAATAACTATGGTTTCTTGAACACTGGCCACATACCTGGTATAATGCTAGGTGTGATACACATTAGCTCTACTCCTCATGACCACGGGAGGCAGAGGCAGAGCAGAGGGCAGCTGACATTGCTTTCACTTTCTAAGTGCCAGGAACCCAGGTCAACAAGTTCTTCATAGGAAACATATAATTACATTTTTATAACCATCTTACAGAGCAACTATTATCGATCCCATTTTGGAATGAGGGCAGTGAGTCTCGGATCCCAAGGTTATAGAGTTAGCAAGTGACAAATAATAAGGTTGTAGTCCTTGCTGCTTACATTATGCCACTGTTTCAAGTTTGATTCATCTTGTTTCTGAGAATAATGACTACCTTGTTGTCTGCTTACAACACACCTGACACTTTTAAGTGCATTATGTATATCATCTTCCTTTTGAATCTTCACAACTTTATAAAACAAGGACTGTGACTTCCCTCACCCAGCACTGACTTCATAGAGAAGGGAACTGAGACTTAGAGAAGTTGACCTGCCCAAGATCACATAGCTGGTGAATGACAGGGCTAGTATATGCACCCTGATTATTTAATTCCAGCTGTAAGCTTTTAATCAATATACAAAAATGTCCACCAAGGAAGATGGCTAAATTATGGGATGATATTTATAAAATCTAAAGGAATATGAATGAATGAGCAATTGGAAGAGAAGGTTATGATAAAACTCTATGATAGGCAGTTTTCCTTTCATGTCAACATCTAATCCAAATCCCCATTGTGTTAGGAATACAATATAACACAATAGAAACTATGACAAGAAAGTTAATCAGGAAACAACTGTAGGCCTCTCAGTCAATAGCAGCTCCCACTCTTCTAAAAGAGGTCCATATACTTGACTACAAAGACTTTAGGATCCCATTATTATTTTCAACCCAGTAATTCAGAATGACGCAGTAAAAATAAGCAAAAACAAAGGGTAAATAAACATCTGAATAAATGTGTTTTCATTCTAAACTTCTGAGGGGGTAGAAAGATGAGAACACAGAGCAAAGGCAAATTCACTGCGGAAGAGTAGAGGGAAGAGCAAAGGCCGCACTGGTCCTAGGCAACAAGCATAACTCTTCTATTAAGGTCTTCCTGGTCGTTATTCCTCATCCCCAATTGGCTGGAAAGTTGTAAGTGGATTGACTCTGTGTGAACTCTTTTCCCATCCAATCCTGTGGGGATTAAAGCAAAAAGAGTTCCAGGCACCACTGACATTTTCAGATTTGAGGCAGGTATGCAAATTAATCCCTATCTCTCCTGACACATCTGTCCAACTGCAGTGAGGAGACTGCAAGATAAATGAGAATATCCCATAACCCTTACACCTCCTGTGGAAGGAAGCCCTTATGAAGCACACTGGCCTTGTTTTCAGCTAGGGCTGCGATAAGCAATTGCTTCATCAGGATGTGATGCTTTCTTATCTGCGGAATTCTGGTCACCTCAAGTTATTTTCTAGAGGAGGTGGAATGGCCCCACTTCTGATGAATATGCAGACCAAGTTTCTTTAATTTTTCTAAAATTTATCTAATGCTTTACATACTTTCTGGCTGGTTTCTGGAGTTTCTGAAACTTGTTCTTGATAATCAACAACAACAACAACAAAAGCTTTGTACAAAACATAACATAAATGCTTTTTTTTTCACTTTTCTGACTGTGCTGAGTTCTCTTGAGAGGTAGTCCCAGAGGCCTGTACACCTGATATTGAGGACCTCTTAAGCACCTGACAGAGCTATGACTGAATTCCTAACCTGTCATAACATTCTGATCCTGACTTGTTATTCAAATTCTCTCTATATTTATTTGCACACACTAGGTATCCACTGTGTTAAGTGCCTCTCATTTAAGCAGCACAGCAATCTTAGGGGGGAGATACTTTTGCTTTCCAAATATTAGAACAGAAAGATCAGACGTGGAGAGAGTTAAGTGACTTGCACATGGCCATAGTCATGCCTTGGGAATTCTGCTTTGCTATATGAGGCAGTGGCAAAGACACAGGTTAGTATAGTTATCATTGTTTTTTATCAAAAGAATAAGCCAAAAAAAAACACATTTGGGGGTGTGGCATAAGAAAAACATTTTCCCTGAAAAACGGGTGGTGTGTTCGCACCTAATCTTTTCCTTGTTTTCCTGCTAAGTTTGGCCACCAGGTAGCTATGAGATGGATAGATATCTGGGCTCCTTCAGAAGAAACACAATGACCCTTATTACTAGAATATCTACTTTATCTTTATCCAATTTTCCCTTTGAAAAAATCTGAATTAGAAAAATTAACTTTATTGTTTTGTACTTTTTTGTAAGATACTGTAAATTCTTTTCACACTAGATTTTAGCTGGAAGACAAGAAGTGATTGTAAACCTATTTTGTAAATCTTCAGGGTGTGAATAAATGAAGAAGAGAGTAGGCAAGCAGTCAAGGTGGCAAACATAAAATGGCTGCCATTTATATTTTTAAATGTTTATGAAGCTTGTTTTCTAATAAATAAAACCTTATTGAAATGCTATGCAGCACTATTATCTCTAGAAAGCCTTTATAGAAAGGCTTACTACATAATAAGATTAGGAGTAAGTAGAATGTTGAAATAAATGAACTTTTTTTTCAGGCAGCACAGTCTCTGATCTAATGTTTTGTGTTTATTACATTAGAAGAAATATAGAACACAATCAGTTTTGTTAAATCTAGTATTACAATATGGCCTATACTAAAACGTATGGCTGAAATTTGTACTTTTATCTATAAGAGCAATTTTCAACCTTTTCCATATCATGGCATGTATAAACTAATTACTAAAATTCTGCAGCACACCAAAATAACAAACAGTTTACCAATCTGACAAAAATAAAAAAAGAAACAATTTTGATTTATTCATACCAGACAGCTACTCTTGTATTGATTGTCATCTTTATTTTTTTTTAATTTGATAATCTAAGGGAAAAGAGGTCTATATCCCTGACTAAATAGTCAGGTACCACATACTTTTAAAAATTCTTGCAGGACACCAGTTGAAAATTGCTGATTCGTTGTAACATTCAAAACAATGTTGCAATAATTATTGAATATAAAACATGTTCTGATTTTAGATGAATTTTCAAATGATGTCATCCTTCCTCACACCCTCCTTGGTAGATGCCTGTTACAATGACACCACACAGTGTGTGTTACTTCCTGGCCACCTGGGCATTTGGGGGCTGAGAATCTATACCAAAGCCCTGCCACCCCTGGTGACTGGCTGAGCATCTAAAAGCCACAGAGACACTGAGCTGAACTGAAGACTGAAGCCAGCCTCTCTCACTTTGTTAGATATTTAAATACAATGATGGTTTGTAGGATATATTTTAGAAATAATTTTGTCAGTAGGTTTATGTCCATTAAAGTGTCCTCTGAGCTTTTTATACTAACCATCATGGTTGTTGGACCTCTCTTTGAGTTGCTGACATTCTGAGAGAACAAGGCATTTTAATTAAAAATGAGCTAAAATAGTAAAGTGGAAATAAAGAATACAAACACTGAAGCCATAGGATGCTAAACACAGATCAGTGTTGCAATACTTGCAACTGAAATCAGCTAACGGGAGGTAGTTGTAAACCGACAAGGCAATGAAGGCAGCACCTCTCTTCAGCTCGTTCGGCTGTAGAGGGCTAACAAAAAGGTGATGTCATTAAAACCCCACCTGGTAATAAAATGACATGTATTTAATATGGAATATTATTGGTGGCTCCAGAGGGCATATACTTGGTTGTGCAAAAACCATAAACTTTAGGAATATTACTAAGCAATGAATGTTTCCAGATAGACAGCAAGAGAAATTTACCCATTTTCTTCCTTTGAAGCTTAACTGAGCATCTTCTATACACTAAGTGCTGTTCTAGGCTCAGGATATAACAGGAAACAAAAGAGACCAAATGGCTTTTATGGAGTTCATATTCTAGTTCAAGGGATATGGACATTAAAATAAAGAGGCAAATTATAAGATATATTAGATAGGGGTAAGTATAATAGAGAAAATGTAGCAGGAGAGTCTGCAGGGGTGGGAGTTAGGAATTTTCAAACAGTTGGCTAGAAAAATACGTTGCTGAGGTGACTTTTAAATAAAGACTTGAAGAGAGTGAACCATGATGATAGCTGGTGGAAAACAAACTGTTTCTTTATTTGGATATAAGTGTGCGAGGATGGGGGAGGAAACAGTTTCTATACCATAAGACTGTGTCTCCCAAGCAGCGGCATGAGGGTGACAGAACAGTAGAAGGGGAGCGAGTCAAAACCAACAACTGGGGGGAAAAAAGAACATATTGTTATGTTAAAAATAGAGAAAAGTAAAGAATAAGAACACACAGATTTTTAAGACAAAACTGGAGGCATTAAAAACAAAATCATATTTGACAGCATAACTCCAGGCTATTTCTTCCGACACTAGGCGTGTGCTCTATTTATCCTGGAATGAAAAGTTCCAATGCAAGCATTAGAGAAGTTTCTTCTGCTGGGAGAGTCATGTTAGGGTGATGACTAAGTGCAGGAGAATTCAAGGTCACAGTTAATCACTGAGACATCACAGACACAGGTGTGCTGCTCCCCATCTCGGAAGTAGTAAACAAAACACGTGAGTTTTACACAGAGCTAGGCCACACTACATAGTGAGAAAAAAACCACAGATAGAGTGAGAGGATTAGGAATCTCGGAATTGCAAGCTAGTCACTTAAAAAACAAAAACAAGAACCTAAGTGCAACCTTGACCGAAGACAACAGGGAGAAAGAGAAAGAGCATGAGTCCAATATACTCACTTTCAAATAAGGTCAAGGCTGTGTCATCTGAGGTCATGAGAAAAGTGCTTAACTTCAGTTACTGCATTCATTAAGTGAATTATTAACAATCACACCTGTCAAGTTCCTAACACGGTGTCTGTCCACACTCATCTTATGGGACTATTTAATGGCTTAATATCTTTTAGGGAAAGGCGTTCATTGAAAAAAGTTTTAATATTTGTGTCCGTTATGGTACTTACTGTTATAGTTTAAACTTAAAAGTAATATAATTTGCACTTCATATAAGCCATGTTTTGATTTCCAGTAATTTTGAACCCATTGGTATGTATGGTTCATTGAAATATCATTTAAAAGAGATAATTTCATTTATTACATGAACTTTAGGAAAATAAATAGAAAAAAGAACTATAAATGTTTGTTTTGGAGAAGTTTTATGCTATTAACTTCAAAGCACCTAAGCTTCCAGTGACCTTCTTGGACATAAGTTACAGATATGAGTGTGAATGACGTTGATTGTTCTGCATGAAACATCCTGGTATGCAAACATTTGCAAAGTCATTCTCAGAGTTCACCTGTAATGTCAAAGGTCAACTACAGCTGATAGCTTATGAACACATTCCCACAATACTAAATATATATGATTAAAATAAGCTTTAAAGACTTCCTAATTAGGAAAGCTAAAATAATTAAACTTCTAGAATTACACTGGATATTTGGAAAAGTTGCTTATAGAACTCAGAAAAAGTTTTTGTCTATTCTTGTCATCTGGAATGATGTCCTCATAGATCAGTCACATTCTTTAAGGGTTAAGTACAGTCCCAAAATTTCTATTTTTCTATCCAAAGCACCTGGGGATAATTTACATATAAATAAAGAAACATGACACCCTTTTAAAATATCTGTTTCTTGACATATAGTCTAATAAACTGCTGCAATTTCAAGTCCTTAATAGAGTCAAAATGAAAGGAATGGCATGTTAGTTGAAAGAGTTTCCAAAGCACAGGGCAGCCTTGTTTTGCAGACAATATTTCTGTAAATATTTAGTTTAGGATATGACACCGGGGGCTTTGGCAGTGAATATGCCAAAAAAATGTAAAGTTTAATAAATCCATGAAAATGAGATTTAGATGTGGTTTATGTGTGACTCCATGTTTTTAAACATAGTCTAATCTATAAAGTTTAAATAAAATAAAGTTCAGAAATCTATTTCTGATGATAAATGTTGAACTGAATTTGATTTATTTAAAACACTTCTTTTGTGTGATACTCTCTGAAATACCCATTTTAGGTCCAGTAGGTTGTACAATATGAGAAAAACTTATTACCCTGAAGAATATAAACAATTGGGTAGAATAAGACAGGAAAAATTCATTCATTCATTCATTGAAGTATATGTTGAGCTCTATTCTGGGTTACAGTATACTCTTTTAGTGATATCAAGTGAGATCTGATTCTTGTGCTGTAGTATAGTACTTTTAATATTTACTATGGAGGAGAGACAGGTAGACAGGTCATTACCTGTCTCTCCCAATAAGGATGTTAATAAAACTCAGAGGAAGAGCCACAAAAAATAATCCTAACTTCAGGTTTGGGGCCCGGAGGCGGTGAGAATCATTGTAGAAGAAGAATTACCAAAAGAGACAGATGGTGAGTCTAGTTAGGGAAGGGTGATTCCAGCAGATGAAGCCAACTGTGCAAAGGTAGGACAAATAAGCAGGAAATAGAGAACAATAAACATATTGTTCTTAGAGTTTTATAGGATATGGCAAAAAGAGGAAGAGGACACTGGTGAGAGAGACAGCCAAAAGGCCAGTGAAAGGGTTTGTATTTTGTCTTCAGGGCTCTGGGAAGATACTGAAATAATTTAAGCAACGATTTAGAAAAACATGGCAGGGTAAGATGATACTATGATCTTCATTTTCAAAGTAAGGCAGACTTTTCCTGTTCATCCATTTCCAGTTTTCTTCTTCTGACCCCATAGAATTGTGCTCTTTGAAGTGAACAAAGCTGCATTGATTTGAAAAATGAAATATGATTTCTTTTTTTATTTTTCCTGGGTGGAAGCATTCAATTGCTATTGCTTGGATCTCTAATCCCTCCATCTGCCGTAGGGATTGTAGATACCGGTGGTTGATATGAAGGTGTTGCTCTAAGCAATCATGGGGAGACTGCTGGCCTGAAGCGTCACCCAAATTCACAGTGGGATTTTTGTTACTCAAGAATAACCTTACCTATGTCTCTCAAGTCATAAGGATATTCTTAGAATTAACAAGCTATCGTCCATGATTTGTAATTTATTCAATGAAAACAAGTTCGGTATGTCCCTTTTTAGAACTGTTGACCTGTTAAAAGGAACTTTCTTACACTGCTAACTCAAATGACTTTTTCCAGGTTTTGGAAGTGGTGGAAAATAGAGTATTTGCTTATTTATTTCCTTATAATTAGTTTTTGTATGGAATTTTGAAAAATTCAGGGTAAAATGAAGAGGGTGTGCATTTATTTTAATAACTTTTAGAAAGAAGCAGTACCTTGGTAAATGGTAGCAGTGTTACAATATTTTGAAAGAACAGTTTCAATCCTAAAAGTAAAGATTGTACATGTTGGCATGTACTTTATTCCTTGTGCTTTCTGACTGCTGCTTGTGTACCGCCTGCTTCTCAGCACCAATTTGTGTCTACCTCATATATCAGCAAACATTTAAAAATGTTGGAGAATGCAGAGGAAGCCAGAGTCTTCTTTATCAGAGATGCATAAAAATATCTTCTTTTAAAACAGAAGAGTTCACCTATAGGCTCTTCTTTGGATGCTGTTAAACCTCCTATACCAGCAGGGATTTATTATTCATATCACAAGAGGGAAATTGCTTATTCTTATGCTTATAAAATCAGATAATTTATCTCATTTAAAATGTTACATGGATTAGGTCTCAGGAGAGAAACATACTTATGTCCATATATTATACAAATAAGATATGTTTAAAAAGATGGTAGTGTAGAAAACACTTCCTGAAATGACAAGATGTAAATTTGCCTGTAAAATCAGAATGCCTTACCTAATCCTTTGAGACTTGGCCAAGATGATCCCTTGGGTAAGGAATCTAACCCTTTCAAATTGCATGAAAATTAGAAGACAAATGAAGATGTTATGGATGGAAATTCATTTCTAAATAAACTATTGGTATAAAAAGCATTAGGATAATAGCTTTTTTAATATTATATTTTTCTCTATGTCACTCATAATGATCTCAAATGCATGCATGTTGAAATAAAATATACTTATCTCTTTAGGTTTGAGTCCTCTTTTAGGAAAATCCCTCAGAGTGTTTTTTATAGAAAAACAAGAGTACTTTAAACAAAGCAGAACCTTAACATGAAACTGATGTTAGTGGTCAAGGAAAGCATCTTATTTTATATTTTCTATGCACTATATACAAAGAAAGAAAATTTATTTCTCTCTCTCTCTGTCACATGGTAACTATGTCTCACCAGAATTAAATCCGTAGGACAATAGGGCATGTTATTGTGAGATCTTTTACATGGCTTAGCCATTTTGTGAGATCAGAGATAGCGATTAGCCCAGAAGTCCTTCTCATTTCCTTTCCAGTGGTGTTTAGCTATTGACATACATTAAACTGCACGTGATTTAGTTGCCCAATTCAGAAAAAGGAGCTGTCGGTCTTATGATTCAAACTGTATTGCCAGAGAGCTCCAAGCTGGCATGTCCCCACTGGGCATTGCCACTTCACTGAGGAAGTGGCTGGGTAGGGTGGTGACTAGTGTCTGCCTCTCAGCAGGTTGGGGCACAGAAGAGAAGGGTTGCCATGGGAAGTGCTTAGCAGAGAAGCCAGAGAGATCTTAGAGGCAAAGAAGTCTGAGCAGCAAAAGGTTTCGCAACATTTTAGTCCCCAAGGTTGGAGCAGCAGGACCCACCAACAGAGAAGCACATTAGTGAACACAACTTTCCAATAGGAATGTGATCCCCTATGGCCACACCAGTCAACGAGAAGATACCCTGAAACATTCACTCAACTGAAACTTAGAGATGTTGTCTGAGCGCAAGGGACCCCTCCAGGCTGGGAAGGAATTACAATGAGTGACGTGTGCTGAGTAGTCATTCCGTACCAGACATGGTTGTTAGTGCTTTTTGGACATTAACTTATTCACACTTCACAAGCACTCTTTGCAGTAACTATGTAACTCGCCCCATTGTACAGAAGCAGAGGCAGAGGTGTAGAAAAGTGAAGGACCTTGCCAGAGGTGACACAGCTAGGACAGAAAACAGCCAGGGTGTCAGCCCAAGATCCCGGCCTCCGGGACCCACATGCTTAGCTACCAAGCTTGAACAGCTCTCAGAGAAGAAATTACAAAGTAGAAAATTCCAACTTGTTGCTTCCAAGAGGAGACCAGGTTATATACCACATGAAAAGATGATGGACATGAGAATACAGAAAATAGAGATACCAAGTGACTGCTAGGAAATATGTGGTTGTTGAAAGAGGTCCAAGGGAAAAGAGGTTATAAGAAGCAGAGAACTGGAGAAGTGGGTCTGTGAATTGGATGTGAATAAGTGGGGGCTGTGTGTGCAGGGAGACAGCATGCATGCACTAAACCAGCATGGCCTGAGCTAAAATCCTGGCCCTGCCACTTACAAGCTGTGTGCACCTGGTAAGTAATCTAGTTCTTCGTGTTTCAGTCCCCCTATCAGCAAGGACAGTAAAACCTATTTCAAAGAATGTTTATGAATTTAAGAAAATTTCTTAAGTATAGGTCTTAGCATAGTGTCTGGCATAAGGTAAACACTTAACAGTTTTATTATTATTCAACTAGGGGTTGATGGAAGAGGATTTCAGATGAGGGGAAAGGCATGTGAAATGAATCTGTAAAAGTCAGAAAGACACCTTCTTCTGGCTCAGTTCCAGCTGCCTGGATGGGTTATGTGTCTGACTTCAGCTGAGAAGTGACAGAGAAGCTCCTGGAATGGTCACTAGGGGGGCTCAAAGCTCTGAAAGGTTGTAAGTTGTCATTTTGATCCATAAGTATTATAGGTTTTGTGCAAAGACATGAGTACATGAAAAAAGTCAGAGACACCTGAATAAGAAAAATCCATTCTATTTATGGTGATACAGTCTGGCCTGGAGGACACTTGCCAGTTAAAAGCTCCACTTGTGCAAACGATTATGAAGAACTTGAGATGATTGACCAAAAGAGCAGAAAATAGGGATTAATTTATTAACCACAGAGATGTTTGTCAGATACCAAATAGGAGCCAAACTCTGAGCTGGGTTTTAGGTTATACAATGAATGAGGAGCCCCTAGGAAACTCAGTTTTGTGATGGAGACATAAGAAAACAGCATGTACAATTCTATTTGAGAAGTGGTATTAAAAAAACAAAACAAAAGGCAGTGCACAGGTTGTATGGGAAGCACAGAGACTTAGAGGCAGAGAGAACAGGCTACCTCAGAAGGGTGAAGGTGGGGAACACTCCTAAGAAGAGACAAGGCTTCAGAGTAGTCTCAAAGGAAGAGGCCATTCTCACAGAGAGAATGAGAGAGGAGGGTTCAGAGACATCCTGAGCAGAAGAAAGAGCATGGACGAAGCCTGACAAAATAAGATGATATATTTAAGGAGCTGCAAAACACTTCCCACAAACAGGGTGCAGTGGGGTGTGGCTCTCGAGGTTGAGAAATAGTGTGCTAAAGACACTGGAGCCCCACAGAAGAATGTGTGGATGAGGGATGGGCTTGGCTTTCCCCTTTGGAGAAGTCCCTGTGGAAGGGGAGGGGAGGAGAATGGGAAAGTGGTGAGACTGGAGAACTATAAACTATTTAGAAACTTTTTCACAAAGCCCAGGAGAGAAATAGTTTCAGTGTCACTGGGTGACAAAAAGAGGGACTCAGTTAATGAATTATGGCACCAACTTAATGAGAAATGGTAAAGCTCCAGACCCTCCTTAGCTTCAGGTACAGATGGCGAAGCGATCAGGCAGATGAAGGCCCCAGACAGATGCTCAACATGATTACAGTGCAGAACGCCTAAGTGCAGCTGTCCCTCCCTATTGCTTTCTCTCTCCTACCCTCTGCCACCTTCTGCCTCTCCACCCTCTGGGACACCTCCCCTAATGGAAGCAGAGTGCGTGAGTAGTGGGAAGACAGCCAAGACAGCAGAGGGCAATGAAGAAAGAGAAGGAGATGCAGAAAACACTCAGAAAAAGAAAATCAAGGAGACAGCCAGTGCTTTTGCTAATGCCACTAGTAAAATGAAATGCAAAAATAAAACTTTATGTATAAATACAAATACATGTTTATGTGTATGTAGAGTCAACTCTCTCAGCCAGAAGAATCTTTTTTACCTCACTGAGAAATGGAAGTGTTAGGGGTTTGGTTGACTGGCACTTGGTTTTCCCCTTTGAAAGATGGGTAGAAATTTGACTTTTAGAGGAACATAGATGAGAAGTGCATTCTTGGTCTTGAAAATGCAATGGTTAACCATGAAGGGTCTCAGCATGGCTCACAAGGCCTGGATAAGCTGGCCCTGCCCACCTGCTTAGCCTCAGCTCCAACCTCTGTGCCTGACCCCACACTGGCTATTTTGGCTTCTTTTACATTCACTACTCACCACTTGTTCATTTACTACCTAAGGTTCTCTGCAGTCTTTCTTCTCCTGGTTAATTCTTATTGATCCTTCAAGCCACAGATTGAACATCCATTACCCAGGGAAGCCATTGCTGATCTCCTTGACCAGGTCATATATTCCCTCGTAGATACTTTTGTGACTTTCTGCTTCTCTTCCATAGTATCTGTCCCAGGTACAGTGTCATGTACATGTGTGCGTGTGAGTGATAATCTGATGAATGCTTCTCTTATTGTAAATCTATGTAGGCAGGAACTTTGTTTGATTTTGCATATTATTTAACCCTCAATGTCTACAAGTGACTGGAAAACAGAAATACGTGTGTGTGGGCATCGGGCCATGATGTGAGTGAGGGTGTGGTAAGGAGCTGTAGGAGCTGAACCTGAAAAGAGGCGTCAGAGTATATGAAAAAAGTCAGAGACACCTGAATAAGAAAAATCCATTCTATTTATGTGCACATATCATGTGCACATAATCCATTCATCAAAGTATTATGTGCACATGATATTTCTTTTATTCTGGACTGAGTGGAAAATATGGCTTTGAAAATTTGTATTGAGTTTTTTTGTTGTTGTTGTTTTGTTTTTAATTTTGTAGGATCCTAGAATCTTAGACTACAAACAAATGCCCTCATGGGTAGTCTACTTTTGTTAGAGCTCAAAGAGGAGTAGTCTTGAGTCTTATTATTCTTACATTATATGTTTTCTATATTAGCTTTAAACCTAACAAAAAAGTTAATGCAAATCGGAAGCTTATTAAGTATTTTATGCAAGATCTTGCCATTATTTTCTTTGGAATATTCATTGAAAATATGGCTCATTATTAAACATCCATTCTCCAGTGTGTTTCTAACCATCTGGCTACCCCATAAAGACTAGACTGAATGTCTGAAGTCAAATCCCCGCTTTCCTTTGTGTTTACAAGGGGTCTCCGTAAATCAGAGCACAGCCAGTGTCAGTTGCTAAAGGCAGATCCCACAAGCTCCTCTTGTCTTGAGTTACCTGCAGATGTCCAACATGCAGTTCTTTGGCATTTCTCCAGGAAGTACAGAGATTTATAGGTAAAAAATGTGAAACTCAAATTAATCAATTTCCATAATACAAATACAGTCCTCACATAGGGGGTATGTTTATGAGAAAAGAAGGTTAGATCAATAAACTTAAATTGTGGAAATATCTGAGAACTTAAAATAATTTCCAAATTACTATGAACAATATTAAGTTGACTATCAATCATTATATACAGAAAAGTATTCAGGACCTAGACACTATTGTAAAGTCATGAATTTATAGGGTAAAAAAATAGGTTTTTTTTGGAGAAAGAACTTTTCTAAGTTGTTAAGAAAAAATTAACTTTTATTTATATATTTCAACCTCAGTCAGAATAAACAGAACAATTCTACTGGAAATGAACAGTGATGGATGGTGGGAGTTTTTTCACTGTAGTAGTGGGAGTTCCAACTAAGCAAGGGGAAGAAGCTAGAATAATCCATGTCAGTGATTTTCAACTGGTATGCTGGAATAATTTTTAAAACATGCAATACCTGATTATTTAGTCAGGGCCACTGACCTCTTTTCCCTTAGGCTGTCACATAAAAGAAAATGACAACAGCCAACACAACAAATAGCCATCTGGTGTGAATGAATCAAAATTATATCTATTTTGGCCCTGGCCAGGTTGCTCAGTGGATAAAGCATCAACGTGGCGTGCCACTGATAGCAGGATCAACCCCCAACCAGTGCACTTACAAAAAGCAATCAATGAGCTGATGCTTCTCTCTCTCTCCCTCCCCCTACTCCCTTCCTCTCTTTATCTCAAATAAATGGAAAAATTAAACAACAACAACAACCACCTATTTTTTGTGTGTGAGATCAGCAAAATATATATATTTGGTGCGCCACAGAATTTTAGTAGTTAGTTTATGTTTGCCATGAGATGAAAAAGGTTGAAAATGGCTGATCTATGTGGTAATGAATTAAAGTTAGCAGCAGCTTTAGTACAAACCCATGCTTCTTAAAACCTTTCTATCTATCTAGCCATATAAATAGACAGTTACAAATAGACATGTTTGTAGCTATGTATATATACAGAGGTAAGTATACACACAATATATCTGTTTGCTCTGTCACCCAAGAAGGTTTAGATACAATGACATTCAGTAGCAATGAGCATACCTAGTACCCAAATCTTGGTTCTTAATATAATTCTCCCATGAAGGAAACGGGGGTCTTTGAAGAAATAACTCAAGCTAGAACAGGGGAAAGAAAATGTACAAGATAAGCCTGCATCTTGTTAATGGCAGAAAGTAAGAAAGTGCTAAAAGAGAATGTCACAATGCAGGGGATATGTCAAAGGGACACAAATGCCAGCTGAAGGAACTCCCAACAGCCAGAGCTGACAAAAGTTGAGCAACAACAGAGTATTGAATTATAACCTAGAGTACCAAATAAATATTTATGGGTTCATACCAACATATTCAAAGGCATGCATAAATAATTAAATAAGTGGCAAACAGACAGATCTCCTATAGAGAAGAATTCCAAATATTTTATGTAGATACTCTGCTGTCATGGAGGTTGAGCATAACTCCTTCCTCCCTAAGGGCTGTTAATAGTGACTTCCTTCCAAAGAGTAGAGTATGAAAATAAGGGAAAATAATGAATTTACAGTGGAAAAACATGAGAAAAATATATGTGTATAAAAATATATATCTGTGTGTATACTAACCTGCACATACAGTGACAAATATGTTTGTATATAACTAGTAGTAATGTGTTTATTATACAAATGAAAGAACAAACTCACCACTACACTTGATAAGGGGTTAATATCCAAGATTTATAAAGAACTTATAAAACTCAACACCAAAGAAATCCAATTAAGAAATGAACAGGCCCTGGCCAGTGGCTCAGGAGATAGTATGTTGGCTTGGCATATGGACATCCCAGGTTTAATTTCCAGTCAGGGCACACAGGAGAAGAGACCATCTGCTTCTTCTTCCCTCCTCCTATCTCTTCTCTCCTTCTTCCCCTCCCACAGCCAATGGCTCAATTGGTTTAAGCATTGGCCCTGGGCACTGAGGATGGCTCAGCTGGTCAGAGCATATCGGCCTTAGGTGCTGAAAATAGCTCGGTACCTGAGCATTGGCCCCAGATAAGGTTGCCAGATGGATGCTGGTCAGCGTACATGTGGGAGTCTGTCTCACTATCTCCCCTCCTCTCACTCAAGAAAAATAAATAAATAAATAAATGGGCAAAGGACCTGAATAGACACTTCTTCAAAGAGGACATACAAAAGGCCAAAGGACACATGAAAAGATGCTCAACATCACTAATCATCGGAGGAATGCAATTTAAAACTACAATGAGATATTACCTCACACCTGTCAGAATATCTATCATCAATAAATCAACAAACAGCCTGAGCAGGCGGTGGCGCAGTGGATAGAGCATTGGACTGGGATGCGGAAGACCCAGGTTCGAGATCCCGAGCTCGTCAGCTTGAGCACGGGTCCATCTGGCTTGAGCAAAAGCTCGCCAGCTTGGACCCAAGGTTGCTGGCTCCAGCAAGGGGTGGCTCAGTCTGCTGAAGGCCTGCAGTCAAGGCACATGTGAGAAAACAATCAATGAACAACTAAGGTGTCGCAACGGCAATGAAAAACTAATGATTGATGCTTCTCATCTCTCTCCGTTCCTGTCTGTCTGTCCCTATCTATCCCTCTCTCTGACTCTCTCTCTGTCCCTGTAAAAGAAAATAAATTAATGAAATAAAATAATAAATCAACAAACAGCAAATTTTGGCAAGGATGTGGGAGAAAAGGGAACTCTTCTGCACTGTGGGAAGCAGTAGAAAGTTACCTCAAAATATTAAAAATGAAACTACCTGTGACCCAGTGATTAATCCAAAGAAACCAGAAACACTAATTTAAAAGAATATATGCACTCCTATAATCACTGCAGTGTTATTTACAATAGCCAAGATTTGGAAGCAGCCTGTGTACCCATCGGTAGATGAGTGGAATGACTCATTTAAAGAAAAGTTCACTAAATGGCAGGAAACAATTTACATGAGACATGCATTATCTGCATAGATGTATTTTTCAAAAAGACAAAAGAGTCAAAAATGGTGTACTGTTCTAAGATACAAAAAAATAAGAGGGTAAAAAAATATATAAAATTTAATCCAACCAGAACAAAGTTAAATTTCAGCAAATTGGTAAGCTTTACTAATGTTTTTGATCCTAGTAACAAAGCAGTACACGTCTTTCCATTCCTACATCTCCACCTGGACCCATGCAGGCAATGTTACATGAAATACTTCCTCTGACCATGAGAACATCTAGACCCATCCTGGGATTAAATCTGTTTTACTGCAGGTGTACCCACTAATCCAGGTTTGCAGCTACAAAGAACCAGTTGAAGGTGTCTCACACATTGGAAGTCCCCAGAAAATTCTTCCTTCCTTTCAGATTCACCTGGCTAGCATGAGACACTGTCACACATATTAACTTATTATTTCAGAGTTGTAGTAACTCACATACCATCTTCACAATTGTTTCTACATAAAAGTACTACCTGTAGTGTTCATTATATATGTCATTTTTCTAAACTCTGAATTAACTCTTTTTTTCTCTTAAAAAAATAAAAAGAACCAGCCTGATCCAAATATCAGTCCTTTGATTCCTACCATTTCCATTCTTTAATAAACACAGTGATTCAACCACTTTAAATGTGACAAGGCAGGAGTTTTTCCACCTTATCGCTCAACTCTCTGTCCTCTTCAGTGTGTCTGTTGCCTGGAAGTGAGCACAGTCCCACTGAGGTCTGAATGGTGCAGGGTCAAGTGCACTCATTACCTCTTTATTCTGGGTCATTCTAGTTCTATTAATGAAGCCCAAGTTGGTATATAAAATCTCCAAAATAGGTGCCATATTTTACATTCAAAACTGGATGGTAGATACAAATACCATGTTAGCCATGCTTACTGTGATGAGGTTAGTACACGATTATTTGGTTCTGAGTATCATAATTGGCTTCCAAGAGGCTTCAAGTACACATGTATCACAACCTTCTGATGATGACACATCTGAGGGGTGTCCTCAGATGATACACTTTCCATCTTTCCTTTATTCTAAAAAACAAAACAACAACAACAAAACTCTTCTTTGTTGTTCTCTAAGTAAAATCTGAACAGAATGTAATGATGGGAAGAGAGCTCTCTTTAGTTTTAATATGCAAACTCTTTTCTGTACATTTAAAGTACATGAATCTGCATGAGAAATATTACTGCCCGTCTAACAAATAATGATGTCATATAAAATAAAGCAATTAATAATTCAAGAACATTTTAAGACACTGGTGCCAAAAAATATACTTTTTCAATCTTTATAAGAATATGTAAAATAATATAAAATTTCATCTGTAAGTCATGAAAACTATTTTGGAACAAAATGACTTGAATGTAGGTGATAGATTTCCTTTAAAAAGCAGTTATTGATCTATCTGATTCTACTCTATCAATTCTGCTAACCAAGATACAGATATTTTAAGCATCAATGCTTTCAGGAACATATAATAATAATAAATACATTAAAAAACCAATAAATGTCCAAGAAAAAAATAATGTATACCAGCCAAATTTTTATTTGAAATAAACTATTTAGTGGTATTGGTATCTTTTCATTGAGAAAGATGAATAATGTTAATTTTAGGAAGTTTATTTATAGTGGACTTAGATTAAATAATACAATTAGCAGCTACAAAAAAATTTGTAGATCAGATTCAGAGGAGTGTAAAAACAAATTAATTAAGCAATAATAGATTAGTCAAGATTATATTTGAATTATCAAAGGAAGGAAAAAGACATCCATACAAAATATTTAATTTTCAATTCCTAATAAGAGAGATGTTGTTGTTTTACAGACGAATTCATACACATGCCCTATATATATATAAGTACTCATTTTCATTCTTCATATACATTGTAGTACATATGGAGCAACAATTTGCTCCCCTCCCTGATGTATTTTGATTTGAGATTTTTTTAAAGAAGAAAACACAAGAATGGAGGAGATTCTTTTCATGCTAGACACAAAGGTTCCTAAACACATACGTAATGTCATTGATGCAAAAAGCACAACGTGAAAAGCACTTGGGACATCAGTTTAAGGACAATAGACATAAGACTGATACTGGTTGCTTCCGGAGCAGGAGCAGGGTGCTCTGCAGTTTGGAACACTTAGCGGTGATGATCAAGAATCAGGTACTGAAAAGCCATTTCCTTGGAAATTAAACCTTTTTCTTTCTTTTATCTTTTGCCTGTTTTGATTGAAGCTCTGAAGTAACCAAGGATACAGAAGGAGTGGGGAAAGCATGCAACTCAGATTACCCAAAGGAGATGCTCATGATGAGACTGAATAAAAATAGATTCTGGGGAGAGGAAGGGGGAGCATGGCCATAATCTTCAAAATTCTTTTGATGTGTTATTTCATTCTAAGAAGTGGATTTTCTCAAGGTAAACTGTATTATAGAAATGGATTCATCTTTCAATTAATTCCAATATTTTACTCATGGACAAGTCAAACACTTGACTGTTATTAGAATCATATTCTAGTATTAAACACAAATTTATTGTCAGCATGTCAACAGCCAATTTACCAAGATGGAATATATAAAGGAAGAAAATAAATACATGCAGGAAGGCTTTATGTCCTATATTCCAGATTCCAGTCTTCTTGGTTTTATGTATTTTTTTAGAGAAAGAGACCAACAGACAGACAGATGAACAGGGATAGGCAGAGAGAGAGAGAGAAGAGAAGCATCAATTTGTAGTTGCAGCACCTTAGTTGTTCATTGATTGCTTTCTCATATGTGTCTTGACCAGAGGACTTCAGCTGAACTAATAACCCCTTGCTCAAGCCAGCGACCTAGAACTCAAGTCCGTGACCTTGGGCTTCAAGCCAGTGACCTTGGGCTTCAAGCTAGTGACTATGGGGTTGTGTCTATGATCCCATGCTCAAGCCAGCAACCCTGCACTCAAGCTGAATGAGCCCACACTCATGCCAGCTACCTTGGAGTTTCAAACCTGGGTTCTCAGTGTCCCAGGCTGGTGCTCTATTCACTGCACCACTGCCTGGTCAGGCATTATGTATTTTTTAAACTATCAAAGGAATTACATAAAGGGGGATAATAGGTAACAGTAATATCACACTTGAAAAGATAACTTGTTGACCTGGCCTCATATGTAAGGAATTTCATAATTTCAGAACACTTGGCATTTGTCTACATTCTCTTTCCAGGCTGCTTGTCATTTCACAATCATTTCATGCTTCCAATTTTCCTTATTATCTGAATTAGAATTTGTACTTGAAAGGGAAAGCAATCTTTTGAATTGAAAAGAATTGACAGGCCCTGGCCAGTTGGTTCAGCAGTAGAGCATCGGCCCAGTGTCTGGAAGTTCTGGGTTTGATTCCGGGTCAGGGCACACAGGAGAAGTGATCATCTACTTCTCCACCCTTTTCCCTCTTCTTTCTCTGTCTCTCTCTTCCCCTCCCAGAGCCAAGGCTCCACTGGAGCAAAGTTGGCCCGGGCACTGAGGACAGCTCCATGGCTTCTGCCTCAAGCACTAGACTGTCTCTGGTGGCAATGTAACAACGCCCCAGAAGGGCAGAGCATTGCCCCCTGGTGGGCATGCCAGGTGAATCCCAGTCGGGTGCATGCGGGAGTCTGTCTGAATGTCTCCCTGCTTCTAACTTCAGAAAAATAAAAAATAAAATAAAAAGAAAAGAATTGACAGATGCCATTGGAAGCAGCCCTGCTCAGAACTCTTACTTTAACTTATGTGGTTACACAACAAAAGTCCGTATATGGGCTCAACAACCTCTAGAAGCCAACCTCCCTAAGAGTCACTCAATGATGCATCACTCTACTACTGCTGCCATTACAATTGGCACAAGTCTTAGGAGTCTAACACCCGGTGCCATGATGGGCTGTGAAAAGACTCAAATATGTGACAGTGCATTTAACTTCAAGATTATAACTTAGAAAGACATAGCATTTTTTAATAGGAATCATTTTTATTCAGATTACTTTATGAATATCTCAATATTTTTAATAGTATTTAATGAGATTTTTATGAAATCTGGTATATATGGGTTTTCTTTTTATTATTAACTAACAAAATAGTATTTACAATTTTCAAAGTGCTTGCAAATATACTACAATCTTCACAGAAACTTGTGGTAAAGGAATAAAACAGGAGGTGGAGCTGAAATGCATCAAACATCTTAAGTATATCAGGTTCTATGATTTTTATATAGCTCATTCCTCTTTATGCTCAATCTTAGGACAAAATTTCTTCCAATCATACCATTAAAAGTAGCTATGCTTCCTCTGAGCCACTGAGTTGTTTATATCTAATGGACACGAATTTGTATGTAAGCTCTCAGATTTACATTTGGCTCCTAGGAAGCTTAGCAAGAACTTCATATTCCATCTGTTATACCCTCAGACTGTATGGCATGTTAGACACCTAGCAGAGGGAGAACTCTCTGTCTCCCTTGAGATCTAGACAGCAACATTGATTTGAATTTCCCAACTTTAGGACCATTAAGAGTCCTAAAACTCAGCCCTTAATATGAGACAATTTAAGGGGGTCTGGGGAGGGCGCATTGTTCTCTCTTGCTAACACAACTCTTTTTTGGTGTTTTTTTTCTCTCACACATAGTTCTCAGCCTTTACTAGGCTTCTCCTCTTCCTCTCCTCTCTTCTAACCTCTCTTCCTCATCTTTACCTCTGGTTGGCTCTGTTGGACCAAATTCTTCCTCTGTTATCCAGAGTGGCTTTCACTACCAGATCACTCGAACCTACCTGCAGCCAAATTTTCAAGAGACTCTTCTATCCCAAGAGCATCTTTAATTTATCTCCTCCAGTAAAGGCATTTCTCTTTCCCAAAAATATTCTGGTGCTATTTGTTAAGGTCATGAACTTTTCTTCACATTATTAAATATGTGTATATTAGCACCACACATTATTTCCCTTTGCCCTTCCCTCATCACCCTCCTCTATAAGATATAGCTCCATATTTTTTGCTGGCGGCTTTAAATGCTGCCTGGAACATGACAAGGTTTAAACAAATACATAATATATTATCCCACTGCATGCTGACAACAAATCTGGGGTAATTAGCACTATTGTATTTTTATTTTATGAATGAGGAAAGTGATTATAAAAGTTAGATAATTTGCTTAAAATCAGCCAGTCAATGTGAAAGTTAAATTTAAACTTAGTTCAGTATAGCTCTAAAGCATGGCTCCTTCACATGCATAGTACTACCTTCTGAGAGAAATGCGTATGGGGCCCCTCAAACATTTTGTCAAAATATACAGGCCACCTACTCATCCTATACACCCTTCCACCCCCAGATTCTGACACTCGTTGTTACTGAAATGGGAAGATGAGGGATGAATAATTTTTTTTCTTTTTGCATAAATTCTTGTAGGCATGTTTGATGCAGCTACCTTCTCTAATGACATCTTTTTCAACCCTCATTGGAATTGAAGGTTTAGTTGAAGTTTGAGTTAACTTTCAAGGGTGTGCTCTCATTGAAAACTATATAAATATATAAAATAGCTTTTGAAGTTCTTTTACAATCAAACAAGAATAAAACCTTATTTTAATATGCAATGGAAATTCAAGGTTTTCATTGTCATGTTAGTTAAGAGATAAGATAACTATTTTAAATAAAAAATATGGCACATTTTATCTACTTCAAAGGCTCAACTGACAAATTATTTTATATATAAAATTTTAATTTTTGCTTTTGTGACAGAGACAGAGAGAAAGAGACAGAAACAGACAGACAGGAAGGAGAGAGATGAGAAGCATCAATTCTTCATTGTGGTTCCTTAGTTGTTCATTGATTTCTTTCTCATATGTGCCTTGACTGGGTGGCTACAGCAAAGTGAGTGACCCCTTGCTCAAGCCAGCACCTTGGGCTCAAGAGAGTGATCTTTGGGCTCAAGCCAGCGACCATGGGGTCATGTATATAGTCCTATGCTCAAGCCAGTGACCCCGTGCTCAAGCTGGTGAGCCTGTGCTCAAGTCAGGTGAGACTGCCCTCAAGGTAGTGACCTCGGGGTTTTGAACCTGGTTCCTCTGTGTCCCAGTTCGATGCTCTATCCACTGCACCACCACCTGGTCAAGCTAAAATTTCAATATTTTTAATAATTCAAGAATCAATATTTTTAAGCTATCATTTAATGTAGTTTTTAAATATCTAAAATCAAAGCAATAGCAAAATGAGAAAATGAAGAAGAGCAATAATAAGAAAAGTCTAAGTTTATAATCACATGAATCTGGCATATCCTGTTGATTAAGCCCCTACTTCTAAGAACTGTGTTAAAAGTTCTACATACAATATCCCATTCAGTCCTTATAGCAAAATGATGAGGTAGGATTATTAGTCATATTTTCTAGATGAGGCAAAGAGGAGGTACAAGTAGGTTTTATAGTTGTTCTAGGTCATACAGCTCCTAAGTGGAAGAATAAGGGTGCAATCATAATTTTCTGACTCCACAGCCCAGGTATCACTACTTTTCTGTATTTAATAATATTAACTATGTATGATGTGGTCAGGTTTGTGAAAAAGATGAGAGGTAGATAAGACAAGGATTTCTTGTTTAGCCTTGCAACATGAAGTAATTGTGGAACCTCACCAGAGAGAAGATAAACAAACATTAAATTGTACAGTCTTCTTTATGTCAATGAGACTTCAGAGGAGTGAGATATCTGAGGTCGAAGAAAGTTTCATGAAAGAGATGAACTGTTCCAGATGGGGGAACCTGAAGGATGGACAGGGTTTAGATAGGGTTTAGATAGGCAGAGAAAAAGGCAGAGCATCCTATAATGAAATAGATTGGCAGGTTTGGGAACAGTAAGAAGACTGCTAATTAAAGAAGAGGAATCTGGTTTGAGAACCATGAGAATTAAATCAAGAGAACTAAAGATAGATCAGATGAGGAACAATTACAAAGAGCTTTGAAGGTCAAATAGCAAAATAGCCTTGTGTTAAGTTATTCACTCATTCTACAAAGATCTATTAGACACCCAGTATATAGGCTAGGGAAGGAAAATAGATAATATAGAAAGCCCTGGAGAATTATTTACAGTTCTGAAGCAATCGCTGAGACGGCTCTGTCATATCCTCTTGGCAATAACATGCTGGTGGAATCCTAGTCTTAAGCATGGGCAATACTCTACCTAAGTCTTTGCTTGCATGCAGACAAGACTGGAAATGGCAAGAAGTAATTTATTGATATAGCCATCAGCCAATGAAGAATAAGATTGGAGAATAAATCCTCCTGAACCCCAATCTCATGGGTAGGACAAATATGAAGAAAGTTCTAAATCATTTCCAGGTGAAGTCCCCAGTGAGATTGAGTACCAGTTGCCTGCTTCAGTACCTTATCAATAATGTACACTATGTGAACATCTTTTCCCTTCCTGTGTCATTTCCCTACTCTCCCACTGGTGTTTCCTGGGATAACCTCCCAAATAAACCATCTGTACTCAAATGTTTTTCTCAGGGCTTGCTACTAAGGGATCCCAAGGTGACTCTGATGCACAACAGCTCTAGGAACAACTAAGTTATGGGAGAGCACCTACATGTCAAGAGCCTTTCTAAGCATTTTGCATATGTTGCAACATTTCATTTTCACAACAGCCTATGAGGTACAATTATCATAACCCATATTTTTCAGATGAGGAAACTAAGAAAGAGAGAGGTGAAAAACTTGCCCAAGACATGGAAACAGCCAAAAAGCCCTTCAATAGAAGACTGGATATAGAAGATGTGGTACATATATACTATGGAATGCTACTCAGTCATAAGAAATGATGACATAGGATCATTTACGACAACATGGATGTACCTTGATAACATTATACTGAGTGAAATAAGTAAATCAGAAAAAGCTAAGAACTGTATGATTCCATACATAGGTGGGACACAAAATTGAGACTCATTGACATAGATAAGAGTGCAGTGGTTACCAGAGGGAAGGGAAGGGTGGAGAGAGAGAGGGATGGGCAAGGGGAGGAGCTTAAAGAGAAGCAAATTATAGGGTGAAAGAAGATGATTTTACTTTGGGTGATGGGTATACAGCATAATCGACTGTCCAAAGGATGTGGAGATGTTTTCTCTAAATCTATGTACTCTGGTTGACCAATATCACCTGTTAAATTCAATTGTCTAAATAAATTTAAAAAAAAACAAAAACAAAAACAAAAGAACTTGCCCAGAGTCACACACCTAAAACGTTTGAATCCAGATTTGAACCAGGAACGCTGGATCCAGAGTCAGTGCTCTTAGATACTCAGCTGGCTCCCTCTCTGCACATGGAAATGCATTACTGTATGGCAACACAAACCATATTATAGAAAATACAGGATGCTCTATGAGAACAGAAGGAGGAATTAATTCTACCTGGAATTTAGGGAAAACCAAGCAATCCAAGTTCTAATGAAGTAGCAGGAATTTTCCATGGCAAAAGGCAAAAGGGGAGAAGTACAGTCTTATGCAAAGACCATCACACAGCAGGGCAAGCCTTCAGTCACCATGGAGCCCCCGTAAGGGGACTAGAGCAAGGGGTAGAGCGAGTTATGTGGAGTCTGTTGACTAGCCATGGTCCAGCTTCCCAACCCTTTCTTCAAAAGTGTAGCATTGATATAAAGTTGTTCTTCAACACTGGTCATATCTATTTTACCTATTAAGTCACTGCCTAAGCTTTGCTTAAAGGAAAGTTCTGTGACTTAAAAATACATATTCTTAGCCTCTACACTAAAGAAAGGACATATCTAACAACTCGGATATGAAACATGTATGATAGAATAATGAGGCAAATAACATTCATACTAATAGTAGCTAGCATTTATACATGAAATTAAAGAAGCAGAGGTCATGTGAGAGAGGTTTTAACATTGTACTGTGTACAATACATAGATAATGCATTTTTTAGGCATGAGAAGAGATGGGAAGGAGCTGATGTTTTTAGAGCTTAGTTTGGCAAAGTAAAGTATATGAAAAGAGGAGAGATGTGCCACACATGGAAGCTGGCCTATGTCTGAGAACCTTATCATGTGGTGTGAAATAATAATTAGAATGTAACATACGTGTTCTAAACAAGGAAATGAACACATGTTGTGCATAGAGAAAGGGACCAGCTGCAGAATGAATTTACACTATTTTGTCCTGCCAGGAAGATAGACCTTAGACATCTTCGAGGAAAGATAGATTCCTGGAAGTGAAAGTGAATGAACCGGTTATTAGTTTTAAAGTAACAATTCAGGTCTCAGATCAGGATGTGATCCGGAGCAACAGCATTTGGATTTTGCAGATTAGCACAATTCAGCAGGACGGCTGCCTCTGCTAACATCGCTCAACTCTCCCGAGTGTCAGAAATCACAATGTGTGGGAGTTATTTATGCTCAAGATGGCAATTTTTTTTTTTACAGAAATTTTACTTATTCAAACACACAGACTATTTTCTGAAAAATTGAAATTAACCTTGAAAGCACTGACTTCTAGGTATAAAAATCTGGTACTGTAACTTCTACTCTGAAGCACTCATTGAGCACGACTATATGTCAGGCACTGTGCTAAGAACTGAGAATCTAACGGTAAAGGACACAAGTTAGCAACACATAAAAAGACATTACATCCTGCATGAAGTAGGTGCTAATTTAAAACGAGACAACACAACAGTTTTTAAAGGTCGGTGATTATTGTTGAGATTAGAGAGATGAGGAGGAATGCATTAATTTCCTAATTAGAACTCAACTCAAGATACTGTCTCTGCTCTATGCCAAAAAGTTCAAAAAATGGATACAGAAGTAGTTTAGTGCTCCAAGTGATCTAGAACTGATAGAAATACCGTGGTTAGAATGAACCTGCCACTAAGTAAACTAGATTACCCTAGGCAAATATTCCACAGCCTAGTTTCTTAATCTATACAATAACAACAGCTACTGTTGACTCATTCCTGAGTGACAGGTGCTCTTCCAAGCACTTGACTGGTTTTCTCATTTAATCTTCACAGCAGCCCAAGAAGTGAGAACAAATTATTATCTCTGTTTTACAAGTGGAAAAACTGAAGCATAGAGGTTAGATAACTTACCTTAGTAGCTAACACATCTTTGTCATGGATTTGGGGGAACAATTAAATGATATAATGTGTATAAAAATTAGTCTGTATCTGTCACTAATAACCTCTCAAATGTAATAGTAGTTATTATTATCTTTATTATTTTTATAGCATAAGTGTCTATGTCCTATCTCAAAACATGGCAGGACAACTTTATTTAAATAATACAGAAAGATATTTAATTAAGAATTCCCTAGCTATATTATTTTTGTTACTCATTCTTTTCTTTGCACATATTCACTGAAGAAAATTTATGGAATACGTATTAGGTATAACATTGTGCTTAGTGCTGGGGATATAAGTGAGAAGAAAGTAGTCAGGCTGGCTACTTGTCTTCATAAAGAGAATAAAACCTAACTTGTTACTATGAAGTCTCAGAGGTTAGCTTGATTACAGAAAGTTCCTTGAAGCAAAAGATGTGCAGTGAAGGCTTAGGAGATGTGGTCAGTCTTTAAAACAGTAAGTTCTTTATGTAACTTAACATTTAACTTAACATGCAAAAAATCAAATCTTGCATGGATTGCATTCTAGAAAATAGGATTTTGCAAGTATTTTGCTCTATTAGAAGTCAGACAACAAAGACAACAAGGCCTTAAAGACTTGTAAGAGTCCCCTTCCACTACTCTCAGCACTTTGGTTGCCTCAATTTGCTCACTATTGACTGCTAGCTTCCCTTTCTTCTCTAGAACATCAATGGCCTCTCCATCGTTACGCCAATTACTTGTTTAAAATTCACTGAGCAAACACACTTATACAAAAAAACCAATGTCAAGGCTCCTGATAGCTAAGAACTTCTGATCATGTTCTTTCTTTAGATTAGATGGAGAATGAATGAGCAAGGAAGGGCCTGAAGCCTTTGACCAAGAGAAGAGTTGTAAAGACATCAGGGGTGCATAAATGGTGTATGGGATCTATTTTCTCAATCATTATGAAAATTAGCATTAACAGGCATAACATTGCCATCTTACTCATGAAAAAAGACTGATATTTAAAATGCAATTTTGTGAAGAAGTAATTAAGCCAAAGCCTAAGGCTGAGAGACTAAGGATTTTCTACATCAGGGGCCAAATACTTTGGAAAAAAGAAATACCAGGGTACATTCCTGGAGTAATTTATTAATCAATATATTATTTCTCAGCATGTCCTTTAACAGAAGCATAGTTACTCTTAATAAGACAAGAACAGGTAAGTTATTAAGATACATAAACATAGATATTTATAGCATCAAAATGAGCATTTAGTTCAACCTCTTCATCATCAGATTTAAAAAGAAAAATATGAGAACTCAAAGGGAGGGAAGAATGAAGTCCCCTTACATAGGACTGGGGAAGCCTGGTACCTTATTTGGAGGTTAGGAGGTAGGCAGAACTCTGATAAAATAAATCTTGTTCAAAGTAATCATGAGCACTGAACTTCAAGAATATTAAAGAGCAAGCTCTGTAGACCTCAGAGAAAGTGCTGATGATTAAAAGAGGTAAAATGGACTCATAATGTCCCCTGCACTCATGGTACACAATAGGGTTTATAATTATGGCCTAAAAATTACAAGGTTATTTAAAAATTTCTCCTTAATTACATCTTATATTTGTCCTTTCTCTCCTGAAGTATCATGCAAACATAAAAAGAGAATTTAAATATATTTAAATCAAGTTATATCAGCTCTCGTTAAAGTCCAATTATGTTTTGTTATTTCCTGTCATTTTCTGAGACTGATGACTCTTTCAAGTAAACTTCAGAAGAGGTTTCAAGAAATTGTTGCAAAAGCAGGTAACATATATATAAATTTGTGACATTCTGACATAAACCACAGAAAGGTGCCTATTAAAAAATGAGCAAAGATGAATCATTTGCCTTCTCTACCAACTGTGATTTTTATTCATTTGAAGATAAAATTCAAAGCAAACATCTTAGAGCTTCTGTTTGTCACCCCAGAGTTATATCCAGGCAGACAAGGAAATCACATACTTCCAAAATCAGGTCATGAAACTGGAACTGCAATCTAATTAATATGTTCATAAAACAGTTCCACCACTATCGAACAAAGAACAACAATAAAATCAAGTCTGCATTCACCAGAATCCCCAAACCACCACCGACAGGAGAAATTCTAATTACAACACAGTTTCTAACTTAGCAATTAAGAATTCTAACATTTCTGTCACATCTCTACCTTTTTTCCTGACATAATACTTTGTGTAAGTCATTTTAAAAGTATACATCCTTTATTGACTTTATATAGTCATTCATCATCATTGATTTTTTCCAATTTTATTGACACTCACATACTTCCCTTTGTTAGCAGCTTCCCAATACCCACATAAACTGTTTCACAACCTAAGATTTTCCACCTGCCCTTTTGTGGTCCTCCCTTTGAGGTAGGAGCTTAAATTCTACTTCCCAGAGAAAATAGACCACATGAGACCAAAACTCTCTCTGGTTCTCTGTTCACTGACCTGATCTCTCCACTATTTATACCCAACCTCCCTGCTGGTCTCCCATCATGGAGGTAGCCAGGTCCTTCACTAGTTGTCCAGATCCTATCCCTGGTTACTTCCGATACTTCTTTTGGGACATGTTCCCTGATCCTTAAAAGTACCTAGTGTTCTTCAGTAACTACTGGTTTTTCCTCCCTCTTCTTCTTCTCCCTTCTGCCCTTCTCTCCACTTTTCCTTCTTCCCTTCTTGTCCAAAATTTTGAAAGTACTGTGCACTACTTTCCTCTGTTTTTATACCCCTAAAATATATCTTATCCCTAGACACTCCCTTAAACCATTCTCCCAAGTGTTGACAAATAACTACTAATTCTCAAAACCATCAGATATAATTTTAGTTTCTCGTTTCTAGACTTCTATAGTGTAGTTGGACCAGCCTGTTAAGTTGTTGCTTCCTTTGGACTTCTGTAACACTTTGCATGTACCAATATTAATATGCTCTCTAGTAAACTGTAGTTATTTCCTTGCTGTTCTCTCACTAGTCTGTGATTATCTTCTAGGCAGTAATGTTATCTACTTATCTACACATCCTGTATGCTTACATGAATCAGTATGTTCCACATGTACCAATCTAATTCACTATGAATAATAATGTTCAATAAATCAGATATTGAACTATTTCTTCATTAAAATGTTTCTTTGGCTGTTTGACTTCAATTCCGATTTCAGAAAAAGTTAGTAGTTTTCACCTGTGCAAAAATTAATTTTAAATGCCTATAACTAAAACATTTTGAAGTAATAATGTTGGTGACAACCTCCAAACCTGTATGATCTCTTATTGTTGGCAAAGCACGCTTAAAAGCATTTCATCTGTCTATTATAACTGCCCTTCGAGGTAGAAAGTGCAGCCATGTAAAACCAAGGCCAGGAGCTGTGCAGTTGGATCACTGTCCTACAGAGCCTTGTGGAGATGACAAACAAAGCCGAACTCATCGGCTCCAGGAGCCAACCGTGTGCCCAGAGAATGGGATGCCTTTTGCTTTTCATGGAGACTCTATCGATTCACCAAGTACCACAATCTGCATTTCTAATGTGTCTGCCGGAAGTGGGGCATGTTTGCTAATATAGTTGCTCAGAGAAGGATACTATAGGACAGAGTGGCCCAGGGAAAATGGTTCACCTCAAATCTTTGTAAGTTATTTTCATTCAGAAACACACACACACACACACACTGACAACAAAAAAGAGCTGCTGAGATGGTCAAAGTACAGGTCATAGTGCTAAGGTGAACAGGAAGGGCTTTCTGGGAAAGTCCTTTGACATTCACTAGGCATCCCATGTACTTACCCAACTTGCTAACCAACAGGGTTATTTTCTCTGGTCTTTACTATAATCTATTTTCCAGAAGGTCCATGGCCAGAGTGCTCAGGCAGCTGCTACAGAACAGGATGGTGAATAAAAAAACATTGGGCTTTACCCAAGTGTCTGTCAGAAGACGAGTGGATTAAAAAGCTTTGGTACATATATACTATGGACTACTACTCAGCCATAAGAAATGATGACATCGGATCATTTATAACAGAATGGATGGACCTTGATAACATTATACGGAGTGAAATAAGTAAATCAGAAAAAAAGAAAAACTGAGAACAGCATGATTTCATACATAGATTGGACATAAAAGTGAGGCTATGAGACATGGACAAGAGAGTGGTGGTTACGGGGTGGGGGGAGGGAGGAAAGGGTGGGATAGGGAGGAGGGGAGGGACACAGGGAAAACCAGATAGAAGGTGACAGAGGACAATTTGATTTTGGGTGACGGGTATGCAACACAATTGAATGATAAGATAACCTGGAGATGTTTTCATTATACATATGTACCCTGATTTATTGGTGTCACCCCATTAAAATTATTAATAATAATAAAAAAATAAAGTCTTTTTATTTAAAAAAAAAAAAAACACTGGGCTTTAAAATAGGCCAGACTTGGTATGAGTGGGTCAGCTTCCCTAAGTAATAGATATGTGACCCTGAGCAAATTATTTACCTTCCATGAGCACTCAAATAAGGCCCACCTTCTAAAGTTACAGTTGACATTAAATGATGTAATTTATGTGAAAACATGTGGCATTGATGGGGGTGGGAGAGTTTAATTAGCATTGATCTTGCCCTTGAATAATGCAATGGTTACATTTGTTATGTATATTTAAAAAATCATCAAGCCTGGCCTGTGGTGTTGCAGTGGATGGAGCGTTGACCTGGAATGCTGAGGTTGCTGGTTTGAAATCCTGGGCTTGACCAGTTAAGTACATACCTCAAGCAAGGAACAACTAAAGTGAAGCAACTATGAGTTAATACTTCTCATTCCCCCCTCTCTGTAAAATCGATAAATAAAATCTTAAAAAAAATAATTCATCTAATTAGGTTTCTCATATTACTCTAGTTCATATATATCAGAATGCTAAATAATACTGTTGAAGTCTTGTGTTGCAAGGACAAATGGAACTGTGCTACAAAAAGAATCATTCAAGAGGTTTTAGTATGTCATTGTTTAACAGTCTAATTTAGATTATTACTACAATGAGAGTTTCTTTAACAGGCTCCTCTCCAACATAGTGCGGGCAGCATCTACTGCCATCATGCTCAGCAGGTGGGAAGACCTCAGAGAGCTTTCCCAAGGTCACACACCAGAATTAGAGTGACAGGCCTAGAGGTGTGTTTTGTTTTGTGGCTTTGTTTTGTTTCCCCAGCCAATAACCTGACTATATAGAATCCCAAATTACAGTAACCATTTTTAAAACCAAACATATATCCTAAAATTTTATACAATATAATCTCTAGTTGAAATATGTTGTCTTGAGTATGTTCCTAGGCCAGTACTTCTCTTATAACTGGAAATACCATCCAACGTCCTTCCAGTGATGAGTTGCAGCAGTTCATATATGGCTTAGAGACATTTTGGAGCTTCTGTGAAGAGGTGGGATGATGACATTGCGGGCCAAGCCAGTAATGAGCACTGATGCTTGTGGGATGTAATCAAGGGAGGGAATGCAAAGGAGAAGTATGGTTATTATTGAAAGGAAGAAAAGAAAATGAAAGAAAGACCTCTAGCCTGTGGCAAGTGGGAAACTGATTGACTTTCCTTCTTGGGTTCTTCCTCTCTGAGTACTGAACTATTATTTTTTCCCTTACTTGTCTCTTTTTCTCTGAATCTGGGTACCTCAGCATTAGTGGACGTAACTCAGTAATAGTCAGCTAAAAGGCGTGCAGGAATAAGGGGGTAGAAAGTGAAGAATTTAATAGAAGCCAAACATCCAAAATTCATAGCTAATCATTTTCACATGATAGAGAATATTTTCTTCCTTTTTTTCTTTTGTAGGAATTAGCTAAAACCTCCCTGGCTTGGACCACCCACTTAGCTTAATGAGGACATACCATGTCAGCAGTTTACAGTGAGTACTGTTCACTACAGCAGAGAGTCTGCTGGGACTGAAAATTACGTTTACTTTCCATAAGTTGTGGGCACACGGGTAGTACTGATGGCAACTTTTATTTTCTAGCATACCACTCTTTAATTCATTTTTAAAAATTAAAACAGAGATACAAATTTTATTTTCATCTTAAAATGACAAGATATTACTAAAATAAATTAAGGAGCCTACAGCTAGAGGCAATAGAAGACAGTAAAATAGAAAGCCAAGAGAAAAATTACATGTTTAATAGGATCAATGTTTCATCTAAAGAAAAGCCTTCTCTGTATTATATCTAAACTTGAACTTCTGCCTCAAACAAAGGCTGACTTTACATTGAGCCCCTGGGATTTGTGAACAAAATGAGTTTGCATAATTATGAGCTTTGTCTGAACTTTATTGTGTTTACAAATAAATTGTATTTGACTATATCAGGACTTCAGAGTCAAGCTGAAAGTTTGGTATTTGTATTCTAAAATTGGAGGAAGAGATGGGACATAAGCAAGGTCAGCAATGACCTGGAATCTCATTAGAAGACAAGCCAACACTGGCAGAATTTTTAGGTTGACTAAAATGAACAGAGCTTCCTTATCTTGCCTGAGATTTAATGCATTTCTGTCCATCAATGCATCACATAGTCATCAAACTCAACATCTCTCCCAACTGCTAAAATTCATTATATTTGCCAAAGTATCAATCCTGGAAAATGCAATTCTGGATGAGTTTCTATAGTTTCAATATATGAAGAGCAGAAAAACATAGAAGATGAAATTCTAAGAGGCAAGGTAAGGATTATCCTTTCATTAAAAAGGAGGCCACCTTCCCTTTTCTGGTTATGTATTCATTGAATCTGCTATTGGAAAAATTATGAAAATAAACACATACATGCATATGATATTGCTAATATATCCATTTAGATCTTGCTTTATTCCATAAAGGATTTTGATCAAAGAAAACTAAACAAAATGGGTTAGTAAATCACTTGAGCCCTTGGTCTATAGAGGAAGGAACCGAACTGTGACTTGCTAGATTAAAGCTTATGAGGAACCTGGAAAGGAAAGTCCAATAGAAAGATGTGGGGGCCTAGAAAAAGGAACAAGAAGCTTCCATGTGACCTGAGGTATGGCATCACCCTATTTTGTCTCTTGATCCAAGTTGCCCCTCAGTATCACAAGTGGAGTTTTTTTTTTTTTTATTAATTTTAATGGGGTGACATTAAACAAGTGGAGTTTTAATTAAAGTATTTAGGCATGTGGGCTTAGGATAAAAATGAAACTCTAAGCAACAAATAAGTAAAATAGTTCATCACCACCCACAATCACTGTCCCAAATCCTCCTTGGGCGCCCTGAGAGGAGCACACGGGGAGCGGCCTACACAGCGTGCTTTCGACTCTGTCCCCACTGGTTGCTCTCTGGGTACTGTAAAAAAAAAAGCATCATAAAAAGCATGTGTAGATATTTAAATAAAACGCCCTCCTAAACTTTATAAATATAGAATTAAAAATTCAGTTGTAACACGGCTTTGGTGTTTCTGGCATAAAATTATAGCATTTATATATATCAGATTGGATGAGTTGTTATGTATCTTTTAAGTAAGAAAAAAAGTTACAAACATCTGTCAGGCACACTATGTTATGTCGTTCTTTTTTGATCCCTGCATATAACCCCATGTCATCATGTCTCTAGAGAGTCATCTTAATTGCCACTAAATAAAATTTGAATTCCTAGAAAGCTGACTTGCATTTCCCTTTTTCCAACCACGCAAGAAGATCTGACCCCGAATTCCCAGGCTACCACTATACTCTCACAACTAGCCAGAATAAAAAATAAAAAAGAGCTATATAGTACTTATTTACCTAGTGAGGCAAACCCTTATCTTTATTTGGCTTGGCAGTAAAAAGGTCAAAAAGTGTAATAGAAAGAAACCTTCACAATAAAATCCTCCAGCAAATATTTCTAATGTAGCTTTAAACAATAAAAGCACATTCTTCCTACCACTTTTTTAGCAATCTAGGAGTAGTGTTCTATTAAGACAAGTAGTAAGACCACTTATTAACTTTTGTAACCAATAAACAATGAATTCATAATACTATTGCTCAATTACCAACACGCCAGCCCTCAGTCAGGAAGATGAGAGTTCAAGTGGGAACTTTGCATCAGACTTCTATTTGTTTGAATCATTCCGTCTGATAAACTTTGAAGACTACTCTAGATCCTCTGTATCTCAACTTCCCATCATTCTTGCTTCTCAGAAAGCAGAAGAGAAAAAGAAGCTGCACCTCTGTGTCCTGCATATCCAAAGGGTCCAGAACCTTCACAGAGATGAGCTAGAGTTCATAAAACCAAAGCACACACCTCGTTTAAAATGCTAATTCTTCCCTGGCATTGACAGGTCTTTTGGCAACTTCTGATCTGCCCCTTTGTAGAGGGGAAAAACCTGCATCCGAATGAGAAAAGGGAGTAAGAGAGTCTTTGGAGATGAAAAGGAGAACTTGGCAAATCCTTTCTTCTTAGCACACTAGTTCACGAGCATAGAATCTAATCCAATAGAGATTCTTACAGTAGGACAAAGGGAAAGAAGGCTTCCTGTCAACAAACACCCAGCATCTCTCACTGCGGTACAGAAGGTGAGGTTATAAATAAGAGAAATACTACAACTGGTGAAGTTGAGAACCATGCATAACATTAACTGGGTCACCTAGAAAAAACCACCACCTTCTTCTAGTTCAACGTCTTATTAAGGAATCTTTCTAAGGGTCCCAGGTAAGAATAGATTCACAGAGCACTCACACCCCACATTGGCTCAGTGTGGTCACAATAAATTGGTATGTCATGCAGTGAAATGCATGAAGGGTTTTCTAGCTTCAGGCACAAAAGAAAACCACCCGGACTCTCAACTTCTCTATATAGCTTTCAAACATGTATATTATAGATCTAGAGAAGCATGAATAAGCACATTTGCACTCTTTCAAAAACTATAGAGATGAATGGCTCATTTCTTTCCAGTTAAAGGTAGAGGTGAAGTAAATTTGACAAAATGAAAGGTGGCTATAAAGGTAAGCATTCAAAGAGCACATGTATCCTACCTACTGAAACATAAACTAATGGACCCAAATAACAGAGCTTACATAGAACAAAATCTGTTGCTTTACAGCAAGATATACTTTACATAAAATGAGAATGGTAATTTTTGCCCCAAACAAATCTTAATAGGTACAAAATTAACCTTGATTAAGGCATAAGGAATAGAAAAAAATATTTGATAAATGCCTACTACGTGCCAAGGTCTATTTCTAGGACCTTTTATCTTAGGGTTAAAGATTATTTATGTGATTGTATCTGTAAGAATAACAAGAACCTTGTTGCTGATGCCTGACCCTCACCATCAGGACCAGCAAGGCAATGGCACCCACCAAGTTGGGATCTCTGGTGATACACTTGGAAGTGGGCCACTGAGGTTTGCAGGCATGTCACCCAGACTCCCTCCCAAGCACACTGAAGAGTGGGAATGGTGACTCTGGACAGCAGAGAAAGAAGATACGCCACAGCTTCGATCCTGGATGTATCTGGTGTTGAGAGAATATGAGCACCTGCCCAGACTGATAGAGGATGTCACCCACCCTTCTCTGTTACTGATTTTTAGCAAACAACCTAAAATGTCTGTAATAAACCAGCAAGTGATTTTGGTGGAGCCTTAAGATATCAGAAAGCTTTCAATTGGCACATTGTCATAAAAGAAACTGGAAAACCCTCAAAAACCAGTATTCCAATCTTATTCTGAGGCCAGCCAAAAAATTTACTTGTGAAATATACTTTCAAAAACAGACACATTGCAGTATCCCAAACAAGCCATGTTAGTGGACTAAAAACCTTAAAATGTGCCTTTAACATGCATTCAAAAGTTTCTGTATGAGAGATCAAGCCCAGTCAACCCTAAAGGTCTGATAAAAACAATGTTAAATGAGTTTTCCCTTATAATACCCCAGCAACTAATTCCTATACACATTTAGTCATAAACTCTAATAAAAAATGGTACATGATGTCACATGTCCAGGGACTTTAATACATTGCATTGAACCTTAATAACATGAGCAAAATCAACGCACTATGAGCGTCTGAACACTTCATAATTCATGTTTTAGAATTCTATTGAATTAGTTCTATCTGGTAGAAATATTTCTTAAATAGTTTATATTACTTAAATATGAAGCATCAACACATCTTAGCACCATTTTAAAATTTAGTCAACACTCTAAGTTTTCCCCTAACCTTCTTTTAGAAATTCAGAAAGACCTAAGGCCAGGCAAATAGATATTAGATGTCAGAAATACGTGTGTGTGTGTGTGTGTGTGTGTGTGTGTGTGTGTGTGTGTGTGGCCTTCCCCAGGAAATTTTCAAATAGAAGAAAACAAGAGAGCTAAAAACAAGTTCCAAACCTCCCTTTTTCTTTTATTTATCAATTTAATAGCTGCCATTCGCAAAGTTGTTATGCTTCTTTTTCCTACATGAAATGTTAGCAATTGCAAATGTCCTCATACTTAACTTTTTATTTGGGGATGCTTTTATATTAACAACTAATTTGTTATTGCATAACCATTACTTTCTGAGACAACATTTGGTCTTAAACATGTTTTACTTTCCACCCTCACATGATACTAATACTCTTGTTCAACACAAATCTGCCTCTGGCACTTGTGATGGAATTTTATTATTAAGAGTGTACAAACTGAAGGGGATATTGGTTACTCACCATATCCAGGAATGCCTTCTAAAGGGGAAATTATTCACGTGCATCATGTTTGCAGATCTTCTCCCATCAATATTTTCCTGGTCTCCTATGTTACATGTAGTGATTTTCACAGGTGAATCCCAACTCTCCTGTTTGAGCAGCTATTATGGGCAATTATTGCAACAAGTATTGAATTCCAAAAAAATCCCCCCCAAAAAACAAATAGCAACAACAAAAGCCCTTCCAGGATTTGAAGAAAGAAACATCACAGAGCACTGCAGGTATGGTTCCATCCATTTAGGTTCCACTCATTAGTCAAAACACTAAAATAACCAGTTCAATCGTTTTCCTAAATGGTGGCAAAATATTGTCCTGGTAAAAATCCAACTGCCTAGAGTATAAATTAACGCATCCTCGCAGGAAGGACTCTGGAATGTGGAAAAAGAGGAGTCAAAAGACAGTTTCTTGCTATCCTTGTTAAAGAGGTGTTAGAAGGGAAACGGAAAACTTCAGGCTGCTTTGCCATGCTGTCCTTCCGAAATGAATACTGCTTTTTCTTCTTTCTTAGGCACATATTCATGTGTGGTCACTTGAACGCAGTGCTGCCTTCTGAGACGAGTCGGACAAAGACCTGGGCAGAGGGGCTAGAAACCATGTATAACCAAAACCAACTTCTTCCCCGAGTCTCAGAATTGCTGGTTTTCAACTGCAAGAGTAGGAAGGCAATGAGCAATTTCTGATTTGCAGGACAGGATTACCATGAGCTACCATCATGACTTCAGACGGTGCTGTGATGAGGAAATTCATTTCAGCTTCCTAACCCCATAATAAGGCTGTCTGCTCTCTTTAAGTAAAATGACTAAGCTATTGATCCTTTTACTGCAGAAACCCCTTTCTTTAATTTGTTGTTCTCAAGACCATGTGCGGGCTTTTCATATTTTGTCTTGGAAAGAAAATGAATTTTCACAGCTGCGAGTCAGACGTTGTCTAAGAATTTCTTCCCCGCTGTCTCTCTTCTCTCTCTCTCTCCTCTCTCTTTTACCCCCAATTCAATTCCCCAATAGGTGTCATTTACTCTGATGCACTGGCATCTTCTGAAAGATTCTCATGCCCAAGCCATACAGACCTTGCATGCTTTTAAAACACAATGGCAACAGGCTCCTGCTGGGGTCCCCCAGCGCCGATTTTCTAGCAGAAGCTTTGGAGTCGTCACAGCCGCCTTGTCTGCCCAGGGCTGTGGCGCCCGGCACTGAGCAGCTTAGGACACTTGCAGGCTCCGTGGTACTGTACATTAACTCTGCAGCAGCCCTGCCGGCTGCAGAGACTGCTGCCTGACAAGGGATGTGCTGGCGTCAAGGGGGCCCTCTAGGTGGGTTCCCAGACACTGCAGCAAGCACTGCTCGCCTCCTAGCAGGAGCCAGCCAAAGGGGTTAAAGGAAAAGCTCGTCCCGAAAGCGCAGATTTCCTTCAGTAAGTAATTACCAGGCAAGACAAGCAAAGCAGTTAAAAAAGAAAAAAAAAAGGAAAACTGTAAATAAGCTCACAGAGACACGACACCTTGAACAAATATATATTATGGAGGGAGGGTTTTTGTTTGCTTTTGTTTTTCCTTTCTTACTCAATGAAAGGAAGGAAATAAAAGAAGTCAGAGAGAACTGGCAGATGACAGGGTTTGGTCACTTTGACTCATTTTTTTCCCTTAAACAAATATACTGGGGTGAGGATATCTTACGAACTTGATGATTTGTAGCCCTTCAGCTACAGATGACCACACAGTAATTTTTGGACAGGAAATCCTGTGGAAGCCAATTGTGCGGAAGTCAGTAACACTTCAGTTGCAATTGCGCATGCCAGAAAGCTGCTTGTTAGGCGAGGGGTGTGTAGCTTTAAGGAGTGTAGAGATAAAGCATTGCAATGCCTACTGTTGATGTTTGGCTTTTGCTCAAGCTTGCCTCTTTGTTACAAAAATTCTATTCAACAATACCCTGAAAGCACCCCAACATTGTTGATGCCATTTTGGAGCAAGAATAGTAAACTCTTGTAATAGTAGTTTGGCACTTAAATGGTGTTTGTTGGAAATCAGTAGGGAAATGGACTTTATACAGTAGCAGTGTACTCAATATTAATGTATCACTTTTAACTTAGGTATTTAAATAGTCTGCCATGCAACTGCTTAATATTAAATGGAATACTGGCAACATTTAATACACCATGCTATTATAGTCAGTTAGAATTTCTCCAGTGAGGGCCTGTCATGGTAGAAAATATTACCCAGAGGTGGGGGTAGGGTGGAGGTGTATTTCCCATAAAATTCAAAACCAGGTATAAAGAAATTCAGTCTTGAAAACCACCATAATTTGGGGAGCTTTTATTTTAATCAAATGACGATACTGATAGAAGGATTTCTGGGAGAAGGAAAAATTGAGTGATTCCTTTAAAAGCACTTGGAACTTGCAGGTTCGAAAGGATGGTACCACAGCTTAAAAAGAACCTGAGAATGTTTGCTCGGATTTCATGTAGCCTAGCCAGTGTTCTTATGACCTTCTCTTACCAAAGGGAATAAATCTCTCCCATGAGGACATTTGTGATCTGAACCAGAAAACTTCAGTCTGAATTGGGTGTAATAAGCTTTGAGTGGTTTGAATCAAGCATCACAGAGTAATTCAAAATTTGATATTATATTTAAATGTTATTTAAGGGCAAAGGACACTTAAAATGTCATGAATCCTGTTATGTGCCTTACATTATTATCTCATTTAATTCTCATAACACTATTGAGGTAAGGACTGTTATTAGATTTGTTTTACAGATGAGGAATTTGAGACATGCAGAGATTAAGTAGCTTGTCCAAGGTCAAACATCTAGTAAGAGTCATGATTTGAACAAAGAGAGTCTGGCTCCAGAACCTGCATACATTACCACTTTATTATAGTCCCTCCATAATAATAACACTTTCTTGCATTAGTGTTGTACTTTCTAAAAATTATCTTTACAGGTATTATTATTATTTTTTGGCCTCACAGAATCATGCTGAGGAGAATATGACACTCACTATGACAATTTTTAAAATAAATCTCCAAAAAGATAGTATTTGTTCATCATTATGCATCATGTTAGCATCCTGTAGATCTAGAAGAGAATTCAGATTATTTTACAGGTTAGTGATGATGATGAATGCTGATATGGTAATGATGTACCATATCATCTCAAAACCAGTACTTAATTCTTATACTATGTAAAAGAGAAGGTTTCCAAGGAAAGTACCAAATACAAATAATAAAAAATCAGTTAGAAATTTATCTTCTCTTACAATAAACTTCATTTACTTGAAATTTCTTTAGATTTTTAGTCCATTCTACTCCTCTCTGTTCATATGCCAGTGTGATACCCATAGGCAATATAACACCAAGAGTACCTCTGAATTTTTCTCAGTTACCACAGAGTTCAACATACAACACCTGTCAGCTATGTTTCCATAAGCAAAGCACTTCATAAATACAAAACAGAAGTGATTTAGTCATTAAACTACTAAAGAAGATGTAAAGTTAAAATATATTTAAACTATGAGGAAATTTCAACTGAATATTTTTAAAATGAACATTTCTTGGCTTTCTATTTCCCTTTTTATACACTGCTCACAAAAACTAGGGGATCAGGGAATGTGCAGATAGTCCAGTAGTTTCAGCCTTTTGTATAGCGCATTTTCACCAATGAAACAAAAGTCGGTTTTGCATCTCATTTGCATAATAAAAAAACTTTCTTTGACTTGTCATTTGTTTTTTTAATGTTCTTGTTTAATAAAAAAAATCAAATGTTTCTTTTTTATTGCTTCATATTCACTTTGAAATATCCTGGAATTTTTGTGAGCAGTAATATGCAACCATCTCGAGTGTGGTACAACAAATTAGAATGAAAGGACACACAACTGAGAAACTATGATAAATAGCAGAAAAGCCAAATTTCTGCTTGAGGGATAACAAAGAAAAATGCAATTTATTTCATAGTTCAGTGAACCAAGACCACACATCAATAAACCATCCTAAATTGAGCTTTTTGAAAACTGAAGGCAACATATATAAAAGAATGGGCTTACTTAGAGAATAGAAATAGCTTATTTATAGCATTTTTATTTTATGTACATTAGAAGCAGGGTCTTCAGATTTATGAAAACCATCTTACAAACTAATACTTCACCAGACTTATTATTTTACAAATGTATGGTCTTCAAGAAACAACATCTGGGCAGAAGTAATAGATTTGTAATTTAAAAACAAGTTCTTAAAGATTAAAAATGTTGATGGACTAGAATATTACAAATCTTTTTTTTTCTACTAAAAAGGTAATCATCCTTTCAGGGAACTTCTAAGAAATATTAGGAATAAAAATGAAAGATTACTTATGGCTGATCCCAGCCCCATAATTTCAATCAATAAATTATTAGCAGGGTACCACAGATTGGCATAAAGTTGGTGAGGCTGCTATATCCATTAGATAGTCTCAGCTCCACTAGCATAAAGACTGTATTTGTGACTCTTTTTAAAAGTTTTAATCCCATAGCCTGCACAAAAGTAATGGGTCTCTTAGGGATATACTCAGTTTAACCATCCTCATATGAGACTTATATAAGAAAAACAAATAGAATATCAATTTATTAATAAAGTGAAAACTACAAACTCAAAGGTAACTGTAATACTCAAATCAACATTTCTTTTTTTATTAATTTTTTTAATTTTTTTCGCCTTTTCTCAAGTGAGAGGAGGGGAGATAGAGAGACAGACTCTTACATGAGACCTGACAGTGATCCACTCAGCAACCCCTGCCCGAGGCTATGCTTGCAACCCAGCTACTTTTAGCGCCTGACCCAAAGGCTCCATAGAGCCATCCTCAGGCCCCCGCCCACCTCCCTGAGAATGTGCTAGAACCAATTGAGCCATGGCTGCACGAGGGGATTAGACAGAGACACACTGAGAGAGAGAGAGAGAACTGGGAGGGGGAGAGAGAGAGAGAGAGAGAACTGGGAGGGGGGAGAGAGAGGGAAGAGGAGGTGGAAAAGTGGAGAAACAGATGTTCACTTTTCCTGTGTGCCTTGACCAGGAATCGAACCCGGGACATCCATATGCCAGGCCGCTGATGCTCTACCACTGAGGCTACTGGCCAAGGCCAAATCAACATTCCTTCCTTCCTTCCTTCCTTCCTTCCTTCCTTCCTTCCTTCCTTCCTTCCTTCCTCCCTCCCTCCCTCCCTCCCTTCCTTCCTTCCTTCCTTCCTTCCTTCCTTCCTTCCTTGAGACAGAAAGAGGAATAGATAGGGACAGACAGACAGAAACAGAGAGAGATGAGAAGCATCAATCATCAGTTTTTCATTGCGACACCTTAGTTGTTCATTGATTGCTTTCTCATATATGCCTTGACCGCGGGCCTTCAGCAGACCTAGTAACCCGTTGCTCGGGGCAGTGACCTTGTGTCCAAGCTGGTTAGCTTTGCTCAAACCAGATGAGCCTGCGCTCAAGCTGGCGACCTCGGGGTCTCAGACCCACGTCCCCCGCATCCCAGTCGACACTCTATCCACTGTGCCACCTTCTGGTCAGGCCAAATCAACACTTCAATGAAATATTATTCATATTAACTGTACTTGGAATCAGGAAGTGTTAACTAGTTAGTGTCCCATCCCTTTTCAATAGATAGTCTTTTTCTGTCATAGCTAGTAGACTATGTTTGTAAAGATGATGGTTTTCAAACTACGTTCCTGGGAGCCCTTGGTTTTGCAAAGTTGTCCAGGACAGCTGCAGGGTAAAGGAAAAGCCAAGTAACTTGTGTTGTTTCAGAGCCCCTCTACTTTTACCTGTTTTATTTCAAGGTTTGGTTTTAAAAAAGCAGTTTGGTCCTTAAGAAAATATTTACAAAAATATAAATATGTAGGAATATGAAGTTAACACTTCCTAAATTAATTCTTATCTTTGTATTGTAAGTTTCAAGACTCTATTCTTTTTAAACTCCTTCAATATACATACTCCCTAAACAATGACTAAAATACAAATGATTGAGTTATAGTTTTATGCTAATACATGCGTAACAGCACAATGAAGGCACACCTTATTCTCTGAACTTGGGCGTTTCCTAAACTCTTATCACTTACTGATATGGAGGGTGTAATAACTTAACTCCTAGATTCCCAGATGTAAGGCCAGGAGTCGCCATTGTGGCCATTCACACGCAGGTTCGCATTTGATTCAGACAGTAGGTAATGAAACAATGGAGACAAGAACTGGTGAGCCATCAGCTTTAATCCTAGCTTGCACCCGGCAGGCAAGTAAAAACACACACTGGGCTCCAAAACCCACTAATTCAGTGCTCACAAAGCTACTGACTTATCTGAGTTTCCTAGAATCAAAACTTTCTAGCTCACCAGACTTATTCACCTTTGTTCCCCATTTCCTTCGCCAGCACAAACTCTGCACAAACTGGCTTCTTCCTCAGCACTCCGCCATCTTGGCTGCTTCTCCTCTACTCCACATGGCCTTAATCTGCTCTCCTTTCTAATGCTAACCTCAGGATCTGAGAGTGAGCAAGCTCCTGGTCTGTCCCACTTTATAGTGTAGAAATCCAAACCCTTAATCCAATCTATAGACAAGAAAGTCTCTGATACAAAGTCACCCATCTGAGGCATAATGGGATTCCTCAGGAGAGTGCACCAACCCACATCATCCAATCAGTCAAGGGTATGGGGGAAAGCTTACTCTTAAAACTAAGCCTTAGGCTATTACGACCCGGCCTGCTTACGGCCTGTCCCCCATGCCCATCCCAAGCATAAGGGCAAATAATATCACCTAGGTGATGGGCTTCCATGTGGGTAGCACCATCTTTAACAAAGTGAGCATAATATATTTTATCTGCCCAACACCAAAGTTCCATTTTTATTTTTATTTATTTAAATTTTTATTTATTTATTTATTCATTTTAGAGAGGAGGGAGAGTGAAAGAAAGTGAGAGAGAGAGAGAAAGGTGGGGGAGCAGGAAGCATCAACTCCCATATGTGCCTTGACCAGGTAACTGCAGGGTTTCGATCCGGCGACCTCAGCATTCCAGGTCGACGCTTTATCCACTGCGCCACCACACATCAGGCTCCATTTTTATTTTTAAAGTAAATTTTAGTTTACTTTTACTTATAGAAAAAGAATTTCAGAAAACTAATATGTAAAAGATTGCTGCAGTAGCTCTATTCATTTCAGATTAAAGAAATTCTCTGACTGAAGTATTATAAAAGATCTATCATTACATGATCATAAAAAGGTTCAGTGTAGCAACAAATTACTACAATTTCAAAACTTATCTGCCTAAAATTGTTTTAGACAGCAAAAATTGCCAGAAGTACATGAAGAAGATCTCAAATCGCCATCATAAGATGTGCCAGTGGATGGGGAAGAGTTCAGAATATCTTTGTCAAACAAGAAACAAGACAAATCAAAAACAACAAAAAACCCTAATAACAATTATAGCCAGATAAGAATTTGAACAACATAACAAACAAGCTTGACTTACTGGACATATCTACAATGGATCCAATAATTAGAAGATTTGCATTATTCTAAAGGACAAATGGAGTACATACAAAAAGTAATATAAAGCATATCTTCACATTTTACAGAAATATCATTTAAATCACATTCTCTAAACACAAGACAATGAAATAATGAAAAAGATAAAAATCCCTATATTAGGAAATTAAAGTAAAACTTCTGTAAATGGGTCAAAGAAGATATAGTGGAAAATTAAAAATGTTTACAAATGAATAATATAAATACCATATTTGAAAAACTATAGCAATGCAGAAAAAGCAGTAATTTATGAAAATTTAAAGAATCAGATCCTGATTTTAGAAAAAGAATAAACAGTAAAATTTAAGTGTACACCTAAGATGTTAGTAAGAAAACAAACAGAAAGAAGGAAACAATGACAAGAAGAGCAAAAACAAATTCAATATAAAAAAAGAGGGTAACAAAGAAATGCTACCCTAAGAGGTATCTGATTATCTAAATCTGTGGCTCTCAAACTTCACCATGCAACCAGATCATATGGAGAGTGTTGGGCAGATAAAATATATTATGCTCACTTTGTTAAAGATGGCGCTGCCTAAGTGCAAGTTTTAAGAGTAAGCTTTTCCCCACACCCTTGACTGATGGGATGATGTGGGGTGGTGCACTCTCAGGAGGAATCCTCCCATTATGCCTCAGATGAGTGACTTTGTATCAGATACTTCCTTGTTTGTAGATTGGATTAAAGGTTTGGATTTCTACAGTATAATGTGGGGCAGGCCAGGAGCTTGCTCTCTTGGTTCCTGAGGTTAGTATTAGAGAGAGAGCAGATTAAGGCCACATGGAGTAGAGAAGAAGCAGCCAGGATGGCAGAGTGCTGAGGAAGAAGCCAGTTTGAGCAGAGTTTGTGCTAGAGAAGGAGATGTGAAACAGAGTTCAATAAGTCTGGTGAGCTAGAAAGCTTTGATTCTAGGAAACTCGGATAAGTCAGTAGCTTTGTGAGCACTGAATGAGTGGGTTTTGGAGCCGGTGTGTGTTTTTACTTGCCCGCCAGGTGCAAGCTAGAATGAAAGCTGATGGCTCACCAGTTCTTGGCTCCATTGTTTCATTACCGACTGTCTGAATATAATGCAAACCTGCATGAACCAGGCAGGCTTTACAGAGAGGGTTTGTTAAAACACGAGTCATTCAGAACCATCCCTAAAGTTTCTGATTCAGTGGGTCTAGAACAGAGCCAAGATTTTGCATTTCTTGTAAATCCCATGTGGTGCTGATGCTGCTGGTCCAAGGATCAAACTTCAGAACCACTGATCTAAGTTAAGCTACATCTATTTTTCTTTCACCATCACATTTTGCTATAACCAATAGCTTATATCAATGATTGCCTCTGAAATAACTTAAATGACATACACTTTAAAACTCCAGATTTATTTATGAAATGAAAAGGACCTATAATGTAATCTCTTATTAATTTTTTTATGAATACTAAGGATCATTTCAAATATTTTAGTATAGTGTCCCAATCTTTTGTGAGGCTGGATAACTTCTATCTCTTAGTTGTCCAATGAAAATGGTTTTGTATAAATATACTTACATACATGAATACCTCATGTATGTACAAGTATATACTTTTTAAACCTCATACTTTTTAAAGTAACATATGGTTTAAAACACATTTTCTATATTAGTTGTAGAAATATGTTCTATCTAAGGAAATAGACACTATGGGCACTTCGATATCTTAGTGAATATGACTTTTTCCTGAAAACCTAACAAAGCAATATATAAAAATTTTTCCAATAAAAAACAAAATTTATGTGTGCTTTTTTCAATATGTATGTGTATTATAGGTAAATATACATAATTTTTGTTCTTTGAATTCTATAAATCATCAATAAATAGGTGAGAATGGCATTCTAATATGTAGAATAAGACCCAGGACAACTGCATACCTCCAGGTAGGAAAAGAACATTCACTTTCAAATTCCCTCTCCCACTCTTACAGAAAACTTGTTCCTTTGAAAGGAACAGTGTCTTCTGTGTATTTATAACACCAAAAACAATGTTGGCACTTAGTAAGTGTTAACTAATGACCATGTTGATAGTGATGACTTCCCACTTCTGGCAAGCTCTAGCAAAATCTGAAGGCACGCTCTTCAGCACATTTATAACTGAAATAAGAAGAGCTCTTCATGAAGCCATGGTTTCAACTGCTAAGAGTCAGGGAACTGCATCATGTTTCTGCAAGTTGCTAGTACATCAATTTCTACATATTCTTATAACCAAGGATACAACCATCAGGTGAAAAGTGAAAAAGAGGCCCTGGCTAGTTTGCCCAGTGGACAGAGCATTGTTCCTGAGGGCTGAGGTTGTGGGTTCAATCCCAGGTCAAGGCACATATGAGAAGCAACCAGTGAGTGCACAACTATCTGGAATGAGTTGATGCTTCTCTCTTTCCTTTTTCCTTTTTTCCTCTCAAATCAGTGGGGAAAAAATAATTTTAAAGTAGAAAAGGTATTTATTAAATACCTATTTTGATCACCTAAAACCAGCAGATGTTTTGTTGGAAATTGTTATGATTTAACAAATATAACAAGTAATTTTGGATCATACAGCCTAAGCTTAAATCTTACTTTAAATAATAAATAAATGCATTTACAGATAAGAATTCTCATACCATGAAATGCAATGCATTTCATAATTGAGATAATTTAGAACACTTGCTAAATGCCACTTTTAATATTTTTGAAAGTAGAAATGCTAGAATGCCTAATGATAAACTACAAAAAAGGCACTTAATAGCCCTGACCAGAGAGCTGAGCGTCGTCCTGAAGCACAGAGGTTGCCTGTTCAATCCCTGGTCAGGACATACACAGGAACAGATCGATGTTTCTGTCTCTCTTCCTCTCTCACTAAAATCAATCAATAATATTTTTTAAAGGCACTTAATAATTATTTAAAAATCAAATGCAGAAAAAATCCACAGTAAGTTTGACGAAAAAGCTGAATTTACATTGTGAGTCATTAATTTCAGGTTCTACCATTTTTATATAATTTTGAACAACTCAATAAACCTCTCTGAGACTCAATTCCCTTATCTATAACATAAAAATAATAACAAATTCATAGGTTATTATAAATTTTAACTTATTGAGAAAAACAGAAAAAATACTTCATAATATAAAGAGAGTTCTTTAAATGTTGTTCACGTAAACTTAAAATTCACTCATTAGAAAATGTAATAAAATATAGAATTTTTTTTTTTACTAGGTAGGCAATTTACTTAAATTAAAATTGGAAAAAAATTAAAAAAAATAAAAACAATGAGGTTATGTTGAAAGTCTCTTCTTAAGTGGAATTATATTTAATTTTTAATTTGAACTTTTCTAAAGGTTTTGCATCATATTTGTTTCAGAAACTCACAGGGGTCAAAATATTTATCACATAATAAAGTAAGGCCCAGCTCTTCAGAACACACCTATATATATGAAATATTATAGATTCTTAAGAATGACTTGAAAAATACCTAAAATATTGGTGAGTAAAAAAAAAAAAGCCCTCAGGTTTGCAGAATAATATCTTCAATATAAATTCATCAATTTAAATATTTATGTGTATATGAACCCATATTTTACCAATGTAGAGGAAGGAACCAGAAGGATATATACCGATCTATTGACAAGTTTATTACCTTTGAGATAAGAAAGTAAAATTGTGCCTCATTGAAAAAAGAACTTTTACCTTTTACATTACATCTTTATGAATTGATTAATCTCCTCAATGACAATATTCCGTGTATACATGCCTAATTAACAAAATGAAATGTCTGGTCACACATCTTGATCAAGTATGTATCTGCAAACATGTAGATTTTATAACTCTTTAACTTTGATCCATTTATATGTTTGCTGGCATTTATTTATTTTTTTTTATAAAACTTCAGGCAGTTACATGTCTACTGTAGTAGTAGTATATAGTGTATATATTTTCTGGTCTAGGCAAATCAAGAATTTATGTTTATCTACTGTTAAATTAGATAAGATGAATAGTTTACATTATATCTTCAATCTAATTTATTGGTTCTTTCATATTATGGCAACAGATCACCTTAAGTCCTGGGTTTTAGTGTTTTTTTAAAATTATAATTGGGTGGAGGAGTGTATTTCATAGTCATTTTAATAGAATACTTTGAAGAGGCTGCATCAAAATCTACAAATCAGATGCCATTTAAAATCTAAAGGCCTCCATGACTGCTTTCAGTATAAATACATATGCATACTCACATAACATTGACAGTTAACAGAATAAGTAAAAGCAAATATGACTGCGATATTTATAAATAATATATAATTGTAATACAGGTATTACATACACATGAATTTCAACATTTTATATTTACTTTATGGAGACATTGCTATTCCTTTTTGAAACAGAAGGCTAAATACTAGGCTTAGAGGCCCTGGCTAGCGAGCCCTGTTGGTTAGAGCCTCGTCCTGAAACATAAAGGTTGTGGGTTCCATCCCTGGTCAGGGCATATAGGGAAAGTGACTGATGAATACACAACTAAGTGGAACAACAAATAATGCTTCTCTCTCTCTCTCTCTAAAAATCAATCAATTAAAGAAATAAAAAAGAGACTATCCTTTGAATGTAAACTGGGACTTTTTGGTTTGTTTGCCCCTGCTTCACCCCTAGTTCTGAGAATAGTGTCTAGTGCACAGTAAGGGATCACTGAAATATTTGTTGAGTCAATGGTTATTATAAATAAGTACATCTTTATACCAAACATAATAATTTATGTTTGCCTATAGTTCCTTCTAAAGGGCTTGCCTTCCTTACACCCTAACTTTGTAAAACCTGATTGGAATGGGTACAAAAACTTGACCAACTGCCACCAGATTCATTCACTGCGTAGCAAATATTCCTATTCTACCTTTGGACTGTGAATGGTCACAGGAATAACACAGACTCCAATCAGTTCAGGTGGGCTTAAACCACAAGGCCATGTAGCTTAGGGGCTGAAGTTGCCATTTTGGGCCATGTGCAAACTGATATCTCAGGAAAATTTGGCAATTACCGAAAGAAGCCGGCAAAGAGTACAGAGACAAGCAGAAATGGGTAACTAGATGGACACAAAAAGAGTAGTTGCCGCAATTCCCAATTTTTACAAATCCAACAAGGCTCAGTTATAGGTTTTGTTTCTGTGAATTTCTGTAACATTACAGTAAGAATACTCCCTCTTTTTTTATAGAAGGTCATCCGAGTTCATTTCTTTTCCTTGCAATCAAAATCTTCACTAGACAAGTCACATATAATAATTTATTTTGCTATTCATAAATTCCTTTCTTTCCTCCAAAAATAACACAATTTAAAATTAATGGTACATTGTTAATACTGAATAGCCATGGTGAATCAGCATGACATTGAGCTAGCAGTTATTTGATCAAGAGGCCTAAGTTAAAGCGCACGTGTGCACGCACACACAGAAACTAACAATTAATGTATCTACATCTGATCTACATCTGGAGGTTCAAGAGAGAGCATTTTTTTTCTCTGACTAATATCTATTACACTTACAGTCAAAATATTAGCTTCTTATACTTCTCAAACTCCTTTAATCACTTTCTTCATTAAATGTTAATTTGCTTTAGATAAGAAGGCAAAAGACAGTAAAAGAGAGAGATTAAGAAAGGTGGGGAAATATTGTTATTTTTATCAGCTTTATAAAGAAAGTTTATTCCTTGAAATGTGCAATTCTTTCTTCAGGGAGAAGAAAGGACATTCATATGATTACTTCAAAATAATCACTTAAACATTTAAAAGTTTTAATTTAGCCTGAGCAGGTAGGTGGTGGCACAGTGGATAGAGCATTGGACTGGGATGCGGAAGACCCAGGTTCAAAGCCCCAAAGTTGCCGGCATGAGTGCAGGCCCATCCGACTTGAGTGTGGGCTCACGAGCTTGAGTGCAGGGTTGCTGGCTTGAGCAACATGACCTTATGGTTTCTGGCATGAACCCAAGGTCACTGGCTTGATCCCAAGGTCGATGGCTTAAGTAAGGGGTCACTTGCTCTGCTGTAGCACCCCCACCCCTACCCCCACCAAGGCACATACGAGAAAGCAATCAATGAACTGCTAAGGAGACTAAGGAGCCACACCAAAGAACTGATGCTTCTCATCTTTCTCCCTTCCTGTCTGTCTGTCCCTACTAGAACTCTCTCTGTTTCTGTCAAATTAAAATAAATAAAATAAAATAATAAAATAAAGTTTTTATTAAAAACTTTTTTTCTTTAAATTTATCTACTTACTTATTTATTTTTTTGTGCTGGGATGGGGGGTGCTACCATAGAGCAAGTGACCCCTTGCTTAAGCCAGTGACCATGGGCTCAAGCCAGAGACCATGGGGTAATGTTTATGATCAAGCCAGCAACCCCATGATCAAGCTGGTGGACTCATGCTCAAGCCGGATGAGCCTGTGCTCAAGGTGGTGACCTCAGGGTTTTGAATCTGAGTCCTCCACATCCCAGTCCGACGCTCTATCCACTGCATTACTACCTGGTCAGGCTAAATATTTAAAAGTTTTATAATGTATTAAAACCAGAGCTCAATATTTTAAAATAATAGTTTTAAATTAATTTTGATATACTTAAGTAAAACATTCCTTACATTTGAGGGCAAAATTAATTCAAGGCTAATTTTAAATCCTAGTTGCCTATAACAGAGAGATATTCTCTCCTTCACCTAGGTTTTTATATCCTCTGCTCTGATGTTTTTAATGTTCTGATGTATAAACGAATCCATATGCTGAACACTTGAGACTGTCAACTAGCATGCGTTTTCTCTATAATTGGCATATTCTGTCCCTAAAAGTATCACTATAGACCATACTCATTTAATAGATACAAATGGGCAAAATAAAACAACACATGTCCCAAACTCAGTGAGACAGGAAAATATTACTATGAAATTTAATTTCCTAGCTATTTATATTATACTGTATTTACCCAGGGATCATATTATAAGGGGGAAAGAATTCAGTGTGGAATATACCATAATTTCAGCTGTTCTTAGTTCCAAGGTTTGCAAAATGGATGAATATACAAAAGAACTTCAAAATTTTCCACAAAATAAAGTAACAAAGCTGATCAAATAGTAATTTTGCTTGTAGGGTTTCTTCGCTCTTCTCCTGACCCCTCCATTTTAAATTGGTGATGGGACAGGGTTCAGAGTAAAACTAAACAGCAGAGTGTGGGCAGATGAGCATCTGGGCTTGTGTTGTCAGCCTCAGCAAGCTTCCTTGATTTTTCTGCAAAGCCTACCTCCTTTTTTAAAAGAATGGAAATTATACAGGACGCAGGAACAAAGCTAACAAAAATTAGACATTTCTCACCTTTCTTCTTCCCCCAGTAACTGCCCGCTGAGTACAGGCACAGGCCATTTGAGATGAGGCTACCACTGTGTGTCCTATTGGGGGCTGAGTAGTTTTGTTCTGGAAATAGAAGGGTCAACTTGCAGCTCTGAATCCCTGGTGGCCAATGAGCAGATGACAGTCCTAACCTCTCAGTTCAAAGGCAACTGAAGGGAGGAGGGGTGAAGAAAGACAAGGGAAAGTGAAAGACAGTGGAGTGCGATAGAGGAGCACTGCCATGAATACTAACTTCTCCAATTCCCTTAGTTTCTGCAATGACTTACTGCTTTCCACTCCTAAATGCAGATCTACTCTGAAAGCCTTCCACCAGAGCACAGGTATTTTAAAAATCAGATCATTGGCATCCCTGGCCAGATGGCAGAGTGTCTTACTGTCATATGGATATCTCAGGTTTGATTCCTGGTCAGGCGACTATCTGCTTCACCTCCCTTACCCCCATCTCTCTCCCTCTATCTTCCCATCCTGCAGCCATAGCTTGAATGGTTCAAATGGGGTTGGCCCCACATGCTGAGGAAGGTTTCCTGGCCTTAATCTCAGGCATTCAAATAGCTTGGTTGCTGAGCAATGGAGCTGTGGCCCAGCCAGGCAGAGCATCACCTGGTAGGGGCTTGCTAGGTGGATCCCAGTAGGGGCGCATGCTGGAGTCTGTCTCTGCCTCTCCACCTCTCACTTAATAAAAAATAAAAAAGATAAAGAAAGAACATTTGCTAGAAGGCGTAAATAATTTTCCTCTTAAATTTTAGAGAAATAAAGGAGAAACATGCAAGGAACGAAATGTGACATGGTACTGTCAGGATAGTTTTAAAAAATATTTGAAAAACGGTATTGATATTATAACAAAGCCACTGAAAGGAAGGACATGTGCTATGTAGTTAAAACACATTATATTTTGGTTTCTTACTACCCAGTTAAGTTTTATTTATGAAAAATGTCTTGTGACTTTTCTGGGCACTTTTTAGGCAACAGAGAGCTTTCCATTCACTTTAAACCATCAATTCAGAGTCTACTCAGAAATTAAAATGTCCAACCCAAACTGTATTTCAAAACTCCAAAGCTGATTTAACTCACATCTCCCTGCTCCCAGCAGGGCCCACAACAAAGTAGCTGCTTTTAAGGGGATAGTGGGCAGGGCAGGGGCAAGGTTGATGTTCTCCCTTCCTTTCTGTTCTCACTTGCCAGCCGCTGGTACTGACTACTCTGGAGTGGAGAACATGGAAAGAGACTATGAAACAGAGGGAGATTTTTCCTCTTGAATTGGCATTGTCATGAGATGGCACCTTGCATTCCTGGCAGATGTTGAAAGCTTCCTCTTTGTCTCTTGGGCACTTTTGTAGGTTCATCAGCTGCATCCCTGCTGGGATCACTGGCTGCAACTCCTATGACTCAGGCTTTGTTTACAAAGTACTGCTGGTTAATCAGCCTGCCCCCCCCCCCCAAGTAAGCTTCTGGTTTTCTGGTGGCCAAATCCCTGCAAACTTGCTTTTGGAGTCCAAGTGCCTTTTCCAGATGGTCCTCTTGGGAAGGACATAGGTGGTTCAAGCCCAGCTGTCTCTCTAGTGTGGTATACATCTGGTTCATGGGGGAAAACACCATCCTCAAAGCCTCCTTCTCTTGGCTTAGTGTGAATGAAATGAGTGCCGCCCCCTTTGAGGCAGGGCAAAGTAGGACTCACAGCACTACCCAGTTTTCTTTCTTAAAAGCAAAAAGAAAAATCAAACACTTTTTCATAAACTACTATTCCTTTTTCCTCTGAACTCTGTTATAATCTTTATCTGAGGTAAAGGCACCTGTGTGAAGAGCTCAAAAGTTATTAACCCTTTGAGTAGTACGAATGTTCATGTACGTCCTGGTGCCTTCTGACCATCTAGAGTATGATCGATTTATTTTAAAAATGTGTAAGGCAACATTAAAAAAAGGCAAATGTATGTTCTTCTTGTTTCCATAAATTGGTTATCAAACAAACATGATTTTAAGTTAATAAAACTGTAACTGTAACTAATTTCATTTTTTGAAAAAAAAAACACCTCACTCCTGGGGGTCACCAATCATGAGAAAAACTCACTACTTAAAGGGTTAGACGGATGCTTGGCTCTGTGTTCTTGAAAATTGGAATGTAGGACTGACACTATACCTTGGGAAGCAGCTTCTATTGTATCTCACTGCCTTTACTGAACCTTCAGTTTTAACATTTGTTAAAATCTGATTAACATCATGGTTCCTTTATCATTCTTGGTTATACTCAATATCTACCCTCTCTTCTTTCTAATTGGTAGGTACCCAATTATTTTTTCAGAGAGCTACATTTTTTATTTTTTGAGATCTTCTTTTTGGAGCAACTAAGTACTCAGAGAAGATGACTTCATATCAATCTTATGGGTAAATCCTGAACAGTCTAATCCCATTTCTTGGCCAGTAATTCATTTATGTCTTAAATACCAACCCTAGAGATATGAAGGTAAGTTGGCTGAGATGATTTCTGAAAGAAGGGTTTTGTAAAAAGAGAAACACAAAAAAGGGTTTCATTTTCTGTCTTTGGACTTTGTGCCTGGTTAGGGTCATCATCTTGTGATAATGAGGAAAGTCAGTCTGAGCTAGGGACAACATGCTAAGATGGCAAAACAAAACTTAGGTGATGTGTGTGACCCTCTTAATAACCATCCCTAGAACAGTCTACTTTCAAACTTCCTTTTATAAGGCAATAAATTTTCCTTATTTGTTTATATTAAGCCATTGAGTGGGGAGCTCCACACTTTCATAAAGACATCTTCACTGAAACAGTTCACTATGAAATATTTATTATAATCCAAACATAGGCACTTCTCAATAGGCAATCAAGTTAGAAAACTAAAGTTTTTGTTTTCTCACTTTTATTTATTTTTGAATAATTGCTGGGTGAGTTCATCTGGCACAAAATCACTTTAAAAATCAGATGTTTAAGTTAATTCTCAAAATTGCAATAGTATTATTGAACTGAATCAAAAATTTGTGATGGCACCTGTGATAACATGTAAATAAAAACAAATGAAAGTTATGTTCAATTTGCAAATCCATCCTTGATCAGGAGAACTGGATTTCTCTTGGAGTTTCTGGGGAAACCAAAGAGGTTTCTAATATTACATGATATCGTCAACCCCCAGGGCAATGATCACATTTTAATCTTAGAAAACAGAAGATGGTGTGCATGCCAAAGACCCATTGGAAAGTAAATCATTTCATGCTGAATTGCATTTAGAGGATCAAGCAAGGACCTATTTCGCTATTTCATATTATGACGTGGATGTGCTTATATTAAATCACTTTCAGAGTAACACTAGGTAACTAATTTGTGACAATGATATGTTTGCAGACTAATACATGCATAAGAACAGCAGAATAATGAGCTGATTTGTCAGGCACCAAATGTAATTACTGAAAGCTGGTGGCCTAAGCTATCATAAAAATTGTCCCTTATACTCCAAGAAGATGCTGCTAGTAATCTTCTACACACATCATTGCTTTTGGATAAACAGGCCAAGGTTTAACTAATCCTCTTCCATGAAGCTGGGTCTCTGGTACTTGAATACACTTGCTACTGGGAGAGCCTGCTGCAATGTGAAGCCCTGCTATTGTTGTAACTCCACTGTCTGAATGGCATCCCATGATGAGAGACCATTAATCTTAACTGTTCTCCAGGCCATGCTGTTGTTGCTCTTGTAATAATCTTTCTTTCATAGTTCACAAACATTGCGATCAGATTCACACAGAACGTGGGCTCTTTTCTCTCTCTTTGAATGCTCCTGCTTACTGACACAGGCACAGAATCTTCAGTACTTTTGAGATTGTCTTTTTTATTTTTTCTTCTTTTTCCCAACACAATACAGGATTGACTTTATCCTTATTATTGGACTTATCCTCCCTCCTTCCGTCCCCACTCAAACTTGAAATGGATAAACCTAATTCCCAGTTTTTCTGCATTATATCTCTGAACCCCAAGTGTAAACTAGCTAACTTGTGCTGCTAATAGATTAGATTATTTTCTTTTTCTGGAGAAAGCATGGTTTGGTGGAAGGGGAACAAGTTTTGGTATCATCAGAGACGTGAGGTCTCTTACCACTTCATTTACCTTGGACTCATTCCCCAACTGTCATCCAATCTTAATTTTTTCATTTGGAAAACAATAATAATACATATTTCTTATATTTATTTGTGATTACATTAGAAGACATAGGTTAACCATATGACACATGCAATATTTGTTTCACACAGCCTCCTCAAATGTTTATCATCTAACCTCCTGACCTCAGTGGTGGGGTTGTTACATTAGGGAAGAGGATAAGAGTGTAGAAATATGAAAAGGCTGAATAATACAGGCTTCTGCAGCAATTTTTAATGCAAAGTAATCTGACAAAGTGGGTTATCAACATAACTATGGTGTGGTTTTTGTATCACTTGTCTTAAGGGTCATAGGAGGAGAACTAAAAATAACCATTTAAAAAGATATTCAATTTCATTTGTAACCAAAGAAATAGATTAAAACTACAATGAGGTATTTTGCCTATCACATTGGTAAAAATTAAAGACTAAAAATATCCAGTGATGAGAGGGGATGGGAAACAGGTACTCCCTTTCACAAGTGGTGGAAACAAGGACTGGGAAAGACTTTCTTGGAGTACAATTTAGCAGACTTCTTAAAATGTAAAACACATACTGACTGATCTGCAAGAATTTATCCTACAAAAGGGATTGCTCAAGTGTAATTAACACACACAAAACCATTCATTTTAGCATTGTTTATAATTTTTTTTTTTAAATCCTACTTCTGTCTCTCTGACAAGATTCTGGGTTCTTGGAAATAACATACCTTTCTTCTTTCTCCCTAGTAACTTCTGAGGTCTCAAATGTATAATAAGGTAGAAGATGATTAAAATGCATATTGACTAAAAAATGATCAAAATATTTTATGTATAAAGATAATAAAATAGATGTATAAAATTTGTAGGTGGGTTGCTATTTTCAGAAGAAAAAAGTATTTAATAATGGTAATCAAAAGTTTACTCTTTTTTTATTCACTTAAAATTACTAGAATATTTTATAATATAATTGTTACTTAACTTTCCAAGCCTATGTAACCTTATTTTATATTTTGATTTAAATATTGCATATTTTGATAATTTTTTTCTAAAAACTTAACATATTTTAAGGCAGGGGTACAGGACTTCTCAAACAAGAGTTTAAATGCCTGCTACTACAACTCCTGGACCATGGTTTTGCAATAAGAATTTAAATTTTTTGCAATATGGGATGCAGAGAGGGAAGATGGTGTCGTTCAAATACAAAGACCAAGCTCTTGATATCATCAGCAGAAGGTATCTCTGAGTCACTTTGACTAGTGGTGGGATTGAGCCTCTTCAGTCATATCATCTAGACCAAAATACCATGCTTTACTGAGCTGTATTACTTGGGCCATGAAACAGACTAAATGAAACTAAGCCAGTGAAAATTCATTAGACTAGTAGGCAGCTCAACTTGGCTACTTTATAACTAAGATCCAACATTTAAAATGAAATAGTACTTTCTTTTTCAAGGAGAACCATACTATATAAGGTAGCAAATAAATATGAAACTCCTTTCGTCAATGTGAGCCCCAGATCAGCCTGGTGTGAACAACATATCTATATATCACTAGCAATGTAAATTGAGCTGAACTTCTCAGAAGAGTGCTGTATTAATTGAATCATTAGCATGAAAAACTAGTTTCCTTCAACATGACATTTAGAAACATGCAATAACACTTTGAAAATGAGTGGAGAAGGGTATAATAGGAAACATTTTTTTGAGCCTTCTGGGGAGGGTTTTGTGCATTAGGTTTTACATGGCTCTTTCTTTTAATATATGCAATAACCCTATAAAGTGAGTATTAATATCTCCCACTTTATAGATGAGGAACCTAAAGAATATAGAGGAGATAATTATTGTCCAGGAACCTAGATAATAATAAGTGGTTAAGCTACGATTAGACTCCAGACCCCACTTTGTCCACTACACTGTGAGAGCAATCTTGACCTGTGGATTTGGACAGGACTGCAAATGACTGGTTGAGAGAGAGGTGCAATTTTAGAGACATTTGATGGGGTAATAACGATCATGAGCTGAGTAACTAGAAGTGCCAGACTTTATGCTAAATACTTGGCTTGTCTCTTCTCATTTAAACTTCTAGAGAATTACTACTAGTATGTCCATTTTACAGTGAGAAAATTAATGTACAAAATAGTTAGGAAAGCCACCCAAAGTTACACAGCTAGTTAAAAAGTCTTACTGTGACTTTCCTTATTTCTTTTCCCCATATTTATTTTCTCTTTCCTGCTTCTTTCAAACAGAGAGGGAAAAGTGACTTGTTTAGTTTATTGATTTCATATGCCTCCGGGGATTTTATCACCTTTCAGATAAAAGACAATCCATGTCTTCCTTCACCTAATGATGGATGCCAGGATGCTATTTGGGGATACTGGGAGGCACTTCTCTGACGTCCTGCTTATGTCAACAGATACGCATAGAATTAGGCTGCAGCTTGGTTCCTAACCCTGTCGGTGACTTTCTAAACCTTCATCAAAAAAATCTTTTAGTTCTTCCATATGAAAAATTAAAACAGCTAGGTGTCTTTGTCTAAAAATGCAAATACATGATTTGGCAAAGGCTGACGTTTTAGATTGTCTCCTTGGCCAGTGCTCTGGGAATTGTTCATCCAGCGCCGAGGGCGCGCCCAGTGCCCAGCGCCCCTGCCCCCCCGCCCTGGTTATTATCAGGCTGCTGCAGTGCAGCGAGGAGACAGCTGATCATTTAGATCATTAAAGATCAATCCAACGACCCAACATTTCTGTACATTTTAGAGAAATGACAAAAGGTACAGTATCAGATTGCTATTAACTTGCCCTGGGTTTTCTTTTTACAGCTGCCAGGAAAGTCATTTGGTAAAATTGATTAAACCAGGATGCCAGGAGGAGAGAGAAAAAGAGCAATGAAATGTAAACACAGAGAGCTTAGAGGGGAGGGCGATAATGTTTTCCATGGGACTAAAATGAGATGTCTCTGAGGGAGACAGGGGAGGGCGAGTAGGAGGAGAAACCTTGCATAGAGTGAGCATACTATAATTTGGGGTATAAGAGATTTAAGATGGCAGGACAAAACCAACCTAAATGCAGAAAGTATAAAAAAGAGGCAACCTAGCCACGTGCTTCTAACAAACTACGCATTGGTCACACTATATGGTTTGATTGAATTAATCCAGGAGACATCATTGGTATAACAATAAGAAACTGACTTGAAGATTTTAGTAACTTAAACTCTTAGTGTCAGGACATGGTAAGGAGTTGTGCCTAGGTTCCTGCAGAGTAGGGTTTATTTCTGTATAAACAAAAATAAAGCAAAATAAATATCTTTACTAGTGTTCTATAAAAGTATGATTGCATAGTAATTCATATATACATCCCCCTATTTGTTATTCTAATGGCCATACATATTCCCTTCTTCCATATAATAACTTTCTTCTTCTTAAAATATTGTTTTTTTCCTCTAATATATTTTAAACAAGTTCTTGATTAACCTAAAAAAATACTGGTATGTGGAATCACAAAATACTGAGAAGGATAGATTTTAATATGGATTTTCTGCTACCATGCCACTATTTCTAATTCTTCCCAGAGTCTTATTTAAAATCACACCTAACTCACACAGATCATGCTTTTGTGGAAAGGGACAGGAAAAAAAACTATTAAGTATTTACTCTTCATATATTATGTCTGCTAGTCTTATAGTACAACAAACACCTAAACACAAGTAACTTAAATATAGCATGAAAACATAAATAAAGCAAATGTTCTATGAAAGAATGAGTGTACATCCTTGGAAATGGGACACAGAAAATGATAAGGTACAAGAACCATTTAATTGCATAGAAGAAGACCAACTCTAGTCTAACTGAAGTGACCCCCCACAGAGAAGTCCTAAATTACATTTGCCCTGCTTCAGCTGCTCAGCAGAAGCTGAGATTCAGAAAACATTTACTTGAAGTCATGGGTTTACATGGGAGGGGTGTAGCCTTCTTGAAGGAGAATGGTTACCAGATTCTAAGATGGCCCCCAAATACCCTCTGCTTGATGTTCACACCTTTGTGTAGTATCTCCTTCTACAATGTCTCAGCTTGATCATCCAGCCAAAAGTAATGGAACATCACTTTTGAGATAAGATGATAAAAGGCTGTGGCTTCTGTGTGTTTTGTGATGTCTCTTTCTCTCTGATCTCCCAGTCTGGAGGATGCAAGCTATCATGAGTAGTCATAGGGAGAGGCAGCTCACATGGCTGGACTGATGCCTGCCAACCATCTGAGTGATCTTAAAAGCAGTTGAGTTTTGAGACAGTTGAAGCCCAAGTCAACAACCCAAGAGAGACCATTAGCCAGAATCACTAAGTAATATGGGGAAACCTCGAGCCATTTACATGACTGAAGATTGTATATATAGAGATATGGAAAATTCAGCTAATGCAACCTAATTTATGCCCACTGGCTTGGAGAGTAAACACTGAAAAAAAGCCGACCACTTTATTATTTATTTATTTATTGTTAACTCATTTTTTAATGTATTGTTTACTTCTTTATTGTAACAACCATTCTATATCCGCACTGTGTCATATATCAATACCTGGTTCTAGCTTGATCATGTCTCAACTTTAAAATCCTTTCATCAGGCCTGACCTGTGGTGGCACAGTGGATAAAGCGTCGACCTGGGAACACTGAGGTCGCCAGTTCAAAACCCTGCACTGGTCTGGTCAAGGCACATATGGGAGTTGATGCTTCCAGCTCCTCCCCCCTTTCTCTCTTTCTCTCTCTCTCTCTCTCACTCCATGTCTCCTCTCTAAAATGAATAAAATAAAGATAAATTTAAAATCCTTTCATCAAGGGCCTCAAGTTAGTTTGGAACAGTTCAACCCATTCTCAGTTATCACCTGTTGTTAAACAATGTATAATTCACTGTTTTTCAACTACCTAGTCCACAGACTGATTGCCAGAAATTTGTGCCAGTCTGCAAAAGAGTTAACTACCCTGATGTTATATGAAGATTATAGACCCATAGACCTAATGATCTTAGTCGAATTCACTTAAGTTCAGGACGATTTCTGCCTTAATGGTCCCTGAATAATTCTATTTTCACCAGTCCCCAAGTGCAAAAAGGTTGAAAACCACTGGTATAAATAAAATTTGAGCATAGGCATTATTTTAAGATGTGATGGCCTATAATTTAATGTAAAAATACACAGGTACCTGAAGTAAGTAATTCAGCTGAATTAAAACTCTAAGCATATGTGCATCAGACTTTTTGATAGATCCATGTCTCAGAAACCCATTCAAACTCACTGAAACAAACATTAACAACAGGGAAGAGGAGATAAGGGAGAATTTTAGTGGTGGGAAAATGAAGTCAATAAGGCTGGAGAGAAGAATCCAACTGTGATCTTTTTATTTCAGAGTTGGAGACACTTGACAATAACAGGCAGGGGGAGTCAGTGGAGAACACAAAGCATTTGGGATAAGGAAACAGGTACTGGGGTCCAAGGTGTCTTAGAAAGTGAGAAGAAGTGGGACGTAGACCTCAAATGTGCACATCCTGAAGGAGGATTCTCATATTTACTCAAATACTTCAAGGATCAGCACTAAACCTTCAGGTGACTTTTCATGAAACTATTGTTTAACACAAATGCTTGGTTATTCTCAGCAGTAACACCCTCCCATTTTTCCCTCCTAGCACTCATCACAGAACATACTTGTATAGTTGTAATTCATCGGAATGTCTATCTCCCCCATTAGGACAGAAGCTGCATAAGGGCAGGAGACATATTTGTCATGGTCCCTAGCACACATTAGATGTCCCATAAATATTTGTGGATTCAACAAATCAGGATAGGTACAAGAACACATTTAAAGTTATATATCTTCACTGATTACAATCCCAGTACTGAAATTATTCAGATCTCTCTTTGGCCAACCTGCTATTATCAATTAAATGAAATCTTAGAATGAACTGCTGCCCAGTAAATCTTACACCTTTGTAAGATCTCATTGATATTTGGGGGATTTTCAATCTATTTTGGATTATACAGCAGCCAAATCTATCCATATCGCTAAATCCAATCAGCTAGACTGTCATTCTTCTTCTGATGCTATTTAGAATGTGCAGCGAGCCACTGGATTCTACTTCTTAAAAACTAATTTCCCTAGAGATTTTGCTCTATTTCATCAGTGACCAGAGGTCAGAAACTATGGGTTTTTTTTTCTCTCCTGAACAGCACAATGTCTCATTAAAACTTCTTCCCATAAGCCTGAGTATTTCTTTAGAAATTCAAGGAACTTTCAAGGATCATGAAGGACCTTCAGTTCAGTATCAGCTATATTTATTTAGTGCTTTGAGAGCAATGGCACAGTCAAGTTCATTAATGACCTAGAAACAATTAATTTAATATATTTCTAATTTCTTGATTGAAAGTGTTCTTTAAATTTAAAAAAAACTAGTATTTGTTCAAGCTTTTAAAAATACATATTCTCAAAACTTTTTTACATAGCCCAACAGATAAAATTGGATTATTATATTTACATATGAATATGGGAAAGTCTGATAACTAATAATTGTTATTTTCATATTCCCTAATTTTTCTTTTCTTTTTTAATGTATTATATTTGTAAATTGTACTTATGTTGAAATTAAAAAAATATATATTACAATACTATTTTTGCATTCTATGAAATTTTTTTTTTGCTCCATATAGACCAAATTTTTAATCAAGAACCCCCCACCCCAAACCCTCGCCCTGGTCAATGGTGTCTTGCTTTAGCAATTTTATCTGTTTTTTTTATTTATTTAATTAAGTGAGTTTACACAGATTCTAGGGTGACCCTGAATGCATCCCCCCTCTCCCATATTCCCCTCAACATCTCCCCTCTGTACCACGCCCTCCCCCCTTCCCTTCAGGTTTATCCCATTCTATCATCCTCTTTCCCTCTGTCCTCTTCCTCTGGTTCCTTTGATCCCTCCTCTGTCTCAATTCCTTTCCTCAGTTCCCAATGTTCTTTGGATTCCTTAAATGAGTGAGGTCATATAATATTTTTCTTTTTCTGCCTGGCTTATTTCACTCAACATAATAGTTTCCAGGTCCCTTCATTCATCCTTGCTTTTTATTAAGGAGAGGAATATAGGCAGTAATTACTCATTTGGTTATTCAACAAATATTTATTGAATACCACCATTTTTAGGAACTACTCTAGAGACTGAGGATATACAGTGAACTGAGAAACTGACTAGGGGCTTTCATTCTTGTTTAAGGAGAAGGGTCGGAAAATCAACAAAATGAATAAGTAAAATCTATAGACATTTATATGGTAATAAGTGCTATGGAGAAAAATAAAAAAAGAAAAGGAGATGAAGAGCTCCAGGAACAGGGACAGTGTGGATGCAAATATTAAAAAGGATGATCAGGGAAAGTCTCACTGAAATGATATTTGAATAAAGACTGAGAGATGTGAAGAAGTAAAACAAGGGGGTATCAGAGAGGTACAGGTTCTGGTCTAAAGTAATAGACAGCATAGAGCCCCTGAAGTAGGGCTGTTTTGGAGAGTAGGAGGAATAGAAGAAAGTCAGGGTCACTGGATCAATGCAGAAGTAGTAGGAGATGAATCATAGGCAATAGTAATCATCAGGTGGTAGGTTATCATAAAGATTTCAATTTTGCTGAAGATCAGAGGTCACTGGAGGGTTCTGAGCAAAGGAGTGACCTGACAAGACCTACGTATTAGCAGTACCACTCTGCTGATATGTGGAGAATAGGTTGAAGTAGGAAAAGCGTCAAGAAGAACACTGGTCCGAGGGTGTTGTGGCAATCCAGGTGAGAAAGACTAGTGGTCAGGACCACACTGGCAGTGATGGAGGTGATGAAGAATGGTCAGATTCTGGGTTCTATTTTGAAAGCTAGCTGGCTGCATCTGATGATTGGATTGAACGAAGAAAGTAGGAGGTAGTAAACAGGGGAGAGTCAAATTTAAGTGCAAAGTTTGGCCTGAGATGAAGATGTCCAAAGGAAGAGCTGGTTTGGGGCAAAGAGCAAGACTTTGGTTTGGGATGTATCAGGTTTCAGGTACAGTCACCCAGGTGGAAATGGCAGTTAGGCAGTTGAATATTAAAGTCTATTCAGGGGAATGGTCCATATTGCTGATAGAAATTTGACAATGACATATAGGCTTTAAAGTCCTTTGATTAGATGAAGTCACTCAGGAGCTGTGAGGACAGAAAAGTCCACAGACTAAGCTTTAGAAATACCAATGTCTAAAATTCAAGGAGCTGAGGAAGAAAGAGCAAAGAATGAGAAGGAATGACCAAGGAATGAGGAAACCCAGGAGTGTGAGATGCCTGGAAACCCCAGCGAAGCGAGCATTCCTTCTTTGGGCGTTCCTGAGCATCAGCATAGGGATGCCGACTTTGTGACTTTTATTTGATCACAGGATCCACATGCCAATCAAGTTTCATCTGAACTAATAAAAAATTCTGTTGCATATTTTGGAGAGTCAAGAAACCGATGAAAGAGAAACAAAAGAGTAAGGAAGGTATGCCAGAAATCATGAAACCTACAAATTTAAGTAATCACAAATCAGTTAAAAATTAAATTATATTAAGATACCTATAAAATTATGATACTAATGCTACCCAGTGAAAATTTTCTTCATCTTTGACTCAATCTATAAATAAATGATTCAAGTTACTGTTTATTAGGAGGAAAAAACATTCTCCATTCACATTTTTCAGCACACTGTACAAGTTAAATTTATTTCCAGGCCACCTCATAATTTAAATAAATTCTAGCATACTTCTTAGTTTCTGCCCTGATGAAACTGACCTGACCATGCAGCACCCACTAAGTTTATTCTTACCCCATAGGCAAAGGCCATTTTATAATATAAATATATAGCATTAGGGAGGAAGAGAATCATATTGGAGTAAGCATCTCATTTTTGGAGAAAAACTGGAACTAAATTGTATGCCAAAGATAACCAAGTTTTGCGTTTTACTAACAAAGATATTTTATGTGAGAAAAATGCATTTAGAGATAAAATGGAGCCGCGTGGGAGATACGGAGCACCACTGCTATTACTGCAGACCATCACAGCGCAGAGCTGGACCAAAGAGCAGATCTAAAGCAACACCATTCAGAGTTACATGGAATTTTATTTTCCCCTTTTAAGAATGAAAATAGTAATACCTACCCTATTTACCTAATCAGATAAGATTATGTGTTTAAAGCACTTAAAAAAACTATAAAATATTGTGCAATATCAAAGGATTAATTCAGCAGGACTTCCTTTGAATGAGTGAAAAATTTACAGGTACTCTTTGTATTTCAGTCACTTGGATGGGACTTATCTTGAATCACACATGTCCTCAGTTCACTGTGCAGATATTCACACTGAATTACTCAAAATGTGGCTTTTGGATATATTTAATGATGAACATTTTATTCTAGCCATGCACTTCGTATCTGGCTGTCATGGTAGACTAGCATTTAGAGTAGAAGTTATAAATCAAATGCAAGGTTTCCTGGGATGTATTAGTCAAATAAAATTGACCCCCAGTATGGCTGAATTCTGAGTATTCTTGGTACACTATGGCTTTCTGGTTCAGAGATAAATCCCTCAAATGGCCACATAAACTTTAAGGTTTCTTGGAAATTCAATATCTCCCTATGACATTTTGATGAGTCTGGTGTAAATGAATCGTCAGCACATGGATTAAATTCCGCATGAACCACACATGGCTATGAGACACCTTAGAAAAAGTTTTTGGCAAGCATCCAATATGCTTTGCTGACCCCTCAATATTTTCAGGAGATTTAGTCAGCATATCCAAAACAAGATAAAAGTGAGCCAGAGTTCACATTTGCTAGGACATCACCAGTCTTCATGTCTTCTTCAATTTGGAGGAAGAGAAGAAGGTCTTTCAACATTAAGGTTCACATTGCAATCTCTGTGAACTGGGGTAATCTGACCTTTTGGTTTTGCTATTGGCCTATTTTGAATGTAACCCTAGTAAGTTTGAAATTATTTAGACTACCCACCTTACACTCTTTACTAGCTACATAGAAAAGAGTTTAGACCAAAAGAGGACCATCTTGTGAAATAAACTGAATTCTATACTAGAAATTTTAAAGACTTTGTATCTTTAAGTTATTATGAAGTTCTTTCCCTCGCCCTAGGATTCTTTAAATCAATGTTCAGTGAAAAATGACCATATATTTATGCTTAATTCATTCAGAGTCAATTGAGCATTTCACTGAGATATTGTGAAATATATTACAGATGAAGAATTTTATAAATAGAAATAGCATATTTTTTGCTCCATAAGATGCACCTGACCATAATACATACCTAGGGTTTTAAGGAGAAAAATAAGATAAAAAAATTTTCTAAACCAGATGGTGTATGAAAATATTTAATAAAATACCATATTTTTCGCTCCATAAGACTCATGGGCACTTTCCCCTCCACTTTTTGGGTAGGGGGAATGTGTGTCTTGTGGAGCAAAAAATACAGTAATTAGTAATTGAAGGCCTTAGAGAGGATCTAGTTTATAATGATCTAATTTAACCCAGTTAGTATAGTAATGTATAGTATAGCATAGCATAGCATAGCAAGTTTCCTATATTATTAGCAAGCTATTGCAGAAGACCTCATAATGACCTGCTAGGGCCTAGAAAAGGTAAATATATTTTCTGTGAGCATCCACAATCTATCTCAAAAGTAAAACTAAGCAATAAGGCTTTCTAACTTTCAATGAGTGAAACATCTTGGCAAATATGCTGTCTTTTTTTTTTAAATGATATTTTAGGCTACAATTTACAATGGAATTTCAAAAATGCAGTCATTTCCACCAGTTTTATTCTAATTTTACTTTATATGCAAATCAGTTGCTTTACAGCTTTAAAGAAGTCAGCACAGGATTTTGGTGTTTCAGCACTGTCTTTCTACTTCGAAAATGAGCCAAGTATTGATGTGGTCAGATCTATGACTCCTCAAACCATTAGAAATTATAACTGTGTGATAAATATAATGTAGACATTTTCTAAATAGGCAACTCATAATGAATTGAAGAACAGTAATCACCTACAAAAAACTATTTCCAAGTCCCCATGTGTCTGTCTCTAAGTAGAACAATGCTCCCTAGAAATTCTTCCAAATAATGGATTAGTCATTGACCTTCAATTTTTCAAATCTTGTTTAAAATGAAAGCATACTGCTTAAGTTAATCTAAAATTTAGTACTCTGGCAGGTACCAAACAAGATTGCTTCTGTGGTTTTTGGTATAAAGTTATTCCCCCAAAGATTATAATTCTCCTTTGTTTTTTCTAACCAATGCATTTCAAGAGCTAAAATTAGGGCTGAAAAGGCTTCTTTTATGTATATATTCTAACTAAGATAAACAAAAGTTTAACTTATCAGTGTATCTCATAGACCTAATAATAACATATCTGTCTAAGATTTTAAAGTATTAGATAATATAAGCACATAAGATTTTGCACTTTCTTGTTTTCATTTACTTTTTAAAGTTATCCATCAATTTTATCTTCATTTGCTGAGGGCATAGATTGTCTTATTTGTTATCAACATTGTGGCTAAAATTACATCCTTCAACATGCCTAAAAGTTTCATTTTAATAGGCAGATTTCAAACCTTGCTTTGCATAGGTGTCACTTAGGTAAAGAGAGTTGCTGTGGCTGTTGATCTTCTAGTCCCCTAAGTTTTGGAAATCAGTGTTGCAGCCCTGTATAATAAAAGTCATTTACTGACTTCTTTCTATGGTTACCACAATAAATATTATACTATAATGCAGAATCTTCAATCAGAGATTAAAAGCCAGTATTGATCTATGATTGTCTAACAATGATAGCATTATGCATAAACTGAAAAGCCTGACAATACTTCATTAGTTCCCACTTGTTATGGACTGAACTGCATCTCCCTAAAATTCATATGTTGAAGTCTTCAGTACCTAAACCCCATTACTTAAGAACATGACCTTCATTGAAAATAGACTTGTTGCAGGTGTAATTAGTTAAAATGAGGCCATAGAGTAGGAGGATGGGCCCTTAATTCAATATGCCTGGAGAACACTCGGGGTCAGAATGGGAAGATCACACAAGTAGATTAAGCCTGACCTTTAACTTTCCTGTTTGGGTACAGCAGAATTAAAATGAAGAATTTAGCATGAGAGCAGTTGAAATATCTGACTACTATGTATTTAATGCATTAAGGGGAGCTAGAGTTTAAGATGTCAAGGTTGGTTGGAACAGTGTTGGGTGATAACAAGGTCCAGGGAATGGCCATGGGGATGGGTTGTCAGAGTAGAACTGAAGTCAAGGTCAGTGAATTTGAGGAAGGTGAAGACGAGAGAATAAGGCTATGGTTCAATCCTGGCTGCACATCAGAATAACTTGGGGAGCCATAAAAATTTCTCAATACATTGGCCCCAAGAAAATAAGAGTTTCTTTGGACAGAACAAAAGCATGAATTTTTTTTTTTAAAGGTACAAAAGCTGAGAAGCACAGAACTTGATTGTTGCCTATTTTGTCTAAGTGGATTTCCAAGTCACTCAAAATGGTGAATTACAGAGGTATTTTTGGTTTAAAAAGTTTTACTCAAGAACATATTAGGGAGATTAAAAGAAAGGCAAAATAGCTAGTATAGGGAAGTACAAAGATTTCCAAATGCTCTTAAGTATTCTGTGGTTTACATTAAAAGATAACTGGAACTAGGAATGTATTGTCAGACTTCATTCTTACTGGAACCTAGAGTTGCATCCTGTACCCTCACTCCCTCTAACTTCCCCTAGACTTGGAGTTCAAACCTATCCCCACTGTCTTTCTCTTTTTCTTTTTCTTTTCTTTCTTCTTCTTCTTCTTCTTCTTTTTTTTTTTTTTGTGTGTGTGTGTATGTGTGTGTGACATAGAGAGGGACAGCTAGGAACAGACAAACAGGAAGGGAGAGAGATGAGAAGCATCAATTCTTCATTGTGGCACCTTAGTTGTTTATTGATTGCTTTCTCATATGTGCCTTGACTGGGAGGGCTACAGCAGACCGAGTGACCTCTTGCTCAAGCCAGCGTCCTTGGACTCAAGCTGGTGAGCCTTGCTTGAACCAGATGAGTCTGTGCTCAAGCTGATGACCTGGGGATTTCGAACCTGGGTCCTCCACACCCCAGTCCAATACTCAATCAACTGAGCTACCGCTTGGTGAGGCTTTCTTTTTCAAATTTAAATCAGGCAGGTTAGAGCTATCAGCCTATAAACATGCTTAGCTTCAACTCTGCAATTACCACCCTGAACATCAGATTGGTGTCTTGGGTTTAGTTTCTTAGACTGGGGCTTGTCCTGGCTAGTTTTTCATTCATCATCAACTCCCAAAAACTGGAGAATTGATCAGACCCATTGCAGAGGTTGTGTATTAGCATTACCCTTTACTTCACAAATAAAAGTATAAAATTAGCAGATATCCTTAAGGTTTCCTGGAGAGAGCATCTACATCCCAACTGCACTGAATAGGAAGCCAGCTGAGTTCTCCTTGTCACCATGGTGACCTCAGCACCCTGGAAGTACAAACTTTCATAGGAATTTGCCCAGGTGAAGGTTTTCCATATGATCAGAAAGCATATCTGCTAGGTCTATAAATGATGCTTGTGCTTACCAAAGCAGCAAAATAATCATGGGGTTTTTTTTTGGCATGGTGTCTAATTCTAGTAGTTTCTTGATGAATAAATCTGAAGGATATTTTTCTCAATTTTCCTTCCTACAGTGACAGAATCCCAGGTCTTTATCTTGAGAGGTCTAGGCTTGCAAAAGACCTTGGTTATCAACAGAGGCCATCATAATCCTTCTGCTCTACAGTCCCTAGAAAGTCTGGCTTTTAATATATCAAGAGTTCTTTAGACTAAGGTATCTATATTATTTTACTTAATTTTCCCCCATACCTAAGAATACGTTGCTAAATTAGGCTGTGTAACAGTGGAAGCCAAACTCAAACTTTTTCTATTTAGCAAGTAGCAACATTTGAAAGATAGACACCAACAGGTAACAATAACAAATTAGTATCACTTTTCAATTCAGAATATTTATGTTGTAGTTTATGTTTTCATATACACCTTTCATCTGAGCTTTACAACAGTTAGAACAAATATTGTCTCTTTTAAAAGGAAGTGACCTATGAAGAGAAGAAGCACAAAGGAATTTTAGGGCAACAAAAATACTCTGTATGACATTATAATAATGGCCTTATGTTATTATACTTTTGTCCAAACCCATAGAATGTACACCAACAAAAGTTACCCTTAGGGTAAATTATGGATGCCTGGTGATAATGATATATAAAGTTATCCTTGGTGAAAATGTAACATTGTCATCAGTGATGTTGATAACAGGAAGTCTGTTCATTTGGAAGCAGTAGATATGTGGGAAATCTCTGCTGTAAACTTCAAACTGATCTAAGAAAATAAAGACTGAAAAATATAAACAAAAAGAAGTGATATAGATAAAAGTAAGTGACACTATCTATAAGGTCAATAGATGAAACTTTCCTAAAGTTAAATTTAAAAGCAGTACAGTAAAGTCCAAGTTTAAAATGAGGTATTTTCACTCAGAGAACATAATTCCTTCTACTACATCATTTTATATAAATGTATATGTATATGTATACACAAACATCTATCTATACCTACATCTACATCTGTATTTATCTACAACTATATCTACATACATATATATTTAAGAGAAACATAATTCCAGACAATAAAAAAGTACTAAGGTGTCACTAACCATGTGAAATAAATTTAAAAGGTTGTAATTCTAACTTACTGTAAAAAAGGCATGACAGAGCTATTATAGCATCAACAAGCAAAACAAACAAAAATAATTAGTTTCAATTTGAAATATGTGACTTTGCTGAGACTGGTACTTGCAGTCCATTTCCATTCAAGTTCAGGTGTCAAGTCTAAGATATTGGCTATCTTCATATATGTTTGTTATCTGAATCATGGCAATTGCTTTTCCTTGTGTTGGACATACTTCTCTCCCCTTTTCTTCTGGTTTTCTACAACTAACTGAAGTATCCTCTTAACCAGTGGTTCTTAACCTGGGTTCTATCGAACCCTAGGGGTTCAATGAGTCGGTCTCAGGGGTTCGGAGAAGCCTCTGCCATGGAAGCCAGAATAAAGTAATACCGTAATTTGTTGTGAGTTCATGCACTTTGTTGGTTTTGTTCTTTGAGCAAGGTGATGTTCATGCACGGCTCATTTTGTGCACCAGTAAAAAAACATATACCTATGTCTTGAATTTGGAAAAGAAATCATATTTTATTTATCACTAAAGAAGGGTTCAGTGAATGAGCATATGAAACTGGTAGGTTTGGTACCTCAAAAAAGGTTAAGAACCACTACTCTTAACCCTTCCCTCACTGTCAAAACCAGGTTATTACTCAACACCACCTGGAAGAGTACTTTAGAATTACTTAGGTAATTTGCCTCAGATTCACCATCAATAGAAGATTTGAGAATCTTGATTCAAGTACTATGAACCCAAGAAAGTACTTTACAATGTTGCCAATACACCATGACTTGAAATTCTGACTGGTATCTTGGTGCTAGTACTTTCTCAATTTAGCTCGTTTCTCATTATCGCTGTATCTCTCCAGTCTTCCTGTCAGATTCCTGGTTCTTTATCTTTGTGATCACTACCAAAGATGAAAAACCCTTTGGCTTTGTTCTTACCATATTTCATTGATATTAAGATGGCACTGATTGTGAGATGCATCATCAACTTGTTAACAGCTTTTCAGGGGGGGGGGGAAGCACCTGCCTTATTAAATGAGCACATCAACTGTATGACTCATTCTACTTTCAAAAATTTTAAAATAATAAAAGAATACTTCAAAATTGTCATATAAAAAATGTCCTTGCTCATGTCCCTATTCGGCATAGTATTTTTTTGCTCTAATATTTTCTATGAGACTCAAAACGCTCACTTCCACTATACCTCCAGTACAACACTACGCAATAGGATTTTCTTTTTTTTAATTTCTTTTTATTTATTTATTTTAGAAGCATCAACTCCCATATGTGCCTTGACAAGACCAGTTCAGGGTTTTGAACTGGCGACCTCAGTGTTTCCAGGTCGACACTTTATCCACTGCGCCACCACAGGTCAGACCGCAATAGGATTTTCTGTGGTGATAGAAATATTCGGGAATCAGTGCTGTCCAACATATAAATCTACATGTGTCTATTGAACATTTGAAATATGGCTAGTGTAGCTACAAAACTGTTTTAATTTAGCTTAATATGTAAATGGCTACATGTGACTAGTGGCTACTGTGTTGGTAAGCCCAGTTTCAGAATCCCAGATCTAGAGCAGGCTCTATTAAATGGGCAATACTTCTTTTGAAATTCTCAAAAATGAAATCATTTGCTTCTTTCCTGTTACAGGAACTAGAAGAGTATTAACAATCACCCGTTTTTTCACTACCTATTCCAGTCTACCATTTGATCAGCTTCTTTCAACTTAGACTGCCTGCCTCGAGGCTCACACCACCTGCCATTTTCTTCCCCCAGAAACGTAAGAATCTCACACGTGGGCTACGCTTTTTCTTCCTGTTCTAACCTGTACTGTTACCCTCAATAACAACCCTAACCACAGTGAAAATTTCTTCATAATCAGCTCCACTTCACTTTGGAAAGCCAAAGTCATAGAGATAGTCATCTCTAACTCCACTTTCCAATACTTTTAAGTTCCCTTTCCCTCTTCAAGAATTAAAACATGGCTATAATATCCATTTCTGATGAAATCTGTTATCTTCATCTAACTCGGTCTCTGAACTTGGTATGTGCCCTCATTAGAGCAACTAGGGCCCCAGACATTTATAAGCCCTGATGCACACTGCTTTCTCTGTACCTTCAAGGCATTTAAGCATTATTAGAAAAAAAATGATAGTGTTGACTGGATGCTCCATGAGCAATACTGTCTACTTTTACCAGGGGCTCAGTGCTCTTCAGCAATTACTATTATTCAACAACTTATTTAAAATCTTTATATTATTTTTACATTCACAGTTTACTGAATTTTCTTTCATTGTCAGTAGAAAATAATGACAGCAGTACTAAACATAGCTAACATTTCTGGAAACTGATAATGTGTCATACACTATTCAAAGTATGTCATATATAACGTATCATTTAATACTCATAAACATTATTAGGGTTGTGTTCCCTTATTTACTTTTTTGACTTTACAGAGAGGAAAATATATAAAAGGGTCTCATCATAATGAAAGAACAGATGCTGATTTACATAAACTGGCCCAACATCTCTCATCTGAAATCGCTTGCCATCATCCTCTTTCCTTTTCCTGTATTTCAGAGAAACAAGGTTTCACCTTTCCGAAGTAAACCAATCCATGAACGCTCTTAATTCTATCCCCTCTCTATCTTTCAGGACCTTTCTCTTGATTCCATCCACACTATCCTCCTTTGGGACCTTCTTTTTTTTGTTCTCTGGCATCTTTGATCCGTCCCCTCTCCTCCGTGAGTGGTGAATGGAGGAGCATCATTTTGTGGAGCTTTCAGTCGGAACACACATCATGACCCAAATTGTGTTATAAGTTTGTTGCAGCATGAAAACAGAGTGAATATTTTGATTAAATAAATTAAGATAATGACATTAATGAGAAGTGAGCTAAAATACCAAAATGGAGTGATGAATGGAGGCATTTTGAGAGCCTGTGGTGTATATGCTTCCACTGTTTCCTATTTCTAAAACATAAATAAGATTTTTAGTGCACATCTTAAGAATTACTCATAAATATTTTCCAACTGTGCTGTGCTGGGTTCCACCATCCTCAAATGACAAAGCTGCTGCTTCTTTGGAAAAACAGCTTGGTAGACCTGCCATAAAGTATTGTAATTTCATATATTTAATTTTTCACACTTCCTCCCTTCAGTTGAGCCTGCTCTACAACTACATTCAGGCTATACAAACTCAATTATTTATGAACTTAGTAGAGTCTAGCTCCTCCAAAAATATTTTTTGATCTTTAGGATAAAGATGCCTAGCTCACTTGAGATAATTCATGAGTAAATGAATTAAACTGGATGATGATGACTTTGGTGATGGCAGTAGAATTACAGCAGGAAAGAACCCTGAAACCAACTATTTTTTTCAGGAAAGTCACTAAGCAGGTGGCATCAGTATTTTGCTACTATTCAAATAAGTATTAAAATGATAATAAAAAATAATATTAAAATGCACTGAATTCTAAGAATTTTTTTTTCAAAATAAGGGCATATACCAAGCTTATTATCACATGCATTTACTATTTTAGTTTCCTCTAGGCACTGTATTTCATGTAAACAATATTCTTTCTATTACTTTCTAACTGCATTTTGCATTAATTATGCTTTCCTTTCCTTCTTGTCCTGCTATTTGCTGGGTGATATCACTGAATCCACCATTAAAAAGTATGTCCAGGGATTTAATAATGTACTTGAAGTTGTTCTATTGCCATGAAGCATCAGACAGACTTTTACATAAATCAAAAAAGTTTTCATAAAACTCTGGTTAGATTTCTACTCAGAGTAATTGTTCTCATAGCCAACCATGAGAAATGTTTGGTAGCCGTTGAGTTGCTTTCCAAGAATGAAATCCCAGGGAACTGCTTGTTCCCGCAGCAGAAGCTAGACAAGGGCAGTGAAAATCAGCATACTTCTCAGGCTTGAGGGAAGAAATGAGCCCACGCACAGACACCTGCTGGCTCCTGGCTAGCCACAACTGCAGCTGCATCCATATTTTATCCCTAAGCAAGAAATAGCTCAGGTCTGTGTCCTTAAAACTTTGTTTCTCAAAGAGCCATTAGTAAGATTTGTAAAAACAGAATCTGTATATTAATCGTCTATACCTACCTCTTACTAATTTAAAAAGCAAAGAGAAAAAATTAAAATAAAAAATTACTGCCACAGAAATCACAGCAATTATGTTAATGAAATTGTCAAGACAACACATTTATAGCTTTTTGTAACTTCAAGTTATATTTTTAATTTAATAACTAAAGAATAGAATGTTTGCAATATACCTGGACCATAAGGAATAAAAAAGAAAGGAGGAGGACATGATCTGTGGCCAGGGAGAGCAGCAATGCAGTGTGGTGTGACAGAGTTTTATCAGGCAGCTCGGGCTCCTGTCTGGACTGTCTCCACACCCCCATCTGTGCTTCCTCAGCTCTCTCTCCTTGGCCACAATGCCCAATAGGACATTCTCCAATAATGAAGATGCTCTGTATCTGCACTGTCCAATACAATAGCCCCTGGAGAAATCAGCTATTTATATTTATTAAAACAAAATTGAAAATTCAGTTTATTTCACATATGGCTAGTGACTAATAACATTTGGCATACCAATAGCCACATGATTTTGGTAGAGAATGACACTCTGTTTAAGAGAGTTATCGGACCTACCATGCATTGAGCCCTGATCTTAAGCCATGGAACTTACATTATTTCCTAAAAATATTTATTGGGAATATATTTTATGCCAGGCAACATTTTGCATCCCAGTATAGAGTGAGGTATAAGACATAATAAGGTCCAGGTCCCATGGAGATTTCAGGCTAGTGTGGGAGACAGAAACTGAAGAAGAAAATAAATAATTGTGAGATTTACTCTTATGTAGCTACAATTAATAGGTAGGGCAACAAACTGAGTATGTTGGGTAGGGGTAAGGATATTCTTAGACAAGGTACAGTGGTCAAACACAATCTCTGAGAAAGCAATTTTAAAATAGTGCTGTGTACTTTGGGGTATGTTGTTAACTTGTCTTAGTAATGGAAAACTAATACAAGTAGCCTTGGATGGCCAAGCTATGTGAATAGTGTATGTTACTTAGTCCTCAAAGGTATCCTATAGTTAGGCATTGGTGTTCCCTTTCATCAGATGAGACCCAAGAGATTAAGTAACCTGCTTGTGGAACTTTTGATGAATGTGGCAGAGTCAAGACAGAAATCGAAGCCAGACCAGGTAGTGGCGCAGTGAATAGAGTGACATATTGGGACACGGAGGACCCAGGTTTGAAACCCCAAGGTCACCGGCTTGGGAGCAGGCTCATTTGGCTTAAGCATGGACTTACCAGCTTTAGTGCAGGGTCACTGGCTTGAGCGCAAAAGATTGCTGGCTTGAGCAAGGGGTCACTTGCTCTGCTGGAGACTCCCAGTCAAGGTACAAATGAGAAAGCAATCAATGAACAACTAAGGCACTGAAACAAAGAACTGATGCTTCTCACATCTCTCTTTTTCTATCTCTCTGTCCCTATCTGTCCCTCTCTCTGACTCTCTCTCTGTTTCTGTCAAATAAAAAAAAAAGGACAGAAATCAGAGTTGTTCTGACTCCCTGCCTGTCCTCTTAAGAATAATTTCTTTGACAGTTTGACTTGCCTTTTCCTGACTCCACTCAGAGCTGTCTCAATGAAAATTAAATAATTAATTCTGTATGCAAATGAAGAAAAATGGACTATATAATAATGGCTATAATGTAGGGTATAACTTAAAATCTGAAAATATAGCATAAATATTATATTTGGCTGTTTTTGTTTAAAACTAACTATTTAATTGTCTCAACAATCTATAAATCTTGCCCTTCTATTTATCATATATACATATATTACATACCACGATATACATATGAAAACATATACATGCTTAGACAATTTTAAATTTTTGGTTAAACAATAATATGTAGAATCTATAATTCTCTTCTCTTAGTCTTTTCTCCCACTGCCCTCTCTTGTCTTTCATGTGTACATGTTGACACTCTTATCTTGCTTCAGAAGAAACCAAATTATTCAAAGTCACATTTCTAAGATGACAGACAATTCCCTTATTCATGAATGAGTGTGCATGTTTACAGACCCTCACCTCTGTCAAAGAAGCTCTGATATTCTTTTCTGGAGAGTGTGGAAAGTTCACATCTAAAAATACTAGTTCAACACTTGTCCTCCTAAGAATCGGGTGGCAGAGAGCCCTTATGAGAAGACAAACCATGACTTGGTTTGCTTATTTGGTGAAAAGAAGCTGTTTTAGTGGGCAGAAACATTTACCCAAACAAGAAAGACCTTTTAGAAATATTCTAAATATGGCTTTACTTTAATCAAGCAATGCCATCTGCTTGCTGAATGGCAAGGTTGCCACTTTTACAATAAAAATAGCATCCAATGCCAGAAATGAACATGCAGAAATATAATTGCTATCTATACTAAACATGCCTACCTCTAGTCTAAGAAAAAAAAATAGATGTAGCCATTAACTTCTGGTATAACCTTTACAGGAGGTACTCTGTTCCTAGTCCTGCTACTAACAAGTTGTAAACCTTTGCTAAGTCATTGAACTGTGCTGAGACTCAGTTATAAGTCTTCTGTGTCATGACTGTGGTAAAGATACTTTGTGAATTGTAAAGTGAAATGTAAACAAAAGGCCTAATTCTTACTCTCTGCAAATAATTGCTCTTAGAAAAATTTGAAATGATTTTAAATTACCTTTTTGAGTAGCAAACACACGGTCAATCATGTTGTATGGCATTATCTCACTTTATCTCATACTGGCATGATGTTATGTCCTATTACTTGCCACTTGCAGAAGAGGAAACAAGTGATTAGGTGAGTTGCCTAAAGTTACCCATCTGGTAAATTTTAGAAAGTGGATTTGAGCCCAGGCTGACCTCACCCCAGAGCCTATTTTCCTTAATGACAATTTTTTTCCCTTCATCCTACAACCCTAAAAAGAGGTGCTTTCCCCCCACTGCATTACTGAGGTGATTATTAATAGAGTGTGCATAATACATACATGCATCTATCTGTAACTGAAAATCAATTCTTACAGCAGAAGCCCTAAATATTCTTTAAAATGGAGCATTTAAAAATAATAGACTCCTCTGTATGGAATACTACTCAGCCATAAGGAATGATGACATCAGATCATTTACAACAAAATGGATGGACCTTGATAACATTATATGGAGTGAAATAAGTAAAACAGAAAACAACTGAGAACAGCATGATTTCATACATAGGTGGGACATAAAAGTGAGACTAAGAGACGTGGACAAGAGTGTGGTGGTTACGGGGTGGGGGGAGGGGGGAGAGGGTGGGAGAGGGGGGAGGGGTATGCAACATAATTGAATGATAAGATAACCTGAAGATTTTTTCTTTGAACATATGTACCCTGATTTATTAATGTCACCCCATTAAAATTAATAAAAAAATATAATAGACTCCTCTGTATTTCAAAAAACTGTCTTTCAGATAGAGCAGGTCATCATGGAAATACTAAAAGTGCCAGAATTAATTCTTTAGCTATCTTCAGAATTCTTCACTTATATTATTATATAACTACATCAAAAAATAGCTCATATTACTTGATTTAATGTCATTGCTCATGCCAATCATATTTCATAATATGAGAGATATGAGTGTGTATGGAGTAACAGATGGGAAATAAAGAAAGTGAGTGATCTGAGAGGAGATTAAGGTCTAATCTTTTTTTTCCTGACAATAATTAAGGTATTTGCTGTGAGTCAACTGGTTATCATAAAATGAAAAACATACTCCTAACATAGCCCACAGGTTGTAATAAAAGCATCTCTGGCCTGACCTGTAGTGGCGCAGTGGATAAGGCCTCGACCTGGGATGCTGAGGTCGCCAGTTTAAACCCCGGGCTTGTGGGGTCACGGCACATACGAGAAGCAATAATGAGTTCATGCTTCCTGCTCCTTACCATCCCCTTCCCCACCTTTCTCTCTTGCTTTGTCCTCTCTCTAAAATCAGTAAGTAAAATTCTTTTTAAAAAAGCATCTCTGTAAAAGTAATACATAGTCCCACCTGTCAAAACATATACAAATTGCAAAACTGTGCGTGTATGTGTACATGCATGTACATGCACAAATATTGGACCTTGAACCCTAAAACATTCTGAGTGAGGCTCCATATAACACTAGATTCCATCATGATTAAGCTCAGGAAGTGGAAACAGAAGCACAGATGATGAGAGCAGGAAAGATATTTATTTTTTATTTTATTTTTATTTTATTCATTTTAGAGAGGAGACACAGAGTGAATGAGAGAGAGAGAGAGAGAGAGAGAGAGAGAGAGAGAGAGAGAGAGAGAAAGAGAGAAAGGGGGGAGGAGCTGGAAGCGTCAACTCCCATATGTGCCTTGACCAGACCAGTGCAGGGTTTTGAACTGGTGACCTCAGTGTTCCCAGGTCGACGCTTTATCCACTGCGCCACCACAGGTCAGGCAGGAAAGATATTTAGAAGGTGGAATCAACAGGAGGGGAGATGAATCCATGTAGGGCAGAGGACGGATTTCAGGAGAGGGAGAACTCGAGAGTGACCTGAGGCTCTAGCTTGAAAACTGGGGAGTAAATTATGACTTCCAAATTGAACATGCTGAGTTTGAGATGCCTTCAAGGCAACCTGACAGAAATAGGCAATGGGCCAGATAACAGTAGAACCATTATAGATTCCTAGGATAGAGACCTGCTCAAATCTATACCTGTAAGACAAACACAAGAAAATCTAGTTTTATTTTACAGTTCTTGCCTTACTATATCATGACAATCTGCTTGCTCATTATCTTCTCATTTCACCCCTCAAAAATGCGTGTGTGGTAGGTTTGTTTACACAGCGAAGTTATTTTGGTTGAGGTCCAAAGACACAGAATTTGATGTATTAACACCTCAACCTTAAGGAGAGCTTGAGTCTTACTATAAGAAATACTGAGTGAGAAAGTAAAAAAAAAAAAATGTGTGTGTGTGTGTGTGTGTGTGTGTGTGTGTGTATATATATATAAATTTAAGATCACAGAACATCTGAAACAACAACAGTATTAAAAAGTAGTCCTTAAAATATTTTAAAAAACATTTACAGACAGGAAGGAAGAGGGAGAAAGACAGAGAGAGAGAGAGAGAGAGAGAGAGAGAGAAACATCAATTTGCTTTTCTACTAATTCACGCCATCATTGGTTGATTCTTGTATGTGCTCTGACTTGGAATCGAACTCACAACCTAGGCATGTCAGGACAACACTGCAGCCAACTAAGCTACCTGCTCAGGGTTAAGACATTTGATTTTACCACAATCTTAGAAAGTGTGTAGATTTTTATTACCAATTTGTGGATTTTAGAAAACTGAGGTTCTGAAAAGTTGAACAATTTTTCAGTTTCACAGCTAAAAATGTCAAAGTTGGGACTTGAACCCTGGCCTCAGAATCTAACAGAGTTCTTCTTACTATCTTTCAACTACATCAAAATTTTTTTTTCTTTACTGCCTCTTTCTTCTCCTTTTCTTTCTCCTCTTCCTTCTTCTAATCAAGATATTTTGATTTAAAGTGTTAATTCAAAATTTATCTCATTTTTATGGCTAAGAAGGTTTCAACTCATTTTATGAAAGTTTACAATTATGCCTTTGTGTTACGTGGCTGAGCCAGTGCTCAATACTTCAAGCAATCCCTACTGTGAAGGTCAGCTTGCTGCCCACTGGGACAGAGCTTAAGCACTGGCTGGCTCTCAACTTTGTGTCTATTACTTGGCACATTTCTTTAGTAATCTTCCCTTCTACTACATTATTTAGTCATCTTCGACACCATAAATTCTGCCTCATAAATGTGGGTGCAATTCAAGTCAAGCTCCTTTTTGGAGTAATTAAAATGCCACCTCTTGCACTAAAAGAAAAGATTTTTATGTGTGCGTCTTTCTCAATACTGAAACTCTAAAAATTTATCATAAAACCATTATTATTCTTTAACTACATGGCTCAGGTCTAAAGCAATCCTATTTGTCTTCTGTTCTCACTTTCTCTTCTTCCTTCCCAGAGAATAATTCCCATATATTGCTACTCAGAAGGCTTATTTGTTTTTCAGGTTTTTTTAGATTTGGTCTAATTCAGAAGCACTTCTTTTACTGGTTCAGTTTCCTTAATTTCGAAGGTGAAAGTAACTTTCTTAACTTCTCAGTTTATTTTAGAAAGCTATTGTAACTGTGACAGAAGAAATCTAACCAAGATAACCTGAAAAATATTTTGATCAAACTCAATCTTTATTTTTCGCTGAAAGCTGTTTATTGAAAGCTTGGTGCCATTTTTTTTCAATAACAGCTTTCTTGAGCTATGATTGAGATACAATAAACTGCACATATTTTAAATGTATAACTTGGCAAGTTTTGACATATGCAAATACCCATGAAAACATCACCACAAGCAAGGTAATGAACATATCAATCATTCCCAAAAGACTCCCTGTATGCCTTGAGCCCCACTTTTTTATGCACCCATCCTCCCTTTGCAGACAGCCATTGATGCACACCATATATCAGGGGTAGTCAACCTTTTTACACCTACTGCCCACTTTTGTATCTCTGTTAGTACTAAAATTTTCTCACTGCCCACTGGTTCCACAGTAATGGTGATTTATAAAGTAGGGAAGTAACTTTACTTTATAAAATTTATAAAGCAGAATTACAACAAGTTAAAGCATATAATAATAATTACTTACCAAGTACTTTATGTTGCATTTTTGCTAAGTTTGGCGGAATAAATCTTTATAAAACAACGTACTATAGTTATATCTATCTTTTTATTTATACTTTGGTTGCTCCGCTACCGCCCACAATGAAAGCTGGAATGCCCACTAGTGGGCGGTAGGGACCAGGTTGACTACCACTGCATCAGATCCTCTCCAACTTTTCTACAATCTCAATTTTATTTTAATAAAGCCTATACTATTTCTTAAAAACTTAACAAAATTATCTGGTGGGGATGGGAACCCTTAAATGAGTTGTTACAAATTAGGAAATAAAAAAAGATAAACACGCCAATACAAAAGTAGGCAGAGTTCATAGGCAGATGGTACACCTTCCCCCAGATGGCTGATAAATAAGTTCAAGTCTAACTAATAATGATTTTAAAAAGCACAACTAAAATAACAGAGGTATCCTCTTATATTGATATTAGGAAAAGATTTAAAAGATAAAATAGTATTTGGAGTTAGAGTGGGGTTTTGAAAGCAGACACTAATATGATGCCAGAAAAAGGTACAGATTTCTGGAGGGTAATTTGGCTATAACTATTGCAATATTAAAGGTACATTTTTGTATGCTGGCAACTTGTCTAGAATTTAGCACTAAGGAAATTAACATGTGAACAATGTCTACAATTTAGGGGCAACATAAATGTCTGTCACTAGCAAACTGATTAACTATTATCATATTTCATCCATAAAATGGGATCCCTGGAGGCCATTTAAATGAGGTTTATCTGTATGGATTACAGATAGAAGAAAGAGAAAACAAGAAAAGGAAAGATTACAGAATGGCTTATTATTTTTCTGTATAGAAAAATACTTCTAGTGTGTTTGTGCATGCATAAACACAACTCTGGAAAAACTTATGGCACTGAATAGATGTTCTCTCTGACGGTTGGAGTAAAAGGACAGCAATTTTATTTCATACATATATATTTTGTTCATTTGTTTTTTCAGGTGAGAAGAGGGGATAAAGTGAAGCAGACTCCTGCATGCGCCTTGACCAGGATCTACCCAGCAGCCTTGTCTGGGAAAAATGCTTGAGTACTGAGCTAGTTTTAATGCCTGAAGCTGTCACGCTCCAACAGCACTATCCTCAGTGCTCAGGCCACACTTGAACCAATCCAGCCACTGATTGTGGGTGGGAAAGGAGAGAATGGAGAGATCGAGGGGGAAGAAGCAGATGGACACTTCTTCTGTGTGCCCAGACTGTGAATCAAACCCAGGGCATCCATATGCCAGGCCAGCACTCTATCCACTGAACCACTGGCCAGGATTTTATACACATATTTTTTAATTGAGAAGCCTGACCTGTGGTGGCACAGGGGATAAAGTGTCAACCTGGAATGCCAAGGTTGCCAGTTTGAAACCCTGGGCTTGCCTGGTCAAGGCACATATGGGAGTTGATGCTTCCTGCTCTGCCCTTCTTTCTCTCTTTCTGTTTCCTTCTCTGTCTCAACTTTCTAAAAAAAATGAATAAATAAATAAAATGATTTAACTGAGAAATATTTACCACTTTTATGATTTAAAATATTTCTTTAAAATAGTAGTATGTGTAATATTTTCTTAGTGGATTTATATTATTTTCAATATCTCTGTAAACATCTAGCTAAAAAACAAGTCTGAAAAATATACTACAAAAATGTTGACAGTCATTACATAATTATAAGTAATGTTTTTAAACAATTTTTGTTCATCTGGATTTTTCTGATTTTTTTTCAATGATCTTTTAACTTCTGTAGCAAAATACTTCCAATAAACTTTCATTGTTTAAGTCAATAGAATTAAAAAATCACTTAGTATAAAATAATCTCTTAAATGTTTTTCTTTTCAAATGCTGACCATCTTAATCAAATATAAATGGTCACTGGGGAGATAGATGTCTGCTTCCTGACAAGATGGGGTAAAAGAAATCAGGTATATACTCCCTCATGAAAAAACTGCAAAACTAGACAACCTATGAAAAACAACTGGTTTTAGACATTAGACAACAGGTAGCTCAGGGCAGTGTGTAGAAATGAGGAAAACATCTCAGAGGAGACCTGAGACTGCCCTAGCTTTGTGCCTGGAGAGAGCTTCCAGATCTCAGCCAGGAAGCCACAGTGTCCCTAAAGGGAGGAGATGGACTGGGGACCTGGGAAGGTCAAGGCGAGTAGATTTTGCTGAGCAGAGTGACAGAGGAGAAAGCAGCTCACCCAGAGAACTAGGGACATCTGTAGGGGTTCCTCTTAAGTCTTCAGCTGAACACCAATCAGCTTGGATTGGGGCGGTTTCTGGGAAAGGGCAGGAGTTAAAGATGACAAGGGGGAAAGAAGAAAGTTTTAGGGATCATGGTTATATTTGTCATCTTGATTTTGGTCATTTTCTCACAGGTAAGTGGATATATATATATATATATATATATATATATATATATATATATAAATTTGACAAATTGTGTACTTTAAATATGTGCAGTATCTTCTATATGGTTTTCTCTCAGTGGAGTTTTAAAATAATTTTGTAAAGAAAAATATATGGTTAAAATAATAAAAAATAATAAGTAAATAAAAAAACAAGCAGAAAATATGGTTAAAAATGGATGGATGAGATAGGCTGTGACTAAAATAAACTCTTTTTGTCTGCACAATACAACTTAGCATCAACTTCTATTTACATCTCTTCACATTATCTGGTGATATCCTAAGAAAGCAAGTAAGGATGCTGTCAAAGTTCCTATATACTTTGTATCTGGATGCAGCAAATTACTGTGAATAACATTGTAGAGGAGGCCTGGGACTGCCCTGTGGTGGTTTTCTTTACAGGATCAAAGTTTTCCTAACTTGTGACTTAGAGTGATCATTACTTATCACTCTAAGAAATCACAATTCACTAACAATACAGAAGGCCATAAAATAGAGTATGCTCACCCCTTCCCCGCATAATATTGATAATACCTAGTGTCCTTAGAGGATATATCAGTATTATTAACTCCAAGAAGGAAAGGAATTCATGCTAAATAAATGTAATCATGCATAGTGGAGAGTCTAGGGAATTTAGAACAAGTCTTGGCTTAACTAAACATTAAGAGTTATTTTTAAAATAGGATATTTGTAAGAAAACAGGAAAGCTGAGTTACTATAGTACACGGGGCTGGCCTGAGCTATCTATATCCACATAGTGGCTGAGTCAGCAAATTATCAGCAGGACAAATTTATCTATATTGACTGCTCTCAACCAAAGTATTTGAAGTAAAATAGTATCCTGGCAATCAACTGTGGGTATTTTGGATACTACTTTGATCTAAGTAATATATTATTCATCTATATATAGTTAGCTAATCTGAAGGTCAGACTTCTAGGATTTCTCTGTCACATAGTCTGTATCAACCGTTGTCTTTTAGGAATGGCTATATCTGAGTTTCCTGACTCATCTTTAGCCAGAATAACAGGAGGAAAGCTGGTATTACCGTATGTGGGTTGCAAATGAAACAAAATTAGTGCCTCTGTATTTGCCATGCAGGTTTTTTTTGAATTGTGACCCCACAGTCATGTTGCATTGTTCTCTTGAAGAGTCTTTATTGAGCTAGAACTATTAAAACCCACTTGCTTACACTGAAACGTTGTCAAAAGGTTTGCATCACTATTCATTTTAGGTTTTTTGTTTCTTTTTTTTTTTAAGTAATTGGAGGGGAGATGGTGAGACAGACTTCCTCATGTGCCTCGACTGGGATCCACCTGGCAATCCTCATCTGGGGCCAATGCTCTGCCCATCTGGGGCTATGCTTACAACTGAGCTATATTTAGCACCAGAGGCTCCATGGAGTCATCCTCAGCACCCGAGGTCGACATACCCAAACCAATTGAGACATGGCTGCAGGAGGGGAAGAGAGAGAAAGAGAGGAGGAGAGAGAATGGTGGAGAAGCAGATGGTCTCTTCTCCTGTGTGCCCTGAATGGGAATCAAACCTAGGACATCCACATGCCAGGCCAACACTCTATCCACTAAGCCAACTGGCCAGGGCCTATTTCAGGTTTTTCAAATGATCCACCCTACCTATTAATATGTGAACTTATATAATTTTTTTCTTTTTTCTTTTTTTGTGTGTGTGTGTGTGTGACAGAGACAGAGAGAGGGACAGAGACAGACAGGCAGCAGAAAGGGAGAGAGATGAGAAGCATCGATTCTTCCTTGCAGCGCCTTAGTTGTTCATTGATTACTTTCTCATATGTGCCTTGGCTGGGGTTGGGGGCTATAGCAGACCAAGTGACCCCTTAGTCGAGCCAGTGACCTTGGGCTCAAGCTGGTGAGCCTTCCTCAAACCAGATGAGCTGGTGCTCACGCTGGTGACCTTGGGGTCTCGAACCTGGGTCTTCCGCATCCCAGTCCGACACTCTATCTACCGCACCACCACCTGGTCAGGCTATAATTTTTATTTCTTGTGAGTGTGTGTGTGTGTGTGTTTTAATCAGTCAATGGTGGATTCCCACCTTATTAAGAACTACACTTAAAACCCTAGAGGACAATCCAGGTCAAAAATAGTCTATCCTATTTTTAAATTGAGTTTTTATCCCTTTATCACATACTCCCATTTGATACTTTAAAATAAACTTTGGGGAACATTTACGTGAAAGGTGTTACTTCTTTCTATTCAGGTCACAATCCTGGGAAACAAATGAACATTTAGAGCTCATTGGAGTCCATCTTCTTTTTTCCTCATAAATCGTGCTATGAAATGACTGAGGTGATCAAAAGAAGTAGTGTAATTTGTGAAATATTGATAATCAAAAACTTCTAGAGGAGAATGAATAGAAAGAACTTTTATGAAATATCTGAGAAATGGTGGCTAAATTTCTAGGAAAAATAGAACTATTATTATGTCACTATAAGGCCAATTTCTTTGTTTCCTTATGCAAACTGGTTTGCTGTAAGTCTAGAAATCTTCCTGTCCTCCAGAGATCTTGGTTTATTAGGAAATTAGGAAACTTCGGAACCTCTTTCCAAGATACTGGAAGTGGCTCCTAGAACTTGGCTAACATACTCAGATCATCTGGGCATTTGTAAAAAATTAAGATATTTTCATTATAGGAGTTTAAGACCAACATCTACTTACTGATTTTGTCTATATGCCATAAGGTTGAGTGGCATTAAAGTGACCATGAGCCGCTTTGGGACCTGGCTAATTAAAAGTTGAATGAAAGACTCACTGAGTTTTGGTTTGGTGGGATTATTATTTGGTGTTTCCCGGTCTCTTCCACTTATCCTTGCTTATTGCTGGCTGGCCTGGCCTTGGCACAGCTGCCAAGAACACTTTGATGACAACTGTGCCAGTTAACAGGGCACTATAGCACAGAACTACAGGGCCCCAGACCCTGTGACATGACTGTAATCCAGAACTCCAGGCACCAAAAATCTGTGTGGAGTGGAGGAGATATAATGCTTACAATGAATAAAATTAAGATATATCTTTGAACGTTCTTCTAACTCAGGTAGCTCAAAAACAGAAAGACATTTGATAGATGTTTTCCCAAGTCTGGCCAAATTCTCAAGAATCTGTATGAAATCACAAATTGAGAAACCTGATATAACTTTTCTAAACTACCAAAAACAAAATGTTAGATTATAAGCAACCATTCTAGGGAAAAGCCTGAATTATCTTGTTATTCTCAAGGTTGTATCATAAGATTATACAAATGTATCCACATCAAGAAACTCAACAGTCTACAAGTAAAGATTTGAATTAAACTATGAAATAATTTTGCCTTATAAGATTACTGGATGGAATTGTTAAACATATCTTATAATTTATAAAATGAGGTACAATTAAATCAGTGATTTTCAACCTGGAATCAATACCCTGCAATGGAAGTGTGGGAATGATCTCAGTGATACTTGTACCCCTAAAATCAGATGCAAATTTTCTATGTGATTGTGTATAGTCGCCACTTGAATGTTGCTAGATTTTAGATGATTCCAGAACCTCTCAGGAATATAGCATTTCCATTGGGAAGAACAAAGGACAAAAATGAAGTTCTAATTGTGGTAGTGATCCCCAGTTCTAACCATGTTTCACAAGATAATGAGGGAAGAAAATTCCATTTAATAATTTCAAGGAAGAAAGTACTCATATGTGAGTAAAGTGAAAATTCTAAACCTACTGTTCAGTAACATTCCAATAGATCTTCAAAATCCAGACTATAAAAACAGTCTTTTTTCAAGTCAGCCTCAAATATGATTACATGCTATCTTTGTGTTTTACATAAGAGTTTTAAATACTCTTTGAGCCTATGGATATGTTAATAACCAAAATAATATGAAGATTCTCTGGCTGGATAGCACAGTTGGTTAGAGTATTGTCCTGAAGCACAAAGGTTGCTGGTTTGATCCCCATCAAGGCACATAGAGGAACAGGTGGGTGGATGTTCCTGTCTCTTCCTCTCTCTCTCTTCCTCCCTTGCTAAAATCAATAAAATAAACAAACAAAATAATATGAATACGAGCTTTTGCAATCATTATAAGATAAAGAGGGTGATTAATTATTAATTTATTTTAAGGTTATAAAAACTACTTCAATATTAATGACAAACATAATAAGTGATGGCAACATTTGTATCAATACTGACAGCTAGCCTTAATGTGAAGTTTTCAGACCGAGTTATATCAGAGACAAGACAAAAGTATGAAAATTATCAAAAAATCTTCTACCAGAGGAATTATTAAAGGAACTCAGACATCTAACCCCAAAAAGAAAAATTTTAATGAAGAAAATTATGGCTCTGTTCCATTGTATTTTCAAGTCAAAGAGAGATTATTAGAGTTATTTCGCATTTTCAGTGATATGCCTCATAAAAAAAAAAAGGAGGAGGTGGTAGGGACCAGACTTTGGCACAAAGAATATTTGAATATTTTCTCAAAATGAGCCTTTTGCAACAAGGAAAGTGTCTGTCTTTGTGAGCCAACTTTCTCTCCTGGAAAGGTGATTTTAAAGCATCAGAATGTTCTGAGATGGATTTGTCTACTGAGTGGGGAGTTGAATTCTTGTATGTAGCAAATCTGTCTACACTTAGATTCTGTAGTTCCAAGGTTTATTAAGCATAATTGCTTGCTACTGCAGAGGACACAACCTGGTAATAGGTCAGCTGTCTAAGGAACACTAGACAGCTATAAGTGAATGCTAAATGTGAGGGAAAGGAACAGAGAGGTCAGTAGAGAGTAAGTTGTACACAAAACATAGGATTTTAGAGTTGCACTAACAAATTTTAAACCACAGGTCATACGTTTCTTCTCTGAGAAGAGATGAAAAAAGATTAAATCTCTTCAAGACAAAAGCATAATATAAATCCAAAGAATGCTCATACTTTGGAAGTGTGCTTGCATGTAGCAGGGTGAGCAAAGGAGGAATCAGAGGTGATAAGAAAAAAGATGTAAGCAGGGGAGAGTGGAGAATAGCCTTCAACATAAGGATAAGTCATTTGAAATTGGTTAGGAAAGCAAAAGGGAGCCAGTAGAAGGAATTGAAATGATGAGTAATGGCAAGTTAGGAGATTAGAAAAGCTACATAGATTACCTTGGGAGGCAGGATTTTGAAATGATTAGAGAGTCTAACGGCCAGAGAAGAAATTGCAGAATTGAGATAGGAAACCAAAAGACAAGGATGGATAGACTGTTCCCGAAACAGGGATAATACCTTCATGAAGATCCAGGAAGGCAATTTGTAAGTAATAAAAATGGCATTGATCCCAGAAATGGGATATATATGTATCACTTGCTTGGCATCTATCAGGAAATGCGTGTTGCATGAATAATAAAAAAAGTTATATTCTTACATCACAATCATTTCAAATCATCACTTTAAGAAACTAAAGTTGACAATTGGATTAGAAAATGTTGATTATGCTTCAGAGTGTTTTTAAAGAACTACTTGGACAAAGAACATCAATTCTTAGGTTCTAAGACTGAAAACAAAACTTCTCTGAATGTTCTCACTGTACAGCAGGTTTCACAAGAAAAATATAATCAAGCTAACACTACAGTAAATCCAGTACGTTTTCTCCCCTTTACAAATTAATTCGATTAACATGATTAATTTCCATTCATATGTTTTCAGAACTGAGATGAATGAATCAAAACAATGGTTCCATTTAAATCATTCTTTCCTTTTTGTTAAGCCCAACACAGTTGTTGATGGAACAATCATTCTTTTAGTCACAGAAAATCTCAGAAATTGTTTTCATCCTCCTATTCCTTTGATTGATTCAAATTAGGTCTAGAGAGAATTAATTCCAATAGTTAATGGAATAAGATAGCTGAATATGTAGAAATCTGATTGAATGTTCATTTTTTTAAAATGTCACAGAAACTGTCAGAACTATAAATGCAGGAGGACTGACAAATAAGAGATGCTGAATTCTGTTATTTCATCAGCCAACGATTCTCTCCTTCTGCCAAGGAAGCTATCTTAGAAAGTGTAGCACAAAACATAAACACCACTTATCTGACGCTGCTTATTAAAAACAAATTCATAGATATTTAATGATAGTTATTAAGTTTGAAGTGTCACAATCCAGAAACATGTCAATGCAAAAAAGACACTTTATATAAATATCAAATTTTCAAACTGAAAAATATTATCCACATTTCAAAACTGAAGCTAATACAATACATCCCTTGGTTAGGTTCACATATCTGCATATTGAGCTGACTATTATTTAATTAAATGTTAGGCAAAGTAATCTTTAAAGGCAGTGGTTGTATGTGAGATTATAATAGGAGTATACATTCTGCTCCCAAGAGATCATCTAAAACCATAGTGAATGTATATTTGTATGTGGAACAGTAGTAGAGTGGATATAAGAATATAAGCAGAATATACCAACCACTCTGTAGGATTAGAGATGCAGTTAGAAGTCACAGAAACATAAAAGAATGAGAGTATTCATTAAATAATAATTCTGCCTATTACCAATTAGGCCAGAGAGGATTTCACAACTGTGCACTTTACCCAATTTTGTCTTAGAAAATGTTTCAAAACCATGGAAGCTAATAAAACAGTTACTTTAAATGTACATTAAATAATAATTTTAAATTAACTTATCATAATTACAATTTATGGGAAAAAATAGGGAGGAATAGAGAGAAAGGGGGGGGAAGGGAGGAAGAAGAGGGGGAGGGAAGAAGAGAGGAAAAGAAAAGAGAAGGATATTTTTCACACAGCATTTCTATGTTGGTTCCAGAATTTATTGCCATATATTAAAAAGTTGAGATTTGCTCATGTATTCTCAGCTGCTGGTCATTCACACTTGACAATGGCACCAGCTTACAGGCATAGTCTGTGGTTGGCAACACTTTGGTAGTATAAATGTCTCATCTTGTCTGTGTTTACTGATTTATATCAGGGAAGGTCATGGCTGGCTCCTCCCAGAATTATTGGTACAATAAATGGGGAGGGTTTGTTACTTGGAAAAATTGTTTTATATTTTTAACAGTTTTATCAAGATATAATTCAAATACCACACAGTTCACCCACTTGAAGTGCATAAGTCAATGGCTTTTAGTATATTCACAGAGCTCTATACCCATCACCATAATACCATAATATTTTTATTACCCTCAAAAATAAATCACCCATAGCTATCAAGCTCCATGCATCACCCTTGCCCCCTAGGTAACCACTAAGACACTATCTATGGACTTGTCTATTATGGATCTTGCATATACATAAAATCCTGTAATATGACATATGCTGTTCTAGTTTCTTTCATTTAGCATGTTTTCAAGGTACATCCATGTGATAGCATATATTATGCTGAATAATGTTTTATTGTCAAATAATATTTGATTGTATGAATATACCATATTTGTTTATCCATTCATAAGTTAATGAACATTTGGATTGTTTCTACATGGGGGCTATTATAAATAATGCTTCCATGAGCATTCGTTTACATGTTTTTGTGAGGACACACATTTTTAATTCTTTGGGGTATATACCTAAGAGCAGAATTGCTGGATCACAAGATAACTCAATGTTTAACTATTTGAGAAATGGGTACGTTCTATGTCATTTTTATTTATTCCCATATAGCTAAAAAATAAGTATCTGAAAAAGTCAATGCTATCCTCTTTTAATACTGATAGAGTTTGCTGCCTAACATCTTAGACCATAGCTTCTGGTTAAAATGGCATTCATTGTTTCATGAATTAACACTTTAAGTACGTATAAGCCCAGATATTCACTACACATGGCATTATAACAGTTTAAGTCTTGCTTCTTTACACAACATACCATAGATTATCAATGAAAATTAACTTAAGAAATTCCTTTGACAATAGAAGAACACGCCGAGAGATTCTTTATTATAACACCCTGCATGTTATACTGTTGTACTTGAATTTTAATATAAAATATGTTGGAAAAATAATGCCACTACTAATAAAAAAAAGTCAATACTTACTTTAATGTAGTATTTTACAATTTATAGGTAACTTCAATCTGAACAATATTCATTTAACCCTCATAGCATTTAAGTTAAAAATTATCTTCTTCCAGTGAAAACTATAATTCAACAGGCTAAGCTGCTTCCAAATATTAAACAGCTTGTTACAGAGCTGGGTAGAACTTGACACCAAGAGTTCAAAGTTCAAATCTAAAATACTTTCAGTTTTAATTATTCTAGTAAAATAAAATTCCAAGTTATATGTATTTGCCTGGTTTAGCCTTGCCTTTCCTGTCTACATCCCCCATCTCCTACATGCAGACACAATAGTTGAACCATACATTCAAGCCATGCACATGCACACACAACACACATACACACATATACCATACACACCACACAGACACACCTCACACACGCTCACCTCAAAAACGCACAGAACATATTCAAACATATATACTACAAATACCATACTCGCATAAAAATTTCATGCACATGACATTCACATATACTTTCACCACATGCAGTCCTCACACACATTCAAACCTTTCATATACATACAAGCAACTTACACACACACATTCACATACAAAGGAAGAAAAGTTGTGAATATCAGATTATAAGGCACTGGGTCAAGTTCTCTAGGGAAGGGACACAATGTGATAATGGGACATACTGCACTTTTCCTTAACGTTTCTTCTAATGCTGGCCAGGTGTGCCATCTCTCTTCCTAGAAAGCACCTTTGAAGTCCAGTTGTCATGTGGGTAATGAGAAAGCATCAGAGCCAAAGATGTGGACCTGGGCTTTGGGGACAGAAGTCACCCATGCCTCAAACCTAATTTGTACAATTCTGACATTTCTAAGCCTTTAGTCATATCTTCTTAATGCCATAGAGAGCTAATAATACATTTTGCATATTATAATAGAATTTTCTGAATCATATTTTTATTGCATAATCACTCTTCAATATTTAGCAATCTGAATCTAATCAGTATTCTAAGTTACTCTTCTTTGCAAATTAATACAGCCCTTATAATTACAGATATTAAAATATTTGAATTTATTTATTACTTAAAATATATATTGGCTTTAAACACCCTAAGCATCCGTAGAAGCAGGTTTAAGAAAAATACTTCATTATTCATTGCTATATTACCCTTAGGCTGAAGCTTAATGTTTATTTAGTTAGAATAAACATAAAAGAATAATAATTACAAAAGCCACTTATTACAAATAAAAAATAAAAACCAAATTCTACTTATTGATTGTTTACTCTATGTCAGGTATAATGATAACCAATTTTTAAATATAACATCTTATTTAATTCTTAAAAATTCACACGAGAAAGATATTATTATCTGTATCTTCTAGATGAAAAAGGAAAGAAAAAAAACTTGAAGCTCATGAATGTATTTCTTAAAAGTCTCACACTTAACAAGTGTTGGCCCTGGGTGTGCTGGATTCTCAAGTCTGTGGAAATCTAACCCCAAGTTTCAAGACTCAACTCTGTATCCTTACCTAATAGCCCAAGTGGATAGCTAGATTTTCAAAATGGGTCATTCAGGTGTTTGATGGCACCTGAATGACTCCAGGTGTCCATAAAAATGCCAGTGCCAAAGACTCTCCTTTATTCCATAGTATAAAAGCTATTCTTATTATTTTCTTTTAAAAATTTTTAACGTAACTTAAATATTTTAGGGCCAAGCCCTCCCTGTACAAACATCAAGGGAGATATCTATGCTAGGAAGAGATGGTTTTAATCAGTAAGTAAAAGCAACTTTTACACATTTCAGACAAATGTCTGATGGGAGAAATTCCTTAAAGTGAATCACTTAGGTGGGTGAACAAGCTTACTGGTTCCTCATTGACAAACATAAGGTAAATAATGTCTTAATCTTTCTTTCCAAGAACTAGAAGAGAAGGGAAATAAATATCTAAAAAAATGATTATGTCATAAAAGAAATAAAAAGACTCAGGCAAAAAAAGAAAACTTCTAAAGCTAGGCAGTTAAGGACAGAATGTTTGTTCTTAAAGAGACGTGACTAAATGCATTTTGGTTTCTGCAAACTAGCTGAGGGGAAAAATTGTCACGAAAACAAAAACCACAACCGAGAAGTGCTTTTCTTTTCAAAGTGTCATCTCTAGGCCTTTCCAGTAATAATGTTATGAGAGAAGAGATTAAAAATCTTAATTGGTAAGAAGTTCAGGATGGTCTATTCAAAAATAAGGTTTTTACTTAGGACTTTGTTCCAGCTGTGTCCTTTCTCTGAACCAGAGTTAAGCTGCTAACGTCTACACCAGACTGCTTAAAGGGTTTTAACTGTATTTGAATAGGTTCTTTATTATGAAGCCCCGCTCCTCATCCATCAAAGGGCTGGCCTACCGCCTGCACAACATGTGGTATGACACACATGCATTCTTGAGCTCCACATGCATCAAGACACGGCAGTCAGAAGACTCCCACTCCCCCGCAAATGTCTCATAACAAACTTGATTATTTTTTTTAAAAAACATTGAAAAATGTCAGTAATATCTCAGTTAAAAAAAGCAAAAAGAAACATTGAATTAATAACTTCTTCATTTAAACTGGTTAGATATATGTAACTTTCTTTTGGTGATATATTTTATTCTAGTGAAATATTTCTGTCCAATGTTATATAAGCAAAACTCATTTTTACCTATTTGGGTTTCAGACAAAAATCTTACATTAAAAAGAATTTTCTTAATGGAAACTGTATCTAAAACCACTCACTTTTACTCATCTTTTCTCCCTTAAAAACCAATGAGTTAATTTTTTCCTCCTTTTGCTCTCTAATTTCTCCTTTTCAAAAGCAATTTATTTTCTTAAATTAAAGAGCTACCTGTCTAGAGAGCAGGTGCTATTTTAGGGTAACTGAAAGTGGTTATATATTTGCCTTGGTAAAAATTAGCACCCTAACAGCATTCACATAAGGTTTTGTGTTCTAGGATGTCTAGAATCTAAACCTCAAGGATTGAGACTTCTACCCAGAAGAAAAGATACTAAAATGTGTTATAGGGAACTTTACAATTTTGATCTGTGGATTTATCTAATGAAGAACAGACAAGTAAAGATGAAGTAATGAATTATTGAAATATGACTCCTAGTCATATGAGTGGGATAAAAACTGCTAAAATAGTGCTCAAAGAAAGTTATCACAAAATCTGAGTGTTGTAACTAAATTCACAGTGAAAATAGCTATTTTAAAAGATACCGTTCTTTATTTGTTCAAGCTCCATTCCACCACGTTGAAATCGTAATGCCTGGAGTGGCCCCTACTGGCCAGTCTACTTTATGACAAGTGCTAACGGCCCACAGGAGAAAGGGTGACTTCACTAATGCGGCTGTAAACACAGGATCAATTTTTCAACGTTGCTTTTTTTGTCATCTAGCTCCTGTGTGATTCTCCAGAAGATCGTAGCCTATTTTACCTTTCGAAGTCAAGTTTTAATAAACAGATTTTTAAAACTTCTGGCAATACAAATAATATTTTAAAAGGCAAAGATAAAATTTTCTCAAAATAAATATTGTTTCATTAGTATTATTTTCTGAAGAGGTATAGTTATCAAATAATGTTTAAACACTTCATTATCTGATCCAAGTTGAGGAACCAGACAGGATAAGTAATGGACATTTGTCAGTGCATGTCCTTAGGATACTAATTTATATGACAAAAATAAACTATAAGCAAAGTAAGCAACACGTTGATGTTTCCAGCCCACATACCCTACATTTTGTTTGCTTGAAAAATGACGTATATGACTGGGCTTGTTCATAAACAACATGCAGATGCCCCTTTTTCTTGCATGTTCAGTTGTCAGTAATTAACCTGTATTCTCTAGGTAAAATTAAGTCAATAAACTTGTGCATAAGCAATTTAGCATGCAAACCTATTAATTTTTCATATCATTATATGAAATATAGGAATAAAGCAAAACCTAGAGAGTCTAGAATAAATCCCATGTGTAGAGATATTCTCACTACTTCCTGACTCACTGAACCTCTCATCTCCTTTATAAGTCTGTAAAAATTCAGGTTAAAATGAACTTAGTGGCTCCTTTTAGAAAGCAAAGAAGATGCAAAGGAGCACTGTAGCTAGGAGAAAGCAGTAGCTTGGGTACAGGCATTTGCTTCAATCTTCCTGCTTGGGATTTCTATATTTATGAACAGTATTTACTGCGGTAGATTGCATTGCTGTTCTCAACATTGCACTCCCTTTTCTATAAAAAGACTTGCCCAGTGAACTTCTAGGTCTTCTGGTAGAGGGAATATGTTACTCTGCCTAGTGTCTGGTTGGCCACAAACATACTTGGATCAAAGGGAAGTGACAGACATTTCAGAGCAAAAACTCTAAAAAGCATAATGTGCTTCAACTGTCCTCTTGCTCTTTCCCTGCTACCACGAGAACAGCATGCCCCATGAACAGGTGGGTCCTTACACTTGGATCACACAATGGAGCAGAGCTGCTTACTAGAAATGCAGCATAAGCAAGAAATACAAATTTGGAATTTTTAGCCACTGAGATTGGGGCTGCTTGTCACTACAGCAAAGCTGACAGCTATATCATTATTTACCTAACTATTAGAAAAAGGAAAAAAAGAACCCCACCAGTTTAAGGGCCCTGCTTCCTGTTCCCCAATAAATCTAAGTTTCTTTGAGCTTTGGGTTACGAGTCCATCAGGACTGTCTTTTCAGCTCACTGACAGCAAGAGTAGCAGTTCAATGGTCACAGACCCAACCAGCTGTGGAATATCTCATTGAGCCCCCACTCCATTTTCTCCAGTGGATCTAATGGTTCTGCTTATTGAATTGAAAGAAAAACAATTCTTCAAATGGCGAGAAACTCCTTTATATAATCTCAAAGCCTGAAAAATTCAAATTCTCTCTGAAAATCGGCAACATACAGGAAAAAGAACAGATATACAGCAATATCTGGGCTTCATTTTTGCCAACAATGGAGCAGATGGAGTGATTATCCTTTGCCTTATCTCACTGACCCTGAATATCTGTTTTTGTTAAAACAGTTTGAATGCTTTGAGTTTCAGTTTCTCATACATATGATCACATTTCTCACAGAGTTTGAAAAGTTGAAAATTAAAAAAAAATCATTAAACACCACTGGTGCACTGAGGTTATTATTCCTAAAATACTTTTATAAATCCAAATTAGAAAAGAAGGCTTTTGAGGAAACTACTTATAACCTCTCCTTTTAATTGAATCTAAGAAACCAAGCAAATAACTATCAATGAAAAGAAGTTAAATTACATATTTATTATTTTACAGTATAATTTTATAATATTTTATGTGGGAAACAATGGAATAAATATGAAAGATAGGAAGGGCAAGGTTTGGGATAAACTCTATTTTGAAAGGAAGAAAATTAATAATAAATAGCAGAAGTAAAAGTTATCTTTCCAGAATCTAGACTCTCCCTCATCCAAGTCTACCTGTCTGCATATTTATTCTATTGTTTCACATATAAAATAAATGATGATGGATGAAGATTGGGCTTGGGGGCGTGAACACACAATATGGTGTACAAAGATGTGCTGTAGAATTGGGCACCTGACACCTGTATAAAAATTATGTTAACTAGTGTCACCCTAATAGATTCAATAAAAATAATACCCCCCCCCTAGAGTTTATAAATTACAGACATTTCTAATTCTATCCAAACACTTTTATAAAGAAGTGTGTACAAACAGACATTTAGGAATCTTTATAAATGATTAAATTTTAAGTTAGTAAATGTTAACCCTCATTTAATATGCCTTGGGTTTTAAAAGGTATTCATTATGAGTCAGTACTTCATATTAAACTTGACTGTTTGTCACCCTAATAGTTCTAGAATTAAATTATTTATTCCTTAATCACTACCCTAGAAAATAATATTTAGAAATTACCCATTTGCTTATTTATACTGATATTTTCAAATAGAAAGTCAACTTTGTCTATTTCTTGCCATATGAAACAAATATTGAATAATCATTTTATTTAAGCTGTCAGATGCTTGCTTAGTTTTATTTTGATATTTCTAACAATTTCTATTTTTTTGAGCAAATGCACTATTTCAATATATTTCTTTTTCCCGCAGAACCTCATATCTTCTAAGTAATAGCATCTATAAAGCAGGAGAATCTATTTATAAATTAATTTCATTTTCAGTGTCATTACTGGCAACACATTCCTAAGCTACTGCTATGGAGACAGAAAGTATCACAATATACACCAGAAATTTGAACCATGTCAAGCCAGAAGGGCACCTGACAAAGTTTAACAGGATAATGTAACATTCTACTCTGCTCCCGTAATTTGTTGTGAGTTCATGCACTTCGTTGGTTTTGTTCTTTGAGCAAGGTGATGTTCATGCACGGCTCATTTTGTGCACCAGTAAAAAAACATATACCTATGTCTTGAATTTGGAAAAAAATCATATTTTATTTATCACTAAAGAAGGGTTCAGTGAATGCGCATATGACACTTGTGGGTTCGGTACCTCAAAAAGGTTAAGAACCACTGCATTAGATAAAATCTTAATTCTTAACACAAAAATGGCTGTTCATAAACTAAACATTGACTGTTTCTGAAAACTAAAATAAAATGGAATGCATGAGAGCTCTTATACATTTACTTATGACAAAATATTAAATGAAATGGTTGTCCCTGTCTCTCTCTCTCTAAAATCAATAAATAAAAATAAAAAAAAAAGAAATGACAGTGACAATGACTGACTAAATTTAAAGGTGGAGAGAGAAGGACAAGGGACAATGAGCCTGAGGTAAATGTTAGATAGTCTGATGGAATTCAAACTTAAGGAGAGACTTAACAAGTAGGTACCATAGGCTTGAAAATTCAGAAACAAAAATTTTGAGTTCATCTCATCTCAAAACATACCCAGGAAATGGCCCTCCCTTGCCTTCATATAATAAGGAGGATGTAGAGTTTTGTTTTAAAACTGAAGCCAAGTAACCCATGTTTGCCTGTTTTTAAAAGTATTTCCTTTATTCTGATGTATTTTAGGAACAGTCACATTGTTAACAGGAAATTTGGAGCATCGATGAAAGTTTTGATGCTACTACCACCAATTTATTCTTTTTTTGCTCACTTACTAAGTTTTCAAGGACTGTCATATCTAAATGCCTTGATGCCAGATGTGCATTTTACCCCCTTTCCTCCAGGAAAATGAATAATATTTATTGATTGAGATTTTTGTGGTGAGAGTGACATAGACATTTCATGGCATATACTCTAGCTGACATGTCGACCCAGCTGAACTTCCAACACAACTATAACAGTGGCTGACCAGGCACTATGTATTAATAATATATTATTTTTACAAGTACAAATCATTTAATATTTTGTCATAAGTAAATGTATAATAAGAGCTCTTATGCATGCCATTTTATTTTAGTTTTCAGAAACAGTCAATGTTTAGTTTATGAACAGCCTTTTTTTGTGTTAAGAATTAAGATTTTATCTAATGCAGTGGTTCTTAACCTTTTTTGAGGTACCAAACCCACCAGTGTCATATGTGCATTCACCGAACCCTTCTTTAGTGATAAATAAAATACGATTTTTTTTCCAAATTCAAGACATAGGTATATGTTTTTTTACTGGTGCACAAAATGAGCCATGCATGAACATCACCTTGCTCAAAGAACAAAACCAACAAAGTGCATGAACTCACAACAAATTACGGTATTACTTTATTCTGGCGTCCACGGCAGAGGCTTCTCCGAACCCCTGAGACCGACTCATCAAACCCATAGGGTTCGATAGAACCCAGGTTAAGAACCACTGATCTAATGTCATTGAGAGCTATTTAAGGACTTTAACAATGCAGGTTTATCGCAGAAAATTTTCTCTGACAGGCACATAGCAGTAGTCTCCAGAATGGGAGGTGCACATGCTAGAGGGTGGTCAAGGCCACCCACAGGGTCGGAGAAGAAAATTCAAAAGTCATATGTGTGTGTATATACAAATATATATGTGTGTTTGTGTATATATATAATCCTATTTAATTCTGATATCTGTTTTAAATTTACATATTAGTACTTATATATAATATATAAATTCATCCTTACCTAAACAAATATATTAGTGGTTCATCTTCAATCTTTTTTCCATCTTTTCTGATGACATATGGAATAAAAGTTTAGAAACTATTGCAAATTAATAAGAAGCAGAAAATCAGTAAGGGACCTATGAGAATAGTCCAAATAATAATAATTTAAAAATCCCTGGGGCCTGACTGAAGACATCAGAAACAGAGAAGAGAGACATGCTTATTTCTGTGATTAAGAAATGACAATGAGCCCTGGCCGGATAGCTCCATTGGTTAGAGCACAGGCCAAAGCACAGAAATTGCCGGTTTGATCTCTGGTCAAGGCACATACAGGAATGGATTGATGTCCCTGTCTCTCTCTATCTAAAATCAATAAATAAAAATAAAAAAAAAAGAAATGACAGTGACAATGACTGACTAAATTTAAAGGTGGAGAGAGAAGGACAAGGGACAATGAGCCTGAGGTAAATGTTAGATAGTCTGATGGAATTCAAACTTAAGGAGAGACTTAACAAGTAGGTAACATGGGCTTGAGAATTCAGAAACAAAAATTTTGAGGAAAACTGTACCAGTGAGGGGAAGCTGGAGGAGAAAGATGAACGAGGAATTTCCCAGACCCATCCCTGCCCTAATTCAATCTTCTGCTTCAGTTTTATATATTGGAATTTTGTTCTAGAGTTTGTAAAAAAAGAGGTTTTTTGATAAAATAAATAAATAAAATTAGAAAATTACTGGTATAGGGTTTACTACTTAATTCTGAGAAATCAACATTTAAGGGCATCCAAAAACATGCAAAAATAATATTTGTAAATAAAGATAACATACATAACCTATTTATGCTTAAGAGAAACCATCTTTCCAAATGTCAAAGAAAGTTCTGTTCATCAGACTAAGATGAACATATTCCTCACTATTATTCTCTTTAGATATTACCAATTTTCTGTGCACAGAACTTTCTGGAATGCCATTCTATCTCTAAAAAGGCTGAGGATAAACATAAGTTTGTGGAGTCATATTTATCTAATCAACAATATAAAGTAACTATTCATTACCATGACCTTTTACTCTTCTACAGCTGCTATGTACATAGTTACTTGACACTTATTAAACATAGTCCAAACAGTTTTGAAATTTTTCAAAAAATAATATAGGATCTTTACCTCAGCAGGTTCTTAAAACAATATTCTAAGGAGGAACCAATCAGCTTAGACACTGTATTTGGATACAGTTGCTGTGCATTTTATTTATAGGAATGCATAGCATGGCTTACTGTTCCTGAAAAGACTGACAAATGTCTGGTTTTTACAAAGAGTAAGCAACTGAATTGTAAAAGGTCCTAGAAATAATAGATTCTGTAATCTCTTAAGTATTTGCCCCATGAACCCTCCTGATTTTTGGATTGTAAGAAGAATGCTTATAATTAGCCTAATTGTGTTAGGGGCATGACAGATGCTACTGGCCGATGTTTACGTCAGAGTGAGATTTTGTCTAATGCTCAAGCTTTTTTCTGCATAATGGACTACAGTGCCCTCTTCCAGACTGCAAGCCCATGGTTTCATTGTATGTCTGAAGCGTGCATGTATACAAGACAGGGCCTAGGTGAGTGTCAATAAATAACGAGTTTGTCTGGGTCAGGCTACAGCTTAGGAAACGCCAAAATGAACAACTATCAAAGTAATTCTATGTAATGGACAATGGGAGTGAATATTACATTCCAATACAACCTCCTGTCCAAACTGAAGGCTGATTAGCAGGACACACACATTGCTGGTTAGCCTGATAACTTCCACTAGGCCTGCCCAGCTTTCCTGCCAGGAATTTTCATTATGATTCAGAAGACAACATGTCTTTGATCAGGCCCTCTCTGAGGGCTCCTCTACCTGGAGGCTTTGGCAACTTCACAATGACACAAAAAAAGTTAAAATGAACTTTATATTTTTTTATCAGTAGGCATGTTTTGACTTCAAGTAATAGAAACCTATGACACAACTGACCTTAAAAATAAAAAGAAATATCAAATTTCAGTGGGTAAAGAGTCCAGAGACAGATGACTACAGGTTTGGTAAGTGACATGACAGTGACTCCAAGGAGCACATCCTTCCATCTTTTGCTCCATATCCTCCTCATGCCAGAATTACTTTGGCTAGCTCCCCTAGTGGCCACAAGATGACTAGCATAGCACTAAGACCACCTGCAGGCCTGACAAAGAACAGAACAGACACTACTGCCAAGTTTTAGAAGCTCTCCAATAAAGTTACCTCAGAGCTCATGTCCCAGAATTGTGTCACTTTTAAGGAATTAGAGTTCACCTCATTGATTCAGACTACCACAATGTACCCCTGAATTTGGTATGAGATGTTCTTCCTTGAGAAGAGTGACATCTGAAGATAGAATTGGAATCTCTGGCAAGGAAGGAGAGAGAAAAGATTCTGGAGGGGCAAACTCTTGGTGTCTGCTCTACTTAGATTAAATAGAGTCCTGGATGTTATTTCAAGTCAAAGCACCTGTGTGTGCTTAATAACAAGATAAGTGTTTGGGAAATAGGAGTCACTAAACTCATTCCTCTTCTCTCACTGAATTCAAAACGTTATCACAATTTACCATTAGGTTGACTTTAAAGACAGGCTAAGTGTTGTTTATCCTCTCTTACATAAAACTCTCCAAACCCAGGACATTTCACTATTTTGGTTCTCATACCACCACTGTTATCTATTTGAGTTTGTCTCTCTTCATTGGCTTTGTATCTATTTTTTTCTTTTTTGAAGATTTAGCCATAAGCCCTCTTCTCTTTTTCCTTTTTTTTTTCTTTTTTGACAGAGACAGAGAGAATCAGAGAGATGGACAGCTAGGGACAGACAGACAAGAAGGGAGAGAGATGAGAAGCAGCAATTCTTTGTTGCAGCTCCTTAGTTATTCATTGACTGCTTGCTCATATGTTCCTTGACCAGGGGACTACACCAGAACGAGTGACCCCTTGCTCAAGCCAGTAACCTTTGGGCTCAAGCCAGTGACCATGGGGTTATGTCTATGATCCCACGCTCAAGCTGATGACCCCATGCTCAAGCTGGTGAGGCTCTGCTCAAGCCCATGATCTGGGGGTCTTGAACCTGGGTCCTCCATGTCCCAGTCTGAAACTCTTATCTACTGTGCCACTGCCTGGTCAGATCCTCTTCTCTTTTCTTTCTGAAGTTTATCTCAACTTTGATGGCTTAAAATAGTACAATTATATGAATGTGTTTCTAATTCATACTTCCACCTTGACCACTCCTTGAAGTTAGGTATAAACTACTTGCATTGCCTGCTTACACTCAAACTTAACAGATCACTCCCAGTATCATCTCCCAATTTAGCATCTTCTCCTCATTTTCCTATTACTGTTTCTGCCTGTCATTCAGCTAGTCATTCAGGTCTGACCCTGAGAATCATCTTGGATGTCTCACTCTTTTTCAACTACCATAGTAACTTGTGTAATATGGTATAATATATTAGAAATATTATAATATCTGTCCCCAAGTCTATCCATTATCACCAAACTTATACCCACATTACCTCTCACCCAGTCAGATCCACTAGCTTAATGTTTCTGAGACCACACACCTAGTCTACACGCTATGAAATGATTGCAAATGGATCTTCCTATGACAGTCCATCAAGATCTGCCTGCTAATTCTCTTCATCCTGTAATTAAGCACTCTAGCCCACTGGCTCTTTCCCCAATTGCAGCATACTTCCTGCTTCTGTGACTCTGTCTAATATTTTCTCCTCTTTAATATTGATGTACTTACTTCCGTAGAAATCCTATACATTCTTAAATCTTTATTTATTTATTTATTTATTTTTTACAGGGACAGAGAGAGAGTCAGAGAGAGGGATAGATAGGGACAGACAGACAGGAACAGAGAGAGATGAGAAGCATCAATAATTAGGTTTTTTTTGTTGCATTGCGACACCTTAGTTGTTCATTGATTGCTTTCTCACATGTGCCTTGACCGTGGGCCTTCAGCAGACAGAGCAACCCCTTGCTGGAGCCAGTGACCTTGGGTCCAAGCTGGCGAGCTTTTGCTCAAGCCAAATGGGCCAATGCTCAAGCTGGCGAGCTCGGGGTCTCGAACATGGGTCTTCCGCATCCCAGTCCGACGCTCTATCCACTGCGCCACCACCTGGTCAGGCTACATTCTTAAATCTTAAAGCAGGGGTCCCCAAACTATGGCTTGCAGGCTGCATGCAGCCCCCTGAGGTCATTTATCCGGCTCCCGCCGCACTTCTGGAAGGGGCACCTCTTTCATTGGTGGTCAGTGAGAGGAGCACAGGATGCATCTGCACCCATAGTTCCCATTGAAATACTGGTCAATTTGTTGACTTAAATTTACTTTGTCTTTATTTTAAATATTGTATTTGTTCCTGTTTTGTTTATTTACTTTAAAAGAAGATATGTACAGTGTGCATAGAGATTTGTTCATAGTTTTTTATAGTCCGGCCCTCCAACGATCTGAGGGACAGTGAACTGGCCCCCCTTGTAAAAAGTTTGGGGACCCCTGTCTTAAAGGGTTGAGAATAAATATATTTTTAAGACTTTATACAATGGCCACAGCAGCCCTAGTCTCTTTGGCATTTATTAACTGATGTTGAACAAATACTGCAAGTCTATGAAATCTAGGTAAAGGAGAAGAGAGGATAATACTTTCCCTGACTTAGTGATAGAATAATTAAGATTAACAAAACTTTAAATGAGGTGAATATGTAAAAAGCAAGTGCAAAGGCTAACAGGTTATACATAATGGACAGTATTATCTTCTTCCTTCTTAATGCTATATATTCACAGTACACTTATAAGGCATCTTTCTGAGATTCTACTTATGTTTATCACTTTTATGGCTCGATGCTAGTGATATCTCTCATAGAATCAGTTCAGCTACTTAAAAATAGGCCTGCTGAGGGTCTTGGACTTTTTTGAAATATAAAAGCAAATCTGGAAAACATAATGGAATCAGAAACTGCTGTTCATATTTAGTTAGGGTATAAAAGATATGAAGGACATTAGTTGTAGTATCAGGATCACATGGATAATTCCCTTTATTTGAACTAAGAAATAGCTGAAGTGCTACAAAGCAATGTCCTAGACCAGGACTCTCAGCAAGCCCCTGGCAATCTCCTGTGCCCAGCTTGCTATAACAACACTCCAGAAACAGTTGAATCATAACAACTTCATGGAATACATTAGTGTAAAAAAAGCCTTTTGAGGGATTGCCAGGTGACTGCAACATAAGTCTATGAGCCACTCGCTGATCAATATTTAAATAAATATTTATTTTAAATTATGTATTTATGTAGAATATTTAAACAGTAATTAGATAAAACTTCTGAGTTTCTGATTATTAGATCTTCCAAATTTGCAGTGTATTCAGGGAATATGTACTAGTTCTGGAATTAATGCAATAAAGAGAATGGAAATAAAACCTCCTACATCGGGTATTACTATCAATATTTTTGTTTGACTTAGTCACTGCAATGATCAACATAGCTCTTTTAGTTACCATTTGAATGAGAATTTTAAAGTGCATACACTCAACACACACCCACACATTTTCAAGACATATTTCCTTATACTGAGTGTTTCCAAAGATAGAGTGAAAGGAGGTATGAGCTCTGGCTGTTTAATCTAGAAACTGTAGCAGAGTTAAACACTATCAGTGAGCCAGCCCTGGTTCACATAAGCTCATCAATTTTTGATCTAAGAGGCAATATATAATGGAGGTCAAGTTCCCATTCTAGTTAAAGCTAATAGCATGGCCTTGACCAGCCTCCACTGAGTTGAGAGATCAAAGGAAGACATGAACAAAGATCCAAAGAGCAATCAGGCAGGCATATCATTCTGGGAAAGAACAGTAAACTCTCTATCTCAGGGAAGGATAACTCCTGTGTGGCTAGTGTGACTCCTTTCTAGTTATGGCACTGAGTTTGAAGTGAATGGTAGGCAATGAAAATACAAAATGGTTTATGTGGGTTGACAAAGATGACAACCATGAAAATTAGTTATCTTTCCAAACAATAAAGAAAAACCAAGTATTGTTTATTATTTTTCTATTACAAATACCGTTTGCACTAAAAGCACTACCTATGGCATATTCAAACAAACGCTGGAATGTCTTGTCCTCAGATACTTTCTAAATGAGTAAAAGTTTCATTTCTAAGAGAACTTCCATGTAGATATATCATGTCTAAACTCAGGATCTGAGTTGCTCAGTATCACTAATGTGCATTCTTGGAGATAAGATATTTTGCATATTCATGAACTCTCCTTAAATCCTGTGGAGTCTTCAGGCAAAGAGGCAAAGCTGGAGCCCGAGTTGAGGCAGAGCATCCTTCCTGCCAACAGCATCATGCCTGGCGAGGTCCAAAACATTTGCCAAGACCACACAGCGACTAGATGGTAAGTTGGATTTTTAATCCTTTTTGTAACTGGAAATCATTTTGAACTTATGATTAAAGTTAAAAAAAGGAAAGAGGGAATAAAACCAAAACCATTAAAGCTCAGAGATAATTATTATGGAAAATCAACTAGCATTTTACCTAATGATTCCCCTGAGCCACTTCTTAAAGAAGAAATGAAAAGTTTACACACACCACCCACAACACAATTATGCGCTGCAGTCAATAAACCAAAGGGGGAAAACCAGTTCTGAAATTTGATAATAACCTGATATTACTCCTTTCAAATGTCTAAATAGTTGGCTACATTATTATAAAGTCAAATATCCAATTGGTTTTATGCATATATCCCTAAAATACTAACATCAAATTAAAATCACCACCCTGAGAAACATTGTTATCAGAAATTTTTTTTGCATGACCTCTTTTAATTTTTATTACTGCAGATTTTTGTCTCTAAGTCCACAAAAGGAATTTCTCAAAAGGATACAATAAAAAAAGTCCAATATGCACAGAAAATAATCTCTCTAGGATGTAATCACAATATATATAAAATAAAAGGGGTATATATGATGCTTAAAATCCCTCCCAGTGACCAAGCTCTATGAAAGTTATTTTTCAAATGTCAAAAGAGAAAGGGAAGGATGTTTAACATTCTGAGCTAGCACTACCTCAATTGCCCAAACTGTAACCATTGAGCCTATACATTTATTGACAAATAGCTTTGAAATCATAACATGAAAATGTGCCACTATTTTAATGTGGCTTTGGTCTGCTAATGTCATAAGTACATGAAATAGCAACAACCATATTTCCTCCACCTCTATAAAAAGGCCATTGAAAAGACATCCTCTGTGTCCCTTTTAACTCACTTTTTTCTTTCTTTTTTTTTTTTTTTACGGGTACAGAGTGAGTCAGAGAAAGGGATAGATAGGGACAGACAGACAGGAACGGAGAGAGAGATGGGACACATAAATCATCAGTTTTTTGTTTTGACACCTTAGCTGTTCATTGATTGCTTTCTCATATGTACCTTGACCACAGGCCTTCAGCAGACCTAGAAACCCCTTGCCTGAGGCAGCGACCTTGGGCTCAAGCTGGTGAGCTTTTGCTCAAACCAGATGAGCCAGTGCTCATTCTGGCGAGCTCAGGGTCTCGAACCTGGGTTCTCCACATCCCAGTCCGACGCTCTATCCACTGTGCTACCGCCTGGTCAGGCTTAACTCACTTTTTAACGAGTCTACAATTTTATGTAAACATGAATAGTACTTCCTACAGAGAAGTCTTCTACTCCACCTTAACAAGTGCAGACTTCTGCTCAGGAAGGTTAAATGAACACTCTAAGACACATCCCTGTATTATGAGGGACCTGGCAAGACTTTTTGGGTGGGACAGTAAATGGTCCATGACTAATTCTCTCTGACTGGGTGGAATGAAATTTATCTTTTACTTGTTTGTAGAAAATGACTATGTATACTTTACAACATTAGCCAGCATTTCTATTCTTTAACACATAACTCAATGACTAGAACCCAGTTTTCCAAACAGGCACAAGATGTTTCCTTGTTTCTGATAAGTTTTTAGAAAGTAAAACATACCTCCTTCTAAATTACTTCCTAAAGGTATACTTCACATTTGTTCTAAATAATGATTTTCTTGATACTGTCTACAAACCCAATCATTACTCTCTTTTAGAATGCAAAATAATATGTGCTAATTGTGGCTTTGATGACTTTAATAAGTCAAAACCCTATGGGGAGGACGACTGTCTCATCTTTCAGGCTTTCTGTGATTGCACTTGCAAATTCCTGAGCGGTTAATTCTATGGGGAAGTATAATGCCATCTAGTGGTCAGATAGAAAATCACACCTGTGCCTTTTTTCTATTACAGTAAGAAATTCAACTACACATTAGAATTGAAAGAAGAGAAATAGGACAGAAATCATTTAGACAGAAATTTTGCCTAGTTATTTGGTATATACAACATTCTACATAGTCATTACTAAAAATATGGGTTATAACAATATTAACGTGGCATTCTCAATCTCTTGGGGTCACTTCTTCAACCTATCATTGTTATAGTCATATAGTTTCCAATTAAAAGTTAATGAGATTTTTGAAACATAATTCCAAACACTGCACTGTAAAATATATTTACTTTAAAAGTGTGTCATTTTATTGACTAAGTGATACCCTGCTGGGATGCTAGTAAAATGTTCACTATTTTAAAATACAGAGGAAAAATTTAGATGAAATAAGTGGCATACTCTCTAAAGAGTAAAAAGTTCCTCAACATGGAGCCAAAGTGTTTTTCATTGTCAGGAAAAAGTACCTCACTGTATTTCTAGGTTTATCATAGCACAGTGCAGATATAAATAAGATAAAATACACTTGCCTGGGCCAATTTAGATACCCACACTGTGCTGACAAAATTTGTCCAGTTTATCCCCTCTGGAAAGCTCTACAAAGACAAAGAACATGTCTGATTCATCTTTTCACCTCCATCTACCACTCCCATCTGCCAGCATCATGTCTGGCGTGTCTTAGAAACTTACTTCCATCTCTACAATCATAGTTCTAAAGATTTTTATTTATAAAAGAAAATGTTCTTTCCTGTTATTTACTGCTTCTCATCTGAGATGCTCTTTCTACAAGTCATGCCTTGATGTCTTTAATATCCACCTTGCTGCCTACTAAACTCATTAGAATCTTGATGATTCATATCCATATGTTTGCCTTTCCATGAGTTATCCCTCCAACAGGCAGGGATTTACGGTTCATGCACCATTTCGTGAGTTGGATACAGAGGCTGGGATTGGCGAGTTCTTAATTCTTATTATTTCCAATGAGTGGTATTAATATTCACCAAAAAATATTTCAACCCTGTAACACGTTAGAGATTATTTACAGTTTAAACCCAGTACTTTTGTAATTATGGAACTGGGCCACAATGAATAGAATAATACAGTGTGCTTCAAAAAAATGTAATCTTCAAATGTTGCAAAGGAAATGTCTTACTATTCAGTGTCTCCTAGGTGAACCTTGGCATATATGTGTCAATATAAACTATATTACAGCTATACCTGTACTCCAACTAACTTTAATAAAGTTTTCATTGTAGAATATAATGAATTTCAGTGAGACTCTTCTGATACCCCATTTACCAAATAAATATTCCAAAGCATTTAATTTCTTAGATTATACTTATGAAATAGAATGCAAAAATATTTCGTTTTCTCTAGTATTACTCAATTGGGATTCAAGTCAGTAACTTTTCCATAATCTACAGTTAACGGCTCATGACACTACTACTCTTCAAGTACGACTGTCACAAGACAAAAAGGGTTTGTTTGTTTTTTTACCAACACCTTCATGGGTATATATAGCTCAGCCATACAACCCCCACTCACAAAGTCACAATCTTGTGTCCCTATGCCAACTAAGTGTCTATGGGTTATAGCCCAAGAGTTATATACTTAGTATTACCTCCCAATTTATAGGTGTTTGAAGAATATAACATGACAATGGACAATAAACTGTCAAGATATTTTTGGCAACAGATCATGTAGTGCTTGTAATGAAAACTGAAAGGGCTTCAGAGCCTTCTGACTTGGTTCAAATATGACTGTTTTTAGTCTGAGCAGTTATGGATCCTCTCGGAGTCTGAGTTTCTTCATGTGCACATGCAGATGCTCTCTGCTAACCTTGATGACCCAAAGTTCCAATTATGGCAAACAACAAACTTTAAAGAGAGCAGTATTTTTCAAAGTAATTTTGAAAGTCTTGAGAAAAAGTCTTGTGACAACATATTTTAAGAGATCACAGTTTGACCTATAAAGATTTTAAATTTAAGAGAGCTTGTTGATAATGGACATTAGAGATCAATTTGTACATTCAATAACACAACTACACACTTCTATTTTGTGAAACTGAAGATAGGATTCCTAAACAATGACAATACAAACCATTTATCTTTTAAAATGTGAAGAATAAAATAAGTTTTTAATATCAGTTTTAATAAATCAATCCATATGATTGTATAACTGAGTTTTCTCAGGAATGAATTTTATGTTTAACATAGACTTTGAGATATCTAATATTATTTTAAACACTTTTCACATATTTTAAAGGGCTAAAAATTTAATCATGTATGCTTTCATTGCATTAACAGATATTTATTAAATAAACACAAGTTCAGGAATGATCTACTTGTTTTATGATACCAATTAAACTAGCAGGCACTATTACATCTGTGATAATCTAACAAACCAGCAAAGAGCTACCAAAAACTGAAGGATTTTCTAATTTCTTAGAGTGCAAAGAATTATTTATTTTAAGTCACAAACTACTCTGAGTTTCATAAGGAAATCAGACAGAGGATATATGAAGCAAAAATACTAAAGTGTATATATATTAGTAGGAAAGAAAATTTGGATGGCTTTAAGAGGAGGAAAGGAGGAGAAACGAATAGCCATAACTCCCAATGCATCAATCCTATGAACTGAAATAAAAAGATGGAAATATATAGGTTTTAATCAATAGCTATCTGTATATATGGCAACATATATACAGTTATAGTTAATACAGGCCTTATCATTCTACCACATTCATGCAGAAAGGCAAATGCTGGATAAAACTTATTAAAATGTTTATTCACCATTTAGCCATCTTACACCAGTGATTTAAATATATGCTCTCTGTATTCCAGTGATCTGGCAGGTCTTGATCCACCTAGCTAACAAATTACTTAGCATTCATCTAGCCTTTTCTAAGTATAAGCTTAAGGTTTTTTGAATTAATCATCTTACTGACTCTTATCACAGTAAGATACCTGAGCCGCATGGAACAGATGAGAAATGGAGAAGCACAGAAAGTCAAGTTACACAGGCTATAACTTTCTCCAGTTGTTCTTTCTTCCTGCTCTTCTGAAAAGGAACAATGGGAGTTATGGATTATTCAGAATTATAAATTCTGAAATTTAATTTAATCCTAATTGTTTTGTTTTGTTTTTTCAAAAAGATAGAACTGACACTTGGAATGGCAGTTCTTTATTACTGTAAGACTATTATTGATCAAGACTAAATAACAGCAGAATGTTATTTTAGACACTTAAAATAATAGTGTCTAATAGAGAAATTAGAAAGGAAAAGGTTTTATGAATTAACCTTGAGCTAACCAAACCAGGAATCCTGATTACCCCAATGCCAAGCCATTTTGTCCCCTCCTCCCCTTCTTAGGTGTGACTCACTCAGGAGTCATTTGTGACCAACTATGCTACTGAACCACATTGTTCACACTTTGACACAACCTAACATGTATTTTTATAAACACATGATCTCATGATTGTTTAAAACTGAGGTGAATAAATAAACCACCAGGGCACTAAAGTGATAAGTTAGTCCCCCAAGAATTGTCCAAAGACCTTACACTCATTACCAAAAGAATGGAAAAAAAAGTTTGGCTTCCTTTTAAGAAATGTGTGATGTTCAATAGTATAAAAATGAATTAAGTATTTATGAATAAATTTAACAAGAGAAATTCAAGACCTGTACACCAAAAGCTATAAAATATCACTGAAAGAAATTAAAGAATATCGAAATAATTGGACAGACATCCCATGTTCATGGATTGGAGACTTAATATTGTTTAGATGACAATATCATCCAAAGTAATCTAACAATGCAAATCAATCCCTATGAAATACTTCTCTGGCTTCCTTGTATAAATCAACAAGCTGATTATATGGAATCCCAAGGGATCCAGAGTAGTCAAAATAATCTAGAAGAAGTAAGTTAGATAATTTATACTTCTCAATTTCAAAACTTACTATAAAGCAATTTGTAATGAAAGCCATGTGGTACTGTCATAAATACAGATATACAAATCACTGGAATAGAATTGGAGTCCAGAAAGAAATCCAAACAAATATATAACTATATATACATATAGTATGTATATATACATATACATACATACAAAGAGTCCTCAGGTTATGACAGTCTCAACATATGATGTTTTGAGTTTAAAGTGCTCACTCCCATAAAAACTTTAAAAAATTGAGATGTGAGTGTTTTGGCTTATGCCGTTAGTGTCGTCCTTATGGACTACATGGGCGAACTGCAGGTTCTCCTGCCTCTCCAGCTTCTTCCTCCCAATAGGTCACTCTCTCCCACCTTGCAATGCCCCTTCCAGTGTGCAAGCCAACCACAGGAATAAAGGAAATAAATTTTTTTTACACTCATTTTTTTGTCATTTTTTTCCTGTTACTATAGTACAGTATATTTATGTCCTTTTCCTTTTTCTGTGGCTTAGCTGTGCTTTTAAGTTCTAGATTATGATTTTACAACTGAGTTACGATAGGTAAGTGACTAAGGCTACGGTGTGTTTTGACTTTACACCAAAATTCAGGTTATGTCACTGTCATAGGAACAAAACTGTGTCATAACCCAAGGGCCGTGTGTGTGTGTATGTGTGTGTATGTATTTATACACATTTATACATATATATATTTATATATAATCAACTGATTTTCAGCAAGGATACTAAGACCATTCAATGAGGGAAGAATTTTTTTTCAATAATTGGACAAATGGATATCCACATGCAAAAGGATAAAACTGTACCCTTTTCTCACAACATGTACAAATATAACTCAAAATGGATTAAAGACATAAGAGCTAAAACTATAAAACTCTTAGAAGAAAGCATAAGTGTAAATTATCATCTGTGACTTTGAATTAGACAATTTATTCTTAGATATGACCCTCAAAAAACAAGCAGCACTAAGTAGATAAATTAGACTTCATGAAAACTAAAAACATTTGTGTTGCAAAGGACACTTCAGAAAGTGAAAAGATAACTCACAAAATGGAAGATAATATTTTTCCATATCAGCTTAGATGTAACTGATGATTTTGATACAGTGATTGATTATTTTTCCATTAAAAAACCCACTTTCTTATTTATTTTATTACTTTTGACCACATTAGAAAATGTAAGAAATTCCATAGCAAGTACTCCAAATAGGTAATGAGATTCATCTCTGGTTACCTTGCCTCCATAAACATTTCCTGTCCACTTTGCTAACTATAATCCTGTATGATAAAATTCTCTGGATCTAACTCCAATAAAAATTCCAGATTGTTCACACTCCAAAAAGCTAAATATCAAATTGACAGTCATCTAACTTCTGTAATCAAGCCCCTGCTAAGTTAAGTTGAGACAAGCGATATGTGAGGGATAATCTAATGGCAAGGCTAAAAAGCCATCCTGCTATATATAATAAGTAAGCAATTTCCCAATATCAAGTCATCCGACTGGTAATGACTTAAATTTCTCGGGAAGTTCTTACATAGGATCATGGTTTAATAGTTAGACTTGTATCAAAAGTACTTATATTTATGCATAATGAATAATATACTTCTGTATAACTCACATAAAATTGCTGTTTAAGACATTGTTGCTCTATTTTCTGAAGAGAGGCCAATGAAAAGTCTTAGAATGAATTACAGGAAGAAAGTTTTATTCTCTCCTGAAGACATAAATATTATCAGGTTCCCTATTTACCATGTTTTAGAGGAAGCTCAGGTCTAAATATAAATCCAAACACAAAATCTTTTATATTGTGCTTCTGAGTTAGTTTTTTGTAGTCCTTTTCTACATTTTTACAATTAGAATAGCCTAAATATTTTTTTAACAAAATCATGAAAAAATAAGTATATAAATAAGTAATAAAATTGTTTTACATTTTAATCTTGGTCATCCACACTAATAAATATGAGATGAGTACAAATAATCATATTAAATGATATCAAAATCCAGAAACCCACACATGCATTTGGAATTCATTCAGAGACATGTTTGAAAATCCTTATGCACCAACATTTGTCCTTTTTGTTTCCAGATTAAACAAAAGTTTAGTTCAAGACAAAGTTGGGCAGATATTCTGACTTAAACCAACCTACCAACTTCAGAAAACAATGGAATGTACCTGATATGGGTATTTCATGGTGCTAGGCAATTATTATTATTGTGAAAATGGAATCATTTGCACAATTTTAAATACAGAAACAGAAAATGCCAACCCCTATATTGTTTGATTCAGCCCTAAGGTAAAACAAACTTACAAACTAAAACAAATGAAATGAACCATATTTCAAATGAGTAACACAACCACACTGCAGTGGGCTGAGAGTGAGGTGAGAAGGTAACTAACGAAGCGACTTTTGAATCCATGATTAGGCACATAAAACAGAAAGAATGCTAAAAAAATATCTAATTAAAAGGTATACAGCCTTTTCTTTTATTTTCTTCTTTCTTTCTTTCCCTGAGGCATGGGTTAACAATTCTGAAATAAACTTCTAAAACTATATTATAGCATTACAAATATATAATATATTGTGAGTGATGAGAGCCATCTTTCTTACTGTTGGAAGAAAGTTACAGATAGAAAAATAGAGAAGAATAGAATGAAAACGGTGCTACTGGATTGGATTTGAAAGGATCTGTGTGAAATCGCAGATCTATGTGTAGAGATACCTGGATATACACACGGATATGGATGTGTGTGGGTATGCATATTTATGAACACATGTAGGTGAGTTATGTGTATATATTTTTCCCCTAGATCTGTCTGCTGAGAGGACCTACAAGCAAAAACTCCCCAGTAGCAATGAGCATTCCTGCCCCACCCCCAATTTTTGTTTCTAGATATCCTTTTCTTAAAAGGAACAAAGGATCCTTAGAAAAGCAGCTGATTTCAAAGCTGGAAGAGAAAAATATACAAGATTCTTAGATATACCAAAAGTAAGAAAGTGCTCAAAGAATTATAGAATGATGTCAAATGACAATGAGGCTAGGAGAAGAAGCTCCTATTGTCCAAATATAGGACAGTGTAATTACCAAGATAAGGGTATTCACTAATAATATTAAAGGGTTATGAATGCTAAATAAAAAATTCACAAGTCTATGCCTAAAACACAAACAAACGGGAAGGGAATATACTTGCAAATAAAACAGAAAGTCAACAAATAAATGAAATGATCACCTTTAATAAACATCATGATAGTAACTGATTCAGGCAGGAATCACTGAAGAATTTTAACTATTGGGCAGATTAACAGGTTATTTTCATGCTCTGAGTGTCACCCTACAAGTTACTTTTTAATTACAAAGGGGAAAAATAGTAACTTTATAGTGGAGAAACAAGGCAGACATCACTTTAACCACATGATCAAAGTTAAAATTGTAGCAATGGGAATATGGGGGAGGGGGGATGCAGTCGGGGTCACCCTAGAATCTATTTAAACACAATTAATTAAATAAATTAATTAAATAAATAAATAAAATCGTAGCAATGAAATTAAATGTGCCTCTAGATATAAGAAGTCAGACTCTCTCCTGTAATATTCTTCAAAATTGTATGAATCCTATCTCATGGAAATATAAAACTTAAATTGGAGCCTTCATTGTTCAAAAACATCAATGCCATGAAATTAAATGTCAGAAACTGTTTCAGTTTAAGGATTATTTTTTAAAAAAATAAGATTACCAATTGCAAAGCATTAATTTGAATTTTATTTTGCTATAAAATTATTGGGATAAATATTGAAATAAAAATAAATTCTGTAGATTAGCTAATAGCACTGTGTCACTGCTAATTTGTTGATTTTTATTATTGAACTATATGATAATTCTATGCTTTTAGGAAATATTTAAGCATTTAGAATTAAAAAGATATGTCTACATCTTGTCTTAACAGTTCAGAAAAAAATTATATAAGTATATATATATATTTGTGCATTATGTGTATGTATAGATAGATGATCAGATGGATGGATAGATAATTGATAAAGACTGAGAGACAGAAAAAAATAGAGAGAAAGATACAGAGACAGAGCAAGAGAGATAGAAAGAGAGAGACAGAAAAAAATAACAGAGAAAAAAAATGAGAAAATTAGAGGACCCTTGGTGATGGGTATCCAGGAATCCTTTGTACTATTCTCGCAACTTTAAACAGTAAATCTGAAACTACATCAAATTAAAAATTAAAATAAATTTCTTTGTTAGTGTGTAAGTACTTAAACTCTTTGGTTTTGGTGTTTCAGCTTTGATTGTAATAAATAGCTTTAATAGATTCATTTCTGAGTAACAACATAAATGCATATTTTCCCCATATAAGCATTTTTCTTTTTTTTTTTTTTCTTTTTTTTTTTTACAGGGACAGAAAGAGAGTCAGAGAGAGGGATAGATAGGGACAGACAGACAGGAATGGAGAGAGGTGGGAAGCATCAATCATTAGTTTTTCATTGCCGTCGCAACACCTTAGTTGTTCATTGATTGCTTTCTCACATGTGCCTTGACCGCGGTCCGTCAGCAGACCAAGCAATCCCTTGCTGGAGCCAGCGACTTGGGTCCAAGCTGATGAGCTTTTGCTCAAACCAGATGGGCCCGCGCTCAAGCTTGCGAGCTCGGGGTCTCAAACCCGGGTCCTCCGCATCCTAGTCCAACGCTCTATTCACTGTGCCACTGCCTGGTCAGGTCATATAAGCATTTTTCAAATTGTAAACTTCAATCTATTAGGTTATAAAATCTATTTAGAGAGCTATAACCAGAATTTTTTAAATGAGCTGGAATAAAAAAGAAAATAGAAAAATGTATCAGACTTTGTGGAGCTAAGCATTAATTTTTGACACTTTTATTACAATTATATAAAATCATGTGTATTGGTTTGTGTGCCTGAGCCTTAATAAAAAATGGTTTTCTTACTACAGTTCTCTCTAAAAAGCCCTCCAAAACTGAAAACAGTGTGCTTTTTTATTCTACAAGTTTACCGTTAGTTGTACACATTCACGCATTCAATTTGTCATTTACCCAATTTCTTCAATAATCACTTGGTGAACACCCTCTGTTTTCAGGTACTATATTAATGACAGCTACCACTGGAAAACTACTGATCCTTTCCAGTCTTCTTTTTCTCCTTCTCTCTCTCTTAGAAAAAAACTTGCTTCCTGAGTTAATAAAAACTAAAATATCTCAGAAGTACTCAACAGCAGATATGAATCCATACTATAAATTAGAGAACATCCATCCTTTTTAAGAAGATATAATTGTATAGCACTTATTCTGATAACATAATTATCTCATTTTAAGTTATCATCCAGAAACTGTGCTTAAAAATATTGATGCTTTCTATAACTTTACTCTTAGCATGTGATAGAGAATGTACAAAATATTGAACAATAGCAAGTAAACATCCACAAAAAAAACTCAGAAACCACTAATCAGACTTAGTTAAAACAGCTCGGAGTTAGTTTGTGAATATGTGCTTAAGTATAAATATATTTATTTACATGAATGTGTTGAACCTGGGTTTTTAGGTAATGATGCTGTAGCTTTTTCTGTTCTTTTCATAATCAAATGGTTAACTTATTTAAGAACTTTTGCTTAAAGCATAATATTCTCATTGGCAATTTAGTGAGGAATGATGTCATTCCCCCATTCCCATTTGCCTTTTTAAAATAACAGTCATGGGGATATCTACATTTCTTATAAAATGGAGTAACAATTGACTTGAGACTTTATAGAAATTTAAATCTAGAATTGTCACGCAACATTCTGGTTAATTTCTACAACTAGTTTCCCAAACGTTACAAAGCATGATCACCACAAAATTGCGATTTGGACCACAATTATATTTTCCAATTATGTCTTTATATTATAAACACACAATACAAACAGTAAATATATGCAGGAAAGGAAATGGTATTTATTACAAATCTCACACCTGAGATTAAAAATCTGCTAAATCTTCCTATTATATTTAAGCCTTGTACCCCATGTTTTTATCTTATTTTGTCAAAATGTGATTTCTTCATTGTAGTTGATTTATTAGTAGTTTTTAAATAGAGAAAATGTGTTTAAATATATTTAAAGTATAAAAAATATACAAAATGTAGCTATCTTCTTTTGTTTGGTGTGGCATAATGAAATTATGTATTGATACATCGGTACTTCGGTGACTCATCCAGGCCCACATGACTTTCAGATTTCTGAGTTAGATTAAGGTTCATAGAATATAGTCCAAACTCCTCACCAAGTCCAAAGGCCCCAGATAACCTGGCCTTAGGTGAATTTTGTCAACTCACCTTTTGACACAACCACACAAATGTACTCTTTCATGTAAAGTTCACTATATTATCTACCTTTTCTCTCTTTCATACCACTGTGCCTATGAGCAAGCTGCCCACTCAACCATTAAACCCTAGCTTCCAGGTCAACCTTCAAAACAAAGTTCACTGTCACTTCTTGCATTTCCCTCCCTCAGGACTACCCTCCTGTCTCCCCCAAAGGTATTCTTCCTTATTCTATCTCCTTGTATCTCTTTGCTCACAGTTCTGCCTCTTTCATACTGTATTTTAATTAATTTAATTTGTAGTCTTGTCTCTCCTAGTAGATTGCCATGACCTTTTCAAAATATTATCCAGCCACTAGTTTTTGAACCTCCCCCCAGAGCATAGGAAGACATCTAGTATAAACACAGTTCTCAATAAGTTTGAACAAAAGGATAATAAAAAGCAACAGCTACCAGAGGAAAATAAAAATACTTATAAAATTACGAAAGAGAGAAGTAATTACTAGCCACTTGCTTATTCAGCTCATGAAGGAAGTAATAAAAGATTTGGGCATGAAGAATGAGTAGATATGGATCAGAATTGACAATAGGAGAGGGACTGCAACAGAGAAAGAAAGAACCAAGACCTGGGAAGCTTAAGTGTGGTGGCCACAAAAATGCACTGCAAATCTCTAACTGTTGGGACCCTCATTGGTCAAAGGCCCCCAGCTGCTGCCTCTAAAACCTATTGCAGCATCTTAGCCATGGCCATACCTTCTATGACCTGCTCCAAGGCAATGACAGAGCGCAGTGGAGATAATGAGGCAGATTCATTTTCAAAAAACATAGGGATCCTCTGATGACTGATTTCTGCTTGAAATTCCCATGTGGCTTAACCTAACCCAATCTAGAATGCTTCCACCCAATCTCTCTCCCTTCTTTACTTACGGTCAAATTGCTATTACTCAATTTTATCTGGATTCCTCTCTATTTTCCCTTACATTGGGATTTCCTAAAATCCTTGCATTTCTAATCCCAGTTTAGTATTAGCTTCTTGGATGACCAAGACTATCACTCAGAGTATAGAATATATATGGTGTACGTAATGGAAATTAAAGCTGGAGGAGCAAACTTGGGTTTTATCATTTAGGAGAACTAGTCAATTTAATGCTTTGCCCCAAGGCAGGATACATCATAATTTCCTAACACAAATAAAATTTTTATATAGTTTTTAAAGTTCACCAGAGACCTCATAACTTCCATTTGTTAATTGTTTCATAGCTTAATCATCTTTCATATGCAATTTAAATATATTATATCTCTTGTTGTGATTGAAGGTTTGAAGGTTATTTATTCCAATTCAAGCCTCTTAGATTACAGCCAACCATAGAAATACTATTTTAACCACACGACCTCTCACTTATAACTGTTCTCTCTACAGTGTTCTACACACATGGTCTTGTGGGGCCACTGGCCACTTTTTCTATTTGATAAAAAATTATATCTCATTAATCCAATCTAATCATGGAATGCTCTTTATGAACTGAAAAAATAATTTCCCATTTGCAAGCAGAAAAATATAAAGGCCTGTAGATTTACTTTATCGAGGTTTTTATAATTGTTAATAGAAAAAAATAACTTTTCCTATTTGAAATACTGTCTTTTACTGACAGAGTAAAACATTCAATCTTCAATTATTTATATTAAATATAAAATTCTATCCAATTTAAGATAATGAGTATATATGTTTTTCTGCCAGTGATTTGAAACAGAGTTGGAATGCATGTGGGAAATGCTGTTATCTTTCCAGATCTCTGCTTGAATCAAATAAAGACATCTGTCTGACCGTGATGAGCACATTGTCTGGTCCAGATTTTCCAAGTATGCAAACCAAAATGAAAAGCTCCAACAGCAAGACTTACCCATCTGCATAGAACTTCAAAAATGGTGATGTACTTACCTAAAATAGAAAGAAAGATGACATTAATGACACTCATCACAGTGTAGACATATAGTGAAAAACACATTCTAAAGGCATTCAGAGCATCAGTTCCTCTTGCCACCGCCAGACCCAGTTTTATGGCTTTTGTTTATAACACAACAGTCCAGACGGTGGTGTCTCTCTCACTGTTCAGGTTTACTCTGAGGATATTCATGGGTATCTGCTCAATAAATGTTGAAAAAGATGATAATCAATTAGCCAAGCACTATGATTCAATAACAATAGCAAATAATAGCTATTGAGGGATTTTTTCACCTGCCAAACCCAGTACAATATGCTTTACGTGCATTTTCTGATTTACTCTTCAGAACATGTAGGTATGGTAAGTACTATTATTATCCCCATTGTAAAGATGAAGTAAGTGAGGCTTAGGGAAGTTCATTAACTTGCCCAGACACCCAGCTAGTAAGCATTGGACTAAGATTTTCATAGGGTCTCTGAATCTAGAGCCCAATCATACAATCTTTTTGCTATACTCCTAAAATCCAATGGGAAAGAAAGATCCCCTTATCAGTACTTTGTTCCATAATAAGTTATAAAAATAGAACTGTTTATAATTTTAAGACTTGGAGGAATGAACAATACCTGGTGCCTAGCAGCTGCTCAGAAATATTTGTTCAATGAATAAATAATAAGCAAATGAATGTTTTTGATATTTAATCAATGTACTTAGGTTTCATCCCAATACAACAAATATTTGCACAACAAAGTATTTTAATGTAAAGGTTATTTCTTCCTGCAAATGGTGCAGAACAGTGCTGCAACATGCTGATTACTAAGAGAGAACTGAAAGCTCTTCAGTAACAAAGCTGAGGCTGGACCTGGAACAAGCCAGGAGCGACAAGAAAGAAATGGAGTTGTCTAATCCTCAAAGGGCATGTTAGTCTAATTTAAAATCCTTCTGTTGTTCAAGAAGCAATAAACAAACATTGTTTAACAGTTTGGTTTCATTCAGATTTTTGGTCACTCTTAAATAGAGTTTCTCATTAGCATCAAAATATTAAAGAAAGAAATACCTGAGAGGGAAATAGAAAACAAGGGACCAGATCTTTGAAAGAATATGGTAAATGGTGATAGAACAATAAAAATAACAAATAACTGAAGTATCAAATTCATGAAAAAATAACCATGAAGCGCTCTAATGTTTTACTATTTGAACATATCCAAAGACTTAATTTTATTTTTATTTTACTTATTTATTTATTTATTTTGTGACAGAGTCAGAGAAAGTCAGAGAGAGGGACACACAGAAAGGGATAGACATGAGAATCATCAATTATTTGTTGCAGCACCTTAGTTGTTCATTGATTGCTTTCTCATATGTGCCTTGACCAGGGGGCCAGAGCAGATTGAGTGAGCCAGTGACCTTGGGCTCAAGCTGGTGAGCCTTGCTCAAACCAGATGAACCCCCACTCAAGTGGCAACCTCGGGGTTTTGGACCTGGGTCCTCTGCATCCCAGTCCGACACTCTATCCACTGCGTCACTGCCCAGTCAGGCCAAAGACTTAATTTTAAAAATAATACCAAGAACAAATTGCCTTTAGCCATGCAAATCTCTCCATAAGCTGGTAATATAATAAAATTAACTAATGAAATGGGAGGCATTTCACACAAATAGCCAGACTCTACCAAATAACTTTTAACTTTAAAATGTTTTATATAAAAATATTTATACCTATGGATGTTTTCCACTGTTTTCCTCAGCATTATTTATAGATTTTGGTTATGTATTAAATGTGGTTATTAAAGTTATGTCCCCTTTCAAAAAAGAAAGGTGATAAACCTTTTAAAAAATGTTGTAAGCAGCAGTTTATTTGTTTCAAGGTCAAACTGAACTAACATAAAAATTCACAAGTCTATACAAATTTTAGTGAAACAAATGGAACTTTAATTTTGTATTCATGCTGACCCTTAAACATAATTGTAATCTGGTATGAAACTTTCATTTTAAAGCAGTTAAAAAAGAAATGGCTTTGGTTCTGATAAACACTCTGGAGAGGGTCCACAGAGCAGTTATTGACCCATAAGTTAGATAAGATCTAATGGAATGTACTTGGCAAATAAGAATGACTAAAAGCAGCCCAGGCTGGGAAGCTTAGTTGGTTGGAGCATCGTCCCAATATGACAAGGCTGTAGATTTGATTCCCGGGTCAGGGCATATACAAGAATCAATCAATGAATCAATGAATGAGTGGAAGAACAAATAGATGTTTCTATCTTTCCCTCTCTCTTCCTCTCTTTCTAAAATCAATAAAAATTAAAAAAATATATTTTTTAAATGACTGAAAGCACTTTTTCTTTATCTATTCTTTGTGATGATACTAAGGTTATAGTAACATTCTATTATTCAGGGAGCAGATAAAAGAAAAGAGCCCAATCAAATTCATCTTCAGGGAGTCTCAAGTATGTCATGGATTAATATTTATGCCAATGTTCTACTGAATATCTGGATCACTTCTAAGTGATAAGTGTATATGAAAAGACATGAAGGTTTGCTGCTTTAAGTGCTGAGATACGTAGGGGTAACTTAAATATTGTTAGCAGTTGAATTTATACTGAGGGGGAGGGAAAAAAGGGTGGAAGACCAAAAGGACAGCTGTATTTATTCATTACACTAAGGCAGAAATTTTTCCAACACTAAGTAGTGGCACAATTCTTTACCCTTGCCCAACCTCAATGTCCATTTCCAAATCTATTGGTCATTTAGCAGTTTCTTAAAAAAAAAAAAAAACCCAAAACACTGTATTATATTACTAGAAATCTAGTGACTTCATTCACAAATTCCCAGTAAGTCAGGAATATTTATTCCTATATTGTAGGTACAGGTCATAAGAATGAGTTCTATGCCAGACTGGCCTTCTTTGCTGGAATGATGTTTAAGTTAGTACTGGGAACTCATTCCATGTCTGTGCAGTAATCTTTTGTTCTTAAAGAAATTTTTAAAATAAAATCTTCTTAGGAAGATTTTACTTGAAACAACTATTAAATGATGCAAAACAACTTATAATTAAATGTAAATTACATGGTAGAGACATCAAATGCTACAGGAATTTTAAAATATGAGAAAGATATTTCAGCTGTTGTGTGGGATTGCAGTAATATTCTGTTACTGGGTGGGAAACCATCACGAGAGCTTTTGGACTTGTGATATGAATGCACAACCAGTACCTGCACCAGCCAGAGTCCAGGATAAAGATTCAGCATAGAGATTTCGGGATAAGTAGGGAGGCTGTTTCAGAACAAATCAAAGGCTTAGAAGGGACCATGTATCCAATAAATTTTGAGAAGCAGGGTTCACTCTCAATCCTTACAATCACTTATTTTTACACATCACAGATTGGTAACTGATTGTAACTAATAACACAGGTAAAAACCTACTAAAGTAACTTTATCAAACATTACTATGAGTTAATTTTGCTGAAGGATATTCACTTATTCAGAGATGCTCACAGTCACATTAATATCTCTTTTTATTTTTTAATCAGGTATGCTTTCTTTCTTTTTCTTTTTTCAAAAGATTTTATATATTGATTTGAGAGAGAGAGATAGAAAGGCGAGTGTCGGGGGAGAAGAGGGAAGGATCAATTTATAGTAATTGCTTCTCGTATGTTTCTTGACCAGGGAGACCTGGGGTTTCAAACCGATGACTTCAACATTCCAGGTTGACACTTTATCCACTGTGCCCCCAAAGGTCAGGCACATTACTTTCCAACTGTATTAAAGGCAGGCCCCCCCCCCAGTTATGCACATCTGAGTTTCACTGATTTATATGTAATCCATTGTTAGCCACCTGCAAATCTTCAAGATCTCTAGCCTTCTAGGATCATCTTTTTTTCCTCCAAAATTCATTGAACAACTCAAATCCCTATTTCGTATTTAACATAGAACCCAAACACCCAGGCTCCGTGATGTATTTTTGGAGAAAAACAAAAAATATAACATGCCAAACATAGCCTAACTGAAGAATGACCTCCTCTAATGAGCCCTTCTCTGATTGCTCAATCCTCCCCCAACCTTAGGGGCCCTCTCTACTCTTAGCTGTTCACAGTGTATTACAATTGCTTCCAAAGGCAGAAACTGCATCTTCTATTGCTATATACGTTAGGGTATGTAATGTTTGTTTCATTAGCTACCCCATAGATTAACTAACTATTCAAGCCAATGTCTATCCCACGCTTGTTTGTGGTCTAGTGACTCTGCATAATGCATACTGAAATGTGAAATCCTTTCAGATGAATTACATAGACTAGGAACACATTTGAGAATGGTATATATTTGATTTTATTCTTGTTAAACTGGTTTCCACTCATATTGTTTGCACTTCTCTAAGTCATTCAACCCAAAGTGTAGTATCACTGTGTTGGGAACCACTATGTAGTAACATGTTTATAAATGAAAAATCAATCATTATTTATGTGTACACAGGGAAGAATGGTGAATTGACATCACAAACAGCCAAGGCACATTATTAACTATGGGCTTAATGCTTTATAGGCATCCTTCATTTATCCTCCCAACAACCCTGCGGGTAGTCAACTGTGACAGGACATGTCACCCTCAAATATGCCACTTAGGTACAAGAATTATTTTGGACTAAAGCCTCCTGAAAAAACACCAGATCCCAAAAGCATGCTCTTACCTACCCCTTTCCTTCCAGAAAGCAGGAAATAAAACTCCCATGTGAAAGATGCCCTTCCTATACAGGAAGAAATAAACATTCTTATCACAAGAGACAAGGGAAATTCTGTACAAACAGACCTTGTAAAAATAATTCTTACCCTCCTTTCACCTCCCCATATGGTTTACTTACTTTCCCACAGTTGCTTCTCTTTGTACAATTGAGAATAAAGACATTTAGGCTTTGCCACTTCTTTGGGTTTTCTATTCCTTCTCAGGACCAATGTGTCATATAAAACTTATATTAAGTAAAGCTGTATGTGTTTCTATTTAATTCTCAGTCCCAGCAGGAGAGCCTAAGAGGGTAGAGGTGAAGTTCTGCCTCCCTTGCAGTAGGCATATCTAGGAAATGAGGAGCTTGAAATAAATCATCTGAGGCCATGCAGCTGAGAGTGCATTCAAGTGTAGGCCATTCATCCAGTCTAGGTGCAGCGCTGCTAGTCCCTACTTCGCTTAATAAATGCATTCAGCAAATGTCCATCAAATGCCTGCAAAATATCAAGTGCTTGTTCTAGGGATACATCAGTGACTCTCAAATCCTGAACCATATGAAGCTTATGTTCTAGTGGGGTGAGACCCACACTAATAAATATGTAGTAATAAGAAGGTGATGAGTGCTATGGAATAAATTGAGTGGGGAAATAGAGGTAGAGCACGGTGGTAGGGTAAGAGAGTGCATTGCAATAGTAAAGAGTAAATGGGGTGGTAGGGAAGGCCTCACTAAAATGGGAACATCTGAGCAATGACATGAAGAAGTTGTATTTTAGCACATTTATTTAGTGAGAAACCAAGAAAAGTTGAGAACATAGTAGAGAATAATAACTGAGGAACGTACATAAGTCTTGGTTTATAACTTTTTAAATGTATCTGTCCCATGGTGGAACTTTAGCTATGTGTGCACACCTGTTACCTCTTTTGTTACTTTGTAAGTTCCTTGACTGGGACCCCTGCTCCACACACCTTTGCATCCCACCATGGTGCTTAGACGAGTGGCTGTCACAGCAAAGATCTATTGAAGGAATGAATGAATATATAATGGAAAGAGTTAAATGTATGAGAATTAATATGTCAGTAAATAAGGAGCGATCAAATCAATAGTGACAATCATCCATAAGCAAACCCAGAAGTAGATCTAGTCTGATAAAGAAATTCCAGGAAGCCTTTTGTGATTGTGGCAATGGAATCAAGATTGCATGTTTTGGTAAGGAAGTACTGTAGTTGTGTTCATCCTGGTGCTAAGAAAGTTGAGGTGATGTCAGAGGAATGATGGCACCGTGAGGGGTGCTCCCAATATCTCCCCCTGAAATCTCAACAAATTCAATAACTAAAGACAGAGAAAAAAATCTCAGGAGCATCTGAAATATACACACACCAGACAAAGGTATGATTGGGTGAAAAGGTGGCTGAATAGATATCAGCGCTGAAGGAATAAAATGGAGAACAAAGTATTGCGCTTTCCTCACTGATCTGAGGAAGGGCCACCGCATTCATCTGGAACCAAGATAAATGGAGGATCTGGGGCAGAGGGAAGAAGCTAGGATAGGGTGGATGATCAAGCAGAGGAGAGAGCACGCGGGCTTGGCCTGGGATCGCGGACTGGGGCTAGCACAGGCGGCAGGCTCTGACAGAGGTTGCCAGAGCAGGTTGCTCGTGGAGGCCGGTGCTGGAGCAGCTTTGGGCTTTGTGCACTCCGAGATCTGCGATCACAGATGTTGTGTGAGTGGCTCCACCTGGCACCTCTGGCGTGGATGTGTGCATTAGCAGGTAGAGGGGCTAGGCCTGAGATAATCAGTGGTGGACTTCTGCATGGGCTGTAGCCAGCGTTTATGTGTGGTCTCGGTTAACCGACCAACAGCACAGGAAGTACACAAGAGCCGGCACCCAAAGCCTGGACCTGTCTGGGTGGAGCACACCGGCGAGCCAATACAGGTCACAAAGCACATTCCTGAATTTCCAGTAGATTGAGATCACAGGTGTTGTGTGCCTAAGTGGATGGGAGCAAACCTCTGAGTGCACTGTGGAAGTCATGGGGGCTGGGTGTGCACATGGCTTGCTGTGGGCTACCAAACTGGGTACAAGGAAGAAACCTGTGGAGATTAGACCCACGTAGCACTGAGGCATACTAGATATGCCTGGAGGCACTTAGGCGCCTAATCAGCAATCAGCTCCCAGGCCTGCCTGCTTTCGCTAGCGGTTCTGGTTGGCACAGGCTTACCCAGAACTCTGCTTTGAGTGGTGCTAGCTCAGGAGGGAGAGAGGTGGGGAGAGACACCTGGGAAACTGAGTCTCCCATTGTCGGAGTTTGCAAACCTTAACAAGCCCCGACTACCAATGGGACTGAGGCCCAGCCTACCTCATTGCTATAGCAACACAACAGCAAATCTCTACTCAAGAGCCCCACAGGGGCAAAACCTGTAGTACAGTGTCACCAGCAGAAAAAAATAAAAAGAAGAAGAAGCTACCTTTCAAAACCAGAAAAAAAATATGTTTTTTAAAACTTCTTTTTCTTTTTTATTCCACTTTGGTCATTTTATCTTCTTTCTGTTTTATTCTTTCCTTTGCCTTTTGAACTTCATTATCCATACTTGTTACACTTTTAATTCTTGCTTTTCTTTTTATGAGGGTTACATTTCAAAAACCTTAACTTTTCTTTTTCTTATTCTCTTTCAATCATCATTTATCAACAAATTATTTTATTCTGGATTTATATTTTTGGTTGTGGCATTTTGTGTGTTTTTTACTTTATTTTTTATCTCTTTGTCATTTTCCCTCAGTTCTGGCCCCCTGTTCTCTGTAGTTTATGTTCCACTTATAATAAAATTTTCATTTTTTCACTGTTTCTTTTCAAATTTTATTATTTTTATAATTATCTCTTATTAGTGTTATTAACAATACCACTCACTCTCAAATGTCATTAAGGAAAAAGAAATAAAATATCATGGATACACAAATGACAGAGATGTAGCTTAAATAAATGATAAAAAATCTCTAGAAAAATATCTCAATTGCTTGAAAACCTTGGAGTTAAATGACAAAGAATTAAAAATTGAAGTCCTAAAAATACTCAGGGAAATACAAGAAAGCATGGAAAGGCAATTTAGCTCAAAAAATATCAATGAACAAAAAAAATACAACACCAAGGAAACTGAAACTATAAAAAGAAATCAAACAGATATGAAAAATTCAATACATGAACTGAAAAATGAGGTAACAAGCTTAGCTAAAAGAACAGGCCAGACGGAGGAAAGAATTAGTGACATAGAAGACAGGCAAGTAGAAACACCATAGAGAGAAGAGGAGAGAAACTCAAGAATTTAAAAAAAGGAGAAAGCCCTATAGAAGTTTTCTGACTCCATCAGAAAGAGCAACATAAGAATAATGGTTATATCAGAAGGAGAAGAGAGAGAAAATGGAATGGAGAACATATTCAAACAAAAAATAGATAAGAACTTCCCAAGCCTGTGGGAAGAATTAGAGCCTCAAATTCAAGAAGCAAACAGAATACTGAGTTACCTTAATCCAAAAAGACCTACTCCAAGACACATCATAATGAAATTATTACAAACCAATGACACACACACAAAAAAAAAATCCTCAAGGCAGCCAGGGAAAAGCAGAATATAACATATAAAGGAAGGCCCATTAGGCTTTCATCAGATTTCACAGCAGAAACTCTAAAAGCCAGAAGAGAGTGGACCCCAATATTTAAAGTACTAAAAGAGAAATTTCCAGCCAAGAATACTATATTCATCAAAGCTATCCCTCAAATACGAAGGGGAAATAAAAACATTCACAGATATAGAAGATGAGGGAATTTATCACCAGAAAACCCCCACTTCAGGAAATATTAAAGGGCATCATCTGACCAGATAAAAAGAACAACAAAAAATCCCCAACAAAACAAAATCACAAATAAAAGCTCCATCAAGATCACAATAAAAACAAGATTAATCTGTGACAACAAAAACCAAAAAGGGGAGAGGACAAAGATTAACAGTAACAAAGGAGTATGGAGTGCAGAAGCAGTCATGAGATAATGGACTACAATAAATATGATCTATATCCTTTAATACCTAATGATAACCACCCCTGAAAAAAACCACTACAGAAACACATGGCTAAAAAAAAGAAGAAACAGAGGAAAGAAGTATAAAATACAACCAAACAAAAACAAATGACAGAAAAACAGAAGAGAAAAACCAAACAAGATACAGAGCTATCAGAAAGCAATATATAAAATGGCAATAGGAAATGCTCAAGTGTCAATAATTACAATAAATGTAAATGGATTGAACTCACCAATAAAAAGACACAGAGTAGCAGAATGGATCAAACAAGAAAATCCAACTGTATGCTGCCTTCAAGAAACACATCTAAGCTAAAGGATAAAAACAAATTCAAAGTGAAATGTTGGAAAAATGATTCTCCAAGCAAATAACATCCAAAGAAATGCAGGTGTAGCATACTCATATCTAACAATGCTGACTACAAGACAGCAAAGGTAATCAGAAACAAAGATGGTCATTTCATAATGATAAAGGGGACATTGAATCAAGAAGACATAACACTTCTTAATATATATGCACCAAACCAAGGAGCACCAAAGTATATAAGACATCTACTAACTGATCTAAAAATAAAAACCAACAAAAATACAATCATACTTGGAGACCTCAATACAGTGTTGACACCTCTACATTGTTCATCCAAACAGAAAATCAATAAAGAAATATTGGCCTTAAACGAACCGTAGAACAACTGGATATGATAGAGATCTACAGTACATTTCATCCCAAAATGCCAGAGTATACCTTTTTCTCCAGTGTACATAGAACATTCTCAAGAACTGACCATATGTTGGGCCACAAAATTAACATCAACAAATTCAGAAAGATTGAAATTATACCAAGCATATTCTCTGACCATAAAGCTTTGAAACTAGAATTCAACTGCAAAACAGAAGTAAACAAATCCACAAAAATGTGGAAATTAAACAAAATACTTCTAAAAAATGAGTGAGTCAAAGAAGAAATAAAAGCAGAGATCAAAAGATACATACAGACAAACAAAAATGATAATACGACATATCAGAATTTCTATGATGCAGCAAAAGCAATAATAAGAGGGAAGTTCATATCACTACAGGCTTATATGAACAAACAAGAGAGAGCCCAAGTAAACAACTTAACATCACATCTTAAGACACTAGAAAAAGAAGAACAAAGGCAACCCAAAACCAGCAAGATAAAGGAAATAATAAAAATCAGAGCAGAAATAAATGAAGTAGAGAACAGAAAAACTATAGAAAAAAATTAATAAAACAAAGAGCTGGTTCTTTGAAAAGATTTACAAAATTGACAAATCCTTGGTAAGACTCACCAAGGTAAAAAGAGAAAGGACTCATATAAACAAAATCCAAAATGAAAGAGAAATCACCACAGATATCATAGATATACAAAGAATTATCGTAAAATGCTATGAAAAACTATATGCCACCAAATTTAACAATCTAGAAGAAATGGATAAATTCCTAGAACAATACAATCTACCTAGACTGAGTCGTGAAGAAGTAGAAAGCCTAAACAGACCCATAAGCAGGGAGGAAATAGAAACAACTATCAAAAACCTCCCCCCAAATAAAAGTCCAGGGCCAGACAGCTATACTAATGAATTCTATTAAACATTCAAAGAAGACTTTGTTCTTATTCTATTCAAAGTCAAAAACTGAAGAAGCCATACTTCCAAACACATTTTATGAGGCCTCATACCAAAACCTGGCAAGGACAACACAAAAAAAGAAAACTACAGACCAATATCTCTAATGAATACAGATGCTAATATCCTAAACAAAATACTAGCAAATCAAATATAACACATTAAAAAATAATTCATCATGATCAAGTGGGATTCATCCCGGAATCACAGGATGGTTCAACACACATAAAACAGGTAACATAATACCATATTAACAAAACAAAGAACAAAAACCATATGATCCTATCAATAATTTCAGAAAAGGCATTTGATAAAATACAACATTATTTTATGTTTAAAACACTCAACAAAATGGGTATAGAATAAAAATATCTCAACATAATAAAGGCCATTTATGACAAACCATCAGCTAACATCATAAAATGGCAAAAAATTGAGGACTTTTCCTCTAAAATCAGGAACAAGACAAGGTTGCCCACTCTCTCCACTCTTATTCAACATAGTGCTGGAAGTTCTAGCCAGAGCAATCAGATAAGAGGAAGAAATAATAGGCATTCATATTGAGAAAGAAGTAAAGGTTTCACTTTTTGTAGATGATATGATCCTGTACATCGAAAACCCCAAACACTCCACAAAAAGACTATTAGGAACAACAAACCAATAAAGTAAGGTCACAGGACACAAAATTAATATACAGAAGTCTATTGCCTTCCTATATGTCAACAACAAAACTTCAGAAAACAAACTAAAAGAAATAATCCCTTTTACGGTTGCAAAAAAACAAAAACAAAAAACCTAGGAATAAACATAACAAAAATGTAAAGGACTTATATAAAAAAAACTACAAAGCATTGTTAAGGGAAATTGAAAAGGATACAATGAAATGGAAAAATATTCCTTGTTCTTGTATAGAAAGAATAAATATAGTCAAAATGACTACATTACTCAAAGCCATATACAAATTTAATGCAATTCCCATCAAAATTCAAATGTCATTTTTTAAGGAAATGGAACAAAAAATTATCAGGTTTATATGGAAGTATAGAAAGCCCCAAATAGCCAAAGTAATCCTAAGGAAAAAGAATGAAGATGGGGACATTACAATACCTGACTTCAAATTATATTATAGCGCCACGATAGTCAAAACAGCATGTTATTGGCAGAAAAATAGACACTCAGATCAATAGAACAGAATAGAGAGCCCAAAAATAAAACCACATATATATGGTCAAAAAATCTTTTAAAAAGAGCTAAAAACACACAATGGAGAAAAGAAAGCTTCTTCAATAAATGGTGCTGTAAAAACTAGAGAGCCACATGCAAAAGGATGAAACTCAACTACAGTTTGTCCCCTTGTACTATAATTAATTCAAAATGGATCAAAGACCTAAATATAAGACCTGAAACAATAAATTACATAGAAGAAAACATAGGTACTAAACTCATGGAACTAGACCATAAAGAACATTTTATGAATTTGACTCCAAAGGCAAGGAAAGTGAAGGCAAAAATAAATGAATGGAACTACATCAAACTAAGAAGCTTTTGCACATCAAGAGAAACTGACAACAAAACAAACAGACAGCCTACTAAATGGGAGAAGATATTTTCAAACAACAGTTCAGATAAGGGCCTAATATCCAAAATATACAAAAAACTCATAAAACTCAACAACAAACAAGCAAACTATCTAATAAAAAAATGGGAAGAGGATATGAACAGACACTTCTCTCAGGAAGAAGTACAAATGGCCAATAGATATATGAAAAGATGCTCATCTTCACTAGGTATTAGAGAAATGCAAATCAAAACTACAATGAGATACTACCTCATGCCTGTTAGATTAGCTATTATCAACAAGACAGGTAATAACAAGTGTTGGAGAGGCTGTGGAGAAAAAGGAACCCTCATCCAGTGTTGGTGGGAATGTAAAGTAGTACAATTATTATGGAAGAAAGTATGGTGGTTCCTCAAAAAATTAAGAATAGAACTGCCAAATGACCCAGCAATTCCTGTACTGGGTATCTACCCCAAAAACTCAAAATCATTGGCACATAAATACACATGCAGCCCCACGTTCATCACATCATTGTTCCCAGTGGCCAAGACATGGAAACAACCAATAAGCCCTTCAATAGATGACTGGATAAAGAAGAAGTGGTACATATATACTATGGAATACTACTCAGCCATAAGAAATGATGACATAGGATTATTTACAACAACATAGATGGATCTTGATAACATTATACTAAGTGAAATAAGTACATCAGAAAAAACTAAGAACTGGATGATTCCATACACAGGTGGGACACAAAATTGAGACTCATGGACATAGATAAGAGTGTAGTGGTTACCAGGGGGAGGGGAAGGAAGAAGAGGGAGGGAGTGGGGGGAGGAAAGGGGCATAAAGAAAACCAAATGAAGGGTGAAGGAGGACGATTTGACTTTGGATGATGGGTATACAGCATAATCAAATGTCATAATGATCTGGAGATGTTTTCTCTGAATCTATGTACTCTAATTGATCAATGTCAACCCATTAAAATTGTCTAAATAAAATTTTAAAAAATAATAAAAACATAAAAAAAGAAAGTTGAGAAAGCCTTCCTGAATTGGGAGTAATTTGGAGTAAATTTAAATAAGAGGTCAAATGAAGCAAGTTGAACAAAGTTTATCCATTCAATCAGTATTTATTGTGAGCCAGCTATCTACTAGATATTAGAGATAAATCAATACAACAGATGGTCAGTCCCTGAATTTATGGGTTTACATTCTAAAATAGGAGAGATCCATTAAGCAAAATGTTGTATAATTTATTAATTACTTGCATTAAGTGCTATAGAGGAGATATACAGAGGACCGAAGAGAGTGGGTAACAAGGGGACTTAACCTCCTCTGGGGTGTCAGCCTGGCAAATCTGAGAGTCAAGGGGCAAGTGTGTGGGGTGAGGGTGGGGAAATGGGATTTTTCTACATTCTACATATTATGTTTATTCATTCAATGAATTTATACCAAGTGTTACTATATTCCTGTACTATGTGCACCCGACATATAATCTTCACAAGAAACCTCTGAGTAAGGTTTATTATTCTTATTTAACAGATGTGAGAGCTGAAGCTCAGGGAGATAAAACATCTTGCTCAAGATCACATCGATTGTGAGACAGGATTCCAACCCAGTCCTGTTCATGATTTTCCCATATCAGTCAGAGATCAGGCAGCCTATTATCAAGATCTCTTCTATTATGATGAGTTGGGATTACATATGTATTTACTGAAAAACAAAAGCCAGGGTAGGGACTTAGATTTGACTACTACTGACCGGTTCATTTGGGCTGAAATGGCCAACCCAGTTGAATTGTCCCAGGGGGATATAGACTTTGGTCCCACTTGCCATAACAAACTTTTCTGTCCTTATTTATTTATTTTATGCAATGGATATATATTGAAGACCTACAGCACTGCAAATATCTCCATTTTGAGGATTCAGACCTATAAACAGACAGAGGTAGTTTAACAGATTGTCATAAAACCATTACAGAAAAAGTCTGGGCCCAGTGGAAGAGGTTTCTAATTTTGCCTGAATGGTTCTGAGAGGAATTGGCCTTTGACCCGAAAATTGGGGTGGAGCAGCAGGATGCTGGGGAAAGGAAGGGGAAAGAACGGCATTCTCTATAATGACCAAAGAAAACCCCTTGCTTTTTTGCACTGTGTGTGGTTGGCTGAGGTGTATCTGGGTACTTGTTAAAAAATAGGGAAACGGTCTGTACCCCTTGACCGATCACCCAATAATTACCTTGGCCCTGACTTTCTATATTGTAGATATATTTGACAAGTTGTCTGTGGTGTGTGTTTCACTCTCCCATGGACTCTTCAAAACCACTGCCAACATAAAGGGGCAGGTAGAATAACAGAGATAGGAAGCATCTCGTACATGCACACTCAACTCTTAGCACACGAAACGCTACCTGTAAACTTATTTGTTGTTTGAAAACATTATAACACAATGTTAAAAGAAGAGAGCCCACATATGGTGCTTAGAGATATTTTGGATTTACTGTTTTGTTTTGTTTTTTTTTAAGGAGAGATAGCAAGAACATGAAGTAATGGGATAAGCTTTATAAGTCCAAGAGAAAATCTATTCAGGGAAAAGCCATAATTACATATGCACCTTGTGTGATAGGGATGGCAGCATCAAGTCAACATTCTACTTCTGAATACACACAAGCATTAGATTCAAAGAACCACCTTCATTAGCACAGACTGTCATTAACTCATCATAAATTTAGAGCAGGCTATAGAACCCAATCTCTGTCTCTAAAACCTAAAAACCACCCTGACCATTGCCTAATTTCTCTGAGAGTAGAGATTCCACTCGGCACGTGGGTCTATGAGAGGCCTCAAAGTAAGCAATTAGCTGGTTGGGGATTAGCTCTGTCCCTCTCATTCCCACAACCATCAGCAGGCTCAGCCAGAACAGGACTGCTCTCAATGTCAATAGCTTTTCCCATTGGAGATCGAGAAGCAAAATTTCTTAACTCATTCATTTCTATTATTTCTCAATTGATAGGTGAAAAAATGTATGACTATCATGAGTCTGCAAAGAAATTGCTTCATGGAATGCACAGAAGGACTTATGCTAAATTACCAAATAGATTTTTTTTTAAAAGGGAGAAATGGGAAATAAGAATCAGAAATATCTGTTACAACTCAATGCAATGGATGTGGCAATAGCTACATAGCTGGTGGTTATAAGTATCTCAAAAAATATATATTTTTTAATTTAAATGGTTAACTCTTCTGGTATCACTTCCCAAAACTATATAAAAGATTACCAATAGAAATAAAAGTTAATGGATCTCGAATCAACTTTAAAAGCACACCACCATTTTTTTCCCCCTGTGGGAGTCTCTGGGCTATTAGGAAGGTGGTATAAAGTAGATTAAGAATATAGACTTTAAACTCAGAATGCCTGGTTCAAACACAGGCAAACCTGAGTATCCAAGAAGTGACAGCTATTTGTGATAACGATGAGGTGCTAATGATGACTAGGGTGACTGCAACAAAAGAGAAAATGGGGAGGATGGTTTGGTGACCAAAGGTCAGTGGAGTCTTATCAACGAACTGACTTGTTTCACTTTCCTATTACTTAAAAACCAATAATAAAAAACAAGGGATGTTTTATATTTCTATCCTGTCCAAGGTGAATCAAAAAGTAAATTAGTTTTTCAGAGTCTTCCTAAGCCCAGGTTGATGCCAATTAAGTGTCAGTATATCGTTTATTTAAATCAGCATCTACTAGTTATATCCAATGCAGACAGCCTCCTTCTGTGAGAATTGTTAACAGCTTCTTCTGCACAGGGACTATAGAATATTTATCAGACAATCAGGCAGGATCCCTTGAGCTTGTGTAGATAGATTTCATCTAATAGTGGGCAGAAATGCCAGTAGCAGTTCTGCAGGATACCTGGTCATGAATTTCAATACCCTGCCAGGGGACGCTGCATAAAAATTACTGAACTATATCCAGTTGTCAACTGGGAATATCTAGAAAATGAATAAAAGGGAAAGCAAAACATTCAGAATTGAGTGATTATCATCTTCATTAGTTCTGGCTTTAAGTGAAGTCATTAATTAACTATAAAGAAAGTAATCTAACTTTGCAGTAGTTGGCTAACAAGAAAATAATTTTGTGATACTGTGTTTATTTACCAACATCCCAAGTTTGGGCAATCATACCTTTGATATTTTAATTTCCCTCTATAAATCATTCCTCTAAGGTTATAAAAATATAACTTAGGCATTCTACTATCAATTAAAATGGGATACGAATGGAATTCTGCAGAGATTAAATAGAAATGGTTATCACTTCATGGATCACATTTATTGCATACCAAAAATGATGAAAGAAAAAAATCCCATTAGATGTCATAGCTATATTTATATAATATACCCAATAAATGAGCAAATAATAATAATAAATATATACATGTATTATATAAATCTATACATGAGGTGTTTGGATACTTATTTATTTATATTTATTTGCCTGCTTGATTTCCCCACTCTCGTGTTTGACAAAACTTCAGTCTCCTTAATACCTCTAAAACTCACTCTACCTGCTTCAAAACCTCACCTTCTTCTATGTCTTACTTATTAACTGCCAATAAACACCTGTCCCCTTCCCCTAACTACACTCATACAACATGTCTATTATATCTGCTAAACATTTGTGGAATTAGTATTCTTCTATCAGTTGTCAGAACCACTAACCTAGCTCATTTCTATGCGATGTTTTGTCTGCATCAAAGCAGTGGCCACCATTTAAATTCATAGTCTCCAATCTTGTCCTGAGCTTGTTTATTCTTTGTTCTGCCTCTAGGTTTTGACCTTGCTTGGATACTTCATGATTGTGAAATTAATATAAAATTGTTAACTTGGCACACAAGCTTCCTAATACCTGATCTTGTTTATTTCCAGCCTTAGATCTTGTCAACAACCTACTTATATAGTACCTTGTCACACATGTATTGTGGTGTTTCTTGCCTCAATATTTCCTCTCCTGCTATTTATCTCCTTGTTTTGCCTTTCCTTCTCCTCCCCACACCCCACAGTCTTTCTTTAAGGCTCACTTTATCGTACCTTTCTACCCCAGGATAGGTAAAGACATGCTTCTGTCCACTCTGATAAAACTCTGTGCATCTTGCTAATCATGGTACTCACCACATATTTTAACTGATAATTTATTTAAATCTCTGCTTCCCTTCAACCCTAATTTGAACTCCGTGGGAAATGGGTCTTAATTATGTTATGTGTATCTAATATATAGAATACAGTAGATAACATATATTAAAAAACATAGGTACTAAACTTATGGACCTTGTTCTTAGAGAAGATTTTATGAATTTGATCCCAATGGCAAGGGAAGTAAAAGCAAAAATAAATGAGTGGGACTATATTGAACTAAAAAGCTTCTGCATAGGAAAAGAAACTGACAACAAAACAAAAAGGAAGCCATCCAAATGGGAGATGATATTTGTACGCAATAGCTCTAACAAGGGGTTAATATTCAAAATATAAAAAGAATTCATACAACACAACACCAAACAATAAACAATTCAATTAAAAAATGGGACAGCGGATAGAGCATCTACATGGGATGAGAAGGACCCAGGTTTGAAACCCCGAGGTCATTGGCATAAACATGGGCTCATCCTGCTTGAGCATGGACTCACCAGCTTTAGTGTGGGATCATAGACATGACCCCATGGTCGCTGGCTTGAGCCCAAAGGATACTGTCGGGAGGTCCAAGATTGCTTGCTTAAGCCCAAGGTCACTGGCTTGAGCAAGAAGTCACTGGCTCAGCAGGAGCCCCCCAGGTCAAAGCACATATGAGATAGCAATCAAGGAACAACTAAGGTGTTACAACTATTAGTTGATGATTCTCACCTCTCATTTCTATCCCTTCCTGTCTGTCTGTCCCTGTATATTTCTCTTTCCTCCACCACACACTTAAAAAAGAAGGGCAGAAGACAGACACTTCTCCCTAGAAGACATACAAATGGCCAACAGATACATGAAAAGATGCTCAACTTCACTAGCTATTTGGAAAATGCAAATCAAAACCACAATGAGATATGACCTCACACCTGTTAGAATGGCTATTATCAACAACACAAGTAATAACAAGTGTTGGAGAGGCTGTGGAGAAAAAGGAACCCTCATTCACTGCTGGTGGGAATGTAAACTGGTACAGCCACTATTGAAACAGAGGTGAGGAGATTGGAACAGTAAGACAACAGAATACTGTGTAGTGCATAGTCAATGTGAATATTATAACACTTCAAGGCTTTAGTAAAATCTTCAAATTTATACATTATGGATTCTTGAATTTCTTGTGATAAATAGCTCAACTCCTGTACAGTTTTGTGTCCAGTTTGAGCTCCCCCAGAGAAAGAACATGTATAGATGGATACAGGGGTCTAGAGGCAGAGAGAAGCATAAATATGTGAAGTGTAGTCATGGTAAAAGTTAATCAAATCTCCAAGGAAAAAGAGAGCCCTAGTCAATGAAAATATATGGCAGAAGAGAATGAGGTAGGACGCTAGATAACAGATGTGTTCATACAACAATAGTAATCACATCTATAAACAGTTTTTGGTTGATTATGCATTTATTAATAGTACTCTGCTTTCTTAAAAAAAGGATTTGCTGTTGTGAGAAAGAGTAAGAAAACAAAATTATTATTCAAAATGCATCCCACAGATACCATATGTGAAAGTGAGCTTCTTAACAGCCAATATAAAAAGAGAATGCAACCTTTTACAGTTTAAAATTACTCAGAAAATATAAAGCTATTCTTGATGCTAAAGCATCAGGTAGAAGAAATGTTTCCTGTGTCCTCATAGAGAAAACACTCTGAAACAATGTGCGATAGTTTTACCACAATGTTTTGCAAATGCAGGATGGTATCAAGAATAACAATTTATTTTGGAAACAAACCTTAGAATAATCACCTAACAGTCCTCTGCTCTTGACCACCAATGCACACAGACACATTCCCTCATAGAAATCACAAACAATCACCTGTTTCACATCAGACTGCACATCTCACATTGCATACTTCAACCTTGAAAGTGTAAGTATCAATAAAAGAAACTAGTGTTACTTTCCAAAGCTTTTTATTGTTCATATTCTTGGTTATTTTCTGACAATAATTAATGCATGATTAGTATCACCTTCTATGGAGGAAGCACCTTACACTTTAAGACTCATGAAAAGCATAGATGATATAGACTTATACAACATTACAAACCAATGATAATTTAAAAAATTACCATGTAGCTTCTACTTGAGAAGAAATGTTCCCTTTGCAAACTGAAGGGGGATCTGGTGGTGTTTCCTTTGTCTCCAGCCGACTTCTCAATGAAATGTGTCCACTTTGTACCCTTTGGGTTCAGTTGTTCAACCAGACAATTAGACTAGAAACTGGTTGAACAACTGTAACCAAAGAATACAGATTCGGGTGTTGAAATCTACTAGAGAGAAGTTTGCTGGTGGTGATCAGCAGAGCTCTGTCCTCTTCCAGTGTTTGCAAGAATGACTTGAAACAAGATACATATCTGAAATTCAATAAACATTGATTCAGCATCTAGTATTTGCCTACTATTGTGACAGGGACTTAGACTTAGGGCACTGAGAAAATTTTAGTTATATGTTCCTGAGCTCAAGCTAGATGAGAGAGGAAGGATTGGGAGTTGGGGGGGAGACAGGGAGAGAGAGAGAAGGTGGCTATATTACACAACAGGAAATTTAACACAATCTGTACCTAGAAAAATTTGAATGAAGAAAAATACTTCAAGGAGTGTGAGGGGGATAACTCCTACAACTTACAAAGTTCTTATTACAATGAACATTGTATCACTGTCAACACTACCAAATACATATCTTGGATTTTACCTTTAGTCAAACTCACAGGCGACAAGTCTTCTTTAAAAACACAAACAAGAAAACACAAAAACCCTGCTCCTTTAATCTGAAAGCAGAGGACTCTCATTTCCCAAGGCCACTCCCTGATTTTAATTTGTATACTTTGTGAAACTCCTTCTTTCAAACACCAAATGTTGATTTATTGTAATTAATGCACCACACCTAGAGGGACCCTGGCTGTCTATGCTAGTTATTCCATTTCTCCAATCACCTAATATTTCTGCCATGGACAGACTTTTCTGCATTGGGGCACGCCTCGCTCATTTTGTTATCAGAATTTTGTGGACTATTTTTCAAGAGTTGCCAGCACTGTGCTCAGAACTAGGTAAACACTGGAGAGAACACAGTTGAGTCCTATTCTCAGAGAATTCACTAGTCTGTATGTAGGGCTGCGTTGCTTCAACTCAAAAATCAGGGAGATTAAGTAGTGGGTCTTTTCTACTGTTAAAGGAACTTTTTTTTTTTTTTAACTTTTAGTATGCATTAGCAATTAACATTTACACAATGACAGTGTGGTGTCCCTGAGTGAGGCATTCAGTGGGGCTCAATTCTGGGCTTAAGTGATAGCTCACAGGTTTTAGACTAATTGCCAATAAAAGGGTCATAATCCAAATACATGCAAGATGGAACACATGGAACTGTTGGGCCAGGATAGTCCAAATATTTTCTTTGTGATATATAAATGTCTTTCCATCAGATTTCTTTTAATCTTTTAAAACCTTGTAGAACTTAATATACCAATGACAGATATTAGTCAAAGATGTTTAAAACCAAGCTTCCTTATTTACAAAAGACAGTTTTTAACAACTACCAAGAATAAACACAAAAGAAATGGAAACGTTTCCATTTCTAGTAATTCGCCTGAGTTAATTGGCTGTGTATTGCACACAGCTGTTTCTATGAGAGATTTTTTCATTTCTTTGGAATTTATTATTAACTGTGCTCTTGTGGTGTAAGTATAATAAATGAAAGATTGCTCTGGAATTGATAAGAGAAATCAGAAATAAGTGCTCCCCCAGGTATCTCTATCTTAGTAACCAAACTCTATTTGGAGGCTCCTAGGGTAGAGGCCATCATTTGTCATGTCAGTTACACACAAACAAAATGTTCTTGGAATTTTCTTGCCACCGTCCTGAAACTGAGGAAGACACATCCCCAGCCCGGAGGCAGTTCTGAAGATAAAGCTGAACCCAAGAGGTTAGTTTAAAACATAAACACTGGAAAGAGTCACATTCCCTACACTTCTCACTTTTCAACCATTGAAAGCTGTTTCTCATTTAATTCAATTCCTTAAAAAGAGAAAGCAAGACAATTAGTTTTTTTGACTAATAACAATACTAATAAAATCAGATGCTGTTAGCACCATATTTAATAGACTAAGAAGACTTATCTGTGATTTGCACAGAGCCTATCTGGATTATTAATAGTAATAGTTACATTTTATCCATTGCTAACTTTGTGCCTGGAATTACACATAGCACTGAGCACATATCATAGTATTTATTCTTCCCAACAGTTTGATAATTCTTGGTATAGTAATGCAATGATCGCTTCTTATTTTGATCTCCACTTATCCTTTCGGGGTATCAAACTATTTAAAATGGTGGATTAATAGCACAATGGGTAGTCACTGCTCTGGAGTTCGATGGACTATATTATTTGAATCCCCGCTGCAAAAAGTTGGGCAAGTGGCAACATGTACCTAGTACTACCAATCTCATTGTGTAATTCTGAAGATTCAGTCTGATCATCTTCATCCATCTCTGGACATGCACCTGTACCCCTGGTACCCTTCCAAAGTCATTGAACGTTTTTAAATCTGCAGAAATGAAGTACAGACTCAGGCCCTGACATCCTTAAAGATCCTAGTGTACTGAAGGTCAGCCAGGTGGGTTGTCAGGTTCTATTTACTTGGTTATGAATAATGTTTTCACCCAAGCTAATCCCTTTACAAAGGTTCATTTCTGTTCTTTTTTACTGAAGCTTCTCTTAAAGCCAGGGAAAGGTGTGGCCAGTAAGGAGTTCATGGTTACTGGTGCCCCAGTTTGTATGGATGATTTATATCAGAAAGTAGGTGGGCTGAATACAGGGCTCAGTGATGATCCCTTCAATTACTAGCTTAAGGCTAACTAACCTGACATAGATCCAGCTTCTTGGACAAAACTGGGAATTCAAATAAGTAAAGGCTAGGATATCAGAAACAATGCGCTTGAACCAAATTCCTGAAGTAATCAAAGCCTGACATTTTGTACTCAAGTCATGAGGATATCAGGTGTGAGAACTAGAACTATCTCTCCTCCAAGCCAGAATAGGAACCCAGCACCCTTGACCCAGGTTTTTCTCTCAGTGAGGCTTACAGATGTTTGGGGGAGTTTAATATCTTGCTCTGGGATGATTCTTCATGGTTTAGGAAGAAATGAATTCTAGAATGCATCATTTGCTAACAAGACATTACTCACATTTATATAGATATTTTCAATATGATACAGCTAGGGTTTGGGGATTGGCAGAGTAAAATAATTGTACCATATGGAGACAGCTCCTTTTTCTAGCTTTCACTCCTTAAACATACACATATACATATTTGATAAAATAATGGCTCTTAATAAATATTACAGAGTAGTTTTTCAAAACCTGAAGAAGAGAATATTCATATCAATTGCTTTTGACTATGGATAACAAAAAATAAATAGGATAAAGCATAATGAAAAACTTCCCATGAAGCCAGTAACAGAAACATGGTATCTCATAAAGTTCACAGAACATCAGCAGACAGCAGCTATTTATGGCATGAAGTAGCACCTCTGCTCTGTTAGAGAACTTCTATTTCTTGATGAAACAGTTTTGGTATGATTAGTAACATCATATATCTTAGCTATACATGAGAGTGAGCTATACCTAACTGACCATAGCTTGTAATATAAATATCTTCAGCTAAAAATAACATAGTTCATGTTCAAAGACAGAAAATGGTAAAACAATGGGTTTATTTTCTACATTTCTTGTGAATTCATTCTTTTGTGTGTGTGTGAATCCATTCTTAAATTCAAAAAATGTATTGAGTTACTCTTCAACTAGGCACTGGGGGGAAGTGGAGCTCCCAGTCACTGAAAACAACCCACAAAGTTGCTCACTTGCAGATGTTGGTCTGGTTGTGGGTTCAGTAAGCCCTGGCCCACAAGCCATATCAAGCCCATAGCCTGTTTTTGAAATAAGACTTGACTGGAACACAGCCACAGTCATTAGTTTACATATTGCCTTGGGCTGTTTCTGTGCCTATGACAACAGATTCGAGTAGTTCTGGCAGAACTTTTATGGTCCTCAAAGCTTAATATATTTACTAGCTGGGCACTTAAAAAAAAGGTTTGCCAACCTATGGTCTCATGAATAGCATTTATCAGTTTAAATTAGACTTAATATTTTGAAAATGGGAGTAATCACATGATTATGATTGGTCTGAGACACCAGGGAAAACACAAAATGTTAGACATGTAACCAACATGACTTGCTCTATAAATAATAAAATGTAAATTAATTTATATATTATTAAATACATTGTAGTGTTTCAGAATACAGCTGCATTATACACACTGCTATAAAAAATATTCAGGAAGACATGTTAAAAAAACCAAAGTTACATTTAGTATTAATAGCATGTTCTATTTATGTATAAAAAGGTTTATCAACATATTCTTGTTTTAATATTCAATGATTTTTTTTTTAGGTGCACGAGAGAGAGAGAGAGGAACAGGCAGGGACAGACAGGAAGGGAGCAAGATGAGAAGCATCAACTTATTGCAGCACTTCAGTTGTTCATTGATTGCTTTCTCATATGTGCCTCGACTGGGTGGGAGGGAGGGAGGATTCAGCTGGGCCAGTGACCACTTGCTCAAGTCATTAGTAACCTTGGGTTCAAGACAACGACATTTGGGCTCAAGCCAGCAACCATGGGGTCATGTCTATGATCCCACACTCAAGCTGGTGACCTTAAGATTTCAAACCTGGGTTCTCAGCATCTCAGCTAGACACTTTATCCAATGTGCCACTGTCTGGTCAGGCTCAATGACTATTTCTGAAAGTATGTAAAAATTGGTACAGTCTTGTTCCTAAAAGGGAAATATACCTTTGAATATATCCCAGTGGTGGGATTCAAATAATTTAACAACTGGTTCTCTGCACTAATGACTGTTTTAAGTATAAAAAAATGATATACCAAAAGGTAGCTTATTATTTCATTCATTTAATACTTAAATAAGAACAATAAAAGAGGTGTACAAAACTAGATATAAGTTTTAAAATATTAATGAAAAAATATTAAATATGTAATACCTGACAAAAAACAATAAAACTGTATTTAAGGTATTTTCATATTGCTTCTTGATTGGTGTCCTCACTTGCAATTTTTTTCACCTACAGATGGAATGAACATTAATACGGACGCTTAGAACAGACTGCTGTGAGATGAATGTTAAAAAAGAGAAACGAATGTAAATGTGTGATTTCCACATTGGGCAGCTGCCCAGGTGCCCACCTTAGAGAGACCCCTGATTACAAGTGCCATTTTAACAACCAGTTCCCTGAACTCAACAAAAACTTAGGTATTAGTTCTGCTGAACTGGCTGAATCCCACCACTGAAAATATCCCTTAGTAGTACTAGAAGTTTCTATCATGTCATTACATAACCTTAAATAATGTATATAAAATACTTTAAACAGTATCGTGTGTGTGTGTGTGTGTGTGTGTGTGTGTGTGTGTGTGTGTGTGACAGAGAGTCAGAAACAAGAGAGAGATGCAGACTAAGTTTGATTCTTCATTTTTAGGGACATTCTTTGGCATCTGGAAAGTCCACAGTACAATCCACTCTAAACATGGCTCTTTATGAGAGCAACTATTGCTAGCATGACCTGTATATAAAAGGTTTGTGATCCATATAATGGATTATAAAATTTATTTTCTTAGGGAAATTAAACGGTGCTCAAGAAATGTGGGTTGAATAAAAAATTGTACTTTTACCATTGATGAACAGGGATATAGGAATCTAAATGGTGTCCTAAGCTTGGTATTTACTAATTCGGGTCTTGTGTCCTACGATCTTAAGTGGCACCTGTTGCCTAATCTGACTAGAGAGGCAGCTAATCCTGTGTCAAGAACACAGCTACATGAACCTGGTGTGAGTCTTCTGTATAAGACACTACAGTAATCAGAATGTCTACAGAACAAGGAGTTGGGTGTCCAAGCAGTTTATGAGAAAAGTCTGCATCTCCTTGGGAGCAAAACCCAATAGGTAAATTTCAATTCTCACTGAAATTTGCTTTTGATATTATTATCTTATACCTGATGGATTGCTTGTGAAAAGAAGACCTGTGTACCTTATCCTATTCTAATCAAATGTAGGCTATAATAATTACCAAAGGAACCTTGTAACTTTGAAGGGTGGAATTGGCTATTCACAATGACCAATTAAAAAATAAGTAATTAATCTTAGTAAAAGATGTATTACATCAGCCTCAATTGATGAATGTTCCTCTTCCTTACTTCTCCTTAGGACATGAAGGTCACCCTGACTGAAGTCCATAGCATTAGCTCAAAAGTCTTCATTTTTCTCTGAGCTCTTTTTCTTCAAATCAAGAATATTCCCAAATTTATTTCCAGCAACACTAACACTTAGTCTTATCTGGTATTGAGAAGCTGTGAATTTAATATTAGAATCATCACATTTTAGACTTGGAAGGTGCTTTAAAGAGCATCTATTTCATCTGTCTACTTTATTCATCATTTTACACATGAGGACATGGACGTCCATGGAATTAGAGGAACTTGCCGAATTGACCAAGCTAGAGACTGAAGCAAGAGCCCTTAGCGCCTAAACTGTCCCCATGTAGGCCCAGGAAAATAAAAATTAAATGTTGAGAAAATAAGAAAAAATGTTTAATGCTTTTGGCTAAGCACAAAATTCCTAGGAACTGTTCTCTATAAACAGAAAATTTGAAGTCTTCAAAAGAATAGCACCTTATTGCTATAACACATTCTCTGAGGTTATTTCACAGGCAAAGGCCTAACACTGATTCCTGAGAAGTTTTACGAAAATAGAGTTCTTTGGGGGGGGGGCACCTGCCATTCCAAGGAAGAATACAGAATTTTGAGAGAGGAAAAGGGCTGGTGGTGCCAAGTGCCTGCTCTGCTGAGAAGTTTCTAGAATGGGAGAAACACAGCAGGGAGTAAAGAGAAATGAAAATTACAGATGAAGTTGCTCTTCAGGTACTAACTTGGTTTCGGACAGCTTTTGTTGAAAAGCAGGGGAGCAGCTGAACAGAAATGCTAGTCCAGAGGCAGCCCTGGCGCTCAAGTGGTCCAGGCTCTCCACCTCAGTATAAATATCCCAACTTCCTCTCAACCTCTCCTGCTGGGGGAGGGGGTGACCTAGGCTAGGAGGGCAGAAGACTGAGAGGCAGCTTCCCATTGAGGATTGCCCAATGCTATGCAGAAAATAGCAAGGTTCGCTTGGATCCCAACAACCGTTTTTCAAAAATAAAGGAAGTAATAACTATTAGCAAGCCTCAATTACCTTAGACAGAGCTCTGCAGGGAGACTTCTAATGGGAATGGTGGGGGTTGGGGGGAGGAGGCTCCAATCAATTGCAGCAGGTTTACTGAATCCCTTCTGTGGGCACAGCAGGGCTCTGGGGATCTATCATTAGAGAAGAAGATATGTGCTTTATTTCCTTGGGAGCTTCTGATTCTGGATGGCATAGGGTCAATACGTGCATGTGAATGCATCAAAGCACAAAAACAATTACATAGCAAAGCAGAGCTATGCTGCCTCATTCCAAAAGGAGGGACTTGGGAGGAGCTCAAGTTGTGGGCTGGAGACAGGGATGAGGCGAGAACAATTTTATGGAGATTTTAACTGGGTTTAATGGCTGAGAGAGGAACTGGTTTAGCTGAAAAGTGCAGGAGGGGTTTATACTTAGTATGCAAGTCAGGGAAGTAGGAAACCTTCATTTAAAATATAATAAAGAAATCAGCAAAGGCTTTCAAAGCTGCCATTTCTGTACAGAACTCACTCTTTATTCAAAATGAAATGTGAGGATTCTGGCAAAGGACGGAACACTAGCATTCTGCACATTAATAATTCAATGAGACTGTCTATTACATATGTATGGCCAGTAACTGCGGGCACCATCAAAGTTGCCTAGCCCGTGTAGGTTCACATTTAATCTGGACATATCATAGAGAAACAATTAAGCTGAAAACTGGTGGTCCATTTTCCTTTATTCTAGACTCACACTCGGCAAACGAGTAAACAACAAACATACTGGGCTCCAAAACCCACTCATTCAGTGAAGGCTACTGACTCATCCAAATTTTCCTAGAATCAAAGGCTTCCACCTCACCCGTTTTATTCACCTCTGTTCCCCATCTCCTTCTCCTGCACAAACTGGCTTCTTCTTCACCATTCAGCCATTTTGGCTGCCTCCCCTACACGGACTCCCTGCCCTGCCTCAATATGGGCTCTTCCTCTCTAAAAGAATGTGATTATTCTATCCAAAATGACCTTCTAGCTCTTCCTTTTAAAACTTTTTGCGCAAAAGCCCTCCCCCAACACACATTAGCATAAACAAGCCCCTTCCCAAGCAAGAAGGGCATTAATATCACTTGAGTGACAGGAAGCACCATCTTTAACTAAAAGAGTGAACAAAACCAGAAAATACAGATTTTACAACTCATTTGCCCGACAACATGCTAATCTCAATTGTACTTTGTAAAGCCAGTGGTCCCGGCTGAGTCACAGCCATTGCTGCCAGGCAGGTGCAGGTTCCCATTAGATTTGGACAGATGGTAAAGAAACTGAGGAGCCAAAAACTGGTGGGCCATTCCTTTATTCTAGCCTTGCACCTGGCAGGTGAGTAAAAACACACAGGACTCCAAAACCCACTCATTCAGTGCTCACAAAGCTACTAACACATTCAAAGGCCCCACCAGCTCAGTCACTTCTGATTCCCCATCTACACTAAGGTGACCAGATTTTAAAATTGGTAAAGCGGGACACCATTGACGGGGGGGGGGGGAGTTCTTGATTAAAAATCTGGTCTATATGGAGCAAAAATAATTTTCATAGAATGCAAAAATAGTATTATAATAAATTTTTATTAATTTCAACATAAGTACAATTTACAAATATAATACATTTAAAATTATGTATAGTATTTTATTATTTGGCATATTTCTCATTTGAGTGAATTTTTTTAGTAGATTGCTATCGTTCTTTAAAAGGTCATGAAATTTTTCATAAGAATTTGTTAAATTATATTAAACATATAAATGGCTTTCAAAGTCTCAACACTTAATTTTGATTTTTCTGATGTCCACACTTCATTTACCGTAGAAAAAACGCGTTCAGTCACAGCATTAGTTCCTGGTAAAGACAGCGTGTATTCCACAATTTTTAGTGCATTATTGTATGGAACATGGTTTGTTTCAAAATGATGTAATATTTCTAACCATTTGTTCTCTATTGTGATTTTTGCTGATGCTGAAGATTTAACCTTTTCTTTATCATTATATTTCTTTTATAATGATACCTCATTAAAAAAATCATTTTTGGAAATATTACTATATGGGAAATTTTGAGTAAGTCAGAGGGATTGGGTTATACGGTCCCGAAACCAATGCCGGAGCTGCACGAGCAGGCGGGAGCAGGAAGGGCAGCACCGCTGGCACACTCACACACAAGTGGTTGTGCACACTCCCCATCTGGACTCATCCTTGTGGGGCCGCGCTCCCCGCATCCAGCCCCGCCACCCACTGGAGACCAAACGGCTTTCACCTCATGGAGCCCGGAGCCGCACGCCAGCATCCAGGACACAGGCCTATGGGTAGTTAGGGGACTTGACAACCACCGCCCAAGCAGGTACATCCCATCTGAAGTTCTTTGTTTCAGGGCCCCATACGGGGCAGCCAGCTCTTTTGGCAGTGCGGGTGCTTCAAGGTCGTAGCAGGGTCTCCCCACTGAAAACCGTATATTCCTTTCCTGTTCTCCCGCTGTTCCCTAGTTTTTTGTGCATTCTTTCCAAAAACTGGGACTTTTTTAAAACGCCGCGGGATGCAGGACAAATGGTTAAAAAGTGGGACATCTAGTCACCTTAATCTACACGCCTTCTCCCTTCTCTTCTCTGCACAAACTGGCCTTTCCTTTAGCACCCTGCCATCTTGGCTTTCTTATTCTTCTCCTTCTTCCTCACAAACTTTTCTTGGAGTGAAAACCCTCCTCCAGCAATATTATCATAAGAATGCCCTTCCCAAGCAGGAAGGTTATTAGCAGTTTCACAGATCACATACCTGGGCAGCGGCCATTTTTAACAATAAAAGTAAGCAAATCCAGAAAATACAGATTTTACAAACTCATTTCCCCAACATACGTGTTCTCATAATAGGGCAAACAAAAGGCTAATCTAAAGCAACAACAATATAATATTTAATTTAATGTTACATTAAAAATAAAATAAGAAGTACCCAGTCTAATAATACATTTCACAGATAGCAGAACTGTTATTTTAAATCCTATAAATGTCATATCCTGATTAACCTTTATGGAGAAAAATATTGCATTTTTGTAGCTCTAACACTGTTTTTGAGATAAAGCAAAAGTTTTTCATCCATATTTCTATTCTGACTATTTTGGTATTTAAAAATCACACAGACTACTTTCAATTACCTAGTAAAGGACTGATAGCTACCCAGTATGGAGCACTGACAGCCCCAGACACAAGTTAAAAAAATTTTATATACTTTTATAATTGCTACTAACAATAGCCTAGTAAATTACCATAAGTCTATGCATATTTTACAGAACAGGAAACTACGATGTAAAAATCTGAAGTACTTTGCCCTTGTTCACAGCTAATATGGGGCTGGGACTCCAAGTCAGACACAATTTGAACTATTGCCTGTTCATGGTTCTCTAGTGTCTAGCAGGAATTACAGATGACGAGTCAACAGTTCCATTCTGCTGTTCCTCTCCAGTAACTATAAAGTGTCTCTCACATTGTTTTCCATCAATTTTTGCATGTCTTAAGGGAGTTCTTATTAACTACCTTTGGAAAGTTTTGCACATTCTGACATATCCTACTCCCTCCCAGGAAATTCTTCTTGATAAGAAATCTTTATTTTGTCCCAGGAATTCTGCTAATTGCCATTAGTATCACTCCTTAAATCACTTTTCCCTGAAGCATTTATATACTCTTTGAAAAATAAATAAATAATACATCCATTCATGTATGCAGACAGGCTGTAAATCATCTTCTGTTGCACAATCTTGCAATTCTGTCATCATGGTATTTCTGCTCTCTCTGCTCCCTTCAAATCATCTGCATTTCCCCACACTAGGGTTGAGCTGCTGTGCTCTGCCTAAAAGCTGGTCAGGAATCACAATCAGATTGGATTGTTATTCATTTGCTATAACCCACTTATACTTTATAGATTTTTTTAATCTAACACGCAAGCTCTGTTTTCATGTCTTCATCACTGTCAATGCTGAATTATTCCAGAGATTTTCTGTATTGTTAGTATAGTATTAACACATTATGTATTTTGTATATTAGGCTTACATTCATATTTGATGGTATCTCAATCAGGGAGAAGAGTTGGAAAAATGCTTATAAATATTATATAATGTTAAGTTTTATTTGTTAGAAATTCTCATGAAATATTGTTGGATAAGAAAAAAGAAAACGCCAAAATGAGTTTATGATTAGTTGTGGATTTTACTTCTCCACCCACTCTTTCATTAACTTTCATATTTGGCCATAATTTCCTTTGTGAATTATATTATATCAAAATCAAGTACATTGCCTTCAGGCATTTTTCAAAGTTCTCCTAAGGGACCTTGAATTTGATTTCTGGTACTTGGACCCGCTTTGACAACATTCACATACTATAGAAACTGATACTTTGTTCCTTACTTCTATCAGATGACTAAAAAAACGTTAAATTGAGTCAATCTGGGGCAGGCCATAAGTAAAGAAAAGTAATTAATTTCTCATTATCTCAGCTCCACATAGTTGCACTATATTAATTCTCTTTCCATTTTTTTCTGTCAATACAATCATTGATCTATTCTGTCTGTCTGTTCCTCAATCTCTCTCTTGCTCTCTCTCTCTCCCCCAATTTTTGCATATCAGAAAACAGAATTAATAAAAACAAATAACTGTTAAATTTTATGTATACAATTTTTTAAAAAATAAAAATCCATGCCTGACCAGGTGGTGGTGCAGTGGATTGAGTGTCGAACTGGGATGCGGAGGACCCAGGTTCGAGACCTCAAGGTCACCAACTTGATCGCAGGTTCATCTGGTTTAAGCAAAGCTCAGCAGCTTAAACCCAAGGTCACTGGCTTGAGTAAGGGGTCACTCAGTCTGCTATAGCCCCTCGGGTCAAGGCACATTTGAAAAAGCAATCAATGAACAACTAAGGTGCCGCAACAAAGAATTGATGCTTCTCATCTCTCTCCCTTCCTGTCTGTCTGTCCCTATCTGTCCCTCTCTCTGACTCTCTGTCTCTGTCAAAAAAAAAAAATCCAAAATTCTTTTGTTATTCATTAAAACTTTACTATTTCTTGTCAAGGACTTATAAAGTGACTATTAGCCTGCTGAACAAAACCTGCCCTAACTGTACGGTTAAAAATTGATACATATTTAAAAAAATATAATAACACTAAGATGTAATTGATATACAATTGTTAATAAAGTAAGTTTAATTCTCAAATAACTGTACATACAATGCATTTCACAATTACTGAAACTAGAAGACTAAGATTCTAAGCGAGGGCCTGAGAGGTATGAGCCAGATAGTGTTAGTGGACAAGACTTCTACCTTTAGAGAGATGACACTCATAAACTACAGGGTGGGGCAAAATAGGTGTACAGGTGTGAGTATGCAAAAAAGTTTATTCTTGTACTATTACTTATTATTTATTGTAATCTTTTCCATATGAACAACTGTAAACCTACCCTTGATTTACCCTCTCTACTTAAAGTTAGAATTACTATAAGTAAAGAAGAAAGGATGGTAATTATTTAAAGAGTTTTTGATTAAAAGTTTAGTATGAATATTTTATAATATACTGTATAATATTTGGTGATTAAAATAATCCTCTATGAATTGAATTGCAAATAAGTTAGCAGGGATATTGTCATTTTGCATTTTGTCTTGTGATATAATCATATGTTTTAGGGACATATATATAACAAAGTTATAATAGTATTGTTCAAAGTAGATCAAGAACTCACAGGAGAAATTATTAATGAACATTTAAAAGATACACAACTTTGCTAACAGAAAAGAAAAAAGAAAATAATTAAAACAATAATGATAAAAATCTACCAAATAGAAAAAATTTTAATCTGATAAAATTGCATCGTAGCAATGGCATAAATAACTTTCATACACTAACTATCAGAGAGTATGCTTATATCTATTTGAGAGAATAATTGAGCATTATATAGGGAAATTGAAATGACTATGTAAAGTCCCAGAAATTTCACTCCAGTCATGCATGTCGAGGAAAGAGTCCAGATGCGCACAAGCAAACATGACATTGGTGTTCTCTGCAGTATTTAGTCATTCATTTATTCATTTCACAAATGTTCTTTGAGTGCACATTTCTGTTGGCTTGCAATGATCCTTGAGACTGAAAAAGACTATTCTCATTGCCTTAATTGGTATGTTTTGGGGCACTGTTTTTGATACTAAAAGGTTTAAAATGTACTAAAGAATCATCAGTGAGGTAACAAAGTAGTATATAGTCATAGAATGAAGGAAAAATATTGAGAGAAAAAGCATGTAGAAAAATGGTAATTGCATAACATATAATTTGTGTAAAATTTAAAACTATATAAAATATTATATAGTATTTTGTATTAGTTCGTGTGTAAAAGTAACATAAAACTGTAGTTCGCATATACACTTATTGTATGATAATAGTTGGCTGCATATGAGAAATGGGATCAAGATTCAGAATAAAGAGAATTTCAATTTTATCTATAACTTTTAAAATACATAAAATAAATCTGACAAGATAAAAATTTGATTCTAATTGGTCTGCATGTGATATCTTTTAATTTATTGTATTTTTAATGTATCTTTAAACTGTTTATTATAGTCTTAAAAGTACTTTTTATAACTGTATGTAACCACATTTTTTTTTACAGAGAAAGAGAGAGAGTCAGAGTGAGGGAGAGAGATGAGAAGCATCAATTCTTTGTTGCAGCTACTTATTGTTTGGTGATTGCTTTCTCACATGCACCTTGATAGGGGGTGGTGGTGTTACAGCAGAGTGAGTGACCCCTTGCTCAAGCCAGTGTCCTTGGGCTCAAGCCAGCAACCTTTGGGCTCAAGCCAGCCCAGAGGTCATGTCTATGATCCCATGCTCAAGCCAGCAACCCCACTCTCAAGCTGGTGAGCTTGCGCTCAAGCCTGTGACCTTGGGGGTTTTGAACCTGGGTCCTCCGCATCCCAGTCCAATGCTCTATCCACTGTGTCACCGCCTTGTCAGTCCATGTTTTTTTCTTTTTTTTAGGAGAGAGAGAACAGACAAGGACAGACAGAAAGGGAGAAAGATGAGAAGCATCAATTCATAGTTGTGGCACCTTAGTTGTTCATTGATTGTTTTCTTATATGTGCCTTGACTGCGGGTAGGTGGTTCAGCTGAGCCAGCAACCTTTGGGCTCAAGCCAGTAACCATGGGGTCATGTCTATGAGCCCACGCTGAAGCCAGAGACCCCGTGCTCAAACTGGTGAGCTCGCACTCAAGCCTGCAACCTTGGGGTTTCGAACTTGGATCCCCTGAATCCAAGGTTCATGCTCTATTCACGGCATCATTGCCTGGTCAGGCTATAACCACATTTTTAAAAGATAAATTTTTAAGGAAAATTTTGTATAAACATTGGTCTTACCAATGACATGACCTAATTATTTTATCACAGGATGATTGAAAGCTTACAGTATAAACAGAGTCTAATGTATCAAGAGAAGATAAATTCATCACACCTAAGTAATTATTACAGAATCAAATCAAATAAATAGAAATTAATAATACAGAGTAGTATTTTCTTTATATTTTTTTCCAATAAGCTGCATGGTGGAGGAGTTGCTGAAAGAGCACAGTGAAAAAGGCTCACTAGGTGTTTGCCAGTCCTCTCTGCTTTGCTTAAGTGCTTACCATTCTTTACAGCAGTGGTTTTCAACTGGTGTGCTGCAAGAATTTTTAAAACATGCCAAACCTGACTAATCAGGGGCACTGACCTCTTTCCCTTAGATTGCCAAATAAAAAGTGACAACAACTAACACAACAATAGCTATCCTGTGTGAATGAATAAAAATTATACCTATTATATTTTGTCAAATTGTTAAAAAATATATATTTGTGTGGTGCTGCAGAACTTTAATAATTAGTTTATATGTGCTATGTATTGAAAAAGGTTAAAAATCACTGTCTTACCACATGGAGATAGGACATGTTAAAGGTTCATCCTCTACCCAACTTATCTTATACGTTTATTGAATTCACCTAGTGAACCATAATTAGATGATCTGTTTACCAGGGCTGTTCAGCCATTTGCCCAGATTTTAACAAAATCCTATAAAAATCTAAATGGGTCACACAGTGCTGTGTGGCCTTAAGGAAAGTACTTTATCTTTCTGTGTCTCAAATTTCTCACCTGTAAAACGTAAATAGAATCTCTCTAAAATAATTTCCTGTTATTTGCTACATAAAGCACTTCCACTATAGCTACTCTGTGCCCTATACTGATACAAAATTAGTGTTGTTTGTTAAATAAGTAAGCAAGCTGATCCAAAAAACAAATTCATGGTATTTAAATTGAGGCACCTTCTATTTGCCCCCACATATCTTTGAATAATTCTAATCTAATATGCTTTCATAAAAATATTGAATTCTATCACAACACATTCTGTTTCATGTAAAGCACACCAGAATCCACTTACATTCAAATTTTTATGTAATCTTAGGATAGCTCTGATGGGTTTTATTTAAAATATAAATGTCTCAATGTCTTTAGTATGTCATTAGAATCTCTGAAAAAATATTAGCTTTGGCAATTCTAAGACATCACCCTTCATTTAAAACACAAAACTCTAATAATAAACAGAAGATCATTCACTCAAATTCAATGTAGCTCAAATTTGTGTCTTTACTGAGCATATACCAGACACTACATGAAATCACAACCAGGTTGGCACTCTGATCCCAAACTCATTTTTGCATCAGTTTTCTGAAAGCCTGTCATAAAGTCAAGCATACTGTCATTAGCAACTGATAAAACATTTAGCACAGGAAGAGGGTGAGAGGAGAGCCAGTCTTTCTTAGCGATAAAAATCCTTTCATCTTTGTTCTCATTAATCTCATTGCCAAGCATAAATGATGTGCATGTCACTAACAGAGTGGAAAAAACTAGAGGATAATGCTCCCGCCTTCATTCTCTCCCAGCTGAATCACATTAATTGATCGCAGGAGGTTTTCTAATTTTGCTGCCCTCCCTGCACCAAGCCTCTGTTCACTTCACGACCTTCAGTGCACCTCCCTCAGCATGCATGGCTTTAACCGCAAAGAAGGGCCCACTGTCTTGTAGAGCATGCACACCTATTTTCACTTCTGCAGCAGCACCCCTGAGATGCACACAATTTTCCCTGCTTCGGAAACGGCTGGGGAAACCCATAAAAATTCACATCTCATATTGTGACTCATTGTCATCCCATCATTATTTTATATTAATATCATTTTTATAAGAATATAAAAATTGGATTCCACATGCAAGATAAAGACACAGCCATGACTCTAGAATGACATCTAACATTTCTGAAGTAATTAAGAGTGTAATCTTTCAGAAAAATAAAGCATTTAAACAAAAAATTTACATGTACAATTGGAAAATTATGGAGAATTATTTGAATGGCTATTCAATATCCCAGATGACATTAAATTGAGGGTAGCTCTTCACTGCGTGTTGACTTCATTATGGTATTTAAGGCCTGTGACAGTTGCAATGATTAGAAGCATTCCGGTTTGTCTCTCCATTCCAGCTAGCACTGATGCTCCCTAGACAAAATTAACAACAGCAATAACAATACTAGAGATAATAGTATTACTTACTATAATATATAGTATTAATACTATAATAGTATAGCACTTACTCTAAAATAGCACATTGTTCTCAGCATTTTACAAATATGGACTCATTCAATCCTCCAAAAACCCTACTTTTACCTTCTCCAATTTACAGTTGCAGAAACTGAGGCAAATCCTCAGTTACTATATCTCCAACATATTATAACTTCAGTGTATATAAAAATCTTCTGAGGACCTTGTGAATGAATGCAATTTTTCCCACCATTTCCACACTCTACTTTGATTCAGTACAGTTTGTTAGGAGTGGACAGCCGGAAATCCAGTGCTACAAGCTCCATTTTCAAGTGGTCTGAGGACAGAGCTTGAAAGACACTGCTCTAGGCTATACCTGTCCCAACGACAATGTGATTGACCTTCAATGTCCTCTTGGTGATGTTGGGGTCCTTGTTTATATGTATCTGACTTTCTGTTTTCATTCATTTCAGAGTCAAAATATTTGTTTTGATCTCAATGAACTTCACTATCTTCAACTACCAAAACAAACTAATTGATATGTTTACACTCTAATTATGGCAGCTTGAATCAAAACCATAGCGCTGTCTTTGAGAAGCCATATTTCTCTTTTCACAACAAATCTGTCTGATATAACCTGATGTACATCTTTCTTAATTTTGAAACACCCTGAAAGGAAACTTCTCCAGAATCCTATCTTAAATAGATGCCTGCTTAAGGAATGGTTATCGCTCTCAAAGGTGTACCTGAGAAATTTAAAAATCTCTAAAAAATGCTCAGCCATATAGATCATCATGCACAAACATAAAATAATGCTCATGAGCACAATTTACTTTCTTTGGGGCCTTTCTAAGAGGAAGATTCTTTGACTTCTTTTAGCAGAACAAAAAGCTTACAATAAAAGCTACATTGTCAGAATATAGGCTGTTAGATCTTGAGATTGTTTTCGACCAAACAAAACATTTCCTTTTCTTATTTCCACAAAGATAAAGAATGATTTTATATGGTAAAAGGAGAAATAAACCATTGTCTTCATCCATGGCTACATTATGCCTGGCTTTCGACAGATTGCAAATGTCTTTCAAACTCTAGTAATTTGAAAAGCTTTAAAAGATGATAAAATAGAGGCATATTCATCAGACTTTGGAGAAAAACGTTTTTTGAAAAAGGTTCTGAGATGTTTTGAAGAGAGTTGAAATTGAAGTACATTTAAAAAGGCACCTGTTCTCTGTTCTCACAGCCAAAGCAGTTCACTTGTGGATCTCAAAAAAGATCCTCTTGTTTCTAGTCTCACACGGGGAGATCTGGGAAGGGAACATTACTGAATGGACTGCCTTTTGTATTGTCATAGACCAAACTAAATCTCTACCAAAAAAAAAAAAGGGGGGGGATTATTTTATACATGTAGCCTCTGATGAGCCAGTAAGTATTTATACTTATCAGTTAGCTATCCAGGGGGGAAAAAGTCCTGATTTGTAGGGTTTGGCAATTTCCATGTCAAAAAACAGCATTATCTTTTCTCATTTCAAACTCCCAGTGTGATGCTCCTAAATGTGGACGTGGAAAGAGATGTGCAGTATTGCTTCCTTATATGCTATTTCTGACACAGGACACATAAACTTAACCTATAGAGCACAGGTACAAGTAAAATAATTAAGAAATAATGGGTTTTGAGGATAGATTACTTTTACTTTGTTTAATTTCAGGCTTGTATACTTTAATAATGGCTATGCTAACAACTAGCTCTCACAATCCCTGAAAATGAAACAATGGCTCTCAGGAACTGTTACTATCTGGCACCAGCCTAGCATTGCTAACCTTAAGGAAACTTTACACATACTGATCCACTTTTAAATAAAGCTATTTTATAAATGGAACTTCTACTTTACATACAATTTATTTAAATATGTAAGTAAAAATTATTTAACTAGAAAGCATGCCTATAAACTGTTTAATATAATTCATAATTGATATAGCTTTACAAATGATAGCACTACAGTGTGTCTGTAAAGTCATGGTGCACTTTTGACCGGTCACATGGTCAAAAGTGCACCATGACTTTACAGAGACACTGTATATAATGACAGTGTTAAGAGAGACTTTAGAGACCATCTGATCCAACTGCCTCTAAGACATGCCATGAAAATGATTGGGGGCACCTTACTCACATCCCTATGCCAAAATTGCAAGGACTCACATTTAAGTCACCACTTCTCTTACTGCTCCTCAGGGACATCCATAATTTAACCCATAATTTATCCATATTTTTTAAAATCTATTTTTTCCCATAACAACTTCCAGTGGGCATCCAACATGGCAAACCAATGGTCTCCTTGTGTATTTCTTAAAAATGCCATTTTTTCTTTTGAGACAGAGACAGAAAGAAAGAGTCAGAGAAAGGGACAGATAGGGACAGACAGGAAGGGAGAAGATGAGAAGCATCAATTCTTCACTGAGGCACCTTAGTTGTTCATTGATTACTTTCTCATATGTGTTTTACCGGGAAGCTACAGCAGAGTGAATGACCCCTTGCTCCAACCAGAAACCTTGGGTTCAAGCCAGTGACAGTGGGTTTCAAGCCACCAACCATAAGGTTATGTCTATGATCCCATGCTCAAGCCAGCAACCCCACACTCAAGCTGTTGAGCCTTGCTCAAACCAGATTAGTCCATGCTCAAGCAGGCGACCTTGGGGTTTCAAATCTGGGTCCTCCGCATCCCAGTTTGATGCTCTATCCACTGTGTCACTGCCTGATCAGGCAGATACTTTTTTTTTTATTTCAGTGAGAGGAGGGGAGGCAGAGAGACAGACTCCCACATGTGTTGCAACCAGGATCCACCCAGCAAGCCCACTAGGGGGTGATGCTCTGCTTATCTGGGGCCTTGCTCCATTGCTCAGCAACTGAACTCTTTTTAGTGCCTGAGGTGGAGGCCATGGAACCATCCTCAGTGCTGGGCCAACTCGTACCAATTGAGTCATGGCTACAGGAGAGTGAAAGAGAGAGAGAAGCCACAGGAGGAGAGATGGAAAAACAGATGGGCGATTCTCCTGTGTGCTCTGACCAAGAATTGAACCCAAGACATCCACATACCTGGCCAATGCTCTACCACTGAGTAAATCTGCCAGGGAAGATAGATACAATTCTTATCTCCATTTTATAGATGAGAAAACAGAGGCTTAGGTATTTTTCAAAGTACATTGGCTTCAGATCCCATGCCCCTTGTTACCAAGCTACACTGCTTCTCTCCACTACAACCCACTAAAAATTCTCTTTAAACTCTGAATATATATAGAGAAAAACAAACAGATCAAGAAGACCTAGTATCTCATATATATTGATATAAACTACCTTCACAACAGAAACCTCTTGGGACATTTTTGGATGGTGTCATTTGTAGAATGTCAACAAAAGATGTTTTGTGAAATGACAAAAATATTACAAATTTTCAGCATGTATAAAAAAATTTTAAAACACTAAATAGGTAAAAAAGTATGATGACATTACATTTAATACTATGAATTTTTAACATAATTATTCAGAATCCTTCATAAAATATATCACCATAAACCCTAAGGCAGTTAGAAATAGTGTAAATTCCCAGGCTGAAATGAGCATGTGCCAGTTACACATCACTAACTATTCACAGACTCTGGATTAAAACCCTCCTGTGTGCCCTCACATTGGCAGTGCAAATCATATCAGCAGACATGACAATACATATTATAGCCTTAAAATCTATGTCAAGTCCAGTCTTGACAGTCTAATGAGTGGATGTTCATCTTGAATATTATCAAATGTGTCATGATCTTTGTTTCCCACATACTTCCTTTGGGATAACAAAACAGCAGAAGACACTATTAGGACAATAAAATAGGTTTTAATACCCTCATACCTTATAATTACTTTTTAATAAATCACAAGCATTTTTGTTTACTCTTTTGCTTAAAATAAAATGCTAACAAGGCAAGAAAATGTGATGCTAAGACAATGCAGAAAATGCCTTTATTTCTTTTCTTTTGAAATAGATACGATGCTTTTGATCATATCAGTGAATGAGAAGTGCCCAAGTCTCTACTGCATCCACCTTGGGAGATACATAACCTGAATTTAAAAGAATAATTCAAGAATGAAAGCACATTGCAACTAAAAGCACATTGCAACTAAAAGTCTAATCTTTTTGAACTTGATATAAAATATTCAAGTACCCTTAAAATATCCATTATTACAAAATTTCCCTCCTTTTTCCAGCTCCTGCTATATTCTTAATTCTATATTCTGCATGTTTCCATGATAGTTCAATTTATTCTGGACTTCTTTAAAGATTTTTTGGATGCTGGCTGCTATCATTCAGAAACCTAAAGAGAATAGACTAATCTGTGTCAGGATATATTAAATATGCCTTGTCAGGATTCACTAGTTATCTCATATGCAATTATTGATCAGTATAAAGGACTCATAGGAAAGATCCATAATGAGAAGTCATTTTATATATTGAATACTTAAGTTTCTTATTGCCTAAAACATTGCTAGGCATTTGTCTTGAATCTAATTAAGCTTATATCCTCCTATGTACTCAAAGCTCTTGCTTTTGAAAGTACACAGTAGTAACTTAACATATACACATGGAATGAATGTGTTTCCCGTTTACTGCTGCTTTAAGCTTCTGGAAGTTCAAGGAACAAATGTGAATGCTATTTTTTATTTTTCATAATTGATGCATTGCTATATACCTGTACTTCAGACTCTTAAAAACTAATGATCTTTATATTATGCTTTCAAAGATGATCAGAATATGACCCAACACTATGTCAGACATAGACAGCACTGAAGTCACATTAAAGCCAAAGCAAATTTCAATCCAACAGATCAAGGTCAAGTTGAATGAGAGAACAGGAAAGAAGGAACCACATATACCTTTAATGTTCTTGGGTGAAAGAGAAGATGCCTAAACAAACAAGGATGCAGAGAGTTTCCTCGGGTAGTCAGAATTCATTATTGGGGAGTAATAATAAAATATGGGCTTAAATTTCCTTGGTCCTCTGGTTTTTCAATGACCAATATGTAATGTGAATGTGAGCAAATTACTTAAATAGCTAACCATGTTTTCTTACTCTTACGAGAAAAGAAAACTAAATACACCATATAATTTTGTAAAGATTAAAAGAGATGTTGCCTAAAAACACTTAACAAAGCCAAGGACAGAGTAAATGTTCCATAAACATGAACTATATTATATTATTCCTAGGAGATTTATTTTTTTATTAATTTGGATAAATACAGATATGGGAATCCCATAGAAAGGAAAACAGAAGTCGGGATGTGTAAGACTTATTTACATATTACTAGCTATGGAAAACAATGGGTACGAATGTACTGCCCTTTGCAGGAAGGAGTCTATTTGGGCAATATACTTTACGCTTTACTCATAAAAGATATCCTGTAACCAAAATACTCATATGAGTTTTCACAGTGGAAAATATTTAAACATTTCCTTTAGAGATGCATCTGAGGACCACTTAAGTAACTGTTCAAAAGATTATTGTATGCACTTGACATGACAGCTGGGTTTGGAAAAGAGCTGTCAGAGAACACAGGAGCGACTGATTAACTTTTCTCCTTGCAGCTAGTTATATTAAACAGTTCTATCCAGAGAAGGAAGAGAGAAGCTAAAATCCAGGTCATGGATTATTCTAAGAGTTGTTTTACATCCCCCTCCCCAGAGATAGCAGAAAATCATGGGCTTAAGGGACCAACCTGGATATGCTGTTCAAACTCCTTTTATTACTCACACAGAAAAAGGAATGACCATGGGACTGGGCTAAAAGGAGATAATTTGACTCTCCTTGAGTCTTCTAAGCCCTTTTTTTCTTAAGTGAGAAGGAGGGAGGTAGAGAGACAGACTCCTGCATAGACCCAACCAGCATTCACCCTGCAAGCTCCCTACAAGGCTATGCTCTGCCCATCTGGGGCTGTTGCTCTGTTGCTTGACAACCGAGCTATTTTCATGCCTGAGGCCATGGATCCATCTCCAATGCCCTGGGCTAACTTGCTTGAACCATTTGAGCTATGACTGTGGGAAGGGAAGGGAAGGGGGACGAGAGAAAGAGAGAGAGAGGAGAAGGGGTGGAGAAGCAGATGGTTGCTTCTCTTGTGTGCTCTCTTGCGTGCTCTGACCAGGAATCAAACCTGGGACATGCACAAGCTGGGTCAACATTCTACTGCTGAGCCAACCGGCCAGGGCCCTAAACCATTACTTAAGATTGTTCCAAGTAGGATGTAGGCTGAGGTTCCCAGATAATTAACCTTTAGAAACCCAGAGACAGCAGGTTGGGGTGTTCCAAGCCCCTAGGTATGGAGGTTTCAATATCCAAAAAAGGCAAAACATCACTGGCTACTTTAGGGATCATTTAGAATCCTATCCAAAGAATGTAATATCTCAGGATTACTTCATCAAAAAGATTTGAAATTATTCTGAGGCATAATTGCGGAGAGATGATTAAATTAAGACTGGAAACATAGCTCTGGCCAGATAACTCAGTTGATTAGAGCATTGTCCCAAAGCACAGAGGTTGCTGGTTCAATCTCCAATCAGGTCACATACTAGAACAGACTGATTGATGTTCCTGTCTCTCTCTCCTTCCTTCTCTCTCTAAAATCAATACAACAAATATTAAAAAATAAAAGAAGACAGGAAACAGGACAGGTATTGGTTAGAAAGTAAAGGCTTTTGTTTATTTGCATTTAGTTATGCATAATTTAAAATGCAAATTATAAAGTCATTATGCCAGTTCCTGCTCTCACTGGCTTGGGGGCAGATGTCCTCTGTTCTCTGCCCCCCCCCATTTCCTGGCAGTGAGTGTGAGTGTGCACTGCATCAAGTGGTTACACAGAGAAGTGCCAGGCACACCACAACCTTTCTCCAGTTATGGACAATTTTGTCTGAATGCCAAGGATTGCTCGAAATAAATGCACAAAAATGACCATATTCCTGGAACTTCAGTGCACTTGAGGTTTTGTTTTTGCTGAAGTAAAATCAAAATATGTAACAAAGTTATAATAAAATACCTCTTATGACGCAGAATTTGAAAAACAGGAACCAAACTTTCACCAACGGGTGGCTCTGCTTCTTGTTAGTTTTGTCACATTGAGCAAGTGACTTCACATTTTTGAGTCATATTTCCTTGTCAATAAAGTTAGGAGTAACAGCTGTCATGAAATATCTGAAAGGTGTGTTGAGACTCTGTCTACCTCTGGCTATCTCTCCAAGATTCTTTCTCATCTTCACCAGGATTTCCCTTCTCTCTGGTGTGCCTGGGGGATAAATACCCACTTATACATCACCTCCGCAGGCAGAGCTCTTCAGCCTGCCCCTTTGTGCCAATGCCAGACCTCACACAGCCTGTAGTTTTTGTCACCACCCTGTTCAACAAACAATTACTTGTTTGCCAAGTTGTGTGCACTGCTGGACTGGAAGGACTGGTCCATATGGTGGTACATTTCCTAACTAACCTATGCACCATGCCCACCACATCTGCACACTGCAGATGTTCAAGGGATGTTTGTTGAATTTTTTTTTTTAAAAAAGCAAAACCCCTTGAGATGTTAAAAAACAAGAGTGAGCAAAACAGAAGACTTTCTGGAGAAGTAACATTCATTGCCCAAAAAAGGAGACATATCACTTGGAAGAAAGTGTGAAGCTCTTCTTGTCATCTTGAAAATATTACTATTATGATCAGTGGAATACATTACATGTACAAATGATTTATAGCTCGGGTTCTCTGCAAATGTTGGCAGTAAATATAATTCTAAATGTTATTTAAAAAAGAAGGTAACATTTAAATCTTAAATTTAAATCATTGAAGAGTTATACTGCATTGCTTTTTATTGGGTTCTTTAGGACTTAGGAAACGATTAGAAATCCTAAGGGTTTTACTTGAATAAACAGTTTCCATAAACATAAAGGTCAGTTTTTGTTTTTTTTGTTGTTGTTATTTGTTTTTTATATAAATAACAAGTCAGGTCCCTAAAAGACTGCTTTATTAGGAAACAAGAAGACTGACTTGAGCCCAGCTCCAACCTATTATGTGACTGACCCTAGCCAATTTAGTAAACTTTTTTGAATTACAATTTACTTGTAAAATGGTTGATAAGACCATCCTAAGGGCTGATACAAAGAGTAACTGAAACACTTCTTAAAAAGCATCTAGCACTGTGTCTACCATTTCTTTTTCCAACCATACCTGTTCTTGAACATATGCATTTTCTATAAAACAAATGTTTTCTCAATCAACAATTTGTAAGTTAAATGCTAATGTTATAAAATATTAAATGCTTTTTCAGGAACGCAATATTTTCCCAATACTTTGATTCTTAAAGTGTTTTTCCAGCATTAGATGACATATGAATGTACTGATAATGTAGTTCTTTTTTCCCAATTTTTGAATGAATCATAGCTTGAAACTATCTTGTCATAAGTACATGGACTACACATGTACTAACATAGCATCATTTAGTTATAAATTTAATACTGATGTAACTTTAGCTAAAGGAATAAAAATCTGCAATAAGAAATAATATAACTTTTCAACAATATAAAGATACAATTCTCTTTTTTCACAAACACATACATACTACATGCATAGATGTAAAATATATTTTGACGATAAATAATTTATATCACTATATAATTTCTACTCATTAATCACTTAACTTGACAGATTTATTTTGTCTACCATGTGCCAGGAAATTAGCTAAGGACAAATAAATAAAAATAACAAAACACATTCCTTTCCTCATAGAACCCATTACTCAATGAAAGAGAAAGACAGGACAAAAGGCAAGGAATATGGTGCGATAAATGCCATAATAGAGAATTCAATACGTAACTAACATACTGTAGTATCGAAAGCAGCTCTAAAGTATATAATGGCAACTATCTTTACTGACTCTACCTAGTTTAAGCCAAAAATTGTGCCCTGACATTTTTACTAAGGGAGACTGCTTTAGGAAACTTTTAAGGCAGAACAAAATTTTCTACCTTAAGGTCAAATATACCAACAATGTTAGAAGTAAAAATGAAATGTGATTTGCAAGTCTTAGCTTATATCGATTTAAATGGAAGTAGACAGTTGGTTTAGCATATGTTGATTTCTTAAAATTGGAAATAGACTTTTCCAGCAATATGTCTCAGGGAAAATAAAATGTGTGCTCTCGTTTTTTCACTTATATTAAAAATAAGTTTCTAGCCGATGTTTGATTGCATACCTGAAGAAAAAAGAAGACAGTAATGAAACAACTACAACTACATTTTGCTTAGGAGCAAAGATTCCTGGGTTGACTCAAATCTGAGAACTTGTTTCAAATTAGTGGTTAAAAAATAAACAAACAAAAAGGGAAAGACGTCAGGATGGAATGCTTGGAATAGCTACTAATTCTGAGCAAGTACAGTATAGGTTTTAAGGAACAACAGCTTGTCACAAGTCCTGGCTCTGATGCCTACTACTTGATGTTGAATAAATGTCTTATCCTCTCTGAGGCTCCTTTACCAAATAGTAACACAGAATTAAATATGACCTATTCACAGAGTTGCTTGAGAATTCAGGATAATATTGAGTCTTAAAGTCAGCTCTCAATATTTGATAGCAAATAATAATAGTAGTAGTAATAGAAGTGGCAGTACACTGGAAATATGAGAAGAAGGAACAGCAATTTAAAAGACAATCATAACCTTCACTGAAACAGAATCTCACATATTCTTCCTTTAATTTTCCCTTTACACGTTGTGCACTAATAATGGCAGCATCTGTACCACATATTGAATCATTATGCGGGTCTTATTTTATTTAATCCATAGTCAATAATCTCATTGGACATATGAGGAACTTGCAGCCTAGACATATTAAGTACCTTGCCCAAAGTCACACAGTTTGGAAGAAGTAAAATCAGAACTTGAGCACACATCTATCCTCAGTCTGTGGTTCATGCTACTAAGAACACAATATAAAAGAATAATGTAACTAATATGCTTTCAACATCCTATTCTGACTCCCTCTCCTACAATATAACCTAAAAAAAAATCTTTGGTTAGATTTAAAGGCAATTAACTCAAATCTCCTTAGGGCATTTCTCCCAGGAGGCCCAAACAAGTAAACTTTCTATTATACTCCAATGTCTCTCTTTCTCTTTATTCCATTTTAGAGTATTCAAATGCAGTGTAATAAGAAGCATTTTACTGAACAGGCTGGTCTTCTTCTGGGTGGTAGCACAGGTTCAACACCATGCTCCTGGTGTCACTGTGTAGCTGTATTCTCTGAATGGTTTGGTCCATGGTTATTCCACACAATTATTAATAATATTAGATTGATAATATTCAGAAGGAAAAAGACTGACCAGTGGTGGTACAGTGGATAGGGCATCGGCCTGGGATGCTGAGGACCCAGGTTCAAAACCCCAAGGTGACTGGCTTAAGTGGAGGCTCAAATGTACAGGCTTACCAGCTTGAGTATGGGGTTGCCAGCTTGAGCACGGAACCATGGACATTATCCCATGGTGGCTGGCTTGAGCCCAGAGGTCACTGGCTTGAGCTCAAAGGTTGCTGGCTTGAAGCCCAAGTTTGTTGGCTTGAGCAAGGGTTCACTGGTTCAGCTGGAGGCAACCCCCCCCATCTCATCAAGATGTGTATGAGACACAATCAATGAATAACTAAAGCAACACAACACAGCTGCAAGTTGATGCCTCTCATCTCTCTCCTTTCCTGCCTCTCTTTCTCTCTCAAAAAGAAAAAATCTAATACACACACACACATACATGCACAGAGAGGGAAAAAGATCACTTGTGACTAATACAGTAGAGTACAGTCCATATATCCTCTATAGTTAGTAAAATACAAATAATGATTTGCAATTAATTCCCTGCCCCTTAATTTTACTGGATCAAGAATTTAAAATAAATGGCTGCTTTCTATTTGATCCTTGGAATCTTATTTGTTACAAGTATACCTATTATTTTTATGAGAAAGGTAAAATAATAAAAACACTTCATACTTCTAGATAAGATATAACATCTTATGTTTATAATATTCATTTATATTAAATAAAATCCATATTTTATTAGTGTAAAGTTATTTAGCAAATTTCCCTCTGGAAATGTTATCCTATTCCCACAGAAAACATTCTCAAAATGTTTGCATTACTTTCACAACAACATATTTTATCATCTTACATTTATGAAGAGACTGTTAATATGCTATCTTTAAATGAAAGAGAGTAATAGAATAAGGAAGAGCAATAGATGATTTGAACAGGTTAATCCTGGAAGCACCTTAGCCTAATACATAAACTTGCCTACACTGGGTGGTTTTCACCAATAAATCTTTCCCATTTATGCTGTTCATTATGGTCCACCTTTAGTTTTTCAAAAATTTACAGCTGGAAGAACCTGCTTTAATTTAAAGCATTTAATACAGCATCTACTACAGCGGTCTCTGAACACCCAAGGTCCTCCTTATGGAAACTTTCACCAGTCCATATAGAAGAGAGCTACATGAACCCAATTTAAGGTAACAATACCCTTTAGTATGATGTGATATTAACCACTTTTCTAAAATTTAAAATACCCATGATTTTATGAAATAATGAGTGGAGAATAGGATCTTTTTAAAAATGGCATCACTTGGCAAATCAGAAGCAGGCAACCTAGTATAAGTCACCGCCATATTTCTAAATCCGTATTTAATAAGACAAAGATCTATACTGTATACCATATATATTTACTAGTAGAATCACTAATATAGTGACTACATATTTTTCCTTTAAGTACATATTAATTATTATAGAATGGGAAATTATATATATATAAAGTTATATCTAGAAAACCCAGTATTAGTCCACATATATTTACCTCACATTCTTCAGAGGGATGTCAAATATCTAAATGTTTTGTTTTTGTATATAATTATGGTTATATAACCGAAGTGCAATGATAAGTACCTGCACACTTAAAATGTGTAAATATAACACACTGCACTGGTGCAATTTTAATATGAACAGTACAAAAAGAGCAGTTCTTCAGGCTAAAGGAGTCATTACAGAAATCATAACAGCATCTTATACAGGCCTTAGAAGAAAAATAAATCTGTAGAAAAGAGAATAGTATAATGAAATATCTAGGAAGGAGAAATGGCATCAAATGCTAATTAATGCATTTTTGGATCATTAATCTAATGTTGATGAAATTGTAGAAGAAAAGAATAGCATAGCCAGATTATTATTTGAGGTCACTGTGATATAGTTTAAAATGAATACATTAAAATTATTGATACAAAATTACTTCTATTTCAAGCCCACACAGATAACGGAATACATAGGAAGCAGAAAGCACATAGGTATCATTAATTAGTTGTTCTCATCACATTTTGTTTGGAAAATGTCTATAATGTACTGGGGACAAGGTTCTCAATGAGAAAATTGGTGACATCTCTGAAAAAGAAAAATGAGTCAAGTTCCATTTTTGTGCAAATTTAGTCCTCTATTTTTGTAATTAAAATTGAACCCCCAAGTACAGTGTGTCTGTAAAGTCATGGTGCACTTTTGACCTGTCAGAGGAAAGCAGTGCACCATGACTTTACGGACACACTGCATATTGATAGAGCTTCTATGGAAAACTGGCAGCATTTGTTTATTTATTAAATTTTTAAAAAAATTATTTTAGGGAGAGAGAAAAGGAGAAAAGAGAGAGACATCAATCTGTTCCTGTATGTACCCTGACCAGGGATTGAATCTGCAACCTTTGCATGTCGGGACAATACAATAACCAACCGAGCTATCTGGCCAGGGCTAAATTGGCAATATTTATTAGAGTCAAATTTATCCAGGCCCTGTAAACCAGCAATTCAACTCCTAGTTATATACTCAACAGAAATGTGCACATATTTTAACCAAAAGGCAGGGACTAGAGGGTTTATACCAGAAATATTTGTAATCGCCCCAACCCTATAAACTACTCAAATGTTCATCAACAATAGAATAAATTGTAGTTTATTTTCATAATATAGGAATGAATGCACAAGCTACTGTTGACAAAAGGAAGATAGTTAATAAGCAAAGTGCATATTACATGATTCCATTTATATAAAGTACAAAAAAAGGTCAAGTGACTCTATGCTGATGGAAGTCAGGATAGTGACCAGCCTTTTAAGGAAGATAACTAGAAAGAAGGAGGGGAGTTTGGAATGAGGGGTGGGGGAATTATAATGTTTTGTTTCTTGATTTGGGATCTGGTTTCATGAGCATGAAAGTTTATGTTGTTGTATTTCTTTTCTTCTTTTTTTATTTTTTATAGACAGGAAGGGAGAGAAATGAGAAACATCAATTCATACTTGTGACATTCTTAGTTGTTCACTGATTGCTTCTTATATGTGCCTGACCGGGGTACTCCAGCTGAGCCAGTGACCTCTTGCTCAAGCCAGTAACCTTGGGCTTCAAGTCAGCGACCTCTGGGCTCAAGCCAGCAAACATGGAGTTATCTATGATCCCACATTCAAGCCAGTGACCCCACACTCAAGCTGGTAAGCCTGTTCTCAATCTGGAGATTTCAATGCTGCAAACCTGGGTCCTCAGTGTCCCAGATTGATGCTCCCACCTGGTCAGGCCATGTTGCTATATTCTTAAGATAGGTGCAGTTTTTGGCATGTGGGGTATACTATAACACAGTAACAAAGAAAAACAAATTCTTAAAATAAATAAATGAGTTGTCAGGAGGTAAATATCTAGCAGTTCCTAATAAAAATAACAATGTGATGCTTTTTCTAAACCTAGACTGCAGCTAAGGAATTTGAAGAAAAAATAAGATCAGAAGGAGATTTAGAACAGATTTAGTATTTACAATCCACCGTACCAAGCACTTTTCAGATCTTCAGCGTGTCTCATAGAGGCCATTACTTCCTGCGACATTCTTTATTAGAAAAAAAGTATCAGCACTAATCCTGGAAAAATATTCGTATGTATTTGTTAATATTACATTAGACTAATCAATCTCATTCTATTATGGCCTGGTTTTGGACTAACTTCAACTCTGAAGAAAGCAATTTTATTAATAATACATCATTTGACTGGTCTACATAGTAAGTACTTTGAAATTTTGGGAAGGCTTATTATATTTCTTAAGCAATCTATAGGTTTGATTAAAATACAAACTTGTCAGAAGATTAGATTCTAGTACAATAACTTCTAATCTTCATTTTCAGATATTTTGACATCGTAAAAGAGATAACACATCTGACTGCTCATCAAAATGCTTTTCTTTTTGGGCATGTGACAAGATTTCATTTCCCAGCATTCCCTGTAGTTAGGTGTGATCACGTGATAGATTTCTATTCAGACTCCTTTGTTCTATTTTTCCTTTCTGGCTGTCTGAAATAAAGATATTCTGAGGGTCAACTGTGGAAATTATGTATTAAAGATTGCAAGGCTGCCACCAGGCTAGTCCTTGGATGAGTGGGTAAAGGAAGACAATATTTGAGCTGTTGCATTTGAGCTATAGTGTATTTTTGTTGCAAATATTAGTCTACTCTAAATCATATACACTGGGGTTTCAAAATGAAATTAGATTGTTTCTATGTGTGGCTGAGTGGAGTTCTCTGTCCTCTTTACTCTCTTTGTATTTCTACATCCTTATTCCTGATGGAGAGGTGGAGGATATTTTCACAAAAACAATGCATTCATGTTACAAGAATATGAATAATTTGTTTTACCAGAAGAGACTATGACTTAGATGATTTTTAACTTTTAAGAAGGATGGGGTTTGTGGGTGGGTTAGGGATAGAACATAAAAAGGAGATTCTGTGTGAAATGAAAACCCCATGCAATAATAAAGAGATGTTTGCAAGACTTCCAGATTCCAGACTACTCAGGGGCCACCAAGAGTAAATGGAATCATCTCTGGTAATGGCCAGTAACTATGTACCCTTTCAGATATGGTGGGGAATAATGACCAGATTCTCAATGGGGGAAAAGGAATAGCTTCCTTGCAAGCATAAACAGAAACAGAGTTAATAACAAAAAATTCACTTCTTAAATGAGAGACAAGAAACACTGAATTTAATTCCCTCTACCGATTATTAACATACAGTATCAACCTTAATGTCTCCGGACATGGAGGCATTGTCATGAGACCAATTCCTTATAAGACCAATTCAAAGGTCAAACATCAGCATAATACAGTTTGTTTGGTTTTTTTGTACACAATTGAAGCTAAAGACCCCAAGTAGAAACCTGATTGTGAGTCATCAAACAGCTCAGAACAGAAATCTGTCATCTTCACTCTCTGGGGGATTAGAACAGTAATGACACCTAATAGGCACTCTACCGACTATGGACTGAACAGATTCCAAGTTGGTCAACACTTCGAGTGAATGTTGCCTAGTACACTACCTCCCAATCCAAATGACCATGCAAACTAAGTAATATCACTTTCTCTCAGTCTGAAAATTCTAGGAAAACATGATCTGGAGTGAGCTGGAGAGATGACAGAGTTGTCTATCACTGCGAAGAGAAGCTGGGGTGACACTCCAGAATGTGCAATGGCTGGGAGACACTGCACTGGGGAAACCCCAGTGAAAGAGAGGTAACATTTTGGCTGTAAACATAAGCTATTTCTGCCTCCAAATCAGAAGAATTTTAAAAATTAGAATAGTTACTTGTTTTAGTAATATTAGCTCTTGGTTGAGATAGACATGTTAATTTGCCAGCTTTAAAAAGTGAAGTTACTTTAATTACAAACTTTTATTTTCAGACCTGACTTGTGGTGGCGCAGTGGATAAAGCATCTGCCTGGAGTGCTGAGGTCACCGGTTTGAGACCCTGGGCTTGCCTGGTCAAGGCACATATAGGAGCTGATTATTCCTGCTCCCTCCTCTTCTCTCTCTCTCTGTCCTTCTCTCTCTCTCTTCCTTTTCTCTCTAAAGTGAATAAAGTCTTAAAAAAAAACTTTTATTTTTAGACTGTACTTACACATACATGGAATAGTGGAGAGTTAATACATCTACCATTTAAACTAGCTTCAACTTTGAGATTCATTTAGCAAGCTACTTAAGACCAAAGGGGAAGAATTATTGTCAGAATTACCTTATCCTCCCCTTTTGCTTTTTTGAATTTGTATTAATTTTAATTTATTGTGTTTACATGGATTCAAGTGTCCCACTGAATATAACACCCTCATCCCCCCACCCCACCCCCGTGTCCCTATTTATACCTCCCCTCCCCCCTCCCCCTAACTCCCTCCCCCCTTCCCTCTGTGATTTGCTGTCCTGTTATCTCTCTGTGTTATGTATATATAATTTCACTAATCCCTTCACCTTCTCTGATCCCATCCTCTCATCCCCCTTCCCTCTGACAGCTGCCTCTCTGGTCCCTGAGAGAACATATTCACCAATAAGGGCTAATAACCAAAATTTATAAAGAATTTCTAAAACTCAACACCATGAAGGTAAACAATCCAATTTAAAAATGGGCTAAAGAACTGAATAGACACTTCTCCCCTTTGATTTTTGTGTGAGTTATAGTCATCAAATCTGTCCACTAGGTATTTTCTGCTGCTGTCAGAGTTTGATTTTACTGTGTGATAAAGCAGAATTACTTTGAATTAAAGAGCAGAGAGGCTCCAAATCAATTATTTTAGTCATGTCCCCCGTAGGCTTTGTGCAAATTATGCTTGACTATTTTGTCTATTAAACAAAGGAGGGCTTGACAGTGCAGAAAATGAATAACTAGTTATTAATCTGAACTTAGCAATTTTTTAGTATTAGATTCTTAACATAATTGTGTACAGGTAATGCTATCTGTTTTTGTTTGCAAACGTTCATTTTATTTTCTTTCTCACCAATTTTGGACACTATATAAGAAAATCTGTTTCCTAATGAGTTGGATATTTAATTATATTGCTTTTCATATCTCATCAGCTAATTGTTTTTCCTATCTCATCAAATTAGCTGTGTCTGAAGTATAAGATTGACAGATATTGCTGATTGCATTTCCAATATCCATTCTCATCTTCATTCTCATTTATACAAGTTCAACATTGTTCACTCCAAATATATGTCCACTTATAAATACAAGCTCCCCACCTGCTCTTGAAGCTAGTTAGTATGTGGCATTCTTCTTCACAAAGAGGGTTCCTAGGAAGTCCTGTAATAGATGCCTCTCCCTCTTCCTGCTTCGCATCGACTTCCTCTCTTTACCTGCTCAGAATGAGGATACAGTGCTGGAGGTGCAGTAGTCATACCACATGTGATCAGGAGAAGTCAAGGGCAGGATAGGACAGTATGTTAAGGATGGCAGAAAAGAAACAATAGAAGGAATCAATTTCTTTGAAGATGTCACAGGATCACTGTGCTAGCACTAGGTGCCTAGCTCCAGACATTCTTCTTGTACAAGGCAAGTAAAACCTTACATGGTTAAACTGCTGTTTTTTGTTACTCATGGCTGAATGCATTCCTAACTGATAAAAAAAGACTAATCTTTTTGCATTAAAGACTTTCAAACACATCTGCCATTCTTTTAAAACATGATATTCCAAAGGAGTTGTTGTCAGACTAATAAATCAAGTAACTGTTTCCTTCCTGTTATTACATTAGGATACATTAATTTGGCTTTTATTGGAGTTAATGTTTCTTTCAGTCACTTCTTTACATACAAGGAATTTTTTTTAAAGTAAATATATACAAATGACCTATTTAGAAATAGCAAAAACAGAAATATTTATAAATCATCTAATTAAGTTCTTGCTTCCTTTCCTAAACCATTAATTCTTTAGGCGTAAAACACATAATAATTGAATGCTGTTCCTATTGTATTTTATGCACACTGGTTATCATGCTAATGTGCACAGAGGGTTTTATCTGCCATGAATGTATCAAGTAGATCCCAATCCTTGCCACACAAATGCTGACAGACTAAATAAAACTGCTGACAATTTCCAAAATCTGTTCACATAGATCACTGCTATGCAATCATCACTGCATGTCCTGGTGGATAAAATAATGCTTTCATATTTGATACTTGTCTTAATTTCAAAATAACAGTAATTATTCATTATTAAATTATATTTATGCATTTCCTGTAATTCTCTGGTAACTCATTGTACAATATAAATTTCAATAAAATTCACTCCCGCTGTATGTGTTTTTAGCCAAAGCTTAAAAATAAACCCATCAACTAACTCATCCTTCTCTGGCATCTTCTTCTGTAATCTATGTTAATATCCTTCAGGAAAGCCATATTTATATATATATATATATTTTTATTTTTAAATCGCATGACATATTTTAAAACATCAGGAGAGAGAGAAAGAGAGACAGGCAGAGAACAGAACAAAGAAGCAGAACTTCCCCCTACCAAAACTGCTTTGTTTTCATCAGGAAGTTTTTCAGATTAATTGAACAATTTAATTCACAAATTAGCAAAGTTCCGCTACAAAGATGTGATTGAAGAAGGAAAGGAAAACTCCTGACCTTTTAGATTCTAATCTCCTGATTAGCTTTTTCCATGCTCCCCATTAAATGCTGGGAATAATTAGTACCAGCTTTCAGATTTAGGCAAAGCAGCTAAAAGCAAAATCTTGCCTTGTGACTAAGATGGTAAAGGGAAAACTGGTGATAATTAAATTATAAAGTTGTTTTACAGAAGCTCACTCCTGCTCCCTGTCTAATGGACACAAACTAAGAACCTATTTATGTCAACTAAAAGCTTCATCAGGCAGAATCATTCATTATGTAAATATGACCTTTAAAGTCATATCACAGCTACAATGGGAATAATATACACATGAATAGTTGAGGATTGACAGCATTTAATATTTATTAAGTGTCTTTTTTTTGATTCAAGTAAGTCAATTCTATGTACTCAGTTATGGTACCCACTTATTCAGCCTCCAACCATGATGAGTAATATTCTGGGTAAGAGAGTGAGTTAGAAATTGCATAATGGAGATTTCAAGATGAATGAGACACTGTCCTTATTTTCATGTGGTAAACTCCTTATGAAGGAAATAATAGTTCCTTACAGAATGGAAAGGTCAAACCCACATAAAATGATAAGTAACCAGAGGTTGAAGTAATATTTGGGTAAGGCCTCATAGGATGGGTTTTGATAGGTGGTGATTTCAAGCATTTGGAAGGGCCAAATCACAGGGCGATGAAAGCTCTGAAAGTAATACCCTTGAAGGGAATATATGCAAAAAAGAGGGAAAGCCCTGGAAACGTATAATGAAACTAGAATTTTAAAGAACTCATTAAAAAGTTTAGATTCTTTTGAGAAGATAGTGAGTCTCAGGTGAGTGAAAAATAAATTGATGAAGTACAATATAGTCAGTTTCAATCCCTCCCCACAGAGAACTAAAATATTTTAGAATTGGATTTCTGCTTCTCTTTATGATTACATGGAAAAGGATATTATCTACTCTTTTGAAACAATGCTAAAATCTTACTTTAACTGTGATAATCTGCTAAGTGTGATTTTAACTACCCTTTTACCAAAGACCCAAGAATGGAAATGGCAGATTATTTACCCCTCACTATAAATTATGTCCATGTGAATGATACTATTATCACCAACCTATCCTTCCTCTTTCTTTCCTTCCTATTTACAGTCTTTAACTTCTTAATCATTTTATCTTTATGAGTAAATATTTAGTACATAAAGTAGAGATACCAGTTTATCAAATTTTAAACACTGAATTATGATTTTTAATAAGGCTGGTGTTGAAAATCCTGTTTTGATTACAATAGAAAAAGTAAACGAGTCTTGAGCCAAAGGGTTAAGGAATAAATCTGTATTAATTTAAGTAAGGGATTTTTAGAGATTTTCATAGCAGAGTCAAGAGAATTGTAAACTTTTATCTACTGAAATAGATCATCTAAAACTCTGCTCCATTTCATGGTCTGATGGAAAAAAATATTCTACCAGAAACAGGCAGAAGAAAGCTATAATCCTTAAATCTACACAGAAAAAAAAAAATGCATTTCTGCCCTTGGTTCCAGTTTTATTTAAAACATCCTTTATTATATTTTCCCCCTAAAACTATGCTCAATCCCTGATTTATGGTTTATGAAAGGAACAAGTAGTATAAAATATAGTATGCTGTATTCACAGTAACAGACTCAATGGAATAGATTCTACAGTTTATCTGATTTGGGGGCTTTTCACATATGTACAGAATATTATATAGAATTTGTAAATTATACATCTGTTCCACCTCATTTTATTTATTTCTCCTAAATTAAGTTCCTTCAAGTTGACAGTATTAACAAGTGCTAAACCCTGGCCAGAGAGCTCAGTTGGTTAGAGTGTAGTCCTGAAGCACAGAGGTTGTGGTTTGAGCCCTGGTCAGGGCACACACAGGAGCAGATCAACGTTCCTGTCTCTTTCCCTCTTTCCTTTGTTCTTTCTCTCCCTCTCTCTAAAATCAATACAATAAAAATGTTTTTTTAAAAAAGTGCGGCATTATTGAGACAGGCTAAAAAAGGAAGGAAGAGGTTTTGATTTTGTTTGCTGTAGTCTCCTTGTAGCTCTGGAAATTGGAAATGTATAAAATGACCAAATAACTCATAAACAAAGTAAAGTCCAGTTTTTTTCAGACATCTTCTAGATAAAAATAAGATAATTCTCAAAAATAAAGTAAATTATTAAGAAAGCCCTGGCCAGTGGCAGTGGATAGAGCATCGTTCCAGCACACCAAGGTGGCTCATTTGACCCTAGGGTTGCCAGCTTGATCCAAGGCTGCTGATCACCAATTCAAGCCCTGGTCAAGGCATGTATAAGAAGCAATCAATGGATGCCCATCTAGGTGAAACAATGACTTGATGCCTCTCTCTCTTTTCCCCATCCCTTCTTCTTTCTCAAAAATCAATAGAAAAAATGTTAAGATAATTCCACATATTAATTCATTGCCATTTCATGGAGTATACTGTAGACTCATTTCTCTCTCTCTGCCACCGCCTCTCACCCTATCTTTCTTCATTTAAAAAAAAAGTCACAGCTAAAATCAAAGGGAGAAACTAAAAGAGAGAAATAGCTTGGGAATAATGTGAAGAAAATTTTCTGCAATTAACCCAGAGATTAGTCCAATCATATCCAAAAGTTTGTAGAGTTCCAGTTTGCAATGTCTATGATTGAATCTCAAGCTGGCTTTCCAGATTCCCAGGATAGCATGCCCCATGATGTGCCCCATGGTCATGCTCATGGAGAAACTCCTTAATAGAAACCACATACTTTCATAAGCACTGTGCTCATAAGAGCCCTTAAACCCCATTAATCCTATATTGAGGTTTTGAGCTCCTTCTACAAAGAAAAACCTCATGTTAAACCATTGCCCATACGATATTTATGCAAGTCATCTTTCAATAGGGCCTGCTCCCTGAAAAGTTTTGTGAAAGAAGTTATTCATTTGAATGCTAATGGAACAGTGGCGTACAGAATCACATCTATGCGTCATAGAGTGATGTTGCAACTAAAGAAACATAAATCTTAAAGCGGTAAATCTTGGAACATAAACAGACTAGGAGATTAGATTTGAGATGAACATAAAGGTACAATCACTAATGTCAGGGAAGGTATCTTGTTTCTATTAATTCTATTCAGGCAACCTGTACCCTAGAGTTTGTGTTCTAAATCATTAAGCTAATGTTCTGAAACACTTTCAAACTAATTCTAAGATGTAACAATGAGGGGAATCTCTTTTTTTTTTTTAAGTCAGGGACAATTGGATCATTGAAAATATTAAACTCAGATGTTGAACCAAGAAAGAATATATTTTATAATAAATACTGAGATGATGCATCTTGCATTATTTACTAAAGTCTATTTCAGATGGACTATATTTATTTTTCTAAATATAAAAAAATTAACATACTATACTGTAGAATATCTATCATATAAACAACACTTTATAATAAAAAATTTTAAATTAAAGTAAAAGCTGGGAACAGTTGTTGCTAATAAAACAAAGAATCAAATCTATGTGAAAAAGAAAAGAACTAATATACATGCTTAAGAAACAATCATTAAGATCCACTGGGTAGATGTTGAAAGAATCTGAGCAGAGAAGTCAAACAAATGAAATGACAAAGGGTAAATAAACAAATGGAGAGATATACTGATCCTTACTGAAAATAATATGGAAATTAGTATTTTATGGCATCTAAATAGGCAGACTTTTTAAAATTATAGTATTCACATAGTGACATTTATGACAACATGGATAGACCTTGAGAACGTTATACTGAGTGAAATAAGTAAATTAGTAAAAGCTAAGAATTGTATGATTTCACACACAGGTGGGATATAAAACTGAGACCTATGGACACAGATGAAAGTAAAGTGGATACCAGGAGGAAGGGGACATAGGAGAGGGGGAAGGGATGAGGAAGGGGGAGGGGGAAGAATGTAAAAAGAAACAAATAAAAGGTAATGGAAAATGATTTGACTTTGGGTGATGGGTATACAACATAATCAACAGTTCAAATGCTATAGAAATGTTTACCTGAAACTTATGTACTCTTATTGATCAATGCCACCCTGTTAAACTTAATTTTCTAAATAAAATTTTAAAAATTATAGTATTTAGTAAGGTTAAAAAAATGAAAGTATTATTTGGAATTGTACGCTGATGTAAATTTTTTTAAAAGCAATGTGACAAAATGTAACAGAAGTAATAAAGTAAGCAATCAGTTCCATACAAGTTAAAATATATGTATAAAAATAAAATGTTCAAAGCCCCTTTTATCTATTCCAACACATATTTAGAAGCATTTCAAATGCCTAACATTTAAATAATAATTATTTCAAAGGTGACATTATTATTTTTCTTTTCCACTTACGTAAACTAATAATTATGCCATTTTTCTAATTTTATTTTATACATTTACTAATACATTTAAGTATAATAGACAAATACTTTTTCTCTCCTATTTATGAGAACTATAACACTTTTTTATTCAAAATTTATCATTTTTATATTGCATTTCCCTACACTTATACGGTACACAACAAATATTTTTAACAAACATCATATATGTCCCAAGTATGAATCATTGCAGCAATATAAAGCTGAAACATTTATTTTAAAAATCTGGGTAGATGAATTGTTTAGAGCATTTTCCCAAAACACCATGGTAGTGGGTTTGATCCCTTGTCAGGGCACTTATAAAAATCAACCAATGAATGCATAAATAAGTTGAACAACAAATCGAAATTTCTCTTTCTTCCCTTCATCTCTCTACAATTAATAAATTAAAACAAAATTTTCTTTTAAAACTTGGTTCCCAAATCTCTGCATGTTTAATTTGATATATGTAGATATTAAAGGCAATATATGTCATAGCATAATATCTCTTGCTCAGCAGAAGCAGTAGCAGTAATGAACATTAATGTAGAATATGAAGTGGTAGAAAAGTAAGGCTCTGCATATTTTCTGTAAAACAATATGTATGGAGAGATATAGTTCTGTGTAATTCTGTCTTGTCAAAACTAAAAGTTAAGGAAGCAGTAAAATTTGATTCTACATATATTATTATGTATATGTGTATATCTAGCTATTGAGCTATCTAGATTTATTATTATACACACATTCATTTGTATTCAGTATAAAAATGGCAAAACCAAGGCAATGAGTTAAGCATTGGATCAACAGTACGCTATTTTATGTATATAATTTTAAATATACAAATATTCAAAAATATATACAATTGGGCTTATTTTTAGTCCTCAGCTGTATATTTGAAATTTTATAGATAAGACTTAACAATATGCTTTGCTGTATTGTGAAAATTTATTAAATTTAATGAAATATTTTTATTAATTTCTTATATTTATAATGTTATTTTTCTCAATACTGTGATATATTAGAATGCCAAGGAACTACGTATCTCAATCCTTTATTATACAGATGTTGACAATGATAAAGTTAGGAAACTTCTCAAGTAACACATTTTTAAAATTTTTCAGATCTGGTTCTCTGCACTTTGTAGAGTCTTCAAACAATATAAAACTATTACTTTGGTAATCAGGAAAACATCTGTTAATAAAAATTGTTAAATACATGCGTAATGAAAAGTGAATATAATTAAATCAGGAGTTTCCCCACAGCAACTAGAAATTAAAAAAAAAAACATTGTTATATGTTTAAAATTCATTTTACTAACTTTGTATTTATATTTTAAATTTTTGATTAATTATAGTGCTATTTTGGTATTCAATTTAATGACATTTTTTACTTATTAACTTTTCTAATCCAGTGACTTTGATGACACAGCATAAAGCTTGGGCTTTTAAAGTGGCCTACTTGCAGGAGAGGGAATTGGGAAGATTTGCTCTTTAAAATATTAAATATTATTTTAGGATGATTCTTGCCTTTGTATACTTTCTGATATTTTACAAAATGCTTTTAAGTATGTATTTAAGTTCCTAGATTTGTTTATAGTAGACTAATGAATGAACATTAGATAGAAATTTCTCATTTATCTTTTATCTTTTTTAATCTTTTTCAAAATTGTATTACTTTACACACACTTTAAATTAAATATAATTTTTAATTATTTGCAGAATGATTAAACATGAATAGTATTTTTAAAAACTAGATAGAAATTAGCATGACCAGGTGGTAGTACAGTGGATAGAGCATTGGCCTGGGACACTGAGGTCCCAGGTTTGAAACCCCAAGGTCTCCAGCTTGAGCATGAGATCATAGACATGACCCCATGGTCACTGGCTTGAAGCCCAAGGTGAATTGCTTGAGCAAGGGGTTGCAGGCTTGGCTGAAGCCTCCCCACCCCCTCCCTGGGTCAAGGCACATATGAGAAAGCAATCAAGCCTGACCTGTGGTGGCGCAGTGAATAAAGCATAGACCTGGAATGCTGAGGGCACCAGTTCAAAACCTTGGGCTTTCCTCGTCAAGGCACATATGGGAGTTGATGCTTCCTGCTCCTCTCCCCTTCTCTCTCTCTCTCTCTCCCCCTCTCTCTTTCTCTCTCTCCTCTCTACCTAAAAATGAATAAATAAAATCTAAAAAAGAAAAAAGAAAGCAATCAATGAACAACTCAGGTGCCACAACAAATAATTGATGCTTCTCATTTATCTTATTCCTGTCTGTATGTCCCTATCTGTCCCTCTCCCTCTCTCACACACTATAAAAATAAATAAATAAATAAGAAAACACACCACCAACAACAAGAAAACCTAGAAGGAAATGAAAGTTAATTCTAATCTAATTTTAGATAAAAAAAAATTTTAAATAGGTTTTCTAGCTATTGGTTAAATAAACTATATCAAAAAACAATGTAAATAATTAGATAGCAAATAACAGATAATTTTTTTAACAAAAAGTAGGATAACTTAAAGCACAGATTCTTTCTCAATAGACAATTAAGACTAACATGCAATTTAGAAAAAGAAATCTAAAATTCTTATGCACAGATGAAAAAATTTGTAAGCCTCTATATTAATTGAAACATTAGATATTATTTTTAATCTATTAATTTTATAAATCATTCATAAATAAAATATTCAATACTTACAATAATTAAGGAATATGGCAGTGTAATATACACTAACAGTAACAGTTTATAAACAGTTGCTCAAAATATCACTTAAAATCTTCTTTAAATTCTATGCATCACATTTCTGAGAACCCATGCTAAAGCTACAATTCAAGACTGATCTTCAAACATTTATTTTAGAATCACTAAAAATTAAATGTTCAATCCTAACAAAATGGTTGAATAGAGAGCAGAAATATAATATCATATTATGCAAGTTTATGGAATAATATAGGAAAATGGAGCTCAGTGGACAGAGCGTCAACTAAAGAAGCTGAGGGAACTGGTTTAAAACCCAGAGGTGGCTGGTGATGGCTTGAGCGCAGACTCAGCAGCTTGAGTGCAGGATCATCGACATGATCCCAAGGTTGCTTGCTGGCTTGAGTGAGGGGTCACTGGCTTAGCTTGAGACCTCTCCTACCAAGGCACATATGAGAAGCAATGAACAACTAAAGTGAAGCAACTATAAACTGATGCTTCTCATCTTTCTTCTTCTCCTCTCTCTCCTTTTCTGTCTCTCTCTCTCTCAAAAATAAAATTAAAAAAATTCAAGAAATTGAATTTGAATCTTGCTTTACTATTTTAAAATATTCATTTAATCAAGCACAGACACCTCATTAGCAGGTGAAGGTTTAACACCTAATAATTTTAGCCCCATACAACTGCGTTATAAATATTTCTTTTTTATATACCTTGAGAACAAGAATTAGTTGAGCTCTAGCGAAATGCTGTACATGAGTTATTTATAAAAGTAGGGAATACTATACTACTGTTGGTGTTCTGAACTGAATAATGAATTAATCCATAAATCATTTAGAACTTTGATGTCTGTTGTCTATTTATTTTAAGTACAAAAAATTATTAGTAGTCTGAACCTTCCAAATACATAACCCTCTATTATTTATTCTTTGTTTTCTAAAGTGCCCGCAACTTAAATTATTTTCAATAATGACCATATATCTACTCCCATGCATTTACCGTATTTCAATAGTCATACATTTCTTTCTTTCTACTGGCATTTTTACTATAAAATGGAAAACTTTGGAGAAAGGATGAGGAATTATTATCTTCAGTGTACTTTGCAACAATAGACAGTTCCCATAAACTTTTATATTTTTGACCCATTTATAACTTGTATGGAAATAGTAAATAATGGCATAGTTATATGAAATTTAGATATAAATTTACCATCATTCAATTCTTTGAATGAAAAATTTCACTTGACAGTATGGAATCTATGAGATAGAGATGCCCAGATAAAGGTAGATACAAACGCAATAGTGGAATTAAATTTGGAGCTTTGATGTTTTTAAGTTTTAGGGAAATATACAGTCAGTAGCTAAGACCCAAGCAACTATTGCTGCTTCAACAATATATGAAATTATTCAGGTAAAGGTGGAAAAGTGCAGCATTTTATACTGTACAGGAATTTTAGAGAGCAACTGTCCAACACCCTCCTTTTATATTTGAGGAAATTAAGCCAATAAGAATTTAAGCAATTTTCCTAGGATCCCTCAGCTAACTAGTGGCAGAGGAGGAACAAAAAAGGTCACTAGATTTATAGCAAATTGATCTGTTCGTTCATTTCTATATAAAAATTTCCTGCATTCAAGGCACCTAGTGTAAGTCAAAATTCATTATGCGATGCTGCCTTACAAATCCAGGGTCAAAACAAGAGAAAAATAAAACAAGAATTATGCAAACAAATAAAACAAGTGGCCACTGAGCAGAGGTATTGAATAAATGACAAGTTCTCTCTGCTTTCCTTCATTCATACCCATACTCAAAGGCTCTGGGTCAGACTAAAAAGAATGCTGAAGTGCATCAATGAACTGTGTTCTAGGTCTCACATTGCCCTAATGTGTATCCTTGAGCACTTTTCTGTATCACTCTTGACCTTGGTTTTATCATCTAGTCAAAACTCAAGATGATTTCTCCAAAGCTTCCTTTTTACTTTAAGTCTCTAAGCAGCTGACATTTAAAATATTATCTCTTTTCTTTTTGAACCCTACGCCCAGGCAATAAGCTCTCCCTAAAGAAATTCCTGCATTCACTGTTTAAAATCAGAAATTTTCAATGGATTTGCCTAACAATAAGAGTTCTTAATAGCTATAATTATACTATGAACAATTTGGTATTTCAGAGTAATACAGTTCATGGAAAGAAAACAACTAGCTATGGCTATGAGTTTGTCTTGAGAAGTTTCTGCTGGATTTCAGTTTTAAATTTCACATATTTTCTTTTATGGAACCTGCTTTCTTGCTGACAACTTATAGAAGAGAAGGAACTTTTAATTAAAGATGAAATCATCACATAAAAGTGACTAATTACATTCCCCCCAAAGAACCATAATTACAACATTTAGGTTCTTTCAAGCAACTTGAAATTACATTCTTCAAGTGGTCAATAAAACCTTCACACTTAGTGAAATAAAGAGATGACAAGGAGAATAAAGAACTGGCTAGAGCAATCATTTCTAACAGTATGTCATCTAAGTTTAACAGTTTACGGTAACCATTTGGGTTTTAATGCTTCAAGTGCATTCATAATTTTAATGGGTTTTTATACAACATAGGGATTAGGAGAGTAGCCAGGCTTTCTGGGGATGCATACTGTTTTGGAAGGGGACTGCTTGAAGGAATGTGAGTTGCACCAGCAGGATCTTCTCTCACCATACTTATTGTTTCTGTTACTGATAGCAAGTATCACTACATCTTTTGAGCATGTAATATTGTATAAAAGGCATCTCTTACAAATCATCACATTTAGTCACTTACACAGATTTTCTTGGATGTTATTTATTTCTATTTATTAAATGAGAAAACCATGCCCAGAGGAATTAGGAGATTTATCAATCTGACAGCCAATTAATAGTAAAGCCAGGTCTTAACCCCATACCAGAACTCCTATTATTTTATCTTACCTTAAGATAGTATCATTTCATGTAGATACAAAGGTTTCACCTCTCCCTACCAGGTGTAAGGCTGTCAGGAATCCTAAATTTAGCCTGAGATACATATTTAGGTAAATGTCTTGAAATAGACAACTTCTTTTATTTGGTAGAAACTTTAATTATTTCACATTGAAAGAAGAAGCATTCTGTAATGTAGAGGTCAAAGTCATTCTTTCACACTGGACTCTCATATCACTAAAAACATTTCTCTTTCTTGACTCCCACAGAAAGGAATATTACTGAAAAATATAGTTAATATTTATAAGAAAGGAAATAAAAAGCAATAAAGTATTTTTAAGCCTATCTGCCAAATATTTAAGCTGTATTAATAGCTGAAGTTTACCATTTAGATAAAGTAGGTCAAACAAAATGTAACAAAATACCTTTGCACTTAGTATAGTCATTATAGTAGTAGGTGTGGCCAATGTGAAATTTGATAACAAAACCTACTTAAAATAGGTCAAACCTTACCTGTTAGTACATGGCCAATGATTATTCTATAAGTTGACGTTGGGATAGCTGGCCAAAAAAAGCTAGATGGACCCTTTCCTTATTTCTCATATCAAAAAAAAAAAAAAAATGACAGATGGATCAAAAATTAAATATATAAAAAAGGAAATCTTAAAAAAACAAGGATAAATGATAAAATTAATGATTTTAAAATGGAGTTATACTCCTTAAACATGACATAAAAGCAACACAGCCTGGCCAAGTGGTGGGGCAATGGACAAAGAGTCAATCTGGGATGCTGAGGACTCAGCTTCAAAACCTGGAGGTCTCAAACTTGAGTACGGGCTCATCCAGCTTGAGCTTAGGCTCACTATCTAGAGTGTGGGGTCATCACTTGAGTGTGGGGTTGCCAGCTTGAGCAGTGTCACTGCCTCAGCTGGAGACCTCAGTCAAGGCACATTTGAGAAAGCAATCAATGAACAACTAAAGTGCTGCAACTATGAGTTGATGCTTCTCATCTCTCTCCCTTCCTATATATCTCTGTCTCTCTTTCTCTTTTATTCACTTAAAAAGCAAAAAAAAAAAAAAAAAAAAAAAAAAAAAAAAAAAAAAAAAAAAGAAAAGAAAAGAGAAAGCAAAAGAAAGAAAGGAAAGCAGTACAGGCTGGATAATTTGGTAAACCTAGCTGCATTAAAAAAAAAAAAAACTTAAGAGACAAAAAATCAAATAGCCTAATTAATACTGGGGCAAATGATTTAAATAGACATTTATTCCATGATGACATACAAACATCCAACAAGCATATAAAAATCTGTTCAACATCACTAATCATAATAGAAATGCAATAAAAACCATAATGAGATATAATTTCATACCCATTTGAAAAGTTAATATAAAAAGAGCAGAAAATAAGTATTCATGAGGATGTAAATTAAAACTCTTGTGCACTGTTGGAAGAAATGTAAAATGGTGCGATTTCTAGGAAAACCAGGATGGAGATGCCTCAAAAAATTAAAAATGGAACTTTTATGAACCAGCAATCCAACTTCCTGATATATATCCAAAAGAAATTAGGATTCTAAAGAGATATTTGTACACCCATGTTCATAGCAGCTCTATTCACAATAGCCAACAGATTAAAGCAACTCAAATAGCCATAGATGTTTGAATAAACAAAGTGTAGTATATACATACAAGAAAATATTATTCAGACTTAAAAAGGAAGGAAATTCTGTCACATGCTACATCATGGGTGAACTTTGAAGATATAAATTAAGTGGAATAAGCCAGTGATGAAAAGACAAATACTGCATGAACCCACTTGTGTGAAGCATCTAACAGAATCATATTCATAGAAAGTAGAATGGTGGCTACCAGGGATTGGAAGGAGAAGGAAAATGCAGTTGTTGTTTAATGAGAAAAGAGTTTCAGTTTCACAAGATGAAAAAGTTCTGGAGATCGGTTCAACAGCAGTGTGAATATATTTAACACTATAAGCTGTATACTTAAAAATGTGCAGGTGGTAAATGTTATGTTATATGTTTTGACTATAATAAAAAGATATTAAAATATTTATATATGAATTTTAAAAATTTTAAACAAAGTAAAAGAAATAATAGACTAAGAGTAACATTTAAAATAGTTATGACAAAGTTAATTTCCTAAATATACTCAAAGTTGTAACAAATCAATACCAAATTGGTTATTATCCCAATTTTTTAAATGAAAAAATATATTAATAAGCAGTAGACTAAGAAATGGGAAATAACTGTAAGATTTTAAACTCACTCATAAAAACTGAATAGTAAAATAACAGATGTTTTATTTTACCTAATAATAGTGATGAAAAATAACTGTAGATCATATCTAGTGATGGTGACAGGGATAATAAGAAGTTAATAGGTCCCTGTCACACTGTTTACATGTGTATAAAATGATGAAAGAATTTTGGAAGCAAATTTATCAAAACCTTTTAATATTTAAAATTTCCTAAATATACTCAAACCTAGCTGGTCAAATCGTTGGTCTTCGGACCAATGATTTTACTGGTAGAAATCTATTTTACAGATATATTTTAGAATTGTATTGAGAATGAAATGAAATAATCCCTGAAAATACTTAGCAATGTGCTTAATAAGAATAAATTACTCAGTAAGCATTATTAATATTTTATTATATTTACTTGAATATGCATAAAATATTTCTGAAATGCTATACCAGAAAAATGTTAAAAGTAGGCATTTCTGTGAGAACAAATAGAAAGCTAAGATTTTTTGTAAGAATTTTTACCATAAACATATACCATGTTTATGGTTTTATAATGTTAATTTTAGTCACTGGGACTAGGACCAAACACTCTTTTAAAAAGTTTCGAAAAATATCCATAATTCTTTCTGAACTTATTAGGTCTACAGTTTTCCTTCCTTCTTCTCTTAAGAGAGCTCCGTTTTCAAAGGACACCAAATAAATAATGCCTCATTTCTCTTTCTCTCACTGCTTTCCTGAGCCTTTGAGAAGAAACAGTAACACAGTATAACTGGATGTCCAATGACCACTGCCGTTGTCTACTTAAAGTTCTTGAATTCTTCTCCCAGGAAGCCCTTTTGCCTTAGCTATTCAAGCTGGAATCCTCAAGAGCTGTCGGAGCAGTCAGAAAGTATTGTCTATGAGGGCGTGGTCCAGACCGCATGCTACTGGATGGCTTTCTCAGGGACACTCACAACACTGTAATGGGCTGACGGATGGTGCTACAAAGATATGTCCACATAAATCTATTTCAGTTGTTTTAAGCCAGCAACTTAGTGGTAATTTGTGATGAGAGTGCTAGAAAATTAATTCAGATACCCTTCTCTAGAGGACAACTGTCTGAAAACAAATGTTTCAGCAGTAACCCTCACTTTGACATCATTTCATCTCAGATGTCTTTTGTAATAGTCTAAACAGTCAACGTGTCACCATAGCACTTAAACATTGAGAAGACATCACTTTGTTAAAGAGTGCTTATGAGAAATAATCCCTTCTGTTAACAATACCACAACTGTTACTATGGTTGATATAAATCCTGTCCCACAAATCTGTAATTCTACAACTTGAGATCCATGCACTTGGGTCACAAAGGCTTTTCTGTCTTCAGAAACCCCTATTAAAACGTGAAACTTCCTGCCTAACCAGACAGTGGCGCACTGGATAGAGCATTGGACTAGGATGCAGAGGACCCAAGGTCGCTGGCTTGAGCAAGGGGTTACTCAGTCTGCTGAATCCGCCCTGTCATATGAGAAAGCAATCAATGAACAACTAAGGTGCTGCAATGAAGAATTGATGCTTCTCATCTCTCTCTCTTCTTGTCTGTCTGTCCCTATCTATCCCTCTCTCTGACTCTCTTGCTGTCTCTGTAAAAAAAAAAAAAAAAAAAGATGTGAAACTCCCTAAAAGATAAAACTTTCGGAGATGAAAGTTGTAATATTTTATGGTATCTTCTATGCTACTTGATTTTAAAAGGACTAAAAGGGGGAAGGAAAGGGTACAGAAAATTCTACAAAATACTTCTGAAGATTGATCACATTTCCTAGAATGGTTGACAAGTTCTTTAAGACATCATACTGCCGCCTGACCTGTGGTGACACAGTGGCTAAAGCGTAGACCTAGAATGCTGAGATTGCAAGTTGGAAACCCTGGGCTGCCTGGTCAAGGCACATGTGGGAGTTTATGCTTCCTGCTCCCCCCATCTCTCTCTCTCTCTCCCTCTCTCTCTCCTAAGATGAATAAAGTCTTTAAAAAAAAAAGACATCATACTGCCAGAAAGAAAATGACCTACTGTATCCTGTGCTAAATATTAGATATATCAGAACATAAATTCAAAACCCAAGTCACAATTGTCTCACCAAACAGCTTCCATGGAAAAACGAGTTTAAGAAAATAAAACAATGCATCTTTTCCTCATTCTTACTGTCATTATAGCTTCAGATTGTATATTGGTGCCACCATGGTTCCTAGGGAAAATGGTCAGGGCCTGGCAGTAGAGAGGAGTTTCACCAGGAGATGTTGGCAGATTGTCTCGTGGGAGGCCTTGAAAGTTGGAAAAATTACTAGGATTAGAATCTGGCACTGAGTTTTGTAGACACAAAAACTGGACTCTCTTAGCACCTGACAGCATCCTCTTCTCTCAGGAGCCTGAGAAAAACTGAATTTATAGCTTCTGACTGGCCTGTAAATTCATCTACTTAAAGTGTTGCATCCTGGCTCTGATGCATAATTATAGATTTCATATGTTCATTCTACATCTTTTCTTTCCCTCTCTACTATATACGATGACATAGAATATTCTGAGGTTATATATAGAATAATATCAATTATGGAAAAAATACAACAGAAGAAACAGCATTGCAGAGCATTTTTTAATATTACTTTCTTGTATCCTATAACTTTTGACCACTACACAAGGTCAACCACCATTATTGTGAGGCATGACCGTAGCCCAACGGCTACAACAAGAAGATGGTGACCTTAATTTTCCAACTGGCTACTGTATAAAGCTTGACTTGGATGTGTCTAAACAAGTATAAATATAGAATTCATGATGATGTCTATTAGGATTATAAAATCTTCTGAGAGAAAGCTATCTAGAGCTGACCTGCTTAAGAGTTTTAAAAGCAGACAGATCAAAGCATGTGTCACTGAAAATCCTGCTGGTTGTCATGAGAAAAGGGGTAAAATTGCAAACCCATTCATGGTATCCATTATTGTGATGACTTAGAATAGATAAGATGACAAAAATGAAGGGTGAGTAGTATAGAGTAATAATAAAAATAATCATAGGGCATGTGCCACTGATATTGAGCTTTCTTTTGTACAAGAGAGCTTTGTATTTTCTTCTGAATAGCTATGGTAACAGGTTTTATTTCTGAGTGCCTGCTTTCCTGTCTATAGAGCCACACAGCTGAGTAATATGCCTACCCCAAACATTCATTAGGATGTGAGGATGAGTCAAAAAACAAGATGGACATATGCCAAAAGGTTTCATGCTAACAGTAAACTCTATTTATCCATTGAAATGCCAAACTGAATTTTGAGTAGATAAAAAGTAATGCTGTCTCACTATACCATATCTCATCAGCTCTGACATCTTATAGTTTCTTTAGTGAATACAGAGTTAGTATTATGTAGATACAGAAGAAAGAGGCTATATATACTCGCATACCTAGCATGCTGAGAAGGGAAGTCTGGAATAGATGGACTCTCTCTTCAGTAAAAGCCACTCTTTAGAAGTCAGAGTTGCATACAAATTCCTGTTGAGGGGAGGGGTGGGAGTTCTTGAGTGATGCTGTTTCTAATTCTAAGTTTGGGTATTCAAGTGACAGGGTATATTTTATAATGCTTTCTTTAAAATATAGCCCTCTTCAAATTGATTTTATTCCTCTTTTAAATGGGCCAGCCTGTATATATCAAATGAGATTTCACCAGCAAAGAGCTGTGTTGATGTAAATCTACGTTGGCAAGAGCGTCATCAGAGTCAGCTGGGAGTGACAGGCATGTTCCAGCCAATTCTGGACGGTGTGTTGAAATATGCTTCCCAAGCTGCAAGAGCAAATGCACAAAAGCATGCCCACGTATTCACAGGAGGTGACGTGCTGATCAGCAAAGCCATGGCTCTGTCAGAACATAAAACACATACCAGGAGCATTTCTTGAAGAAAAGCCAACCAATCAATCACAGCAAGAGCCTCACATAATCCTTACAGGTTAAAAGGTGTCAGGACTCGCCCTTTCCCTCAGGGGGGGAAAAAAAAGGTTTGCACATGTTGCTTTGCAGGTTTGCAGGGCTCACTCCTCAGACAAAGATCGTATATCCTAATAACATCCAGCTAGCTCACGTTATATAAATTTCTAAGCAGGCAATATAAACCAACAATTCAAATTCCAAAGAGAAAGTAATGTTCTACCAATTTCAAACTAGTTTTGTTCACAAGTGTGATTATGAAAACATTCCTGTGTAAATGTTAAAATGTTGCATAGTCTTGCTATTTTTAAAGGTATTTTATACCTACATGTTAAACTTATTTAATAAAAGCAGTATCATTGTAATAACTATATATGTGAACCATTGTGACAGGTATAACATATATTCTTTTCAGAAAAATATTTTTAGTTCTTCAGTAACTAGTTTTGTGTGTTCACCACCCAAAATATACAATACAATATACAGGTGATGTACTATAGAATTGTAAACTTGAAACCTATATCATTTAATTAACCAGTCACCCCAATAAATTTAATAAAATTAAAACAATAAATCAAAGAAATATCTAGTTTTTAAAAATGTTTATTGAGTTTAGCAAGAGAGGAAGGTAACAGAAAGAGCAAGAAAGACAGGAACATCAGTCTGTTCCTGTATGTGCCCCAACTGGGGATTGAACCAGCAACCTTTGTGTTTTGGGATGATGCTCCAACCAACCAAACTATCCAGCCTGGGCAGGAATATCTAGTTTTAACATCATCCTTAAAAAAACAATTCTGTATCCAATGCAAAAAAAAAAAAATGGTAATGTCATGTTAGAAAATCTGTCCCAGGGCCCAACTTGTGAATGCTAGCAATTTCCCAATCAGTTTTCTGCATATTTTGCCACATTTCTCATCTCTGGGACATGAATTTATGGTAAGAGTTGGGAAGAACATGGCTCAATCAGGCAGAAATATTGAAGTAAAGACGACTGGGCAGACCTGGCCAACCTGGTTCCCATTGCCTCTCTCCTACATTTCAATAAATGCACTGCTGGTGAATTAGCAGGTCTGGAATGAATGAACACAAACAGACCCAAGAGAATAGCCATCCAGCCAAAAAGTTGTGTTTTTCTAATTGCACAGCCTCAAATGAGATTTCTGTTTTTGTACCACATACCCTATAGGAGAAGTAAGTATCTTTCTTGCTCTTCTCTGCTATTTCCAGAGAATTGTGATTGGTTTTTAAACCAGCTCTCCCTTTACTACTCTGATCCACACCACCATTCTATCCCACCTGGATTACTGTAACAGTGGAGTAATCATCTCCTTATTTCCATCTTTTCCTCAAATCTATATTTTCTACAAAAAAGTCTAAGTGAAGCTTCCCAAAGCTTAAGTCACACTGTTCTCTCCCTGAGGCAGAAACTCCCACTGCCATTTCTTTTCCCTGGGATACAACATGGTTATAACGAAGGACCTCCCCACCCTTGCCAAATCCCTTTCTACAGCTTCAAAACACTGAGCCCTTCCTATGCCTCTGACCTCATTTTCTGTACTATCCCCCTCCCTCAAACACACCAATCACATCCTCCCTCATGGCTTTTGAACTTGTTGTTTTACCTGCCTAAAATGCTATTCCCGCAGTCATATAATCACTCAGTTACCTCCTTTGGATCTCTAATCAAGTGTCACCTTCCAAGAGTCCTCCTCAAACAGCTCGTATAAAATTTTCCATCCTCTTACCCTGCTTTATTCTTCTTTACTGTACTTGTCATTATTTGACCCACTGGAATATTTGTTTGTACACTGTCTTTTCCCCCATTAGAATATATGCTCCATGTCACATCCCCAGAATAACACTCATAAATTATTTTTTGAATAAAAGAAAGGGTAATGATATTAAGCTCTTGACTCATACCTTTGTGAGCCAGTCTCGAAATACAGAAAATGCCATCAGAGCAAAATAGTAGACGTGTGCTAAGAATTAAATTCTCTTTTAATTTAGTTAATAGGCAGTCACAGAACTCATATAAATAACATTTCTATTCTATGCATTAGAAGACAAGTACCAACCCTGGTTGGTTTGGTCAGTGGTAGAGCGTCAGCTCAGTGTATGGAAGTCCTGGGTTCGATTCCCAGTCAGGGCACACAGGAGATGTGACCATTTGCTTTTCCCCCTCCTTCTCCCCTCATCTCTCCTTCTCTCTTCTCTTCCTGCAGCCATGGCTCAAATGATATGAGCAAAGTTGGCCCCAGGTGCTAAGGATGGCTCCATGGCTTTGTCTCAGGCGCTAAAACAGCTCAGTTGCTAAGCAATGGAGCAATGATCCAGACAGGCAGAGCATCACCTGGTAGAGGGCCTGCCAGTAGATCCTGGTCAGAGTGCATGTAGGAGTCTGTCTCTGCCTCCCCATCTCTCAATAAAAAATGAAGAAAGGAAGGAAGGAAGGAAGGAAGGAAGGAAGGAAGGAAGGAAGGAAAAAAGGGATGAGGGAGGGGAGGAAAGGGAGGGATGGAGGGAGGGGAGGAAAGGGAGGGATGGAGGGAGGGAGGGGAGGAAACAAGTACCATCAGTGAAGGTAATACTTATTTAAATGGACATACAATTGTGTATTCTTCTATTTCAAAAGAATTCTTAGAAGAAGCAGAAGGGCATTAGGAAGCTGAAATATGGTATAGATTGATCTAATTGGACTGAATCTCAGAGTCCAACTACTAATAACACATTGTTGACCACTCATGAGTTAACTCGTGTTTTCATGCCCAAACATTGTTGACTGCTCATGAGTTAACTCGTGTTTGCACTTGCATTAGCTATTTCAATTTTTGAAACTCAGGGTAATAGAGAATTATTGTATTTGTAATTCTTCGCCCTAAGGGTTGAAGTTCGAAAAACAGAACACAGTTCTATATTCTCATGGGGACTCCTTTTCTTCCCACTCCTCCAGGCGCGAGACTGCAAAATCGAAGGTAATCAAAGGTTCGGTAAACAAAAACAGTTACAGTGTCGAGCTGTCTAAATTTGGGCTATCTTCTAACTGCTGGCAGTTTGAACATACATACCAAGGATATTGTGAAACCTTTCTTCATCGTATTCAGTCGTGTTCAGATTATTATAAAAAAGTTACTTTTCTTGATATTTAGGTTTCTATTGCAATTATAGTATTACAAAAGTTTCAACCATGATGGATCATTAAGGTGAAAAACTTTTCAATGAATTATATGAGACACTTTATCTGATTGTCCAAGTGATTTTGAAATATATTGTAGTGATATAGAAATTGATAGTTTCATTTAAATTCATTATGTATAAATAGAGTATACTGAAGTTTATTTAGATTGTTTCACTTTCATACTCAATTACGAAAAAATAGCTGGTGACATGAGATAATTTCTGCGTAAAATTGCCGGTCACTTAAGAATGTTCAGTGCACAAACTTGTGGCTTAGTGAGCTTAGCATTGGGTAATAACTCAAAATGTCACTTCCTTTTATTTGTGGTGAAGCTGTTGAGAAAGATAAAATTGATTGTGTTTCATCTAAGCATATAAATCCCTGGTGTGTGTGTGTGTGTGTGTGTGTGTGTGTGTGCGCGTGCGCGTGTGCGCACGCGTGCGTGTGTGTGTGAGAGAGAGACAATATTAGTTTTCCTTCAAATCCTATTCCCTAGGGATAATCTCAGCTATACTGCAACTCACCTAAACCCCATGTAGTCCCCACACAAGCTCATGCTATTCCTCACCTCCTGGTATAAAGAACTCACCTCCTGCCACCTCCTCTCCTTCCATTCTTCACCCTAATCTGTCTACAGAAATCGTCTATGCATTACTTTCACATCAAAGTCCTTTCTAGGCCCTATTTCTCTTGGTAAAATGTGATAAAGTCTAAACTTAATTAAGTTTCAGTGAATATTAAATAAGATAATCTAAGTAAGAGAAGGCGGCTCAGGCCCCCCTTTGTGACTATGCCATGTCATACTTCATCATAATCTTGAATGATTCCCACTACTAGAAATAATCTATAATTCCTATAAACTCTCACATTTTTTTTTAATTATGGCAATGGTTATTTGAGTAACCACATTCTATGTCCCATCAGATCATAATTCTTGAGAGCAAAGATGATAGCATCCCATACAACAGTTTGCACATAGTAGTCCCAGAATAGGAGGTGAATTAAACCCCTATAGGTCAATAGGTTTATATTACCCTGTGTTCCACCAATAATTTTACATTATACTTGACTAGTACTTTAATACTTCCAAAGGTCCTTTCATTAAGTACATAATTTGAGCTTTTAAATAATCCTATAAAGCATATGTGAATTAATAGTTGATTTATTTTTCAGATAACCTTAATTGTGGCCGGTGGAGTTTAAATGATGAGCCTATCATTTAGGATCTCTCACTTCCCTAACAAGCAAAGTTGGATGAGGTAGTACGTTTCTGGGCCTCTTCCTCTGTCACAATATTGTGCTGAGGCTAGAGATACAATAGTGAATGAGACGTAACTGGTTCCTCCCTTTACAAAGATTACCCTCTAGATTAGTGGTTCTCAACAGGGACAATTTTGTCCTCATAAGAAACATTTGGCAATATGTGGAAATATTTTGGATTTCACAACAGGGTGGACTACTTCTATCCAGTGGGTAGTAGCCAGGGATGCCCCTAGTATCCTATATTACACACAACAGCCCCCACAACAAAGCATTACTCAGGCCCAGTTGTCAGTAGCATTGTGTTTGAGAAACCCTACTCTTGATTTAGCTCCAGAATGAATAATTGTGAAGTACTCAAAGGAAACAGCATCAGATAAGGTTGTGGAACTAGGTTTGGAAAGGGTAACAGAGACTTAAGTGCCAAGTTACTGAATGCATGCCTGCCCATTAATACATCTTATGGCTGCTTTTGCACTATAGCTGCAGAATTGAGTAATTTCCAAAGATACTACATGGTTCATAAAGCCTAAAATTCTTAGTATCTGGCCCTTTATAGAAAAATGTTTGCTCACCGCTGCTCTAGATAGTGGACAGCTAAAGCAGAACTTTGGGATAAATGATGAGACAGCCTAAGTAGCCATTGTCAAGGGGAAGGGACAGAAGGTGGCACACCAACAAGTTAGAATGTTAATTGGAATAGTTAAGACGTAAGGCTAAGTGCTAACATCGGTGCCAGTATCGGGAAAGAACAAAAAAAATGAGAGATATTAGATGAAATTGCCCATAAGCCTGCAAAGAGGGAAGGCAATGCAGAAGTCAAAGGTGATTCAGACTGGTTCACTGGAAAACAGTGTTTCATGAACAGATAGAAAAACCAGAAATGGGGAATACAGTGAGCTCAGTTTTGCACATGTTATATCTAAGGTAAGAGTAGATCTCCCAAGTAGAAATGTCCAGGGAGATATATGGAACTGAAGCCAGGTTGAAGCATTGGACTTTGTTAAATGGAGCTAACAGTTAGACTGGGGCAGAAGTCAGGCTGAGGATGCAGGGAGCATTCTGACATAAGGTCAAAGGGTTAATTCTATAACTCAGGGGTAGGGAGTGCATTCTGATTTAAGGTGTTGGGAAAAAAAGTCAATGAATGAGGAAAAAGAGAGGCCTTATAAAAATAGGACTTAAGCTAGTGAATGAAATTCAAGAAGGAGGGGTGAGCATCAGTATCAAATGCTAATAATGTATAGCCATTGCTGATGCTGAACATATCAGTAAGTAACTTTAACTACAAAGGCAAATGCTGCTTTTAACTTATGCATGCACTTGCTCATTTCCAAAGAAACACTCTAAATGAATGTAAGATAATGCTTTTCCTTATTTTGCAGCTGATACACTGCTAACTTTTATTAAACTTTCGTTTTTACTCCAATGCATATTAGAGTCTTCTGAAGTATCTACTGACACAGAAGGAGGTGATGAATCAATATATTCCTCTAGACAGAGTCTCTTCAAAGGACAGCTCTCCCAACATTCATAGAGCTGCTTACAAATGTGGCTTCTACTGTGAATGCGAGGTTGGCTTCACATGTGTGACCTGAGCAGTTGCATGGGACCCCCCTCCCACCTCCCAGAAAGGCCCTGTGCCAGATTGACAGTTCTGCTGTTGCTGTCATGAAATTCTTAGTATTCTTTTGAACAAGTAACCTTGCATTTTCATTTTACACCAGGCTCTGCAAATGATGTAGCTGGTTCTGTGTGGGTGTTCTAGTCTAGAATTAAATAAATTCGTAAGATTACAGAGGTTTGGAAAAATTGGATCCCGCACCTCAGCTTTCACTTACTTATAAAGAAATCCTACACTTTTTAAAAAAGTTTGTGTTTGTGTCCTTTGGAAGTAGAACATGGAAGCTACCATTAACATGTACAGTATTTCCCATGGGATAGTTCTATGCTTCTTGGTATTGTGTAGGTACCAGGTAGGAAATTAATAAGTAAAGGGTGATGCTAAAGCAGGGTACCAACACCTCAATCTCTGCTTAGAAATGTAATCGTGCAAACCAAGTACAGTGTGTTTATCTTCAACTAAGCAAATGTGACCCAAAGAAACACTACAAGAACCAATGTCCTTCCAACACTGGAAATACCAGTGATTTGCGTATCACTTGGTGGTATATTAAATGGTCTGACATTGCACCAAGATGACTTTCAACACAGGTGATGTGGTTTATTGAATTTTTAAATATTGAATTAAATGATGAGAAGGTTATTTCCTTTTCAAATCTCTCCCACTCATTCTTATTACCTTAAGAGAAAAGACTGTTGTTTTTTTTTTTAGGGAGAGAGAGAAATGGAGGGTGAGGGACAGACAAGGACAGGTAGAAAGGAAGGGAGAGAGATGAGAAGCATCAACTCATAGTTGTAGCACCTTCATTGTTCAGTGATTGCTTTCTCACTTGTGCCTTGACTGGGGTTGGGGTGGGGGACAGCCAAGCTAGTGGCCCCTTGCTCAAGCCAGAGATGTTGGGCTCAAGCCAGTGACCTTGGGCTCAAGACAGCAACCTTTGGGCTCAAGCCAGTGACCATGGGGTTATGTCTATGATCCCACACTCAAGCCAGCAACCACACTCAAATTGGTGAGCATGCGCTTAAGGCAACCTTGGCATTTTGAACCTGGGTCCTCTGTGTCCCAGGCCAATGTTCTAACCATTGTGACACTGCCTGGTCAGGCAAGGGAAAAGACTTTAATTGGTCTTTCTATATTACTTGCCAATTGATATTTTAAACAAAGAGAGAGGAGACAGACTTCAGACTCAAAGTCTTCAGCAGGTCATAGTACCTAGTTTGAAGCTATTTAGCCTTTTTTCATTATATTTTTAAAATTATCTTCTCTATATGATAGATGACACAGGTCCTCAATCTACATTAGCATATAAAGCTATATTTTTAAAGAAAATGGACCTTTAAATAAAAATGTAAATGCACCAAAAAGTATTAAATACAAAGCAGTTCAAATAATCCACATATGTACCTTAAACTGGGAAGGTGACACAGGAATGATCACACTTTAATGACACTGCTATCATTATTAATAAGAGGGCTTTATTATAGGAAGCTGGGTTCTATTCAGAGGAGAGCTCCAGCATACTGCCTTGTGCGTCATAAGCCTCCAATTCATATATGTTTTAGTTATTACTACCATAAATCACACACTGTTCTGTTTGGCACTAACTCAATAAAAAGTCATAAAAAATCACATGCACAGAATAAAGCAAAGTAAAATAAATACAATAAACCTAAAGAAGATAAACAAGCAAAAATTACAATCCAAGTAATGTTATTAGTCAGAAAATTGCTTACTTTGATAGGTCAACAATACACACTCACCATTTATAAACATAAATGTGAACTTAGCTATATAAAAAATAAAATAAAAACCCTGTAACCTACTAATAATAATAAACAGAGGAAGTCACTTTATTTTAATAGTAGCTAATTTAATCAGAGGGCTATCTTAAAAGAGTAATGGAAAGGAAATTGGTTGGGTTGAAATCACCACAACATAAACATGGATATAGATTGAACTATGGAAAAATATTTTTATCAAAATAACATAGATATGAAAAATCTCTTCCAAAACATTTTTTATAATTCAATTAAGTTATTCTGAAGATCTACTTTAGAGAAGTGGTACTTAGTTTCTGCCACTTCAAAGTTTTTCAAATTGTCATTCTAAGAAACAAACTATAGAAAGTGTTGGGTTTTTTTCCAAATTTCTCAAAATCTTGGCATTTCTTTTATAAGCTCAGTCCTTGGTATATAATTTAACCACTATGAATTCTAAGAGATAAAGATTATTAATCAGAGTTTACCAAGGTAGTTATTCAGTAATTTCCTAAGAATCATAAATACATATAAATAAGTTTTTTTTTAGAAATACAACAGCTGTAAATGATTTTCAAAGTATTCACTAAATATTATTAAAATGTATATATTTAACAAATTAATAACACTATCACATACTGGTTTGTTGAGATACACTAAAATCAAATTATATCAGTTTAGGGGTACACAAACCCAGAACACACACATAAACACACACAGACTTATGGTTACGAAGTCCACATAAATAACTAATCATTGAGTTTAAAATTTCTTTCCATTATGCTAATCAAAAACAACATCATCACCAGGACTTCCAGTGGAAGAGGATGGATCTCCTCATGTGCTCAACACAAGAAGCACAGCAATGGAAGGTATGTTTCTCAATCAAACAACATGTATTTAATAAATGCTGTTATACAGTTGGCACTTGTGAATACAAAGATTGATGCATGTAGATGTTCCCACTTTTCAGGAAGTTATAGTCCATTTACACAGTCAAAAAACACAAGCATGAAATTGAAAAGATCATAAGACAGAAAGTGACAAATAAATGAATGGCAAATATCACCAAATGAAATCAGACAATTTGGCCTTGTACATATTTGTTCATGAAAATAAAAAAGTCAAGCCACTAATCCCAAAGATTTCACTTTCTTTCTTCTCATTGAACCATACATTTTATTTAAGATATATTGACCCCCCCGCAAAAGAAAAAATCTCATAAATGCAATTGCAAAGAAGAATGACCAATAGCATTTGCTCATATTCCCAGAGATATTTCCATTCTAAAGCAGTTATCTTACTAAGTCAAAGAGACTATTCCATAATGAAGGCATTGGCATGAAGGCTGGCAGATGAATAGAAGAAAATTGTTTTGAGGTAAGATGGGCTTTGGTCCTTTCTGGCCACCCAGTCATTAACAGTCAGCCTGTGAGTCAGGCCAGCTCTGGTTACCAAGCAGTTTGCTCCTCTGTTGCTTAGTGACTTGAGCCTGCACACCATCATTTCCAGCTGGCTCTTCTGGAACCAAACCTTAATAGATTTCTGACTTGATCTTTCTCTTTAGATCTCAAGCCTTTCAGGCCTTTTTCTTTGAATTATTGAAAACAAAATTATCCTGATCGGTTTTACTTTTATTTCAATCTTACTTAAAAGAGTACTCTGAATCAGACATATATCTCTCCTATCCACACATAATTTTTATCAGAAGAAACAGATACCTACATTCATATAAGCCACATACGTAAGTAAACAAATAAACAGAGATTTCATACCCAGAAAGAGATCTGTCCCTACCCTTCAGTTAAATAACCACCATTTTGTAAAATCATTGAGCATTCATTGTTGTAGCTCTGATATACATGCAGCATAAAGTAATAAATGTGAATGTGACTCTTAGCTCAAAGGGAAGTAATTCTGAAAGAACACAGAATTAAGACTTAGACACACCTAGGTTCAAGTCTTAACTCAATTTCATCTCTGCAGAATTGAATGCACTTGAATATACAACATCTGCTTATACAAAATATAGATAATAATACTTAAACTAAAATTGTTTTGAAGGCTTGATGTACATAGAGTACCTAACACACAGCAGGAGCTAAATCATTAATAGCTGTTATAATAAATTTAAGGTTGTAAAGTTATGTTATTATGAAACTAAAGTTTTGATTCCAAAATGAAATCAATTTCTTGTCCTATCACTCAAGATCTCATTTTGAAAAGAAGTACTTTACCTAAAGTAGCCAGAAAAAAATTTATGTCCTTAAAACTGAACATGAAATAATATTCAAAATTTTTGTATATATAGGAGAGACTGATATGATACAATAATATATAATTGAAAATACAGCAACAAAATTTTAAATTAGAATTTTTATTATTTACAAATTTCCATGCTTCTACCTAAGTCTTGGCTTGTAGATGGTATCCTAAAATGGGTACTACCATACTTTCATTCTGAATTGCTAAAGCTATTTATGAGTCACTGATTTATGAAAGCATTCTGTTCCTTGTTTTTACCTAGGCAATATCCACCTCTCTCACCTACAACAGCAAGTTGGAACTTGTCTTTTAATTATTTATCTTAAATGTATTGTAGTTTGTTATCACTTTGTAAATTTAATTAGTCATTTTTTTCAATTGTAAATGTCAAATGCCTTTATAACCAGATGGCTTGAATAGAGTCTACAATTCAAAAAGGTTGAGTAACTAAGTCAAATATGAAGTGGCCATCAAAGCTGGAAATATGACTTCAAACAACATTAAATTCATCACAGTTTTAAAACATGACTATTTCAAAAGCAAAACATTTTAAAAATTAAAATAATTTTTTTACAATGGTGATAATAAAGCTTCTTCCTGAAACCATTACTTAAAGAACAATTTTGATAGCTTCCTGCCTCAGAAAAAAAACGGCTAAAGCTCATTTAATTACTTTCCCTCACAGAAGTGTGTTTTTTATTAAAAAGTTTATATAAATAAATTTACATAAAGAGTAACTTTTTAAATTAAAGGCATAATTTAAAATTATTTTAATGAACTTGGAGATTCAATTTTTAATTTTCTTCTTATTTAACATTTTTAGCAGGCTTATAAGAAAAACATTTTGCTTAGAACTATTTTTACCACTAGTGCCAATGGCTTCAGCTGGTTATCTTTTCTTTTCTTTAAGGTAAATGTCAAAGATCACAGAAAGTTCAAACACACCATAAACTGCCAGGTCATTTCAACATTGTATTTCTTTTTGCTCTGTATCTGTCACATTTTATCTTTGTAATTTCTTAAATACTACAAGTCAGTTGACAAATTATTTAAGAGGAATGTCTTCCTGGTGTCCTTTGATTTTAGTAAAGGCTAATAAAAACTTTCTAAACCTAAAGACACCCTAAGCTTGCAGTGCTCCCCAAGTCCCCCTGAAGATACCCAGCCAATTACACCAAGGACAGAGGTAATGACTTGGCTAATTGGCCTTGCCCAATGCACTGGCATAACTTCCTGTTGTTCTCACCAAATGATTTTCCCCGGAAACTTCCTGCCCACCTCCTGTTATCACTCTGCTGCCTCTGAGTTCCCATATTCTGGGAGAGCATCAGCATTGCCCCTCATTGGGTATCCTCACACAAGGACAGAAAAGAGAGACCCTGAAGTGAAGTCGGGCAAGTGGATGAACAAGGGAGGAAGAGTTTCAAATAGAATCACTAAATAATGTTTTTGAAAACCTACTCAAGCTTTATATATGTGTTTAACCTACGAATTCTTTAAATGGATGGATTTTTTCCTTTATAGGTGCTAAAGGTTAACTTGAGAAATGTTTAGTATGCTTCTTTCTTAAACAACAACTATAAATGCAACTACAGTGGCTGAAGAAATTATGACTCAAGAAAGCAAATATTTACTTCTGAACACAGGAAATTTTATATCTAGTGCCAATGACTGGTAAAGAAAAACTGATAATAAAAAATATAGCCAAAAACATTACCTAGCTCCTTAAAATTTGTTAAGATTTCCTAAAAGTGTCCAGAAAGAGTCCTTTCCAAAAAAATCTACCTAAAGAAACTGTTTTGTTGTTTAAGGATGTGACCAAGTACTTCTTCTACTATGGACATGTGAAAAACACACATGCATACACAGAAATTATAAAAATAAGACATTTGAGAATTATCTGGATACCACCTTATCCAGGACAGTCTATTGCCTAATTTCACCTATGACACTTTTTATTTCATTCAATGCATAGAACACAGTGTGAACTGAGGACAAACCCTGAAAAATATAAAGATTTTCCTGTTTAATATTCTGGAAATAAACCAATAAACACTAGCTAGTGCTATCATCATTATTAATAAACATTGAGGGACTAGCAGAAAGAAGATGTGCTAGAGATATAGAAGTAGCAGATGATTTCCAGTTGTGGAGAACAGGAGGAAGCGCTCAAGCAGAGACGGGTTTGAAAGACACATGAAATGGGAGGAGGCAGAGAAAAGGCACCAAGTCCCACCGCTGTGCCTCCGCAATTTCTCTCCTGTCTACCTTTTTCTTTCCCATGAAACTGACAGACACCCATCATTCCTCTGAACTCTTGGCCTCTTCACATATATTCTCTTTAGTTCAGTCCATCTACAAACAACTTGACAGGATAATGATCTAACAATTTACATATGATCCTAAAAAGGCTGACAAGCCAAGACTGGAATAATGGAGAAACAGTTGTAAGAAAGATATTAGCTTGTAATGACATTGTCTATATCCCTGAGCAACACACTATAATTTATACACAACAACAGCAAATAGATACTATTATTATTCACAAGAAACTGAGTGACAGAGAAATTGAGGTACATGTATATAGTAACTTGTTCAAAATCACCCAGGTGGTAAATAAAAAATCAGAATTTAGATTTAAGTAGCCTGAGTTCTTTTAAAATGCTCTCTGTACAAGTCACACAGCATCTGAGGGATTGTGTCAATTTAGCACCCTACTCTTTAAATGGGTCACAAAAATCCAAATGAAATCTGTGTAAAAACAACCAGGTTCAATCTAGTAAATACAACATAAACAAGGTAAAATAATGTAGGATGTTTAGTTAAGAGAACTTTTTTTAAAAAAAAAAAGTCTGCTAAAATAGAAAATATTGAATAATGAGTGTACCAGGAATGATAGAACAGGGCCCTGGTTCTCTGATGAGTTACTCCAAGCCTCTTACCTAAAGGGTTGCATTATAGAGAGGAGAGATTCAAGCCGTGGGGTTTTCAACACAGATCCTTAGACCCACGGTGACAGTTACAGAGAAGAAGACTTCAAGTGTATATTAGGAAGGACTTCCCAATCAATATTGTCAAAAAATAGAATTGCTCTGTATGATCCTCATGCAGGAGGTGTGCAGAAACAGTAAAGGACTGGCCATCATAGCTGTTAGTCTATGAATTCAACCGTGGATAGAGGATGATCCAGGTAGTCTCTAACGTATTATGACTAGGATGGGCTAGCTGTTCACTAGATGTTTTGCCTTAGTCCTGGGAAGAGACAAGGTAGGTTTCTCAGCCTCCTTTGCAATTAGATGTGGTCATAGCTCTAGCCAGGGTATACTAGTGTAAGTGATGTGGGTACTGCTCGGCCTGCCTCAGAAAAACTCACACGTGCCATCTTCCATGGTCTTTCTTCCTTTTTTCAGCGGTGCCTGACAACCTTGGAAATCATGTGTTACAGACAGTGGAACCACAAGATGTTAGGACCCCATGTCATGAAGCACCCAGGGCACACTACTGCCCGTGAGCAGCAGCAGCAGTAAATAAACCCAGTGCCACTCCACTAAGATTTGGAGAGTATATTGTAGAGCAACATGATTACCTTAACTAAAATAGAAGCCTTCCAATATGACTTATTTGTTTCTAACTAGAGTATAAATTATTTAAAAATATCTCTTGTTCAACTTTGAGATCAGTAGGTACAAATGAAACATTATGGACTCAGTAGGTATTAAATATATGCATATCAAATGGGAGGGAAATCAGATACAAGAACCAACATTCTGAGGCAGGATACCAGGCGACTATATAAATGGCTGATTTCCCTTCCATCTGAACATATATTCAGTACACACACACATACATATGTCATATATATATATCACATAACTATTTGGAATAGTTATTTATTTTTTAATTATGTATAACGCTTCTGAAAGCTCAGTTGAGATGATATTTGTTCAAGGCTAGCGACGGATAGTGTAAAAATCTTGCAACTCTGAACCAATGTGAAAAACATGAGGTGTTCTTTCCAACTCCCTTGCTAAACGCTTTTAGCCCATGAGGACTATTGTTTCCTTTTGAATGACTGAGGATTGACATCATAATCTTTATTTTTCATTTGCATGGCTCTTTTGATACCTCCCTGATGTGGCTGAAATCTGACATACCAACATGAAACATCGGCAGAAACTGTGCTCTTGGAGTCTCTCCAAACAGCACCAGAAAAAGGAAGTGCCAGAAAATTTGGAAGAAAGCCTGTTTTCATGAGATTTCCTGCCTTCCTTACATCGTAGCATGTCCAAATAGCTCAGATAACCTTCAGTTGAACTCTAGGTTGTTGCTTCACTCAGACTGAAATCAAGCTGCTGAGTTGAGGCTTATCCATTCAACATTGGATACAATTTAGGAACTCTAATTAAAAATAAAAAAGCCTCTCAACGGAAAGAGACACTGGATAGCAAAATTCTGGGCCTGATTCTTGATGAACACTAGCCAGCATCCCTGCTCTAGTACCAGATGCCTGGTTTCAAGTCATTTCTCTTCCTCAAAGCATCTCAAAAAATTTATGCCTTTCATTCACCACTTATTTCTGACAAATTTTTAAAAATTTTTTATTTATTGATTAGCAAGAGAGGGGAAAAAAGAGGGATACAGGAACATTGATCCATGCTCTGACCAGGGATTGAACCGGAAACCTCTGTGCTTCTAGACGATGCTCTAATCAACTGAGCTATCTAGCCCGGGCTCTGACAAAAATGTTTAACAATATCTTCCTTGGAAAAAAGTCATAATTTTTTCATAATTTCTTTAAACTAAAAAATTCAGTGTTTGTTTTACCCCTCTTATAAACATTATATACCTAACTAAACTTAGAAATGCCATCTACTTAAAATCTTGGGGAAACTAAGAATACTTCCCCCACCAGAGATCTAGCTATTTAAAATTAAAATTCTGGGGTCAGAAATTTCTTTGGACCGACAGGGCATGCCTTTTCTTGCTTTTGTCATCTATATTCATCTATGACATTAATGCATTCTGGATATGGCCATGTTGCTAGTGTGGACTTTGATTCTCCCAACTTGCTAGTTCTTTCCTAGAAGTCTTGTTTCTATTTTGTTTTGCTTTGCTTTCCATTTCTGGCATACTCTTTGGTTTTCTATAGAAAAACTACATAGAAATCATTCAATCGGTTTCTCAACTAACAGGCTCATTATTTCTTTTGTTATGTTTGTTTTTATAATAATTATTATTCATTTTACAATTATTGGAAGCAATATACAGAACCTACTACTACCTAAAATTACTCGTGTGCATCACAGATCCCTCTCTAATCACAGCCTAGAATTTCTTTTTCTCGGGCAGCAACACCATAATAAGCTCACACAATGGTTTATTTTAATATTTGTTCTTACAAGATCATGAAAATATCAGGAATTATCTAGAATAATTTATGGAAGCACACACATAAAACAAATTCACCTATTCTAAAAAGGAAAGAAATATTCATAAAGAAAATTAAAATATTGATAAAATATTCAAAGAATCAAATTCAAAGAACACAATATTACCGAGTGCTAGCCTGCAACTTTCTGCACAGAATCCTAAATCCCTTCTTCTTTCCTTTTCAAAGGTACATTTGAGTGTACAGATATATTAAAGTGAGAGATTTTACAGGAACACACCATTACACACACACACACACTACACATCTCTGTTTAACTGGAGATCGTGCAGAAAGGAGAACAAATTATAATTTTCCTCCTTGTCTTTTTGGTACATTCTTACCTAGGCTGTTACAGAACCTGGCAGAAACATTTAGCTTAAGAAATCAAAGAAATGCCACTACATCAGTATGGGAGTAAAACTGCATTCTTATTGACATCTGGAATCCAATTTTCTTGTAGGAACTTGCAATAGAAATTGAACTTTGAGAACCACCCATCTCAACTGCTACTATTACCAGTCTCAAGGCTTCCAGCCCTGACTTGGACATTTGTGGGATTTATTGTTAAGGCCAACAACTTACGGTAAATCACAGGTGAAGGAAGATAATGGTACTCCCTCCCCAACCCCGAAGTGGAAGACGGGAGGAGCAAAAATCATCAAGAGAATGGCCACCATTTCCACTGATCTGTGCAAACCTTACCACGTATGTGCCACCGTGAAACGCCGTTGTTTGGGGATGTTGCTGCTGAGAAGCATCCTGCGCAGAAGCCTGGGGGAATTTCTCGGAGAAATCACTGGGGAGAGCTTAGGAGAAACCGATTTCCTTGCTGTCTTAGACTTCTCGTGCTGCAACAGGTTCTCCCGCAAGGATTTCACAAGATCCTCATTCAGCCAGGGGTTTGGACAATGCGGATTATCCACGTCAGGTACGGTTAAGGTGTCCGGGCTTGTCGTCTGCTGAGCCATTTTTCCCGGTCAACTTTGTACAGTTGGCACCAATCCAGGGCAACGTGGTTCCCTGACCTCTTTCCAGTGATCGCTTCGCTCAGAGTCCTGGGAAACGTCCAAGGAAGCAGGTTGGATCCAGCTGCCGTTAGTTTATTCGGTGGCCTGCCTCAGTCTCTCGGTGGAGATGGGGCTGGGTGTAGACGAGGGAGCGCACTCCTCCGCGGAAGCCTATTAAACTGCAGCCCCCTCTGCCGCTCCCCTGCCAAGGATCGCCCGGGAGCTCGCGCGCCGCCAGGGAACATGGAGGGAAGCCGCCGCTCTCGCTGGGCTTTGTCAGCGCTACAGAGCAGCCTGTTAAACTATTGGAACTAATACGCCGCAGCTGCTGGAGTGACTTCTGCTTATGTACATAAAAAATCCGGAGGGGGGGGGCAGGGCTTAACCATCAGTGCCTGCTGCTCAGTTGTTTGGCTGTTCTTTCCATTTGCTTATTCCTGAATCCAAAGGAAAGAAAAACTTTGAACTTGACCTTCCTCTCCCTCCAGGACTATTTATCTCCCTCCATTCCACGTTCATAAAAGAAAACTGCTAGTTCTTTGCGGGATATATATATATATATATATATATATATATATATATATATATATATATATATATGGTGAATATATATATGGGGCGAATAAACAAGCACTGGCCAGACAAGGAGAAATAATCCCCTGCTTGTTAAACTCAATCTTATGCACCTTTAAGACATCTCAAGAGAATAAAATGTACTCTTGTTATCCCCCTCATTCTACTTAGTTTGAAACCAACAGAAGGTTTTACAATACTACACATGGAAAACATTACAGGCTGCTGCTGTGCTGTGCAAATTTCTTAATCATGGCCCTTTCAAAGCCTGGAACAACACGATTCACATCCACAAATGGCATTTGTTATTTCTTTGCATTTAAACTAAGGACCCTCCAGAGGGAATACTGTTTTCATAAGAGCAGTTAAAAACAATTTTAAAGTTTCAATTATTTCTTATGGTATATACAATTTTATGTATCAACTATAATAGAATGAAAATAAATATAGCTTTTCATTGTTATTTTCTTAGCTGTGTTTTAATCTAAAATTTTCATTTGTGATCAACATAGCTTTAAAAAACTTATTCAGAGATTGTTTAAAATAAGAGAAGAAATTATTTTCTGCCTATTTAGTTTGCTACTGGGAAATTTTTTTTCAATGTCACAATATTTCAAGTAATTGAGTGATAAAGCCTGTTAAATCTTTTATTATAAGTTATATTAGACACTGGATGTGCAAACATTATAACTGGATTGGAAGGGAACCCAAACCTTTGAATAGAGATGACCCAGCAGCGTAGTGATGCTATATAGACAGTTAAGGATTAAAATCCAGCCCTGTCGGGTTGACTAGTGGATAGAACGTCCGCTGGGCGTATTGAAGTCCCCCTTGGTTCAGTCCCGGTCAGGGCACACATGAGAAGCCACCATCTACTTCTCTTCTCTTTCCTCTCCCCCTTCTCTCCCTCTTCCCTTCTCACAGTCAGTGACTTGAATAGTTCGAGTGTCCACCTGGGTGCTGAGGATAGCTTTGTTGGTCTGAGCATCAGTCCCAGACAGGGGTTGCTGGGTGGATCCCAGCGGCGGCTAAAGCGGTAGTCTGTCTCTCTATCCGCCCCCCCCACACACACACTTTTAAAAAAATCAAATCACATTTCTCAAGACATATAAATATTTTTTTTTCACTTTTCTGAAGTGAGAATCAGGGAGGCAGAGAGACAGACTCCTGCATGTGCCTGACCGGGATCCATCCGGCATTCCCACTAGCAGGGGATGCTCTGCCCATCTGGGGTATTGCTCCGTTATAACCCTTGCCATTCTGGCACCTGAGGCAGAGGTCATGGAACTATCCTCAGTGCCTGGGGCCAACTTGCTCCAATTGAGCCATGGCTGTGGGTGCTGAAAAGAGAGAGAGAGAGAGAGAGAGAGAGAGAGAGAAGCGAGGGGGAAGGTGTGGAGAAGTAGATGGGCGCTTCTCCTGTGTGTCCTGGCTGGGAATTAAACCTGGGACTTCCACACAAGTTGCCAGCTTGAGCACGAGCTCATCTGGCTTGAGTACAGGGTTGCTAGCTTGAGCGCAGGGTCACTGGGTTTAGTGTAGGGTTACTGACTTGAGCCCAAGGTCTCTGGCTTGAGCAAGGGGGTCACTGGCTTGGCTTGAGGCCCCTGGTAAAGGCACATATGAGAAGCAATCAATAAATAACTAAAGTGATGTAACACAAGTTGATACTTCTCATCTCTCTCTCTCTCAAGAAAAGAAAAAGGAAAGAAAGAAGGAAGGAAGAAAGGGAGGGAGAGAGGGAGGAAGGAAGGGAGGAAGGAAGGGAGGAAGGAAGGAAGGAAGGAAGGAAGGAAGGAAGGAAGGAAGGAAGGAAGGAAGGGATACCAGGATAAGAAACTAGACTGTACAAATAAAATAATAGATATAAAACTTGCTCAGATTTGTGGAAATAAAAATTAAGATAACAGGATACAGTGAAAACAAACAAATAGTAGGCAGTATACATCACATTAAAAAAAAAGAAAAATTTCACTTTCTAAAGAGTTAGTTCCATTCAACGAACATCTGTAGGCATTTATTTTGGACTAGGCACTATACTGAATGCTCTGAATAGCTTGGTGTTGTCCCTGTCCTGTGGTAGTTTATAACCAGGTAGGGTAGATAAAGAACAAAACAATTGACAAGACAAATTATAGCTGAAGAACCCAAATGAGAGCCTGGAACCTGGTGATGTTTAAATGTCTGGCATTAATAGAAAAAGGTGATTCTCAGTGACAAAATAAAAGAGTTTATATGATTGAGCATGATATGGGCCATATACTGGGACGTTCATTGCATTCAGGAGATTCTAGGTTCTAGTTTTTGCTTTCAGTGACCTTCTCTGAAGAGAACTATTTACACAAGCTTGTATTCTCATAAATAGCATGTCACATAGATGCTCAGAGACAGGACACTTTAGTGACAGTCACAACTAAATTAAAACAGAAGATATAACAATATTCTATTAAAAATTCATGGAGGGTTGTGGCTAAACAGACTAAAACTGAACAAGAGCATTCTGCAAACCTCCCACCGCTCTGGTACATGTTAAAGGATTCCATTATAGAGGAGAATTGGCTGCCTCTTTACAGGCCCCCATATCCTATTGTTATTTGTTTAATTTCCTTATCTCTACAATTGCTTGAATCCCCCAAATGATATATTGTATGCATGCTGTTTTTTGAAAGTAAAATTAATTCTTTTTGAGAATTCTTGGTCACCCCTTGACATAAGTTGAAACACCCTGCAGTGTTTCAAAATCAGGCTTGAGAAGGACTGTTTTAGGAAGCACATTGTGCAGTCCTGAACATAACCAATGGTAGGCGAGGATCGGGTAGACTGGCAATTTTCTTTGTAATAGTGCAGTGTCAGAAAAACTGTTCCAACAAAAGCACTACATACACATCTTGCCTTTCTCCTTTATTTAAAAATCTCTTTAAATTTAGCTGCCAGGAACTTTTCTGAAAAACACAGTACTTTAAGTGACAGCCAAGCAAGACCTTAGGTTTAAACAAGTGGAAATGTAAAAATGGGTGTCATGTTTTGATAATGTCACTCATGCCTAGAAGAGCAGATAACATCTCGTAACTTCATAGACGTTTTCCTGCAGACCTTTTTATGGATTTCCAACATTTGCTTTTATAGATTATTAGAATCCTTGAAAACATTTATTTAATTGTTCATAGGCAGCAAAACAAATAAGAAATGAGATGTGCATAGGTTCTGGTACAAGGAATGAAAAGCATGCCCTTGTCTGGGTGTGGACAAGAAAGGTTGGATTTCCCATCATCTAAAGGGAGCAATGGTGCAGCTAATTTAAAAGAACTGATAAATTAAAAATGATCTGTACTTGACTATAGAATGCATTTTATGCTTCTTTCAACTATGTTTTAATTAGGTAAATAGTGTGTTAAAATGAGGCTGATTTTTAAATTGTTGATAGGATGTGGTCAATGGAAATGCTGTGATAGTAGCAGGGGTTATGTTGTCTAATAGTTAGCAGGATGTGTTCGGAACCCAAGGGTTTGTTGTGAACTCCAGCTATGATACTTTCTAGCTGTGCTACTTTACTTGTCTATGGCACAGTTTCTCATCTCTTAAATAGAATGAAAATAATAATAGCTCTTATATAAGAATACCACAAGGATTATATGTGTTAATACCCTTGCTATAAAGTGTTCAGAAGAGTGCCTGGTACAGAGTAAACACCCAATAAATGAAACCTGCAACTAGCTGATATAAGGAATTTACCAAAAATCACACTTAGTAGATATCAACTATGTGCCAAGAGTTTTCCATTTTATTTCATTTAATCTTTGCAATAATTCTCACAGTGTTACTGCATTATCACTATTTTATTGATGAGGGCTTAAGAAGGTTAAATAACTTGCCCAAAGACATATAGTACAACAATGCAGAACTCAGATTTGATTGTCAATGGAGTTCCAAGGCCTTTTATTTCAACTCTATACCAAACCACCCTAAAAGGATAGCTGATCCAAAATTTAAAATTGATGATAGATATGTCTATGGAAAATAGTAGAAACCTGAGTGGCCTGAGGTCTTGGTCAAGTTAACATTAAAGTCTGTCCTTGGCTCCACTTGGGACATACACTGTGACAACCCATGAAGCCTGCCAAGTCATGAAATTCTTACAAAGGCACGGTGGTATTCAGGGAAGGGCACTCTGAGGTGGAATTCCTGAATGTTTTTCTTTCATTTACACAGTTGTAGTTCTTTGATATGAAGGTGTTTAATTAAACTCCATGGTAGCTTTCACTTTGCAAAATAATATATCTTAACATTATTTAATTAAAATTTTTATTGTGATTATTTTTTACTTTGAATTTATATAATTATAAATTCTGATGATAAAAATATGTTATCCCTATAACTCAAAGCACATCTAAACAATGTAAACAGGGCTTTTCAAATCATCATCATTATTGAACATTTATTAGGTAGGCTGGTTGGCAGATTAAATACAGTAAGTGTATTTGCTTGAAAAGATATATATAATCCTCCAACAAAGAAAACAAATGAGCCTGACCTGTGGTAGCACAGTGGATAGAATGCTGAGTTTGTGGGTTCAAAATCCCAGGCTTTCCCAGTCAGAGCACATAGGAAAAGAAGCAACTACTAATTTGATGTTTGTTATTCATCCCCCACCCCTTTCTCTCTCTCACCTCTCTCTAAAATCAATAAATAAAAATCTTAAAAAAAAAGAAAAGAAATGCTAAATATAAAATTAATATCAGAAACGATCAGTGCCTCATGAGGGTTTAAGAGGAGTAACAAATATATATCTAGATCAATGTAAAATAATTCAAAGAAGAAGCAGAACTTGAATTAGGCCTTGAAGAAGGTACATGTGGAAGGAAAGTAATCAGTTTGGAGGAGGTCGATAGTCTTGGGGAGGTAAGAAATGTTGAAATTTTTAGACTCATTTCTATGAAAAAATTTACTAATATGTATTGTGATGTAGGTTAAATAATATAGGAAGAGTTTTAAATAAGATTAATTTGATGGCAGTATGTACTATAATTTGGAGGATGATGAGCTGTTTATTTCAACAGTTCCATTTCAATACAAATTTGTGTGGAAATGGAAAGAAAGGGACTAATGATACAAGAAGTAGAAGGATTTATTCATTGGCTGTAGATGAGCAGTCAAGTCAATAGGAAAGTCAAAAACAGATTAGACATTTCTTAACATAATCAATCGCATATTCCATCTAATTGTTACTCACTGACTTCATCATCAAAGGCTGCCAATGTAGAAAACATATCCAGGGTTTTGAACAAAAGAAGTGCATTGGTCTTGATTTATATTAGAGCTACATTTTGAGCATACAATGTGTTCTCTTAAGCTCAATTTGTTTTAATAAAAAGATTAAATGAAGTTTTTCAAGATTAAATCTAATTAAATAAAGATTTTTCTAGATTAAAACAAAAATTCAGAGATATCTCTATTGAAAGTATAAGTCAACATTTCATTTAGAAGAAAGGCTAACCTGACCACGTGGTGGCACAGTGGATAGGGTGTCAGACTGGGATGCGGAGGACCCAGGTTCGAGACCCCAAGGTCGCCAGCTTGAGTGTGGGCCCATCTGGCTTCAGCAAAAGCTCGTCAGCTTGGACCCAAGGTCGCTGGCTCCAGCAAGGGGTGGCTCGGTCTGCTGAAGGCCCGCAGACAAGGCACATATGAGAAAGCAATCAATGAACAACTAAGGTGTTGCAAGGAAAAACTGATGATTGATGCTTCTCATCTCTCTTCATTCCTGTCTGTCTGTTCCTATCTATCCCTCTTTCTGACTCTCTCTCTGTCCAAATAAATAAATAAATAAAAGGTTAACATTTTATAGTGCACATCCTATACCAGAAACATTAACACAACTTGTTTATTTTATTTCTGAGGGGAAAAAGAACTGCAATACAATTTACATGAATCTTTTCTTCTGTTCTGATACATCCACTTAAAAAAGCTTCTAATACTAGAACAAAACCACTCTTGATTAGTTTGCTAAAATAATACTCTAGAATACCTTCTCTAAATATTAGCCAAATTTTAATAAAGACAACAGGTTGTGATGGCTACTGAAGTTTTAACATAAAATATTCTATATTTCTAGGTCTTCTTTCAGTGAAAAGATGAGGCAAGCATTGAGATTGGTGATAAAATAACCCCTATATGCCACTACAGCTGTAGGGATTTTAAAGTTGAGAAAAATAAGGCACAAAAGTTAAAAAAATTCCTTAAAGACATAGGTATCCAGTAGGTGACAGTTGGGATTTTGAGCCAGATAGTCCAAGTCTAGAGCCTATGCACATAAGCACACTAGACGGCTTTTATAATTAAAAAATAAAAGTCAAGTAAATTAATAAAGGTACTCTAAGCAAAATGAATTCACATAACTTGATATGTTCAAATCTAATCTCACTTCAAAATATCTGTTACAGCCCTGGCTGGTGGGGCAGTGGATAGAGCATTGTCCTGGAGCGCCAAGGTTGGTGGTTGGATCTCAGGGTCTCTGGTTCAACCCTGAGGTTGCTAGTGTGAGCCCCAGTAAGGGCATATATGAGAAGCAATTCAGTGGGGGCACAAGTAAGTGGAACAATGAGTTGATGCTTATCTCTCTCTCCCTCCACCCTCTTTTCTCTCTGAAAAAAAGAATCTGTTACAACAGTTTTTGAAGTAAAAATATCTCCAAACCCCAATCAATGTCCTTTAGCAATGGTATTTTTGAGAATATGAGATATATTTCTTCATGACCAAAAGCTCTCCAGACTCCTCAAAACGTTTTTTCATTGCATTACAAAAACTGTCCACTGAATGCACAAAAGAACTGAGGTACACCTTCAGAGTCTTTTGCTGTTTTTGTCGACATAATAGACATGTAAATGAGCAACATCAAACATGCATCCCAAGCTCAGAGTAATGGAACACGATTGTGAACTACTCAGAACTCCACGCCAAGGAACACATTTGCGTGTCTCTCTTTTTCAGGCTCTGCATTCACCCCCCACACACACACCTCCCAGGGAAGGATGTTTAGAGTCTCCCAAATTAGCAAAGCGTAACTGGAAAACCTCCCTCTGATCCTGACACAGAACATCTGTTTCAGTCATTCCGGTTTTGGATATGGTTGTATGAGACAACAAAGTCCATTTCACTGAAAGTGTCCATATTCAGAGGTTTATAATTATACCTGGCAATTTGTTTTTTAAAGTTAAATATATTTAGACAATGACAGCTCATAAACAGATTATACTTTTAGGGATAACACTTTTCATGCCTAACTGTTAGGAACCTTCCGAGGGGAGCTTGACAAAAGGCATTACAGAAACCAGAGTTCTATCTCCAATTCTATAATTAACTAGCTAAGTCACCTGGAAGTGGAAGTTCATTCAACTTCTCTGGAACTCAGTTTTATAGTAAAATGTTCTACAATTTTACTAAGGTTTTGTAACTTTAAAAAAGAAGAAAAACATGCATAACCTGTGATGGTGCAGTGGGAAAAGAAAAGCAGATGCTGTCTTTGCAAGTTTAAGTTGCTATTTAAGAAAAGTTATTATTAAATGCATCCTGAAGCAATGTGGTCTCTTACAGTTACATGTAGTGAAATTATGTTCCACATATAGTGCTTTAGAAACAGAAATGGAAAAGATATATTCAATTTTAAGAAATTGAAAATTAGAGGATGCTGCACTAAGCAAGTGCCTTACTAATGATATTATGTCTTTAAAAGTTATAAAAATTTCTTTTTTAACTAGTTAAAAAAAAGCTTGTTCTGACATCTGAGTCACGGCTTGGTAGACAGAGTGGGAGAGCAAAGCCTAAGTTAATTTAATATTTGAAATCAAAGCATTGTTTTACTTCTAAAATAGTGAAACTGCAGAGATAGGTATATTCACTGTTACATAATAGGTCAGATATTCTAGAATTTTAAGGCTTAACTTACCTTGTAGGCAATAACCTCTGTATTCATATTTCATAAAGACTGCCCACCAAAGAATATCCAATTTCAATGTGTTGCATAAATAAAAAAGAAATGCATTTTGTGATTTTTAAAAAAAAATGTGGGTTGGGTCTAATACAGTTAAACAGGTTTTCTTATATCAGGGTCTCTCAGTCTTTTTATATACTTATGTGATTTATGGAAGCAGACTTGCTTGGTCCTGAATTTATCTTCATATTCTAGCATGTCCAGAAATGGGTTTTTTCAGGAACCCTTTCCTTGGCTTACTACAAACATCTCCTTGACCATAGGTGATAAATACTATAAAATTTCTTGGGCTTCTGGTATGTTTGTTTTTATTTTCTACTGAACTGTAGTAAAACAGAAATGCTTCCCACTTAACCATTGTCAGGGGGCTGTCCTCGTACCAGACTCTATTATTAAGCTACTGCGCTGAGGATAATTCCACCCTCCTCTTCAACTGGTTTATCTCTCCTTAGTAAAACCATAACTTTAGTAGAGGCTCTGAGAGAGCTGGGGCTGTGAGTCTAAATGACAACTCTGTAGGTGCCCTGCTAGTTGAAAAGCTCTGAACAGGCCAATGGGCCACAGAAACTGTGGTCTAAATGGCACTGTTGTTGAGATGTGCAAAGGCAACTAAAAGCTACACAAGTGTAGCTTTAATGTACCTATAAATCACCTGGTGACCATGCCAAGTACAGATTCTGATTTAGTAGGTCTGCGGTAGAGCTTGAAATTTTGGATCCCCAAAGCTCTCAGGTGATGCTCATGCTGGTCACGAATCACTCCATATAAACCCAGGTACTAGAATAAGTAGAGATTAATGCTATTGAAGTATAGCAAATGAATGCAGTTGACTTTTACCCAGATGATCCTGTATCAAATTTATATTCAGCCATTTTTATAGTGCTTAAATTGGTTGCTGTCATGGATTTTTTAATTGAATAACAATATAATAAACTGTTTTATTTCAAGTGAGCACATATCCTCTAAGAGATTTGGTTATAACAGTAAATTTTGCTACATTAAATTCACACTTTTAAGATGAGGCAAAAAAAAAAATAACGTAAGTTGGAACACAAACGTTTTTGCAAGTGTCATAAAATTCTTTGCCGATTTCCACATCATTAATTGAACTTGAAATGCAAACTTTATTTAAGATTTATAAACTGTTTATAAGATATAATTTAATTAATCTAAAAGCACTTAACTGGACAAATACTACGTGCTAGTTGCTATGGCTATAACGAGGATGTTGATCTTTGTGTATCTGGGAACACAAGGTTCATTCTGTGTTCATGGTAGCTAGGACTTTCAGGCTAGTCTCCTGTATACGAAGCATTATCAAAACACTCCATCTTCAAGATTTGCCACCATGCTATTGGCCTTTGTGTTATTTAAAATATTAATCAAGTAAGCATTTGTGCTTTCATCAACTTGATGCACCTGCTTATGAGGAATCATTGCCTAAAGATATTTAACTTCGGAAAATAAATTGCCAGCTACAATTATAACCCTATAGTTTATAGTTCTGTAGTAAGTCCATGTATATAACTGTATAAGCAGGTATTGTATATGTTTTTCTGTCTTGTTTTCAATGACATGATGTTGGCCTGGATGTGCTCAAAGAATTGCTAAATTGTGTACGCTAATTTGCATTTTCCCCAAACCATTATTTTTCAGCTCGAGTACAATAAAAACAGAAAGCTATTGCATGAATATAAAAATATACATTCTAGCTAGTCCAATAACCACCATTTTTATTCTGCAATTACCATATTTCCTCATGTATAAGACGCTCCATGTATAAGATGCACCTTAATTTTGGAACCCAAAATTTGAAAAAAAAAATGTATTACATAGAATTATTGAACTGAAGTTTCATTCATCATAAAATTCATACAACTCCTCATCCACGCAAAAAAAAAGTGGTATATGCAAGTTAAAAAAATCTACAACCACTACATAGGACGCATTCAGTTTTTAGACCCCAAAAGTTTCGAAAAAGGGTGTGTCTTATACATGGGGAAATATGGTATAAAAGCATTGTGTAAAGCAGGGGTCAGGAACCTTTTTGGCTGAGAGAGCCATGAATGCCACATATTTTAAACTGTAATTCCATGAGAGCCATACAATATGTTTAACACTAAATACAAGTAAATGTGTGCATTTTATGTAAGAACAACACTTTTAAAGTACAATAAGTCTCTGAATTCTTTTTAATAATGTTGTTATGTTGTTGCTAACCAATGATGAATAAAGTACTTCTTACCATTAATGCAAGTTCTGGTGCTGCATGGTTTTGCTGATAGCTTTGTAGTCTGGTTGATACATGGTGAGGATAAGCTTCATGCAGGCGTTGAGACTTCCATCCATTAAACGTGATCGTAGGTTGGTCTTAACATTCTTTAGATGTGAGAAAGACTGCTTACATGCATATGTAGAGCCAAACATTGTCAGTATAGCAATACTCACACGCTACAGTGTGTGGTCTATAATGGGAATCATGTTCCAAGTTTTGACAATCAGCTGGTCTGCGAGTTAAAGTTTTTTCATTTCTCCCCACTTGTGTTTGCTTGCCAACTCTGCTTGCTGTCTTGTAAGTCTTTCCAAATCTTCATTCAGTGACTTGAACTTATTCACCCACATGTCTGAGGTCTTCAGGTCAGCAGCTTGTAGCTCGAAATCTTTGATGAAGACACCGGGGATGTAACTCAGGTTGGCGCTGTCCACTGCACACTTATGTGGATGGATGATGAACTTAAAAAGATGAGTGCACTCACAAAATTCTCCAAAGCGCACTTTGAATTATTGCAGATTAGATGTGAAGCCCACTAGCTGCTAGAGATCAAAATGTTAAGCAGGGTCACTTGCTGTGTATGCATCTTTAAACTCTCCCAGTTTTTCAAAGTGTAGTAAACGACCTATTTCAATGTCAGTGATGAAGAGTTCCAGCTTGTTTTCAAATGCAAACACTGCTTGTTGAAGGGATAAGACTGTATTTTCAACGCCTTGCATTTTCACATTGAGCTGGTTCACATGTTCAGTCATGTCCACAAGATAGTAGAATTTCAGGAGCCACTCAGTGTTAGCTAACTCAGGATGCTCAATGGTTTTCATTTCAAGAAAAGTCCAGACAAGCTGTGAAACGGCTGAGCACCTTCCCTTTGACAACCAACACACATTGCTGTGCAGAAGCTGACCAGGATAATTATTCCCAACTTCATCCAGCAGTGTTTTAAACTGGCAATCATTTAAAGCTTGAGCAACAATAAAGTTGACCACCCAAATAAACAGTGACATCACCTCACCAAGCTGCTTGCCACACAGCTGAGCACAAAGCGCCTCCTGATGCAGAATGCATGAAAACTTAGGATGGGTCTCTTTTCATGTTCACAAAGAAGCACTACTAATCCTCTGCTTCTCTCCATCATGCATGGAGCACGATCAGTACACACCGAAATAAGTTTATCCATCAGTAGATTTTTTTTCTTTAGCAAACTCAGTGAAAAACTTGAATAAATCCTCCCCTCTTGTTATCTCTTTCATAGGCAAAACAGCAAGACTTTCCTCATGTAGTGTGTCACCGAAAGCATACCTTGCAATCATGCTGAACTGGGATAAATGGCTTACGTCTGTTGACTCATCAAAGTGAGAGGAAAGAATGGTGCTGCATTTATATCCTTCACTTGTGTTGCCTCAATTTGATTTGCCATCATGATGGTATGATCGTGAACAGTTCTTGCTGACAGAGGCATGTCTTTTATTCATTTGATTATCTTGTCTTTATCTGAAAAGTTGTCAAAAAGTTCATTGGCAACATCAAGTATGAATGTTTTGGCATACTCCCCATCTGTGAATGGCTTTTCGTGTCTCACAATTGCTAAAGCACCAGCAAAGCTAGCCGAATTCCAGTCACCTTGTTGGGTCCAAACACGGAGTTGCTGCTGACTGGCTTGCACTCTGCACAGTAGCTCTTGACATTGACATGCTTTCTTCCTGCTGTCCCCCGCTAGATATTTCGATGCAAGTATAGTATGGCATGTGTCAAAATGCCACTTTATATTTGACCATTTCATCAATGCAATTTTATCATTGCATATTAGACACACTGCAGAACCTGCTCTCTCCACAAAGGCGAATTCCTCTGTCCATTCCTGCTGAAAAGTACGATACTCCTCATTTCTTTTTCTTATAGCTATCTTCTTCGTCAGAAGGGTTTCTGCAATTAGCTAGCTGACTACTTGATTAAAAGGAGGGAAGTTTACGACCCGTGTACATTATGCATTATCCAATAAAAATTTGGTGTTGTCCTGGAGGACAGCTGTGATTGGCTCCAACCATCTGCAATCATGAGTATGAGTGGTAGGAAATGAATGGATTGTAATACATGAGAATGTTTTATATTTTTAACGTTATTATTTTTTTATTAAAGATTTGTCTGTGAGCCAGAAGCAGCCATCAAAAGAGCCACATCTGGCTCGCAAGCCATAGGTTCCTGACCCCTGGTATAAAGCCAACCAGTAATTATTTAATTAGTCACAGAGGAAAATAATATATGAAAAAGAAATCCTATTCTAACAGCTATGTGTGAGTAAACATACTTCAGTCTATGCACCAATTGCTTCACGATCCTTGTACTTTAAAAGCCTAGAATATAGTAAGTGTTCAGCAGACACTTTTTTAAGAAAGGGAAGAAGGGAGAAAATTATTTGTACAGTGGTTTAGCCATTTTTGTGTGCTTTTAAAGAGTTAACAGGCTAAAAAGAACAATGAGTTTAAATCACTTAACTCGCTAAAAGTTTGAAATGTTTTAGAAATCCTATTTCAAGGTATGCTTTTAATTTTATAAATGTATTGTTTCTAAATTAACTGGAAAATATAAAATATACTTTCATTGTAAAAAATTTAAAAGTCATCCTGAAGTCTAAAGTTCCTATAGACCACCATCCCCAAAGCTGTCCCTCCCCACAGGTAACCCTGTTATCAATTACTCTTATCTTTCTAGACCTCTCCTGTCCCTCACAGTAGCCACTAGCCAAACATGGCTAATGTAACTCAGGAACTAAAATTTATTTATATGATTTTTATTAAAGTTCAAATAACTTTCTGTGGTCAGTGGACATCATACTGGACAGCAAAATTCTAAACCTTCATGTAATTTCATGAATCAGTATGTACCTATAGAAACACATATTACTATTTTCTGAGGCTTCTTATAAAATATGGTGTTACAGTTGATCATTCTGATCATTCAACAACCTGCTTTTTACACTCAACAAAATCCCCCCTGGTATTAGCTGATACATAGTACTTTGTAGTGCATCTGTCCCTTGGTTCAGTTAACCATTGTTCTATGAGGGGCATCAGATATCCTGGGGTTCACTGTTACATCCAAAGCAGAGCCTTGCAAACTCTCTTTGTGCACACACTTTGAGAATTGTTTTTATAATAAGTATGCAAAAGTCGGGTTGTTAAATAAGATATAAGCGCTTACATTTTAATAAAAATTGGCAAATTGTTCTTCAAAGTGACTGATTCAATTTACATTCCCACAAACAGTCTTGAGTTTACACATTTCTTCCTGTCTTATGTTGCCATAAATTTCCCAGTACTAGCTGTCAAAGCCTTTTCCCCTTTCAAGAATATCTCCCATTTTTAGAAGAAATAAAGCACATCAATGGCTACAATTAAAATTCACAAAAGTGGGAAGATATATTTCACTTTGCTTCCAAGTCAATGTTCAATTTTTAGCTTTTTAACAATTTTAGTTGAGCAAGCACTTCCCAGGAGTGTATCTCATATGACAATACCTACACATTATAGAAGGCTTTTCGAAGGAAAAAGCATTAACTTTCTTTTTCAGTAATGGTCTGGCACTACTCAGTAAAATATGTTTTAAATTGCTTTTCCTATAATCGAGATAGATTGTGCTGAGCATTCAACCTTCTTGCCTAGTCCTTCTTTTACACATTGTGTGGAGTTTCTCAATGGCTGACCGGGATTCTAATACTATTTTGTAGAATTTTTCCCTTGGGCAAAATTATTGACCTAGATAAGGACTGAATTTTTTAACTCATTGGATTTTGCTCTGACATAGTGTCACTGTAGCATCCTTAGGTAGTTTTGTGCGATTGAGAGAGCACTTGACCAGGAATCTCGTCCTCACTCTTCTACTCCTTGTCTTAGGGCCTGAGGCAAGTCCTCCACTCTCTTGGTTTCAGCTCTCTTACCTGAAAATAATGGTAATGTAATAAAGAGATGACTACAGAGATCCCCTTAAAGAGTAAAATTAGCTGTTCCTAAGACAGATCACCTAATACTTTGTTAGATTGTGACAGTATTTGAGTGAAGAGAAAAAAGTCACCAGGAATGGTTTTATGTCAAATCAGTGCACACTCATTACTAAGTGAGGCCAAGTACATATGCTCTGCAAGAGTTCATATACTTTCTGCTTTCCTACTATTCTGGATGCCCAATACAATGCCATCCTACCCATTCTTCAACGGTAAACAACACCTGCTTTGGAAAGATTAGAAATCACAGAGAGAGGCAGAGGTACTAGAAACCTGCAGAAGTGTTTTAGAGCCTTATAGTCAAAAGACAGAAGAGGGTTTCCTAAAATTAGAGACTGGTATCTTCCCTGCTAATCCTTGGCAAATCTTGATTAAATTATTTAAGCAATGAAACATGAACCTCCTTTGAGGCAGGTAGTAACATGCAAGAGTCAAATAAATTATTTAAAATTTATATGATTTTCTTTCCAGAGAAGATAACTATGCTAATAGGTCAGGGAAATAAATATCTGTGTCATATTAAATCTGGTTTTCATGAAGACCTTTGATAAGATCTTTCAGCACATATGTATAGGTACAAATGATACATAATGGACTAAAAAGGTGGGTAGGTAGATTCATTAAAAAAAAAATAAGACAACTGTTCCCAAAAGATGTGGACTAATAGAGTCTACATCATGCTGAGAGCAGTCATTGCGCTCAATGCAGAGTTATAAGCATTTTAAGAAACAGACTTTAAGATATATATTTCATGTTTATCAAACCTGAATCTAACACAACAATCAAGGGATGGCTGAAGTGGTAGATTAAGTTCCCAACACAGACTGATCATAATATTTTCCAGGAGAGATGTTAAAACGGAAGTCAGATCCCAAACCCACAACTACTGAATCAGAACCAGCAGAACTAAGGTCCAGGGAAAGTATCTAATAATTCTGCCTATCAGTCAACTTTGAAAACCACTTTCTTAGATGATAAAAACATAAACCCCAAATAAATATTTTCAAAATAATAAATATTTTTTTAAAGAAAAGAAAAACATATTCACAGGATGAAAGAACAAATAAAATTTAAAAGCATTAAAATTAATTTGGATAAATGTAAAATAAAAATATCAACAGCAATTCAGATTCACGGCTAATATTATTTGACCACAAATATCTAAAAGAATCAACAGAAAACACTGGTATCAAAAGCAGCATTTACAGAAGTACAGTGCTATGTTCGATGTCTGTATTATGTATAAATAGTACATGGATTAGGACTGGATCACCGATCGACCTCTCCTCTAGCACCCAGAAGGGAATCTGACTCATTATATTTCAGCCAAGGATGGTGCACTACTGAAATGCCCTTTCACTTTATTTGTCCTCTTTAAGTGGCTGAGGCTGAGGATGTGCTGCTGTTGGTTCTGTTTAGTAGACAGACGGGTGGCTGTCTTAAGAGCCACCATTAGGTAAAATAGTGTATGATAGCAATTATGGGAAAGACTTCAACACAATTAACTTTTGAATGCCTTTCTTTTTAAAATTTTGATGTGGACTTTCCTATTAAGTTGTTTCTTTAGTGATATCACATATTTACTAAAGGGTAGTGCCACTTTCTTGCAAATTATTTTCTACCATTCTACTCTGTGGAGTAAAGAATGTATTTTACTTGTGATGCCACTCCTGCAATTGTTGCCAGTGACAACGGTTGTTTAGTTGATTAGGTTTTCATGTAGTTGGTCAGGTTATGTCATGAGATTTGTATTAAGAAGAATTATGGTTTTGTTGAGTGCCAGCTCTTTGCAGTGAGTGAAATGGTAGGGGTTGGAGGTGGGTGTGGGCAATGTTTGCTTTGGCAGGAGATCAGAAATGTGGAGTCCTGGGCATTCTGCATGAGGCTTTCCACATCAGCTGATACTGTTCTCTCCCTGCCCCCGCCATCTGTTTTCTAGCCTCTGGAAAACTGTATGTGGGTCCAGAAAGTACCAACAATCATCTTCTGCAGTTCTCTTCTGCAGCTCTCCACATTTCTGTGGCTTCAAGAAAATTTGAACAGCAACCTCCTTCTTCTCTCAGGATGTGTCATTGAGAACAACTTAAATCAACTATAATTTTTAACAGATTCTGAACTGGGATTTGGAAAGATAAGGTCATTATTGAATTGAATGATAATAAATTCAGGCTGTAATCCAACTGCTTCCAGCTATTCTCCTCCCTCTGTGGTTTAACAAGTGTTTCCAAAGCCACAGGGCATTAAGAATCCTAAAGCAGCTTATGAACAGTGCTGGTCCACAACATAGGAAATGTGTGGGTTCCAGGCAGCTGTCAAACCTCAGCTTCCTCGGGCTATCAGAACGATGATGGAGCTCTTGGAATTGCGTCTTGACATTCTGCTCCCTGCCTGTGGCAGAACATACCCCTCTCAATAGGCACTCTAAGCCAGGATAGTACCCTAGGCATAAAAAAGTCTCATTGCCATGACTATGAAAAAAAGTAAATGAATATTTCCTCATGTTCAGACTATGACTCACAACTGGCCTGTTAATGGACAAAGGAAGCCTGAGGCATTCTTTTGACACACCATCCAACCCAGTGAAATACGGGATTGATGCAATGTGGAGTTTCATACCTTTGGATCAGTTATCTTCCAAAAGGCAGATAAAACCTAGGTAAAGGAGCGTCCTGATAGCCTGTTTCAACTTTTTCTATTCTATTTATTTGAAGATTTCATCAAGAGAAAAAGAGGGCCCATCTACTACATCTCACAGATAAATAAACAAAAGCAATATCAAAAAGCTTACCATCATCCCAAAACCTTGACAGGTTGATATAAATCTGTTTTTATCTTGCATGAATGTCACACTGACAATAAAGCCTTACCTCCTGCCTTCAGCTTATAATCCATCTTGCATAATGTTATAAAAATATCTCTTTTTATAGTTTTTATGTTGTTATAGATTTTTTTATTTATTGATTTTTGGAGAGTGGGGGAAGAGGGGGAGAGAAGGAAAGTGAGAAAGATGGGGAGAAGTAGGAAGCATCTACTCATAGTAGTTTCTTCCTGCATATGCCTTGACCAGGCAAGCCCAGGGATTGGAACTGGCAACCTCAGCATTCCAAGTCGAGGTTTAAACCACTGCACCACCACAGGTCAGGCAAAAAAATCTTTCTAAAACATGTCATTCCCCTACTTGAATAACCTTTCTGTTTCATGGTAGATAATATGCACCTTCTTACACTTCCTATACCAAGGATTTTACTACCAAACTCACATTTTTGCAATTTCCTCTCAGGGTACCAGGAAGATATTATATACTCTAATGCTATTGCTACAGAAATTTACTACCTAATATATCCTGTCTTTTCAATTTCGTTACCCAATCCATATAATTCTTTTTTCCTTTTAAAGATGTGACTTAAATGTTACTTGCTGTGGGAATCCTTCCTTCTTTTACCCAAGAATAGGAATCACACCCTCTATCACTTCTATTCACTCCTCCATCACTCCTATCACTAGGACAGGGGCTGGGGCTTACTTTTCTACTTCCCCTATTTATATGGTCCCTGGAAAATTAAAAGAGAGTGACAAATGGCTTGTTGGAGGAGGACATAGGTGGATAGATGCATGTTTAAAATTCGGTCATAGAGCAAAACCATACCTAAAGGTTGTTTAAATTCTATAATTCATTTTATATAACATCTTTTTAATGAGAAGGGTTTGAAGTGATGACCAGAAAATGTATCAGTTAGTGGCTGACATTAATGTTCAGTGACATGTGAAATTAAAAGCAATATTTTACTTTACTCCTTGCAGATGTGTCTCTCTTTATATGAAGATCTGATTACAAGGGCTATGGAAGCTCCATAGGCTGAAATACAAAAGATGGGTCTATAAGCACTACACTTTGGTGTGATTTTTAAGAAGTTAGAGATTCATCTTAAAAATACACTATCTAAAGCCAAAAGCTAGGAATGCTGTTAATATATTGACAGACATAGTTAAGATATGAAATTATCTACAAATGCTAAACAGTGGACTGAATGAAGAGTATTACAGGAATACGGTGAAGTATAATATTTGCTAAAAATAATAAGCTATAGAAGTCAATATTTTAGATATAGAAAAATGGGCAAACTGTTCTGTATTTTATAGCCATAAGATGGATATTATGTAGGAATAAAAAATAAAGGCTTTGAAGAATGTTTAATGATTTGTTTTAAAAAATGTTAATGGTACATTGTTTCTTTCAAGAGGAAAAAGCAGAGTTTGGAAAGACCTAACCAGGCCCTGGCTGGTTGGCTCAGTGGTAGAGCATTGGCTGGGCATGTGGATGCCCTGGGTTCGCTTCCTGATCAGGGCACACAGAACAAGCACCCATTTGTTTCTCCACTCCTCTCCCTCTCATTTCTTTCTCTCTCTCTCTCTCTCCTCTCCTCCCCTCCCACGGCTCAAATGGAGCAAGTTGGCCTTGGGCACTGAGGATGGCTCCATGGCCTCTACCTCAGGCACTAAAAAATGGCTCTGGTTGTAAAGGAGCAAGGACCCAGATGGGCAGAGCATTGCCCCCTAGTGGACTTGCTGGGTGGATCCCTGTCAGGGTGCATGCAGGAGTCTGTCTCTGCCTCCCCTCCTTTCACTAAATTTAAAAAAAAATTAAAAATATAAAAAGACCTAATCAAAGTCTACTTGCAGAGAGTTTATTGGCATCTTCAGAGAGAGAGAGAGAGAGCTCTGTGCAATGGAAGGAGCTGGGCACCAGGAGCTTAACCGAACAACAGCCTCGGCTCTCAGAAGGGGTAAGGCAGATGTTGCTTAAATGAAGAATCTTTGGGTATTGGAAGAAGTAGAGAGCTGTAAGCAAGGGGACATCACATATAATTCTGTACAGTATCAGAAACAAAGAGAGAAAGGTTAATGTCAGTAGAACAGCTGCAAAGTAGAAGCTTGGCCCTATTGTTTCTCTCTGACCCCCTGAGTAGCAAGAGGACCTGCTGAGCTTTGGGCAGTGCAGTGAGCTTCTGGGCCTGGTGGGGGTGCAATGACTCCAATGAATGGGGTTTTGCTCTTTTGAGACACCCTGGGAAATTTCCAGAAATTAATAGATGGGTTACATATGATAACTTACTTCAACAAATGTGGGCAAAAGCTAATGAAATTTAAATAGTATTAATGTAACTTCATTTGTTGCCACAGGTCTGGCAAAATTTAGGATAAAGGTTCTTTTCCAAATTTTATTTTATAGGTATAGGAGAAAAAGATTTAGAATGTTCATTTACCATAAGTTTCTTATAAGTATAATGTGGGTTTTATAAAAATAAAATAAAGTGTCTTTTTTTTTTTAATGGAACAAAACAAAATCCAAAATAAAACCAGTGTAATTTTAGACCTCTTCGACCTCAACAGTATAAATACTGTCTCGCAGGGACAACCGCCTCACTGTTCTTTGGACTTGGTGAGGGGTTGCCTGAAGTGGATAACCACAGTTTTCATAGGAACAGTGATGCTGATGAGTCTAGAAATATCTCACAAGAGAAAGCGTTCCAAAACTGGGAAGTAGAACCTAAGGAGAATTATGCTTAGAGTGGGCATGCCAGTTATTTCACATAGAAAAGGTCATTTTGAGGGGGGGAAATTGGCAGAAATCTCTCACTCCAAATTAAGAACAAGGGGAGGACAGCACAGAGAGGTGGACAAACAGCTCCTTATCAAGCCCGGTTTCCAAATGACCAGAGCCATTTCATGACACATCCGGCTGCCTTGAAAGGCATTATGTGTTCGGTCATTCTGTGTTCCCAGGAAGAAGCTATCAGATCCGTGATCGAGGCAGTCTCCGTGCTGGATCAGTGATTAGGCCAAATGACGTCTACGTTCTTTTCAGGGTTAAGATTCAAGATCTCTGAGCTTTGTGTGCTAAAAACAGTGTTACTTGGAATTATTGTCATTTTCTTGGCTTCCCTGAAGTCATACAGTGCATTTAATTAGTCACTGCATTTTCAGCTTTATACAAGTTTATACATTTTCAGGTATACAACTATTAATGACGAAAAGGAAAAATATGTCCTGAATAGATATAAGCAATATTTTATTCTAGGGTAATTTGAAATCCTTGATTTAGTTTTATGAGTGCTCTAGATCCCAGGAAGTCTTTATATGCAGTGGCTGAATATGGAAGTCATTCGGGATTCTGCAGAACTGGGGTCTGGGGTCACCACCCTTCTAGGAACAGAAGCAGATCCAGGTGAAATTTCACCCAGAACCAAAGTTATGTTGTTCTAAGCGCAGAATTCACAGAGCTGCAGCCTTACGAGTTGAAAATCACTCTGTGCCTTATGACTTAATGAGATTATTCCGTTCAGGGTGCTCAATGAAAATTAAAAGGCAGGAAGAGTTCTTGATGTGTTTTCTTCCCCCTCCCGGTAGGCGTGCCATAGGAGGGGTTTTGGCAGGGAGGAATTGACTCATTCTGACGCCACACCTGTGCTGAGGGCACACAGTGGTTTGTGGCATCTCCTGAGAATTAAAGAGGCAAGGGTGTCCTTATTCTCTGGAGGAAAAAAAACTGGAATTTATAGGAAGCAATGATTTATTCAAATGTAGAACCCAATTTAAAAAACATCCCTGGTGAACTTTTCAAATGACAACCCACAACAAAATAATGAAAACTGATATTTTAAAATGTTACATTTCAATTATTGTAGAAAGAAACCACCCCCCTACATTTTACAATTGTTAAAGTGGCCCAAATTTACGATTAAAATGAAAAGAGCCCAGACCACATGCATTATTTTATCCATTCTGAAACATTCTGGGTTTTGTGTGAAAATAAAGTGTTACAAAAATAGACCTCCCAGATTGAAAATAACAGCAGATAAGCAATTTCCCAGTAAAGAAAGAGTGCTACAAACTCATTGTAGAGTGTATGGAAATTTCAAAGCGCAGTGAAAATGGACTCTGATGACAAAGTGAATAACAGGATGTGTGACTAAAGCGGCTGACCCCGACTGGCTATCTCAGCGTAGGAGCCGCTGACGTTACTCCTCGTCTGTTTTCTCTTTCCTCTTCCTCTCTTTGTCCTCATTTCTCATTCCACTGTCTGCCTCAATTCCATTTCCTCCTCTTATATTATCTGTCCTCTCATCTTCCTCCTTTTTACCTTTCCTTTAATTAACCCTAATAGGAAACTCAAGTAATTGAAAATGTGTTATGTAACACGGGAAACTTCTCAGGCTCAGCCCAGGTCAGTACGATTGGTTTCTTTGTCTGATCATGATTTTACTTATACTGTGTTCCCCACATTGAGTCCTCTGAGCTCCCCTCCACCCTGCACCTGGAATGCACGCCTGTGGTGGGAACAGGGAGGCAAAAGTGCAATGCCGATTCTCCTTGTGAGAAAGACAATGTTCCTTACCGTCTTAGGTACTTCTGGGAATGCGGGCTCAGAGCCATGCAGTACGCCCAGCATCACAGAATGTTATCCGATGGCATGTTATAGGAACAATGTCAATAGCAAATGGCATCCAAGAGAATTCAAATAAATCTCTTGTTTAAAATTTTTGCTGTCACAAGGAGCTTAATGCTTTGCAATGTACACAGTCTAAATATGTTGTCCTTGGATGGAGAACATGTCAGTTGTTAAAAGCCCCAAGAACAAACATTCTACTTGATCCCAGCCAAAGGCTAAAAAGCTACGAATACAATGGTGGGGTTCACAGTGTTCACAGCCACACAAAGCCACTTTAGAGAACATGTAATGTGAAATTCTGGTTCGTCTCAGCTGATGGCATTGAATGCTTCCTTTGACGTCATGATGTTGTGTTTTAGAATGAAGACATTGTGCTGTTAACCCTCAGAGACTCAGGGTACTATTGGAGAGGCGGTGAACAAGACACTTGCCCTCCCAAATATTTAGAGAATTGACCCTTAATCACTCCTGAGATTAGTTTGCCTTATTAATATGGTGAGTAGTACTCGTTTTAGTTGTTCCTTTAAAATGTAATACATTTTCAATTATAGTCAGTCACAGGGCTGGGACTTGTAACTGTTGCAAAATAAATACTGAAGTACAAAAATATAAAATAAGTTCTGCCTCTAAGGTTACAGGTTTGGGAGGGAGAAGACAGCTCTGGTCTTAGAATCACAGGACTTGAATGCAGGTCTGTCTTCTGTCATTTGCTCCCCAAGTCACCTCAGGTAACTCACTTAAGCAACTCATATCAAACCTTCTAGCTCTCACCCCTTATATAAAACAGGGATTATATCCACTTTATATTATGTTGTGAGAATAAGTGATAGAATTGTGAGAAAGCACCTTGGGTGCTATCACTACACAAAAATAACGCATCCTAACCAAGGCATTTGCACCGTCTAGTTTAGGATCCAATGTATGGTTCCAGGACACAATGAATAAAAATACAAGTGGTACCTCAAAGAAGCAAATGATTTTCCAAATGCCTGATAATACAAATCAGTGTTACGTGCTCAGGAGAGAGAGAAATCTGTTACTGGAGGGGGGGGGGGGGCGGGGCGGGGCACAAAAGATTTTACTGGGGAGGGAACGTGGTAGAAAAAGGGACTAAAATTAAGGATGATCAATATGCTTTGGGCATTATACTCAATGTGCTGATGTGGAAACAGAGGCTCAGAAATGTTACATAACAGGCTAGGGACGTACTAGGACCAGTAAGGGGCAACACCTTTATTTAAAACCAGTTTCATTCATTTGTTTTTTTAACTACCAAGTCCAGACACTTGAAATACTAGCAAAATATCTCCGAATCTTGAAAAAACTAACAAGGAATGCCTGAAATGAGTGACATATTTGAGAGACTGTGACTAGAAAGTCCAGCAGGCACAGAGGTTGGCACAGTGAAGGAAGAAGAAACAAAGCAGTCAAGGTTTGTTGGGACCTGTTCAATATGCAAAGACGTTTTTACATTTTTCCATAAGGAAATCAAGACTCATGGAAAAGTCTTTAAACAGCGCTGTGATCTAATCCAGGTGGTTTTAGGAAGGTTGTTTTGGCTCCATGTAGAATAATTGGCTGGAGAAGAAACAGAAGAAAGAAAAGCTGTTAACTTGTGATGCGGCGCTGGCTTAGCTAGGGTAAAGGAGGTGAAAGGAAAGGAACAGATAGGAAGGAAGAACTGAGGCAACCTAGTGACTGATTGGGATTGGGAGGTGAGGAGGCAGCTATATTCAAAAATGACTATCAACATCAAGCTTAGGTGGCAGTATGATAAGTACAGTAACAAATGAAGTTGGGAGGGTGTGGCTTTGCAGGAAAGAGAAGTCAGCTACCACACATGATGTGAAAGTCAGGTGGAATGTCTGACAGCAGCCGGAGAAAGATGAGGGGTCTGATGACCCCAGCAATCTCTGTAGGAGTCGTCATTAATTCTAGGGACATATGATTTCCATGGAAGGAATAAACTCAGAGACAGAATGATTCAAGATCCACCCCTGGGAGATATCCAACATCCAGCTGTGAATACTGAAAACTTTTGTCTATAATGATGACAAATATTAACCATGAAATTCTAATTTTTGTGGAATTATTTTTGGTGTTTATTTGTTTGTTTGTTTTCCCTTAAGGGAGACTTGGGATGGTGGCCAGGAACCAAAAGGGAAAGAACTGCTCATCTGATTTATTTCATGCTTGCTTGATAATAAATGTTTAGTTAATAAATGTCCTTGAATAAATCAGAGTTTAATGTGAGACTTGCTTTCCACCAAGCGAGGTGGAGAGATTGTAAGGAAGTAGCTAGTTATTACCATCTCAAACCTCACTGGAAGATGTAAATGAACAACAGAAAGAGACCAAATATGTTCATAACCATATTGGCTTAAGGCGGCTGCTAACACAGTGAGCCTGAGCGCCATCTAGCCTTTTAAGGAATAAATATTCATTCCTAACAGCTCATTCCCTAATAGAAAGAAATGGCCACTGGAAATATATCCAAATGCCCCTATTGGCAAGGAACGGTCTAGATATGTAGTGATTAATCACTTGACTTGTTCCCTTCATGAGGAGAGGGAATCCACAGCTTCTGAGGAATATCTATCTGTTCCACAATTAAGCATGGTTCAAGGGCAGTTTATACGACTTTTTTTCCCCTTAGGGGCTCATCCTTTTGGTGACAGAGAGCAATTATATCTTTAAATGTTACTGGTTAGGTATACAGAGTGATAATCTGATTTAAGCCCTATTCCAGTGGAGTGTCATGAAAATATAGCAATCTAAAGAGCTCACATGTTGTACAGGAGGTTGTCACGTAGCATCTGCCGATGTGTGACTTTGTGTGCGCGCACTCACACACATACACAGACACATAGCGACACACACACACACAGACCCAGATACATACATACACGCCTAACAAACCTAGCTATCTCTGAGATAATTTAACAAGCCCTGCAGCTGGACTCATCTTCATTTTGAGAACCCTTGAAGAACAATATTTGAGGGAGAAAAGGAATGAGTCACACTGAGGTAAAAAGGTACATAAATGCACCTCTTCAGGATGCTCATAAAGGGACAAAAAAACAGTCATTTCACTGAAATGCCATCTGTGATGGTGGCCCAGCAAAGCAAAGTGGCTGGGCTTCCCCAGCAGTCTGGAAAAACGGGGCCCCTCCCCCATCCTCCTGGTTCTCAGAGCCCCATTTTCTGGGTCTTTCCCTCAGGGTTTCTGTTCCACTGACCTATAAACGTTCACTGCAATTACTCTGATTTTCACCTCCTGCCATGTTCACCACTCTTCTTGTCCCTCTCTATTATTTTTTTTTTCAAAATAGCATGTTTTACAGTAAAAACCTCAAGTAAAATATACAGTAAAACAAACAAATCATAGTTAATTAAAGCATTAAAAACAACCCAGTCATGACATCTTAAACATTACTTAATTACTAATTTATTTTACAAAGGAATGTAGAAGATGTCATCTCTACACCTCATGTCAGTTTTCTTAGCTGCTGGGAAAATAAATGAAAGAATGGGATGGGTAAGGGTGAAATGTCAGAGAGCTTGGTCCAGACACTGGGCAGCACAGCTCCCTACAGCCTAGGGCAGAATCCCTGAGAGATTAGGGGGTTTCTGGAGGGCGCCAGGCCCACCGCCCACAGCCCCCGTGTCCAGGCAGAGGGGTGCCTGTGTGTTTGTAGACCGGGTTTCCTCATTGGCAACACTAGGCCTCTGTCTTGGGGCAGAGAGGGATGTGAAGATAAGAGAGATAACATGAGGCTTTACCACTTGCTCTCCAAGAATATTTGCTGACAGGATTATCCAATGAAGTCAGAGGTCAAAATCAAAGGTCAACCTTTTCCATGAATATTGATTCAACACTTGCAATAGGCACCTCTTTCTAACCCTAATGCACTCTTGGTTTCTCTGGATGTCTTTACAGAAGAGCCTCTACATGAAGATGACTTGAGGCAGTTGGTCTGTCTCTGTGGGTGGAGAAAGGCAGGTATAATAAGGTCTCAGAGAGAAAAGTAGAAAGATGAGGAGTGTGTTGGGTCCTTAAAGCTGGTCCTACTGGGAGAAGACCTCGGTGGGCGAGATCACTCATTATCATCGAACCTTTGGCAAATGGGTAGAAATAGAAAGATAAAACTACCTTTCCAAAAACTTTTATGAAATTACTGTGGCAAAGAAATCTTTAGATCTATTGCATCTGTTTTGTTAAAATAGAATTCAAAGGTGAGATGAAAGAATAGAATAGAAGTCAGCCCACCCAACCCCTATTCCACAGAAGGGAAACTCACCGCAGGTCTTTTCCTTCATGCATTGCTCTGATTCAGCAGCTGACTTTATAAGTTGGACTGCATCCCCCCATAAAGATATGTTGAAGTTCTAACTCCTAGTACCTCATAATGTGACTTTATTTAGAAATGGGTTTTTTAGAGGTGATCAAGGTAAAATAGAGGTCATTGTGGTGGGCCCACAACCAATATGATTGGTGTCCTTATAAGAAGACACAGGAAAAAGACAGCCATCTACCAAACAAGGAGAAAGCCCTAAAACAGACTCTTCTCCGGTACCTTCAGAGGGAGCATGGCCCCGGTGACACCATGATTTCAAACTTCTGGCACTTTGTTACATCAGCTCTAGGAAACCAATGGTAGCTGGCCATCAGAATGTTATTCAAATAACAGACTAGGAAGGAGGGTTTGGTTTCTTAAACGTTTCAAATCATAGGAACCACTTAAGATTATGGGTTTGAAAAATAAATCCACTTCAAATATTATCTGTAGTGCAAAGGTTCGTAGAAATCCAATTATAAATATTCACAGCCCAGAAAAGGGGAAAAAAATCAAATTACTATTCATGAATATTTAAACAGAGTTTATAACTGGAAAACTAAACAGAGCAGAAAAATAAACAGAAAAATAATTAGTAATTGTGGAGCACTGTGATGAAACTCAGTGACAGTTTGAGTCTCAACTTTGCCATCTGAGAAGTGTGGATTCTTCAGTAAGTTGCTGATACTCATTGATCCTCAATTCTCTGTACAAAGATTTCTGCGAAGGTGGTTAAGATGCATTTGAAGTCTTCAACATGGGGTTTCACGTATGGTGACTGTTAACTGAATTTTAGTTATTATGATTTCTAATTTCTAATGATAATAATTGCTTTATTTTTTAAAAAATTTAAAGGTAAATACCCTAAATTTAAAAACAAAAAGTTTATTTCTTTGCTCTCATTTTTTTAGATGACATATTTTATGTTTCATTTTTAAGTAATTCATTCTGTATTGCTTATTCTAGAGCACCATTGCTCTGAAAACAGAGTCAGACACAGATCCCAAATATAAACATCAGGTGTAAGAACGTGGATATTCTGTGGAGCCATCTGGTTACCGAGGGAAAACACAAAACATTTTATGCAAAGTTCTTTTCAGGAATTTGGAAATATTTCAAAATAAGGTTGCTGAGCTCTGATTTGGACCACACTCTCACAATGCCAAACCTCTTTTGAAGAAACTTAGCTTATCTGCACAACAGTTATCATACAGAATTTGTTACAATGATGACAATTCTATCTCCTTGCCCTGGCTAAATAGCTCCAGTGATCAGAGCATCATCTCCAAACGTCAAGTTTGATACCTGGTCAGGGCACATACAGAAACAGATCAACGTTTCTCTCTCTTTCTCTCTCTCTTCCTCCCTCCTTTCCTCTCTGGCTAAAATAAATATATTTTTTAAAAAAGAAATAAAAGAAATTAAATCTCTTTGTCACACATATACGAGCTATATCGATTAATTGGGACAAGGTTACGAGGCGGTGTTTGGTAGATGCAGGAGAGAAAGTGCCTGAAAAATGAACCTCAAACCTTGTCAGAAGTTGTGAAGCTGTGGAAAAAAAAAATTCTGTAGATAAACAGTGTACACATGGCAATGGGAGAGCCTGCTGCTAGTGGGAAATGGAATATTCTTTATGAAAAGATCTAAAAATTAGATCAGCTGGTATTATGATCAGGCTTATGCCAGAAGACCCAGGGAGGAGAGCTGCTAGGTGCTGCTGTTGCAAAGAGAATCCCAGGAACCAGTTCGTGGAAGTGCCACCCACCCATGTGGGAAGACCGGCTCTTTGATTCCCTTGCCAAATGAAAATAGTCTCAGAGCCTGACCAGGCGGTGACGCAGTGGATAGAGCGTCGGACTGGGATGCGGAAGACCCAGGTTCGAGACCCCGAGGTCGCCAGCTCAAGTGTGGGCCCATCTGGCTTGAGCAAAACTTGTCAGCTTGGACCCAAGGTCGCTGGCTCCAGCAAGGGGTGGCTCGGTCTGCTTAAGGCCCCACGGTCAAGGCACATGTGAGAAAGCAATCAATGAACAACTAAGGTGTCGCAATGGCAACGGAAAACTAATGATTGATGCTTCTCACCTCTCTCCGTTCCTGTCTGCCTGTCCCTATCTATCCCTCTCTCTGACTCTCTCTCTGTCACTGTAAAAAAATAAAAGTCTCAGTAGTTATGTGGTTGTTCTGGAGCCATAAAACCTTTCTCACAACATGATATATCTAGCTTTTAAATTGGGAGCTTTTGCAATGTGAATATACGTATTTACCCCTACGCTCTAGAGAATCACACTTCAACATTTTAAAAAATGTGCCTCATGATGCACCCAAGGCAAACAGGCTTTGTCCAGAATCCCAGGGACCAGCACTCACACAGGCTCTCTTAGGGGAGTACGCCGGGTGAGGACACAACCTGCTATCTCTACATCCCTTCCCAAATGTCAGGCTCTGCCTTGAAGTTCACATACATATTGATTTATATCACCTTCAAAATAAAAGTGCAGGTAGATACTATGATTATCCTTCCTAAAAATATTTTATTTTTAATTGTGGTAAAGAAAAACAATAAAATTTACCATTTTTAAAGCATACACTTCCATAGTGCTAAGTATATTCACATTTTTATCTTGCCAGATTGAAACTCTATACCCATTAAACAAAAACGATTATTTCCATTATATGTAAGAGAAAATGGAGGTACAGAGAGATTAAGTAACTTGCCAAAGGTCACAGAGCTAGTACGGAAAAAAAAAGCCTCCTTCAGAACCATAAAGTCTGTCTTCAATACCAGGTCTTAATTATTTAGCTAGGAGAGAACATTATAAGAAGCAGCTAAACAAACATTGGGACTTAAAAATATATTCTTCTGAATGGGTAATACACTTACATGATAGAAAATAAAAATTACATGCATACATAAAATATATAGATATGGACACATACATACATATATGCATTTAACCATACATGCAAAGATAAAGCTCTATATAAAGCTCTTTATCCCAGTGGTGGGATTCAAATAATTTAACAACCAGTTCTCTGCTGTAATGACCATTGTAAGTAGAAAAAAACCCAATATACTGAAAGGTAGTTTATTATTTCATGCATTTAATACTTACATAAGAACAATAAAGGAGGTGTACAAAACTAAATTATAAAAGTTTTAAAATATTAATGAAAAATATAAGATAATACCTGACCAAAAAACCAATAAAACTGTTATTTAAGATATTTCCATATCACTTTTTGATTGGCATCCTCACTTGCAATTTTTTTCACCTATGGATGGAATGAACATTACTATGGGTCCTTAGAATACAGTACACTGTTGTGCAGATGAATGTTAAAAAAGAGTAAGGAATGTAAATTTGTGATTTCCACATTGGTCAGCTGCACAGGTGCCCACCTTAGAAATAACCCTGATTACAAGTACCATTTTAACAACCAGTTCTTTGAACTCAACAAAAAATTAGGTATCGGTTCTGCTGAAGCAGTACAAACCGGCTCAATCCTATCACTGTTTTCCCCCATTTTGAAGTCACTGAGTTTCCCCTTTGCCCATAGGTAACTACTTATCATCACACTGTGTTTTACACAAAAATATGGCCTTCTATACACCCTGTTTTGTTTTTAGTGAGAGAGACAGAGACAGAGAGAGACACAGAGAGAGGAACAGACAGGGACAGGCAGACAGAAAGGGAGAGAGATGAAAAGCATCAATTCTTTCTTGCAGCACCTTAGTTGTTCATTGATTGCTTTCTCATATGTGCCTTGACCAGGGGGCTACAGCAGAGTAAGTGACCCCTTGCTCAAGCCAGCGACCTTGGGCTCAAGCCAGTGATCTTGGGCTTTAGGCCAGCGACCTTTGGGCTCAAGCCAGCGGCCATGGAATCATGTTTATGATCCCACACTCAAGCAAGCAACCCCGCACTAAAGCTGGTGAGCTTGCACTCAAGCTGGCGACCTTGAGGTTTTGAACCTGGGTCCTCTGCATTCCAGGCTGATGCTCTATCCACTGTGCCATCACTTTGTCAGGGTATATACCCCCTTTTGTAACATTTTTTTTCATTGGATATTTTTGAATAAATAATCCATATCTATTTATAGTGAGCAGATTACTTAATTATATAAAAGTGCAATTTGGCCCTTGTGGGTTGGCTCAGCAGTAGAGCGTCAGCCTGGCATGCAGATGTTCTGGGTTCAATTCCCATTCAGGGCACACAGGAGAAGCACCCATCTGCTTTTCTGACCCTTCTCCTATTGCTTCTCTCTCTCTCTCTCTGACTCTCTCTTCTCCTCCCCTCCTACAGCCATGGCTCGATTGGAGCGAGTTGGCTGTGGGCGCTGAGGATGACTCCATGGCCTACACCTCTGGCACTGAAAAATGGCTCCAGATGCAGCGGATCAAGCCCCAGATGGGCATAGCATCGCCCCCAAGTGGGCTTGCCAGGTGGATCCCAGTCAGATGCAGGAGTCTTTCTCTGCCTCCCCTCCTCTCACTAAATAAAAAAAAAGCAATTTATTGAACCAGTCTCCTATTGATAAGCTTTTCTGGGTTTTTTTTTCCGGACTTTTATAATCACAAATTGTTTTCCAATGAATAACCTTGTATATATGTCATGCCAAATGTGTGAAAGTAACCTGTAGAATAAATTTATACCAGTGGAATTGCTGAGTCTAACAGTGTATGTATCTGTAATCGATAGATGTTGTCAATTGCCAATTCACAAGCCCACTGGCAAATTTCTCACAGCCTCACTAACAGAATGTTACCAATCTTTTAGCTCTTTGTCAATCAAGTAAGTTGAAACTGGTATCTTACTACCATTTTAATTTTCCAAAGGCTGACGTTTTAACGGAAGAAGAATAGCATAAACAACGAAGCGTTCTGCTGTTTGTCTAGAGAATTAAAGTCTCCAAAAAGAACACGTACACCATCATTTTCTATCCTCTAGCACAAAAATTTCACAAAATTTCTTTGCTCTGTTGTTGTATTTATCATTTACTTTGTGATGCACTTGACTAATATTTGTGAGTGGTAGATACTTCCATCTAACCTACCAGAAATGAAATTCTAGAACTCTCAGAGGAGAGGAAAGAATATCAGTTTCCTTCATGTACTCTGGAAACTTGGGAGGAGGTATTAGACTGGGAAAAGGAAACCAAGTTTACAGACTAGAGAATGTGAGTAGGTCAGAAGAATGGACAAAGAGGACAAAAGGACATTGATGAGGCCAAGGCTGATAGACTCGGCCACTCCTGCTGCCACCTCCCACTCTGTTCTAAACTACCACCATTTGGGATCTAGCAATTATGGTCTAACGGGCTCCCAACATCTGCACCCCCTCATAACATCTATTTTCCACACCACAACCAGAATGATCCTTTTAAGCAAAAATCTGATGATTCGACTGCCCCATTTTCTCTCTTCTTTGACTTTTCCTCTTAGTTACTTGAATGTTTGTGTCTTACCAAAATCCTCGTGTTGAAGCCCTAGCCCCCAGTGTGATGAAAACAGGGCCTTTAGGAGGTGATTACGATTAAATGAGGTCATATAAATGAGGCCTTCGTGATGGGATTAATTTCCTTGTAAGAAGAGGCTCCAGAGAGCTTGTGTTAGCACTCTCTTTCTCCCTCCCTTCTCTCACTGCCACTTGAGGGCACAACAAGAAAGCAGCTGTCTGAGAGCCATTAGCAGAGCTTTCATCAGACACCAACCATGCTGACACCCTGATATCAGACCTCCAACCTCCAGAACTGTGAGAAAGTAAATGACTCTTGGATAAGCTACCAACCAAATCTATGGGATTTTGTTATGACAGCCCAAGTAGACATTTCTTGTTAGTGTCTCAAACCACTGTATAGCCTTCTTTCATAAGAATTATTAGAGCTTAGTATTGAACAAGGACAACTGTGATTTTTGATTATTCACTAGACTGTCAGTTTCAACAATAAAGGAACTGTATTTATTTTTGCAAGTAAGTTTTCACTAATTATGTGGTGAAGACAAAACAGAAACAGACTTGTACGTATAGAGAACACACTGGCGGTTGCCAAATGGGAAAGAGTTTGGGGAGGTGAAAAGGGTGAAGGAATTAAGAAGTACAAATAAGTAGTTACAAAATAGTCTTGGGGATATAAAGTATAGCATAGGGAATACAGTCAATAATAGTGTAATAACTATGTACAGTGTCAGGTGGCTACTAGATTTATCAGGCGGATAACTTTGTAAATTATATAACCATCTATCCACTGTGCTATACACCTAAAACTAATATAATATTGAATGTCAACTGTAATTGAAAAGAAAGTAAAAAGAAATACTAACCTTTTGTAATCTTTGATTAAAATATCACCCCCATTCCCATAACAAAATAGTTGCTGAACGCTAAAACTGACCATGTAGAGTGACTAGATCAAATACAAGTTGAATGGCAAAATACAATTTGGTCTTCCAAACCCAAGTAAGCACATGTGTGCACACACACATGCACACACATACACACAGAGAAAGCTTTTATAAACAAAGGTCTATTCTATCAAGGGTTGGGTACTACTAAATGCAAGGCTGTCTTGTTCTGCTCAGCACCTGGGAAGGTCTGGGAGGCAAAAGATGGATGGATCAGGAGGGAGATAAAGTACTAAATCATTGAAATAAGAAAAATTGGGAGCTCGTATAAGCAACTTTTGGAAAATAAGGGAGGGAGAGGGCCCATCAAATGGCAGAAGACTAGCATTTTAGTTGTAGAAATAACTGGATAACTTACTTTTTAAGAATAGAAATGTCTAGCCTGGCCAGGCGGTGGTGCAGTGGATAGAGCATTGGACTGGGATGAGGAAGACCCAGGTTCGAGACCCTGAGCTCGCCAGCTTGAGCGCGGGCCCATCTGGCTTGAGCAAAAGCTCACCAGCTTGGACCCAAGGTCGCTGGCTCCAGCAAGGGATTGCTCGGTCTGCTGTAGGCCCACTGTCAAGGCACATGTGAGAAAGCAATCAATGAACAACTATGGTGTCACAACGGCAACGAAAAACTAATGATTGAAGCTTCTCATGTCTCTCCATTCCTGTCTGTCTGTCCCTATCTATCCCTCTCTCTGAATCTCTCTCTGTCCCTGAAAAAAAAATAAATAAAAGAATAGAAATGTCTAAATACTATGTATAACATTTCACATTATATGTGATGATACATTGTTTCTATTTCCCATAGTCATCAATAAGTCTGATACACAGACATATCATGTGTGAACAAGTTTCTTTTTATGGTAGAAAAGGAAGTCTGGTGACAGGGAAAACGAGGAGAGAGACTCCATTTCACTCTTGGCCTCTGTGGAAAAGGGAGATATGATGTCTCCGTGAGGTACTTCTAAACTGAACTAATGCTACTGAGACAGAGACTTGAAGCCTGGTGTGATCAGGAGACAGGCTTTAAGTCCCCTCAACATTTTTAAATGCTCAGGAGGGATACAGGACCTTTCACAATCTGTACAATGGGGTTTTCAGCCAATTGTTTCCAGATCTTGGGAAACAGGTGAACTCAGTTGACTCCTATGAGGAAAAATTTCCATATCCCACAAACAATAAAAATCTCAACTAAAGTTTAAAGTGGTAGCAACCAGAATCCAGGCTTCCTGGTGTCCTTGAGCTACTGAAAGTTCATATTCACATCCTTAAGTAACCACCAGCACCCTTGCACTGGGCGGAGGAGCAGTTCCATTGGTAACTTTGGGAACGGATTCAATCTTGCAGCTCTGTCAATTGCAGACAATGATTTGCAAAGGTCTGTATGGGAATGTTGCAGACAATGATTTGCAAAGGACTGTATGGGAATGTGTTATATAAATGCTTTTGTTCGACAATGAGAGAACTTGAAGTCAGTAGGAACATGTGGTCATATTGCACAGAAAGAATTCCTAGAGAATATGAGAAGTAGGAGGACTTGATTAATGAATAAAAAAAAAGGATGATATTTCATCTTTGATAGGGTGTGTAAAGAATGAGAACCTGAAACACCAGTTTGGTTATGAGAGTGACATTAAAAAACAGAAAACAAAAAACAGCCTGTCCAGGTGGTGGCTCAGTGGATAAAGGATGACATAGGACACTGAGGACCCAGGTTCGAAACCCCAAGGTAGCCGGCTTGAGTGTGGGCTCATCCAGCTTGAGCATGATGGGTTCACCAGCTTGAGCATGGGATCACAGATGTGACTGCATGGTCGCTGGGTTCAAATCCAGGTTCGCTGGTTTGAGCAAGGGATCACTGGCTTGATTGCAGCCCCCCCCAATCAAGGCACATATAAGAAAGCAATCAATGAACAACTCAAGTGCTGCAACTACAAGATGATGCTTCTCATCTCTCTCCCTTCCATTTCTCTCTCTCTCTCTCTCTCTCTCTCTCTCTCTCTCTCTCTCTCGCTAAAACAAAGAGAAAAAAACAAATAAACAAAATAAAACCTTTATGGTATTGGACGAATCAACAATCATACAGTCATTTGGGAAAGTAGAACAAGAAATTGTTGACTTTTAGATTCTATACTTGGGTGACTAATAACAATATAGCAAACCTTTGGACCATGCTATGCAAATAGCTTCTGTGAATGGATCTTTGTTTTGATTTTGCTAGGAAAATTAGATGGCCTTGACAAAACAGAACGGAGCTGTCTGTTGGATTGCCCATAGTAACTATGTACACGTTTGACCATGTGATGTCATTAGGAGGCATGATTTAGACACCAAAGGTGGTGCAGGAGTATTACTTCTAGATAAAATTCCAAATTGCTCTCTAAGCTGAAGAACAGGTCTAAGTGTATTGTTGTGCTTCTCCAGAATATACTGTTCAGAGATCTGCCTTTCCTGGCAGAGATTAGGCTAAAAACCACCGACACCAAGCACAGGGTTTACAGCAGTCCATCATTTAAATAAGGCCAGGATGGGGGAAATGAATTGTTCAATAAGTTGTATCTGAAAGCAAGGGTCTTTATAGAACCAAGAGAGGTTTAGTCATTAAAGATCAAAATGAAAACTTACATCACTAAGAGTCCTTATTATGTGTCCACCAGGGGAAAACTGCTTCAGTGTATATGCAATGTTTCCAAGCTGAATCATTTTCAGCTAGGGGCATACATGGCATTACCAACTAAAGACTATCCTCTAGTGGTATAATCAGAGAACTACAAACTTTGGTATAGCATAGAATAAATACTGTGAAAGAAACGTGAACAAGAAAATGAGATTAGAAATGAAAAGAACTACAGTGTGTTCGTAAAGTCATGGTGTACTTTTGACCATGACTTTACGAACACACTGTGCTTAATTTTGTCTTAGTACCAGGGAAAACAATTGATCACACTATATAGTATATGCTGATACATATACTAATGCGCTGATACGGAGCAAAGGTGCCCATTGTTAATTACTCTTATAACCTAGATGAGGTTGCAGGTATTCCCAAATTCATGTTTAGTTTTGATGTTTACAACCTAGCTATAGCACCAGGATAGCAACATGTCTACCAATGACAAATTAACAGTAAAATATAAAAATAATTTATAAAAGTATCAAAATACAATGACTACGAGATTTTTATTTTCCTTTCAATCTTGCTCACCTTTCCCAGTTAGCTACACTTTAGGTAGCTGGTATAGCTGGAGGAGTTATTTTAGAGTCAGAAAATCTGGGTGACTCCCTAATTCCACAGACCCCTGACTATTTAAACCTAGGTTATTCAAGAAATCAGGGTAAATCCCTAATTCCACAGACTTCTGGCTGATTGAAACTAAGTTATTCACTTAAATCCCTGAGACTTATGTTTTAAAAATATACAGTATATAAATTGGTGCTCTTCCAATCTTCCTGAGTTTGGGGCAAAATATAGTGAAATGCATATAAAAGTACTTTGCAAATCCATAATGTGCTACATAAATATCAGTTACTATCAGCCTTGAAATCTCTATGTGAAAGTGATGACATTAGTGAAACTGATGTTTGAAGATGGTATCTAAATTTAATTTTGTTATTAGAAAATTTAAAAAGCCATCTGATCTAAGATAATATTGTTAGTTTACTAAAAGTATGTTTGAGGGGGCTTGAGCGATCATCTGAAATCTCAAGTTTATCTTGCAAGTTTATACATTGAATCAATGGTTGAACTCAGAACAACTGTCTTGTGTTCTGAAGTTTATCACTCCAGAAATCCTATTATGTTGTTAATATTCTTCTCAGCAGTTTCAGTATGTAAAAAAGACTGATTGCTCTAAATTAGTAATATGGTTATAGATAAATCATAACTAAATTTTATACCATGTTTAATTGTTCAGAGATACAAGGGCCCAGCCTTAAGGAAGGGTCAAAAAGAAGGAAGTTAATAGGCTAAACCTATTGACAAAATAATTATTTAAGAAAGAGTTATTTTGCTCCCAGTTGGTTGGCTCAGTGGATAGAGCATTGATTGACCCAGCATGCAGACATCCCAGGTTTGTCCCCAGTCAGGGCACACATGAAAAGCAACCATCTGCTTCTCTTCCCTTCCCTCTCCCCCTTCTCTCTCTCTTCCCCTCTCACTGCCAGTGGCTTGATTGGTTCAAGCATTGGCCCAGGCACTAATGATAGCTTGGTTGATTCAGACATGAACCCCAGATAAAGGTTGCTGAATAGATCCTGGTCAGGAGCATGCAAGAGTCTGCCTCTATCTCCCCCCCTCTCACTTAAATGAAAGAAAGAAAGAAAAAAAGAAAGAAAGAAAGAAAGAAAGAAAGAAAGAAAGAAAGAAAGAAAGAGGGAGGGAAAGGATGGAGGGAGGGGGGAGGGCAAAAGGGAGGGAAGGAGGAAGGAAGGAAGGAAGGAAGGAAGGAAGGAAGGGAAGGAAGAAGGAAGGAAAAGAAAGAAAGAGCCATTTCCTAGGTTTATTCTAGGGGTTATTTTTTTTATCTGGTGGTATCTATCTACTAACATTGGGGTGGTGCAGGGAAAACAGCTGTGGTTAGGCTTGCTTGCTTGTTTTCAGGCTGCAAGCACTTTGCATGATTCGGCATGAGCACGTGGAAGAAAGCCACGTGTGTGTAGTCTATATAAGGCTATAGGTACTTACCCCTGGGAGCAGTTTTCTTGATTGGTCATCGGCCATGTGAGAAGTGGTTTTCCCCTGCGAGTTCCCTCGCCCGATCCTGTGAGAAACTATTAAGTGTTAATGGTCCCAATGCCTTTTGGCTTCGTGGTTCTTTTGTGGTCTGCCCGAATCCAGTGTGAACCTCCCTGATTTTGACCACTGGCATACAGGTGGATGAAAATCAGTTGAACTTTTTTTTTTTTTTAATTTTTTAAAATTTATTTATTCATTTTTAGAGAGGAAACACAGAGTGGGAGAGAGAGAGAGAGAGAAAGAGAGAAAGGGGGGAGGAGCTGGAAGCATCAACTCCCATATGTGCCTTGACCAGACCAGTGCAGGGTTTTGAACTGGCGACCTCAGTGTTCCCAGGTCGACGCTTTATCCACTGCACCACCACAGGTCAGGCCAGTTGAACTTTTTAACAGTATCAGTTAGGTTGGAAACAGCTAGTTTCAAATTCATAGAATATAAACTAATGTCAAGTAGCATCATTTAACTGAAATCAATCTGTTTCATTTCCCAAATGAGTCAGATTGTAGACAGGAGGTCATTACGTTTAGAATGATATGGCATTGCTATATATCTTAGTATTAAAGTTTCGCTTATTTTTATGTGTAATTGTTTTATAATAGGAAAATGTCCCTGGAAATTAGGGGACTGTTTCTAAATGAGTCATTACTCTAAAAATACTCTTCTAGTCATTAATTACAAGAACAACAAAATCTTCCCAGCCAAGTCCTCATGGACTAGCTAAATTGAGACGTGAAATGCAGAATTCAGCAGAGTTTATTATTTCTCATTTCTGGCTTAGAGCTGGTTTATCCAAGACTCAGAATGATGTTAGTGTTTTGTGCAACACGTACATAGCAGCTCACTGTATTTTTCTTGAAGAAGCAAAATGCAAAAGAAACACATAGTTCTATGCCTCCTGGGAGGCACAGAAATAAAGCAAGGATGGATGTTTATGAAAATAACCCCGTGGGGAAAGGGGTGGCATTCTTAGCACTCAGAAAGAGAGCAAGATACTTCAGAAATTGTACAGCTTTTCTAAGTATTAGAATCACCTGGGAGTTTCTGGCCATCTTTATGCCTTGTCCACAGCCCAAATCAATTAAAAGAGAACCACTCTGGCAGGGCTCAGACATCATTATATTTTGAAAGTTTGCTAAGTGATGCCCATGTGCAGCAAAGTCTGAGAATCACTTCACTTTAGCAGAGAAACATACTTAATGCATGAAACTGATGCCCTTTTCCCACTGGTCACTGCATGGTTAGAGAGTCCTAGACGCCTCCAGCCCCGACTTCTCACTCAGAGGGTCTGGACAGGGACCCAAAACCTACACTGATGATGGCCCGAGCCTCTATTGAATAAGTTTGTAACTTTTAGTTTGTAGGTTGACTGTTCTTTAACCACCCCATGAGCAAGGGTGGACAGGGGCCCAGATTACTCTCTTCTCTGGATTCATTCCCAGCCTTGTAGGAATTTATTCTCCAGGTATAAAGGGAAGGGTTCAGAGGCAGCTACTTTAAGCTAGATGTGTATATTTTGAATATTAGATTTTTCACTCAGTAAAAGTTCAAAAAATGGACATAATTTTTAGAAGTGAAGCAAAAGTGAATTAAAAGGATCAAAAGCCTTAACAGTTACCTTACTCTGTTCAGTTCACACCCTCATGCTAACTGTGCAACCTGGTGGTTCTATACTGTTGTGGTCTCCAGTCACCCACTTCTCCTGAGCGGCTGTCATGACTGACTGGAAGCCCCAAGTCACACATGTCAGCAACTGGCAGGAGCCTCTGAGACATCACCACATCTTTGGGAGGCAAAATAATGGCCCCCAAAATGTCCTAGTTCTAATCCCTGGAACCTGTGAATATGTTACCTTATGTGGCAAAGGGGAATTAAGGTTACAGAAAGAATGAAGGTTACTAAAGTAGGAGATTTGCTTGCATTATGTGGGTGAGTCCAGTCATAATCACAAGGGTCATACAAATTAGAAGCCGGAGGAGAGAGGCAGAGAGTGTCCTGATTGGAAGCAGCATCATACCAATGCAGTGCTGCCGGCTGTGAAGATGGAGGGAGGGGGCCATGAGCTAAGGAAAGCTGAAGGCCTCTAGAAGCTTCATATATAGGGGAGAGACAATCCATCCTGAGTGTGCAGGGGAAGGTCAATAGCATGCCAGCCACTGCAGTGAGTGGACAGAGCCCTGTGTGTAGTACTGTTTGGTCCCTGGGAGTCTAACCATCCAAAAAAGGACCTGGGGATGGTCCATTTCTCTTGGTCCTGGGCAATCCATTCTGGCCTCAATGCAGACTAGGTTAGGACAAGGCAAAAGTGGGAAGCAGCTAAGGTTTTGTGCAGCTCCCTAATAGCTGCTTGGTAGTCTGTGCCTGCAACCACGGTCATCTCCTCAGTGTCAGTGTCACTGCACTGCTGAGGCCCAGCCACCATTTCCAGCCACACCCTCCATCTTGATTTGATGCGTCCTTAACCTTCTCTTTCCATTTGCCCCACTTCTCTTTTCCTCCCCTTTTTTCCCATCAAAATCTACGTGTCCTCGCTTTATTATCACAGAATCTTGGATATTAACCAGTTATTTAAACTCGTGGGCCTCAATCCTGTTAACCCATTAGTATTCCTTGAAAGTTTATCTGAACTCACTGCAGGTCAATTACACATGAATTCCGACCCCCACCACCATGGGTACTTTTATAACCTCCCCAAGTGATAAAAATGGGAAGGCCAGAGTTGAGAAGCTCTAACTTGGCTTATAAAGGTGACAGCACATTAGTTGCATGGCATGCCTCCCTAGGCCATATCTGGAATTTACTGTGGCCTCAGGGGTGACTAACTTAACACATGGCCCTCTGGTCTGTGGAGCACAGGTCCCCTGGGCTGAGCCAAGGTTGCACAGTGCTGACCAACTCTACCTAGCTGTGGCCACAGACTTCCCTAGACACAACCCACACTTACTCATGGGGATTCAGTTACTACTGGGACAATTCCAACACAGATGTCCTCCCTTATCAGAAGGAATGCCTGCCTAAAACAATCTTTCTTTTAAACAAAGTTTTAAGGCATCTGCTGAAGAGCTAATGGTGTGGTCATTGCCCTAATGGATTTTTAATGATATGTAAAATTCTCAGCTGATAGTCTACAAGGTGTAAAGTTTTAAGAAAGCATGGCATTAGTATAAAATTATATACTACTCCCTTTGATTCAATTTATTATTTCTATATTCTAAAACCTAAGAATCTTAAGTGTGAGAAAGATGTCAATTAAGATTCCCACTTTTGCCTGACCAGGTGGTGTTGCAGTGGATGGATCATCAGACTGGGATGTGGAGGACCCAGGTTTGAAACCCGAGGTTGCTAGCTTGAGCGCGGGCTCATCTGGTTTGAGCACAGCTCACCAGCTTGGACTCAAGGTCACTGGCTTGAGCAAGGGGTTACTTGGTCTGCTGTAGCCCTCTGGTCAAGGCACATAGGAGAAATCAATCAATGAACAACTAAGGTGCTGCATCGGAGAATTAATGCTGCTCATCTCTCTCCCTTCCTATCTGTCTGTCTCTATCTGTCCCTCTCTCTGTCTCTGTCACACACACACACACACACACACACTTTCTTTAAAAAGACTGATGTAGGGGAAGGAAGCATTTTTTCTTGATTTTTATTTAGTGGGAGAAATTATGGAGTTGTGAGGGGATGTAATAAAAATAGGTGTTTCCTCAGCTCGGTTACCTTGACTACTTCAGTGACTCTGGAGTGATAATGACCTAATGGCAACCAACAAACCCTCTTCTTGTTAGTACTTCAAGATCAATGGTCTACAACGTTGGCGCCTAAGACTGGGGTTCAAGCATCTTTTTACTGGAGTTCAGTATCCCCCTTAGACAAGGCAGAAGGAAGACTTGCTCTCAGAGACTTAGGGGGTGAGTCTTGCTCAGTCTTGCTCTCCAGACTGAGCCAGATGGAAAAAGAATAGTGGGAGGCCACAGGCTACTTCTCTCAGCACTGAAGACTTGAAAATGCTAAATTTTAAACCTGGCCTTTCCCGTTATAAGGAAGGCATCTTTACCAAGTCTCTCTTGCTGCCTGTTCTCCAGCTCTGTCCATTTTCCTGATGAGGCATTTGTGGGACCTGGGAACATGCCCACAAGGAGCCCACATCCTGCTTTTAGACAATGACCTGGAAACTGAAATCATTGAACTGCTTACCTAAATAACTCAAGCCAGCCAGCACAGCCTATGTGGACCCTCTTTGCCCATCTCTCCTTTAGGGGGCAGACATGTCATGAGTGTGCACAGCCTATGACTGTGCAGCTGCTACTTGGGGTGTGAAGGTAGATGGTAATTCATCAGAACTTAAACAAGAGGCCTGGGATGTTCTCACGCATGCACAGAGAGGTGCCCCAAGGTTCCAGACTGAGCCAGATGGAAAAAGAATAGAGGGAGGCCACAGGCTCCTTCTCTCAGCACCAAAGACTTGAAAATGCTAAACTTTAAAACTGGCCTTTGCCATTATTAGGAAGGCATAGTTACCAAGGTAAGAGGAGAGACCTTCGACACTGAGGTAGAGGATAAAGCCTAAATATTGCAGCTCTATATTTGAACTTGACCTTCCACGTATAGAAAGCAGCTTATTTGTTGAGGAATGAGGTTCAAGCTTCCTTAAATTTGCAGTCTGTTAGTGTGATCCACAAGTTTTAAATATTCAGGCACGTGCTATCTACTTCTCCATCTGATTTGATCTCACAAACTCACAACTGTCAGAGGCAGTCCTTCTCCATCCCCCGTCCTAGACCTGTTGAATCAAAACGTCTCAGGTTGGGCTGGTAAATCTGAGTTTTATGAAGCTCTTCAGATGCTTTGTACTCACAATTTATTGGCTAACCACTAACCCAGACCCTTAAGCCTCCTCTCTCATTTTTTATACTAAGTCCGTGTGTCAACAAAGTAGTGTTGAGTAATTCATTTGCATGCAGTGAAAACAGATAAAGGAATGTGAGGTGCATACCTAGGGCAAATGCATCCTGCTCAGAAAACAGGTTCACTAAGTAAGCCCCAGGGCCTTGTGGCTTCCACTCTGACTTTTTTGAGGGATAGATAGGAACAGACAGGAACGGAGAGAGGTGAGAAGCATCAATCATTAGTTTTTCATTGCCGTAGCAACACCTTAGTTGTTCATTGATTGCGTTCTCACATGTGCCTTGACCGGGGGCCTTCAGCGGACTGAGCAATCCCTTGCTGGAGCCAGTGACCTTGGGTACAAGCTGGCGAGCTTTTGCTCAAGCCAGATGGGCCCACGCTCAAGCTGGCAACCTCGGGGTCTCGAACCTGGGTCTTCCGCATCCCAGTCCGATGCACCACTGCCTGGTCAGGCTCCATTCTGACTTTTGTCAGTCAGAGCACACTGTGTGGGAGAATTATGGTGGCCTCTCAACCATCACTCCAAGTTCAGACCATTTCCCCTCATAGTTAAAATTCTTAATGTTAGATTGGCCATTCTTCCTTACTGGTCCCTGTCTAACTCTGCGCCCTAATAATCTATTCTCTGTTCTTAACCATCTCTACTCCTCGATACCTAGATTTTTTGTTTTATCATACCTGGTCTCACCCAGGGCCATTTAATCTGCCCTGGCAGGTGAGAAGCAGTTCTGTTCGCCCAGAGCCTGTTAATAACGTGGGGGCACAGCCGGATCACGTCGGGATTCTTACAAGGCCAGGCCTGGGCCCCATTCCAAGCAAATCAATCCTGACCTGAGCACGATGTGTGGTGTACATGTGCCGTAGAGGAATAGGGAATGGATGAGTTTCCGTTATTCTGCTCACACATTAAAAATTTAAAGGACACTTTTTAGCCCCTAGATACTCAGAGACTTTGGGGGGTATTCCTTTAGTCTTTTACAGCACTAAGCAAACTATGGTCCTTACCATAACTCCAGCACTTCTAACCCTGCCCGTCCCCTAGGTGCCTGCAAATGCTGCCTATGAGAGTGGCATTTCACCACAAAGCGCACCAGGGACTTCTATAAAGAAGTCTCGTGGCCAAGGACAGGTGGCACCACACTGTCTTTCAGAGCTTTAAATAGAGGGTGAATTTAATTAAACCTCCAGGGCTTTCTTGGTTAGCAGAGTGTTTAGGGGATTTCTTTTTCATTGTTATAAAATATTCTAGTGACATATCCAGTCCACACCCTGTAATTTAGAAATTTAATGTGTGCGTGTAGTTCATGGAAGAAGAAAAGTTGTACTTGATATTCAAGTACGGTGAGTTAGTAGAGAGTTGGCCGAGACTAAGGACACTGTTCTCCCTGATTAAGGAGGCAGGGGTGCCGAGATGGTTTTATCAGTGAGATATTGTCAAGGTGGTTCTTAGTCCCATTATTTCATAAATATATAACATCACATTTTTCAAACTTAATTGGGAAAAAAACATCTAAATTAAGCCAAAGCAACTGATATGGACCCATGCAAGTTGGGATTTTAAAGTACTGTTTCTAGGTAACGAAATAAAATTATTTTGCTAGTTGTGCAAGAACTTTTAAATCTGACCCACTAATTTTAAATTGTTGAAACAGTTTTCCAGTACAAATTTCACAGAAAAATATAAAATCAAGGAAATGATGACAAGAGCACAATAAACCAGGCAATTTGTCAGATTTACCCTGTGTAGTTCCTCTTTTCTCAATTTCACAGAAGAGGAGTACTTCAGGATATAGCATGACCTGCCTGAATTGTCACAATGTGCTGAGAGGTTGAGCGTGAATCTGAAAGGTACAAGTCTAGACTGTGCAGGTGAAACCCATGGTGGATTCTTCACCAACACCAATTTTAGACATTAATCTATTGAAGACAAATGTACTTTTTAACCTCCATTGAGGAATGGACAAAATTCAACTCTACAAAGGGGGCTTCTTTGTACAGCTCTGTTCTACCTCAGACTTAGTTTCAGAGTCTGAGAACCAGGGTTATATTTCCTTCAAAGTATTAACCTGTGTCCTGGGGCCAGGGTGCCCATCTCTGCAGGGAGAGTATATGGCAACTCCTGGACCATGCTAGGGGAGTGCTCATTATAATAAAGGTAGTTTGCACTAGAGACAGTGATACATGTTGAATAAAAGTTATATGTGGGAAGTCCCATCAGGCCTTGCATACCATCTTCCTCTCTCTCCCTCCACGCTGCCTGCAGAGGTGGAAGCCATCTCCTACTTGGCACCATAGCTGCCCTCAGACCCCTTGTGAAACTCAAAATCGTCAAAACGATTGCATCTGGCACCAGTCAGACCAATATATCAAAATTAAGTGGACTTAGCGGCAACCCAGAGGCATTGATAACAGAGTGTGCAGGAGTTAAGATACAAATCTTGGTGCCTGGCATCAGTTACAGAAGCAGCAAGTAAACGAAGCAGGTGCTGCCCAGGGGCTTTCAGAAGTTCCTGGTCCACAACCTCAGGAGCTGGAAGTGTTGCTGATGTGCAACAGATCTTACTGGGAAGAGACTGCTCACAAGTTTCCTCAAAGGACCACAAAGCCATTGTGAAAAGAGCAGCCCAGCTGGTGCTCAGAGTCACCAATCCCAATGCCAGGCTGCCCAGCGAAGAAAATAGACAGATTGTGTATACATTGTGTTTGTGTTAATAAAGCCAGAACATTCTGCAAAAAAAAAATTGTATAAGTATTTAAAGGAGAAAAAAGAACTACCCAGAATTCATTTGGATTCTTAAATTATTATTATGCTTTAGGAACTAAAAGGTAATTTCATTTCACAGCCTGTTTAAGAAAGGTAATTAAAAACAACAACAAAAAACCTTACTTCATTTCACTGCTCGGCAATACTTGAAATAGCCAGAAGGTGGCGCGCGCTTCTTACAAATACAACTTGAGGTTGAAATCCTGAGTCCATGGGGAACCCAACAGTCTTAACAATTTTTTTCAATGAAACGCTGTTAGTTTCCCAGAGTTACAGATAATTATACGTTAAGTGCATAAGTAGTGACATTTGAAAATGTATACAGGTGATGGAGATCATAAAGTAGGACGTGGAATACAATGGTTCCTGCTCATTTTTACTTATTTGAATTTATTTCTCCTTTAAGCTCTAATGTAATTAGCATATATTGATTTCTCTTTAATCTGTTAAATGCTGAACATTATTTAAAATCATAATCCTTTCCTACCAGGGACTTATAATGAAGACATGGCTCGTGAGATTGAAAATGTCTAGAGGCATCCTCGTTAGACACATTTTCGCTCCTCCTCATTGGATTCCAGCATCACTCATTCCACCCTCGTCACGTCTGGCAGCTCAGGGTCACTGCGGTCCCAACCCATCTGGTCTGCACAGCCTCCAGCGTTCTGCCATTCCTCCCTTCCATATTCCCATCAGCTGTTTTGTCACAGTTAAAGAATAAAGCAAGAAGAACAAGTGGTTATTGCATTTTTAAAAAGTCAGTGCTTTTTTATGTGTATATACTTGTGGGTTTGTGCAAGAGTGGAAAAAAAATCAAGAATAATTTCTCTGTTTACTGACCCTGAGCAAATGTAATAAGATAGATATATCTAGGTCAAAAATGTAAATGCACTCACTCTTCACATGGCCTATTTTCCGGAGTACACAGTGGGACAGATGCTGACATGAGAATATGGCATGATACATCACGGAAAAATTGAAAAAAGTATAAAGGGGCTAAAAGAGAGGCTGCAGAAAATGGAGTAAGGGTGAAGGGCTGGGAGAGGAAACCGAGGAGAAAGAAAAAAGAAGAAAATTAAAGGGAAATGAAACCCAGGGAAATTTGACTTTGTTCCTGAATGTCTTAAAACCTTTGTACTGTCAGACAGAACAAGTGATGGGGCTATGCCTATGGGAAAAAAGCATGGTTTTTCCTGGAGAATTGTAGACTGATCAGAAAGCCTCCTAAGTTCATATCTTCTCAATTCAATTAGCAAGCCACCTACTTTTGCCAAGTCTGTTCCACTGATGCCTGCTGAAGACTCCACACCAAAAATATGCAAGCCTACTACAGACCCATTCTGTCTCACTGTAGCTGTGTGTTCAGTCGTGATTTTAATCACCCCAAAGGGCTGTCTCTCCTATTACCCACATGGGTGTTTCAAAACACCTTCTCCTTTCAAGTTCCCAGACCTGGCTGCCCTGCATCCTATCCATTAGATGATTTTGCAACCGTGCAGAATTCTCGGTGAGCTCGCATTTCCAGGGAGCACTGTCCCCCTTCCTTCTTCCCCCACAGATTCTCCTCTCATCTCAGGCTAGCCTCCCATCCAGCAGCAACAGGCAACCACACGGAATAAAAACTGTGTGAGCCTTAGACTCCAAAGGTTTGAGTTTGAATCTCAGCGCTTCTTAATTACATGTCCTTGGACAGGATACACAATGTTTCCAAGATTGTTCTCTCACCTCTAAAAGTTGCAATAATAATGCAACCCCCTTCCAATGTTTTGGGAATTGCCAATGTATTATTTGTGAAAGCACTTTCCATACTACATAAACAAAAGTATAAATTCCTTCAGATCTTTATCCGTCAACTTTAAAACTCTAGAATTTTAAGTCCACAAAGTACAATGTGTTCCCAAGCCCTCACCCTTCCCAGGTCCCACCCACCACCACATTCTCTAATAATACCATCTTTGTCTTTGTTAGGCTGTTCTGTCTTATCCTGTGCCTTAAGTTCAAACCTTCCCCAGGATTCTATTCTCTGCCCTCTCTTCTTCCTTTACATAATCATGCTTGCATGACTCTCTACATTGGGATCATTCAGCCTAGGAGAAGAATGCAAAGTTCACATCTCCAACCCTGAAACATGTCTCTGCAAGAAGGCACATTTCGTGGATGGTCATAAACTGTTTATAAATTTGTAGACTCAATTTTAAGGCTTTAGGACACCCTCAAATTTAACAAGTAAATGCAATTCTTAAAAAGGAATCCAGCTTATAAAGAAAGGCATTTGTTATCTTCAGCCTGCAGCACCAGCTGATGTTATTTTGTACACTTCTTCTTGGCAGTCCCAAATGGCTCTCTAAATGAAGGGGTTCCAGGGGCCAGCACTGAACCTAGATGGATGGAAGGAAGCCAGTTACCAGCATTCTGCCAGGTCAGGCATCTGTGTTCCATTTGACCTCGGACACAAAGTTCTCAATTCTGAGGCTGATAGAACTGTCTGTCATCTCTACACTTGTGAAATCTGCTACTAAGATTCCTCTCTCATTTTTTTCTAAGCAGTTAATCTCCATCTATCTGTAAGCAACAGCCTTCTGGGCACTTGCTTCTGGCCCACAGGTGCTCTCATTATTAAGTAAACCCATCATTTTGTCTCCCTCCAAACTATTGAAGAATTTGGGCAAAGATCACTAATCAGGTCAAATCTGCATTGGTTCAGATCTCTCCTACATCAGTGTCATCAGCAACTGTTGATGTCTTTCTATTGGTACATTTTTGAGGCACTGACTCCGCCCATAAGACTTTCACGACATTTGTCTATGTGTGCATACACTGTAGATGATGGTGATTGCCTACCATCATCAATTTTAATATTTTCCTTCCCAACTACTTTCCTTTTGCTGTCCAACTTGCACACAAACATATACAGTCACACACACACACACACACAAAGACATGTACACAAATACACACACACCTATGCCTTTCATTAGTTACTACTATATACCCAGCGAATGAAAACCATTTAAATAACAATTCAGTGAGGTAAATTTATTTGCCTTTTATAGACAAAATACAAAAAGAATTCCTAAGAAATTGTTTTCACATCCTTCAGCTTTCCTTTTTCCAACAATGGCAAAAACATTAGACTGAGTCTGGGGGGTTGGGGGGAGGGAATGCTGTACTTACAAAAACCATGTGGAAAAAACTGCTGGCCTGTGCTTGGAAAGTCATCAATAAAGTGAGAATGCAACTCTCTCGAGGTTGCCAATGATTGCCACAAGCGCTGGGCGGGCACCGTTCTTACCAGTCCCAGTGCCTAGTATTTACCTCTGTGCATGCCTGCAACCATCCTCATGGCCTGAGGGTGGTGCTGTCGATCCCTTATATGTAAGGCAAAGCTGAAATATTTTGAAGTTATCTCTAAATATCTGCAATAGAACAAAATGGAGAAATAACTCAAGATAACATAAAACTAGATACTTTTTCAGCCCAAAATTGATTTAAGAGATCCTCAGTCTCTAGGAACAGGAGTTTATTTACTTACTGGACTTATAAAATAATTAAATAAATGCAGATGTGAAGGAGTGGTTGGTGACACTTTTCTTGTTCCCTGGGTCTAGTACTTATTTCCTCCTTCTTCCCTCCTGACACTAGGAAGTGGCAATTATGAGCCCTACAGCCTGTTTTTGTAAATAAAGTTACATAGAGACAAAAACACACTCATTTGGTTATTCATTATCGATGGCTACATCCTGCACCAGAGTGGAGTGGTTGTTACAGAGACCAAATGGTCCATGAAGCCTGAAATAATTACTATTCGGTCTTTACAGAACAAGTCTGACAACTCTTGACCTTGAGCTATAATATTTTTCAATAAGTGATACATAGGTGACAGCGGTACGTATCAGACACTTTGATATGTATCTGCTCAGCCACCAGGTATGCCAGCTTCTTAAAACGTGTGTCTACGAAATGATGACATTCCCACCTGCCAGCCACTTCTAGTGAGTCACAGGCAGGCAACTGGTAACAGAAATTTTGGAGAGGCATTTCCAGAGACTATAAAGTATCAGATAGGGACCTTGGGGGAGTGAGTATGCTTTTGAGTCGTACCAATGAAAGAAAATAAATAAATAAATAAAACCACAATCTCTTGCCACACAAGAGGGTTTGGCTTCAGGCATGGTGCTGTAGGCTCTCTGCTGGGGACGGGCATCACTTTACAGGCCTGGAAAGCCTGCATTTGGTCAAAGATGTAATTTGCAGTCTGAGTCCAAAGCTGAAATTGTGGTACAGAGAAGAAAAACTGTTCAGATAAATGGAGAAGAGAATAGAGGGCTTTGTGCAGAGAGAGAGAATAACAATGACAAGAAACATTGGAAAGATATGCATTGCTATGAGGAGGACAGGGAGGTGACAAAGAACAACGCATGTCTCATACATCTACATATTTTAGCAGTCTGGCTAATAACACAAATGAAGAGATTTTAGTCCAATAATGCTGTGCATACCAAGGACACAGACATCCACGGGGAAATAAATGCTCAGTATGCTGGAGGAGTGCGTTAGAGAAGAGCTCTGGATGAAAAGTAACAGAAAGAAAGAAATAACGCGTGCAAGATGCCATTCATGGAACTGAGAGAATCTGGGAAGATGACTCAAACGGGGAACAGGACCTTTGAGTGGAGACCTCAGTGGGGAAAATCTTGGGCTTTTCAAAGTGGGGGACAGGTCTATGTCTAAAACTGTTATTCAGGTGATTTGGGTATTGGTCCTGAAAACACTGCAGAACTGACTAATTAGCATGAGACAGTGAAATGAGGCTCTGAGAGGGCCAGCATGATTCACAAGGACTCACGCGTGGGCAGGGTGCCACACAGCACAGCACAGCACAGCACAGCACAGCACAGCACAGCGCTTATACGCGTCGACCCTGGAGCTGGGCTGCTGGGATTGAGCTGGTTCTACCACTTCCTAGTTGTGTGACCCTGGGCAAGTTACTTAACTTTTTCTTTTTGTTTTGGTTGTCAGTGCACATACTAATAGCAAAGGCTATTGTAAGGACTGAATGAGTTAATATATAAAAAGGACTTAAAGCAGAGGCTGGCTCAGAGTGGTGCTATGTAATCATCAGCTATTATTATTGATACAGCTGTCAGGCCAGCAGCCAGCAGAATGCCAAAGACCTGGAGAAAATCGAATTTCAACAAGGCACTTCACAAACTCTCACAGGACACAACTGAGGACCAGATGAAAGGTGGTCTGATTAACAACAGGGATAAAAAGATCCACATCTGGTATCATAACTACACTTTCACATCAGGTTAATGAAACCTCTCTAATATCAAATCTTATGACTGTCTTCAGTCCTGTCCTTGTTCAACATTTCTTTTTAACAATAAGACCTGAAATTAATGTATTGTGAAAAGTTATAAAATATTGTGAGATATTGAAAGCATACAAAAGTAACTTTCAACATTTAAAACTAACAAAATACAGAAGTGTAATACCTAAAACACTAGCAGTTTTACTTATGAATATATTCAAAGAAATACTGAAAGACCCCTTAGTGAGAATATGAAAGAGTGTTCTATGAGACATATGGAGATAAATCTGCAACATATTTATTCATTCTTTAATTCATTCAGATCTTTATTAAATATTTCATATATGTTAGGCATTGTCCTAGGTACTTGGAAGTTATTGACACAAAACTAATTTGGCATTGTGAAACTGACATTCTGATGGGATCCCTTCCTAATCAGTCTCTTTGAATCATGAGATCTTTGTTTCATTTTAAGACATTCCACATAAACTAGATGCAATTAATAATTTTTTCTCATCTCTGAAATGGCAATACAATATCATTACTTTATATCATGTTTTAGGACTATTCATTTAATCAACAAGTATTTATTACTTTGTGCTAGGCTCAAGAAAATGTGCAGGACAAGGTCCCTGCCTTCCGGGAATGTCAATCTTTTATTATCAAAAAGATAAAATCGGGTAGTTAACATTAATACCAATATTTATATACTAATGAAAGGTGTGACTAGTATATCCTATCATATAGACATGGTCTGTGAGTTTTTGGGTATATTCACTGTAGATTTGAGCTATTACCTAAGCTGTATGCCAACATTCTAGCCAGCACGTCTGGTAGTAGCACTGATGCCATGTTCCACACTTATACAGCTAACAGAAAAACTCTAAGACTTCCATAAAACCTAGAAGATTTCCTTCCTAAGAAATATCCAGTAGTTTTTTGTTTGTTTGTTTGTTTTTGTATTTTTCTGAAGTGAGAAGCAGGGGGGCAGAGAGACAGACTTCTGCATGTGCTTGACTAAGTTCCACCTGGCATGCCCACTAGGGGCAATGCTCTGCCCATCTGGGGCATTGCTCCCTTGTGACTGGAACCATTCTAGCACCTGAGGCAGAGGCCATGGAGCCATCCTCAGCACCCAGGCCAACTTTGCTCCAATGGAGCCTTGGCTGCAGGTAGGGAAGAGAGAGAGAGAGAGGGGGAAAGGAGAAGGTAAGGGTGGAGAAGCAGAGGGGTGCTTCTCCTGTGTGACCTGGCCAGGAATTGAACCAGGGACTTCCACATGCAGGGCCAATGCTCTACCACTGAGCCAACCAGCAGAGGGAAATATCCAGTTTTGCTGCCAGAGTCTCTTCTCCTACCTGGATGCCTCAGTCAAGAGAAGTTACCTCCAGGACGGGAGCATTCCCATTTTGAAATGAATTTCCAAATGGACATTCCTAGATCCACAAAATGCCAGAAAACAAGTGCATTGAGGTGGAGCCAACATTAATTGGCAGAAGGCAATTTCCTGGAGTTGGGGGTGGGTTAAATGATCAAGGGAGTGATAAATGCTCAGAATTAAAACGGAGCATAGTAAAAGGACCGAGATCACAAAGAGGTAATCAAGGAGTCGCTCTGATGGGGAGACTTTTGTCAGAGAGCTGAACGAAGACATGACTTGTTCAAAGGCACCCCCTGGTCTTAGGTTTAAGAATGGTGGCAATCAGGATATGACAGGGCTCATCTTTAAGCAAATGAAACTGCCCCATAAAAATATTTTTGGGAGCCTGACCTGTGGTGGCGCAGTGGATAAAGCGTCGACCTGGAAACACTGAGGTCGCCAGTTCAAAACCCTTCACTGGTCTGGTCAAGGCACATATGGGAGTTGATGCTTCCAGCTCTTCCCCCCTTTCTCTCTTTCTCTCACTCTGTCTCCTCTCTAAAATGAATAAAATAAAATAAATATTTTTAAAAATGGATAAAATAAAAAGAGAAAAAAAAACTTAAAAAAAAAAAAAAGAATATTTTGGGGAAATAGACTGTTCTCTTGCAGGGAGAAAATGTTACAGTAGGTAATCTTTGTTTGCTTGGGCTAGTTCCTTAAACCCCATACCCCAGTTTTCTGGGCTGTGACATGAGGATAATAATAATTTTTACTTCATTAGGTTGTTGGGAGGTTTAAATGAATTAACGCACATGGATCAATGCCTGATACACAGTCAGTGCTTGAGAAACACCAGCTACTAATAGTTCCAGCTAGTATTCCTCCTACCACTGCTACTGCTATCTCTACTATTGTAACAACTACTGCTATTATCATTATTACTATTGGAAAGTGACAGAATATTAGAAACAAAACATCAGCCAGGGTACCTTTCAAATAAATCTTCTTTAAGCATCCTACCTCTGACCATGTCTGGGATATTAACTTTGCTTGTCTGCTTCCCCCGGTTTCATCAAAGAAAAACCAATGATTAAGCTCACGTGTTGTGAATTGGGAAGTCCTTTGCATGAGTTCAAAGCTATCAGTGACAGAGGCTTTCTCCTGATGGATCAAATTTTTTCTGCTTTTTGATATCAGAACACTCCTGGTCCTCTGATTCCTTATAGGTCAAGATGCAAACCAACCATCGTAAGCAAAATAAAGACACCTCTTTAAATGATCCTGAGGAGGAACAAGAAAAAATATATAAAAAAGAAAAAGAAAAGAAGAAAGAGAGGAGCAGGAGTGAAGGAGAAGAGGTAGAAAGAAAGTGAATTTGGAGAGACAGGAAAGGCCACTAGGAATCAATCCACTGTTGACTTAGTTGTGGACACAACAATCACAATGCGAGTAGAGAAGGGAATTAGGTGGGCAGACATTGTCCACATGGATCTACTTGTATCACATTGCTAAGTATTTAAAGAAATTACTTTGTACAAAGATTGAGTGTTTTAAAATGAGTAAATAATATTGACAAATGTTTTCATATAGGCTTGGCTTTTATAGAGACATTTTTACAAGTATGTAAAGTGGATGGAATATTTGACCCTATCAGGCTGTAAGGTTCCTCAGGGCAGAATTTGTGCATGCATTTTTCTCTTCTTAATGCCTGGTAAAACTGGTTCCAAGTGTTCCTAATTGGTGGCTCTCTGAAAGTTTTTGGATACCTTTTAGCATGGTTTTCCCAAAGGACTCCAAATCCATTAGTTTCCTTAGACTTCCACTTTTTTCTTCTGTTATTATTCAACAAATTATTTTATTTTTAATATGTCATCAGAATTTTCTACATCAAAATGCTGCCTTTCAAACAGGTCTATTACTCCTAACTGCTGACTTTATTCTTGCATTATTAGAGTTGTTCTTAATTTTTATACTATTCTGTTTAACCAGGTGATCTGCATGCCATTTTATTTTGCTTTTTCTAAAAAGAAATACAAGCAAAAGTTTATTTTTAAAAAAAGATATACAAGCAAAAGAAAATCACAGAAGTAGAAGAACTGAGCTGTGGAGAAGTGAGCCAGCTGGGCTGCATGGACTCAGGGGGTAAGTTATAGAGGTAGAAGAAGGGCCTTTGGACCTTAGTAGAGAGAAAGTAAAGGTATGTGCCTTGAGGGAAGAAGAGGAAAAAGAGGAAGGAAAGGAACAGGTGAGAGAGAGAATGCTTTAGTTTCCTTTTTTGAGGAAAAGTTGATGTTAGGCACTAGGAATAACTACAAAGTATTTCTCACTAATCTAATATGATTATACTGAGAGTCAAATAAAAACCTGTGGGTGGAAAAGATTTTTCTTTTAAGTGAGGACATTTAGAAAGAATATTTGGACAGTTGCTAGCATTTTCCTCAATAGCTATAAAATTAGGGTGGAAGTGGAGATGGTAAAAAAATAAGTAAATAAAAACCAGGAACTAGAAAATTTCAAGGAAAGTAAATGAAATTGGTACTGCAGTAGAATGTGTTGATTTCTGTTTGAGGCAATTTCCCTTGAAGTGGAGTTTTGAAATGACCATTGGACTACTTAATCATCAGAAGATATGAAGTCCTGGAAGATAGCTCAGTTGGTTAGAATGTTGACCCAAAGCACAGAATTGCTGGTTTCATCCCCAGTCAGGGAACATACAGAAACAGATCAATGTTTCTATGTTCCTGTCTTTTTCTCTCTCTAAAATCAATAAATTATAAAATATAATAAAGATAAAACAAAGAAAATATGTGTTTGTTTTCTGTTACTGCCACATATTAGTGGTTTTACCTTCAATAATCATTTGACGTTGAATAGTCCCTTGTCCTTTTATGTAAAATGTCAACAAGGACATCTGCATCACACCTGGGATGGCAAGGATGATATGAATGGGTGTTTTGTGAACAAATTACCCACTATTTAAATATTTTTTCAGAGTTTATACCTATATTTCCTATTCTTGCCTTTTCTCATTTTCAAAGATCTCCATACAATGATATTGTTTCTTAGCATGTGTATTTTCAGCCCTCTGCCCACTTGTGTCATTTATTATCTATTTGTTCATTTATTGAAGTGGTTTTTAAGAGCTGCTCTCCTGGATGCATAAATAAACACTCTCCACAGGGTATCCCCAAATGATGGCAAGTAAACTCAGATGAGAATAATGTTTCCTGAACTTCAAACATCTCTTCTCTCATTTTTCTTTCATTTCTGTCTTATTCTTGACATTTAGAGAAAGAAAACTGTCTGAATGCTAAATGTTGAAGGAATCAGATGGACTTGTTACAGGCAATCTTGGTTTCTAAGCAGGAAGTTATACAAAATCCTCTCACCCTACTTTCAGATAGGTCTCTTGTGTTTCCTGAATAGTAATCATGTGACCAACTAGCAAGCAAGTGTGCCAGTGAGAAAATCTTTTCTTCTGCTGGCAAGAACATGCAGAAAATAATCTTAATGGAACTTTGTACTTCTTTTGTAAAAAAAAGAAAAGTCAATCTTATAGGTTTCTTTCTACTGGCCCACTAGTACTCACCTCCCAATACATATATCTTATTTAAGGTATTAAATTAACATTGAATTATTAAGTTTAAGTTTGTGTTTAATGTCTCAATGAGAGACTCTTGTAATGTAGTTAGAGCTTATAATAATTTATGAAATATGCCAGTAATACCTAAGCTGCCATTTTTCAGTGTTAAATCTAATTATTAGCAAAAGAAGTAAATGTAAATTGATATTTAGTTAAAATATAAAGTTTAAGAAGAAAATGACATGATTAACACTCATATTATACTGAGTCAGTTAGTGATGCTTAAAAAATATAACTCCAATTCAAACAAATCATGGTTTGCTTATTTACTGATTAAAAAATTTTCACTTTTATAATGAGACATTTACACATTTGTATATGTTACATATTTCATTTATCATATGTATGCATCATATTATTCAATTCTTTTGAATATATATATATACTTTTTACTTATTTATTTTCTTGTGACAGAGACAGAGAGAGAGACAGAGATAGAGACAGAGAGATGGGGACAGATAGGGACAGACAGACAGAAAGGGAGAGAGATGAGAAGCATCAATTCTTCACTGTGGCACCTTGGTTGTTCATTGACTGCTTTTTCATATGTACCTTGAAGGGAGGGGGCTAGAGCAGAGTGAGTGACCCCTTGCTCAAGCCCATGACCTTGGTCTTCAGGCCAGTGACCTTTGGGCTCAAGCCAGTGACAATGGGGTCATGTCTATGATCCCATGCTCAAGCCAACGACCTCATGCTCAAGCCGGATGAGCCCACACTGAAGCCTGTGACCTCAGGGTTTTGAACCTGGGTCCTCTGTGTCCCAGGCTGACATTCTATCCAGTGCACCACTGCCTTGTCAGGCTAATTTTTAAATAAGTAAAATATAATACACCAACATGATTATATATGTTAAAGTTTTCTCATATTTCTAATGCTTTGTTTTGTAGTTTTAACTGCTATGTTGTACATATACATTAGGGGAAAATTTTAACCACACTGAGAGGTGTGCTAGCAAATGTTTCACTGGCTCTGGAGGAGGTGAGGAGGAAACTCATGGTTTGTATTATTTGCCATTTTTTCTTGTGTTAATAATCACACCAAGGCTAATTTCTACGTGACATTTACAGCATGGAGCTGGGAATACACGCTGACAATAGGCTCTCACAAACCCGTAGCTGCCAACACTGGAACACCAGGGATTTTGTCTTTTCTCATTATGTGAGTTCCCTCTTTATCCTGTTGGTGTTTAAACTTTACTTTCCAGCTTATGTAACATTAATATTGTAACTACTTCTACATTTTTTTGGTTCACATTTGCTTTATTGTCTTTGCCTATTTCTTTATTTCTATTTCTAATCTACAAAAATAAATTTAAAGTATGTTTCCTACAAACTGTTTATAGTGGTATGTGTGTGCATGTGTTTTGGAATGACAGGTTCATGTCCATGCCTGTTTGTTTGTTAATCCAATTTGACACTGAGTGGGAGAAATTTGTCCATTTACATACAGCATATTATCTTACCCTATTTTTATTATTTACATGTTATTGAAAAGGGCATATACTGCTAAATTTTGTACTCCAAGAATTAAAAGTAGAGAAACACTTTTATGAATATTAAAGTAAATGCAGACAACTCCTTTTATTGAGACAAACATTTTTATGATCTTGATGAGAAGAACCATGCAATTATATTTTCTAATTTTGTTTTGTATAGTCATTATACATGAAGATTTTGTATAAGTATTTGTATTGTATTAGAATTAGTCAGATTTCATTTCACTCATATTTTACATCACCTCCTCCCTTTTTAAAATTGAAGTGGTATTGTACATGTTTAAAAAAATGTAAGAGCAGAAAGGAAAAATGTAGACTGAATAAAATGCTCCGCTGTAGCATATTGACTAAATGAGCCAATGTGATACTTAAAATATTGCTGTTAAATGGACTTATCTTTTTGTTATCCTAACTCAAAGAATCTTCTTCTAAATAAGCTGTTTTAGAAGGACTCCCCAAACTATGGCTGGCCTGGCTGTGCAGGATATATAGTCTGTGCATACATGTGCCAGTCAGCTTCTACTCCCGGAGTGAACCTCTGCAGGCTCTCAGTGAATGCTTGTGAATCAACTGCTTGGCAGCTGCAGATATCACAGTCAAGGGATAGCAATTGTCTCAGACTGTGGCGCTCTTACAGTGTCATCATGGTCCCAGGGTGGCTGTTTAGCGATGGGGATGTAAAGTGCTTCCCTCAGCTGGAGACTGACTGTTGAAATCTGGGCTCATCTAATTACCATTTTTCCTAAGGGCCTTGTCACCTAAAAGAGCTGCGCCTTGGGTCTACAGGATGGGCCACTGTCCTCACGAGTCAGTGTTTTTCACAAAGCATGCTTGATTTTCTTTGGTTCTGAAGCTGCTGTGTCTTCTACTCTTTTCAAGACTAGCTGAAGCTTCATCAGACACGTACGACTCAGGCCCCAGAGGTCTCAGAGCTTTCAAAAAGAGTTTCATTTCTCAGCTAAGACTAATAAAATCAAACTTGTGTCTCTCATGCTCCCATTTAATGGCTTCCTGTATAATTCTCTAATTCGTAGACTCCAGCCAAGGGCCAGTAAAGCAATTTCCCCCACTTTTTATGATTTCCTGATTATAATGCTTCTTTTTATCCCGCTATTGAAAAACAACATTAACAACGATGCTTTTAGTTTATCTTCAATGGCCAGCAAAAAGCAAGAATGCAGAGGACAGAAGCTTGTCCCGCGAAGCGTTAGCCTAGAGAGGAGTTGGCTATGATGGCTTCTTGTTATCCCCAGAGGTCCCTTCTGAAAGCCTTAAGCAGCCTCTTGAGCTCCTGTCTACTATTCAAAACTAGAACTTTCTGTACATACTTTACTGACCCTACATCATGTTATTTATTTTCATTCTAGGAAACATTAACAATAGCAACCTTTAGGTAAAAGTCTGTGGAATATGATTGGTTTTGGAATCCAAATGAAAAGGATGTTTTAGTAAGAAGCTAATATAGAAAAGTCCCAGAATCTAGGTTTTTAGCCACAATACACTGAAACATAAATTAAGGTGATGGTTTAGAGCAGCATGAGCTGCCTCCCACATTTATATTGCTTGCCCTGATTTCTATAGCAAATTCCAAACTTACATAGCCAATCCCTAACTTAACTTTGTAATAGGAATCTCAAAATAAAACACCTATTCCCTTCCTCACCCTGTCTTCTCCTAATTTTCCTGTCTTGGTAGATGGTACCACCACATATATCTCAAGCCGGAAACCCAGGAGTGTCCCCTCACCTGTGTCCATCCTCCTTTACCATACCCCAACCAGAAAACCGGAAGGTTAACGTGTGCTTTCAATATCTGTCCACTTCTATATCACCCTTGTTCAAGCTACCAGTCTCTTTTGCCAGCACTAACTGATGTGCTCTCTGATTTCCCTGCCTCCGTTCTTGCCCATTTTCATTTGATTTTCCTTAAAGCAGATAGATTTTTCTAAAAATGTAAATCAGTTCACGCCATTCTCCTAAGGACTCATCTGTGGTTTCCCATTGTACTGTGAATAAAGCCCATCTCATCTTCAGGTCTGCAAGCTCCTCTCTCTGCCTACTTTTCTGACTCCTTCTGACTCATTTAACCCTTCATTGGGTTTCTGTTTTTTGAAAGATGACAAGCCCTTTTTTGAGACCTGTGCAATTTCTCTATCTAGAATGCCATTGTTCCACAGAAATTCACCTGGCTGGCTCCTGACTATGGTCCATTTGTCAGCAAATGTTGTTTGCAGAAAAGGCTTTCTTGGCTGATTGATATAACATAGGCTCTGCCCCTACCGATTATGTCACCTACTGTATTTCCTTTATAGCACTATCACTATGGAAAAACAGCTTCTTCATTTATATGTGAACTGGTTAGTTTTTTATTGTTCTCTCCTTTGACAGCAGTACTGTCCAATGGGAATGCAAGCCACCTGTGTGACTGTAAAATTTTTAGTAGCCACAGTATTGAAGCAAAATAAATAAAATTCATTGAAAAGATATATTTTATTTAAAACAATACAACTGAAACATCATTTCAACAGGTAATCAATATTAAAAATATTAATGAGACATCTTATATTCTTTACTCTCATATAGAGTCTTTGAAATTCAGTGTGAACATCACTTTTCTAGCATGTCTCTATTGGGATGAGCCACTTTTCAAGTGCTCGATTGTCACATGTGGCCTGTGGCAACTTTCCTGGACAGTTCAGCTCTAGAATGTAAGATTCATGTGAGCAGGGACCTTGCCTGTCCTGTTCACTGCTGCATTCCTTGTGCTTATAAAAAGAACAATGTCTGACACATAGTAGGCACTCAAAAAATATTTCATGAGCAAGAACAGTTCAAAGGATTTTGAGATCTCAGCAGAAATCCTCAGTAAAGACCAAGTACCCATCTTTATGTACAACTTCAAAAGCTTAAAAGCCTTTCTGTAAACCAATTAGAGCAAAAGTGCTGATTTAATAATACTAAGGTGACTCCCATGGGGGAAAGGTTCACAATCTTTATGATATTTTTCAGTTAACCCTTGGTACCTACTAAGCCCTTAACATGAAATGCCTTCTTTCTGATAATCCCACGAAAACATTCTACCTCACTCTTCACATCTCAGCTCAAACTCTCACTACAGTAGTGAGCAAGTCTCTTCCCGGTATCCTTGAACATGCCCTTAAGTGGAATTCCATTATACTTTGGATGGTCCTTTATTAGAACACTAAACCTACTCTTAAAATAGAGCTGTTCTATTTCTTTGTCTTGATGTTTATGCAGAAACTTCTGATCCCACTCTTGGGTTGCTAACAGCAACTCTTTAGATGTCTCCATGGGAAGACAATTTATTTACCCAATTGGTGAAATGAAAAACCTCTAACAAGCAGTGGTTCATATGTGTCAATTTGGTACAGTTGATGTATCTCAACTGTCCTGAACTCATAGGAGAAGGAGTGTGTCTGGATCCTCAGAGATCTCTATAAGTGATACATTATTCAGAAAATGGTGAATATACAAAAGAACAAGATAAGGACCAAAATAACATCTTTGTTGTTAATAAATCTGAATTAGACATTGGGAGTAAATGGTTAAGGTCAGGTCTGAGTAACCCAGGACAGCCTTGGAGCATCATCTTGGGGTGTGGATACAACAGAGTAAATATAAACGTGGATGCTGTATCCATCTTGTTTGCTGATACTTTGGCAGAAGATCTATGGGGTGGCATGTAAGACTGGGCTTCTATAACTATACCAGTTCTAGAAGGTTAGGTGGAAACAAATGACACAGCCTCTGTATTAAGGTGACTCCCATGCACTTAGCTCGTGCACACAGCAGCCACACAGTTTACATGAGGGAGCAAAAGAAGCTGCACTTTTGGGTAGATTCTGGGCCACCTCATGACCTAAAGATGCTTTACTTGATGTATCTCCTGCCCTGTATCCTTCTATCAAGCAAGCAAAGACAATCTTAAGTGAAAGCCTCCTGTGTCCTGTGAGTTTAACTTGAACCTGTAACAGCTCTAGCATCAGAGTAGAGACCTTCAGCCAGAATCAGGCTTCCTAACACTCCTTCTCAAGTTTTAGCCAAGCCAGCAGCCTCCTCTGGCTGCTATGACTAAGGACACTTACTCATTTGTCATACAATAAAGTGAAGCTTCCCTCTTTGCCCATATGAAAGCCAGAAGAGTGAAAACTGAGAGAATAAGACCACCTGTGGTTTGGTCCAGTAAGAGGGGAGGTAATGACAGTGAGAAATGAGAACAAAGAAAACAAAGTCAAATGTGAACATGGCTTCTCATGTACAACTTTACCCAGCTGGAAGGCGTGAGCAGATGAATGTCAAATTCTTCACCAATCTAATAAATCAGTCTATTTCCCACAGATAGCAGTGACTCAGGGGTGGAGACAGTTTGTGTTTCTCTAATGCAAGTTTTAAAGAAAGAGAACAAAGAACATGGGTGTGCTAACATTTTGCAAGCATGTCTCTCTCTAGTAGATAGTTTACTTCTTAAAATCTGGGCCTAGTTCACCTTCGTAGCCATAGTTATTTGGCTGAGTGCCAAGAACACAAATAATAATTTCCATCAACAAATTAATTACAAATTAATGGCTAATCAATGTCCAACTTTCACTTTCTGTTTCATACAAATCTTTAAAAATGGTTTTAGACTTTACTTAAGTTTTCAGAAGGGAGCCATGCAAAATATATATATATATATACAATATATATATATATACAATATATATACTATATATACATACAATATATATATATAGTATATATATATATGAAATGACATTTATATTGCTTTTTTTCCTCTGAAGACCACTGAACTGTGTACATGAAAAACATTTTTCTTTTGTATTTTCTTAAGTGAGAAGCAGGGAGGCAGAGACAGACTCCCGCATGCATCCGACTGGGATCCACCCAGCAAGCTCACTAGGGGACGATGCTCTGCCCATCTGGGGTGTTGCTCCATTGCAATTGGAGCCATTCTAGCACCTGAGGCGGAGGCCATGGAGCCATCTTCAGTGCCTGGGCCAACTTGCTCCAATGGAACGTTGGCCATGAGAGGGGAAGAGAGAGATAAAGAGAAGGAACAGGGGAAGAGTGGAGAAGCAGATGGGCACTTATCCTATGTGCCCTGGCCAGGAAATGAACCCAGGACTTACACACACTGGGCCAGCACTCTGCCACTGAGCCAACCAGCCAGGGCTTGAAAACATTTACAAAAAATTTATCTCATTCATGTTTTTACTGATCTCCAAAGTCAGAAATATAGTCAGTATTAGAAAAATGAGAACATTTTAAAAAAATGCCATATACCAAAAAGGCTATTTCAATTGTTGTAAATTCACTCAAAAACCAAATGTCTTGGGAATCATAAAGAGCAGTTTCTTAAAGGCACTTAACACAGAAGTCAATTCCAAGCAAGAAAGTAGAGGCTGGGGAAAATGGGAAATAGAACAGACTACTTTCTTTTTAAAAGAAAAATGGAAATACCCACAAAAGAAAAAATTATTTTCAAATTATTGCCAAGTAGCAATCAACAATGGAGAAATTAATTGAATAATCTGACCAATAAGACATCTAAGAGCTTTTCCTGACATGATACTTAGGCAAATTACCATATAACAGGAATAGTTTATAAGGATAAATAGCAAGGGAGAAGATTAATGGAGATGAGTCTAAACAAACAAAAACATCTAGTTTATTGTTTAACACAAACTTTTTTGAGACATGATTAATATGGTAAATGACCTGATTTGAACTTTTAACTATGGTTAGATAAAAGTTTTTGATACCCTCTGTAATTGAATTGATTTTTAGCTTTAAAAAAAGTGGGGCCCTGGATGGTTAGCTCAGTGGATAGAGCACCAGCCTGGTATATGAACATCCTGGGTTTGATTTCCAGTCAGGGCACAAGAAAAGCACCCATCTGCTTCTCTCCCCATCTCTCACTCCCTTTTTTCCCTCTTCTTCCCCCACAGCCAGTGGCTCCACTGATTTGAGTGTAGGCTCTGGGAGAAGAGAATAGCACAGCTGGTCCAAGCATTGGCCCTAGACAGTTGGATCCCAGTTGTGGCGCATGTGGGAGTCTTTCTCACCATCTCCCCTCCAATTACTTAAAAAAATGGTTCAGTCCTAGCCGGATAGCTTGGTTGGTTAAAGTATTCTGAAGTGCTGAGGTTGCTGGTTTGATTCCCTGTCAAGGTACAGAAATAGGTTAATGTTCCTATCTCTTCTTCTCCCTCCCTTCCTCTCTCTAAAGTCAATAAAATAAACATTTAAAAATAAGTAAATAAATAAGTAGGTCAGTTTCTGTCAAGACAGGCCCAAGGCACATTGGGTAAAATGATAAGGCCAGATGAGCAATAGCAGTTGAGGTGGTTGCATTATGGCCTGATTTACAACTAAGCACCTACCCTGTAAAAAGCAACAAGGTATAAATCAACCAGCAAATGCAGGTTATGAGCCAAATTTTCCTAATGCATTCAACTATGGTACTCAGTTTTGGGTAGGATTGATTTCACAAAAATGATTTCTGTTCCCAAAAATATATCCTATTGCAGCAGTCTGAACATGTTAAACACTATAGCACATGACACTAAAATTAATCATCAGTATTTCTAAACTTTACTTTCAACTTTAATTGCACAGGGTATTACTGATTGATTAAACCATCCAACATTTGTTTACACATTTCACAATTGTGTCTGACCCTCACTCATTTTTACTACCCAGCAGGAGGATGTTAATTTAGAAACATTATTCATTTACAAATTATGATTTAGAAAGAGAAGCCCACAAACAGGAGGAGGCAGGTCAGGGTCCACACATAAGGGTCTCATTCTGGGAGGAGATGCCAGGTGTTCTTGAAGGGCCTTACAGAGGACTGGGGTAGCTAGATGCTTAAGTAACTCAGCTTGACTCTCATCTTCACAAAATGCCTCCATTGTTTTGTTTGAAATATCATGGCTGAAAGAAAATATCATAAAAGCTCACATTCAAATGTACAGATGAAAAGCATATTAAAATAAAAATTAGGTTTTTGAATTGATCTCTGTCATTTCTACTTGTATTAAGACAGTTAATTGAGGTCTCAACGTGTTTCTTAACATACTACTACTTTCGCATAATGTTTATAGAGCTTAGGGGAAACTATGTACTTAATGGAAAAAATCAATGCTTGCTTTATGGTAATAGGTTGGGGAGAAAAGTAAAAAAAACAAAAATCAAAACCAAATGTATAGAATAAAAAGGAACAAAGAAACAATAAAGAACAAAGGAAATACTTTTTAAAATATGAGACCAAATACAGAAAAGAAAATCTGGCAAATGGATTTTTAAAGATCTAAAACAATTTGAAACTCAAAAAGAAACAAGAGATAGAAAAATAAAAAATAAGGAAGACTCTATAAACAGAGCAAAGTGGACATAAAAAAATACTGGCACAAAACTGTAAAACTATACATCTAAATTTAAAACTTCCATATATATGTTACAGAAAATATTTATTTTCTTTTTCATTGTTAAAAATACCTAAGGTTCCTGAGAATAACCAGACTCTAAAGATAACCAAGAAGAAACACGGTTGTAAAAGAGATTTTTTTTTGGTCATGCTTTTTATGTGTTTCAAAGACCTAGAGGAGGTGGACTCTTGTTTTACTGATGTATCCATGCCTCAAAAAGAGTTTGGGGATTCTCTTTCAGATTTATCTTCAGAGTTTGTTAATGTTATTTTTATATATTTGGTTCTTTCATTTGTGGCTGACTCTTATTACTTTCTTTGAGCTGGATGAACTTCAGATTGATAAGCACTGGCAAACCTCACCAAGAGTCAACCCTTTTAAGAGGAGAATAATGTTGGCTAATTTCATCCTGTATCCTATTATATAACACTGATAAGGAGTCCAAGGAACTATCTGCTCACAAAAATTAGGGGACATTTTATCACTTTATATTTATTTTTGGCTATCCTCTAATTTTTGTGAGCAGTACATTATATGTAAAGGTTGTGTTCCATGCACTCAAGTAGATACAGCACTGAGTATCACAGTGGGGTAAAAAAGCAAGTTTTGTCTATAGAAGGGCTGGCAAATTAGGTACATTTCAAATGCCAAGCTCAAGTGGCTGTCTGGAACACTTCTTTGGGGAAGACTGCTAGGCAAAGTCTCAGATCAGAAGGGAAAATACTGGAATCAATGAATTTGTAATGTAGGAGTGGAAGGAATCACACATATCAGACACATACACTTGATATAAAGATGTATTTGACACCCTTTCTAGAAAAAAATATCTAGAAAGACTTTGTTATTCATGGAGTGGCCCTAAAGTGACTGCAGTAAGAAATTAATCATATAATCACAGAAAAACATTAGACACATATATACATACACACAAACACTATATACTGGGCTGGGCTAAACTAGGTTTACAGTTGCTTGTATGGAAAATACAAGAATTAATAAATAATAATACAAAAATAAACTTTTGGATACTCAACTGTAAACCTTTTGCCACCCCTCTATTAAACACATGCATATATTAAGCAATTTTAACAAGAGATGAAGAATATAGTCACAGAAACACATTATTTGAAAAACCATACAGATTAGAATATATAATTTTTTGTTTTGTTAAAAAACAAATGAAGTTTTTTATTGCAATAGCCAACTGTTGGTAGATTAGATATTTCTACATTAAAAGAATAACTTAGGGAAAAATTCATTTTTATACATACTCACATATGTAAATGATTTAAATTTACACAATTATGTGGGTTAGTTTCTACCTCTCTTTCCAATTAATTATCCTTGAAGCCAGCGGTGTGGTGGCCAGCACCCTCCTGTTCCATCACAGTTGTGTCCCCACATGTTAGCAGCACCACCATCCAATGTGTCTGGGATCCCCCAAAGAAAGAAAAGTAACTCTCTTTGCAAGAAATGTTAAGGTCCCAGGTAACCACAAAAACTAATCGCCTTATTTGGACGTGCATTTCATTGAAAAAGATTCCAAAATCATCAGTTATACATATAAACATTTTGTCAATGCCCACGTAGGAAATTTAAAACCCTTCACAAAATCACTGTTATAATCTAATTAGACAATTATCCCTCAATTGCTCAATTATTGACTACTCTATTTAATTACTTTTTAAATTTGTTATTTGCATTTTCTTATTAATTAAAAAGTAATAGTGCAAAAAGAGGCTAATAAACCTGGTGCCACGTGCAGCTAATGAATGAATACACAATTAGAGATTCATCCTTTCCCTTTAAAATCCTCTGGAAAGTTGATTTCCATTTATAATTAAAAAATTATTACAGTGTTTGTTTCTTTTAAAAATCCTGATGTAAGAGGACATACAGTTGAAATGCTCAGTGGTACACTGTGACTGATAGCTAATTCTTATTTAGTTAGCTGACTAGTACTCTGTTTACAAGTATAGCCAGCTTTAGCCGAAACAGCAAAATAAGACTCAATATCTCAATACGAGGCTCGTTCATATTAGCAAGAAGTACATAAAAGAGAACTGACAGATCTTTTCTGTATTTCAATTCAAATGTCAGGCTAAAATACAGCATTTTTCTATCTGTAATTGAACAAAAGAAGGACACCAGGGCAGGGAGGCTTTTCTGCTGGTGTTCCAGCATGTGGTTTGCTGGGCTCCTCAGCCCTGACTTAAAGCAGTGTGCACTGGGGTGAGACAGGATTATTATCTTTTGAGTTTTATATAACTTATGTGCTATTTGTAAATCCAATAGAGAAACATAAACCTGAGAAAATGAAAGATTTGAGGAGAAGATTTTAATTTTTAAAATTAGCAATGTATAAAAAGTTCAGGATTCAAGCATGGGAAAATAAATCCATTCAGAACTGATCTTCCCATCATCATCATCATCCCATAGAGCAATGTCTGCATTTTAAAATATATATGCATATGTACAGGGTTGGCAAAGGTAGGTTCACAGTTACAATGCAAATAAATAATAATACAACAGTAACCTCTGTGTTTTGCATAATTACAACTATAAACCTACTTTTGCTCACCCTTGTATATGTACACACACATATATATGTATATATGCATATATATGTGTCTATACGTATATATATGTGTTTGTGTGTGTACATATGTATACATCTTTATATATACAGATATATAGTATGAGACATTTGGGTAAACAATTAAGGGGTAAAGTTTATTTTAAATTAGACATCATAATCATCATCATCTTCAGAGAGCATTTACCAAAGAGACTATATGATTAAAGCCGGCTGCTATTCTTTCAGCACTAACAAATTAGAATATCCTACCTTGACAAAATAATAGAAAAATAAAGATTTGAAAAAACATAAAATATATGGACAAAAAGGGAAAGAGACATTTTTATTTTATGTATAAGTAAAAATTACAAAGCAGGGAATCATGAGATTTGCTTATTTTGTTGGGTCAGATCACAATGTTTCTTTTCCAACTAGGAAATTTTTAAAATACCTTAGAAATCTTTCAAAATAAAATGTGTACAAATGTTATCTTAATGGTTAGGAAAGCATCCCTATAATGCCATTTAGTTAGAACACACAGAACAAGAAGCTCTAAAAGCGCTAAAAGGGCTTTTCTATTGGGACAACAATGGTTTGATTGGAAGCCTCAGTCTATTAAAGAAGGAGAAAGGATTAGTTTCTGAACAGAGTAAGAAAAGGTAAAAAAACAAAAATAATCTATGTTCCTTAAGCAATTGGTCTAGAAGTGACATTTTGTTTAGAAATTATTGTTTCCTGCCAAGAAAATACTACAATAGAAAAACGGCACTTAGCTTTTGGAGAGGAAAACTCACAGGATCAATAACATTTAAAAGTACTATGTGCAGATAGAATGGTCAAGATGAGGCCAAATTGGTTGTTTCAGTGATCATAAAAACTGGAAAAATTAGATGAACAATATTACTGTTTCAGGCTTGGTGTTCAAGAGCAAGACCTTCTGAAGGTATTGATTATTTTTTATTAATGATAGAACAGTAACAGCAATAACTTGAATTAAATGTTTCCTATGTATTAGGTGCAGTGCTAAGTTTTTTACATTTATTAGCTCATGTAGTCACCATACTGATGGAAGACTACAATTCCCTTTTTAAGTATGGGGAAGCTGAGACTTAGAAAAGTTATGTAACTTAACCTTGGTCACATTCTAAAAGTGTCAAGGCCCAAGTTTGAACTCACCTGTGTCTGACTCTAAAGCTCCTGGATCTTCTTTACATATTGCCTTCTCAAGGCTCCATATTTTCTGAGATATATAGTATTTTAAAATGAAAATGAAATTTGATAAAATCCAGCAACCATTTATGATTAAAAACTCTCAGCAAAGCGGGAATAGAAGGAACATACCTCAATGTAATAAAGACCATATATGACAAACCCACAGCCAACATCATACTCAGTGGGCAAAGACTACAATCATTTCCCTTAAGATCAGGAACAAGACAGGGATATCCACTTTTACCACTCTTACTCAACATATTATTGGAAGTCCTTGCCACAGCAATCAGACATGAAGAAGAAATAAAAGAGATTCAACTTGGAAAGGAAGGAGTAAGACTGTCATTATCTGCAGATACTACATATAAAGAACTCTGAAGATTCAACCAAAAAAACTATTGGAACTGATTAAGTGAATTTGGTAAAGAAGTAGGGTACAAAATAAATATCCAGAAATCAGTTGTATTTTCCTACACTGATAATGAACTATCAGAAAAGAAAATTAAAAAAAAAAATAATCCCATCTACAATTGCATCAAAAAGAATAAAATACCAAGAAATAAAATTAACCAAGATAAAAGACTTATACTTAAAAAATTATACTAGCAAACAAAACAGAAACAGACTCATAAGTACTGAGAATAGACTGACAGCTGTCAGAGAGAGTGGGGTTTGGTGGAATGGGTAATAAAGGTGAAGGGATTCAGCAAAACAAAATTCATAGACACAGACAACAGTATGGTGACTACAAGAGGAAAGGGGGTGGGAAGGTAGAAGAGGGTAAAGGGGAGATAAATGGTGATGGAAGGAGATTTAACTTGGGGTGATGTATACAGTATACAGAGGATGTGCATAGAATTGTACACCTGAAACCTATATAATTGTATTAACCAATGTCTCTCCAGTAAAATCAATTTTAAAAAAAGCACAGGTTGCCTAGTAGTTAGTCTCCTGGGAAAATTGATCCTAGTAGAGCTGACGTAGTGCAATAAACTGCAAAGTAGATCACATATTAAAAAAAAAAAGAAGAAGGACCTAGATGATGAAGCCTTTTGAGTCTGCAACATAAGTCAGCACAGGAAAGGGTACAACTGAGACAAATAAGAGATTGATGAAAAACAGAATTGTGGATGCAGCAAGATGACACCCACAGCAGCCATTCATAGAGAAAGATGCATGTACTTGAATTGTAACTGAAGTAAACAGAGACAACTCATGGAATGGCAGTAGCCTAGCAGCCCCAGATATTTTTTTACTGCTAGAAAAGATAATCGTTATGGCAGGAAAATGTGTGGGATCCAAAGATCAAATGGCATTAAGAAGTTTCAGGACGAAACCTGAAGTCAGCTCTGGCCATCCACGGCTGTTGCTCTAACAGAAATTGTTGAATTTTCCTAGACCCAAAGGAATAGGTTTTAGTGCCTTGATGAGGACTGTTTGTGCTGGATTCTGCCAGACGTCTAATCCCTTGAGTTCCACGTGGAAACCCAGGCACAGTGTGTGCTTCATAGAAAGATGTTGGGATCATAAAGAAAGAAACTTAGAAATGAGTCATGATTAAAATGTTCTTTTAATAAAGCTATTTTATGACACCAGGATACAGAAACCAAAAGCATCTTAAAATGTCAGCAGCTTCAACCTCCTTTCTCTAGGTTTATATGCTGCCTAAAGTGGCAATGGTCATTCTTTTCAAAGTCGTGAGTCCCCATTGCTCCTACATAACATACGTATATTATGTGTGGAATTCATTAATATACATGTAATTAGTGAAATTTTCTATTTAATAATTCCTAAAATTAAGGTATTTCAAAAAAACTTCTTGAAATATCAATAGCCTAAACATTCATATAAACATTATTTCTTATTACATTTTTAAAGTTTGGGGTGCCTTGGCAAGATAGGTTGTTTGGTTAAAGCATGGACCCGAAGTACAGAGGTTTCCAGTTCGATTCCTGGTCAGGGCACATATGGAAAAGATCATTGTTCCTGTCTCTCTGTCTCTCTAGAAGCAATTAAATAAATATTAAAAAAACAAAGTTTTGGTAGTTTGTATTACTGTGAATGAAATATGGATTGGCCATCTAGGGACTTCTGTCACCAACTAACATAAAAAATATATTACATTTTCTTTGATTCTATTTTTTAATTTCTAAAATAAGACAGATTAATGAGTATTGTTATTTTTATTTGAGGAACCCTTAATTCCAAGTAAATATAACTAGATTTCCAACATACAGAACAGATAAAAATGAGTCCATTCTGGTTGAAGCTGAGGTGGGGTCCTAGTGAGAGTGAGGTCCATACCCTGGAGGTCAGGGAAGGTCTTGACAAGTAGAAGAGGTCTCAGTGATAAACAGCATAAACTGCAAAATAGAGGTGGCAACTGGAGAGTGAGCTGTCTGAACTGGCAATTTTGGAAGTGGAGCTGTTTTGCATTTTGATAGCTATGGCAAGGTGAGTATGCTGGTCGCTGTGTTGGAAAGAAGGTAGTTCTTGTGAAGGGCTCCGGAAGGTCAATGTTGCAGGGTGATGAGTGGATTGGCTTTTGGAATGAATTAAGGTGGAAAGGGAGGTGACTGACATGAAAGATTCCCAAAAGGCAGTAAATGAAAGCACAGGGAGTGAGAAAGGGCAGTCCACTTAGCATCAGTCACTAAGGAAGAAGGGGAAGAATAATGTGGAAATGACCATGGAGGAATAAGAGGACGCTACTCAATCCCCAAACCTGAGGGGAGTGAGGTTTGAAAGAGGAAGCAGCCATCACTGCAGGGAGCGAGATGGAGATGTAACTTTAAAGTCAAATTTCAAACAAGAAAGTTTAGAGAGAATTTTCTGAGAAGTCATTGGTAACACAGAGGTTTTACTGATTTTAAAGAAGAATTTCCTCTGAAATTATTGACCAGTGGCAGTGTTTCTACTTCAAGCATTGTCTAATACCAAGTTTGAGATTTATAGTCATTTCAGACTCCATTGTTCAGAAGTCTTGACCCATACATCCAGGGTGTTGTTGTGGTGGTGGTGGTAGGGGTGTGTGTGTGCATGTGAGTGTGTGTGTGTGTGTGTGTGTGTGTGTGTATGGTGGGCAGAGGTGCAGAAGAGGAGCTTAGACACTGTCCTCTGGAATAATCATTTGAACAATCACAAAAACTATTCTGTGCAAGGTTTACATACAGATATTGAATATTGCACATGTTACATATAAACAATATGGTTTTCCCTCTTTTTGTGCCAATTAATACGTCACGTCAATAACTTCAGCCAAGAAAGACAGACAACAGAGATCTAAGGGAGCGGATCTGAAATGAGTTTATGTCAGTTTTTGACTGCCAAGAAACCAGTAAATTATTATAAGTGTGGCGGGGAATCCAAAGTTTTTCATGAAAAAGTTCTACATCAAAATGATCTGGACACTGTACTATAGAATTAAACACTCATAATACCAAGTTGTATTTCTCTGAAATGATCAAATACACATTCACTCTTTCTCTCTGTGTGTAAACAAATACATATTTCTCTGTATAAACAAATCCTCCTACCACAAAAAAGAAGCAAGAGAACACCAAAACTATGCCATAAATACCAAACACTGATGACTTCACTGAACACCTATTATTCTTACTTTGCTTTATTATCACAAGCCAATGTTCCCCCACCTGCATTTTCCAGCTTAGCCACAAAAAAGCATGAGGCACTAAGGGAAGGAAACATGTTTTTGCTGAATGCTATTAGAAAATATTATTGGCTGGACAGTATTGACATTTTTACATACATAAGTTGATGATAATAGTTGCACTAGAATAGGCACATTAGTGAAAGTTTAAAAACAAGACCATTGTACAGGAAATTATCTAAAATGGAATGAGTGTGTGTGTGTGTGTGTATATGCATTTTTTAATTTTTAAAATTAACTTTCAGAGAGAGAGGGGAAGAAAGTGAGAGCGAGAAACATCGATTTGTTGTTCCACTTACGCATTCATTGGTTAGGAATGATTATATTTTAATGTGACATCTGATCGTGCAAACTTGTAAATAGAATTTAGAGGTTGTGTGGAGTAGCAAGGAAGATCAATGGGCCAGCCTGAGAAACATTATCCTTTGTAAATTCCAAATTCAAAAGCTAAATATTCATTTGTCATGCTTCATGCTCTTTGATCACACCCTTTTAGCAAAGAAAGTGTTGACTGAGCATTGTTCCCTAGTGAGGCTTTTGAAAATCAAATACATTTGTGAACTGTAAATACAATTTCATAGGTTAATAGTCACTAATAGCTTGTAATCAATAAACAGCCTGTTAGGTAAATAGGCCACTTTGAAATTTTAGCAGAAGTGCTAGGGTTCTCTTTTCAAATACTCTAAAGGGGGTAAAGTCTCCTGGAGATTTTTTTGCTCCTTTACCATCTACCATTTCAAAAGTCTTGTACAGTTGCCCTCTTCCACCCTCCCATTAAAACTCACTTTCAGAAAAGGGTGTAAAAATATAAACACACAACCATATTGTCATGTCATAATGAGTCTCTTATACCAGGAGACAACACAATGCAATTTAGTTGAAGAAAGTGGTAGAGGTTTGGGGGATGGTCATCAGAGACAGGTTGGCTTAAGTGTGAGTCCTTGCTTTGCTATGTCTTGGATACATGTTCTTAAAAAATAACTCAGTCTTTCTGATCTTTAATTCCCTCTTCTCTAAGATGAAGATAATCATGTTCAGGGCAATCCTAACATCTCTGGGGGGCTTTGTCCATGTAGAAAAGGTCTTCCCTTTGGGTAGATACAACCCCTTGATACTTGGATTGGCAATATGAGTGCAGCCTGGATTTGAGCACCATTTTCTCCCTTAGCCTAACGCATTTATGCACTGCACAAACAGCACTACAATACGTGATGGTTACATAGCTGGGCTGCTTTGATCATTAATGGAAGGGTATGTGTGAATATGGTTTATCACAGAGCTGTATGTAGCCCAGTCATTCTAACATTTTCAAAGCTATTTTCTTACAGCCTTTCCAGCTTGTACTTCATCACTGCACACATGTGAATGATCACATGCACACACACTCACTGAATAAGTTAGATAAAATAATAACAAATATATATTAATAATATGTAGATAATAATAAACTTACTTGAAATATTGAGACACTATGGGGCAAGTCATTTTTAAATTAAATTATCAGGAGGGCTTGCATGTATTTGATGTGTATAAGTCCAGAAAACGCAAGAGTAGTCTTGCCTCCTGTGCTTTAGAGTAACCTTGTTAGAATTGTTAAAAAATGGCAGGAGGAACAAATAGCACAATGGCTTATCATTCTGTCTTAATAAACAGAAGGAAGAGCAATAAATTAAGGTTATGGATTTAATAGGCCAGATTCTCATCCCAGAAATTGTCTGCCTTTCCCGGTTTTACTTATATACAGGGTGATAAATTCTGCCAGTGAGTTGCTGTAATGTTTTCTCCACTAAAAATATATAGTAGTTAGTTCCATTTGAGGCCACAATGTGACAAACCATTTATCTTCATGGAGAAAAGTGGAACATACATTGTCCTGCCTCTGACTAGAATGCTGTGAGGTGCTGAAGGCTCTCCTAGTACTTGACTTATTCTTCACTCACTGTCCAGGGTGTGTGTAAACTTGGCAGTGAATGGTGTTGACTAGAGAAAGGAAAATTCGAAATCGCAAACCCACTTGCATTCTTGGTACCAGGCACTCGCATGCATAGATATGTGTTGCTTCCTGGGAAAACAAGACCACTCTTCCTTTGTAGTTGTTGGGTAAACAAGTGTGTTTAGGCTTGCTAGCTTGTTTTTAGCATTAGTGGGAGGCAATGCCATGTGTGTGTGGTCTGTGAAAGGCTGTGGGTTCTTGCCCTCAGGGTGGCAGACTGCAAATTGTGGATTACCTACCTCCATGGGGAGGCGATTGCTATTGCGTGCTGGAGAAGGAGTATTCCTACCCTGCCTGTTTGGCTGAGGATGGCTGAGGGATTTGGGAGCACTGCTGAAGCTGGTGGGGGGCCTGTGAGTCTGGTGAGTCCAGAGGGCATTGGGGTTTGGAAGCCCTGGGAGAAAGGGAAGCGGTCTTCCCTGCCTGTTTGCTCGTCTGCCTTAAGAGACCCTAATGAATGGGCTAGCCCACCATTTTCTGGCTCCACAGTTCATTTACCATCTGCCCAAAATCAATGCAAATCTGCATGGCCACTGGCCTTACAATAGTCTACTATAAAGGACAAAATAAAATAATTTTAGCTACCTGCTAAGACTACAAACACAAACACACCCACATATACACAACAATGATTACTTTAGCGGAATGGAGACTTGGGGATTTCAAAATGAAATTCACAGAGTTTAGTAAATTAAAGATATTTTACAACTCAAGGAAGTTTGAAGTAGCTAAAAACAATAATGAGACTGATTTAAAGTTCTTTCTACTCCTATAATTTGTATCCCACTAAATTCTGAGAGAATAATATGGAGAAATTCTCTCAGGGTTGCACAGGATGAAAATTGACCAGTATGTTATTTTTCTTCTTCCCAGCAAGCTCCTCAAGGCTACTATTAATATTTTAAACATGTAATAGACTATGGCATATAAATCAGAAGTAAAAATAAAGTGTTTTTAATGACAAGAAAATATTAGGTTGAGAAATGATGACGTTCATGTAATAGCATTTGAATTCAGACTCCATTTACTAATGGTAAATGTGAAATTATCGTCTCCGCTTGCTGTGCCCGTTTTCTGTCAACCAAATGACCACTTGGACATGAGAGTCTGGAGGAAAACCTTGGTCAATTATCATTGTAGAGGAGAACGATGTCACCATCCCTTCTCCTCAGCAGACTTGTGGAAATAAAACGTTGCATTTTGAAAAAGAATTATGGGAGAAGAATGTTCCTTTAAAACATATTTGAACTATTGTTTCCTGTGGCCATTTGTTTGGATAATTAGCTTTGCTGAATTGAAATACTAGCATCACAGAGAATGACCTTTGTTAAGAGCTTTTAACATATGCTTTAGTGACATTTAAATTGCAAACTCAGTTCCCCTTTTCCCAGTGTGACAACCCCTCTCTCTTTTCCTGTCATAGATCTTCGGTGAGGCTTGACTCATGTATCAGAGCTATTTTGTACATTTAGGATCTCACCTAGGACTGTGAGGATTTTTACCTTATGTCCATCCCTGTTCCAACTGACCAAGGCAAAGGACAGGGGGACAAAGAGCAGTGTTTGGATGGAGAGAAGGAGGTAATCTGGTCTGAAGATCTCCTCAAGAGCTAGCCAGTTTGGTAGAACTGTCTATTAGCTCAGCAGGCAATGGCTAACTCGTTAACCACAAAACGTCCTATCTTGTTCTGCACTTTTTTTCTTAACAACTAAATTTTATTATTAATTAAGATGTCAGACACTACATAACTAACACTCCCCATAGGATCTGATCATGATGCTGGGTCTTTGTGTACTTTTGATATTCAAAACATGTAGAAAGAAGTTTATTTAGTCACCCCTTAATGACATTAAAAGTCACCTAGTTATGAATTTTCATTTGTCACAGTGTGTCTCTTAATCTTGCAAATGAAAAGAGATTTTTTTTCATTGCACAGGAGACAAATAGCATGCTTTCTAACACAAAGAGCCCCTTAGTCCATTTGCTTTAAAATACACACAGTTCATCAGCCATTTTAAGGCAGTAAGCACAGCAGGTGTTTAAGTGTCACCAGAAAAAGTCTTTTTTCTCTCCAGTTCTGGGCTGTCTTTCCTCATCACCCTCTGCTGAGAAGCTCTATCCCCACAGGAGAGGCAGTCTTGGCAGCAAGAATAACCTGTAGTAATGCCATGGGGCACAGAGCCAGTGACCACCTTTCTCAGGGGGGTGGCCACAGAGGCAGATTGCTTATCACTCATATAAAGGTCAATAGTGATTATCTGCCAGAGTCTGTTTATGAGCCCTGTGGTTAAGAGCTCAAAGTAGACAGACCTGGGTTTGAAATGTTTGCCACTAACTCTTGGGTGTGTTATTCTAGAAAGAAATCTAGCAATGGAAAACAGTGCCCATCACCTAGGGCTGCTACAGCATTGAAATTTAGTTGTACCTATAAAAGTAGAACCCAACTCCCTGGTCTGTATCTCACTGGTGTGTGATCATGACCAGGTCACTTAACAGGCCTGCCTTAGACTCCTTATCTATAAAATAATAAAACACAAAATGGAAGGGGAATAAGAATATCTCTTGGGGCTGTGGTGAAGATTACAAATTAATATATATAAATGCTTAGAGCAGTGTCTTGCACACAGTCGAATATGTTAGTCACTGCCATCATCATCACCGTCATTACCATTATCATCAGAGGCATTGTTATAATGCTTCACACATTATTATTTATGTAACTGAATTCTAAATGATAAACTTTATCTCTGATATTATTGCTTAGCCAGCTTATATGTATCTCCCTAAATTTTCTGTAATAAATGCATATTTCTTTAGAGTGAGAAAAAAATACATGTTATAAATACAAAATACAGGATCAAATTATTTTTGTGCTAAAAGAACAAATACAAAAAGGTATAAGAAATAATCTCTCCTACCAAGGATATGAATATGTGGATGGGGATTTCGAACACATTATGAACAGATTAAGACAGAGTGCAAATGAGGTAAGTGGTTTTAAGTCTTAACTCTCTGCCTTTGACTTTGTCCTGCATGTACCTGAGGTCACACTCAGTACTTTGTCACACTCCACTTTACCTCTCCCCAGAAAGAGAGAAAGAGAGAAAGAGAGAGAGAGAGACCCAAAACTGGTAGCCTAACTAGACTTTACTGCTTTGTTTTGGCATGGAACGCAGAGGGGCACTGGACAGATCCGGGGTACAATTCCCATTGCACGGCCTGGTTTCTCTTCAGCTCCTCTCCCACTCAGAAGCACCTTGGCTCTCTCATCTATCTCCCCTAAACACAGACTCTTGAGGATTCATTTATGATCTATCTATAGCTTCTATTATTTCTCCCCTTTCACTACAAAGGCATCCCAAGAAGCAAACAGAAATGTTCTGTCAGGTTTATACTCCTTAGAAGGGTCAGGCAGATACCGCAAATAAAGGCTCTTTCAAGTTGATTTCTAGCTTTGTGTTATTGGCAATTTAATTACTATTTATGGGCATAGCTTCTTTTCTTTTTTTTTTTTTTTTACAAGGACACAGAGAGTCAGAGAGAGGGATAGATAGGGACAGACAGACAGGAACGAAGAGAGATGAGAAGCATCAATTATCAGTTTTTCATTGTGACATCTTAGTTGCTCATTGATTGCTTTCTCACATGTGCCTTGACCACGGGCCTTCAGCAGACCGAGTAACCCCTTGCTCGAGCCAGCGACCTTGGGTCCAAGCTGGTGAGCTTTTTGCTCAAGCCAGATGAGCCCGTGTTCAAGCTGCTGACCTCAGGGTCTTGAATCTGGGTCCTCTGCATCCCAGTCCGACTCTCTATCCATTGCACCACCGCCTGGTCAGGCTACTTTTTTTTTTATATTGAAATATAGCTTACACTTCATGAGTTCACAGATCCTAAGTGGACCGTTTGATCAATTTTGACAAATATATAAATATGCATAAATCATACCCTTAGAAGGACATAGAACATTTTCATCAATCTAGAAATTTCCTTGTGTGGGGCCTCGTTTAGTATGCAAAATGAGTATTGAACAATAATCCTAACTAATTAGAAGGGTTGTCGTGAGAACCAAATAAAATGTTCTTCCCCAAAGCACCTCGCTGTCCATTTATTTTAAAATATATTACTAAGTGTCAAATTAGCACCCAGGAGTTTCTGTAATCAGAAGAAAGAGATAGCCGAGAGCAAGGGATCAGACAGTTAAAGGTATTTTAGATAAAAAGCAGCAAAGATTAAAAAGTAGAGTCAGGAATGTGCGCATTGTTTTCCTTACATAACACATAAACAAATTAGACTGAGTAGAACCCAGAAGCCGTGTTAAATTTCATGGCCTGTGAAGCAGGGCAACAGCCATATTACAAGAGAGTCCACTGCTGTCAGCAGAAGCTTCATTGTCACCCCATGGCCAAGACCAAGGGAAGAACTGGCTATAGACATGTAGCCAGTCCTTGGAGAGAAGCCCCAGGCCAGCCAGGTCCAAGTACACAGGAAGAAGCACTGGCTGGGAGCAACACGACAGATCTACAGTCTCTCCTAAAAAAGAACCCCTTTCACCAAGTGAAGGGACTATCTCAAGTGAAGGGACTATCTCAAACTTGTGTAAACCTGTCACTGAACAAAAGTAGCAGTTATTTGAAATCCAGAACAATGTTAGAATCAAAAATGCCTGAGCTTCAACCCATATGCAAATCCCTATCCTCTCCCAAATCAGGGGTCTCCTCAGGAGCCTATCTCTATGTCCCCATGTCTGTCAGTGGCATTAGAAATCCTTTGGAAGATGTACTAGATAACTACGTATCTGAATTCTGGCTCTGCCATATTTGTTAACACATACTGTGTGCAAGGTACTGCACCAAGTGAGATGTGGGGAACAGCAAGCCCCCTGCCCTCCCACGTTCTGCCCCACAAAATCCAGAGTCTCCAGAGGAACCCTGGCCTCTGACCAGAGGGCCACAAGGATGACTCAGTGGCCTCATGTGCATTCTCAGAATAGACTTGGGAGTGGAGGGGCACAGAAAGAGTGCCCATACGTGCACATCACCATCTATCATTTTTGCCTTTCTTTCCCTCTGGCCATTTGTTGGGCATTCTCTTAATCACTGAGATGCATCATTCCCATCTGACAGCTAAAAAAACTGAGACCCTGTGAAGTTAAGTACCTTGCTGAAGATCACAGCCTACTAATGGCTACCCCAGGACTCATACCAGGTAGCCTAGTCCCGGGACCCATGAGCATCAACCCCATGCATGCAGCCTCTCAAACAGAAAGTAGCTTCTATACCCTCAGACCTGACTGAGACTGCTGCCTTGTTCCTCCATTTCCTCTTCCCTCTCAGTATACTGTGTCCAAGTGCAATTGATTTTCCTGTCTGCTCCTTGTTCTGTATTCCGTCTGCCCTCAGTTGAGGCCATCATACCCTCACACAGCAGAACAGGGAAAGTTCCTGACAGGGCTCTGTGCTTCCAGACTCCCTTTCAGCAACAGGCTTTCTTGGGAAAGATTTATACTTTTGCTTCTCTGTTCTGTTTACCCCGCCTCCTACCCTGGCCCCCAACTCTAATACTTTCACCTTGAATTCAAGATTTTCCTTACCTTGGCTCATTTTAAACCCCAACTTACTTGACTATTACTTAATTGCAAACTGCCTATCCAGTAAGTCCTGGTTTTTATTTACTCAGCAAATAGTTATTGAGCACCTACTAAGTGACAGACACTAAGCCAAGGGCTATCTATCTAATTCTATCCCTTGTTCAAGGTCTACCCAAGTCCAGTTATCTGCCTCCTCTGAAACTCTTGCAGTACTGGGGTTTATACCAATGATTTCAAATGATTTTAGCCTCTAATTGTTGTATGTGTTGACATTTTATTTCTCAACTATACTCTAAGATTCTTGCAAAAGAGGCATATCCCATGTACCTACAACTTCAATCTACCTTCTAGAATGTTTGCTCCATTAGGGCTGCGATATTTAATGCCTGTTCTTTTTTTCTTTTTCTTTTTGAGAGAGAGAGAGACAGGAAGGGAGAGAGAGAAAGAGAAGAGTGATGAGAAGCATCAACTCATAGCTGCTTCACTTTAGTTGTTAATTGATTGCTTCTCATATGTGCCATGACCAGGGGACTCAAGCAGAGCCAGTGACCCCTTGCTCAAGCCAGTGACCTTGGATTTTAGGCTGGCAAACTTTGGACTTAATCCAGTGACCCTGCGCTCAAGTTGGTGAGCCCGTGCTCTAGCTGGCAACCTCGGGGTTTCCAACTGGGGACCCTAGTAGATAGTTAACACCTTATCTACTGCAGCACCACGAGTCAGGCATTAATGTCTGCTTTGTCGATGAGAAATTCAAGTGCCGAGTATTTGACTGTTACATAGTAGGTACTCAGGAAATATTTGCTGAATGATGAGTGAATCTCCCTCTGCACTTGATAGGCTGCTGAGCACCTATTATGTGCTTTAAATCAATATTTAAATAATTGAGTATTTACCATAAATTATGAAATCTTTCCAAAACATCCTCCCCCAGAAAAAAAGTAAAACATTTTAAGAGTTCAAAAAAGAAAAAGAAAAAAGAAAAGAAAGCAAGCTTGCACTCAGGGACATGTTAACAGATTCTACTGTTTCTATTTGGTTGTGGCAAGAACAGATAGAACACCATAATGCCTTACAAATGAAAATAAACCAGTCTTTTGAAAAATAAAATAATTACAATGAACTCATTATTTTTACTATATGTTATCCATAGTTAATCAGCAGTGCTCATTGATATTTCCTGCTTGCTACAATTCAGTTACTTCTATTGCTTCGCTGTTACTATCACTGCTCAGTAGTACTGACAATCTGTTAACCTCTGAAGATAGAGTTGTATACCACTTAAGTACTTTAATTAGAATGTTAAATTGATACTATTTTAGAGTTGAAGGGAATGTTATTCTATATCTAGACATCTATAAGCTTTTTTTTCAATACCAAAAGTGCCCCCCCCCCCGTAGGATCTTATGAAAACTCAATGTATAAAGGGATAAAAGTAGAGTTGCTCTGATTGACATGGGGGAAAGAGAGCAGGAGAGCCCAGAGTCCCACCTGTGCACCCTCCCTTCACCACCCTCCAAGGCACAGCTCCTGCAGCTGCAGAGCACATAAATTATGCAGGACAGAATTTGAATTACACCTGACCCGGAGAAGCCTCTTATGTAACACAGAAGAAATAGGGTAAGAGACCTGTCAAATGTCATTCAACTGGCAGTAGAGGAGCCATGACAGGGTCCTGACCTGCAACCCAGGGGTGTTTCTAGCATGCTATACTGCCCCTAGCCAACCAAGGTCATTACTGACAGCTGCCATTCTCACCCAAATCCTTCCGGACATTTCCCACCTCCACGGGTGTCTGCCTTCCTCTTATAAGGCTGGCACTGAACCCTCTTTCAAGTTGCCTTTGGATTTTGAATCCAGTTCTTAGGAAACGTCAGATTACCAGACCGTTTAACAATTTATTTCCTAACTCGCTTCCTGAAACTTCTGTCATGAAAGTAGTTAGTTAGCACTTTGAGAAGATGTTCTGGTAAACTATTTAGTGCAAACAGAGTGCCTTGCACCTCAAAGCCCACTGTCCGCAGGGCAATTTTCATGGCTGAAGGACATCGGCAAACATTCACATATGTCGGACCATTTAGAAAGCGGCTTCATTTAAGGGCCCATGGCTTTAAAAGGGTACCTTTACAAACAATAGCTATACTTTTTATTATTACTATACATTTGCACGGACACATTATTAGTTCTTTATTGACATCCTGTTTATTTTTATCTGCTTTTAATGCTGGCTGTGAATGTCATCATAAAACTGTCTTCCAGAATACCCACTGACAGGGAAGAGGAAAGGGCTGAAACAAAACTCAGTGCCATATGGGAGAGGAGAGTCCTCAGGACCCCCGCTGCCTGAGCGAGTGAACGGCAGATGCAGCTTGCAACGTGGACACTGAGGCAGTGCAGGGGAAGAGCTTACTCGCCACCTTTGAGCACGACTCTGCTTTCACATGGAGTGTGGTAGTTACCGGAGCTGTCAGCAGTGACAGGCCAGAGCCCCACAATCCAGAGAAAGACCCACGGCTGCTGGAGGAAAGGCAGTTGGGGTCCCTGGAAGGTGGAAAACCAATGTTTAATTAAATCAACAAATCCCTTTCTCCCCCAATTCCTGCCTGGTTAGAGTTACGATTTTTTAAATCTTCTACATTTTGTTGTTGTTAGATTTAATTATATTCTTATCATTCTATTTTGCTCCAGGAGGAAAGCTCTCAGAAAAGCATTTTCAGGATCATTCAGATGATCTCCATCCAATGACTGACTGCATTTCAAATATGTAATTTAGGCTTCTCCAAGCTGGGTCACTTTTGACTATATATTATTTTTCATGCAGTGGAAGCGTAATATGAGTCACTCTAATAACTCCTTCACCACATCCACCTACTCCCTATCTTGTACAAGTAACATACAGGCATGTGAGCCATGCATGTCAAAGAGCGGCCAGGAAATCACCATAGTGGGACCAGATGTGTAACATGGCTTCCAAGAAAGAGTCATGCAACTGTGGCCCGCATTAAAAGAAATGCAGGGCCCGTTTCCAGGAGAAACTATAACTCTGCCCCAGTCAGACTATCTGTGCAGCAGTGTGTTAAATTTTGTTCAGACACATATTAAGATAATATTGAAATAAAGTCACTTAAATACAATTTGAATCCTTGTTCTAGACATTATGATCTCATGTGATGTGTGTTCTCAGGCTCATCCCCCAAAACTCTCCTCTGAATATCTTTCTGCCTCTAAATCAGGCATGGCTCATTTGACCCAGGACATTTCACTTAACAGTTTCCCCTGCTTCAAAAACTCTTCCTGTTCCATGCAAGTTATTTCTCCTCACTCAGCCTTGGAGACACACCTCCTCTGATCACCAAAGCTAAAGGACACACACACACACACACACACACACACGCATACACACACACATCTTGTCACTTGCTCATCCTTGTGTCGTTTTCATCTTGGCATTGCTCATTATCTGAAATGATCATGTGTGAATATGTGCATGTGCATGTGTGTGTCTGTGTGTGCGTGCGTGTGCGTGCGTGTGTTTGTGTGTAGGTATATCATCTGCCTCCCTCTGTAATCTCCATGCAAGAAAAGGCCACATTTGCACTGTTGTCTGCTACATCACCAGTCCCCAGTACAGTGCTGGCACATGACAGAAACTCCGTAAGTATCTGTTAAATGAATCATAAATAATGAAGAGCGCGTGCTTGCTGTCAGCTGACTAGAGAGGTGAGAGTACAGAAAGGGGTTATTTGAAAAACTACTGAAGCAAGTAGGATTTCAGCCTAGGAAAGAGGAGGGTTAGAGAAACCATGATAATTGTCATAAACAATCTGAGAGACTGCCACACAGAAGAGGAATTGGTATAGTCAGATGCAGGAAATCTAGGTTTGTATTGTTCAGGGAGAACATGATGACAAGGAGAGCTCTTGAAAAAGGATTGGTTTCTTCATTAGATGAGACTGTCTGGAAATGTGAAGTATGAGGAAAAGACTTGGACTTACTACCTGGTGTATAAGGTAATTGCACTGTGCACAAGAGCATATATGGAACTTGGAGAATGAGAGAATGCTGATTTTAATTTTCTAAATGAAAGAAATATCATTTATTCTAATTCTTCATTCTAAAAAGAGAAACTTAAGGATAGAACAAGTTACATGGTTTCTTCAAATGGCAATCAACACTGTTGGTTGACAAATCTCACACCTCTTGCCAAACTTATTATTATCTCTTACCCATTTCCAATGTAAACTGGACATATTAAAACTAATTTTATTAGCTCCTCTTGCAGCTGGGTGACAACTCAACATAAAGTCACTAAGAAAGAAGTAAATGAGGGGTGGGACACTTCCAGAACAGTTTTGCTTTTATGATAAAGGAGACAGAAGTGACTGTTGCTGCCTTCCTTCTTCCTCTTGAATTAAAGATGAATGTGATGACTGGAGCCACAGTAGCCATTCTGTGACCATTAGAGAGGAACCCAGAAAAGCACAGAGAAGTGGCCCTAACATTACACTGAACCAAGGCCAGCAGTTCACTCTTCTCAAACTTTTGACTTCTTTAAAAGATTGTTAGTAGAGTTTTTCTACAGCCAAAAGCATTTCTAACAGAATTGAAGATACTACAGAAAGTGTTCAAGTTAAGATTAATTATAATATTTTATCTTGTAATATATAATTATATTTATTATGTATTTATTTATATACTATATTAGAGAACTATAAATTGATATTATATTCCTTAATGCTCAGACAGGTAGATTTTTTTTCCATTATATAATTATTTAATTGTCAGTTATGAAATGCCTGTTGAGCTTCATTCAGATACAGTACTAGGACCTGGGCAGTATGTTGAGGTCTCCAGTCATACAAAACCTACATTTGTAGAGAAGAAAAACTAGAGGATACATGGCTGTAATTCAGTGATAGAACAGAAGATGCACAGGATGCACGGACAGCAGAGTAGGCCTGGTTCCAAGATGCAAAAAGACCAGGAGGCAAAAATTACCTCAAGGAGAAGACATCTACACAGAGCTGAGGCATAAATGAAGAATAGAGGTTAACCAGATGGGGCTGGGCAAAAGGTAAAGAAGGCTCCAGCAGAAGGAGATGGTAGTGCAGAAAGCAAGATGCATAGAAGAGACAGCACATCGTCTGGCAAGACTAAACCTTGATGTGCAGGGTGAGAAGGGTGCCGCAGAGAGTTGCGGGAGAGGTGCCAAAAAGGTAAATCTGGAGGAATGAGCAGGAGACAGGTAAGGAAAGAGTCTTGTTTGCCAAAGCGACATGTTGAGAATGTATCAAGGAACAGGTTCTATTTATTTATTAAAATTTTTATTTAGAAAATTAAATTTAACACAAAAAGATATTTAAGTTTTAAAAATATAGGTGAGCAGTCAAATTTGCATTTAAGAGAGATCACCCTGGTTGCAATGTGGAGCATAAGTTGGTGGGGGGATGTATAAAGGGGATTCAAGAATAGGAGTCAGGGAGGAGAATGAGGAGGCAGAGATGATGATGTCAGAATTAAAGAGAATATCTGTGATTACCCAAAGGAGTTAAAAACTTATGTCCACACAGAAACCTGCACACAGATGTTTATAGCAGCTTTTTTTTCATAATTGCCCAAACTTGGGTGTAAGTAAGATGATCTTCAGTAGATGAAGGGTTATATAAGCGGTGATACATCTAGGCAAAGGACTAGTAGTCAGTGCTAAAAAAAAATGAACTATCAAGCCATGAAAAGACATGGAAAAAACTTAAAAGCATATTGTGAAGTGAAGAAAGAAATCAATTTGATAAGGCTACATATAGTATGATTCCAATGATGTGACATTTTGAAAAAGGCAAATTTATGGAGACAGTAAAAAGATCAGTGGCTGCCAGGGTTTAAAGGAAAGAAAAGGATATTTACGCAGAGCATCAAGGATTTGTACAGCAGTGAAACTACGTTGTACGATATTATAATGGTAGATACATGTCATTATACATTTGTCCGAACCCCTAAAATAAACACCACCAGGAGCGAGTCCTAATGTAAACTATGAATTCTGGGTGATCATGATATGTAAAGGTAGGTTCATTAATTGTAACAAATGTGCCACTCCAGTGGGGGATGTTGATAATGAGGCAAAAACTATGCATCTGTAGAGGCAGGAGATATACAGGAAATCTCAGTACTTCCTGCTCCGTTTTTCTGTGAACCTAAAACTGCTTTACAAAAATAAAATTAAGTTTGAGGAGGGAGGAGGGAGAGGAAATAAATTATCTGTGAGGGATGCTGAGAGTGAGAAGTGAAATAGCCTGGGGATGATTTGGTAGAGAGTGTAGGGAGAGTTAAAGGTGATGGTCAGGTTTATGACCTGGGTGACTAGAGAGATGTCTATCCTTTCCACAGCTAGGTAATGGGTAATGTGAAAGGTAGGAACAGCCTGGGGCAAGGCAATCCTGAGACAGGTTAGTGTTACGGTAAACACTGTATCTCCCTAAGGTAAATTTATTACATGCAGAAATTGTTTTCTATTTCCAAACTACTGCCCTAAAAATAAAGAAATACAATGTTGTCAAGTGATTAGTGCACTAAGGGGGAACCTAGGGGTTCCTTAGGTGGGATCCTGGTTTTTCTATTTTAATATTTTTCTCTGTGTATACTTCCCTATCTCTTAAATGAAATATACATTTCCTAAAAGTTTTATAACAATTGTGTCTTATGTAAAAATATTTAAATTAAAATGGCTCCTGTTGTTAATAATTATAAAAGTAAATTTACTTTAATTTCAACTTGCCATAAAATAATTTGCCCCATTATCTTACAGTTACAGCTTGTGCACACACAAGAATGTCAATAAATCCCAATTAATGTAATATTTTTCTTTTTAAGTGTTAAAATGATTCTTGTCAGTTAGTTTAGAAAAAGTTTAATTCACATTGCTGAATATAAAGAGTTTCAGTAGTATCTGCATTTCATTTCCAAAAATCTTCTGGATTCTGCCTTTTTTTCTTAATGGTCAAACTAGCATCACACCAGTTACTTCTAATTTATATTCATAAATTTATCTAATGGCTACAGTGACCAAATAGTTAACATAATTTCAATTTCTAGAAATCAACATTTGTAAACTGCATACCCCCAAAAGTATTTATTCAAACGACTCCTTATAAATTTTATTCATATTTGACTAATTATATAGAAAAAGAAAAACTGTAAAAAACATTAAAAAATTTCCCCCTCAGGAAGCATATGGTGCAAATGCTTAAGGAAACGTGAGTCATGTTTTCGATGAAGCAACGGCTTCAAACTCAGCTCCTTCTGTAACAGTATAAATAGCATGATAAGCCCTATCAAAGGTCAGAAATCTAATTTTAAAATATTTATTTTAGGAGTTTTATTTTAGCTATCTTGCTACGTATTAGAACTATATTCTGTCCGGTGACCCAACTGAGACAGTTTCTAGCGTACTTGTTTTTCATTGCTTGAAGCAAGAGAGATGAAAACCTCATTTCATTATTTTCTGACTCAAAGATCCACGCGATGTTGCTGTGCCAAAAAAGAAACAACCTCCTCTACCCAGTCTCTGCCCTCCTCCCCCCAGAAAAATCCTTTCACCTCCCAAACAACTTCTAAAATTACATTTTTCTTTCATGCTAACTGCTCTCTTGAAACTTGAAGATGTTTCTGAAGGATTTGTTTGCCAGTGTTACCTATTTCTAAATTCCCATCTGGCTCCCACAGGACTCTTTCCTCCTCTTCCAGAATGAACCACGCAGAAGGTTGTAATGAATTTGGCGATATGACATAGGTGATGCCATTTATAAAATTGTATTCGGCATCTCCAGCCATCTCTCCCTAACTGTGAGCTTCCTGCCCAGTGGGTGCTTGGTAAATGGAATGGATTAAATTACTATTCCAGGAAGGAGGGGGATTGATTGACAGGTGATGTTCAGGCCACGTATGTATTACTTGCAATTGAGTACTGTACGAAAAATGCAATTTCACTCCCTGCATTTCTCGACATAAGAAAACTGAGGTAGAAGGAGGTTACTTGCTTTCATATTCCCAGAATTTAAAGACCAAATTTCCTGCTCACTGTGTAGTTATGAGACAAACCTGCCAAGATCTGGTATACTTGTCATCCTTGGCTGAACCTGGACTTCATTTCCACTGACTGGTCCTCCCTTTTGTACAGCTCATGTGCAGCTAATTCTGGATCTCACTTTTCCACCTGTTGAAACATCTGGAGCACAAAACTTTCAAGTGACCTCAAAGAGAATTATGGTCAGAGTTATTTGATTTTATAAGAGCCACAAATAGGTTTTCAATTAATTATTGTTACATAAATAATACATATTTATTGTGGATAATTTTAGAAATTAAAAAAAGGACAGAGAATTTCTAAATCATTCATAATTTCCCACCCAGAAATAGCTAACCACCATAAATCCCCACCAGATCCATGGCTAACAGATGGATGTATTTACTTCTAGTCCTTTAAAATATGTATACATATTTCTAAATCCAATGCTATGTAATATAAATAATACCTTGATATTTCACATTTAATATGTTATTTATGAGGTTTTCAATATTTTGATATTTCAAATACTCTTTTTTTTCTATTAATACTTTTTTATTGTATTTTTCTGAAGTGAGAAGCTGGGAGGCAGAGAGAAAGACTCCTGCATATGCCTGACCAGGATCCACCCAGCATGCCCAACAGGGAGTAATGCTTTGCCCATCTGGGCTGTTTCTCCGTTGCAACCAGAGCCATTCTAGTGCCTGAGGCAGAGGCCATGGAGCCATTCTCAGCCCCCTGGGCCAACTTTGCTCCAATGGATCTATGGCTATGGGAGGGGAAGAGACAGAGAGGAAGGAGAAGGGGAAGGGTGAAGAAACAGATGCGTGCTTCTCCTGTGTGCCCTGGCCAAGAATTGAACCTGGGACTTTCGCATGCCAGGTTGACACTCTACTGCTGAGCCAACTGGTCAGGGCCCTTCTATTAATAGTTTTTAATAACTTATTAATGTTTTAATATTTAGAATTTCTTTTTTTACTTTTATTTTTCAGTTACAGTTTACATTCAATAATATCTTGTTTTAGTTTTAGTTTTATAGTCTAGTGATTAGGTAATCATATATTTTACAAAGTGTTCCCCCCAATATTTGAAGTACTCACCTGGCACCATACAGAGTTATTACAATATTATTGACTGTACTCTCTATGCTGTACTTTATGTCCCAAAAGTAGGTACTTTACTAGTTGTTTTATATTGTATGTTTGAGTCATTAAACCCAGCAGTGGCCTCCCTATTTTCTAAAGCCTATCTTTCCTAACTTGATCTGCATGATCTGGTTGGGTCACCACTCAAGCCTTATCCTCAGACACTCAAAATTTTCATATACGCTTCTTTCATATAACTGGTTCTTTCTGCTTAAAATATGCTTCTCTGTGGTAGGCACAATTCTAAGATGACTTCCAAGATTACCATCTCCGCATACACATACCCGCATGCAACCTGTTCTCTTAAATGGGGACTTGACCTATAAGCATGAGATATCACTTTCATAAATAGGTTATAGTATTTGGAGAAAGAAAAGGCATTTTTCTGACATAATTAAGGGTCCTTAATTAGTTAATTTTTGAGTCAACCCAAAGCGTGTTTATCTTAGGTAGACCTGATATAATCAGGAGGAAGTTCTTAGAAGAGGAAGTAGGCCCTTCTTGAAGAAACACACTCTCCTTCTAGTCTTGAAGAAGTTAGCTGCCATGTTGTAGATAGGGCTATGAGAGGGTAAGAAATTATAGGTGGTCTCTAGCATCTGAGAGCAACCTCTGCTGACAGTCAGTCCTCAGTCCTCAACCCAAAAGGAAACTCAGTCTTAAAACCAAAAGGAGCTAAATTCTGCCAACAATCTGAAGGAGTTGACAAAAGACCCTAGTCACAGAAATGAATGCACTGTGGTCACCACCTGACTATAGCCTTGGGAGGCCCTGCACATAGAACCCAGTGAAAACTGCACCAGACGTCTGAACCAGGAAAATGGCAGGGGCGTAAATGTTGCTTCAGTCACTGAGCCTGTGGTAGTATGATACTCAGCAATAAAAAGCAAGTGTGTTCACTTTTCCTCTTCTTTTAGCAGCTCCCACTCATGCTTTACGTCTGAGCTCTGAGGTTCCCTTCTTTCAAGGGGCCTCCCCTACCCCCCGGTATTTATTGTTCTGACTCCTTTTTACAGCCTGTATCAACGGCAATCACAAGCGAGATTGAAGCTGCCTGTTTTCTCATCTGCATGTCCCTAATGCAATAAACAACTATGAACACTGAGGCTCAGAGAGGTGAATACATATTTATTTAATGGCCAAAATACATAGGGGCATTTGAAGAAAAGCAATATATGTGAGCCACAATGCAAACTTGAATTTTAACAGATTTACCAACACAGGGTGTAGTTTGAACCAAAATATAATGATTTGACCATAATGCATAATATTTAATATATTATCTGAAAATGAACACACATCGAAGTGACTCAGAAAACCCCACTGATGTAAATTTCACTGAGTAATTCATGTGTGCATTAGCTGTGTAGTTACAGAACCTGAATCTATACACAATTTGTTACACAGCTTTGTCAGTTTCATGTAAAAGTCAGTTTGAGTGAATAAAATTGCATGTTATGGTAATTTCTCATGTATTGATCACCTCTGAAGAGAACAGTTTTTGTTTTCTTTTTTTTTTCTACTGGGTTTCAAAGCCAGGTGAGCCAACAGTAACCCAGAAGCAATTCTGTGCTGGGGTTATGGAGTGACTCATCTGTGAGATTACAGGAGGTAAACACATTTTAAATGATAATTATGTCAAGCTGAAACCCTTCCAGATATTAGGAATAAAAGCAAATAGATGTGTGATATTTTAAACTCCACATTAAAGAGAGGAGTTAAATGCATCTAAAATAAACATGAAGGGCTAGTGATTCCACTCTTTTTACAATGACTGGGAAAGACAAGAAATCCTCTTTTTGTTATATATTAAACGGCGTATTTATCTACTTTACTGTCATACCTGCTTTAATGCTGAACACTCACCAAAAAAAGTCAACACCGCCTGACCTGTGGCACAGTGGGTTAAGCATCAACTTGGAACGCTAAGGTCATGGGTTCAAAACCGGGGCTTGCCTGGTCAAGGCACATATGGGAGTTGATGCTTCCTGCTCCTTCCCCCTTCTCTCTCTCTCTCTCTCCTCTCTAAAATGAATAAAGTCTTAAAAAAGATAAAGGTCAGCATTGATTGGCTTTTGATAAGGACAGAACTGTGCCTCTTCAGCACTGTAAGACTGGTGAGTAAGAATATTTCCTAAGGCCCTTCAGTTTCCTCTAATTGGAGCTGTCAAACCAAAGAGCTGTCATATCCAGAAAACACTCAATAATTCTCAAGCTTTAGGTTTTATACGAATCTCCTGGGCTGTTTCTTTCCTGTTCAGATGTCCAGGTCCTTCCTCTAGGAATTTTGATTCCTTCAGGTTTTGGGTGAAGGCCTGCATCTGTCTTTTAAACAAGCCCCCGAGATGATTATGATGCATATGTTTAACTCTCACACTTTCAGAATTCTTGAGTAGATAGATGACTAAGATTTTTTGTCATTATTGCTTCTCAAGGACTTGCTCCTAAAGACCAAAAGCTGTTTGTTTGGCGTTTCTGCTCTGTAACAGAAAGATCTTTCAAAGTATTTGATCTTTCAAAGTATTTCAAAGGTCCCTTTTTCTGATAAAACCCTCGATCCAAATGAGGGGTAGAAACTCAGATGCCATTAGGAGTGAAGCAGGGAAGCAAATGCATGAAGCAAGCAAGCGAGGAGTCACTGAAAGGGACAGAACGAGCGCCAAGGAAACAGCACTTCTCGGTGTGCAGCGCAGCCTTGGCAGCTGCAGACACAGGCTGAGTGTTGCCAGATTGGCCGTTGTCGAGAGAAACAGAAAATATGATTTTTATGTAAGTTTCTTTGTTATTTTAAACACTGGATTTTTAAAATAAAATCCATTATTGGGCTAAGAGGTCTAGTTTTTAAACTCTGTCTTGACCCATCAGGAAGAGTCTCTCTCCCCAATAAGAAATCACTGATAGTGGTAGTAATGTGTATGAACATAAACCTCAAAGATGAGACAGGAAGAAAAACCATCTACGTGACGCTCCTCAAGAAAAGAGAGAGTCGAGAAAGGGGCCTCCTTTCCACACGGAGCTCAGTGTTGTCAGGAGGTGGTGTTTTAATAGTGTTCAGAATATAAGAACTTTTAAAATTTGATTTCTCCCTCCCCCTCTCTCTCCTTCTCCTCCTCTTCCAGTAAAAAATGTTTTTAGATTGTCACTCCCACAATATCCCACAATTAATTACCCACAGTCCTCTGGAGTAGATAGTCAAGGTTGGATCTGTATATATATATATATATATCTGTAACGTATATATAGAGTGAAGCAGATTTCTGTGTCTACACCAGACTCAACGTCATTCCACTGGCTGTCCTGTCGCTAATGTCCTCTTGGGCTTTGGGAGTGCTAGGGGTAAAGTGCACAGGGAAGGGGGCAGTTGGCCTCATCCAAGTGAGCTCAAGTTTCAGACCACCAGCTGTGCTTGAGTGATAACCCACTGTCCATGCTGTGGCCACTTAAATTCCTCATGGGCCATGGTATCTGTCAGAAATATTAGGAACTATCTCAACCTCCCAAATATCTAACTTGACTCTTTTCCTGCGGTGTCAGTTTCTTCCAAATACATGCTCTGTGTTTGAAGAAAATCCTGGAGAGCACAGATAATTCCTAAATCAGGCAAACAACCAGGAAAACCTCTATAATCTGAGCCCAATAACACCATATGGCGAATTTGACAGAAGTCTGCTCTGAAAGTCCCTCTTGAAAGCATAGGCTTGTGCCAAGTTACACAAAAATCAGGGCAGTGTCAGTTTCTCTACCCCAAAACCACTAAGATCAAATCATATTTTGAGTTCTTAAGCACTACTTCCAACTGTGAATACCATATATACAAAAATATATCTCTTGTGTGAAACAGGAAGGTTCAAGTATTTTATTATAAACCTTTTACTTCATAATATATAATGGGGACCTTGATAATGAACTCAACAGGATGTTTTAAGATCCATTGGTGAACATCATAAAGAGTGATTATCCAGAGGAAATCCAGACTTAACCGAACTGTGAACATGTTTTCAATGAAAAAATCTGGTTGGTTTAATCCCTAAAGATATTTCTCCCTTTTAAAGCCTTTATTTAAAACAATAAAATAAAGAGACACTGATCATCTAACAACACAAAGGAAAAATCTCCAGTGTGATAGATTACTGCTTTGGAATATTTAATAAGTTAAATTACTTAATGCTTGTTTTTAATTGGTTATAGTAATATCAAGTGAATTTAGTGTTTAAAGAAGTTAATGTAATGGCAGAAGGTGTTATGAAAACCTAACCTGTTGCATTGTGTCAATAGCATTCCTGTTGTTTGAGGCTAGAATCAGCTTTGTATTAAGATGGCTAGTTTTATTTAAAAATGTTATTTTAGGTATGCCAGTATTCAATTGAAATAGACACATATATACATTAGAGTATGTCTTTTGTTATGTAAATTTTTACATCCACTAAAAATGATGTTCATAAATAATTTTACTGGCATAGAAAAGTATTCATCCAATGCTGTTAAATTTGCTTGCTACACTGTCACTACATATACACTATGGTTCCCCCTGCAAAAAAATTACACGTAGAAAAAAATGAAAAATATTTTTCAGTGTTAACAATAAATAAACTGTAATGGTTAGATTAAGAGTGAATAAAGCAAATCAAAATCACAGTGATACCTCTTTGTTATCTATTAGAATGGCTTTTATCAAATATATGCTTAAAATAAAATAATAGATGATACAAATATATATATATATAATTTTGTATTTTTCTTATGTGAGAAGCTGGGAGGCAGAGAGACAGACTCCTCCCTCATGTACCCAACAGGGATCCATCCAGCAAGCCCACTAGGGGGCGATGGTTTGCCCATCTGGGGCACTGCACCGCTGCCACCAGAGCCATTCTAGCACCTGAGGCAGAGGCCATGGAGTCATCCTGAGCGCCAGGGCCAACTTTGCTCCAATGGAGCCTTTGCCGCAGAAGGGGAAGAGAGTGATAGACAGAAAGGAGAGGGGGAAGTATGAAGAAGAAGATGGGTGCATCTCCCATGTGCCCTGGTCTAGAATTGAACCTGGGTTATCCACGTGCCAGGCCGATACTCTATTACTGAGCCAACCAGTCAGGACCCCATACAAACATCTTAAAGCAAAAAACACAGAACTGTTTACAATCTAAAATGTGTTAAATTTATACTTTCGACAGAAGTCAGGTGAGAAGAGTAAAATAAAAGAAATGATTCCTTAATGCAAATCCATTATAGTAAAGGTCGTCTAGAAAACTAAAAAAATTATAGAATGTGTTCTCAAGAAACAGATCTTTATTTAATAGAGATTATCTCTAGAATATCGGGTGATGTGGATCAGGGGTTTTTAACACTTTTGTTTCATACAATTTTAAGATATTAAAGCATGACTTTGATAATAAAAACAAAAAATTTTGAAACTATCTGAGCGACAAAGATAAAATTTAACATTTCTAGTAAAATACAAAGAACTCGTGAAGAAAAGGAGCTCATGTAGGCATGTGCTCTGTGCTCATTAAAACTGTTGTTTCTATACACGGACAGCCTGTCACCTGCAAGCTGCACTCCTCACTTATTTATATCATTAACTCACTCGCTGTGGATAGGACAAAGATGATCTTCAGCCTGACTTTCTAAATGTCAAGTTTCTTTAGTTACAATCAGTGAGGTTTTTGCCAATGCTAAAGACAATGGAAATGAATATATTTTTTAATTTTCTGTGAGAACTTTACACCACATACAGTACAGACAAATGAGAATTCACAGTGGGTCTTCGAAGTTTCATGATATTTTTGTCAATTATTCACCTTGCTTGGCTTCCAAAATAACATTTCTGAAATTTCTAGTGCACAACATTTAAAAACTCCCCTTAAATTTTAGTCTTCGTTATGATTTAAAGTTGAATGATGTTGAACTTTTCAAGTTAGGCTGGGTGCTGAGATTTGTTGCTAAAAGCAAGTAAGATTGCAAACACAATATTTAGGTGGTGTTCAAGGTGCTTTAGGTTATGTATCTGTGAAATTGGTATATTTACTTGGCAACATGAAGCAAACAAATAAGCTGCTTGTGAAGCTGGGGAATAAATGTTGGAAAGAGAAAAGTGGGAAAAATATACCTATACCCATATTGGGAATCTAAACTGATCAATGTGGTGATTAGTTAATAGTCTGACATCCCCAAATCTCCTTTGTGACAGAGAAAAAATGAAAAATCAAAGGTCAGATGATCAATTTACTCCATAATCTACTCTCTCAGCCTGTAAAACACACATACACATTCACACATATACTTCTTGAAAAATAAATTTCAACTTGATTTAGTCAGGCACACCTAAAATTGCTTAGCAATTAGAATAATAAAATGGTATTTTAAAGCTATTTGTGTGGAGAATAACAAAGAACCTCAAATTCCTCTCTAGAGTCTGTTCTTAATTATTATGCATGTGAGTTTAGGAGTGCCCGTTTGTAGAATGAGGATAATAATAATAGTTACCACATTAGATTGTGGTGAGAATGAAATTGGACTATCCCATGTGTGATTTAGCACAGTGCTTCTAGCTTTTAGGAAATGCATAATCACTATTAACTATCACTCTTATTTCAGGCAGAGAGAACAGGATAAGCAAAGGCAAATAGAGATATGACAGTCTAGTACGTTTTGGGGAAACAGTGAGAGGTTCTGTATGATTGAAACATAAAAATAATTGAGAGGAGAGAGGAGCAAAAGGATGAAGCCAGAGCTATAGACACAGATTGTGGCTTATTAAGGACGTTACCTATGGGGTTATAAAGGAAGGGGGTGCCATACCTTTTATGTAGATGATTTTGAAGGGTTTTAAAAGGGATGGGATTGGAAACAAGGAGGGCAGTGATAAGACTACTGCAGAGATGAGAACCTGAATAGACTACAGTAGTGGGTATGAGAGAGAATGAAGAGATCCGAAATCTCTTTCCTTTTTAAAAAAAATATTTGTTTACTTCTTTGTTGTTAGCTGACACTGTAGTAACCAGCCTTAAAGATACTTCCTTCCTGGTATTCATGGCCCCACCTACATTGTATCAGATTCGGCTGTGTACCTAATAGAATGTGACAGAAGTGATGGTGTGTAAGTCTGGCAGCTTGGCCATAAAAGACATTGATGCTGGCCCAGGCAGGGTAGCTCAGTTCATTAGAGTGTTGTCCTGATATGGATGATCCTCAGTCAGGGCACATACAAGAAGCCAATGAATGCATAAATGAGTGGAACAACAAATCAATGTTTCTCTCTCTCTCCCCACCCTCTTCCTCTCTCTCTAAAATATAAAATCAATAATAGTAATAATAAAAAGACTGATGCTTTCACCTTGTTCTCTTTGATCATTCACTTCAGTGGAAGTCAGCCGCTCCATCACGAAGACATTCATGCAGCTTGTAGATTATCCTGTCTGTACAGGAAATGAGACCTCCCACTAAAAGCCAACACTATTTTGACAATCAGGTGAGTAAATCATCTCAGAAGCACATCCTCCAGCCCCTGATAACTCTTGGCTGCAACTTCATGAGAGATTCCAATCCAGAGCTACCCAACTAAAAGCTTTCTGAATTCCTGATCCATAGAAACTGAGAGAAGTCGATTATGCTTATTGTTATGTTTAACATGTTATTGCATGTTAAACAAATCATGCTTATTTTTTTATCCTGCTAAGTTTTGGGGTAATTGATTATACAATAACAGAAAGCTAATAAAGATTTATCTTATCTACATATAGACTGGCAGATTATAAGATTTCCATTTCCTTGGTGGTATAGGCCTTGTATAATTTCCACCCCTAGGATGTGGATAAAATCTATGAATATGATGGGATACCATTCTCATGAAGCATACAGTTAAGATTACTAACCGGTTGACATTGAGTCAACTAAAAGGGCAATTATGTTGGTGGCTCTGATTTGATCACACCAAACCTTTACATCTGGGTCTAGAAGTCAGAATCAGAGGAAGTGGGAGACTTCAAGCAGCAGGGACACCCTTCTGCTGACCTGGAAGGAGCAAAGTGACATATCTTAGCCCTGAATGGAAGGTGGCCTCCAAGAAACATAGTTCATCAATCACAAGTACTGAATTCCTTCAACAACCTAAGTGTGCTTGAGAAAAAAAACCAAGCTCTGGAGGAGGACCACAGCCCTGGCTAGCACCTTAATTTCATCTGAAAGTCCATCTGTTCTGTGCTCAGGCTTCTGACCTAAAGAGCGATGAGATCATAAACAGGTATTGTTTGAAGCTGCATGTTTGTGTAATGTGTTACACAGCAATAGACAACTAATACAAATGGTTTAAATGATGAGATCTTGGACTTGGAGCTGATGCTGTAATAGGATCAGACTTTTGAGGACCAAGAAAAGGGATGAGTTTATGTGAATGTGAGAGGGTTGTGAATCACTGAGGGCTAGAGAGCTGACTCCTTCACTAGCAGCCAGACTCCAAAATGACACTCAATGACCCTCGCTCCTGAGATGCACTCCCTTGTAAAGACCCCTCCCACACTAAGTAGGGTTAATCTACGTAGACTAAAGGATATTTGGAATGTGAAGTGTATGATTTCTGAGACTACATTATAAAAAACATTGCAGTTTACACTTTAATCTCCTAAGGGTCACTCACAGGTCCCCATGCCATGAGAGTACTTAACCAGACCTGTATGTAGAGGCCACCTGTCAAAGAACTGAAGCTTCCTGTTAACAGTGAGCACCATTGTGGGAAGTGGAGCTTCCGGCACCAGTCAAGTCTTCAAATGAATGCAGTCTTGATGGACATATCATTGACTGCAGCATCATGAGAAACTCTGAGTTAAAACAACGCATCTCAGAATATTATGAGGACACAATAACATTTGATTCTTGTTATAAGCTGTTAAATTTGGGGCATATACAGCAATAGATAACTAGTTAAGAGGTTTACAGAATTATTTCTAAAGATCGAGACTCTGTCTAGGCTATAGTGAACAATTCAGAAGAAAAAGTGATAGAAAAGAGTTGTTCAGTAGTACTTAAGGAGAGATTTCTAGGCAAGCGTAAGTTAAACCTGTGGTTCTTGTTGCCACAGTTAATGTATTACACTTCACTGATGAAAAAAAATAATAGCAGAGGACAAAGGATTTGACAACAGGACCAGATGAAAAGATTAAGCATTTTTCTCTCTCCTGGCTCTTCTGAACACCTCACATTATCTTTAACACTCCCTTAACACCTTTCTTTATGCCTTGCAGAAAAATGGAGAAAAAAATCTTTTTGGACCAAATGATGACAAAGTGAAAACATATACCTCAATATACACAGTGGAAATCACGATGTGAAATACTCCTTTGTAGCAGAAAAGTGATTCCAATCTAGGATAAGAAATTTAAATGCCACACAGGAGGAGTGAAACTTCAACTCATTGCTAATTTGTTGCTGAATTTCAAGACAAATTTAAAGTTTGTAAAATATTTAAATTGGAAAGGTTGAGGCCATACCAAATACACAATTTTCTTTTTTAAAGATTTTATTTATTGACTTTAGAGAGAGGAGAGAGAGAAAGGGAGGAAGAATGGGGAGCATCAACTTGTATTAGTTGCTTCTTGTATGTGCCTTGACCGGGTAGGCCCAGAGTTTTGAACCAGCGACCTTCGAGTTTCAGGTTGATGTTTCATCCATTGCGCTACCACAGATCAGGCCCAAATACACAATTTGAGGATGAAAATGAGCAAATAAGTTTAGGGGGCAGTCTTAAAAATAATTTGTGTCTGATTATTAAAAATCATAAATGCTCACCATAAACATTTTGAAATAAAAAGCAAAAATTAAATTTTATTCATAACCTCCATATTTAGAACTAAACACCCTTAACAACTTTTTATACATGTGTTACAAAATTAAAATATTCTTGCCATTAAAATGTGTTTTTATCTACATTTAACTAGCATTCATAAATAATTTTCCTGTGCTATTAAAATTATTTTCAGCTATATCTAACTGTTTAATAGTTTTTAAATTACAAGAGAATGCTCAATGCTAAAATCAAGGAGGTAAGGCAGAAAAAGGCAAAAACCTGGACAAAAATAAACCCACTATTAAGAAATTAATATTCATTTTTAGTGTACAACCTCTAAATTTCTAAACATATATACATTGTATGTATTCCTATGTATTTACAAAGATAATATATTCTTCAAATTGTATTTACCTTGCTCTTTTTCTGGTTACAGAATATGTTTTAATTACTCATTTTTTTAAGTTTTATTTTATTTTATTCATTTTAGAGAGGACACACACACACACACAGAGAGAGAGAGAGAGAGAGAGAGAGAGAGAGAGAGAGAGAGAGAGAAAGGGGGGAGCATCTGGAAGCATCAACTCCCATATGTGCCTTGACCAGACCAGTGCAGGGTTTTGAACTGGAGACCTCAGCGTTCCCAGGTCGACGCTTTATCCGCTGCGCCACCACAGGTCAGGCCAGAATATGTTTTAATAAAAATTTTGTCTGATAATTTAGTGGGTAACAGCATTTTATAATATGGACATAATTTATGTATTTATAAACCAATAAATATATAATTTTGGTAGCCTTATTTATTTTGTCTTTGATAAAAGTTTTGTTTATTGCTTCAATTTTGAATTATTTCTTTAGAATAAATTTCTAAAAGTATAATGTTTGTGTGAAAAAATTTATAAATGAATTTAAAGTATTTGATGTACTCAAAGAGTTTGCAATAAATATTGTAGTTATTTATATGTTGACCAAGAGTAAAAAGGGGACCCTTTCCTCTTCCACTGTGATAACATAAAGTATGAGCCTTTTTTCCTATTTTTAGTAATCTGATAGGTGAAGAATAATAGCTTGGTTGTTTTCATTTATGGCTTTTTATGTGTGTGTGAGTACAAAGTTAATTTTTAAAATATTTAATTTACATATTTATATTAGTGAATGTCAGCTTATTAATGTCTTGTACCCATTATATTTGCTATGTTCATTCGTTCGTTGTCTTGTGAGTGCTGTTTATATATTAAAGGTATAAATCTTTGCCTATGCAAATAAATCTTTTTCAAGTCATGATTTCTTTTTAGGTTATCTTTATCCTCTTTCCAGTGGATTAAATTTTAAAAGATTTATGTAGTTAAATATATCAATATTTTCCTTTATGATTTCTGCTCTGAAGTTGTGCTTGTAGGGGGGTTATCCAAAACATACAAGATGATTTAAACATTCAGGATATTTTCTGGATTTCTGTAGATTCCACTTTTACAGTTAGTTCTCTAAAACTCTATATCTGAGCCTTATTTTGAAGTATTATATAAACTTAGATTCTAACTTTTGTCCTAGCAGTGTTTTTAAAAAGTAAATGTATTACAGAATTCATACACAGTCATCACAGATAAGAGACACTTTTCTAAAATGCCAACTATAATCCCTGTTATTAACATTTTATTTCACTTCTCCTGTTCATCCTTTTTCCATACTCATTGCTTTTTCTCGCTGACTTATTTCATGCACCTGTGTGGGTAGTTATCACATGTACCAAGTACCAAATACAGCACTTTTACATGTTTCTGTAATTAATCATCAAGTAGACTCATGGAATAGAAATGATCCCCTCTACTTCAAAGATACTGAAAGAAGGACCTGGAGAGATCAGGGTGCTGGAGACAATGGAGACAAGTGCCTGACAAATTGGAATGCGCATATGAGGTCCTGGCAACCCATATACCCAGTAAGTCTAGTTGGGGAGTTGGGGACTGAGATTTTCCCTTCTAACCAGCCCCAGGTGAGGCTAGTACTGATTCTGATGGTCCACGGATTATACTCTAAGAAGTCAGAACAAAGATGACAATTCAATAATGGAACTTGAAATACATCTAGGTCTTTTGACACCTGTTTCTTCTCACTCATCCATGCTTCCTCTAGCTGCTGTCAGAACACATCTGTGCTTGTCCTTCTAATAAGGTCCCAACCTGAAAGAAATTTGGGTTTCTCAAGTCCCACCTTTGTTGACATGAATAAACATACTGTACTTAACAAATACTTAAACAATTTGAAAGTCAAACTGAATGATGAAAGGAAAATCAGAAGAAAAAAGAAAGCATTTATATTACATAAAAAGTTCCAAGCACACTTTCCCAGGGAATTTGTGGTAGTACAACTAGTAAAATGATTTTTACAAAAGACCAGAGAATTATATTCCAAAGAAAACCCAGAAGGGCTGAAACAATCAGTTTATATGCCATAATCTACTCATTCTATAAATACAGGACACTCACAATTATCTGTCAGATCAATGCCTATTGTGGCTATCTTTGAAATGAGAACATTCTATTCCTATAATCTTACATCCAATGTATTCTTAGGAGACGGGAAAGAGAAATCATCGCCATTCAGTATGAGATTAATACTTTTTAGCAGCAAGTCTGGAAAGGAAAGGCATTTGTTTAAACCAACTACATTTTTTTTTGAGTCACATAATTATGGTATCTACAAAAGACTTAATTAGAACTTGACAAAAATAATTATTTTAAACTATGAGTCAAGTATTCCAGGATATTGCCCTTGAAATGAACAAGAGTTACATATAATTCAGGCAATTTTTTTCTGGTTTGCTCACTAAACTATGACAATTGTAGGATCTATCATAGCTTAGGACTAAAGGATCAAATGAGAATTATCCTTCCACCTCCCAAATGAAACCAAAATTCAGGGAAAAAACTTGACTAAACACAAAGCTCATACTTCTAGTTGAATACCACTATTTCATAGTAATAAGTGAGAATCGTATCATTTTTAGCTGAAACTTCAGAGATTAACTCACCTCTTGCTCTTAACAATGACTTCACTATTGTTCTTATTATCAAAAGTGGAAAATAATAGATGATATTTTTCTTTTGGCATTAGAATTCTACACATAGATATGTCTCTGCTCTTCCATCTTTTGAGCCATTATGATTTTCATACATACAATACAGATGAAGAAAAGACTGTCCATGAGATATTATTTTAGCAGAGGAAAAATAAAGCCAGGACTAAATGTCATATTAATGTGAAAAACTGTATTTCTGTAGGAGTACATTTCTCCCATCAATGAGTGAGACAGTCAAATGCATAAATCTCCCACACATCAATGGGAGATTAAATCTTGTAGTGATAAGTATGTGAAAGATTTTCCTTTGAATAATGGAGAATACATAGTCATAGTAGCTGCAAGTAATTCTGAAATTACCTTACTCTATTACTGATGTGGCACTTGCTAAAAACACTGAGACCTTTTCTTCTTGTCACTGTATTTCACATTTAATTTGCATAATGTGCCTAAGAAGAAAAATAATGGATCTGTCTGAAATTTCAACTGAAGTAAATCATGGGGAAAAATGCAGAGGCAGACATCTCCCTAAAAATATATTGCAATACAGGGCAAGTCAACCTGAAGTCTCAAGACATTCATTTCCAAGAACTGGAATCACATTATTTCCAAACTTCTACAAGAAAGCTTGACTACTTAGTCCTCTTTTAAACGTATTATTAAAAAAAAAAAAGCAGATGTAAAGAATATGAATATCCATAAGATTTCTTTTTTTTACAACCCACCCAGTTGGTAAAAGGTAGAAGTACTTCATTTAGCATCACACACTGGGAAACATGAAGAATGTGAAGATGTACTAAAGTTTAGCATTTTGTCTGTATAGGGATCCTGGTTTCCCAGACAATCTCCTTGTTCTCTGCAGAATCTAAAACGTATTCCAGAATTCATAATCAAGCAAAACCCTGCAAGGGTGCAAATTCAGTGACCACCTGAGAGTCAACAGAAACTTGATTGCCTTTGGAATGATTGCTGAGGGTACCTTATGGCTTTGGTCTAGCTGAATTTACACATCATGCATTTGCCTAGAACAGGGAACATCTATCTGTACTCTGCCTGGTATGTAGAACAATAATTTGTTGTTATTGTTGTGCTTCCTGGGAAATCATATTTGTTTCTTTAACTGGTTTTTGGGAGATATATTGGGACTTTCCTAACTTCAGACAAGTTATTCTTCTTTTAACAATTCTAGTTCCCAAAATACATCAAAGACTGTTATATTTTCAAGATATATGAAAAAGAATACTTGAATTTTTCTTCAACCCAAGCTTCATCTCTAAATATAACATGGGAGGGGTTATAAATATGTTATGACTAAAAGCTACCAGGTTTATTTCCTTGATAAGCAAGTCCATTTCTGAATCAATATTTATTTTTGAAAGCTACTGACTACCAACTTTAGAACTAGTAATATTTCAAAAACACTAAACCCTTGAAGCCATTTCTCAATGGGTTTGATGCACCAATAAATCTATCAGTCTAACTGTTCCTATGACTCCTAAGAGTTATGCTAAGGGGCATGGGTGGGGAAGGTCTATAAGCATCAAGTGCACCTCATGTCTAGTTGCCCAAAAGATTTAAGAAATACAGGAAGGAAGGAAGGGAGGAAGGAAGGGAGGGAGGGAGGAAGGAAGGGAGGAGGAGGGAGGGGTGAGGGAAGGAGAAAAGGAGGAAAGGAGAAAGGAAAAGAAGGAAGGCAGAAAAAAAAGGTTAGTTTCTATTTGGAACTCTTTTTCCATACAAAGACAAATATTTCAATGTTTCTGAGTTTTATAAGAAATACATTTCAGCCTGACCAGGCAGTGGTACAGTGGATAGAGCATCAGCCTGGGAAGCAGAGGACCCAGGTTCGAAACCCCAAGGTCGAAACCCCATGGCTTGAGTACAGGCTCATCCTGTTTGAGTGCAGGCTCATCAGCTTGAGCGCTGGGTTGCTGGTTTGAGCCTGAAATCATAGATATGACCCAGATTGATCCCATGCTCAAGCCAGTAACCCCGTGCTCAAGCTGAAGAGCCTGCACTCAAGCTGGATAAGCCTGTGCTCAAGCTGGTGACATCGGGGTTCGGAACCTGGGACCTCAGTGTCCCAGGTTGATGCTTTATCCACTGCAACATCACCAGTCAGGTCAGGCATTTCTTCTTGATGTTCTCACAGTTAAATTTTGAACTATGGTGTTTATTTGAAACACAGGAACCACAGATCCTAGAATTTCCTTCTGTCTCACAACTCTATGGTTGGATATATCATTTCCTCATCCTTGTATCCACATTCTTTGCCATGTAACTTTGATACATCTTCCCAACAAGAATGGGAGAACTTTCCCCACCCCTTAACTTTGCCTTCAGCCATAGGATGTTAGGAAATGTAAGGAAAGAGGCGTGAAAGAGCGCTTTTGTGTTAGCTTGTTTCCTTCTACTTGACTATGTCAATGAGAGGAAAACTCCCAGGCAAATCCATGGTACCAGAAGGAATGTAAAAGACAGATGGAAGAAGGCAAGTAATTTTGATAGATTTTGAGTTTAGCTGATGCTAACAGAACTAGCCACAAGTTCAACATACATCACCTCAACAACAGTTGACCATCAGACTTGTTAGAAATATTAAATAAGTATTATTTTCAGCAACAGTGATATGTCCCTTGGTACCTTCACAAGGGGAAGCCTAACAAAATTAGTTGTTTTTTTGTTTTTTGGGGTTCTTTTTTAGTATCAGTCTCAGTGGGACCTCATTGCTCTTTGCCAAAGCAGAGACTAACAGGTGAAAAACAGTGAGAAGAAAGGGTAAATTATTTTCTTTCATTTTTTTTTTTTACAAAGCTCTTGATGAGGGACTACTATATGCTGGTCATCATTAATGGAGGCTCCAGAATACATTTTATACAAGTACTAAACCCATATTAAAATTTATGCTTTGATGGTAAGCAATAATTGTTACAGTCATTAGTGTTGTTACCAGTGAAGGCAACTGAAAACATTTATTGTTTAAATTTATACCATACTAGCTGTACCCAGCCACGCGCTGCTGTGGCTCATTCTGGTTAAGTGGGAAAGAAAGAAAAGAGAAAGTGCACATTTCTAATATGTTTAATTTCACAATGCTTGTGGGTATACAGTATTTTTTGCTGTTCCATTGTCTTTGCAGATATAGAGATTGTCTGGTTTGCTGACTTTAGAACACGCAACATATAATTGTCCATGTGAGAAGCAATCCGTGTCTAGATCTAAACTGCACAATTCTAAAGATTGGCCCTGAGCTTTGTTGATGGTGATTGCAAACGCCAATCGAATTGGGAATTGCAATCTCTTAAATTGAAATGGCATATCTGTTGGAATCATAGGAATGTGAGGAATGAGGACATCTTCACCTTTGAAAGGTCCTGTCAAGATTGTTGCTTCTATGACGTTGCTCATTAATTTTTTTTACTGCAAACTGCGTGCCATTGCAAAGCTTTGGCTGGTTGATATTTTGCAACATGATAATTAGCACACAGATTTTCAATTTGCAGTATGTGCGGTGGCATCCCTGGCAGATCGAGTGAATTCAAAAATTCTGTTGGATAATTAACCACTTCATCTGCTTCCACAACAGTGTCAACGGACTTGTATGTGATTGCCTCGCTTTGAATGTTAGACGGAATAATATTGTTAAGTTCGTAGATGTCTTTGTTCTTGGCTGCAAGAATAGCTTGTTCACTCAGCCAATCGTGATTCTTATAATTGGTTTGAATATTGGGAAATACTTTTTCAAATAATTCTTCTTTTGACGTCACTAAATTTCAGAAGTTATGAGGCAATGAAATTCGTCCTGAGGTCAGATCAACCGGCACCTTTCTGTTCCCAATTTCCAGCAATTGATGCGAGAATATCTCAGCTGATCAATCATTTTGCAGCTAGACACACATATTTCTAGTTAATTTTAACATATTTACGTGCTGCCACAAAATAGAGTATTTCAGGCAAGCATTTATTTTATCCACTGCCGTTGATCAAGGAATTACAGGTAATGTTTGCCTGAAATCTCTTGCAAGTAATATTAATACATTCCTAAATGGTCTGATGTTTCCAGGGAAATCTTGCAATGATCGATCAAGAGCCTCGAGTGATATTCTGTGCACTATTGTGTATTCATCCCAAACAATAAGTTTGCATTTCTGCAATACTTTTTCTATGCTGATGCTTTGGAAATGTTGCACATGGGAGTTTCAATGAATTGTATGTTCAATGGCAATTTCAAAGTGGAATAAGCAGTTCTTCCACCTGGTAGCAATGTCGCAGCTATTCCGGACGACACAAGAGCTAAGGCTATGTCATTTGGGAACGAATTGCTGCCAGAATCAATCTAATTAGGAATGTTTTACCAGTTTCTCCTGGTGCATCTAAGAAGATTTCTCCAACCCCGTTATTGACAGTTTGCATTATTTGATCGTAAATGCTTTTTTGCTCAAGCGTTAGCTTAGGAATATTTGATTGCACATACAGCAAAAGATTACTCGTGTTGTAATTTTGTTCATGATGCAATTCTACATCAAATGAAGCAGGAGCAGATCGATTTGGTGATGACATTCTCAATTGATTGAGAACTTTGTTTGCGATTTCTAAGCACAAATCTTCAATCATTATCAACGCTTTATTATAGATTTCTGCTTTGAAATCCCTGTTCATATTTGAATTTTCCTTGCATATTCAATGGAAAATATCTTCAACCTGTGCGATTTATATTTCTCCCATAACATTGAAATGGAATCATAAAATATTTAGTATAGCGTGTGTTACTTTTACATCCAATAGATGTTGCTGTTTTTCAAAAAAAGCATGTTTTTACCTGTCACAGGTGTGACATCTATATAATAGTAGTTATATAAATATATAAAAATGTGCATATTCAAATGCAACGTTGTGTCAAAATTTCAAAGCAATCGGTAAAGAACTTTCAGAGGTTTAAGATTTTGAACAAATGAGCATTTACATTTTTATTTTTATAGATATAAATAAGCTTTAATAAGTGCCTGTCTTTCCCAAAATGGTAAGAAGTGTGGATCTTTCATTTCCCAAGAAAACCAACTCAAGCAAAATTTCAGGCTAAGACATGGCAAACAAAAACCTATTTTCCAGTAAGTGCTACCTAGATTTCTTTCTTTTTTTGAATTTTTCTGAAGTGAGAAGTTGAGGGTGGTGCAGGGAGTGGACAAACAGATTCTCGTATTTGCCTGACTGAAATACACCTGACATGCCCACCAGGGGGAAATGCTCCGCCCCTCGGGGTGTTGCTCTGCTGCAATCGGAGACATTCAAGCACCTAAGGCAGAGGCCATGGAGCCATCCTCAGCGCCCAGGCCAATTTTGCTCCAATGGAGCCTTGGCTGTGGGAGGGAAAGAGAGAGATAGAGAGAAGGGAAAGAAGAAAGTGTGGAGCAGATGGGCGCTTCTCCTGTGTGTACCCTGGCGGGAATCAAACCCGGGACTTCCACACACTAGGCTAATGCTCTACCACTGAGCAATCTGGCCAGGGGCATAGTTGTTTTATTTTATTTTATTTTTTATAAAGTCATGAGAGTTGTCTTTTATTTTTTCAGCTTTGCCTTTACTGCTTGCTAAAGGACAGTTTCATGCTTGACGTCAAAGTAGGAAATGCAGGAATAAAGAGGAGGCGATTTCTAATAAACACATTGCATCCATTTATACTATTTTTACCATCTCCATCCCCTTCTATTTGATAAAGCCTCAGAAAGAAACCCTTGTTGAGAGAGGTTCAAAAGTATAGTAGCACTCACTTAATTCTATCAATAGATTCTTGGAAAGTGTGACTTGCAGTTAAACAGTGTATACTAAAACCAATTTTACCATAGGTTAATTGATATAAATGAGTTCCTACAGTATATTTCTGGTCACAAAAACACAATCAAACTTCTATATAAAGACATCAAATACTTCTCATAATAAACAGGGACATACATGTGAGTCATATATACACTTAAGAAAGTTTAATGAAAACAAGTAAGATATTGTTCAACCGTTTTATAGTAATTCAGGGTTATAGATGGCTGGAGCCTATTTGGCAGCTCAGGGCACAAGGCTGAAACCCACCTTGTACAGGATGCTCTTTCATGGCAGTGCACCCTGCTACACACCTACACTCACTGTGACTGGGACAATGTAGACACATCAATTTATCTCTAATGTGTCCCCAGATCTTTGGGGTGTAGGAGGAAACAAGAAAACCCACCCAGATGTGGGTAACATGCATGCTCTACACAGACAGTGACCCTGGCTGGGAATTGATTTTTTTCTCTCATCAGATTTATAACAAAAGGACATTGAATGAAATAATGTGATTCCAAGGCTTGCTATAATTCCAAGTAGTTCAAATGATAGCAGGTTCTCTTGCATTAGCAACTCTCCAAACAAAAATACTAAGAATATAAATAATTTTCTTTATAAGGCAAAATTATTCTCTGATTTTTTAAAAGTATGTCTAATAAAGTTTATTTTCTTAAAGAACAGGATGATATTCTATTGTGTAAATGCACCACGGCTTTTTCATCCACTCCTCCACTGATGGACACTTGGGCTGCTTCCAGACCTTGGCTATGGTAAATAACACAATGAACATAAGGGTGCATACACTCTTTTTTTTTTTTTTTTTACAAGAGACAGACAGACCAGAATGGAGAGATGAGAAGCATCAATCATTACTTTTTTCATTGCTATCACAACACCTTAGTTGTTCATTGATTGCTTTCTCACATGTGCCTTGACTGCGGGCCTTTAGCAGATGGAGGTCTTGCTGGAGCCAGCGACCTTGGGTCCAAGCTGACGAGCTTTTGCTCAAGCCAGATGGGCCTGCGCTGAAGCTGGCGAGCTTGGGGTCTCAAACCAGGGTCTTCCGCATCCCAGTCCGATGCTCTATCTTCTGCACCACCACCTGGTCAGGCTGCATACATTCTTTTGAATTAGTATTTTGGGTTTCTTTGGATATATTCCCAGAAGTAGAATTTCTGGGTCATAAGGCAGTTTCATTTTTAATTTTTTGAGGTAGCTTCATACTGTTTTCCACAGTGGCTGCACCAATCTGCATTCCCACTAAGAGTGCACAAGGATTCCCTTTTCTCCACAACCTCACCAACACTGTTGTTCATTGATTTATTGATGATAATCATTCTGGCAGGTGTGAGGTATAAACTCACTGTGGTTTTCATCTGAATTTCCGTAATGATTAGTGATGTTGAGTACCTTTTCATTTTCTATTGGCCATCTTTATGTCCTCTTTAAAGAAGTGTCTATTCAGGTCCTTTATCTATTTCTTAACTGGATTGTTTGTTTTTTAGGTGTTGTGTTTGATAAGTTTCTTAAAAATTTTAGATGTTAAGCTTCTATCAGCTATACTGGCAGATATATTGGCAAATATGAACTTCCCATTTAGTAGGTTGTCTTTTCATTTTAAGAAGGAAATCTTACCTTTTGCAACAGCATGGATGGACCTGAAGAATATTATGTTAAGTGAATTAAATCAGTCAGAGAAAGACAAATACTGTGTGATTTTACTTATATGTGTAATCTAATGAACAAAATAAACTAACAAAGGAAATAGAAAGACTCATAGATACAGAGAACAGACTGCTATGTCAGAGGGGAGAGGGTTAGGGGGGCTGGTTGAAAAAGTTAAAGAGATTAATAAAAAAACTCATAGACAACAGTAAGGGGATTGTAAGAGGAAAGGGGGTAAGGGAGGTAGAAGAGGTTAAAGGGGGGGATAAATTGTGATGGAAGGAGACTTAGGAAAGTGAACACACAATACAATATACAGATGATGTACTATAGAATTGTGCACCTGAAACTTACGTAATTTTATTAACCAATGTCACCCCAATAAATTCAATTAAAAATAAACAGCAACAACAAAAATAAAGAACAGGATGATAAATAACCAGCTAAATTTTACCAAATTTTATAAAAATAAACTGAAATCGCCTGACCTGTGGTGGCGCAGTGGATAAAGCGTCAACCTGGGAACACTGAGGTCGCCTGTTCAAAACCCTGCACTGGTCTGGTCAAGGCACATATGGGAGTTGATGCTTCCAGCTCCTCCCCCCTTTCTCTCATTCTCTATCTCACTCTCTCACTCTGTGTCTCCTCTCTAAAATGAATAAAATAAAAAAAAAAGAAATTTAAAAATAAACTGAAATCAACTTCTTTAACTTGTGTTAAAAATATGAATTTGTGTTTTCACTGCTGGATAATACAATGGTGTCATTAGCAGTAGTATGGTGAGATTCCATACAAGTCAGGCACTAGTGGAGATGGTACTGGAAACACAGGTGATCAAGGAGGAGAAGGTTCTGAGACTGGATTTAAGAACTTAAAAATCAAGTTAGTTTGGGGTTCCTCGAAGACTTCAACATGGATCAAGCTTCAGACCTGATCAAGTTTACACACTGGTCCTCTAAAGGTATGATGACTACTGCTAAAGCTAGGCATGCAGGACTTACTGTTGAAGAGGACAGAATCTTGAGCCCAACAGCATTTGGGGAAGATGAAATGTTTGATAAGTTGAATTGGAGCCTATTGAGTATAGGTGGCTCCAATTTAATAGGATTCAAGAAAGTAAGAAGAGTAAAAAAGAAACCAAAGAGAAAAGTGATAGTTATCGGGACCTGAAGAGTAAGGGGGGGTGGGTAATGCTCCCAGCAAATTGGAGATAATGAGTCACTTTTCCAAAAAAACAAAGAAGACTCTGGTAGTTGTTCATTGTGGTAACAGATAGTTTATGCAAAGTATGCATTAATGGGGATGAGCTTGGGGTTCATGGAGAGGGATATTGTGAAGTAGATGAATATGTACGTTTTAAAACTTGAGACATTGACATAACTAACTTGTAATTGATTTGTTTCCAAACAAATGATGTAATGAAATTCAATTAAGAACACTTTATTCTTTACTGAGAAATTCTGTGTGAACTAGGAAATCTTCACCTTTTTCTACAGTGTGTCCGTAAAGTCATGGTACAATTTTGACAGGTCACATGGTCAAAAGTGCACCATGACTTTACGGACACACTGTATATACACACACTACAGTGAGTTTTACTTTTTACTAAATATGCTATATAATAAGGAATAATTATTTTACTTATTGAAATTAATAGCTACTATTTTTAGTAATAACTTTTAATTTAGTGACATTTATGCTAATTGCTGAACAGATTCTTCAAATGAATCACTTTTAAAGTATATAATTTCATAATAAAATATTTTTAAAACATGTAAGACCTTATTCTAATCAAAAACTGAAAACAAAATCTGAGAATCACACTTAACTAGCTTTTAGTAGCAAAATAACAATAAGTGATATGTATAAATTCAATTACTAGTAAAACACAAACTCAAGGTCCTTTAAAGGAACTAAACTCAGTCTTCTTTTTTATTCTAAACTACTTATTTTATTTTTTAAAATTCTTATTGTACTCTAAACTTATTTTGAATTCAGACAATAATTTATATTTAACAACATTTCTGGTAGGAATTTGGGAATCAAGAAGTCAAATTCATTTTTAACACAAACAATTCACCAAGTTACTTCAGTTGTTTTTTTTTTAAACAAAGCTTAAAGTAGTCTTAGCTGGAAGAGTTGCCAAACCAATTGTCAGTTAATAGGTAAAAACTCTGAAGTGGTAAATAGATTTTTATTTCTCAGTTAGGTTATTGAATCACCTCCATCCCCAAATTCCCAATGCAATTCACTAAATTAAATCAAGCAACAATTCAAATCTGCAGGAAAATAATCAATTTAAGTGGCTCTTCCATCACATGTTGAAAAAGGAAGGGGAAGAGTAACTAAATGTTCCACATTTCAGAACATCTGCATTCTCATTCTATGGCCAGTGTTATTCTTTGTTTCTAATCTCATCTCATAGTGTTGAGAATGAGCTTCACCCTGTGAAGACATATGTTGCAAAGGGTTGTCCTTCTGCCTTACCTCTGCATTGCAGCTCCCTGGGGAAGATCCTTGTTAAAAACCCAGATTCTCAAACTTAGAGATGAAAAACTGAAAGTGTGGGGATCTGAATCGGCACTTTTAAAAATTCTGTTAAAGCTTGGTGAAATCAGGGTTGTCTTCTTGCTGGTCAGAGGATTAAAACAAGAGAACAGCTGGCAAAGGTCTGACTAGAGCGCGCCTTGACAAAAGGGTAAAATAGTTCTGACTTTGAGTTTTGCTCTCAGTTTATCTTAGAGTTTACTTTATAAAGCAGTTTGCTTGACCTCTTGTGAGTTGGGAAGCCCCATGTTTGTGGCTTCTCTTCTCACTGCTCAGAGGACCGCTCACTGCTACAAACAGCTGAGCACTGCTAAATGCAATGCCCACACTCCTGAATGCTATGTTCACTTGGCTATACTTTGCCTCCCAGGACATTCCCAAGACTTTATGTCCCCAGGCCATCAACATCATTTTTGTTTTGTTACTTTACTTCAGGGCCCTAGTCTATAAGGGAAGCAATTTTGACCAGCTAATACATTTTAAGCTACCAAGGAGTTCATTAAGTTTCAATGACGTTTTAAAATTGTTAAGCAGAAATAATACTTGTTTAAAACAGTTGGAAAACTCAGAAAAATGTCTTACATAATCTTGCTAGTCATAAGCATTCTCTGCTTATTCTGTTATAATATGTATGCATTCATGTTGAATATCTCGTATGTGTCTGTGTCTACAGTATAGTGTGTTGTTTTAGCTTTCACCTCTGAAACTAGGTTGGCTGAATTTGAATCCTGGCTCTACCACCTTGGACACATTACATGACCTCTCTATACCTCAGTCTCCACATCTATAAAACTGGGATACTAGTTCTAACTCATGGGGTAGTTTTGAGCACAGATGTGGGCTCTGTACGCTGTAGTTCTCTAGAGTTAGCTACCTGGATTTGGTCCCAGCTCCACCTTAGCAGATTTATTACTGTGGAAAACTTTCTGACTGCTCTGTGCCTCAGTTTCCTTATTTGTAACAAAAGATAAACAAATACGGATAAAACAAATTAAAGGTCGGATAATATGCTGTTTACAGCTTCTGTGTTGGGAGAATTGTGAACTAGTCATTTTAGATCAAGTTGGCATTTCTGTTCTTATGCCACCATGCTTTTCTATACTAAGATAAAATTACATATTTCTATTTTAACTATATTAGAAAAATTCTATAAAAGTCTATGTTTTTCTCTTAGGGAAAGAGTGATCGAACTTATATCAGTTTCTATGATCCAAGCACTGTTAAGAATGACAGTGGCATTAGACGATCTTGCTCCAAAATCAACGATTTTAAGATTTATACAACCTATTTTGAAAATCTACTGTTTTAATTTTTCTGCTACAATTCTATTAAACTTACTCCAAACAGGTGCATCCAATACAAAATTCCATGAGATTTTTAGTTCTTGGTCAGGTTCTAACAAACGGACAACCAGAGTTTGGAAAAATAACTTTAGAAGTGTATTTTCTTCTACCAAAGCCAGGTATATTCCCAGCTTGCAGTCATTTATACATCTGAATAATACTATACCATTTTGTTTTGTTAATGTATTGCTATTAGTATATCTTACATCTAAAACAATATTTTAGAAGACTGTATGTGTTCAGCATAGAAAAGATTCCTACAGGCTTATAGTTTTATAAATCACCACTCCAAATATCTCTAAATAATAACTTTAAATGAGATGTCTAATACTTTGGCTTCACTTTAATCAGAATGAACTTTTCTCATCAAGGCTAGTCAGCTCACTGACACAACCTCTGGACTAATTTATCTTTGTAGGTGTTATATTACTTTTGCATACTAGTTCATTCTTCATCATTTAACTGAATTTATCCTCTAAGTATACATGTTATTTTGATACAAATTTCTGTCCGATGACCTGAACTTTAATGGGAACTGTAACAAATGTGAGTTATTTTTTAGTTCCCTATGTACCAAATTTTTTAGTTTAGGATTTCTTTTTTTTTTAACATAACATATTTATGATAATGTCAGTTATATGACTAGGGGATGCCTTTTGCCAGTTCTACAATATTTTAAAAATATTCTTCCATGTTATTGATGAAACCTAAAAGAACTGTAAGGATGAAAAGGATGATGCAGTTTAAATACCCTGACTGGTCCCCTGGAAGAGTGAGTCATTGACCTGCATTCGTGAGAGGAGCACACAGTATATAGCAGCATCTTTTGAGCTGACAGGGAGCTGAAATTAACCAAACATCCTCCTCTTGGAGGCTCCTCAGAAAAGAATTTGCTTTCCTTTGAATAACCTCATGGTTCAAGCAGGGTAGTCACAGGCTTTGGCAGGATGTGCACACAGACCTTCCCCTTTGATGCCTTAAGCCATGGAGTTCAGAGGATGCTAAGCACTGGTCAGCTGAAAGTCTGACAGCTTCCGGAGTTGAAAACTTTCATCGGACCTGACAGAGTCTTTAAATTTTTCAAATATGCATACAAATCCAAAAATATATCTTCTTACAATAAAAATTGTAAAATGTATGGCCATGTTTTCCGCTTTGGCTGTAACATGAATGTAAGATTTCCTATGAATTGATTCTGACAAATGCTTTTAAATATCTGTCTGGTCAATCAACATTTTAAAGTAGTACCTTTATAAGTTACACCAGCTCTACCTCATGTTTCATTTTGCCCCTCTACCCTCTTACCAAAGATTATTCAATGTTGGCTAATAACTGTCATGCAAAGGGGTATTGCAATTAGCTTCATAAACAGCTGTGCATATTTATAGAGTTTGTGATGTGTATCCATGAATGCCCACAGAAGACTGCCCTCTGAGTTTGAATGTGTTATATATGGTGGTGTCATTTCTTATGTAGCTTTACGGGAATAACTTACCCAACAGACTGGCAGTACGTTTTCCCCTTAAATGCCTGTGGAGCGTATCCTTCCGATAACGAGGATAGCCATGCCTTGCGGGGTCTGTTTCTTTGTAATGCTGGAATGAGGTGGGCCGGCAGGGAGATTTGCAGGTACAGGCTGACACATGACCCCATTCCTACCAGGTTCTCTAATGGACCCTACTCAGAGCTGTGCAGGATGTTGACAGGCTGCTGTGCAGGACGCAGTGCCCAACACAGCAGCAAACATTGTCACTGAATGGCAGCTCCACTCCAGGTCCTCTAACTCTTCTGGGACAGGTTCAGCAAGAAAGGATAACTACCTTGTTATCAGGCAAAGGCAGTGAGCTGAGGCTTTCTGTGAAACAGCCCCGTGTTCCTGCATGTCTCCCTGGGGGTGAGTTTGTGAGATACATACAAAATGAAGGTGAATGCTCAATGCCCAAAGTGGGTGGCCTTTAAACTTCAAGTAAACAATTTATGTGCTAAACACTTTTTAGATTTCTTCAATTTGAATTTAACTAGATCTGGGTTTTGTCTTTTAAATAAAAACCTAGCTTTACATTATATATAAATAACAGGTATATTTTGATATTTCTTCTTGTGGAATAAATAATCACAATAATTTAAATGCTCTAAAATGCAATTAAGACTGGGGACTAAATCCCAGTTACACTAAAAGCTGTTAACGGAAAGGCAGAGTGCGGCTGGGGTTTCCTCAGGGCCCTCAGGCTTTTGTGGAGTCCAGAAGAACCTGAGTTCTCCTCCCCACACCCAGCAGCTAAATGTCATATCCTAAAGAAATGTTACCACTGTTCTGACTAAAGCTTCAAATATCACTCTTTATTTTAAAATGATGAATATGTTGTACCTATATTGTCATTTGTCATCTAACATGTAATTTCTTTATAATCTTATATGAATTTAACTATTTGACTTCCAATTTTAGATGGTGGCCACTTATTATAGTAGTAATGGTAATAAGCTATTATTCACAGAGCCCCATCTAATGCATGGGATCTCATGTTCCTTCTCTGTTTTTTTTTATTTTTTGTGTGTGACAGAGACAGAGAGAGACAGAGAAAAGAATAACAGATAGGGACAGAGAGACAGGATGGGAGACAGATGAGAAGCATAAGTTCTCTGTTGCTGCACCCAAGCTGTTTATTGATTGCTCTCCCATATGTGCCCCAATTGGAGGGCCACAGCAGATGGAGTGACATCCCCCAACCCCGGCTCAAGCCAGCAACCTTGGGCTCAAGTTGGTGAGCCCTGTTCAAACCAGATGAGCCTGTGCTCAAGCCTATGACTTCAGGGTTTCGAACCTGGGCCCTCCGAGTCCAAGTCTGACGCTCTATCCACTGTGCCACCACCTGGTCAGGCTCCTTCTCTGCTTTAAGTCTTCTACTGCCAGATAAGCTTTCTATTATCACCAATGAGGAAATTGAGAACCAGAAAATCAAAGGGCCACTAAATCACACAAGTAGTAAATGTGTGTGGTGCACAAAGTCCAACCTTAGTCATTCAGACACATGAATGCTGATAGTACACTTGGCCTCCAGTACTGTTAGATCATCTGGTTTCCTTATATACTTTATATGCTCCTTAACTCTGAATATTATGAAGATATCATTTTCTAATAATTTACTATGGAGCAAGTTTTTGATTAAGAAAGGATATTAAGTCAAGAATGCTACTTTTATTCTCCATTGTTTTCTTGATCATTTGTGTCATTTGTTTAGAATAGTTGAAAAAGTTAAGCAATGACAATTAACTATATTTTGCCAGAAAACTATTTTTTAAATTTGCAGCAGAGGACTCACATTTATTACTTCTTTTTTGATTGTTTACTGAAAATGTTATTATCCTAATTCTCTTTGATCATACTATAGATTTTACCAGCACCTACTTTATCTGAAGCAATGTTTTCACTTGGGTGCTAAGCATAATTGTTGAATCCAAAGTATCATATTCTAATAAAAATAATGGTGTTTCCATCACAGATAAGAAATGCTTTTTCTTTTTCTTTCCAAATTCCAAAACTGTACTGGGATTAACAACGAAGGGAGAAATGTCTTATTCCATCCCAGATACAACCCAGAACACAGGAGGATTAAACATTTATGTAAAATTATATACAAAAGTGCATAAAAATATAGCAAAGCTCTAGTATCAGCAATATATCTAAAACATAAATAGCCATTCCTCCCTTTTGAAAGTCTTTCTTGATTTTGAGGAGTCTCAGGAGAATGGATGACAAGCAAAACTGAAGTTGTCACGATCTGCTTAATCAAGCGTCTCTTCAACAAGTGTCCATTGGGAGTAAACAATGTCTAATGAAGTTTTATGGTGATTTATTAGACTAAGGTTTCTATCAGACACAGAGTCCTTTTATTAATTAAGATCCTCCCCTCAGAGACTAACTAAGCAGTGTTTTCCTATCTTAAAAAATTTTCTCCTAAGTACATATGAATTCATAAAGTAGAAAGCCATGGCTGCCTGCATTCCTTAAAGATAACTTGCAAACTAAAGTCAAACACGAGGGCATGGGTCATCTATATCTGGATTCCTAAGAGCTCTTCTGATTTCCGAGGATAAGACAGGAAGCTGTCTTGATTGAGTGGTGCAGAGAGAAAAGGGTCTGAGCTGAGGAGTATGAGACAAGGCCCGTGACGCTGGGGTAGAAGGTCTTAAAGAGTGAAATGCTGTGACCTGGCAATGGTTTATAAACGCTGCATGTGAAATGAATACACATTTTTGGAAACAAATGGGCTTAGCTGAAATAGAAGAGAAGAACACATTATTCCATTTCCCTTCGGCTAACAATTACAAAAAGATCAACCTCATTCATAAAATGTTAAAAGTACAATGACAGTTAGATATTATTTTTTACTTATCTAACTAGCAAATGCTAAATTTTTTATACCTTACTATATTATAAAATATACTGAGAATCAGTAAAACTAGTCATAGGAGGGTAAATTTGGTAGAATGTTTTGGGGCACAATCTGTTGATATATATCAAATTAAAAATATATTTCCTTCTGACTTAGAGATTTATTAATCAAATATTACTACTACAGCTGTATTTACTTTATATGCACAAATAATTATGTAAAAAATTACCATTGCTACACTAGGTAATGGCAAAAGGTAGAAACAACATAAACATCTATCCACAGGAGACTGATGAAATTAATGTTATCTCACCATATAATAAACTACCCTGCAACTGTTCAAAGTAATATGGTAGATCTACATGCATAGTTAGGAATCAATCTCCTTGTTATGCCATTAAGAGAAACAAGCAAGAGCTAAATGAGTTTTACTAGATCCTTTCGTTTAGGTAAATACATCAAAGGTATCTGTCAGGAAATGCATGGATAAAGGTTTTCACCTAGAAAAGGTAGTGTAAAATTGAGACTGAGGAGAAAGGGGATTTACTATTCATGAATATCTTTTGATACTAAAGAGATTTTTATTCATTACCTATTCAATATTACCTATTCAATCTTTTTAGAAAAAACTACGTAAGGAAAAGTTATCTAAACAGGTTGCAAAGTCAGGTAAATGTGGCTACATTGTACAAATAAGATGCCTCTGAGAAGTGGTTCTCAAACATCTTGGTCTCAGAATCTTTTCGCAATGTTAAAAAATGTTGAAGACCCAAATAATATTTTTGTTTATGTGAAATATTTTACGTAATAAAATGTAAAACTAAGACATTTAAAATATGCATTTACTAACTCATTTAAAAAATAATAAACACATTTACAAAAAAATAAATTTTTTTGAACAAACTTAATTGGAAAAGTGATGTTTTACATTTTTACAAAGTTGAGCTTAATATAAGACAACTGGATTTTCATATCAGCTGCTGTATTCAGTCTTTTGTGACATGACCTGTATCTTATTATGTACCTTTTAGAGAACTCTATTGAGACAATGTAGAGAGAAAAGGGCAAAGGACTTGTTGGTATTATTATGAAAATATTTATGGTCTCATGGAACTCCTAAAAGGGTGCTGGGGACCATGCTCTGAGGTCCACTGGTCAGAATAAAAATAGAACACTACAACTGACTTGCCATTACAAAAAAAAAAATTACCTTCTTTTTAGCTGTAATATATTTTCCAGAACTGTAACTCCATGAGTATTACTAGCCTGTTTTAACCAGGTTCATGAAGCTTAAAGAAGACAGCAGTGCTTGATGAAAGCAATATTCTAGGAACAACAGCCTATGAAGTCCCATTTTCCAATAGCATAATCCTCGCAAAATCTTCTTTGTGCAGTATAGTTTCCAACACTGGCCAACCAGGATTTTCTCTTTGGAAATAAAAATCTAGCTCCTACATATTAATATTTTTAAGCTTTTTTTTTTTTAAATTTTATTCATTTTAGAGAGGAGACACACACAGAGAGAGAGAGAGAGAGAGAGAGAGAGAGAGAGAAAGAAAGGGGGGAGGAGCTGGAAGCATCAACTCCCATATGTGCCTTGACCAGACCAGTGCAGGGTTTTGAACTGGCGACCTCAGTGTTCCCAGGTCAACGCTTTATCCACTGCGCCACCACAGGTCAGGCCACTTTTCTTTTTGTTTGTTTTTTTTTTTTTTATTTATTTTATTTATTTTTATTTTTAGAGAGGAGACACACACACACACACACACACAGAGAGAGAGAGAGAGAGAGAGAGAGAGAGAGAGAGAGAGAGAAAGGGGGGAGGAGCTAGAAGCATCAAGTCCCATATGTGCCTTGACCAGACCAGTGCAGGGTTTTGAACTGGCGACCTCAATGTTCCCAGGTCGAAGCTTTATCCACTGCGCCACCACAGGTCAGGCCTATATATTAATATTTTAATTTAAGAAATATCAAACTACTTTCCCATTTTCCCTAAAATCACCACATATATACATTATTCAATCACTATAGAATGGGAATTATAGTGTCTAAGAGAGGAAGTTCAAAAGGGTTGACAAAAGTCACAATTAATGTGGCAATAAATACCAGTAGTTTATCCTCTGAGCAACTTTTGTATTAAATGTGCACTTTGTTCATTTACTGTGTTCTGGGCTTGTGGTACAGTAGTGAGCAAAAGAAGCCTACAAACTCTCTTCAGGGAAATGATAGTTTGACTGATAGGCATGAATCAAAACTTACTAACACAGATGAAATAAAACTAAAGTAAGCTCTCAGAGCACATTACGGGGTCTACCACCTACCAAGGTTTGCAAAAATTGGGAACATATACTCAGAAGAAGTGAGATTTTAGCTGAGATCTGAAAGAGGTATAGGAGTTAATAGGCAGTGAGAGTGGAAGTTGAAGGGGTTTTTCCAGGCAGAGAAAACAGTATGTACAAAGACCAGGAGGCAGTATGGTGGGTCTTGATGGCCAAAATTACGTCAGTGTGACCAAATCACAGAAGGCAATGTCAAGAATGATGCAAGATAGGTCCTGGCTGTTGGCTCAACAGTAGAGCATCAGCCTGGCGTGTGAAAGTCCTGGGTTTGATTCCAGATCAGGGCACAAAGGAGAAGCACTCATCTGCTTCTCTACCCTTCCCCCTCTCCTTCCTCTCTATCTATCTCTTCCCCTTCCACTGCCAAGGTTCCATTGGAGCAAAATAGGCCTGAGCACTGAGGACGGCTCTATAGCCTCTGCCTCAGGTGCTAAAACAGCTCCGGCTGCAACGGAGCAACACCCCAGATGGGCAGAGCTTCTCTCCCTGGTGGGCATGCTGGGTGGATCCCGGTTGGTTGGGCACATGGGAGAGTCTGACTGCCTCCCTGCTTCTAACTTCAGAAAAATACAAAAAAAAAAAACAAAACAAGAATGATGTAAGATAAAGCTGTCAACATAGACAGGATCAGGTCATGCAGATTCTTGAATGCCATGGTAAGGACTTAAATATTTATACTGAGAGCAAAAGGGAGCTGTTCAGAGGTAGTACAGGAAATTGTTAGAACTTTATTGGTGTGTTTACTGGATGCAAGATAGGGTGTCCTTGACCCTACTCTGATGGTTAGTTTCCTTGTACCCTTATTTCAGCCAACAACATGAGCTCAAACATGCCAGGTTCTCAAAGAAGATTTTACTTGAAATTTTCTTTTCAAGTGCTATCAAAAACTTTAAGGATAATTTAACTTTCCAGATGATTAACTAAGAAATGTTTTAATTCAACATACTAATTTAATTTCTTGGAGTCTAAAAGTTCTATCCAAGAATTAGTTAATAATCAGAACTGTCTACAGTGAAACCATAATGGCTTATTAGCACTTGGGTTATCTGCCCTGAGTTCAGCTTCAACGTTCCAGCCTTGGCTCTTAAAAAAAGGCAGTTGTAAGAAAATATTCTATGAGCCTGACCATGCCATGGTGCAGTGGATAGAGCATTGGACTGGGACGCACAGGACTTAGATTCGAAATCCCAAGGTTGCCAGCTTGAGTGCGGGCTCATCAGGCTTGAGTGTAGGTTCACCAGCTTGAGCATATGGGTCACTGGCTTGAGTTTGGGATCATAGACATGACCCGATGGTCACTGGCTTGAGCCCAAAGGTCACTGGCTTCAAGCTCAAGGTCGCTGGCTTCAGCAAGAGGACACTCACTGTGCTGTAGCTCCCTGGTCGAGGCACATATGAGGAAGCAATCAGTGAATAAGATGCCATAACAATGAGTTGATGCTTATCTCTCTCCCTTCCTGTCTGTCTGTCCCTATCTGTTCCTCTCTCTGGCTCTCTCTCTGGCTCTGTCACATACACAAAAAATATTCTATGATATTTGCATCTGGATTTATTGTCACCATGTTGTTAGGACAGGTCTGCTATATTATCTAGAGTTTCCCATAACATCCCCTAACATGGAAAGAAACACTGTTAGAATGTAGCACTCAAAAACACCGTTTCTTTCCCCAAGGAACTGATACATTTCTTCTTTTGCATTGATGATAACATTAAATTGCCACATTGGCCCAACTATGACTGTCAGAATTAAAACTTAAGTTTGAAGGCAATAGCTATGATGACTTTTGTGCTTTTTCTTCTTTGCATCATTACAGTTAGATTTTGCTTATACTGAAAAATATAAAATCTATCTAAAATCTATCTCATAAGCCATATCTAATCTTTTTATGGGTGACACATGGAACACATACACACACATATAACAAATTAATGCCTTCAATTCTAAGAAGTTTACCCAATATGTTGACAAAAGCTCAAAAAATAAGTTCATTGTGGCCATTTCTTTACACACACCTTGTTTTTAAACCTTGCTGGGGTAGGGGGGACAAAGGAGGGTTAATATCTATCTGTTCCACTTCAAGAATAACTGAATGTTACATAAAATTTAAAAAAATGATGCATACTTAAGCAGAGACAAAAATTCGGCTTATTGATATTTTCCAGCATAAAAATCAGGTGGGTGGTACCACACATTTGGGCCATGGCCTCACTCCAAACTGCTGAAGCTCATTCTGGATCACTAAGGATTTATAAATGTCTTGTTCACCATTGCTGCCAAGACAGGGAAAATGTATTGAAATTTACACTTCAGAGCCAAATTTAACGCTTTCTTGTCTAAGAAAGGTGAAGCCAGGATAGTATACTGAAAAAGCGATATGACAATAGGAGTAGAAAACCCTGGAAAATAATTTCAAATTAAAAGGCAAAAGATGTGTAGTTGGCTGTTGTTTTTGGACTCTCCACACACAAACACACCCTCAGACATACCAGCATATATATAGAACATAACTGTGGTAGGCAGAATTCTTAAATGATCCCCAATAGCCCATGCCCTTGCAATATTCTCTCCCCTTGAGAATGGTTAAAATCTATAATTTGCTTTTAACCAGTATGGCAAAGGCAGAGTATTTCTCAGATATAATTAAGGTCTTTAATCAGTTGACTTTAAGTTAATACAAAAGAAGATCATCTTGGGTAGGATTGCCCTGAACAAGTGAGCTCTTTAAAGGAAATCAGAAACTCTTCCTTCTGCTGGCCTTGAAGAAGCAAGCTTTCATGAATTTCACAACTAGAAGGAAATAAATTCCATCAACAAACACAGGAACCCGAAAGTGGAGCCTAATCTTCAGATGGAACTCCAGCCCTGGTCAACACCTTGACTGAAGCCTTTGAGACACTGAACAGAGGACTCAGCTAAGTCTAGCCCTACTTCCTAACCAGGGAAATTGTAATTTGACAGATAGATGTTGTTTTAAACTGCTAAATGTGTGTTAATTTATTATGCTACAATGGAAAACTAATGAAATGATGTAAATGGTACCAGGCTGAAAGCATATATGTTGCTTAATTAGTATAATTTTAGCATTTGAATATAACCAGAAGAAATATTAATGGGTATTCATAAAGCACATACCTATGTGTAAACCTATGCACACTCAAATTTGTCAACAAAAGAGAAAAAGTAAACTTGTTCCATTTACTTTTACCAAAAACCTACTCCATTTTTTGTCCTACTCATCTTAATAAAGGCAGTTATAAGAAAATATTCTATGATATTTTCTTCTTCAGTAAATTCAGGTACATTCATTTAGTGGTCTAAGTACAAACCTCAGAATTAGCACTGACTAGTCACTGCTCCAGGTCCCTTCTAATATCACCAAATCTTACCTCCCCTTTTAACATTTTTATCACATTATTTACTTCTGTCTCTACTGTCACTCATGCTCTTACTTAGAACAAACAAGCCTTCTATTTGATCTCCATGTCAAACATTTCATCATCACCTCCCTAAGCCCACTCTCCTTTGGGATCTTAGATGTGACCCCAGAATAGGCAATGGGAAGAAAGTGAAGGAAACAGAGTAGAACTTGATTGTAAGGTGATGGGGATAGAACGGCTACAGATGAGACACCAGATGTGCATAAAAGATCATGGATAAATTTATATTATAAATAAATTGTTGTTATGAATTAAAATTTATCCTAAAAGCAAAAAATCAAATAGAAACAAAAACAAGAAACTTCTTTCTTGTCTAAGCAAGGTGAAACCAGGATAGAATACTGAAAAAGTGATATGACAATAGGAGTGGAAAACCCTGGAAAAACTTTTCAAATAAAAAGACAAAAGATGTGTAGTTGTTCGTTGTTTTTGGATTCTTACTTAGCATAATCTTCCCTTGCAGGAAGTAATTCTACATTTGAAAATGAAGCTTCTATTATGAGTCAGCTTTTTAATATTTTCTTGAGAGTATGTTTATTAAAGCTGGGGACAGTAAAACAAGGAATGGCCCAGAACAGAAGAAGCAACAGGAGGGAACCTAAGTGGGCTGCCTTGGCTTTCTAGAAAACTTATGGAAAAGAAATGAGCAGAGACAAGGGGGCCTTGGAGACTGATTCAAGGGGTTAGCCTGGGATGAGCTGTGCTGAATCAACTTTCTTGAGGGGAAAAGCTGCTTACTATCTCTGAAATTTGGCTAGACTAGTTAAAATCATAACTTTTGGCAAATATAATTTGGAAGCTGAATTAATAATTACTGTAACAGCTTGGCATTGTAATGGTTCAATAAAACTTCTCTTCCCATTGCTCAATGGCAAGACATGAAACAGTTCATTCTATCCATTAATATTGAATTAAAGCTTGCTGAGTACATTTGATCTCAGAGAGTAGGTACATGTAAACAGCAATAGAGATAACATCTATCTAGCAGCAAGTGAACTAAATTAGGAGAAAAAGAAGGCCAATGCTGTCAATAGGAAATATATTTATGTTGGACAATTGAGTGAGTACAGTTTAGTAGAATTAACTCCTACCTAATAATATAAAATGACGTAGAATCTGGGTCCCCTCAATGAAAATGGAAGGATTTCTGATATGCCACCTCTATTTCTACAACTCTCAGTTGCAAAGACACACCTAGTGACCATATCTGTCCATTCCAAAATAGTCTTAAGAATGAAGTGGCCATGTGTAATCAGCCACTCTGTGTGTAAATTGCCAAAGATATATTTTTGGAGCTAAAACACTAAACTTGTTCCACTCCTTCGTTTCCTATCTTTTCCCATGCCAACAGAACATGTATTCTTGGGGGGAAAATACTACTACATGGACCCAAGTCATTAAAAACCCTAACTCCAATTCTTCAGTTCATGGTTTGGAAAGAAAAGTTCTGAAATTTTAAGCAGAGAGCAAGGGAACATTCTTCTCATTCTCTATATTCAGATGACACAGATTTTTAAAGGATGACACAATCAAGGGGATGATCAGGTAGATAATGAAACAATTTCGTGGAAACAGCATTTTTTAAGACCACACTCATGTTTTGGGGGATGTAGTGATCTGAGCCATGTAGAAAAGTGTCAGAGCTACTAACTGTGCAGCACACCAGATGCAAGAGTGGGATCAGCCACTACAAATATGCAAAACCTAGATTGAGCCAAAAATCTAAAAGGAGAAAATACAAAGAGAGATATTTTCTTCAAGGCTAAAAAGGGCATGGAATTCTATTGGGTTGAACCATGTGAAATTGGCAATATTTGATAAGTTTCATCTCCATACATGGTTCAAAGTAAAAACAAGAATATTATCTTTAAGATATTAGTTAGATGACCTACATATATCTCTAAAACAACTACTAAAAAGTACATGAGCAGAAAACATATGCTGATATAATTAAGAAGTCATGACTTTTACATTCCTTCCAAGAGATTTCTTTTCATTTTTTTTAAATCTAGTGACTTATGCCAACACTTCTCTATTCCAACAAAATATTCTTAAATAAAGTTTTGTTGAAATTAAAAAATATCAAGTACTATAATACAAAATCAACCTTCATAATTGTTAACATTACATTTATAAAAAGCAAGGTTCAGAGTTGTTGATTCTAGTGAAATGTTAGTGTTCAGATAATGCTGTTCACTCTAGCTCTTGTCATCTCCAAGTTCCTTGCACAAACACATCTTTTCTCTTACCACACCTTGACATAAAATTAAAAATAAAGACTGATGTATTCTAATTGCACCAGAAGGGAACCTCAACTGCTAATTGCAGAGGTAATCTTCACTTAACATGATTGGAGGGACTGTGGATAACAGAATAGTAACCCAAGATTGATAATATTTACGGAAGATAATAAATATGTGTTTCTTTTCTTTTTTTACTGGGTATTTCTTATCCATTTTACATAAACAAAAACTACATTAATTAGTTAAGGAATGCCTGAAATAAAAAGATTTGACATCAGAAATATAAAATGTGGTTGAGAGGAAAAAACTGAAGTTTTTGAATGTGATAAAATTTAAGGTGCTGTCAACTTAACAGACCATTACATACATAGAATGTTATATGTCAACTGCATGGTAACCACAGAGCAAAAAGTTATAGTAAATACACAAGAGAAATGAGAATGAAAAATTAAACATAACACTAAAGAAAGCTATCAAACCACAAGGAAGAGAGAAAAAGAACACACAGGAACTATAAACAACAGAAAGCAATGAACAAAATGGCAATAAGTATATACCTATCAGTAATTGCTTTAAATGTATATGGACTAAATTTTCTAACCCAAATACATGAAGTGGTTGAAATGACTAAAAACCAAGATCCATCCATATGCTGTCTACAGGAGATCTACTTTAGAAGTAAGGATACATACAAGCTTAAAGTGAAGGGATGGAGAAAAATATTCAATGTAAATTGTAACAGAGAGCTGGTCTAGCTATACTCCACGAGATAAAGTAGACTTTTAACCAGAAATCAATTATAAAAAGAAAACTGGAAAAAATCAAAATAAATGTGGCAATTAAGCAACATGCTATTGAACAACCAAGAAATCAAAGAGGCAACCTTAAAAATATCTTGAGATAAATGAAGCAGAAATATATGTAGGATGTAGGATGCAGCAATAACAGTTTTAAGAGGGAAGTTTATAGCAATACAGTCCTACCTCAAGAAATAAGAAAAATCTCAAGTAAATAATATAGCTTTATATCTAAAGAAACTAATAAATAAATAAATAAATAAATAAATAAATAAAGCCCAAGAGTAGTAGAAGGAAGAAAATAATAAAGATCAGAGTTGAAATAAATAAAGGCTAAAATGGTGATAGAAAACATCAGTGAAATTGAGAGTTGGTTCTTTGAGAAAATAAACATCATTTACAAACCATTAACTAGACTAACCAAGAAAAAAGAGAAGGTTCAAGTAAACAAAATCTGAAATTAAAGAGAAGTGAAACTAATGTAACACAAGTACAAAGTATCATAAGGGGCTACTATAAACAATTTTATGACCCCCAACCAAATTGCACAATTTAGAAGAAATGGATAAATTCCTAGAAAAAATATAATTTTTCAAGGCTAAATTATGTAAAAATAGAAAATATTAATAGACTGATTACCAGTGCCTGACCTGTGGTGGTACAATGGATAGAGTGCCCACCTGGAATACTGAGGACCCAGATTTGAAACTTGGAGGTTGCCATCTTGAGCATGGGTTCATCAATATGATCCCAAGATCACTGGCTCAAGCAAGGGGTCACTGGCTTGACCTGAGCTCCCAGTGAAGGCACATATGAGAAGCAATCAATGAACAACTAAAGTGAAGCAACTATGAGTTGATGCTTTTCACTTTCTCCTCCCTTTCTATCTTTCTCTTGCTTTCTCTTTCTCTCTCTTAAAATCAATTTTAAAAATTGATTACCTTTAAGGAGAACTGAATTAGTAATCAAAAACTGTAAACAAACAGAAGTCAGATGAAGAATGATAAATACCATATGATTTCACTCATGTTGTAATCTAAAAAAACAAGCCAACCAACAAATGAACAAACAAAACAAACTCATAAATACAGAGAACAATATGGTGGACACCAGATAAGAAGGGGGTTGGGAGGTAGTCAAAATGAGAGAAGTGGTTAATTGTATGATGAAAAATGGTATTTAGAATTTGGTGGTGATCACTTAGCAGTATACACATATGTTATATTTTAATGCTGCACCTGAAACTTATATAATGCTATGTATCAATTTAACCTCAATACAAAAAGGTTTGGGCAACCAGAAAGTAATAAAATACAATTATGATATCACTGGTAAAAGAAAATTGATGGAAAGCAAGAAAAAACTTAACCAAGTTTTCAAATGATTATAAACATGAAGGAAAAAGTGGTACTTTTTCAAACAAACACAAACATGTGTACATGCCCACACAAACACACACAGCAGTGTTTGAAGGATTTCCTGAAATGGATGGGTAGAGAATAAACTGATATTAGAAAACAAAAGCTGGCCTGACCAGGCAGTGGCACAATAGACAGAGCATCAGCCTGGGATGCTGAGGACCCAAGTTCAAAACCCCAAGGTCATTGGCTTGAGTGCGTGCTCACAGGCTTGAGCACAGGGTCACTGGTTTGAGTGTGGGATCATAGACATGACCCCCTTGTCATTGACTTGAAGCCCAAGATTACTGGCTTGAAGAGGTCAGTGACTCAGCTGAAGCTCCCCTTCCCATCAAGGCACATATGAGAAAGCAATCACTCAATAACTAAAGTGCCACAACAAGTTAATGCTTCTCATCTCTCCTTTTCTGTCTGTCTGTCCCTATCTGTACCACCTTTCTCTCTCACACACACATACTAAAAAAAACAAACAAAAAAACCCCCCAAAAGCTGCATAGATTGTTGTAGCTGATTCTTAGTTGGAGAGAGGAAAGAAGGGAGAGAGAGACACATGATATGTGAAGAAAAAAGCTTATTAGTTTTATGATGTGTCCTAAGAGGAAATTGTTTGAAGTGTTATTTTTTACCTTTTTAAAATAAGCTGAGAAAAACAATTTAACTAAATTAACACAATCAATTAGTGGTCTGGAGTGAAACATATCTACCTATTATTTATCATCAAAAAGCATTTGTTATGCTGAATATAATGTCACAAGGATCTATCTAAAATAACACCACTACAAGTTTCATATGCAGACAAGTATTTTAAAAGTGTCTTAGTAATACCTGTATTTCAATTTTTCCCCACCTACACAAGTTAAATAGTAGAATGACTGCAGGAAAACAAAAATGTAAGATTTACACCTTAAGTGTTCAGAAAATGATGGATACTTAATTATACATTTTACAGAAAATGTATAATTTTATTTCATTTAAAAATGACTTTATCTAATAGCATTAAAACAATCAATGAGTCACTTCATTTCTAGTGTGTCCGTAAAGTCACGGTGCACTTTTGACCAGTCACAGGAAAGCAACAAAAGATAATAGAAATGTGAAATCTGCACCAAATAAAAGGAAAACCCTCCCGGTTTCTGTAGGATGATGTGGCAGCATGTGCGCATACACAGATGATGATGTAACACCGTGTATACAGCGGAGCAGCCCATGGCCATGCCAGTTGAGATGTGGACGGTACAGAGGAAAGTTCAGTGTGTTCTGTGGCTCGCTAAATTTGAATCCGTGACCAAAGTGCAACATGAATATCGGCGCGTTTATAATGAAGCACCACCACATAGAAATAACATTACTCAGTGGGATAAGCAGTTGAAGAAAACCGGCAGTTTGGTGGAGAAACCCCGTTCTGGTAGGTCATCAGTCAGTGACGAGTCTGTAGAGGCTATATGGAATAGCTACCTAAGGAGCCCTAAAAAATCTGTGCATGCGTGTACTCAACAATTACACCTAAGCAAGACTACAATTCATAAGGTGTTAAAGAAACGTCTCTGTTTTATGGGGTACAAATTGCAGCTGTTGGACGCTATCAAACCGGCGGATAGACCCACACAATGCACGTTTGCTACAGATGTGCTTCATGAGATTGACAAAATGCAAGATTTTTGCACATCAAACTGCACTGAATAGGTATAAAACTGGAAGAGTTTCCTTTTTATTTGGTGCAGATTTCACATTTCTATCGTCTTTTGCTGTTTTCTTGTGACCGGTCAAAAGTGCACCATGAATTTACGGACACACTGTATTTATAAAATGTCTCAAATTCATCTCTTTTCCATTCTTACTACCATAGCCTTAGTTTCAGACTACATAATTTATTCCTTAGCTCATTTTTGCTGCAGTAAACACCTAAATCACACCTCCAATTTCTTCCCACTCCATGCTCCATGTGTCTGCCAGAATGATCTTTTAAAAATTCAAAGCTAAACACATAATTTCCCTACTGAAAATCTATCAGGGGCTCTCTAATATCTTCAGAGGAAAGTTGAGAAATCTTTAGCAAAGCCTAATTTCCTCCTTCTCCCATTCTCCCTGCCAGTTTCACCCCACATAGCCTGAAATCCATGTATATTGAACTCTCAGACTGGTGCCTTAGAAAAGCCTAACTGTTAGATACTCTTGCCTTTAGCTATCTATGCAACAATTCTGATAATTTAATAAAATCACATTACAGTGATATTCTAGTACACAAACTGGTAGCAGGCATTTAAGGAGACAGTGACTGCATTTTAGTTTGTTCCTCTAATGTTTGTAATTTGCTTGTGTTTATTTTTTTGTAGGCAGATTTTTATAATAGACAGAAGATCCAAAATGCTCATTAATTAACTACATCAAATGTTTAAAGCAAATGCTTAGACATAAGCAGCATCCAAAGCAATAAACAGGCTGCCAGACTGGTTGTGGGCCAATGTTGGTCTATGCTATTGCTTTTTACAGTCTCACTACATCCTCAATAGCTTCTTGATTGGTTCAAATATTTCTAAAAATTTTCACGAGTTCTCACAGATGTTGTGACACACATTTAAAGAAGTATCTGATCCAATATTGTCAAATCAATCTAATTTGGTCAAATCAGTTTTTAAAACAATCTCTGGGAAACATTACATTGAACTTGTGTGGCTAATTTTATCATCTAGTTTTATGGTCTAGTTATTATTTCACTTGTTCATATAGTCATGCCTGAGAGCTAGCTAAGAAAGTAGAAATGTTTTATATAAAGTGTTTTTAAATATGCTATATCAAAAGTATACTATTTTCTCCATCTTTGTCTAATTATTGAGATACATAATCATTATATTTGAACTCACTGAAAAACAAATAATGCTCTGTCAGAGAGTAAATGGTAATATATTTATTTGAGTCTAGGGTCTCCATGTGAAGGCTGCCATTAGAAACAAACAAACATAAAACTTTTCCCTAAGTAGATCTTTTCTGAAATAGTGCAATAAATATTTGCATGACCTATTATTAATGATTTTTTTATTGTACTCATTCATTTGTGACTTTGGGTTACAAATATTCTATTTCAACAGAAATAATGACTCACTTAACAGTTTCCTGGTTTGTTACACCAAAAATGAAATTAATACACAAAGTATAAGGACAACATTTATGAAATTAAGGTGTCATTTTGTCAGAATAATGGTGTAAGACTTTTATTTTACTCTTACTTTTTCCTATGATTGTTAAAAGTTCTTATACCATTTGAACCAGCTGCTATATTTTCAGGCAAGAAATTTATTTGTTTATCTCTTTGGTTTTCATCTGGTTTCTCAACTAGATGTTGAGATATTATAAAAACTTCATATTTCTTTGAACCAGATTAAACAATAAAATTTAGGTAGGATACTTAAAATGTATTAATAAATCTTGTATTATGTAAAAGCCATCAACACTAAAATAAATACAAAAGAAAGAAAATAGTATTAAAATTAGCATCTAATGCTTTTATTTTAGTTTTATTTATTAACCCCTTAATAATAACCCTTCTACAATATTGTAATCTTGACAGTTAATGATGGTATTTCTTGACTAATTTCCTGTCCTGCCAGCTTCTTTCCAGATGTGATACTTAACAACTACGATTTTAAGTGTCTCTCGCATTAAAGAAATAAATAACTTCTTAACCCTTTAAATAAAGTATGTGCTAAAGATTCTGAGTCAGAACTGTTTCCTAGCTTTATAAATTTGATAAGTTGTGATTTATTTTAAAATATAATTAATACTATAAAAAAGAACTGTAATTGGTACACCCATTTGAAAGAACAATTTGGCGTATACTTTACCTCCAAATAATTACATATGCACTTAATACATACCCACATAAGCAAAAGTCTTTGATGTTCACAGAAGCACAGTCTGTAATAATTAAAACTTGAAAAAACTTAAATTTCAATCAATCAACTAGTGGATAAATTAATTATAGTATATAAATAGAATAAAATATTATACAGAAGATAAATTGAATGAACCAGAGCTATTTTGTTAACCAGGATAAATCTCTATAAAACAAGTAAAAATGACAAATTAGACAAAAATGCATACTGTAGGATATTCTATGTGTATTTTTTAAACAAATAAAATAATAAAATAATATGATATACTAAAAAAAAACCCTATAAGTCATGACACCTAAAAAAGTGATGTTTGAGTTAAGATCTGCAGTATGAATATGGATTGTCAAAGCTAATGGATTGGGAGGAAAGAGCATCTCTTGCAGAGGAAACAATACATACCTGTAGCAAGACACATAGACGGGAAGCTTGGCCTGGTCCATTGGAACCATTAGGAACTTCCTATTTCCCACAAACTGTGGGTCTACTGACTTACTGAATTTTCAGTTAATGTATATGGAAGCTTCTGAGTTGTTAATGTAAATATGAGTTTCTTAGATTCCCATTCTACATGAGGATCATTCTCATGCTCTTTATTACCTCTCAAAATATCTGGGAAGATCAATATAGTGTGTTTCGCAGTGTTTAATGATCTTTCTTCAGTATCTGTAGTGGAAACCTCCATGATGAGTAGAGAACCTGATCCTCAATGAAACTGAAAAGACACCGGGTAGCAGAAATGATTCTGAGTGGTAGTAAATTAAAATGTGTATAGAAGACTCTAAACTTTTACTTTATAAGTGTAATAATTTTAAATTGCTTCCATTCAATGGAAGCACACCTATCTACCTGCTACGTAAATGATAACAATATCAGGAGGAAAACAAACACAATATTGCTATAAATTTGAAACAATTTTAATAGACAAGGGGTGTGACTCTCTAAGTACTTTCAAAAAGAAAGGCTGAAAGTAAATTACTTTAAAATACCAACCTCATTTTGATTAAATAACTGTTCTATATTTAAGTGGGACATTCCATATATTTACCAGGGCTAAATTTTGTAAATAACTTATCTCAGAGCATTCAAGTGGAAATAAATATTCTATGAAAAACCTAGAGAAATTGGCGATCATGCCAGTGTTTCAGAGAGCTGGATACCAAGACTGAATTTTCTTATTCCTTTGGTTCCATTCTCATTTCACAGAAAAGGGGGACCTCGTTTGGACTGAGATGTCAAGTTAGATTTGCTTGATGGCTGAAGTTATAGAAACAATCCAGGTCAAAATTAGTATTTGGGGAAGAAACTGAAACAAAAACTTAGCTATCAATCCTAAGGGCCAGGTAATGAACATACTATAAGGCATCCAAATCAAAATTGGGTAACCAAATGAGAACGAGAAGCTGAACATTAGATACACAAGGCAATCAAGGGGAATTCGCCAAACTTGAGAATGCATTCAGCACTAAAACAAAAGCACTGTTAAAAATGCTAACTGGGGTGACATTGGATAATAAAATTAAATAGGTTTAAATTGTACAATATCATCTGTATATTGTATTGTGTGATCAGCACGTCAAGTCTCCTTCCATCACCACATATTCCCTCCTTTACCCTCTTCTATCTCCTCCCAGCCCCCTTTCCCTCTTGTAATCACCATACTGTTGTCTATGAGTGTTTTTTCCCTTAATTCCGTCACCTTTTTCACCTACCCTCTAGCCCCACTCCTCTCTGACAGTTGTCAGTCTGTTCTTTATTTATGAGTCTGTTTCTATTTTGTTGATTTATTTTGTTCATTAGATTCCAAATATAAGTGAAATCATATGGCACTTGTCTTTCTCTGACTGGCTTATGTTACCCCCTTAACTTAATAAATTTAAAAAAATGCTAACTGGGGCAAAAACACTGATGAAATTTCAATGAACTGCACTTTGACAACAGGCCATAGTTTTGTTTGTTTGTTTTACAGGGACAGAGAGAGAGAGAGTCAGAGAGAGGGATAGATAGGGACAGACAGACAGGAACAGAGAGAGATGAGAAGCATCGATCATTAGTTTTTCATTGCCGTTGCGACACCTCAGTTGTTCATTGATTGCTTTCTCACATGTGCCTTGACCGCGGGCCTTCAACAGACTGAGCCACTCCTTGCTGGAGCCAGTAACCTTGGGTCCAAGCTGGCGAGCTTTTTGCTCAAGCCAGATGGGCCCCGCGCTCAAGCTGGCAACCTTGGGGTCTCAAACCTGGGTCTTCCGCATCCCAGTCCAATGTTCTATCCACTGTGCCACCGCCTAGTCAGGTAATATACATAGTTTTATAAGAATCAGCCATAGTTAAAAAAAAATTCTCACTTATTTCATACTTTATGTAGTTCAGAAAAGTTATTGAAAACTTACATACCATATCACATAGCATAATTTTTTTAAAAGAAATCATCAGGAAATATTTCAATTATCAGAGTTAATAGCAATTCATTCTCCTGAGCAAGTCATGATTTTATAATTTACTGATACTATGAACCTTGAGCTGATGGTGTTTCCTCCTTGGACTGACTGATAGATTTGGCTCAGAGCCAAATCTGTGACTCACTGTTAGCAATTACTCAGGAATCAATGGCATGCTTTTTGCCTCCATATTTTACACTATTTTCATACTGTTATATTCTCTTCTTTTTGATGACCTCATTGCACTTGTTTTATGACACAATCCTTTGCTTTTGGGGGCAGGTGAGAAAAGTGGAATAAAAATAAAATATATTAACCTGAAAAGTGAATAAGCAAAAAAATATTCACTTTTTTTAACAAAAAGACAAAATATGTAATTTTTTCTCATTATAAAAGCAACATATGATCCTTTTAAAGGAAATCAACTAAGAAAAAAGAACATAAAACAGAATATCAAAGTCCTTCTTAAATATCTTCTCTTCTTACATGTATTATAGTTCAGAGTTTTTTCTAATATAATAATATGATGTATATGTATATATATATAACTTGTACCATGATGTGCATGTATACATATTTATAAATATAGGCACATACATATAGAAACATAACCCCATATTTATAAATATAAGTATGCATAAATAAACACAAGTAAATAGTAAAATATCTGTGATGTAGTCTTTAAATTTTTTTTCACTCTGGCTTTATAATTACATTTGAATATAGATGGATATCTTTTGTTTGTTATACATTAGTCTTTTGTAGCAGGTATGGGATGACTTATTTTACCAATTCTCTATTGAAATATATTTGAGTGTCTTCTAGGTATTTACTATTATATTCAACGCTGCAATATAGTACTTTTTTTTTCACTTATTCAATTATATTCTTAGGCTCAATTTTTACGCATAACATTACTAGGTCATAGGTATTCACATTTAAATTTTTGGTACATATTATTTGATTATCCATCAAAGTTTTTCTAATTTAACTCCCCATTAAAACTATATATAAGAAGTGCCTACTTTTCCACATCTTCTTCAATTATTTTGAATTATTCATCTTTTAATATTTTTAAAAAATGGAAAAATGAATGCTTTAATATTTAGTTTTGTTTGATTACAAGGTAGAAAATATTTTCAAATATATATTATCATCAATCTTTCTTTTCTTTTGAATTGGCTGCTTATATCCTTAATCTGTTTTTAATTAATTTTATTATTGTTTGATTTTAAGTGTTTTTTTTATTATGGTGTGTGGTAACAATCTTTTTTATTTCAATAAATAAACACTATATTTTAATTTATTCTAGTTTCACTGAATTAGAACGTTGCCTTTAGTAAATCTTAAATTTTCATATATATGTGAACCTCATGTTTGACTTTTTATTGTTTTATCAAAATATCAGTTTGTCACACTGTATGAATTAAAAGACTATATTGTATGTTCTGATATCTTATAAGGAAAAACTTTCCATTTTTCTTTTCTCAAAAGACCCTTTACTATTCATAAACCCATTTTAACCAAATTTTACATCAATTCCCTAAAATCCTATTGAGATTATGTCATTTTTAAATAAGACTGTGGCCTTGTCTAAAGTGTTTCATATATCTGAAACCCCATTTTAAATTGCGTACTCTCTGTATCCAGTGAGCATGTTACTCCACTGGTTCTCGATGTTCCCATAATCACTTCCTTAGTGAATTAGCCAATGACTTGGTTCACTTTAGAACAGTGTCTGAAATATTGTGAATCAAGGACTCATGAAAATCTGATAAATGTTCTCCCTAAAATGTTCACCCACTCCCAAAGAACCCAAAGTTAAGAATTTACTCTGTAAAGGAATCTCTCTAAATAAAAAAGGAGACTTTATTCCATCAAAGTATTTTTATTCTGATACTGTTTTCTTACAAGCTGGATTCAAACTGCTATTTTTCTTCATAGTCACTATAACCTCTCTCTTTCTCCATTGTCTTAGTCAAATAAAGGGCTTCTTCTTATCTGATAACAAGCCATATATATCTCACAGTGTGAAGAAAAGATCACCAGAGTGGGAGTTTGAAGGCTCAAGTCTGAGTTCTGTCTTTGCACATATATATGTTTCTATAGCTCTGAGAATCAATATTCCCTTTGATTACCTACAAGATTAACAAAATATCAGTAGCTCTGTTGACTTACAAAGAAAGATTATGAATAAATTTAAATATATCCTGATAGAACACAAACTGAAAAGACAAGTTTTCATTATTACTATTTCCACATTTAAAATCTCAGCATTTACTGAGGACCTATATAAACTATATACTGTGCAAGATCCTAAATGCACTTACTGGTGGAGACAAATATAAATGGCATACTGTTGTGACACAAAAATTTTCAAAACAAGCAATAACTGAATATTTAGTCAAGGGCACTGATCTTGTTTCCCTTAGATTGCCAAATAAGAAAATGACAACAGCCAACACAACAAGAAACATCCAGTTTGAATAAATCAAAATTATACCTATTATTTTGTCAGATTGGCAAAAGATATATTTTTTAGTGTGCCACAAGATTTTAGTAATGAGTTTATGTGTGTCATAAAATGAAAAAGGTTGAAAATCACTGTACTAGAGTATAGATATATACAAAATACAATGTGAAAACCTAGAAAAGCTTTACTCTACTTGTAAAAATGTCCACACAAGTGGTAACATATCAACTAAGTTTGAAAAGATATTCATGAGTTTCCCATGGTGGTGTAGGAGATAGGGAAAGCAGTCTAGAAGGAACAAACAGCTTCATAAAGAAAGAGGTGTCAAAAGACAAAGAGAACTCAGCACATGGCAAAAAAGTTGAGTGTGGTGACTTCATGGGGACTATGGAAGATGAACAGCAAGTCTTACTGTGAGAAAGAGACAGGGCTAACATTTTGAAAAGTCAGACCAAGAAATGTGGATTTTATCTTGTAGGCAAAATATAATCATCCAAGGCTTTCAGACAAAGAGATGATCAGATTGGGTGGCCTTGAGTGTAAAATGGAGTATATTTGGAAGAGACTGGAACTGGAGAATAGTTAGGGGAATGCAAAGTACAGCATAGGAAATACAGTCCATAATGTTTTAATAATTGTGTATGGTGCCAAGTGGGCACTATTAATATTGGGGGGAACACTTGGTAAAGTATACTGATTGTCTGATAACTGTGCTGTACACCTGAAACTAATACAAAATATCAAATGTAAACTATAATTGAAAAAAAAGGTTATTGCAACTGTTTAGAGGACAGATATAAAGACTTGAACTAGGGAAGTGGCAATGAGGGAACACAAGAGATATCACTTGGTAGAATCAGGAGAGATCAGTTGTCACTAAAATTTGGGAGGTAAGGGAGAGAGGAGAAATCTAAGGATACTAACACCACTGGATGAATGGTAATACCACACACTGACACTGATCAATATAGTAAATAGACATGCTTACTTAGATGACATATTATGCCTTATTTCTCATTTAATGTCCAAAGGGATATTGGTAAGGGTCATGGTGATGGTAGTATGTATGTGTATAATGTCAAACCAATTTAGCTGATGAGTTTTAAAAAATAATATGAAATGCCCTCTTCTCTGGGAAAAATTAGATTTCCTATTTTTAAATATAGAAAAAATGTTCCTGGGGGTAAAATAACCACAACATCTTTTGAAATATAAAAGAGTGTTATTTGATATAATCCCTTAACAACATTCTTGCTTGAACCAGGACTAGCAGCATTCAAATTATAGATACACATACTGTATATTTTAAAACTTGTAAATGGAGAATAAGTTGTGAAAGGGACATAGTTTTACCAGTGTCAGACTTGAGGTCTTTTTATTATTACCAAAAGTTGCTAACAGGATTTATTCTTTTAGATTATTATTTTATATGATGTTTAAAAACTTTTCCAAAGATACTATCTAAAACCTGTATTAACGTTTAGAGATAGAAATTAGTGACCAACTTATCATTGTGTGTGAATGAATATACCCAAGTTGGAAAGTGAAAGAGTGTTTTCTTTTCTGAAGTAGTCTTTCTCACCAATATTTGAATATCCCATTTACTCACATGTTGGGGGCCGAATAAATAAACAGGGTATTTCTGCAATCTGGTCAGAGGTGCTGGGTCCAAACCCCACCTCATTTGCCTAGTTAACAAAGAGCTACACCTGATTCTCATTTGTCTCACCCATGTTCTTTGGAGGAGCCTGGAAGCTAGTTTCTTATTAGTGTAAAGTAGATTTGGATGGTATGGTGGGGGTTGTCTTTGAGTTGCCTTGGAAACTTAATTGAATTGCTGATGGACCACATTTTTTCTATGAATAAAAGTGGATTCTGGGAGCAGAAAGGTTACGGCTAAGGAACAGTAGAGACTGTTTGCAGTGGCGTCCTCCTGAACCCATCTTCATATATATATATCTTTAAGTCCCTGTTTATCATTTATTTAATTCCATACCTTTTCCTGTTCAAGGACCCTGTAATAGACACACATGTCTGGGATCCTACATTCACAAATGCTTTTTAAAAGTAATTTTCAAACTTTTGGTTTCAGGCTATAGCAAGAAGATGAGGACAGAGATTGTTAAAATATAACCATGATGAGAAATGTAGAGTAACTGTTGGGAAAAATGGAAGACATAAATTGCAGATCTCATTCTGTCAATCAACTATTGTGTTAAGTAAGTTAACCCCTCAGGATATATGTCTATTCAAGTGTAAAAGATGGGCTAGGTTAGCTTAAATCTAAGACCCTTCCCCCCATCTTGAAATTTCACAATGTTAACATGATCTTAGAGAAATGTGTATTGTGGACATTGCTGATTATCTATTTTCCTGTTCCTGCTCCATATGTGGGCAACTGAACCAAGATGGCCTGATGAAAAGGAAAGAAAGGTTTATGTATTTTCCAGGCTTAGAAGACACGTTCTTATCTCTCTTTTCCTTCTGTTTCCTACTTCCTGCCATTATCCACCCCCATGAAAAACATGAAGGGGGTACATAATTTCAGAATTTAAAATATAAGAAGGTGATGGACCCATTGTATTTTCCTTCTGATACACCAAAGTCTCAAAACACACAAAAACGTTAAAATTAATATCTTTTTTTAGAAGTCTAACACTTTTGGCAATATGTAGAAAACATAAAATATAAGAATTTTATCATACTTTTTGCTAAATATTTTTAATGACCTTACTTATTCAAATTTAAGATGATAGTTTTATGCGAGTTATCTAGTATTTTAAAAAGTTACTGTTTACTAAAATCCAAAGTCTTAGATTCACTGATTTGACAATTAAAATGACCAAGTTTTTGATCATTATTTTGATAATGTAAAACTCAAATTTTGCATCATGAACTTAGATACCACTGCATCCTTTACTGAAGAAAATGATACACTGAAAAACTTTGATAAAATCAATGAAAAGATGGAGAACATTATACTAGGTGAAATTAGTCAGAGATAGTCAATTACCATATGATTTCACTCATATGGGTAATCTAATGAACAAAATAAGCTAACAAACAAAATTGAAACAGACTAATAGAGAATAGACAGTTGTCAGAGTAGAGGAGATTGGGAGGGCTGGGTGGAAAAGGTGAAGAGATTAAGCAAAAAAACAAAAAAGGGAAAACATGGAGAAATAGTTTTTATAATCCAGAGTAGAAAAGTAAAAATCTGAATATTTTAATATTTACATATTTCAGTGTAGTCATTCCTATTATGTAATATTTTAGGTTAATATATTTAAAAGGTGAATGTTAAATACATGTTTTATAATGTGCATGGTATTTATATTGAATGCAGTTACAATTTTTAGATATTTTTCCATCTCAAATACATAAATCAAATGTCACCATCTTAATATTTACAATTCTGTCATCTAGAATGTCTTTATAGTATCCAAGGACTCACTTATATTTAAATTTCCAAGCTAAATTTGTTTATTTTTCAATTACTTAAAGTAAAAACAATAAAGAACAGTTCACCCATTTCTCCACCTCTGCCTATATCTTCTATGTTGAGATTGGCAACCACCAATCTCTTCATGTACACATGAGCTTAGTTTTTCTTTGTATCAATGAGTTTGAATATTGTTTTTGAGATTCCACATGCAAGTAAAATCATAAAGTATGTATTTATTTTCCTCTAACATATTTTACTTAGCATTCATTATACCCTCTATGTTCACCTCTTGTCACAAATGGCAAGATTTTATTTTTCATGGCTGAATAAAATTCCATGTGTGTGTGTGTATATCTATATCTATATCTATCTATCTATCTATACACATATATACATATATATGTATCTCCATATTCTTTATCCATTCACCCATGGACATGGAGGCTATTTCTTGGCTGTTGTAAATAATGCTGCAATGAACGAGTGTGTGTATATCTTTCCAAGTTAGTGTTTTTGATTTCTTTGGATAAATACCCATAAGTAGAATAGCTGGATCATATAGTAGTTCTATTTTTAATTTTGGACGGAACCCCATACGGTTTTCCACAGTAGCTGTACCAATTTACATACCTGCTTACAAAGCACAAGGATTGCCTTTTCTCCACATCCTCACCAACACTTATTACCTCCTGTCTTTTTGATAATAGTCATTCTAACAGGTATGAGGTGATATAATTGTGGTTTTGATTTGCCTTTTTCTAATGATTAATGATGTTGAAAATTAATTTATTGTTGAGAATATATAGCTCCTGCAGATTTAGAAAAGCACAGTACTGAGCAGGAAAATATTTTGTTATATAAAAATAAGTCAAAAAATAATTTATCATTGATCAGTTTGGTTAAACTGCCATTTTGAGGAACTATCACTAAAAATGATTAATTTGATATATATTTTAAATGGTGTCTTAACTTTTTAAAATATTTCATTTGTTCTTTTGATAACATAGCAACTCATTTCCCTGATAATTTTATTATTTAAAATGTCTTCTAGCCCTGACCAGATAGCTCGGTTGGTTAGATCATCGGCCGGAAGCACAGAGGTTGCCAGTTCGATCCCTGGTCAGGGCATATACAGGAACAGATCTATGCTCCTGTCTCTCCCTTTCTCTCTCTCTTCCTCCCCGCTTACCTCTGGCTAAAATAAAAATAAAATAAAATAAATTTAAAAAATAATAAAATGTCTTCTATGTTGAGATTAAAAGGTAAATCTACCTTGTTAGATTTAATTTAATACAAAATTTATTTCACATAACTACATTTTCCATGGAGTCAAGGGAACTGACTATGAAATGTCTGAGGATTGCCTGCTTCCTTTTTACACAAATTTGTTCATTAAATCAAATATACCTTTCTGCATTGATTCACATACTGTGACTAACTCTCAAAATTTCAGTCAAGACAACAATATCTGGAAATGCTACTAGACATGCTAAAAATAGCCTTTCAAAAGGCATGTTTTTCTTAATAATCCATAGACTCATTCATCCACCCATCCATACACATCCACACATACACATACACACACACTCTGCACACATCTTTTTGAAGATGACTGAAGACAAACTGCAGTGTTCTGATTAGCTTTAGTTCTCTGAATGCTGTTTTATATTTATTACTATATTCCTTGAACAAAGTCAATAAATAAATACACTTGTTTGCTTATATGGTGATCATACACACCAGTGTAACAGCTAGGATTTCAAAAGTTAAAAATAAAGGTTAAATTCTCTCATCACATGCCGAACCTAGGCTATCTGTCAATTTTTTTTTTAATGGATTTAAACCATATTTCATTTCTGGTTCATTTGGACTTCATGTTCTGTGGTATCAATCAATATAAACTTCATGTTTAGTCTTATATATTTTTTGATGCTGTCAACAGGCCCAGGTCCTGTGCACATTTATTTTCAGAGCACCCATTGTCTTTGTTGGGGCAAGAGATTGGTGTTTCAGTCTTAGCTCTGGCACTCAGAGTTGATGTGCTACCGAACAAGTTACTCACACTCTCTAGGGCTCAGTGTTCTTATCTGAAAGATGGAAATAAAACCATTTCATCTCAGTGTTGTTAATGGGTTCAAATAAGTTAATAAATGTAATTTTAGAGTAATTTTGAAATATTGCTACTATTCTCTTGAAAGAATGAAAGTAATACACATGCCCTTTGAAAACTACATTTACTCGCAAAAGCAACTCCTAAGGAAAAGCTTGACATGCAATATAAGAGTGTTTGGAAAATATATAAATGGTGTAAAGAAATTTAAGTCCAAGTATACTTTAATAAAATGACAATAATTTATTAGATGAATCACAATATAAGCTATATGAAAATACTGCACATCTTGGTTTTCTATGAACCATTCAACTAAAAAAATTTAGCTAGAACAATTAATCATTGTGGAACAATTAATCACAGCAAAAAATAATTTCAAATCAATGATGCAATACCTACATTCCAATTAACTTGTCTCCCCCTACTCTTTCAGACATACACTATTTTATTAAAATATGAAGTTAATTAAGAGACTCTACAAAGTAAATCAGCCCACAGATTAAACTAGAACTCTTGATCTTATTAATGTTTATTAAGGGTTCCATTTTACAAAATTTTTCTACAAATATACAAAATGCCATGCTTTGTCTTTATTTCACCACTGGAGATCCAACTACATGGAACTCAAATCACCTACCTCTTCAAACAAAGAATAAAATTAGATGCAGGTGTTACCACTCTGGGCTTTAAAAATGAAATATGCATATTAATTTATGAATATCTGCAAATCGTACCAAATTTCAATTCACTTGAATTGAGATGAATTCTGGTTCTCCCTGTTTGTATCTCACAGGTACAGTGGCATCGTGTCAGAAAATGTTCAGTACCTGGGGGTGTGAGGAAGGCAGGGAATGTGAGGAAGGCAAAGGGTGTGAAGAAACGTAAACACATCAAGGCTAGGATATTCTATTTGGCTCTATTTCCTCTGACCATAGTGTATACAACACCCACAGAGATATGCTTATGCAAAAAAGAAAAAGAAAAAAATCCTCACATTTGAACACTATTAAGATTTCCTGATAACTCCAACCTACTGTCAATAAGAGTTGGACAAACAATCTCAGCCCAAGGTTTTCCTGCTTCCATACCTAGCCCTGATTTACAATTATCTATCATCCAAATATGTGGCATGGACATGTAAGCCATCAATGCCTGCCCAGGTTTAAGCTAAGAATGACAGCTCTACTTTGCCATTATGTGTGTCAAGATCAGCAGCTCCTGAAACCTTAACCTTATGGTGTGTGTGTGTGTGTGTGTGTGTGTGTGTGTGTGTGTGTGTTTGCTCAAGCCAGAACTCAAGAACTTGTGTAAGGGAGAGAATCCTTAGGTTGGAGGACCTGGGGCGTAGAAGAAAGGAGCTGCTCTGGGTTCCCAGAAAAGGCACAGAATGCGGATCCAACTTCCACCTCCAAGCCATTAAGAATCTGGAGCTGACTCCTCAGAGCAGCTGTAACTGGTTCTTTACACTACTTCTTTCCTTGGAAAAGGAGCAGTTGACATCTATTAAAACTCCAGGTGACAAGCCTCTTCCTTGCTTGGCCTTCTGGAGCACTTCAAGTTAGGGAGAAATCACTGTAATCGAATCTGAGTCTTGCCTGCTGCTGAATGGGGGCGCTTTCTTCCTGGGACTTTGCAGGGAGACTCCATACACACCACACACCGACACAGTATAACTTCCACAGCGTCCTCACTCCCTCCTTTTAGCCCTCCCTTCTTCCTCTCATAAGGATGGCTGAACATTTGCGCCAAACTCTCCAAGTCACCCACGTGTTTTTTCTCCCCTTTCGCTGTTCAATTTACTTCCTTATTTGACAAAGCGAAACTCGAGTTGTTCTTAGGCTTTTAAACGGTAATCCTGATATCAAACTGTCTCACTCATACCCTGCCCCCCCCAATCAGATCTGCACCGCCAAACCCCCTCACTCCGGGAGAGTGTATTGATACTGAGAATTTCCCTGGCTCACCTGCCCCACCCTCACTTTTCTTTCTCCTTCACCAGAGCAAACTGAATTCACTGGTTTAGTCTCCTCGCCAGGGTAGAATGAAAGTGGGTGGGGATGGGGGTGGTGGGTGGTACAGATAACAGGAAAACGCTCTCTCTCTCTCTCACACACACACACACACACACACACACACACACACACACACACACACCATTTAAGCTCCACTTTCAGGGTCTCACACACACCTGAATCATAACCTCTTTAGCAAAGACAGACACGCCCCTACTCGCCCTCCCCAGTTCCCAGCAAAGAATTTGACCCTGGGTCCAGGATTTGTGGTGATAAATAAACCAACAAGGAGAATTTGAGAACTGGGGAGGTGACACCTTGCCTGACAGGGGGAGGGGGCGCTCTCCACTCACCGCCTGAGTCCCTGGAACGATGAGGGCCAGGACATCCTGGATTTCTTCAGGCCCGGCCGGTGGCCCGTTTCCACGGCATAGGAGGTGCGGTCCATGGCGCCGCAGTACAGGTAGCGCTCGGTGTCAGAGTAGCCACGATGCCGGACTCGGCCCGTGGCCCCGCTCGAGGTGTAGCGGCCACGAGCTACCCCGGGCGGCGGTGGGGGTGGCGGCAGGGGGGGCGGTGGTGGTGGCTGCAGTGGGCACTGGGGTTGGGGCTGGGGTGAGGGCGGCGGCGGTGGTGGAGGCAGGTGATGAATGGGGTGCAGGAGGCGGAACTGGGGCTGCCGGAGCGGGTACTGGTGGTGCTGATCGTGCCTCCAGAGGTGCTTAGGAGCTTTGAGCGTGGCTCCGCCGGCGCCGTCGCTGCCCTCATCGTTGCCCGCCCTGGCGGGCATGCTACTACCCTGAGCCTCCATCCTGGCTCGTGGCTCCACGCCCTGCTGCCCGGACGGCTTCGCTGCGCTGGCCCGCTGGAGCGCTTCCCCGATGCTGCCGCTGCAGCTGCGTCTGGAGCCGAGCAGAGGCTGGGCTCCGCTTCTTACTTGAAGCCACCAGACGCTCTCGAGGCGACCGAGAGGGGGCTCTGATAGCGGGAGGGGGTCACAGAATGCGATAGGGCTCCCTCCACTCTGGTTGTGGCAGGGACACGCTCTCTTGGGCTTCTCAAGTCACCAAGACAAGGGCGTGCAGTGCACGGCTTCACCAACGGTGGGTCCCACCTTCCTCCGGTTCTTCTTTTTCTTCCTTTCTTGGGCGCCAGCGGCGAGAGCAGGAATTGTTAGCAGCTGGAGCTGTGGAAGCAGCTGTGGCAGCAGGAGTAGCCGCCTCCTCTGTCCAACGCACCAGAACCCTGAACCAGGAGCTGCTGAAAAGTTGGACAGCTCCCGACTGGCGAGCCAGGGCTGAGACTTTCTCCAAAACCGCCCCAGCCAGTCAGGAGTCAGACCTGTCCTCCCGATCCTTCCCCTAGCGGTGCCCCCGCCTCCCTCCTTCTACTGCCCGCCACTGCCCCTGAGGTTTCCTCTTCACTTGCGCTTGCCTCCGTCCTCTTTGTGAAATGCAGTTTGGTGGTTCCTGGCTGATTTTCAGAGCTTGTTGACGAAGAGCTCCATGCTGGGGCTTCCAAAGATAAGAGATGGTGACCGGGCAAAGTTGCCTGGAATGGTGTGCGTGCGCGAAGCTGAAAAATTGGATCTTGGTGAAGATCCAATATATGGATTAACTCGGTCTCTTGCCCTGACATAGAATTAAATGTTGTATGGACCTTTCCCATAGTACGGAGAATGTCCAATGTTTTTCCTCTTGAAGATTTTCCTCCAGCTAGTATGTCGTTTTGCTGCTGCTTCTGTGATTAAGGTTCCCAGGAGTGGTCCTAGCTGGAAATCAAGAAGAGCCTTTGCCAGGGCTGAGCCAGCCTACCACCGTTAAGATTGGGGCACTTTCTCTATTACAGACCTCTGGTTACCTTCAGTAGTTTCTGTTGTCAATGCTTGCCTGCAATTTTGCCTTTCTTCCACCTTCCAGCGAAAGAACACAGCTCAATTACCATTGCATTTTAAAATGTGTTGTACACTTATTATTACACAAAAATTAAAGTCATTTTTGACACTAAAATACAAATCTAATTTTATTTGCCTTTTTATTAGTATTTTTCCTCAATGTTGAATGTGTTTGAGAAGCCAAAAGAATTTCAGAGCAACACACATACAGACTTTTTCTGCACCTTTTTATATTACCACACTGAATAAAGATCAAGTATCATTTACTCACTGTTAAAAATAATTCTAGAATTAGACTGGGTGGAAGTTACCATTGTACCATTCATTATTTGAAATATAAATATATTTAGGACTCACCATAGCTTGTTGTCAGCATAATCATTCTATTCTTTGCACACAATGTTAACATAATTGAATGTATATATATTATGTATATCATATAATGAATACTAAAGTGCCACAATCCAGAACCATCTCTCAGACTCTCCAGAGTACTGGAAATCCAATGCTCTCCATACAGTGAATAGACAGTATAGATACTAGTTGGCAAATAACATCAATAAAAATAAATGCTTAATTTGTTCATTACCAAAATATTCCATGAAATGCACAAGTGACTCCTTTAAGTGAGAGCAATTAAATTTAATATTGTATTGGCATCTGTTCCTTTTTTGTGATAAAAAATGTCCCTTTTTCCAAATTTGAGTAATGGCATTCTGCCCATATGTGGCCTGTGCACAAAACCTGAAAAAGGTCGTGTCTTGAGAGGAAAAAGGCAGTCTCCCAAGCACCACTTCTGGTCTGTGTAGGTCTGAAAACATACTTGACTAAGGCATGCTCTCTCCCCTTTACAGACACAGTGTGACTAATGGCAGTGACCGAAACACTTTTCATGCCCAGGAATGCATTTAGCTGGTATCTTTCCAAACAGAAATGGAAAGAAAAGAAGGTATTATACAGTGCAAACTGCTTATTTTACCTTTTAATTCATTGTATTATTAACATTTGGAACCATTTCAAAGAAGTATACAAATGTCTTCTTTCCTCTGAAATGCTTGCACCTTTCCTTCAATAAAACTACAACAAAATACCTCTATTTGAAACTCTTTCCACTGCTCTGCTCAAATACTAATAGTGCAAGCATTGTATGGTATTCTTTTTAAAAAAATAAAATAATTCAAATCAAACTTCATTCTCACTGTCAGTTCTCCCCTTCCTTTTAATTCATGAACATTTCTTTTTTCCTATACTCTTCACTTATTTTTTAAAATAATCTGTTGTTTTTATTATATAAGTACAAGTCAAGTACATTCTTAAATATAGTAGAATTACGTAAGTACCTTCTAATATGTCCTCATCATTAAGAGTTTTCAACTTTTCTTACAGTTCCAAAAGAGTATTGATATCAATTATTTATTATGTGACCTTTGAGATAAGACAACTTAGATTCCCAACTACCACTTCCTATTCATGTGATTTTAGATAAATTACTTCCCTCCATGCAAGGTATTATAATTATTGCTTACCTCAAAGAGTGTTGTGATTATTTAATGAGGTAATACTTATTACAATGCCTTCTACCCAATGAATGTTTAAGAGCAGTTAGCAGTTTTGATTCGATTATTCCTGGCAGACGTGGAAGAATCCTAAACATCATTTTAATCAGTGGTTCCCAACCTTGGCTGCACTTAAAAAGTATCACAAGGAGAGCTTTAAAAATTGTAATGCTAAACCCTAGTGCAGATTTCAAATTCTGATGTTATCAAAATCCCTCGAGAACAAATCAAGAATGTAAGGACCTACCTAGTCTCCTTAGACAGGAGAGGGTTTAAAACTTCAGTTTACCAAGTTTTCAAGGTGATTCTGATTCAGACTAAAGTTTTAAACTCCTTGTTCTGCCTAATAAATGAAAGCAGATTTCTGGGGGGCAGACCCAAGCAGCAGCATTAAAAAAAACCTTTAGGTGATTTTAGTATGTCAATAACTACTGATTTAGACCCACTTTCTTATTATATGGTTGCAAAAAACACTTTAGGTGTTCTCAGTTGACTTGTGAACTGGCTTTCTGGAAAAACCAGTTCAAGGGTCCAGATATCATAAAAATATACACGTTATTTCTCCAGTTGCCTCTACGGCAAAAGAAAATTTTATACTGTTAAAAATTGAGTACTTCCAATTAAAAATGTATTTCATTAATCTAGGGATTCCCTATTCATAGTTGAAACAACAACAAAAATGGAAATGTTCAATTGACCCATTGGTTTTCCATTCTTATATTAATGTGAAATAATTACCTGTTTTTCTCATTGATTGACTATAGATGTTGAAGTTTTAATGGTATAGCCTGAGGCTTCTTATGAACTATTGTGTTCATAATGAGGCATCCTTGACAACTTTCACTACTCACCATAAGCACAACTAGAAAGTGAAAAATGTAAATATCAAGTACAATTTTCTGAACAAACAAAAACATGCAGTTGGTTGGTGTCATTATACAGATGACATATATCATCATATACACCACCACTCTCTTCTGTCAACACATCTCAAGTCAGCCCAGTGATCCAATCAATCTCTCAATGTGCTGCTGGGCATTTAACAAGAGAAACCGTCTTGTCAATAATGATGAAGATTTCTGGCATAAATGATGTCAATTTAAAGCTAAGAGAGCAAGTGCCATTTCTATCCACAACATAAAATTTAATGATAAATTACAATAGCTAAGGGTCCATTTCTACCTTGGTTATGGGAAAGGGATTTAAGTGAATCTTTATTTTGGTATATAGCTTATGTATGCTTGAACACACATGTGTTATTTTATTTGTTAGGATTCACTAATTTGATGCCCATCAACACAAAGTTGGAAATTTTCATCATCAGATATTGTATAATACAAAGCCAAATTGCTGCCTAGTTAGAAATATCCAAAGAATCCATACCAAGCCTTAAATTTCACCCAGGTTTTCAACGTTTTGTAGAAATGAGCTTAGAGTATTTCTTAAGATATACGAAGGGCTCATAAAATAGTAAGAAAAAATATACATTTATTTAAATTGTATTGCCAGACTTACCAATATAAATGCTAGCACTAAATTGTTTTCAATATACTATGTCATTTTCAATATTTTTTCTCTAATATAAAACAAAGAATAATATTCAATAAATATTAAACCAAGAAATGCTACATTTGAACATATTTGCCTTTGACTAGCACATTGATATAAATTCAGCAATAGCTGGTTGTTTGGCCCTATGGGTTTTGGTACTATCATAAATCAATTCTGTAACTTTCTAACACTCTACTCATCAACTCAAGTTAGAAAATATTGTTCATATGCTATATCAGCAATTTTCAACTGATGTGCCACAAGAATTTTTAAAACAGGCAGTACCTGACTTTGTAGTCAGGGGCACTGACCTCTTTTCCCTTAGATTGTCAAATTAAAAAATGACAACAGCCATTTCAACAATAGCTGTCAGTGTGAATGAATCCAAGTTAAACATACATATTTTTTGCCAGATCAGCAAAAAAAAATACTTTTGGTGTGCCACAGAATTTTAGTAATTAGTTCATGTCTGCTATGAGATAAAAAAGGTTGAAAATTGCTGTGCTGTATGTCAAATTCCATGAAAACTTTGGTATTTCATTGAGAAACATGAAAAAGCACCTGAGCTTAGAGTGTTGTAGGGAAATAAACATAAATAATCAAATATAATTCGAGGGGAGAGGTAGGAGTGTGGTGTTGGTAGGAATATGTATTTTATATTATGTAAACATAGGAGAAACATTGAATTCTTCAGTCTTAATTAGGCTTCACAAAGAGAGAGTGGCATCTAAGCTGAGGCCAAGACCTCAAATACCAATTGAAATGAACTAATCTCATTTTGAATTAATATATATGTTTGACTGTGTATGTGTGTGTGTCTTGGAGTGCATCAAAGGATAAAGGCATTCTGGGAAAAAACTGGTACAGAAAAAACTTATCAATGAGAGAAATTATGGGATGTTGGACAGTTAGAAAATGGAAAGTAATTCAGTATATCTGTGAGGACAAGTGTAAAAGTATGAAACATCTGATAATGAATCACCTCTTATAAAGCGACTCCTCAACACAATATGATGACTTTGTATAAATGATCAAAAGGGCCCTTTTCTGGATGGATCAGGTTTTAAGGCAGGGTGCAAAGAAAGAAGTCAAGGATATGAAATAAAAAAGGAGAATAATAGATAGTATGCTTCCCCTAAGAAGGTGAAGGTGTGTTGAACTCTAAGGTGTAGATAAAAGAATTTGTCTTAAACTAGACAAAACCCAACATTTCAATTGTGACAGAAGAAAGGAGAGAGAATAAATTTAGATGGGAGTATGTCTACTGCATTTGCTGCATCTATTGCACATTTAAATTTTAGCATTCTGTCAAACACTTTTTATACATTATTTTATTTAATCCTTGCAACAATGCATTTCTTTATTCACACTTTAACATTTTGAAAATTATGAGTCTTTTAACAGAGACAAAAAGTACTGTGCCATTCTCTTGCAGATGTTGAATATAGACTATGTGACCTTACCTCTACACAGAAACACCTGTTCACCTGGTTTTCTCAACACTAATTCATTCATTTAACTAATATTTCTTGAACACTTAATATGCACTTAGTTCTGGAGGGAAATAAAGGTAAATAAAACTGAAAAATTCTGTTTCTCCTAATTGGAAGAGAGAAAATATACAATCAAATAAATGTATAAAAATGCTGGATATGGCTAAAGTTTATAAAGCAAATTAAAGCCATCTAAGAGGAGTATGACTTTTTAGACTATAGGGTGGTCAAAAGACACTTCTTTGATAGGGTGGCATTTGAGCAGACACCTGTAGAAAGAAGAGAATGAGCCAGCCTTCTAGGCTATAGAAAAAGCAAATGCAAAGACACTGATACAGCAGTCAGCTTTTATACTGAAGGACAACCAAGCTAACCAGTAGCCTGGGGTGAGGTGAGATGGAGCCTATCTGGAAATGAAGGCAGAAAAAAGGGCCCTTTTGGCCATGGTAAAGACTTTGGATTTGTTACGTGTATTCATAGAACCACAAAGAGTTGAATTTTAGACTTAATTATATTAGTTTTAGATGCATAATATTCTGTTAAAATTTCTTCCAAAGACTACAGTTTAATGCCTTATTGAAGAGGTAAGTTATGCTGTACGTAGAAAATAAAATGAAAATATGCCTGGAGATAAAGATTTATTCGAAGTGAAGAAAATGTTTCTTTCAAGTAAAAAAATTATACTTCTATATTATTTGTAAAGCAACAAGACATTCATTGGTACTTGTAAAGCCAGTAGCCAAGGCCACCATCACAGCAGCCTGACCCGTGCGGGTTCCCATTAGATTCGGACAGTCGGTAATGAAACACAGGAGCCACAAACTGGTGAGCCATCAGCTTTAATTCTAGCTTGCACCTGGTGGGCAAGCAAAAACACACACTGGGCTCCCAAACCCACTCATTCAGTGCTCACAAAGCTACTGACTTATCCGAGTTTCCTAGAATCAAAAGGTTTCTAGCTCACCAGACTTATTCACCTGTTTCCCATCTCCTTCTCCAGCACAAACTGCTCAAACTGGCTTCTCCCTCAGCACTCCGCCATCTTGGCTGCTTCTCCTGGCCTCCACGTGGCCTTACTCTGCTCTACTCTCTATACTAATCCCAGGGATCAAGCGAGCAAGCTCAGGGTCTGCCCCACTTTATACTCTAGAAATCCCAACCTTTAATCCAATCTACAAACAAGGAAGTCTCTGATACAAAGTCACCCATCTGAGGCATAATGAGATTCCTCATGAGAGTGCACCACCCCACATCATCCAATCAGTCAAGGGTGTGGGGAAAAGCTTACTCTTAAAACCAAGCCTTAGGCTATAACGACCCAGCCTGCACACATTACAGCCTTTCCCCCACACCCATCCCAAGCATCAGGGCAAATAACATCACCTGGGTGATGGGCTTCCATGTGGGCAGTGCCATCTTTAACAAAGTGAGCATATTATATTTTATCTGCCCAACAGAACTCAAAGCTGTATATTGTTTTATCACTGAAAGAACTATCAAATAATGGCCAATCATGAGTAGATATTACAAATCACTCTGAAGGGACTTTGAAGAACTTTAAAAGTGACTGACTCTTAGATATTGAAGGATGATCATTAAGGTGGTAAATGTCCATCTGTCAAAGTTTCCAAAGAGAGGATACTCAACTTCTAGTGTTTGATACTTAAAAAAAATTAATATGCCTTGATATATCACTCACAATTTCAAAGATTGAAATTGAGTTTCACTCAATTTTTACTTCTGTAAACTCAAAAGAGTTTACAAGAAGTAACCTGTTATGAAATTAAGCCTAACTACCAAAGGCCAAAAATAGTTAAGAATATTTAGATTCTTAATGTGAAGAAGATTTAATTTTGCACTTTGAGATGCTGAAAAGTAACACAGTGGACACTGGTATGGCAAAATGTGTGCATTTTTCATGTACTTAAGAAAATGTATATTTAAAGTAATATTTCTCATCTTATGAAGTTCCTATTAAGTGGAATTGAATATTGTAATTAAGGGGTTTCTTAAGAAAGAGGTTTTTTTTTTTTTTAGCATTTACTAATTTTACATGTGAAGAAGTAAAAGCTAATAGAAGCAATTATTTACCTAAATTCAGGCTTTTCTTTTTTGTCAAAGCCTGAATCTGAGCACTGGCTAATCTGAGTCTAAAACCTGTGATCTTGCCTGAAGGACAAAAGGAAAAATTAACATAGAATTTTTGAAATTAAAATGTCAATGGAAGAGTTGGGTTCCTTTTTAATAATTGTTTTTTATTTATTCATTTTAGAGAGGACAGAAAGAGAGAAGTGGGGGAGGAGCAGGAAGCGTCAACTCCCATGTGTGCCTGGTTCATGCAAGCCCAGGTTTTGAACTGGTGACCTCCAGGTCGACGCCCCATCTACTGCGCCACCACAGGTCAGGCTGGATGAGTTGTTTAATAATATAAGTGAGTGGGTTGATCAATACAGAATTAGAGATCTGAAAAGATACTAGTGAAAATATAAGAAATACCTTTTTCAAAAAAGTATTTGATACTTTAATCAATGGTAAATAGCAGATCCTAGACAGTGCTAATTTATAAGAATCAATTGCTCTTCCATTTACCAGCAACTGATAAATGTCATACATAGTTACACACACATATATACATAAATATACATTCTTAGGAATAGACATAATAAAAGGTATGTAAGAGTTTTATGGAGAAAGTTTTAAACTTAAAAATAACTTTTTAAAAACCTAAATAAGTAGAGAGAAATACCACTTTCATGAATAGAAAAATCAATGTGATGAAGAAGAAATTTTTCACAAAATGAGCTATTAGATTCAGTAATATTCTCATCAAAATTCTAACAAGATATCTTAAGAAATTTTACGTGCTTAGGAAAATTTTATATAAATAAGAGAACAAACAGGTAAGGGTACTTTCACAACCAATTCTTAATGTTTATAAATCTGTAGTAATAAAAACAGTAAAGTATTAGTATAGGGTACATAAAATGTTTAATTGAGCTGAATAAGATGCAAATATAAATGTAATTTATAATATTAAATATAATATATTGTTACTCTATAATATGTAAAAAATTGATATTTGAGAGAGATGGCATTGCCCCCTATTGGGAAAGAAGCAGTTATTCAATAAATGGTGCTGGAGCTATTGGTTAGCCATAAGATAAAAAAAAAAAAATCTTGACTCCCACATCACATAATAAGCAGAGCTCAATTTCACTTGTATTAAAGATTTAAAAACAAAGGTATGTGTTTAAAATATTTAGAAGGAAATACTGCAGAATAGTATTGTGATATTTGTGCAAGGGAGAATTTCTTTTCTTTAAGTAACAAAAAGTACTAACGGGGAAAGAAAATATTGATAAAGTACTTTAACATTTAGAACTTTATTCATCAATAGTGATCATTAAAGTAAGAAGAGTCATAAACTGGGAGAAAATATTGCATCACTTGTAACTCTCAAAGCACTATTTTAAAATAAGTGTACCTATAAATCAACAAGGATAAAATAGAAAATAGGGGAAATACATAAAACGTCATTTCACAGAACAGGAATGCAGAATGGTGATAAAAAAGAATAACTGATAAATCTCATTAGCAATCAGAAAAATGCAAGTACAGACCACAATGAGAGGACATTTAATGTCTGCTAGGTTGGCAAAAAAGTAAGAAGCCTGATGATACCATGTGTTGATAAAGATGTAGATGAATGGGAACTCACACACTGCTGGTGGGAAAACAATTTCCATTACCTGACAAAGGTGCCTATGCACATACATTACCATTCACAATTTCACTCCCTGGTACTTAGCATTGATAACCTCTTAAACACACACACACACACACACACACACACACACACACACACACACACACACACACCCCAGGAAACATGTGCCTGAATTGTCATAGCAGGATAATGCATTATGGCATAAAGCTGGACACAATTTCAATGTTCAGCAATAAGAGAAAAGATAAATTCTGAACTATTTACACAAATGTTATATCATATGGTTATCAATGACTACACCAGGCAACTTGAAGGATTCTCAGAAATGCCTTGTTGATTTAAGAAGCAACTGGCAGAGTACAAGCAAGGTGCCGCAACTATCAGTCGATGCTTCTCACTCTTTCCCTTCCTGCATTCTTCCAAAAAGAATGCAGATTCTTTTTGTAATGCTTATTTATTGATTTTAGTGACAGAATAAGGGGGAGAAAGTGAGAACGAGAGACAGAAATATCGATCTATTTTTATATATGCCCTAACCAGGGATTGAACTGGCAACCTCTGCACTTTGGGATGATGCTCTAACCAACTAAGCTATCTGGCCAGGGCAAAATGCAGATTCTGATTAAGTAGTTCTGTGGGCAGGGCTGAGGTTCTGCTTTTCTAGTAAGCTCCCAGGTGACACCAATGCTACAGGTCTGTGGACCATACTAAGTTGTAAAATTTTAGAGGATACATACATATGTGATATTTTAGGAAGTATTTAAAAATCAATTGTTATAAAAGTCAACAAAATTTATTATGTTTGTTACTGGTGAGTGGGGGAAAAAAAAGATGGTCAATGGAAGAAGAAAGAAGTTTACAAGTAGATGCAGTGTATTGATAATATTGTGGTTCATAAAAAATATGCTCTGTAACTTACATGTTATAAAGATTATTTAAAATAAAAACCCCATAAACCTCCACAGGCAGGGAAGCCAAATCATTACCAATAAAACAGATAAAACTGAGGGGGTAGGAACAAGCACTGTGCATGTGGAACAGAATATTCCATTTCTAAAAGAGAAAGCTGAAGGCAATTTGTAAACTCTCTGTATTTGTAAACTCCCCAAATTAAGTCCCAGGACAAACTTTTAAAACTATGGCAGCACAAAATGTTGTGGGGAATCCAAATAGAATTCCAAGCTAAAAATAATTGCAAACTTCTTTGGGATAGAATTCATACTCCTTCCAAAGTTTAGCTTTTAAATTGACACTGAATTAGGATAAACATTTTTTGTGAAAAGGTATGTGTAGTTCTCAAATGTAAATGGGGCAGAATCTGCCCATTTTTCCTCTGTGATTTGTCCCTCCCTGGCAAACATATATCCATAGACATTTATTTACCATTCATATCTTCCATTTCCAGAAAGTTTTCTTCCTAGATTCAAGAAGGCTTTTCATAGTTCAAATCTTCTACGAAAATACAAGATTCCTCTATCGTTTTATTACTCAGAAGACATCACAGCAGGGATTAGTAACAATTAATAAGAACTGAGGATAGTTGCTTAGTTGCCTAAGGATCAAAAAGTGGGGTCAGCAGAAAGAAGAACAGAATTAAAGTAGTTTAAAATAAAAGATGGATAGTAACAGAGAATAAAATTGTTCTATTTTCTCAGTATTCTCCTGTTTTGGTCTATAAAAGATTGCAATATATCGCTGAATCAGGCCACTGATTTAATATCTAACTGCTCTAAGAGGTAACAAGAATAAGACAATTAAGGGCAAGATACCTAAATTTCAGTGATAACTAATATGTTTGTAGTTTACTATGAGCTAAGCATAGTTTTGACTGCTTTTCAAGATTTAATTTATTATGATCCCCATTGTACAGATAAAGAAACTGAGGCATAAAGAAGGAACTTGTCCAAGGGCACACAGATAGCATGGGGAAAGCCAGGGTTACAATTCACAATGCCAGTTTCAGTGCTCGTGTTCTAAACTGGTGCTCCCCACTGCCTCTCTGAAGTCCCAGTACCTGGTCCTCTAGTCTAGTACATCTTGTATCCGTAGACATTTCCAATTTCTTTGTGAATGAAATAGAAACATTTGGTTAAGAGAATACTAATAGGATAGGGAGAAGGGGAGGGGCACAGGGAAAACCAGATAGAAGGTGACAGAGGACAATTTGACTTTGGGTGATGGGTATGCAACACAATTAAATGATAAGATAATCTGGAGATGTTTTCACTGTACATATGTACCCTGATTTATTGGTGTCACCCCATTAAAGTTAATAAAAAAAGAGAATACTAATAGGGACCAGACAGAAAGAACTACTCTGGAATACCCTGAAGTTGGGTGATTTGGGGACAAGTTTTGTAACTTCGTTAAGCCCTAGCTTCCCCAACTGTAAAATAGAATAGTGACAAAATATATATGATAGAATTTTTGTAAGAATTAAATAAAGTAATTCAAGCATTTAACCCAGTGGTTCTTAACCTTTTTTGAAGTACTGAACCCACCAGTTTCATATGCGCATTCACCGAACCCTTCTTTAGTGACAAATAAAATACGATTTTTTTTTTCCAAATTCAAGACATAGGTATATGTTTTATTACTGGTGCACAAAATGAGCCGTGCATGAACATCACCTTGCTCAAAGAACAAAATCAAAAAAGTGCATGAACTCACAACAAATTACAGTATTACTTTATTCTGGCCTCCGCGGCAGAGGCTTCTCCGAACCCCTGAGACCGACTCATTGAACCCCGAGGGTTCCATAGAACTCAGGTTAAGAACCACTGATTTAACCCAATCCCTGTCATTTTATGCATTCAACAGAATTTTCTGCTGCTGCTGTTGTTGTTATTATGATGATGATGATTAAATGAGATGATAATTTATGTTATAATTAGATAATTTATATATAATTATATCATTTATATAAATAAGTTTAGTACAGATATTACACAAAATACTGTGCAATTCCATATAAACATACATACACACATGTATTTTCTTCTTATTGCTTTCTTCCTCCTTTATCTACCTGAATGAGAAAGCAATTAAGTATAGAAACACAGAGTGAGAGAAACTCCAGCAGGAACCCAACTTTCAGCTGCCCAAAATAGAAACCTGTAATAGATAAGGGAAGGGGGAATTCACTACCACTTTGCAGGAATAAAGCCATTCTAGGACTCACTGTTAAACCATTCAAGTTTAAATTCAGTAGCCTCCAAAGCATCTGTAAATATTTTTAGTTAATTATCCAAGATCACCAAATTCAGATCCTATTGTCACTATGGCTGATATTAATTGAAAAATATGAATAACTTTAACTCAGTAAATAAAATGGCTTTTTCTTAAGTGATAACAAATGTATTATATTTCAGCATTATAACAAGTGACCTTTAAGATCTGAAGTAAATAAGACTTCGAGGAGGCTCCTGGCATCGAGGGAAGACAAGTTTCTTAATCTGTCCTCAAGGAATACATGTTCCCTCCATATGGGCACACTCACAGACTAGCTTGAATTGCAGCTAGTTATTCACTTTTGTTGTGAATGTAAAAATTAATAAAATAGTGCTTTAATAAAACATTGGGGAAAGGTGCTGTTTCATTTCAATAGAACTGTAAATATTCCATGTAACTTGGTGAGCTGACTAGAAGAAAATAACAACCTGGGAGAGGAAAAATATATAGAATTCATAATTAAAGGTAGGCTATCCGCATATTATTTTTTAATAATTTTGTTTGCTTTCTCTATCTTCTTACAGACTGGACACAACTATCTTCTTACAGATTGGACACAAGAATATGAGATTTTATTTATTTTAATCAGTGTAGTATTGACAAAGTATTTGGACCGAGAAGAAGAAGGATATGAACCATTATTCTCCGCAGCATGGCACCACCATTTTAAAATAAATGAATGATTCATGGTCTAATATTACTAAGGCTGAGTAATTTCCCCATGGCTCAGTGCATAGAAAACAGCATATTTTCTTCATGCATAAATAATGGAAATATCATCTTCTGAACACATTGAATTGTTCAAGAAATCTTTGTGGAGTATGCCAAATATAGATGTAGATTTATTGGCAATGGCCACCATGCAAGTTCAAAGTTTTGGCCTAATTGACCAAATTATAAACCATGCGTTGAGCTTATTAACCCAGTTATTCTTTGACATTGGTCAAGTAACTCATAAATGAAAAAGACATTCATTCAAAATGGTCAAACCAGCAATCTTATAGCATGAAAATAATATTTTTACATTTAAAAATATGTCATTCATTGTTATTATGAAGAGAATGGGAACTACCTCCAGAAAACCCTGAGTTTCAGTTCCAACTCGGAGAATTTCTAGATGTGAGACTGTAGGTACGCTAAGTTAAACTCTCTGTTAGTTTCTCACCTATCACAGGGATGATAATAGAACCAACATTGCAAGGTACTGTATGGATTAAACGGATAATCAATGCAAAATGCTCAGCATAGTATCTGGCACATAAATAATATATGTATATATAAGTATATACATATATATTCATTATTTTACATATGTATATAGGCATAGATATGCAAATGCATTGCATATAATGTATATGTCATTTAGAAAAGGAAGAAAGTGGAGAACCAAAACCCCTCAAAGCATCATGCTAGGATGAACTCTTGGAAATTATGAGCTGCATTCAAGTAGTTATAGAACTGTGCCTTTAAGCCAGTGATGAATATTTTAGCAAGAAAAATACTTTCTTTAAACTGAAACTAGCTCTGCCTTCTACTTTGCTTTGGGTCGCCTTTTATTCCTACTCCATATGTGTTTTCTGGCATATGGAGAAGAAGGAAGAGGACATTTACTGAGGGTCCACTATATGATGCATATGGTTCTAACGGGTATTTCACTTATACTACAGCGATTGATAGCCATGGCCTTTTTATCAGGTAGCTGTTATCATTCCTACTTCACAGATGAAAAATGTCCTAAATAATGGGCCATAATTTTACACAACTAGAATATATTGGAACACAAATACTAGCCCGTATTTTTATACTTCCAAAGCATTTTTACATTTTTAAAGGCATTTAGAGATCTAGTAATTGGTCAGGTTACTATCTATTTTTAATTTGGAATGTGGTTCTTTAGGGAAACTCTGCTAGTAAAAGTAGCTAGCTTCCTAGCCAGGAAAAGAGGTAGTTTTTTAACTTGCCTATTAATCCAGAATAGAAATACCATACATCGAAATAAAACAGGGGCTGGCAAACTATGGCTACAGGACAAATCCAGTTTACCACCTGTATTCATAAATTAAGTCTTTTCTGGCATGCAGCCACACCCATTCATTTACTTATTATCTAAAAATGCTTTCATAATGCAATGGCCGATTTGAGGAGTTGTGACAAAAACTGTATAGCCTGCGAAGTCTAAAATACAACTGTGGGCAAAAGTAGTTGATGGTTGTAAGTATGTGACACATGGTTTATTCTTGTATTATTTATTAATTATTGTATTATTAATTTGTACTACGACTGTAAATCTGCTTTTTGCCCACCTGTCTTTACTATCTGGGTCTTTAAAATAGAAACAGTGAGGCCTTGTTTGGGTAGCTCAGTTTGTGAGAGCATAATTGCAATATGCCAAGTTTCCAGGTTCAAACCTGGTTAGGGCACATACAGGAATCCACCAGAGTGCATAATTAGGTGGAACAACAAGCCAGTGTTTCTTTCTCTCTTTCTTGCTATCTCTACCCCACTTCTTCTCTCTTTCTCTAAAATCAAGAAATAAAAAATTAAAAAAAATAGAAATAGTTTGTTATTAATAAATTAAAAATGCTGGATAAAAAGTTATGTCACAAACACATCACCACTTCTAACTTTGTGTGATGAAAAACTACCTTTTGTATTGGGGCAAAAACCAAGCAGGTACTAGAAGATGATTTCAGTATCCTTCAAGGCAGCCCAGAGGAGACCAAGGGCATGAGAGGCTGTGTGAATCCAAGGGCATAGTTCTGATTTAGGAGCTGAATCATTTAGGAGCCCAAAGGAAGAGCTACTCTGTTCACAACTCCCAGCTGCCCAGCACAAACCAAGACACTGCAGGCCTTTTGTCTGTGACTTTTTATTGCTTCTCCTTTCCCCCTCAGCTAACTTCTCTCAAGACCTCATTCTTTATTGGACTTTTCTCATCTTTTTCAAAAGATCAAAACCTTCCCACATTCAAACCAAACATCCATTCAAAGCATGAAAAATATGACTATTATTACTCTTAACTGAATCTATTTATTTACAATGTTTTAAACTTTTCAAGGTACTTTAAATTTATTTCCCTTTTGTTGGTGAAACTAACACTTTGAAATTTCTGCAATTTTAGGCCATATCTATCTGAGAGAAACATTTCCAATTCCTCATATCACATTATACTTTATACTAACTAAAGGTAATTCATAGAAATACGATTATTAACTAAGAGGCTAAATAATTTGTTCACATGTGTAAAGGAAGGTATAAAATAAAGAAACTCAAAAATTTTAAAAAGACAGAATTACTTTTGAAAATGTCGCTTTGGTTACTGTTTCAGTGGAAGCACCGTGACCCAAAATTTGCATCAACACAAGACTGAAAAGCTTCTGATAATTATTGTAAATTCTTCTTAAAATTTAATTTCCTTTTATTTTCCATCAGTATCATTCCTGATAACTTAATGATATAAGCTAGAACCTAAAAGTAAAAACCTTCTCAAAGTTTTCTTCTGGCTTTGATCTGGAAACTACTGAGAATAAGGTCCATGTTTACGCAATTTACTCATTATGGACTTTAATTCCAGTTGCTACATTGTCCAAACCAAGAATTGAGGTTTATAGTCTCATAGATCTCTAACAAATAAAAACTATTGTTATCTTTTATTGTGATAACATTATATTAGTTTCAGATGTACAGCATAATGATTCACTATATGTTCATGTTATGAAATGATTACCAGTGTAAGTTTAGTTAAAATCCATCACCGTGTATAATTATAATATTTCTTCTTATGCTGAGAATTTTTAAGATGCAATCTCTTAGCAACTTTCAAATAGACCATACAGTATTATTAAGTACAGTCACTATGTTGTACATTACATCCCTAGGACTTGTGTATTTTAAAATTGAAAAATTGTACCTTTTGACTACCTTTACCCTTTTCCTTCACTCCCCACCCCATGACTCTCGCAACCACTGATCTCTTCTGTGCATCTGCAACTTCAGGAAATGATTATCTTTAATTAGAATTATTCCCCCAAATCTAGAATATAGGATAACTATAACTACAAAGATGTTCTAATATATTCCTTATAGTTGTTAGCTAAATCAGGAAGATTTGTATAATCAAGAATACTATCTCCATCTTCAAAAACTAATTTAGGAGCCTTGACTGAAAATTAGTTAAACCCATGATACAGAAAATAATCATTAGAATATGCTTAAATATAATACAAAATGGTGTATCTTTTTCCTGCATTTCTTTTTATCAATATGTATAATCACAGTCATTCTTTCATATATATTTTCTCCTTAGTTCAGATTTGGGTATTATCTTCTTGTATGCTCACACTTTTAAGTGAATTAATTGACTAGTACATCAAATTTTAGAAACAAAAATAATCAAACATATTGAATTAAATACATTAATATCACCTTAAACTACTTTTTCTATTTGACTTTTTTTATACCCAAACATTTCTAAGTCTTATCTATTCTTCCTTAACTATCTCCCTTACAGTCATCACTTCTTTTTCATTTCTACTTCCAAAATTATAGTAGAAACCTTCACATCACTCCTGGATTATTATGACAGGATTCTAATTTAGTATTATTCAATGTGTTCTGAAAACCACTTAAATCAGAATCACATTGATCTTTGTTAAAATGGAGATTAAGGACCCTCTTCAGACTTAATCAGAACTCTGGAGTAAGGCCCAGGAATCTACAATTTTAATAAACTATCTTCATGGATTCTTAAGCACATTAAAGTTTAAGAACCAGTGTTTAAACTATTTTCTTTGTTTCTCATTTCTCCCTAATTTCAAGAAATTGTGCCCAGTTTAATCAGATTGATCATCCTCACATACTGTCCTTGTCCTTCTACTTCACTGCAGAAACCATTTCATGGTCTCCCATTATTCTGAGAATGAAGTCCAAATGTCCTACTCTGGAGATTAAGGATTTGTACAATGTGGTCAGGAACTCCTTTATAGTCTCCCACTCTCTCTCCCAAAGATGACAAACTAAGTTCTAGTTTTATGCATTCAACTCATTTTTTAATATCCCCCTCCCCCAGCTTGGAACAGTCTCCACTCATTCAACTCTAATCCATTTGTAATTCAATCTCAAAGCAAAGCAATTCCAAAGTTTTTCCACAATGCTTTCTTTGGTCTTTCCTTTTTATAAACTCATATCATGTATTGTTCAAACTATTTATATTGCACTTAATCATAGACTGCCTGTGTTGCCTCTTGAACTGTCATTGTATTTTGAATGTGATTACACATGTCTCATTTTTACTTTAGATCATGAAGTTTCTGAAGGTAAGAGTACTACTGTGTATCTGACTGTGTATTGCAGCATTCCTATAAACAGTGAATAAGTGTCTTTGAAAAGACTAAAGGAATAAAAAGTTGACCAAGTCTTCTTTGATTTCACCAGTTATTTGGCTGATAGAGCTGATTGTTTTGGAATCGCACATATTCATCACGAAGAGATTCCCTTCTTTCATGAGCTTTTGCTTCTCTCATTTTCATATGCCAAAGAGCTATTCATGACAACTGAACTAATCTCAAACTAACAAAATACCAGCAATAGAAGCATCAGCAATTTGGTTCAAATATTATATAAGGATCTTGCTGGGTGGTTGAGCTGAGAGATAGAACTTGGAGTTTTAAGCTCTATTCTGTCCATTTTATACCTACTCACACAATTAGAAAATGCCTCATTTCTCAGTTACTGCTCTCAGGACCCCAAGGAGATGCTGGTAATTTACTTAAATCCTACGTCACCATCTCCCCCAAATTTCTTATCGCAAGGACTTCCATCCATGCTACTTAAAAATATCTCCTTGCCTCCAAAAGATTTCTGTGTCCAAAACACAAAGTCAGACTTCACAATGTAGTAGAATCTCTGGGACAGGGCTGGGGTCACACCAGCACCTGCCAAGGTCTAGACAGCAAGACAGCTAAAGGATTACCACAGAAGCATTGATCAACATTAAGAATGGCTTATTTGTCTACCAGAATCCAATGTCCATCATATTAAACAATTTAAAGCAATCAGAGCTATCCTCATGAGAACACTTTGGACAATAACTGATAAACTTTACATCTGAAAGCTCTTTTGATGAGGTCTAATTTCTAATATAATCCATTTTAGATGTTTAAATGTATTACATATAGAATGTATAACAGTAATGTATATGTACTTATTTTCTGTGACCATACAGCCAAATTCTCTATTTGAATTCATAATTTATTTTTGTATAAATCAAAACCATTTTAATGCCTTATAAGGCTCACAGATTTTATTATTATTAAAATTTTCATATAATTTTTTTCAAGCAATAGTCATTTGAAGTAATAAAAATATGCATTCAAATTTCAGCTCTGCCACTACCAGTGTTAATCTGAATATGTTGCCTTTTACTCCTCTGAAGTAATTTCTCCAAGATTCTTATTTTAAAAAAAGAAATAATAATTCCTACATCAAAGAATTGTAATAGGATATAGTAACATATGAATGTTGACATAGTACTTGCCACACACAGTTATTTACTGTCTGCTTCCTCCCAGACTTAATGAGAAAAGAGGCTGGTACATAGTAGGTCTACCTAAAACAATCATTTGTTGAATTAACATAATTAACCTGTTTTATTGCTTTAAAAAAGATAAAAGTTAATTTTTCTATACTTTACTATAATTCATCTAAAATACTTGAGTAAAATATTTCACTAGAAGGAAAACATTAAGAAACCAGTCTTTTCCTTTTTCTTTCACATGCAAGAAAGTGAGACTGTACTTGCTAACAGGAGATGAATTTCGGCCACAAACTAAAACACATATTGTGTTAACATGTTTATCCCAGAAGAGTCTAACAACATCAAAAACACCAGGGCATATTACCCTGCTGACCTCTGAAGATCAGGTCGGTTAATCTGATGTTTGTTTAATGACCTAAGAAGAGGCTGGAGGGGAGCCCACATTTGTTGAGTTCTACATTCTAAGGTTCCTCTTGGTTTTTAATCATTTATACAAATAAGAGAAGTAACAGGGATTATATCATTCATTCATCCAACAAATAATTATTGAGTACCAACTAACTGCCAGGAAATGTTCTAGTCACTGGGGATATAACAGTGAATGACACAGCCAAGGCTGCTACTGTCTACATTTAATGTAATGAGATGAACAATAAACACATAATAAACATAAAAGCAAACACTCCAGAAAGAAGATTGTGAGGAATGCTATTCTGAGAATTCTAAATAATGGATGTATTAGCAGGTTACTGAAGCCTGCTTTAGATTGGGTTGTCAGGGAAGACCTCTCTGAGCAAGTGACCTTTAAGCTGAGACCCAAGTGACAAGAAGGAACCAGGAATACAAACTTTAGGGGAAAATAATGATAGAGGGAACAACTAGGCTAGTATTGCAGTGCTGAAGAATGGCTTGACCAGTTTTAATAAACAGACATCAAACTACTGCAGGTGAGAGTAAATTAAGCCAGCCATTATTCAAGAGCATGAGAAATATTTTAATATTTTCTCATTGTTATATGAAAGGTGTTGGGTGAGGTATTTGCCAAAGATCTTTTTTTTTTTTTTTTTTTACAGGGACAGAGAGAGGGATAGATAGGGACAGACAGATAGGAACAGAGAGAAATGAGAAGCTTCAATCATTAGTTTTTCGTTGCCATTGCGACTCCACAGTTGTTCATTGATTGCCTTCTCACACATGCCTTGACCGCGGGCCCTCAGCAGACCGAGCCACCACTTCCTGGAGCCAGCAACCTTGGGTCCAAGCTGGTGAGCTTTTGCTCAAGCCAGATGGGCCCGCACTCAAGCTGGCAAGCTCGGGGTCTTGAACCTGGGTCTACCGCATCCCAGTCCGACGCTCCATCCACTGCACCACTGCCTGGTCAGGCGCCAAGGATCATTTTCTACTAAAAGTATGTTTTCCCCAAATTCCAGTGGTCATGATGTGTCTGCGAATCCCAAATGAACTCTTTACAAAACACTGTGTCTTTAAAGTCCTGGCATAACCTGCAACATTGCACTTCTGACACCATAAGGCTGTAAATGTGACAGTTGTTATAATGTTCTGCATGTAGAAAAGTGAAATGCAACTCAATCCATGTATGTGAAAGAGCCAGAAGAAACATGTTTGAATTTTGCATTAATAAGATTTCCATCGCAGGAGAAAAAAATAACAAAGATACCCAAAACTTAATACATAGAAGTAAAGTAAGGCTTACTTTCTTTCCTTGTGATCCAGAACCTTAATTATAAATATTAGAGATTTTGTGGAAACAAGTCAGGTAATTAATCCCTACAGAATTAAAGATACAAAATTTTCAAAGAGAGTATGGCAACACTTGGGTCTGTCTACCTACAGTATAATATGTATTATGTATTATTTTTTATAGATTTCTAAGTTATAATTGACATATTGACTCCCACTTGTGCAAATCAGCAATAAAAGTAGCTAATTTATGCTTTAAGTATTTAATATTTTTTAAAAAATATAAAATTTGGAGAGCAAATATAAAATGCTAATGCTGGGATCAAAAGCAGTTATGGCCTTAAAGAATGATAAGAGTAATGTCAGGATTTTTTGGCATGAAGTAGTTTTTAAGAGACATAATTTGTCCTTTGCTATATTGACTATAAAAAACATATAATAATAAGCCATCAAATAATATATCTCTATTCTATTTCATTTTTCTTAAATAAAGGGGGTCTTCGGGTTATGACACAGTTTTGTTCTTACAACAGTGACGTAACCCGAAGTTTGGTGTAAAGTCAAAACACACCCCAGCCTAAGTCACTTACCTATTCTAACACAATTGTAAAATCATAATCTGGAACATAAAAACACAATTAAGCCATAGAAAAAGGAAATGGACATAAATAATACAGTACTGTAAACTGTACTGTAGTAACAGAAAAAATGAGTGTAAAGAAAAGTACCACACTAATGGTGTAAACCAAAACACTCATGTCTCCATTTTTTAGTTTTTATGGGAGTGAGAGTCATCAACTCAAAAGAGAGTATGTCGAGACTGTCATAACCCAAAGACCCCCTGTATATTTAAGGATAGGCTGGCTACTTGGATACAATATATGTCTTTTTTTAATAGAAATTCCTAGTTAGGCCTGACCTGTGGTGGCACAGTGGATAAAGCGTCGACCTGGGAACACTGAGGTCGTCAGTTCAAAACCCTGCACTGGTCTGGTCAAGGCACATATGGGAGTTGATGCTTCCAGCTCCTCCCCCCTTTCTCTGTTTCTCTCTCTCTCTCTCTCACTCTATGTCTCCTCTCTAAAATGAAAAAAAAAGAAATTCCTAGTTAGAATTGACATATTGACTCCCACTTTTTCAAATCAACTGTACAAATAATTTAATTCAATAACTTATTTATTTAATAAAGATGAATAATTACTACATGTTCTAGGTACTAGAGTATGGCATAAATGTGATAATAATAAATGGGGGAGGGGCTGTATATTTGTGTGTTTTGAGGGAGAGGTTTTGGCTTTCACTCAGAATGAGACGGAAGCCTTTGGCAAGTTCTGAGAAGAAGAAGGACACGGTTTGAGTTACATCATAAGAGGACCACACTCTGGCTGCCATGTAGAAAACCGATTGTGGAATTGGCAAATGTGGAGGTCAAGATATAAGACAGGGAGCTATTTAAATAATTTACCTGAGAGATAACTGATTTAGACAAGGGTGGAGGAAGTAGCTGTGAAGAAGAGGGTAAGAATAGCTAAGAGGTAGGTAGATATATATTGCTGGATGTATGTAGTGTGTCAAGAAAAGAAAAGAAGTCAAAGCTGTGTGGTCTTAGCAACTGGAAGTCTGGTGCAGCCGCTTAGTAGGGCTAGGGGATTGAGGGGTCAGCAGGATTGAGGATTATAAATCTGTTGTTTATTTTAGGGCAGATTAACATTGAAACACTCATTAGCTTTACAAAGGAGTATAGAAGGCATAGTGTACTTATGTTTGTCTGTGGGTATAATATATATACATTTCACTAGAGAAATTCTGAGTTAGAATTGACATATGGGCTCCATGTGTGCTTGGGGCTCTGGAGGAATAGATCTGTGAACTGACAGTCAATGGACAACCAGCTAGAGAAGTACTAGAGGGAGTGAAAAGCCTGAAGATTGAATAGGACAAAATAGGAAAAACAGAAAAGGACAATGAGAAAAGGCCAGTGCATAGAAAGAGGAATAAAAAATCATCCCAGAAACCAAGAAGAGGGATGATTCAGTCAAACATAAGGTTATTTTGAAATTTATTTGCAATAACTGACATAAGCTAGTGGTTTGCAAGGACCCAGCCACTTGCTTGGTCTACACTAGGAGGACACTGGGGAAAAAGCTTTTCAGCAGCTCTAGGCTTCAGTAGGTCTTGGAAAGGAAGATGCTTTGCCTTAGGATTGCTTGTTTTAGGCACAAAGTATGGGAGTGGGACATGGACAGTTTGTTTTGGGCAGGAACACAACAATTATATATGGATTCTGGATTGCAATACAAATAATGAGTATCGTTCTTGCTGTTATCCCTTACAATAATGTGAGATTGAACATCGACTCATGCATTTTACCTCGCTAGGGACTATAGAATTGCATTGTGCTATGATTATATTGATTTTTCCCTTCATAGTTGTGTGATTTATTCTCAACAGGAAATACGAGTACAGGAGATATTTCTCTGAAGGTAATTTTCATTTCTTTACAACGCTAATCTCTTTATGGTGATGTGAATTATCTGGAATATTATCACTCCAGAAGAAGGAAGTATATTTTCTCAATCACATTCATCTAGGCCTGAATCATATAGTATTTATTTCTCTGAAATAGTTTTCTGTAAATAATTCCCCCCCCCCCCCCACATTTTCTTCTTTCTTTAATCTTCTACTCCCTGGTACTCTCTGTAATGAGGTTCATTCTATTCTTGATCTCTGTTCATCACCCCATACCACTACCGAATATGTGTAGCCAACCACAAAGTATAATCTATGAGAGAGGTTTTTTTTCCTAAATTTTCACATTTGGGGGAGAAAAGAAAACAGTAGATTGTCTCCTGGAAACCTTGTCTGATACACCAAGACCTAAGCTAAATAATAATAAAAAAATCTAGGTAACAAACTCACATATCAACCGAGAAATACTTACTGGCAACTTATACAACAAGAAAACAAACCAAGCACATGAAAAGAATGAACTATTCTGCCTTTATTATATTTTTTTACCTGCACTTTTTTTAACATGAGAAATATTTACTTCATGCTGCCAACTCCATGTAAAAAAGGAAAAGATCCAAGCATACAGTGAACAATAAGAAATATAATAGTAACACTGATCAAAATATGTACCAAATGAAGTTGTCAAAAGGTAAACTATGAGGATGAGTTTGCTCAGTACAAAAACAATGTATTTAGTAACTGAAATCGAAGAAACCAATTGAATATACATATCAGTCAGCTTTAAAACATGCTTAAAGAACCATTAATCAAACTGTTGTTTCACTATGAATTGCTAACACTGATGTTATGTTTGAAATCTTTTTATAAAGATGGCTCTGGATATTACCAATGTTTAGTAAATGTTTTCAAGAATCACCAAAAACATATTGGGAATGTAGTATTTTTGGCAAACCTATAGGACTAAACAAATTATGTCTTAAAGATATTTTTCATTACATACAGTTAAACGGAATGGGTGAAGGTAAGAGAGAAGGGGGAAAAGCAGTGTATAGATTGAACTCTACATTGACATCTTCGACTGGCTGGTATATTTAAGTAGAGACCAGCCACAGGCTTGAGTTTGATATGTGTCAATTAACCTCATTCTGTTTCATGTTTCCACACTTAACTCTAACCAGTGCCAGCTGACTCATAGCTTAGTGGATTATAGTGGGGACCAGACCAGAGAGTTTGTATGGATCACACAACTACTTCCAGAAAAACAATTTTAAAAAGTTAGCCTTCTTATAGCAGTTCATTAATCACCTTCTCTAACAAATTAAGGGCAATTCATCACTTTGGAGCTACAAAAGGCAGTGAAAGAGCATTAACTTTGAAATAGAATGTGTGGGTTCCAGTCCTAGTTCTAGGGTCCCTGAATTTGAGACCTAAAATAAATCAATTAAACTCTCTGACTTTTAATGTCCTAATTTATTAATTATTCTATATTAATATTCATTTAGCCTTGCTCTGAATACTGTATTAAGAATATTAAATAAGATGTGACTTAGTTGCCCTTGTGTTTCATGCTCCTAAAAAGTAGTTAATGTTTGCTTAGTAAGTATTTGCTAAATAAATTCTTAGAACAAGTTTGGAAGACAGGAGCACAGTATTCCAGTGAAACTTGTTTAGCCTATGTAAGTTTGTATGCATTTCTTATACATTTGTATACATTTAGTATAACTTAACATGCTTTCCAATATACTATATGTTTTGTTATATAAAAATAGATATATTTATTAAAACCATATAGAATAAAATGTTATATATTGTATCTTTAAAAATCTATAAATATTTAATGTAATTAAAATCTACTTACATAGAAAAATCAAAAAGCATTAATTACCAGTCTTCTAAATTGAATCACTTTCTAAAATGACAATCTAATGACCTATGATTTATACACACACACACACACACACACACACACACACATACATATATATCCTCAATTCTATAAAGAGGAGAAAATGTGAAATGTATTTTGGGAAAAAACAGCAATATATATAATATTGCTAAAAATATAATCTTTATTTGAAAGAAAATTATTTTCCAACATGGTCTGGAAGATAAATAACTTTAGAAATAAACAGCTTTACAGTCAGATCAATTGCAGGCATTCTTTTTGTCTCTGCTTTAAAATATATGTTTGTGTGTATTATTGTTTTAAATAAGGACATGTTTTTGCAGCAGTTAAGTGCCAAACAGTCCATTTAAGTTGATTATCTTATTACCTGAAAACTTTTCAAAGATGCCTAAAACTGGAATAATTTTCTCTTCTGGAATGTGGCAGGCAAACATTTAAATGGCCCCCATAATATTCACAGCTTTGTGTAGTTTTCTCCATTTTAAGTATGGGCAGGAACTGTGACTTGCTTCTAACAGAATATGGCAAAGGTGATGGACTGTTTCTTCTGTGTTTGCTTTTATTATACGAGGCACAGTCATGCTAGCTAACTTGCTTTTTTCCTCCTTTGAAGAAATGAGTTGGCATGTTATATGCAAAGGTCAATCTAGCAAGGAAATGAGGATTATGTCTAGGAATCAAAAGCAACCTCTGACCGACAGGCACTGAAAAGCCAGAATCCTCATTCTTACAGCTGCAAAGAATTGAAATTTCCAATAACATGAGTGAGCTCAGAAGCAAATCCACTCCCAGTCAAGCTTCCAGATGAGGACTGAGCCCTGGCTAATAGTTTGTCACAAAGCAATGAAAAAGTAATACTTGGAATATAATAATACCTTTTTAGAAAAGTGGTTGAATTTAAATAAAAAGTATTGTCCTCTAATCATTTACTGATGGATAGATTCCACAAATTACTTCCTAAGCTGATTGATAGTATCAGCAATGGGCTTAGTTTATATTCATGAACAGCCAATGCCAATATCAATCTAAGAGTTTCAGCCTGGCTTTAGGATGTGAGTTTAGAGTAAACTGTAGAAATATTCTTGACCCCGAAGCAGGGATATATTACACAATTTTCACTTTCCTTTCTCTAACCTTACTCTTTCCTAAAGACCAGTCAAAATCTACACCATACAATCTACATGGGCTTTCTAGGAGTTGTTCTTTCATTAAATTTGCCAAATCCTGATTATCAAACAAATAGGATTATATAACTGTGTTTTACTAACTAATGTCCTTTCTCATACTACTCAAGATTAAGCAAAGAAAAAAATAAAACTCACAGATACACACAACAATGTGGGGATTACAGGAGGGAAAGAGAGTGAGAGGAGGTGATGGAGGAAAGAAGGGGATAGATGGTGGTGGAGGGGGATTTGACTTGGGGTAGTGAACACACAATGCAATATATAGATGATGTATTTTAGAATTGTGAACCTGAAACCTGTGTAATCTTATCAACTAATGTCACCCCAATAAATTCAATAACTTTTTTTTAAAATTTAGATCAGATTCACATCCTTTGAGAGTCATACCTGGAATTCTTCGATCTAGTCTGATTTAGATACTTTTTATCTGTACATGAAGAGCATTCCATGAGAGTCACTGGACCTGGTAATTGTGCATTTACTACTCTATTTCTTACTTCTTTGGGGAGAACCTTGTCTATTTTTCTTCTTACCTCAGCTCAGTACTTGGCATGGAGTAGACACCTAATAAATATATAGAAATTTAAGTTTTCAAAATGGTTTTACATGAAAATGCACACACGCTTTAACCTCACAACCTCCAGGTGGTAGTCTGGAAAAGAGTAATTTGTAAATGTGTTGCACTCTTTGGTGACAGAGCAGATGTTTTCTAGTAATAATATTACCCCTTTATTAAATGAAGCATATAGCTATTTCTTCAAGGTGCATAATAACTTTTTACTTTTTCTTTTTTGATTTATTTATTTATTTTTACAGGGACTGAGAAAGAGTCAGAGAGAGGGATAGATAGGGACAAACAGGAACGGAAAGAGGTGAGAAGCATCAATCATCAGTTTTTCGTTGCCGTCGCAACACCTTAGTTGTTCATTGATTACTTTCTCACATGTGCCTTGACCACGGGCCTTCAGCAGACCAAGCAACCCCTTGCTGGAGCCAGCGACTTTGGGTCCAAGCTGGCAAGCTTTTGCTCAAGCCAGATAGGCCCGCGCTCAAGCTGGCGAGCTCGGAGTCTCGAACCTGGGTCTTCCGCATCCCAGTCTGATGCTCTATCCACTGCGCCACCGCCTGGTCAGGCTGCATGATAACTTTTTATTAATAGTTTCTTAAAACAAAAGATACAGATAAAATAACTGAACTGAGATGATACAAAATAAACTTTTATTTTTTAAATGTGAAAACATGCACTGAATCCATAAATAAAATTCAGACAAAATCTTAATATTGAGCTAGTGACAACAATCTATGCTGGAGCATTGATAAGGAGCATAAAGAGACATGCTACTTTTGTCTTAGTTCTCATCTGATGATAATCCTGCAATCAGCTCCAATATCTTATCCCAGTTGATATTAACCAGATCACTGTATGACTCTGAATGGCCCTACACAATAATACTAAAATGGATAAACTTACTATAAATAATTTGAAATTATTATTTCTGCCATTTTCTAATTTTATACTTCTAAGAAAAATAACTATATTTCTATCACAGTTGCTATTTTTGTTGAAGTGCTGGATATTTAATGCTTCTTTAATGTAAATAGACTCTGTCAAGGTATTTGATACTTGCCGCAAAAAAAAAAAAAAAATATTGGAACACCTTCTTCAGCTAAGGTAGGGAGTGTTTTTAAATTCCTCTGGTTTTGAACTAGCAATAGGTAACATCTAGAGTAAGTTGGAAGATGGACTTCATTACAGAATAGTGGTGAAGGGATAGACCTTGGAGTCATATTATCAAGGTCTGAATCCTGACTCTACCAATGGTATATTTTTTTACTTTTGGTAAGTAAGTTACTTAACATTCTCTGAGGTTTAGTTTTTTTTTTTTTATTTTCATGTGTAAAGGGATAACTAAATGACTACCTCACAGGGCTGGTTTGAACATTAATTAATGTAATACCTGTAGAATACTGAAAAGATGGTCTGGCGTATTAAAAGACCTGACTGAACAATAGCTACTATTAATAACCCATACTGAGTTCCCTCTGATGTCAACATTTCAAAGTGGGCAGCATATCAATGTAATAATTGAAACGCTATCATCATTAGGTTTACTAAAGACCTAAAGATTTAAGATGACTAATATATTCTATTGATAACATGAGAAGTGGTTTTATTACTAAACATTAATATTTATAGAAAGTCATACTGGAAAATCCAAAACAATAAAAAGAAAAATAATTTAAACAAGACTATGAAGTGCAAGGAAACGGTAATGTACAGGAGAAGTCTAACTTCCTAAAGAAGACCATGGATAAACTAGAAAATATGAGAACCTCCAGAAACACATAGAAAATCAAGAGTATTTTAATGTTATCTAAGCACATTTTCAAATAACCCTTCTTAGAGCATTTTGCCAGATATTAGAGAGAAAAATCAAAACTGAGATTTTAATAAGAATACTTTTTTATCTTTCAAAAATGGTATATTTTATGTCATAGATCAGTAGTAATAAAAATTCAAACCCTCAAGGATACCAAGTTATACTGTTATACAGAACTGAACTTTCTGAATTTATGAGCATTTTTCCCCCAGTATAATTGCAAATTGCATGCAATGGACCATCATTCTGAGCTCTCAGTAGCATCTGTTTTGGACTGTTTTGAGGCGAAATAACTAAAGTTAATACTGTTGAGAAATAATAATATTTAAAAAGAAATTTAAGTACAGGTTAGTTTTTTAGTGATTTTGGTACAAGGGATCATAATTTCAAACATTTATCACATATTTTCTCTTACAAAAAACTCCCCCAGGGCCACAGTCCAAACATCTTTGCAAATTACAGCTATTATATCATCTATAAAAATTCTTCAAGATACTGTTCCACGTTCAAAATAATGTAGGCACAAAATTAATATATCTTTTTCAAATATATAAACTTGTTCTCTACAAGGATGAAGACAATAATAACTATTCATGGAAGACAATAATGACAAGTCAGATAGTATTAATAGTGGTATTCATTCTCATTGAACATAAGGCCCAACTTTTAAAATAAAAATTCAAGGTTATTGTGAATTTCAACAAAAGAAATGGTATAGATTTGCAGACTAGAGTCTCAAATATATGATAATGATACCTAGAAGAAAAACATAGGTTATTAACCAGATTCTGATAAAATTTCAAAGTGTATTCAGTGAATATTGGAGATAACACTTGGAAAAACTCATGTTCAAATAAGCTCAGTCTTTTTTTTGATAGACTTATAGCTTCAGGGAAGTTTTAAGATACGTTGGTTTCATCATAATCCTGACAGCCGTGCATGACATCTTTATAGATAAAAGTATAAAATGTGCTCTTCGCGCTCTCTCCCTGTGCCAGCACCTGAGTGTGCAGCGGGTCCATACCCCCCCCACCCTCTCAGCCTGCCCCACAGAGGGAGCTGCATGTGGGTCCCAAGCTGGAAGCCAGGCTGGTGGGCGGAGAGTGCAGATGCAGCCGGGGGTGAGCAACACTGAGCTGCCAAACCCCTGCCTGAGCCAAGTGGGGAGTGGATGATTATCACCGTGAAGTGAATAAGATCTCAGAATTCAACATCGATGTCAATGGAGAGGGCAATAAGACACAACCCAGTTTTTTAGGAGAAAAGATGGCCCGGGAGTAGGCAGAAGTTCAAACTCCTACATCCCAGAACCAAAGTGGATTACAACTTAATTTTAAGAAGAGTCATCTTGAAAGACCAACTTTGGACTAAACTAAGAGGATTCTACAGCCAAGGACCACTAAACAACCCACACTGAGACTGGTAGGAAAGGCAGGGATGTGGAAAAGGCTGCCCCACTTTGGGGAGCGAGTGTCGGCCTGGAGGAACTCTTGCGGTGGGGAGGAATGCCCCGTGAGTTGTGGGTTGTGGGTCCTCAGCCCCAGAAATGGTGTCCCAGCCTAGAGATCTGGAGCCTGGAAAGGATGAACGGACTGTATTTGGCTGAGAAAGGAGCCTAGATATTGTTTGAGAGAAGGAGAAAGAACACTTGGACCCAGGTTCCGTATTAAAGAACCCCACAGAGAGCCTCGCTCACAGCCACCTGCCCGGGGCTTTGGAAGCAGGGAGTGCTGAGAGGACTGAAGTTGCCAGGGGAGAGAGTAGTCTCTGAGGCACAGGGGGAGACACTTTCTGGGATGGACGTCCTAACCTCTGGGCTGAATCATACTCCAAATCTAAAGTGAACATTTTTCCTCTAAGCAGCAACACCAGCAAAGGGAAGAAATAACCCCGCCCACCAAACACTCTCCTGCTCCAGTCAGAACAAAGAGGCGCTTAGAGGCAGGAAGCACGTTAGGGACACAGGTAGTGAGTGCTGGGGTCTGAGCTACACTGCCCCCCCCCACTCTGCTGAGTGCTCACAAGGGGCCAGCGGGCGGCAGCAGCGGGGCACAGCTGCAGGAGTCAGGGCTGTCCAAGCAAGTGCGTGCAGGCTCAGCCACAAAGGCAGAAGCTGTGGCAGCTGCTGTGGAGATCTGGACGAGTGCGTGGGCCTGCCTGGGGCTTGAGCCAGGTTGGCTGTAGGGGCTCTCCGAGTGAGTGAGAGCAGGCTGGTATGCAAAGGCAGGGGTCACAGTTGCCATTGCAAAGGTCAAAACAAGCAAACCAGCCCACCCTTAGAGACAGAGGGAGTCCAGATAACAGCAGAGAGGTCCGAGCAGCTGCGTGGGAACCAGCCAGAAGAGTACGAGGCTGAAGCAGCTGCTGTGGAGGTCTGGGCTCCCGCACAATACAGCCTGCAGCATGAGCCAACCCTTGGCAGTGGCTGGGGACTGGGTGAACTTGGGGCCTGTTGGAGCTGGCGCACGCAGGCCCACAGGAGCAATGGAAGCTGCAGTAGCCTCGGAGGTGGGTTGGCACTGGCAGCAGCCCAGCCCAAATGCCCAAGGCCGCAACAACAGCGATGGGGGCCAGCAGACAGACCACACATGGAGAGCACAGAGGCCACACCCACTGGTCTCCTGAGACCACACCCTTCTGAGTGCTGAAAAAGAAGAAACAAAACAAAATAAAATAAAACAAATAAAAAGTCTGGATACAAAGACATCTGAGGCTAAGGGCCAGAATATCTGATACCATACCTAATCAGTGAATTACAATACTGAGCCCAACATGTATCCAGCAATAAGAGGCAGCAGAAAGTGGACCTCAGGGGAACTTGAACTTTCAAAGGAACTTCTCCCTGGCCAAGAGTTAAAAGAAGCTAGCCTAGGAGTGCAGCTGATATTTACAACGGCACCTGGGCCCACCGGAGGATGCCACAAAAGCTAGATCACCTAGCTCCTAAAAGGTAGATAGGACCCAGTAATAGGTAGTGACCCCCACCAATCTGCACCAGGCTTTGTTCAGGGAGGTCCAGTGCAGGCACATCCCATGGCCAGATATGAAGAGCATCAGTTCAAGACCTAACAACCCTTGTTAGAGTGATAGCTTAAGAAAGGGTTCCTCACACCTGACCCAGGTAAGACATAGAAAATGCCGACACAAATAGCAAAAAGAATAGTGATAGCAGATAAGCAGTCCACAGCAGATTATAAACACCAGCTAACACCAACCCAAGAAGACCTAGAAAAAACACAACTGAAAATTGGAGGCAGAAAATACCAACCCTAGACTCAGCTAGCTACACAAACACACTCAAAGGAACAGTGTATACACATACAAAATGGGAAGACAAAGAAATACAATCCAAATGAATCAACAAAAGAAATCCCCAGAAAAAGAACTGAGTGAGATAGAAATAACCAAATAACCAGATGCAGAGTTTAAAAAAATGATTGTTAAAATAATAATAATAAAAAATAACGATTGTTAGGATGATCAAAGATCATAGAGCAACAATGGATGGACATAACGAACACCTAAATAAAGAGATAACAAGCTTCAAAAAAGACATTGAAATCATAAAATCAATGAGACAAATATGACAAACACAATATCAGAAATGAAGACTACACTAGAAGAAATTAAAAGCAGGCTGGATGAAGCAGTAGATCAAATCAGCAACTTAGAGGACAAGATAAGCGAAAGAAAGGAAGCAAAACAGCAAAAAGAAAAAAAATAAAAAAGTCTGAGGAACTCAAAGAGAGCTCTGTGACAACATGAAGAGAAACAATATCCACATAATAGGGGTTCCTGAAGAAGAGAAAAAACAAAGGATAGAGAACCTGTTTGAAGAAATTATAGCTGAAAATTTCCCTAAATTGATGCAGGAGTCACAAGGGTTCAAGAAGCAGAGAGAACCCCATTTAAAAAGAACCCAAAGAGACCCACACTAAGACACATCATAATCAAAATACCAAAGCTAAGAGATAAAGAAAGAATAATAAAAGCTGCAAGAGAAAAACAGTCTATCACCTACAAAGGAAACAACATAAGGATGACATCCAACTTCTCAACAGAAACACTTGAGGCCAGAATGGAATGGCAAGAAATATTCAAAGTAATGCAGAATAAGAACCTACAACCAAGACTTCTTTATTTACCAAAGCTATTTTGTTTAAGATTGAAGGAGAAATAAAAACGTCCCAGACAAAAAAAAAGAAAAAAAACCTCAAGGAATTCATCACAACCAAACCAATGCTGCAAGAAATGTAAGGGGCCTTCTGTAGACAGAACAAAGCAGGGAAAGAAATCTAGGAAAAGAGGGATGTAGATTTAAAGAAAAAAAATGGCAATAAACAACTACATATCAATAATAAGCTTAAATGTAAATAGATTAAATGCTCCAATCAAAAGACATTGGGTAGCTGAATGGATAAGAAAACAGGATCAATACATATGCTGTCTACAAGAATCCCACCTCAAAACAAAAGATACATATAGACTGAAAGTAAAAAAGTGGAAAAAATTATTATATGCAAATGGAATGAAAAAAAAGCTCGGTAGCAATACTTATGTCTGACAAAATAGATTTTAAAACAAAGACTATAGTAAGGGATAAAGAAGGTCACTACATAATGATAAAAGAAACATACCAATAGGAAGAGATAACCACTATAAATATCTATGTACCTAATATAGGAGCACCTAAATATATATAGCAAACTTTGATGGACAAAAAAGGTGAGCTAAACAGCAATACTATAATAGTAGAAGATTTCAATACCCCATTAACATCACTGGATAGATCCTCAAGAAAGAAAATTAACAAAGAAACAGCAAAATTAAGGGACACACAAGATCAACTGGATTTAATAGATATCGTCGAACCTTTCATGCTAAAGCAGCAGAATATACATTCTTTTCAAGTGCTCATGGTACATTCTCTAGAACAGACCACATATTAGGGCATAAAATGAGCCTCAACAAATTTTAGAAGATTGAAATCATATCAAGCATCTTCTCTGACCACAATGGCATGAAACTAGAAATCAACTACAATAGAAAAACTGAAAAACAATCAAACACTTGGAAACTAAACAGCATGTTATTAAATAAAGAGTGGGTCAACAATGAGATCAAGGAAGAAATAAAATATTTCCTTGAAACAAATGAAAATAAGCATACAACAACTCAAAATCTATGGGACACAGCAAAAGAAGTCCTGAGAGGGAAGTTCATAGCATTACAGGCATACCTTAAGTAGCTAGAAAAAGCTCAAATAAACAACTTAATCCTGCAACTAAAAGAACTAGAAAAAGAACAGCAAGTAAAGCCCAGAGGAAGTAGAAGGAAGAAAATAATAAAGATCAGAGTGTATATAAATGACATAGAGACTAAAAAAACAATACAGAGGTTCAATGAAACCAGAAGCTGGTTCTTTTAAAGGTAAACAAGATTGATGAGCCTTTAGCCAGACTAACCAATAAAAAAAGAGAGAGGACTCAAATAAATAAAATTTAAAATGAGAGTGGAGAAGTAACAACTGACACAGCAGAAATACAAAAGTTTGTAAGAAAATACTATGAAGAACTATATGCCAAATAATTAGACAACCTAGGTGAAATGGAAAAATTGCATGAAACATATAATTTTTCAAAAATCAATCTGGAGGAATCAGAAAACCTAAATAGACAATTACAATAAATGAGATCGAAACAGTTTTCAAAAAACTTCCAACAAACTAAAGCCCTGGGCCAGATGGCTTCTCAGGTGAATTCTACCAATTATTCAAAGAAGAACTAACTCCTATCCTTCTCAAGTTATTTCAAAAAACTGAAAGTAAGGGAAAACTTCCAAGCTCCTTTTATGAGGCGAGCATAATTCTGATTCCAAAACCGGGCAAAGACAACACAAAGAAAGAAAACTATAGGCCAATATCCCTGATGAATTTAGGTGCTAAAATTCTCAACAAAATATTAGCAAATCGGATATAGCAGTACATGAAAAAAATCATACATCATGATCAAGTGGGATTTATTCTGGGGAAGCAAGGGTGGTACAACATTTGCAAATCAATCAATGTGATTCATCACATAAACAAAAGGAAGGAGAAAAGCCACATGATTATATCAATTTATGCAGGAAAAACATTTGATAAAATCCAGCACCCATTTATGATCAAAACTCCCAGCAAAGTGCGAATACAGGGAATGTACCACAACATGATAAAGTCCATCTATGACAGACCCACAGCAAACATCATACTCAATGGACAAAAATTAAAAGAAATCTCCAAAGCAGGGGTGCCCTCTTTCATGACTTAGTCAACATAGTTCTGGAAGTCCTAGCCACAGCATCAGACAAGAAGAAGAAATAAAAGGCATCTGAATTAGGAAAGAAGTAGTAAAACTATCATTATTTGCTGATGATATGATATTGTGCATAGAAAACCCTGAAGTCGCAGTCAAAGAATTACTAAACCTGATAAATGAATTCAGCAAGGTGCCAGGATATAAAATTAATACTCAGAAATCAGAGGCATTTTTATACACTAACAATGATCTGTCTGAAAAAGAAATTAAGGAAACAATTCCCTTCACTATTGCAACAAAACAATTAAGTACCTAGGAGTAAATTTAACCAAGGAGGTTAAGGACTTGAACTCAGAAAATTATAAAACATTGATAAAAGAAATCAAGGAAGACACAAACAAGTGGAAGCATATACAGTGTTCATGGCTAGGAAGAATAAACATCATTAAAATGTCCGTATTATCCAAAGCAATTTGTAAATTCAATGCAATACCAATTAAAATACCAATGATATACTTTAAAGATATAAAACACATATTCCAAAAATTTATATGGAACCAAAAAAGAACACAAATAGCCTCAGCAATCTTGAAAAAGAAGAATAAAGTGGGAGGTATCACAATTCCTGATATCAAGGTATACTACAAGGCCATTGTACTCAAAACAGCTTGGTACTGGCATAAGAACAGGCATATAGATCAATGGAACAGAACAGAGGACCCAGAAATAAACCCACAGCTTTATGGACAATTGATACTTGACAAAGGAGGTAATAGCATACAATGGAGTAAAGACAGTCTCTTTAACAAATGGTGTTGGGAAAATTGGACAGCTACCTGCAAAAAAATGAAACTAGACCACCAACTTACAGCATTCACAAAAATAAACTCAAAATGGATAAAAGACTTAAATGTAAGTCATGAAACCATAAGCATCCTAGAGGAAAACATAGGCTATAAGCTCTCCGACATCTGTCGCAGCAATATATTTGCTGATTTATTTCCACGGGCAAGGGAAATAAAAGACAGGATAAACAAATGGGACTATATCAAACTAAAAAGCTTTTGCACAGCTAAAGACAATATGAACAAAATAAAAAGGCAAATCACACAATGGGGGAACATATTTCACAATACGTCTGATAAGGGGTTAATAATCAAAATTTATAAAGAACTTGTAAAACTCAACACCAAGAAGATAAACAATCCAATCAAAAAATGGTCAAAAGAAATGAATAGATACTTCTCCAAAGAGGACATACAGATGGCCAATAGGCAGATGAAAAAATGTTCAACATCACTGGTCATCAAAGAAATGCAAATTAAAACCACAATGAGATATCACCTCACACCTATCAGAATGGTACTCATTAACAAAACAACACAGAATAAGTGCTGGCGAGGATGTGGAGAAAAGGGAACCTTCCTGCACTGTTGGTGGGAATGCAGACTGGTGCAGCCACTGTGGAAAACAGTATGGAGATTCCTCAAAAAATTAAAAATGGATCTGCCTTTTGACCCAGCCATCCCACTTTTAGGAATATATCCCAAGAACATCACATCAATGATTCAAAAGGAGAAGTGCACCCCCATGTTTATGGCAGCATTGTTTACAATAACCAAGATCTGGAAACAGCCCAAGTGTTCATCAGTGGACGAGTGGATTAAAAAGCGGTGGTACATATACACAATGGAATACTATGGGGCCACAAAAAAGAAGGAAATCTTACTTTTTGCGACAACATGGATAGACCTGGAAACTATTATGTTGAATGAAATAAGCCAGGCAGTGAAAAAAAAAAAAAAAAACCATATGACTTCACTCATTTGAGGAATCCAATGAACAGTATGAACTGAGGAACAGTACAGAGACAGAGGCAGAATCAAATGGTTCAGAGGGAAAGTGGACAGAGGGAAAGGGGATAATAGGATGGGATGAGTACAGAAAAGCAAAGCCGGGGTGGGGGTTGGGAGGGTGTTGTGAGGAGGAGGGCAAGGGTGATGTGGTGGAGGGCAAGGGTGATATGGTGGGGAACAAGGGGGATGGGGGTATTCGGGGGGGACACTAGAATCTATGTACACCCAATAAATTAAAATAAAAATTTTAATAAAGTATAAAATGTGATGTGGAGGATAGTGCTCTTAGGTGAATTAATTGCCAGTTGCTAGTTACATACTATATTCAGACAGTATTGCTAAATAGCTTGGGACCAACTTGGAAACATGACTCAAATGAAATCCAAGATTTCAATTCCATATTTTTGTTAATGATCTCAGTAAAGATAAGAAAGGATAGCTTATAATTTCTGTGGACAAAACAACATATATTATGGAACAAAAATTATTTTAAAATTTCTAATAAAAAATACCAAAAAATTTAAAATCCAGCATGTATACTTATAAAGTTTTATAGTTAGTTGATAGAAAATTTAAAAAGCATAAGAAGAGAGAGGTCTGACCTTATGCATTTTATACGAAAAAATTGTTGACCACTGTTGGGCAGATAAAATATATTATGCTCACTTTGTTAAAGATGGCACTGCCCACATGGAAGTTTGTTGATATTAATGTGTGTTCTGGAACAGGCTGTGGGCAGGCCGGGTCGTTATAGCCTAAGGCTTAGTTTAAGAGTAAGCTCTTCCCCACACCCTTGACTGATTGGATGATGTAGGGTGGTGCACTCTCCTGAGGAATCCCATTATACAGAGACTTCCTTGTTTGTATAATTGGATTAAAGGTTTTGAGTCTATGCTATAAAGTGGGAGAGACCAGTAGCTTGATCTCTCTCTTGGTTCCCGAGGTTAGTATGAGAAAGGAGAGCAGATTAAGGCCATGTGAAGGCCAGGAGAAGCAGCCAAGATGGCACAGTGCTGAGGGAGAAGCCAGTTTGTTAAGAGTTTGTGCTGGAGGAGATGGGGAACAGAGGTGAATAAGTCTGGTGAGCTAGAAGCCTTTGATTCTAGGAAACTCGGATAAGTCAGTAGCTTTGTGAGCACTGAATGTGTGGGTTTTGGAGCCCAGTGTGTGTTTTTGCTTGCCCGCCAGGTGCAAACTAGAATTAAAGCTGATGGCTCACCAGTTTTTGGCTCCTGTGTTTCATTACCGACTGTTCGAATCCAATGCGAACCTGCACGGGCCAGGCGGCTGTGATCCTGGCCGCGACTACTGGCTTTCCAACCACTAAGTGATAGGAATTACAGTATTCAGCAATGCTGAGTTGCCAGGCCATCTTGGACAGCATTCGAAGATCAAAGCGCTCCAACTGTGTAAATGGCACTTTCCTGTGCTCTGTGTTAGTCAGATTGTATCTGAATTATTATGGTTTTTTCTAAAGTATTCTTTAATATTAGAAAACTATAGACAGCCCAGATATCGAAACCCAAAATTTGGAAGAATAAAAAATATGCACACTTGCGTCTAAATGCTTGCTTTTTACATGGGTTCTTGATAGGTGAACGAAAGAGAAGAAGCAATAGAAAATATGAACACAAACAAGTTAAAGATAGATATACTGAAGAAGGAAATGATCTGGAATAAGAATTATAGCTGTTCTTTTATGTATTCATGAAGCTTGATGAGCTACTGCGGAAAAAAGGTCTGCTTTTATTCCAGAAAGGAGCATTAGGACCAATTGTTGGACATTGCTAAGAGGCAGATGAATAGGGCCTAAAGATCACATAACAATCAGTGTCCTCCAACAGTGGAATAGGCTGCCTTGGGAAGTAATGAGTCACTGGAAGTATTCAAAGAGAAGCAGACTGGCCTTCAGTATAGCAGCACTAGAGGGTGAGTCAGACTCCAGAGAGGAATACAAAAAACCGCAGACTTTGCCTTCAACTGTCCAGTTGGAAGACAAATTTGTGAAAATTAGAAAACCATAGATGATTGCTATCAGTGAGATATGGCACAATAAAAGAAGGAGGCTTCAGTTTACGTAGAGGTGGTAACACATGAGATTGAGGGGTTACTGAATTTTGATGGTTTGATGAGAGTTTTTTTTTTAAAATAAAGATTTTATTTATTCATTTTTAGAGAGAGAAAGAGAAGAGGGGAAGGAACAGGAAGCATCAACTCCCATATGTGCCCTGACCAGGCAAGCCCAGGGTCTCGAACCGGCGAGCTCAGCATTCTAGGTCAACGATTTATCCACTGTGCCACCACAGGAGAGTTTTGCATTTGAGAGCATTTGAGTTACACTGTCCCCTGCCTAAAACTATCCTCTTCTCCATCAGTGCCCCACTCCAAAACACATTTTTTTCCTCTCATTCCTATCTAACCTTTTCTCTAATTTCTCTCTTTGATCTCTTAACGCATCCTTCCAGACCCAGTTCAAGTGTTCCCTCAAATGTAAAGCCTCACGTAATTTCCTGGGCCTCCTTGAATTTCACTCTACGGTATTCCCAAACCTAGTAAGTAAGTGAAACAAATTCATAAACATACAATGAGAAAGTGGTAAATAACCGTCCTTCATTTAGTCAGTGAAGCTCTTGTAGTAGAATGTAAACAAGCAACCAAAGTATGCTGCCGTAAATTTGAAGCTACCAGTGTACTTATATTTGTATATACCAAGAGAACGTATACATAAATTCTCCTATTTTGTGAAAGCTCATCAACAAATCAGATTTTTCATATCTGTTTGCTAGAAATCTTGAAACTCGGTGATTTTTTTTTTTCATCAGAGACAGCTTGACTTGGTTTGATTCAAGTGCTGCTTCCTGAATTCAGGTGCAGGTGCTAATTAGTATCAAGGCACGTACATCTAGAGAGGAAGGGAAATGGAGAACATATGGGGATAGAAAGGACATCAAAACAAAGGTTCTTTTGATGATATGCACAGCTTCAAGAGTTTCAAAATAAGAATGCAAGCTGGTGAATTGGAATGTCCTACATTCCTCATTCTGAAATAAAGCCACCAAGAAGAAGCATTTATTACTAAGAAATGTGATTGTGTAGTTGTTCACTCCTTGAATATTTATGAAGTTTATAGTTCACATGTGGCATTTCCATAAACTGCCTTGATTAATGAATTTAATTGTAAATGTTATGAGCTGATTTCTTAAATTGTATTTTATTTTGTTTATGTCTTGGTATAAAAGTAAATTTTCAGAATGAATAATGCTTAGTGGATTTAAATCAGTTGACAACGCCGTCAGGTTGCATGATGTCAGCAGTGCGTAAGTGAATATGGCTGCGTGAGGATGGAAACTGACCCAAGTAAAGGTGTGGATGGCTTAGCACCAGGTTTCCTGAGCTGATCAATACTCTTGGCTGACCCAGAATTCCATCTAGGGGCTTTAGTAAATTAGACCACATGTTAAAAATGAAAAGACTGGTATGAAATTCTCCTCCAATGACAGTTCTTTGAAGATACAGTATTTAATGGAGACAAAATTTCACAACTTTTGAGTTTTTTAACAGTAGGAAGGGATAAAAGATGGAAAAAGTGGAAGCAGCCTATTGATCATCTCCCTTACTCCTTTGGGATATATTTTGTCCAGCAAAAGGATGAAATACAACACATATGAGATTAGCATCTGGCCACAAATCTCCCATCATAATTCTGGGACTACCTCTGCCTTGCTCTTTATATTTTCATATAACATTTGACACCCTCAAAAGTTTGGACCTTGAAACATGTCATCTCTATATATTAGATCAAATATACTTGCTCACTTTTGCAATTTCCACTCCAAATTCAGAGCAAAGTAAAATAATTTAGTAGACATAAACATTTTGGCTATAGTAAAAGAGCTTAAATAACTATTCTCTTCCAGGACATGAAGAAATAAATGTGCTTAAAGACTATATATCTTTTTATATAGTATTCATATATAAATTTTAATTTTTATAATCTGCAAATGTACTAATTTTGTATATATGCCTATGAAAATTCATCTCTTTTTAAATTTCTTAACATCAGCCTGACCAGGCTGTGGCGCAGTGGATAGAGTGTCGGACTGGGATGTGGAAGACGCAGGTTCAAGTCCCCAAGCTTGCCAGCTTGAGCACGGGCCCATCTGGCTTGAGCAAAAGCTTGCCAGCTTGGAACCAAGGTCGCTGGCTCCAGAAAGGGGTTGCTCGGTCTGCTTAAGACCCGCGGTCAAGGCACATGTGAGAAAGCAATCAATGAACAACTATGGTGTCGCAATGGCAACGAGAAACTAATGATTGATGCTTCTCTCCTCTCTCTGTTCCTGTCTGTCTGTCTGTCCCTATCTATCCCTCTCTCTGACTCTCTCTCTGTCCCTGTAAAAAATAAAATAAAATAAAATTCTTAACATCAGTTTTTCATACCAGCTTAGCTTAGTACAGGCCAGAAAAGTACAATCTTGAAAAAGTTTATACATTTTACTGCACCCTCCCCTGTTCTCAGATGAATCTTAATATTTATCGTAAAACATCTATAATCTCTTCTTTCTATAGACACAGCCATTTGGTCCTGCCATTAGGTCTATTATTTTTATTTCAAAACACACCATCTTCACACCCATTTCATTTTGATTCAATTATTAAAAACAGCCTTTGGTACAAAACTTATAAACAGTTTAAGGATACTGTACCAACAATCTCTTCTATACTCGAAATTGGTTTGCTCTCTGCCCCAAAGAATCCTATAAGTTAGATAGTATATCCTTTATAATGTTATTTGCCCTAATATTAAAGTGTCTGAAAATGTAAAAAGATTTAAATAAACATATGGGCACTTGGTTAATAGGGTGGAAATGTGTTTGTCTATCAAATGCTTCTTATACATATTTTCCATCATATTTAAGGTAATTTCTGTACCATAGCATCTTGATGGACTATCAGTGGGCCTAACTCTAGGCAGTTACTACACAAGCCATGCCCACATTAATGAATAAGAAAGTTCTGGCTATCTCTTTGGAAGCCAAAATGTAAATTCGAGCAATGCAGTCAAATAGTGCTGAGAAATGTTGGCTTCATGCAACTATAGTATTTGTGCCTGGTGCATCTCTGACCAGAGAACAGTTAACCTTGTCCAGAGGAACATGAGGTAGATTAAATATTGATCCCAGGAAAGATATGTCCATCTGAAATCTGTGAATGTAAACCTATTTGGAAAAAAGGTTTGCAGACATAATTAAGTGAAGAATCCTGAGATACCATCCTTGACTAGGGAACTCTAAATCCAAGATGAGTTTCCTTATAAAAAAAAGAGGATAGACACACAGTAAATAGGCCATTTGAAGACAGAGGCAGAGATTGGGTTTATGCTTTCACAGGCAAAGAATGCCTGGATCCACAGGAAGTTAGAGAGAGGCAAGAATGGTATCTCCCCTAGAGCCTCCAGAAGGAACAAGTCTTTCCTAACACTTTGGTTTCAGACTTATTGTGTCCAGAGTTGTGAGAGAGTAATTTTTTGTTGTTTTATGTCAAATTATCGTAATTCATTACAGAAGTCTTAGAAAATTAATATAGAACCAATTCTGGGATTTGAGCTCTTCCAATGTTACCTGTACTGGGTAAAGCAGAGGAAACCAGGCAGACCTCAATATACCATTGTTCAAGGGAAGGATGTTATTGCTGTACTCAGAAGGAGAAGCAGATTTTACTTAGATTAATTGAAAGACATGATCATTTTGGACAATGTGGAGAACCATGACTGAACAAACTTCCATCTTTATGTTCAAGTACTGGCAGTTTTAAGTTTCAGGCAAGAGAACAAATTAATAAGAAAAAACCTTTATTCAGGATCACAAATTACCATAACAAATATGACAGATTTCTAACTAACATTTCATGAATGCTTAATTTTGCTCCTCCATTTTAAAAGCTTTCAGAGGAAAACAAAAAACTGCACTGAGGTGTAATCTTCCATATTTATTTGTCATTCACAAATTGGACATTCTTAGGAAAATGTTTGTTGACAAAATAAGGAAAACTTTATATATAGAAATTTAGTTTAAATAATGCTTAGGATCATTTCTATATATTTTATTTTATTTTTATTTTTATTTAAAATTTATTGTAATAACATGGTTCACCAAACAATACACGTTACTGTTTTCAAGTGTACAATTCAACATAACACCATCTACACACTGCATGATGCATCCTCCACCCTAAGCAAAGTCTCTTTCTATCCCCATCTCCCCCCACACTTTTTCTTCTTCCACCTACCTCCACTCCCCTTTCCTATGGCTATTGCCACCCTGTTGCCTGCATCTATCTATGTGTTAAGCATATAACTTTTTGGCTAATGCCTTCACGTTCTTTCATGTTTTTAAAAATAATATTTATTTAGCCTTATTTTGTTATATAAAAAAGTAAAGTGAAAGATAGACTTATGTTGAATAATTTGGTTCACATGTTTCTCTGATCCAGCTATACAGTCTAACTTGTGACTTTAAAAGCTATTTTACTTTTATAATTCATCCACATCAGGTAAATTACATATTAGCAGGATAGCCATTATGACTTTTGTGACAATATAAATAGAAAGAAATGTTTTTTAAAACCACATATATCCCCTGTCAACATGAAGCTTGATTCAACAGATAATTCATTGGTCACTGTCTATAACAAAAAATAAATAAACATGTTATGGTCACTGCTATCAAAGAATGTTTCACTTAATGGGCAGGAGGAATAATAGTGAGAGATAACATATACTGACAATTTACTACACAGTAGGTCCTATTTAAGAATTACATATGAATAATCACATTTAAACCTAACAAAAAATTATCAAGTAGCTACTATTAATATGCCCATTTTATAGATGAGAAAACTGGTGCAGAGTGAGGTTAAGTAACCTGCCCAGGGTCAAACACTTGGTAATGGAAATCTGATTGTTAAGTTCAAGCTTTAAGGCACTAGACTACACTTATTTCCTCACCATGATCTTTAATCAAAGATTCTAATAAGTGCTTTTATTTTTATGCTCTAGGAATATAGAGGAAGAAATAGTGATTTATTCCAACTTGGGTAAATCTGAAAAGGCTATAGGTACCAAGTTGCTTCTACATTGGACTTTAAAAGACAGGGAGAAATATCATATTAGTGAACAGAATTGGGAAACTTCTAACAAACACTTCTTGCAAAAAGATTTTGTACAATTGCAGGGCAAAATGGAAATTTCCACATCCCATTTTCCAGCACCAATCTTCAGAAATTGGCTAACCCTTCTAAAAACTATGAGGTCTTCTCTTTCTAGGGACAGCATCAGAGTTCTGGAGACCTGCCCAAACTCTATGGGATTCAGTTCTGAGGTCTGAGTTCCTTATACCATTGTTTTAAAACAGGATTCAGAGAATGTGTAGCCTGAAGATCTTGAACTGCACACAGAATTCATTTGATTTTCCTTATATCCCAAGTCCTAACCCTTCCCAGGTTAACTGAGTGGCTTTAATTACTAGCACCAAGGCAGAGGAAAACATTATAATTTGAGAAGGTATTTCCATAAAGACTAACTAGTATGTCTCTAAACTAATGTGTCATTTACTCTTAACACTGCAAGTTTTAAAGTTGTGATTTCCTGTCTCTTCAATTAAGGATAAAACTCTATAGAACAAAACATGATTATATTGGGAAAGGAAAATCATACTATCAAATAACTTTTGGGATCTTTCAGTAAATATGTATTATACCTAACTCCAATTTTGATAAAGCTCACAGTAGTAACCTTTTTGCGTTTGGTGAATATTTTAAGCATGTACAGGGCTCCTACTGTATGTCAAGACTCTAACTAAATGATTTTAAATTATATAAATTCTTACATTTATATGAGGTAGATAATATATATCAAGAGACTGAGGATACTTAAGGAAAGTGATTTGCCAAAAGTCACGGACCTCAAACATAGTGGATGAAAAATTTGAACTCTTGTTTTTGTGTGTGATGAATAAAATGTTTGAAGCTATATGGTCTTTTCCTAAATTGCTTTTCAACTTAAATAGAAAAAAGCTGAGATACCTAAAAAAATAAGTGGCTAATAATTTTGTCTGTCTTATGGCATATGGTAATGAAAATTAATCTACTTTCAGCTGGTTGGCCCAAGAGAACTTCAGAACTACAAAATTCCTCTGAGAAACAGAACTGCTCTCAAGCTTAAGAAAACACAAACCTATTTGATTATAGATGATGAGATTATTTTACATTTAGTCTAGGCAGGCAAGGATAAAAAAACAACAAGCATGGTGAAATATTCTGCATGAGAAAGTGAAAGAAGTTAAATTCTGGCATTTTGGAGAGTTTTATTCCTGTAGAAGAGATTAGAAAAGAAAGGTCTAGAGATGGGGAGCCCATGTTCATGGATGGACTTAACAAGGGAATGTCTGATAAATGTTTAAGAACTCTAATTATGTCATTCAAATTCCAGTGGATTCCTGCTAATGCTTTAAGTAACCTGCGTTATCCCAAAACTTTCAGTAAAAGTCTATTACTGGCAACAACCTGCTGCTATGGTAATTTGGGTAATAATGAAAAAGAGGCAGAGTCCTGCAGTTTCAGACAGTGACCAACAGGACAAAAGCAGAGACCCAAGGCAGAGCTTGAAGCAGCTGCCAGGTCCCAGCTGAGAGAAAAAATTGGATTGCAAGTTAATTGGCTTGGAATAGATACGTGGAAACTCTTCCTTCCCCCCGAATGTAGCAGATGAATTATGAGCCTAAAAGGCAAGGGATAGTATCAGATTCTGTCATTCTAAAGGATGTGTGAGGCATATTCATTGGATGTTAAAGAAAGAGGTGATACCCAAAAGCTGGAGGACTTGGGGCATTCAGATAGCAGACATTTTATTAGATTTTCACACAGCAACAATGTGAAATGTCATCCAAATTTTCCAGAACAAGTATTATAGCAGTGAGAAGAGAAGGAATTCCTTTCAGGTAATGGAATACAGAATATACCTAAAAGGATGTACCATTTCATGTAGACCTTAGAGATATATAACATTTTGACAGGCAAAGACTGATGTAAGGGCTTTCAATTTAGAACAAAACATGTCATGAAAGCTGAAAATGTCAATGTGAGCTCTGAAAACAGGAGAATTCAGACCAGCTTAAGTTAACCCACATACTTAAAAGCAATAAAAGATAATGGTAGAAAAAGAAAGATTGAGATTAGAAAGAGGAAGGTTTTTGATGTCAGAACAAGGAGTTAGATATTTATTCCACAGTAAACAATGAGATAATTGAAGTTTTGATAAAGACAGTAAAGTAACCCAGTGGTTGTTGGCAGATGGCCTGAGGTCTAGAGTTAAGAAATATGGGGACTTTTTTTTTTTCAAAATGTTGAGCTTGAAGGGCTGACAGGTCATAAATATCAAAGCCATTGACCATGCAATACTGAAACTTGGGAAAGCCTTCAGGATGAAAGATATTGATCAAAGAGCGATTCCCAAGGCCTATAGTAATGACTGATTCAGCATGGGAGTTCCCAAACAGAATAAGAAAAATAAGGAAAGGCCAGAGAATAGGATCTATGTATGATTTAGGGGTGAGAACTGAAAACTGAAGACAGTAGAGGTCAGAAAGCCAGGGGAACTTTGCAGGAAGGATGAAATTATTTAATGTGTTATGGAGGATAAAAATTGGGAAATAAAATTAAAGGATCACTACTTTTTTATCTGATAGAAAAAGGAATAGAAAATAAAGGCATCGTAAATGATTTAAGAATATGCAACAATCACAGGGCAACAAATCAAAGCATTTAAATTTAATTTATTTTTATTTATTTATTTTAGAGAGGAGACACAAAGTGAGAGAGAGAGAGAGAGAGAGAGAGAGAGAGAGAGAGAGAGAAAGGGGGGAGGAGCTAGAAGCATCAACTCCCATATGTGCCTTGACCAGACCAGTGCAGGGTTTTGAACTGGCGACCTCAGTGTTCCCAGGTCGACGCTTTATCCACTGCGCCACCACAGGTCAGGCTCAAAGCATTTAAATTTAATATGTATGCCATTAATGGCTTGCCAAGTTGGCATTGAAATTTTTCTCATTTTTATTTAAAAAAAAAAAGTCTTTCATCCAGAGTGCATTTGAGTGAATATAATAATGGATATACAACACATAAAAAACAACAAAAGCAAATTATTTTCAAAGTCACTATTGCTAAAATCATTATCTACATTCTTGCTATTCAAAGAGTGGTCTGTAGACCAGCCGATTCAGAATCATCTGGGAGCTTGTTAGAAAGGCAGAATTCCAGGTCTCATCCTAGACTTCCTGAACCAGAACTTGCATGTTAACATGCACCTCAGTTGATTCATTCATTAAAGTTTGAGAAGCAATACTGTGCATAATACTAGTTTGTGTGTGTGTGTATCTCAGTTTATGGATATATGTGAGCACTAAATTATACATTTATAGATTCCTTACTTCATATTGCGAGGTAATAACCAGGCTGTGAGAGTGGTATTTAGTTTTCAAGTCACCACTCAATAGCTATAAGAAATCTCTCTCTGAAAGATTTCAGAGTCTTCAGTTTCACTGCAAAAGCAGTAGTCTCACTCAGTCCTATAATTCTTTTACTTAAATAAACTGAACTCAAGGGACAAGGCTCCTGCTCTTTAGACTCTGTAATGTAACACTGGCACCCCAATGGAGATAGGGACATTAAGAGTATATATTAAACAAAAGCAAAAATGCACAAAGCAAGTATCTTTCAATGGCAAAATAAAAATAAGAACGGCTTTGGAAGGACATATTTAGAGTTCCAAGTTTAAGGAGAAACTGCTGTTACTCGCTAATCTAAGTAGTTCATGGTTTAACTGAGAAGACAGATTCTTCCTTAATGCAAAAGGCTCTGCAAACCTGTACTGACCACAACAAACAGCGCACATGAAAGACTTCCTGTGTCTTGGTATATTACATGTGTGTCTCCTTTAATCCTCAAAAAACCCTAAGTAGCAGGCAGTGCTACTATTATTGCCCTTTACAGAAAGAAAAACTGAGGTGTAGAAAAGTTATAACTTGAATAAGGTCATACAGCTTATAAGAAGCAGAGTCAAGAGTCCAACCCAGATCTGTCTGACTAGAAAAAGTAAAATTTTTAAGTTTGATACTATCAAAAGAAGGATCAGGAAGGGAAATATAAATAATAGCTCATATCTATTAAGTATCTATTATATGCCAAGCATCATTTCAAAAGCTGAGTATATATTAATACATCCAATCCTCACAGACATACCATCAGAGAGGCACTATTATTATCCTCTTTTGTAGATAAGTGTATTAGTCAGCTCAGGCTGCCATAACAAAATGCCACAGACTGGGTGATTTAACAACAGAAATTTATTTCTCACAGTTCTGGAGGCTGTCTGTTTGAAATCAGTGTGCCAGCAGGGTCGAGGGTTGGTGAGAGCCCTCTTCCTGGCTTCCAGAAAGCAACCTTCTGGTGTGCCACATGGCCTTTGCTAGATGTGTGCACACAAGGAAACAGAGAGCTCTCTTTCTCTTCTTTTTGTTATAAGGCCACCAATCCTATCATATTAGAACCTTAATCTATGATTTCATTTAACATTAATTACCTCCAAAAAGGTATCCCTAAACACAGTCACATTTGAGTTTAGGGGCTCAACATAAATGTTTCAGGGAATACAACTCCACAGCAGCGATGAATCGCCATGTTAGCATGACTAAATTGTTTTATCAAGGTCCCCCAGTGCTGAATGATGGAGTTTCAATTTAAGTCTTGGCAGGCTAGCTCTAGCTACCACATTCAGTGACTATACTGTGTTCCCTCTAAGGGTCAATAAACAGAGAGCATATTAAGTATGATATAGCTCTCTCCATTAATGCTTGCTCTATTGTCATTCTTGCTTAAAAAATACTTCTATTCAAATATGATTTTTCCAAATATCTGTTTCCTATTAGTGGAACTATAATTAGTGGGCTTTTTTTTCTTTCCCAAAGACAGTACAACTAATAAATGTAAGATGAGAAAAAATCGGTTAAATTGTATTGACTGTTACTGGCTTCTAGGAACAGACTGATGTCTTTCTATTGCATCCAGGTTTTCATAAAACCTATTATTCTACATTATACTTTACTTCATATCATTGTTATGGATCTATCTACCCATTTAAGTCCCTAGAAGTACCAAATAAAGGTGAGATTCAAGACATTCCACTCACAAGCTGACAGAGGCATTGGCTTTTACCTGCTTATAGATTGACAGTGAGGCAGAATTAAGTCAGGTCCAGCTCTTCCTGGACTGCTGTGCCAACCAAAGTGAGTCAGGAAGAAAAGCAGCTGATATTCTGAATTTTAGAAGTGAAGAATGTACAGTTGCATCAAGGTGACTGATATGTCTAAAGCCATACACTGAATTTTTTTTACTCTGATAGTATTTTTACATTATGATAAAAAATAGTTAAGAGAGGAGCACAGATGTACTAATCTCATCTCCCATGATCCCTCAGCACACACGCTCCACTTTAATAAAGCTGATCATTCTTCACCATGACCTAGACACCTACTCATGAGTGCCTTTTTTATTATGTTCATGCCGTTTCCTCTATTTGCAATGCTTCCCCACCCTTATCCAAATCTCATTCTTTAGCCCAGTTCAATTATATTCTCTTGAATTTTCCTATCATTCCTTCAAATTCAATTTGAACTTTAATCATACACTGTTCTATATTAATATGACAGTGGGGGGACTTCTAATGGTCATGTGTCCCTGGTTCTTCCTTCTAAGTGCATGAAAAAAATTACATTTCCCTGCCCCTTTTACAGACAGGTAGAACCATGAGAATAGTTTTGGCTAATCGATTGTATGTGGAGATGAACTATGTCATTTCCTTGCTGGAGTATTTAATTACCAGTGTAAAACCATTATTGTCTCTCTTCTACGAGCTATTAAAATAGACAGTGTTCTGGGTGTTAGCCTCTGCCACCTGGGGACCCAGAGTAAAAATGAGATGGAACAGAGTACCCTGCTAAAGCACAAAGGGAACGCTGCCTGAATGAGAAAGAACCTTTTTGTTTTAAGTTTCTGAAACTTGTGAGTTTATGTGGCTTTGTGGGTAGAGAGGGTGGGTCGGGGAGAAAGGTTGTTATTATAGCAGAACCTAGCTTATTCTAACTAATATAGTATCTCTCTGCATTGGTTTAGTGTATAATATATCATGCTGCTAAGAGTCTTCATAGTCAGCAATTATTTATCAGAGTAAATATTATAGGCCAGCCTGGGCACTAAGGATACAATGATAAGCAAGACATATGAAATCATTAACTTTATGGTGAAAATAATCTAGTGAAGTAGATAAATGTACATCAAATGATTAAATGAACAAATATAAAGGTGAAGCCAATATCAGTGCTATAAAGACAAAGCACATCAGATCTCATTGAAAAGATTGTGGTAAGGTGTCAGCAAAGGTTTCTCAAAGAAAGTGACTATTTTTTCAAGTGAGAGAAGGGGAGACAGACACACTCCTGCATGCACCCAACTGGCATCCACCTAGAAACCCCCATTTTGGGCCGATGCTTTGCCCATCTAGGGCCATGTTTGCAACCGAGCTATTTTTAGTGCCTAACGTGGAGGCTCCTTGGAGCCATTTTCAGTGCCAGGGGCAATGCACTCTAACCAACTGGGCAATGACTGCTGTAGGGAAAGGGGGAGAGAGAGAGAGAGAGAGAGAAAGAAAGAGAGAGAGAGAGAGAAGGGAAGGGGGAAGGAGAGGAGTGGAGAAGCATCAGATGGTCACTACTCCTGTGTGCCCTGACTGGAAATCAAACCCAGGACATCCACACACCAGGCCAATGCTCTACCAATAAGAAAACTGACCAGAACCAAGAAAAATATTTTTGAGCTGAGTTATACTGACTAATAAAGGGCAAACTAGGTAAAGACCAGCAGGAGTGAGAAGAGAGAACATTTCAGGCAGGGGTTGTAGTAGGTCTATGTGTCCTTAGGAAGACAAAGGGCAGAGGGAAGCATAAATAATGTGAAGTAAGCAAATAAATCAGTGAGATGGGGCCTGACCACACTGTATGGGACAAGCTCAGGATTGTAGACATGGTCGTAAAAGTAAATGAAATGGAAGCCATGGAGAAATTTAAGATGGTAAAGAGAGGGTGTCATTGCAACCTCACTGTGACATAGGAGAAGTTCCCTGTCAAGGTTAAATTCCCATGTTAAAATTCATGATGTTATTCTTTTGGTGTGATCAATGAAAGATTTATGATTCCCAAAGGTAGGGAGTCCACCAAACCAAGTAGCAGAGGACAGCTCTCTGGGAGGAGGTCCAGAACAGAGAGTGAACAGGCATGGCATTCAATGAAGGAGAATTCCTTCCAGGGACACCTTCCTGGCATCGATGTTGAAAGACGTAGTCAGAGTGAGTGTGTGTCTGGGGTGGGGAGGAGGGTAGGGGAAAGACTGTGCTTTACCATGGTGTTGAAGGAAGTGACAGACACAGGCAAGACATGAGACAGAGACTGTCAGCACAAATAAAACATCCCCAGAGGTACAGGTTTCTTTCTTATGATCTGTAAAGAGGGGGAGCACACTACATGCTTATTTGAATTTCAAAGGATTTTTCCAGCTATGCTGTAGAAACTGGATTGTACACCAGTTAGGAGGGTGTTCTCAATTTAGGCACCAGTCAGAAAGATTTTGCAGCCTGACCAGGCAGTGGCTCAGTGGATAGAGCGTTGGAGTGGGACTCAGAGGACCCACTTTTGAGGCCCTGAGGTCGTCATCTTGAGTGTGGGCTCATCTGGTTTGAGCAAAGCTCACCAGCTTGGACCCAAGGTCGCTGGCTTGAGCAAGGGGTTACTTGCTCGGTTGTAGCCCCCCAGTCAAGGCACATGAGAAAGCAATCAATGAACAACTAAAGTGTCGCAATGAAAAACTAATGATTGATGCTTCTCATCTCTTTCCATTCCTGTCTGTTCCTATCTAGTCCTCTTTCTGACTCTCTCTCTGTCTCTGTAAAAAAAAAAAGAAAAAAAGAAAAAGAAAAAAAAGATTTTGCAGTTGTCTAAGTGAGAGAAGATGACAGATTAGACTAAAGTCCTGGCAATAGAGGCAGAGCGAGGGCCTGGGGCATAGATTGCTTTATAACTAATACAATCTTATCGTGGTTCCTTTGAAAGAATAGTTTCTGAGTTCAGTTCAGTATCCAATATGTTTTCACTCCAGCAGGGCTCCCCTCAGCCATCATTCCCTGGTCCTCTCCTGAAAGCTAGCCTGCAGTTTAGTCTGTATCTTGACTCTGCTCCCAATTTCTCCACAGGTTCCATTGTCCTTGAAAGTGCTCCCAGGCTGAACTTCTCCATGCTCTGCTGCAAATTAAGTCAGTTCCTTTAGGAAGATTTTAAGAACCTTTTATTTTATGAACCGCTTCTCTTTCACTGCAAAAAACAAACAAAACAAACAAACAAAAAAAAACAACAAACCTCTAAATCAGAGCTCTAAATGTGGTGAGGACAATGCCAAGCTCTTTCAGAAAGACTGAGTGACAACTTCTATTCTAGCAGATGAGCTTGTGGGGGTAGGGGGCAGCAGTCTGAGTTCCTCTGGATTTGTCTCTGCTGAAGCAGAACCACTACTTTGGGCACTCAGGCAAGGATGATGAGGGCTTCAGCATTGTCGCCTGCTATGTACAAGGCTGTGTCTCCACTCCACAACTGGGATAGGAGTAAGAGAGTTGAGCTCCTATCTCTCGACTGCACTCACCCAGGGCTTAGCCTTAAAAACAGGCAACTGGGGGCAGGATGAAAGAGGCTGAAGCCCCGCTTCTCTGAGAAAGAAATCCCTCTGGCTGGGAACTATGGAGAAAGGGGCCCTGTGTTTTTGGTTGTACCACTCTGGAGGGGAGCCTCACTGAACAGGGAAGGGGGTGAGAGGGAGCTGTCCTGGCTCAAATGCCACAGACTCTCAACCTCTTAACTGAATTGCTGTAGATGTTTTTGAATAGCTGTTTCTTCATTTGCTGTTTGTCCTTACAACCATTTTTAGAGGCCTTAATTTTTTTTTTAAGTTTTCACCAGTTTCTCTGGAGGTGGGGGTCACGAGTCATTGGATTGCGCTCCTCAAGTTTTTCTTTTAGAAGTCCATCTCCTCACTATTTCTCCATCTTGGGTAGGCCCTTCCAACACCTTCTGGGCATTGGCCAAGAGATTGCTAGTGAGCGTAAGATAAGCAGAAGCTTGAAAAGTGCTTGCCCTGTGAAGCTTACCCTCTCTTGATATTGGCAACCCTTTTAACACCATTTGAATGAGCCTGAACTAGTATCTTGGAAGATGGTGAGTCATCATGGAGAGAGGGGTCTGAGCTATCCCAGGTGTCCCAGACCACACATATTAGGCCAAGAGAGAATGCTGGAGAAAATCCCGGAAACAGAACATTTCAAGGTCGGAATGCTAAAAGAATTGAATTCTGCTGAGAGATTTAAGTAAGAGAAGTATTGGAAAGTTCATTACATTTAAAGGTATTGAGATTCTTGTTGATCTGAATAAGAACCATTTTATTAGTGAAGCGGGGACAAGACACAGAGTAGAAGAGGTTTGAGGACAATAGAAAAGTGGGGAAATTAAGCTGGTGAGAGTAGGCAAAAGGATAGGAAAGTGTGGTTTTGCAGGGAAGAGAAACAGGACAAACAATGAGCAGTGGTTCTCAATTGGGGGTGATTTTGGTCCCCATGGGACATTTGGCAATGTCTGGAGTCATTTGTGATTGTCACAACTCAGAGTGTGGGGAGTAGTCTCGTGAGTAGAGGTCTGATATGCTGCTAAACACTCTACAATGCTCAGAACATCCCCACGATAATGAACTATTTAGCCCAAGAAGTTGAAAGAAACCCTAATGTAGAGGGAAAAGTGAGGGAAGGTATGGTCTTTGGCTTCTTTAATTTTTGTTTCTTTCTTTGTTTTCATCTCGGAAGATGCTTGAACATGTCTGCATTTCATGGGAAGTATCTAGTTGAGTGGAAGAGGTGGCAAGTATAAAAGACACAGAATTATCATATTTTTCACATAGAAGAGGATGCCGAGACTTTAAGAGGGTAAGTGTTTTGTCACTGGTGAGGTAAAATGATAGAGACCAGATTCATGCTTCAGCCTGTTTGACTCTAGACCAGTGGTTCTTAACCTGGGTTCTATCGAATCCTAGGGGTTCGATGAGTCGGTCTCAGGGGTTTGGAGAAGCCTCTGCCGCGGAGGTAAAGACACACTTGTGTAAAGTCGTGATGACACACCCTGCTTGGCCATCACTTGCTGCAGAGGATCACGTTACATTGCTTGGCCAACCAGTGCTGTGGGGAATTTAGTGTGCGCAGTAGTCAACGGCTGTCGTAGTTGTACGTCGTGTGGTTTCTTTCTTAATATTTTAATCCATACTAAATATGTCGAACAAAAAAAGAAAGTGGTTGGACGAATATGTACAACATGGATTCACATGTATCACGGAACGGGATGGGAGTCAGCGTCCTATTTGCATGATATGCAATGCCAAGTCGAGCAACTCTAGTCTCGCACTGGCAAAACTAAATTTGGAAAAAAAATCATATTTTATTTATCACTAAAGAAGGGTTCAGTGAATGCGCATATGAAACTGGTGGGTTCGGTACCTCAAAAAAGGTTAAGAACCACTGCTCTAGAACAAGTAGCTAAAAAAGCTCCTACTCCTGCTGTACTAACAACCACACCAGTTACATAAACAACAGAAATTAAACTAATATCACAGGTTTTTCCTACTCGTCTTCTCAAAGCTCTACTCCTATCCTTGACCCAATTTTCTTTACTGAACCGTATTTTTTTTTTTTACAGGGACAGAGAGAGAGAGTCAGAGAGAGGGACAGACAGACAGGAGCGGAGAGAGGTGAGAAGCATCAATCATTAGTTTTTCGTTGCCATTGCAACACCTTAGTTGTTCATTGATTGCTTTCTCACATGTGCCTTGACTGCGGCCTTCAGCCAACCGAGCAAGCCCTTGCTGGAGCCAGCGACCTTGGGCCCAAGCTGACGAGCTTTTGCTCAAACCAGATGGGCCCGCACTCAAGCTGGCGAGCTCGGGGTCTCGAACCTGGGTTTTCTGCATCCCAGAGCGACGCTCTATCCACTGCGCCACCGCCTAGTCAGGTTACTGAACCGTATTTTTAACTTAATATTATTAAGGCTGAGTATATCATTTATGGAAGAGGACCTTTACCTATAATTTAGGTTACTATTCTTTTGTTCCCATTTGTAGCCACTTGGCCTTTGCCATCTGGCAAGTGTCATTTCTACCTCAGGACCCATCTGTCTAAGGTTCATATGTGTAGCACAGAAAAATGGACCAATGCAAATAAAAACTAACCTTTTTGATGGATCTGATTCTGAGCTCTGTTTTGTCTCAGGTGCTCTGATTGGTCCCTACCCTTAAGGAATGATGTTGCAGAATTCTAAGCATTAACATTTATAACAGCCGAATATCTTAATCATACAGTCACAACAACAGTTAGGAGCTAGGAGTTCTCATGCTGTACCACAGGGACTGTTATAGAGAAATAAGGGAAATAAAATAATGAATGGCAAGTGAGGAAATGCATAAAGGAAAGCCCACTTGGAGCCAAATAATGTATTAATATACTGACATATCTGTGGAAGAAACTTTAACAACTTCTATCCCTGTGGCATAGCTCAGGCAGACCCCCAAAGTGTCCAGAGAACACATACCTTCCTTCCAAGAAGGCAGGCTGTCCTCATGAGAGACTAGAGAAAAGTTAACTTACTACAATGGAATAAATTACAAAAAATTAGAAAGAGCCATGTGTCCACTGTCTTGTTTAAATAGATTCCATACCTGAGCTTTTAAATTTCTTTGGAAAGATTGCACAAACTCCCTCTCCTACTTTTTCCAGTTTTTGATGCTTTATTATCTCAGAAAATTCTTACATTAGGATTGAATCTAGGCATACTTCCTGTCTGATCATTTTACAATTCCCTCACTTATTGGAGAATAAAATCCACTTGTAAGATAACCTTTGTGAACTTGAGGATTTCTCTTTCCTCCCTCCCATTTCCTTTCTCTTCCTATATAACTTCTTTCCTTTGATCTCTTCATCCTTCTCTTTTTTTATCTTTTCCTCCTTTCCCCACTTTATCTTTTTTATTTATTCACTGAGAGGAGGGGAGGCAGAAACAGACTCTCGCATGCACCCTTACTGAGGTCCACTTGCAAGCCCTCTAGGGATTGATGCTCTGTTCATCTGGCACATTGCTCAATTGTTCAGCAACTAGCTTTTCTTAGCACCTAAGGTGGAGGCCCTGGAGCCATCCATAGTACCTGGGCCTAACTTGCTCTAGTTGAGCCATGACTGCAGGAGGGGAGGAAAAAGAGAGAGAGAAAAGCAAAAGGGGGAGAGGTGGAGAAGCAAATGGGTGCTTCTCTTGTATACCCTGACCAGGAGTCAAACCCAGGACATCCACACTCCGGGCTGACACTTCCACTGAGCCAACAAGCTCGGGTTCCTTCCCTACCTTAACCTTCTTTTTCCTGCAATCTGCTTAGAATATGAACCCAGATGCGTTTGACACAAAATGCCAAAAATATGTAGACTAAATGAAGTATATATAACTACCCCAGACTACAAAGTTATTTTTTATTTAAGATATAAAGTCTAGCCTGACCTGCTAGACTGATGGTGGCACAGTGGGTAAAGTGTTGATCTAGAACGCTGAGGTTGCCGGTTCGAAACCCTGGGCTTCCTTGGTCAAGGCACTTATACATGCCTCTCAAAGTGGTAGAAGTTAGTGAGAAATTGCCATCTGAACTCTTTATTCTGCTGCAGTAATATAGTGTTGGACACATAGAAACTGGGAAATGCTAGCAAAATTACTTCTGAACACTTTTAAAAGAAGCCATAAAAAAAGTCCTGGCAAAGTAATAATAGTAAAATTATATGCTTCTCAATAGACTGGTATATTTAATAACGTTACTGAAAAATTTGCACTCTAACATTTTGATAGACCAATACCAATAAAGTGATGAGGGGGAATATATGACAGTGGGGAGTGCTGTAATAAATGATTTCAAGACTCTGGGCAGACTGATTCTTTGACAGGGGTCCCTCCCAACCACCTCCACAGAGCTGGTGTGGTAGGGATATTTGCTCATGTGACTTCTTTGTGGACAATTATTTAGTACCAATAATCCACCTCCCTGAGCAGTCAGCAGAGAACAGTTTGTCCACCTAATCACTGCAAAATTCAAATCTGAGATTGATCACCTCACAAAATAGCCACCTCCCTTTTTCAAGTGAAAATGATGAGAAACATCTTGGCAGACTTTTTTTTTTTTTTTTTGGAGTGAGAGAGAGGCAGAGAGACAAACAGCAAAGGAGAGAAAGAGAGATGAGAAGCATCAACTCATAGTTGTGTCACCTTAGTTGTTCACTGATTACTTCTCATACGTGCCTTTACTGAGAAGGGGGGAGTCTAAGCCAAGTCAGTGAACCCTTGTTCATTTCAGTGAATTTAGGCTTCAAATTTATGATCTTGGGCTTCAAGTCAGCAACCTTTGGGCTCAAACCAGTTACCTTGGGATTATGCTAATGATTTTGCACTCAAGCCAGCAACCTGTGCTCAGCTGGCAAGCCTGCATTCAAGCCAGATGAGTTCATGCTCAAGCCTATGACCTCAGGGTTTCAAATCTGAAACTTTAGCATATCAAGTCGATACTCTAAACACTGCACCACTACTGGTCACACTTAGCAAATTTTAATGTGTTTTCTCCTGGACAAATTGACACATGTCTAAACTGCTTTCTGCATTGTAGATGACCCTAGAGTGTATATGGGCAGCATTCTGGTAAATAAAGCTCACTCTGTCTAATTTATCTATTTCTGTCACCCTTGCTGTCCAAGCGCTAAGGCTCAGACAAGCTGTCCCTTCCACTAGCCTCTAGTCACAAATAATGAAACTGGCACAGTGGTGGGTGAGCAACCTACCAGAGACCATGACAGAATATAATAAATTAGTTGGAATTAGAAATGATTCTCATGTTTAGCAAGTATTATAGCAATGTTGCGAGTCAGCCTCTTGCTTCCAAGTAGCTTAAGGAGTTTAATACCACTGTACCTTAGGGAACAAAGAATAAGAGAATAGGTAAATATTTGTATGCCAAGATTAATCTTTCACAATTCAAAATGTTTAGCCAAAAGACTGACTGAAGTGTCTTGCATTTCTTGTATTGAAGACAGACACCCTTTTTCCCTAACATTACTTAAAGAAAATTATTCAAATATGGAATTAATTTACATCTAGTTGTGTCATTAGCATTTGCCAGGACACAACAATGTTGGGCTGATTTTGCCCAATATATTATCAGACCCAGGCCAATACTCATCAGTTAATGTGAAATTGGCACACGGAAGGCATTCTCTAATTAGTGAAGTACTACACATATATTAAAGTTCTTATTTAAATTAGTAAATTATCACAATGTCTATCTCAATGGTCCCATAACTTTATTTTGTATAAACTGGCATTCTTGCCAGTTGTGTGTTACATTCTAGCATTTATTCTGGCTTATCAGGAAGTCTGTTCAAACTCTTACGTTCTTTCTGCATATTGATAATACAATAACATTTTTTGTATGCACTTTTTCTCATATCCCTGTTGATACATAACTGAGTTGTACCCTAGTTTTCAAATAGAAAAGTTTTGATTCTCAAACACAATTCCAGACTCCTGATAAGGTTTTGTAGATAGTTTGTAGCTAACAAGATTGAGCTGGAAACCAAGAATTCTTGGAGGAGTATCTCACACTGGCAAACTTCAAATTGGTAGTTATATTATAACACTCAGATATTTTTCAAGTCATCTTCATGTTTCCTTTTCACAAGGTAATATAACTGCAGTTCACCCAGTACTTTACTTTGGAGAGAGAAAACTTTGGAGTCCTTTGATTAACTTCGTGATATTCCTTGGTAGGCAGGGCTTGGCAAGTTCTTCCCTTCTCTGTTAACTTACTTTATCCTTCCAGATCCATAGGAAGCAGGAGAAGAAGTTCTGGTTATGCAGCTTAGAGTAGAAAGCTGGGGCGGCTCTTGAGGGCCAGACAGCAGGCTCAATGATTGTAGGTCTACAGAAAGATAACTGATTCCTCTAGTCCAGAAAGTCAGTTACAAAGTTCTTTTTGTGTGTATTAACTGCATCCTGAGTGTCAAGAGAAAGCTGAAAGTTATATGAGCATACATATATGCTGCTGAAATCTTCTAAGTTCTTGAAATGTGACTTGGAGATATTGATAAAAAAAATAAATTTAAATCTTTCAAAGCCATGTTTAAAAGAAAGATTATTTAGGCAACTGATTTTCAAGGATGTGGTTGACTCTTAAGAGTGACTCCAAAAGTAATCAAGGTGGTAATTTGTAATGCTTAGTACACTAGTACACTCTAATAAAGATACCTAAAATATAACTGAAATATTAGCTTACTAAAAAATGTAATTAACAGTGCTATAAATGCATTGTGACTGGAGATCCTTTATATAAAAGTTGTTATACAAAGTTAAAAATAATCCCCACTGTTGAGATGTTTTACCAGGTTTTCCCTAGGGGAACTTGTTATATTCTTGGGCTCAATTACATGGTGGCCTAAATTATGCCCAAATTTACATAAAAATAAACTAAATTATAATGGTTTTCTTTTGTGATTTAGTAATACGATATACAAATTCTATATATGGAGAAACCAAAGCATAGATGAACTATATTATTTTCTTCACATTGCAGAAATCTAGTAGAAAATTGCATGTTCTTCTCTGGAGAATTACAGAAGAAGCAGTTGGTGGTTATACACTGTGCAATTCTAATTTTGTAATGCCCGGCTGTTTTATATATTGAACTACTGAAGAAGAAATGAGAAATATACAATAAATAAAATAATTTCAGGTTGTATATCATGGTAAAAGTTCATAATTAATAAACAAACATTGAACCCTCAATAGCAAGAGCTATCCAGTAAAGCCTGTGGTTGATGAAGAAGTCACTACCCATGCTCTTAGCCTTTGAGACACTATTTACTTTCAGAAGCAAGACATACAAACACAAGAAACATACACAAGAACGTATATTAACTGTCAATTAATGAGACAGCTTAGTGTTAAGAAAAGAATACTGAGTTGGGAATCATCATATGGCTTCTAATTTGGATTAGCCTTGAACTACCTTAGCAACCTTGACCATGTCATGATCTCTAGCCTCAATTTTCTCACCTAGTTATAGGTAACATTTATTAAATGTTAACTATGTGTAATATGCATCTTATACATATTACTCATTTCATCCTCAAAACCAACCTATGAAGTAGGTAATATTCTGCAATTGGCCTCCATTTTACTGATAAGAAAACAGAAGCAAAATAAGTTTAAGAAATTTTTCCAGGATTACACTATCAGTATGTGATAGAGGACTCAGACTTATATTATCATATAGGAGAATGTTGGAGAAAACATCAGAATGGGGTGTGTGTGTGTGTGTGTGTGTGTGTGAGAGAGAGAGAGAGAGAGAGAGAGAGAGAGAGAGAACAAATGTCTGATGAATATTGGGGGCTGTATTACATGAAAGAAACAACATTCCAATAGAATCTTACCTAAAGTATGTTTTATTTGAGATGACATGAAATATCCACTCACTAAATCCAGCATCCAGCACACTCGTTTCTTTATAGACTCAAATTAAAGGAATTATTCCTTAGATCCTATAGACATAGCATCAGACATTTGCTACTTTTGTTTTGTTTGTTTGCATGCTTGCTACAACATTTAGGAGAAACATATAGATATCTAAACTTAAATCTACATTATGATGATAACACAAAAGTTATGTGTTTATATGTGATTAATAAGCATTTAAACCTGTTTTCATTTGTACTTGCAACTTCAAATATTAGAGATAAAGCTTCTTTGGGTAAGATTGTCAAAATGGCTTAAGCAGAGTAGAGTGGTATTCTAATGGTAACTAATTTAAATGTTAGTTGTATTAAAAAATTTTGAAATTTTTGTTTCTTCATTTATTATTTATTTTAAAGATTTTCTATATTTTTGCTCTGCATTTCTCATAGTGTCTTTGGATAAAAGACACACATTTCTGTGCTAAGGTCACCAAACTACTATGCACCACATTGTGTAGTTCAATATCTTCTTCCCGCCTAGCTAGATAGTTAGCTCTCTTTTTGGAGATGATGGCAGATAAAAATATAATAAAAAATATAAATTCTACTTAATATAAAAAATTTAAAATTTTATATATGTTTTAATCTATTTTATAATTTGGTCCTCAATAAATATTTATGATTATTATAAAATACATTCTATTATCTATTTTTTCTGGATTGAATGTGAGTATCTTATTTATTTTGTGTCTGTTGAACACAGATACTTCACTATTTGTTTAATGAATAAATGAAAAGATAGGTATCTGATCATGGTAAAGGACATACCATTTGAAATAAGAAGCAAAGTGCAGATTTTAATTAGTATAACCTGGGCTGCCCTCTTTATTGATTGTTTTAGTCTATACTATAAGGTCAACAAATTCTTCTTACCTTCTCAAGACCTGTGTTTAGTTAAAGTTTATTTTGTCATTAATTTTGGCTTTTTTATAAACTAGTTTTATTTAACCATTGACATATTTTTCTATTTTTTTCTTTTGCTTCATTGTTTAGTAATTTATAATTAACTAGGTAAAAAAATTGTACCAGTTATTATTTAAGAAACAACAGTTAACTCCACTTAAGTCTGAATAAAGCAATACTGTGTCTTGATGAAAATACTTAAACCATAGCATAAATTGGTAGGTTTAGCAGAAGAGCAATTTCAAAAGAATCATTATCAAAAAAATCAACAACAATATTTATTGAATTTATATTATGTGCCAGGCCTGATTCCAAATAATTTATTAGTATTAACTTTTATAATTCTCACAACAAAACAATATGAGAAATATAATATGGGCTCTTCATATTTTCATGTAGCCTCAGCTTAGTAATAGCTTTACTAGTACATAGAAGAAAATAACTAAGTAAAAATTCTTTGAGATTATAAGAAGTAAATAAATTATTTTCCATGGATCCAGATAAACTTACATCATTTTTTACATCCAATATAAATTTAAAAAATCAAATGTAAAAGGACTGAAATATTTTATACCAACCAAATTTGCAACTTAGAGTAGCATTTAAGTGTTTTAGAGACTACTTATTATTTTTCCAAGTATGAACAGTTAAAAATATAAAACACAAATACCATCTACTGTTATCATCATTTCATAAAAGAAAGACTATTTGAAACCCCAAATGTCAGAGTGACGTAAGTGCATAACATAGGTCATTTTCTTCAACTGAATACATTTATCTTTGTGAAAGATCATGATGTTGTCTAATTTCTGATTTCAGAGCCTGTCAATGAAAATTTTATCATTGATTGACATTGGGGAATCATCAAGTATTAGGCCATGACAGCCACATTTATAATTAAATTTTTTGAAAGCAGATGTAACTAGATCCAGCAGGCCTCTGCCTTTCCCCATATCTATACTGAGGCTATATTCAGCAGTTTATTGCCTCTTTTCCAAAAATAAATCCAACCCTACAACTCCTTGAGATATCATTTTCTCTAAAGAATATAAGAGTATAGAAAAACAATTTTACTTAACATATCATGCAGGAGAGCTTCATAAATATGCTATTAAACATCTCTGTTCTTTCCTCAAAGTTCATTTCCAAATTCCAGATTCCTTACCTTTTCTCTCTCTCCAGTCCATAAAATTCTTACATCGCCGCCTTCTCTTATCATTTCTGTCCTTAAACTTTCATGTCCTACTCTATAAAACCCTAATATGGCATTAGCTAAACATAGCCAACCTGTCCATAATAGATTGATTATCCAAAGGTGAATATATAGATCTTATGCTATCTTCTGTTGTGACCAACATTCCTCTCATAAAAAGATGGTTACTATGAGTCTTGGAGGAAGCCTGTGGCTGACCTGATCAATCAAGTTTGGTTGAAGTGATTTGCTGTAGTTTTCAAGGCTAAGTTATAAAAAGGACACTGCTTCTAACAGGTTCTCTCTCATTCTCTCTCTCTCTCTATGTCTGGAAATGTTTGCTCTTGGATCCCAGCCACTGTGCCATGAGGAATCTCACAGTCCTGAGGGACAGAATGTATGGGAAGGAACTGAAGCTTCTATCCCAAAGCCTGCATCAACAACCAGACATGTGAGTGAATGACTTCTCAGATGATTCCAGTTCCTAAACCTTTAGAGTGTTCAACTGAAGCCTTAAACATTATAGCATAGAGACCAGCTCTCTTTACTCTACCTTGTTTAATTCCTTGACTCACAGAAACCATGAGAGATAATAAAATATTGTTGTTGCTTTAAAACACTAATTTTTATAGTGTATTGGTATGAAGAAGTAGATAAGTAATACAGTATATCTTTTTAGAAAGGAGCTCCATGACCATCTACTATCACTTGTATCTTACCCATGGGAAGATACAGAAAGGCGGAAGTTAATGTTTCACCATCTTCTTTGTTAAACTGCTTTGTAAAATATTCAACAAATAAACACTGCTCTCATACATCATAAAGTATGATTTGTTCTAACCACTTATACAGAAATGTGTGTCTTTAAGAAATGGTCTAATGTTTGTATCAGAAACATGAGATTTGGAATTATGTCCTAGTTATTATGCAAAAGAGAAACACTGTAAGTGTAAATTCTATTTGGGTAATTAAATACATCCAAACTATATTTTTGTTAAATATTTATATTCAGTAAAACTTTAAAACCATAAAAATGAAGCAATTAAACTATGATTTTAAGTTTTATTCATATTTTTCATAAGAGAACGAATAACAACTTTGCTGAAGCCAACTAAATTCCTCATTAACATTCATTTGATAAAATTAGAAAACAAGTGAACTTTAATTTGATCATAAAAGCAACCCTTAATGTGACAATATACATTTTTCAGTAAGCTTGGAAATCTGCATTTACTAACATAATTTCACAGTTCTCAATCTATTCTTGGCAAGATATTACAATGGCTGAGCAGGCCTAGTGCTTATCAAATTATTTAATTTCTCACAGTGCTATAAATTACAAAGGATATTGTAACAATATTGTGAATATTTGTAATATTACAGAATACATCAGTAAAATGATAATGAATAAAGAGGCAACATTTTGTCACCCACATTACATATACAATTTAAACTGTACATGTTTTAGAGTAAGGGAAAAACTAGAGACAGGCTTAGTAAAGGAAAGAGTCAGTCAGCCAACAGTCATAGTGAATGCAGACCTCACCAAATGCTCAATTCCTTGGAAGGTTTCAATATTCCTTATTTAAAGGAGAGGAATAGCAAAATATTATATGGTGAGGATTATTACTGCCTTAGGTTTGAGAAGAACTGGGCATTTATAGAAAGGAAATCTTTCTAAACATTATTTTAACATATGAAGTCAATCTCCTAGTTCAGGATTACTGAATTAACATTTAGGCGGTTATTTAAGCAACATTCAGCATAAAGAAAAATGTTCATGTGGGAGATTCAGGCCCAAGGGTAATGGAAAAAGCAGGTCAGATTAAAAAGTCAGAAATGGCTATTATTATTAGAGATGAAAGATCTGAAGATGTTTTAGCTTTGACTGTGGCACTGGAAGATTGAATAAGAATTCATTTGTATTTCCAAAGCCCCAGCTGCAAAATGCCACTGCCCCAAAGGTGTTCTTTGTATCGTTCCAGATTTTACTATGGTATCAGATAAGAGATCACTTTTTAGACAGAATCAGAAGAATATGCCTAAAGCCTTTTCCTTGGTTGTTCCCATAGTAAAATCTAGTGAGCACTTTCAGTAAATAAGTTTATGCATGTAAATGATACACAGGACAATGCCTAGAATATAGTTGGTGCACAAAAGTATTTATCTAATCTAAATCTTTAAGAAAACGTAATATATCTAGAAGTCAAAACATATATTTGCGTTAATATTATTAAAATTTATATTTTGATTCAATAAATCTTCTTTTATAAATTTTCCATAGAAAAATCAGAGATGTACAAAATATTTTTACAGAATTTAGAAGTGTTTCATAAGTTGGTAGTCAGAAATGTTCAAAACACTTTGTGTGCATAAATGTTTATAATGGTGAAAATTTAAAAGTATCCCAATACAAATACAAAGATATTTACTAATATAGCTATAGTAATAAAAACAGTATGCTCATAACATAAAAACAGTAACATAGATTAGTGCAGTGGTTCTTAACCTTTTTTGAGGTACCGAACCCACCAGTTTCATATGCGCATTCACCCAACCCTTCTTTAGTGATAAATAAAATATGATTTCTTTTCCAAATTCAAGACATAGGTATGTTTTTTTTACTAGTGCACAAAATGAGCCATGCATGAACATCACCTTGCTCAAAGAACAAAACCAACAAAGTGCATGAGCTCACAACAAATTAAGGTATTACTTTATTCTGGCCTCCACGGGAGAGGCTTCTCCGAACCCCTGAGACCAACTCCTCAAACCCCTAGGGTTAGATAGAACTCAGGTTAAGAACCACTGGATTAGTGGAACAGGGCATTCAGTCCAGAAATAAACTCATGCATCCATGGTAAATTATTTTTCCACTAAGAGGCTAAGAAGACACAATGGGGAAAGAATAGTCTCTTCAAAAAATGGTGTTGGAAAACTAGATATCCACATGCAAATGAATTAAAAGAATTGAATTTTATACAGTACATAAAATAAAGGTAAAATGAATTAAAGACTTACATGTAAGAATTGAAACTATAAAACTCTTAGAAGAAAACGTAGGAGAAAAGCTCTTTGACATTGGTCTTGGCAACGATTTTGTCAAATTTGACGCTAAAAGCAAAGGCAACAAAAGCCAAAAAGTAGAAATATATCAAACTAAAAAGGTTCCACACAACAAAAACAAACAAAAAAACAAACAAAACCATTAATAAAAGGAAAAGGCAACCTAGAAAATGGGGGGAAAATTGCAAACTACATATCTGGTAAGGAGCTAATGTCCAAAATGTATACGAAACTCATACAACTCATAGCAAAGAAACAAACAACCTAATAAAAATGAACAAAGAGCTAAACAGACATTTTTCTAAAGAAGACATATAAATGGCCAACATGTATATGAAAAGGTGCTAAACATCACTAATCATCAGGGAAATGTAAGTCAAAATTACAATGAATGCTGGCCGGTTGGCTCAGCGGTAGAGCATTGGCTCAGTGTGTGGAAGACCTGGGTTTGAATTCCGGTCAGGGCACACAGGAGAAGCGTCCATCTGCTTTTCCATCTTTCCGCCTCTCCTTCCTCTCTGTCTCTCTCTTCCCCTCCCACAGTAAAGGCTCCATTAGAGCAATGTCGGCCCGGGTGCTGAGGACGGCTCCATGGCCTCCACCTCAGGTATTAGAATGGCTCCTGCCACAACAGAGCAATGCCCCAGATGAGCAGAGCATCGCTCCCTGGTGGGCAAGCTAGGTGGATCCCGGTTGGGCGCATACGGGAATCTGACTGCCTCCCTGCTTCTAACTTCAGAAAAATACAAAAACAAAGAAACAAACAAAAAATAACCCACAATGAGATACCACCTCATGCCTGTTAGGATGTCCATTATTAAAAAGACAAGAGAAATGTTGGTGTAAAGAAAAGAGAACCCTTGTACACTGTTGATAGGAATGTAAACTGGTACAGCCACTATGGCAACAGTATGGAGGCTCCTCAAAAAATTTAGAAAAACAACAAAACAAAACAAAAAAAAACAGGCTACCATATAATCCAGCAATCTTACAGCTAAGTAAATGCATATCAAAAGGAAATGAAATTATTATCTTAAAGAATTATATGTACCCCATATTTATAGCAGCATCATTCACAGTAGCCAAGATGGCAACAACTTAAGTGTCCATTAACAGATGCACGGCTAAAGAAAATGTAGTATATTTATACAATGGAATAATATTCAGCCTTGAAAAAAATCCTGTCATTTGACAACATGGCTAAACCTGAAAGGCATTATACTAAGTGAAATAAATCAGACAGATAGATAGACAACTCGTGTATGCTCTCCCTTATATATAAAATCAAAAAGAAAAAAAAAATCTAACTCATAAAAACAGAGAATAGAATACTGGTTGCCAAGGGCATAAGGTGAGAAAAATGAAGGTTGGTAAAAGAGAAAAATGAAGGTTGGTAAAAGAGTACTAACTTCCAGGTATAAGGTAAGTTCTAATATACTACAACATGGTGACTATAGTTAGTAATATTGTATTGTTTACTTGGAGTTTGCTAAGAGAGTAGATGTTAAGCATTCTAACAAAAAGGTATATGAGCCTGACCTGTGGTGGCGCAGTGGATAAAGCGTAGACCTGGGAACACTGAGGTCGCCGGTTCAAAACCCTGCACTGGTCTGGTCAAGGCACATATGGGAGTTGATGCTTCTAGCTCCTCCCCCCCCTCTTCTCTCTCTCTCTCTCTCTCTCTCTCTCTCTCTCTCTCTCTCACTCTATGTCTCCTCTCTAAAAAAAAATGAATAAAAAAAAAAAGGTATATGAGGTGGTAATACTATTTTAATTAATTTAAGTATGGAAATTATTTTATAACAAATATATATCACAAATCATTACATTGAATACTTTAAATATAATTTTATTTATAAATTATACCTTGGTAAAGCTGGAAAAAGTAAGTTAAAAACTATATAACATAAAAATAGTTACAATTTTATCTTAATTTTTAAGAACTACGCATATAGCTAAAATATACAAATATGAATAAATACAAAATATTAATAGTACTTTTCTTAGCTATAGTATAATTATTTTACATATTCTATGTACTTCTCTATATTTTCCAAATTTTTACAGTGAACATGCTTATATAAGTATTATTAAAAAATAAAAAAGTACCTGGTAACTATAAGATTCCAACAGAAATATTTATAGATTGTTTCCCACCTGACCTGTGGTGGCGCAGTGGATAAAGTGTCGACCTGGGAACACTGAGGTCGCCAGTTCAAAACCTTGCACTGGTCTGGTCAAGGCACATATGGGAGTTGATGCTTCTAGCTCCTCCCCCCTTTCTCTCTCTCTCTCTCTCTCTCTCTCTCTCTCTCTCTGTGTCTCCTCTCTAAAATGAATAAAATAAAAATAAAATAAATTATAGATTGTTTCCCCAGATTAGTGTAAATTTTATGAAATTTAAAACAAAGCAATATACCAAAAATTAAAATATATTAAAGTGATTACAGCCCTGGCCGGTTGGCTCAGTGGTAGAGTGTCGGTCCAGGTCCAGCATGTGGAAGTCCTGGGTTTGATTCCCAGCCAGGGCATACAGGAGAACCTTCTCCACCCTTCCCCCTCTCCTTTCTCTCTATCTCTCTCTTCCCTTCCTGCAGCCAAGGCTCCATTGGAGCAAAGTTGGCCTGGGCACTGACAATGGCTCCATGGCCTCCACCTCAGGCGCTAGAATGGTTTTGGCTAAAGCGGAGCATTGCCCACTGGTGGGCATGCCGGGTGGATCCTGGTCAGGTTCATGTGGGAGTCTGTCTCTCTGCCTCCCTGATTCTCACTTCAGAAAATAAAAAAATAAAAAGCATCAATGCATATATTTAATAAATGAAAGTAGTTATATATCCTAATGTATGTATAGACTCTAAGGTGGTTGTACCTCAGGGAAGGGACTGAGACACCACGAGTCTGAGTAGAAAAAAGACACTAGTACATATTTTTTGTTTGAATTTTCTATCAACATAACATTTTTTTAAAAATTTAAAACACTATGTCTAATAGTTTACATTAAGTGTCCATTCTGTTTAGTTAGTGATTGTTTCTTTTTTAGCAGGTATTTCCCACAGTCAATGTCTGCTTCGTAATTCAATTGGCACATTCTACCTGAATAGAAAATCAGCTCTTCTGCTCAGTGGGTGCCTGCCAACTTGCAGGAACATGCCGCCCATCCAAGTCCATTCCTCCCATCAGAATAGGGAAAAAATCCCTGGGGATATCACAGAAATTAGCCTGAATCTGCTTAGCTTTCCAGCTTTCAGGATGCTGCAGAGATTACTCAGCCCCTCATCCAAGCCTGAAGATTCCACTCAAGATAGCTGAGAGGACTTTCCTATTTAATATTCTATCCCAGTCATTTCATCCAGGACAAGAGCCAACTATAAGGATTGCCTCTCTGTAGCAGGTTCAGTTATTTCACACATCATTTCTCTTTCCAGTGCAATCATCCTTTTCATCCTCCTGTACAAGATCCTCTATTACACATAGCCACCTACTTCCATTATGAACATACTTCCCACCTGTCTGGAGGTCCATTCATTCAGACCTCCTTTCCCTAGAGGAAGATTCACCACCAAATAAGATCAACAGCTTCTCTTTTTTCTTTTCTTTTACTTTCTTTTCTTTTTTTGTGACAAGAAAAAGAGAGACAGAGAGAGGGACAGGTAGGGACAGACAGACAGGAAGGGAGAGAGGATGAGAAGCATCAATTCTTCATTGCAGCACATTAGTTGTTCACTGATTGCTTTCTTATATGTGCCCTGACTGGGGGGCCAGCAGAGCAAGTGACCCCTTGCTCAAGCCAGCGATCTTGGGCTCAAGCTGGATGAGCCTGTGAGCAAGCCAGTGACCTCGGGGTTTCAAGCCTGGGTCCTCCATGTCCCAGTCAGATGATGCTCTATTACAGTGCCACAGATTCTCTTCCAGATTCTCTATTCAGGCAACAGATTCTCTTTGATGCAGCTCATTAAGAGGAATAATTGAATGTTCCTGCATTCTGCTCCGTAAGTTCTTCTTGTGTTACAATCAGTGAAGGTTGTACTTCACTTCCTCACTGGCAAAATCATCTGATACTCTTTCTGGAGGAAAGAATAAGTGCTCACCTCTGTAACTCTGGACTTATACACTCCACAGGCAAAGGTAGAAAAGAAATGGACTCAACTTCAAATGGGACAATGGTGCAAAAGCAAGAGCTCCAAAATGAGGCTAGTGGTCCAGGCTGTGGACAGCAGGATACACTGAATAATAATGCAGAAGGTCGCAACATTCATAACACATTGACTTATAGTGGGAGAAAATGAGTTCTGTGTGAGTCCAAACAACTCTCATGCCCTTTGGTTAAATTAGTCAACAGTCTGGCCCGTAAGATAATTCTGTGGCCCCCAACCGCTTGGGAGACAAATTCTGACCTCTTGCCCTTGCTCACAAACTCTCCACTCCCTGACTGCTCCTCCCAGAGTCTATCAGTCCAGTGCCTAATGCTTCATGTGGCCTGGGCTGTGCACAATCCTAGCAGAGGATTCATTTTAAAGTTATGTGTTATAAAATCTTCCAGTAACACTAGAGCACCCACCCACATAGACAGATGAAAAACAACAACAACAAGAAACAGCATGGGTATATACTAGCCTGTGTCTGTGGGAGGTGTTGGAGAGAAAGAGGAGGGGTGGAGGTGGGTTTCTGGTGAAAGGAATGAAGCTAGCTGCAGGGCTCTGCACTTGCAGAAACACCTCCCAAGGCTCTGGGATGAAGCCTGACAATGAGTTTATTTAGTCCTATGCTTTAGTAACATTTGTACAAGTAAAATAAAAATTCTTCCAATACCAAGTAGTGAATTTGGAAAGATGTTTTGAATGTTTTAACAAGACAGGTGAGAAATTACTAACTCCTGATTTGTAAATATATAGAAGATCCTTTGTTTTAATCCTTAACATTTTAACTAAAGCCCTAAGGAATAAAGAAATAAAAGAAAATTTCTAATGGATTTATTGGAATATGAAAAAATGCAATAAGACTAAATGATTGAATCAATAGATATTATTCAGATATTAAGCTGATAATTGTAACTTATTTTTCAGATCATCTCAAATGTGGTGGTTTATTAATAGAGAGATAAATTTCAAATAAAATGATGAATTGGCTCTTGGATTGCTCAACAACTGAATTAATAAAGAAGAATAAATCAAATTAACACATTCAAAAATTAAATATTTTAGGATTTGACATAAAATGTAGACATTGATAAAGATGATCTAAAATTCATGTTCTGACACTTTAGTGAGGACCTCAATGACAAACTGTTAAGCCAGTTAAATCTGAAGTATATAAAATTAGTCAACACACACACACACAACACACCATGCCCTGAAATCTTACAGCTCATATTTTTTTAAAAAAATGTTAAAGATTTCTCCAAATTTGATAACTCTATAACAATTTGTAAGTTATTACCTAAATTTTCTAGATCATTCACAACTTTTAAAAATCAACCATCCTTAAGAAAAGTCCTAATTATCTTTCTAAATTTTCCATAGAAAATAGTACAATAGCAGTGTCATTTAAAGAGACTATTAAAGAACATACAGTCAAAAGTATAGAGGCAAAAGTATTAGAGAATTATGGTGGGCAGCTAATAATATGTAAATTTTATATATTTTATGGTATTTGTAATATATGCTTACTTAAATTTATAGTGATTTTAAGTATTCACTCTGATCTGATGCATAGTTATTAGTTATTTTAATTTTTGCTCTTAGAGAAGGTGCCATTAGGGAATCAGCCTCAGGCTAAAGCTTCAGCTGCCTTCTTCCCCCCAAACCGGCATTTGCTCTTTAGAGAAAACTGGAAGACTCAAAAGAGAGGGAAACATGTACACCGCCAGCCCCTTGAGAGTCAAAGGAGTTGGAGTCTTACAGAAAGGGACAGAATTAAAGTCACCTTTCTTAACGAGAAGAAAAAATCATTTAAGAAAGAGGGGAGAAAGCCTTGCATTTCCTCTCTATCTTGTTCTTTTTTTATTTGTATATTGTCAATTGAAGCTCTTTCTCTATTCCACTCCAGACTCAAAGGTTATGCTCTCGTTCTCTAAGGCAAAAATCTCTTTCCCTTTTTGAGGTAACATTCTAATTCCTCCAAAGCTTCATCTCATAGACAAAGATTTTGATCTAGACTGTTCTTAAGGCTTAAACTATGACTGAATAACCACTGTCTTCTCACTCTGGTCCACTCATACCCTGATGTGCTCACCCCCCAACACCACTCACACTCCCTGCCTTGCTCCCCTAGCAGTCTATCAAAGGGGATTTTTACTAGAACACAGTGGCAGCAAGCCATGCCAAAAGCAGGAAAATAACAGAACATGAAAACAGGCTGGTTTCCAAAATACAGATTTCTTATCCTAAGTTAACCTTAAAATCAGGAAGATAAATTTCCCTAAGCACAGCAACCTCTATTGAAAAATGTGATTCCTTAAATTTTTCTACTTGGCTTTACATGCTGATCTTTCCATTAGTATATACTCCATAGTTACAGAGACCCTTCCTCTAACGTGATGGAGACTTCTATTGAAAATATAATGTCTTGTTCTTATTTCTCAGGTGAGAAATGTGGTCCTATTCAGAGAGGGGTGATTGTTTCATGCATTTTTTTTTTAGCTTGAGAACATCTCTATGAATCCAAACTCCCCAGACTAACTATAGGAGTGGACTCCTGAGACCAGCTCTTATTTTATTATTTTCATAGTCATTTACTAACTTCATTCAACAGAATTGCTTTGACAGGGTCTGCAAAACTGTAACTTCAGAGCAGATATATCTAGCAAAGTGCAGGATGGGAATATACAGCATTGCAGGCTATTAGCATCTGCAAGATATATAGAGAAGGATTATTCACAGAGTCTGTGCTATACACCTATTTAGGAGAGATGCAGAAAATAAAAATCAATGGTTTCATGAGAGAACCATTAAAAGAGGAAAGATCTATGTGATGGGGATAGACCATGACAACTGGAAGTGGCCAATGACATCACATCAACTGACATTCTGCCTGTTATGTTCTAACTCAGTCTTTCTTTAAGATTTTGACCTTTACTTTGGTCTTAGTATGAAAATGAAAAGTTCAATGTTTCTTCTTAAAAGTAAAATTAATCAATATAATTTAAGAATTTTTCATTTTTATTTAATTTATTGGGGTGACACTGGTTAACAAAATTATATAGGTTTCAGGTGCATGATTCCACAATATACTTGTTCATTGTACTGTGTATTCACCACCCCAAGTTAAGCTTTTCCATCACTATTTATGACCCCTATACCTTCCTCCACTTCTCCCCGGCAATCACCACACTGCTGTCTGTGTCCATGAGCTGTTTTTATTTATTTTTTAATCAGAAGTAATTCGCATTTAAGCCCGGCCAGATATACCCTCTTCCACATCATATAATTTTGTTGCTCTGTCTCTTAACTATTAGCCAGTTGTGTAGTTTGGCTCTCTTCTTCATCATTGTACAACTTCCTCACTCAGTGTCTTAAACCAAAATCACAATTCTCTCTCTTAAGTGTCTAATCCACTCCCAGGTTCTCTTCTCTTTAACTATTTGTTTTATGTAGGCCATCTCTTCTACACCCAAATGTAAGAGAGGTAAACCTATCTATTCTACCTTTACATATTTCACATAAGCTGTCCATTTCTTTTCTACTCTAGACCTTGTTGCCATCATTCCCCATTGAATTACTGCAATAGCTTTCTGACTGATCTTGCCATGGGTACTCTTGCTCTAATCTCTTATCTAATCTTTAACAGATTTGATCTATTAAAAAGGCAAATCTGATTTTAACTCATTGGTTTCCCATTGCTAACATTCTTAGTCTGGTTCACCTCTGCAACCTGCCTACCTCTTTAGCCTTATCTTGCTCTCAGCCACTGCTTACCTCATAGTTTGCTTACACTTCCCATATTTTAATTCTTTGATTATACTATGTTTTGTTTTTGCCTCAGGGCTTCTGCACATGCTTCAAAAAATTAAAGTACTTAAAAGAAAACTTGAACAATTTTCAACTACCACACCCATCCACTTCCCTGTACTTGTACCATAGAATACTCTACTTTCTCTTATATTACTATTGATAAAATTACTTTGGTCTGAGACAAGGCCAGTCTTTCTCTCGCATAAGACCCATCCCCTCTTATCTGCTCAAAGACGTTCTAGCAACTTTCTGAAGCCTCAGTTTTTCCTGCTATGGTATGAATATTAGGGCTCTCCCAAAACCTATATGTTGAAATCCTAACCACAAAGGAGATGACTTTGGGAGGTGCTTAGGTAATGAAGGTAAAGCACTCATAAATGAGATAGGTGCTTTTATAAAAGAGACCCCAGAGAGTTCCCTAGTCTTTGCTACCACGTGAAACACAGGAGAAGGTGCTGGCTATGGAAGGGACAGGAAGACAGCCCTCACCAGAACACAACTATGGTAGTGCCTTGATCTTAGATGTCCCAGTCTCCAGAACTGTGAGAAATATATTTCTGTGGTTTATGAAGCTCCCCGTTTGTGGTACTTTGTTATAACAGTCCAAATGGACTAAGACAATTCCAATCAGTATACAAATATGCTGTTAATTCTCTAACTTAAAAAAAAAATGTTTCATGTTGCCCTTCAGTTCACTCCTCTACCCTCTATGGAGACACTCTAGCACCATGGCAAAGAACCTCAAGCCCTCCAACCTTTTACTTAACATTCTTTCAGTGAGGTAGTCCCTCACTCTACTTAAAATTCCAACCACTCCAGATATATTCTACCCTTCCCCTGCTTTCTCCCCCCACTAAAATGTCAGGTCCCTAAGAGCAGGGATCTTTATCTAGGTGGTACCCTATTTCATCACAGTGTCCATTTCCATGAGAGCAGGAACTATGCCCCCTCATGCTCTTGAGCAGCTGACTTTGTCCCCTCTCAGAGTCAGCACTCTGTCACTCTGGTGAGGGAAGGAAAGCCCGCATGACCACTGTGCAACCTCACCCCACCTCCGCTCCCCAGCCACAGCAAATATCATTAAGGTCTTTTAATACCTGAAAAGTCTAAATGTCCTGATAAGTTGTCCACTCCATAACTGCTTCCAGTCTAAGTCAGTGGTCAGCAAATGTTTTCTCTAAAGGGTCAGACAGTAAATGTTTTAGACTCAGAGGACTAAATGGTCTCTGTCTCAACTATTCTACTCTATAGTGGCAATGTTGTTTCAAGAAAATTTTACTTACAAAACAAGCAGCGGGCAGAATCAGTTCTGTAAGCTGTAAGGTGCCAACCCTGCTCTAAGTTGTTTTTCTGGATATTAACTCATCTTCTGAGCAGAACTTAAAAAGGAAAAAATATGTACCCATTCAGGAATGCAGATTTAGCCCTATCCATTGCCTCATAGGTTCTTTGATCATTCATAAGTGAAGACCGCACCAATTAGCCCAACCTCTCCATTGCAGTTTATAGCATAAAACTATTTTAGAAATACAATTAGAGCCAAGTGGAAAAGAAAGTCTGTCTATCTGAGGACATCACATAGTTTTTACCCCCAGTATTCCTTAAGTGGCAATACTTTCCCATGACCCCTCTAAAGAAAATTTATTATAATTTTTCTTCCTCTGGAACATTATTAAAAAGATAAAATCTAGGAGGAAAAAAAGTATAGATACTTATAATTTGTTTTCAGAGGTGCTTACCAAAACCCATATTTTTAAATTTTGTAGATGATATATTTCTCTCAGGTGTATAGGTCTATGTCACTCAAGAAATATTTCTTTGTTTACGCTTACAAAATGCTGGCATGGGATAATTCAAATGCAAATTAAAGCCATCCAAAGACAATTTTATTCTGTTGTTGTGCTGTGAGGGTAATCAAAGTAATAAGTTATTTCCCAGAATAAAAATTTACTTTAAATAAAATAAGTGGTACAAGTATTTCATTTGATGCTAATTTTATTTTTTGCCAGTGTCATCTGGTTTTGGTTTTTCATCAATTAACAGATTTGAATAAGGTATTATAAAAAGTCTTTTCTCTAAAAATAATAACTTTCAACTTATTAAAGCAATCTGGCAGTTTAATAATAGATCTTGGTATTATATGACAACAAATTATTTTGAATGGGCAAGGGTTTTTAGTTAACAGTGCTAATTTATAACAATGAAATCGAACTGACTTTAGGTGACCATTGTTAAAGCTGATTTTGACCATGTTTAAGATATTCCTAAAATACAAAAGATAGGTATTCCTATCTTTTGTATTTGTTAAAGGTGCATTAATTCTTTCTGACCAAGAAATCCAAGTCCACCTAGCACTGAAGATATAACTTTCTATTGGCAAACTAGGCTCCAGGTGTGGGGGATCTTCATGAAGAGTTGACTTGAAGTTAGTCAGGATTTCAAATGCCCCTGGGACCCTAGTCACCTCCACTCCCTTTCATACCAGATAAGAGTTACTTTGCACAATAATCTTCACCTCACGTCATTATTTCAGATAATTGTAGATATCAGTGGGATCTCCATCTGAAACAGGGGAGTAAATTCAGGCCGATATCACAGAAGGTCCAGGCATTCTCGAGGGAAGAATAAGCTATAAAAAGCTTTTCTCTATCATTGGCAGTTGTGAAAACTTAGATAGAATATATAAGTATAGTGAACCTCACTATACTTATACTTGACATTCTGGCATACCTTGATTAAAACCAATGATGTTCAAATCTTGGTTTATATATTTGTTTTCGGTCACACTGAGAAAATGAATTTACTTTCCCCAGGTTTCAGATTTTTTTTAATCCATAAAATAAAAATAATAATGGTGCTTACCCAAGGTTGTTTTGAATATCAAAAACCATAAAACATATCCAATACTAGCACAGGTCTGACACATGGTAATATATTATTTTTTAACTATAATATCAAAATTTTGAAATGAAAGATAAATGACAGAGGAGAAAGAGTTCTGTGTTCACCAAGAAGAAAAGAAGCCAATATATATATATATAAACACCATGCTTTAATATATAATTTCCTCAACATTGTTATTGCCAATGTTAGCATCTGTTTCTAAATTATTTCAATTGAATATTTTGTTAAAACAACCATTATTTTTCTGAGCTATAAGAAATAGTACTACATATGCAGAATATATTAATATTCTAAAAAATCTGGAAAATTCAAATATTTATCCAGTCCTTACAATTCCACCATTAACATTAGAGAAAGCCATTAAGTTAATTGAAATGATTCCTGTCTCATGAAGAATGGCCTTATTAGATCTTTTCTATTTGACTGGAAGAGATGCCTTGAAGAACAGATATTTTTATAGGAGGGAATGTGGGAGAGGAAATCAAAGTCTGAATATAGAATTACAGATGAGGTTAAAATGCTGTACATATAATTAAGATAATGTATTTAAGTAGAAAGAGGGTCCCAGGAAGAAAAAGAATGCACTTGGGAGGTTCTGAGGATGCTGAGGCAGCATACCCGTGTCCTTTCTGCCAGGAGTTGACCTTGGAGGCTTTGGATTATGTTTCTGAAATACTTCTGAAGTAGACTGCACACAATGACAAAAATGAATGACTCCTAATGGATGATAACTATAACACATGTTTAATCAACACTTTCTCATCTTTTTCTTCACAAAATTTTTTATCAGGAACAACTCTAATAACTATAGTACTGACGTAAGGAACAGTTAGATAGGTATATGTTTTTATATTCAATGTGAAGCCTTTTTCAGTGGGTTGACTGAGAAACTCCTTTTAAAAGAGTGAGAGAGAGAGCCAGGGAGAGAGAGAGAAAGGGAGAGAGAAATTAAAGTAGTACTTAGAGGCGGAGTTAACAGCGGGCACACTGGGCATGCTCCCTGGGCCCTGACTTCGGAAGGGCACCACAAAACCTCAACTTGAGACTCTTTTCCTAATGACACCAAGTTTGGTTTCATATGTGCAATTTTAACATTAATAGTACATAATGTTTTTTGTTTATTTAAAAATATGGTTAACATGTATTTTTATTTTCCCTGTCTCTCTCTTTTTTTTTAAGGGGTCCAATATTTTCTTCTGCATCCGGGGCCTCAACTGACCTTAATCCACCTCTGGCAGTACTTATTAAGGGAGAATATTTTCCAGAGAAAAAAGAAGACATGTAATTTATAATGAAAATGCTCTTAATTAATTGCCATGAAAACCACTCTCATTAGCAGTCCATTTTAATGAACAGTCAAAAGGGAACAATCACAATGGAGCCCCATTCCTGTCTCCTCATGACCTTCACCAGCTTGGCCAGGGACATCTCAGGAGACTTCTCTCCACCACTCTCCTGTGTGTTACTCTTTTATGTGAAAAGAATGCATTGAAATGAAAATTCAAGTTTTCCCTTTGGTTCCTCCCTACTAACTTTTACTATTGATTTTACAATTGAAGTTCTCAAAAAGTAGGAGCCCTTCTTTATTTTGGCTTCTAGAATGATAAAGCCTCATAATAAATTGATGAAGGGCTGTGTACTTGTATAAACAACAGAAGTCAACACGAACATAAGCAGGAAATAGATTTGGTCAAAAGAACATAAGGTACAGATCAAGGGACAGAGAGCTTGAAGAATCAGACTTGAGCAGGATCCAGTGGAGGCGTGGGCAGCCAGGAGGGAATCACACGGTCAGTCTGTGAGGGCCCTGCTGCTCACTCCCTGGACACATACCATCCCTGCTTACATTGTCAGCAACCACAACCATCATTCCACTAACTTTTCCACTCAAAAGTGGTTCATGTGATGGTGGGTCAGAGCCATCCTCTCAAGATTCAATGTCCTGGCTGGACACATATGGTTGACCATAATGAGGTCTAATTGCCAGAAAGGTGGGCAAAGGGGATTTCTGTCCCCTGTAGCTTTCCTGGTAGAAAGCCCTTTCTCTGACCTACCCTGACATTCCTCCCTAACAGAAGAGTGTTGTGTACTGACCAACCGTCTTACCTTTCTTGAGTTCTCTTCCCTCTGACTAGCCTTAGGGTTACATTCCCAAGCAATGGTGTGAGAGTAATAGAAGTTAAAGGGTGGGGGGAGGTAAAGAGCAAACAGAGCACCTGTCCCGTTGCAATGTGGCTAAATGAGTATCAAACCTAGTGTCGTAGTCCAGTCAGACTGTTATATCAGAACACCAGTAACTGGGTGGCTTACAGACAATAGAAATGTATTTCTCACAGTTCTGAAATCTGAGAAGTTTAAGATCAAGGCACCAGCAGAGTCAATGTCTGGTAAAGGCCTGCTTCCTGATACATAGTTGGTCTTATGGCTGTGTCCCCACCTGGTTGAAGGGGCGAGGGAGCTCTCTGGGGCCTCTGCTACAAGGGCACTAATGCCATCTATGAGGACTCTAATGCAGTGACCTAACCATCTCCCAAAGACCCCTGTCCTAATACCATCTCCTTAGGAATTAGGATTTCAACATAAAATTTGAGAAGACACAAACATTCACACCATAGCACCTAGGCTCACTCACAAAGAAATAGGTAAACACTATAACTAAAATACTTTGTCTCAATCCTAAGCAATTTTGGATCACAGCTTAAGTGCTTGTTTTTTTGCTAACAAACTCAGGATCAGGCAAAAAAACTGTTCAGTGAATGCCTGCTCTTTGGATGTAAACCATAAACCAGCTAAAATAGTTTATTTATAGAGACTAATAGTTTGCTCACCAAGGCTCACTTTAAGATCCTCACTTGACTTCAATGCCCCATTAAACAAAAGCTACTAGGTCCTTGAATTCTGCTCCCAACCATTTTTCAGCTAGCAAGATCAGGCTCAACAACTTTATAAATATCTGTTCTTTACTTCCTATTTCTGAAATATTTGTTTCAGTGAAATCTTTATTTTAGTAAAACTAATATATAGTTTTGCTTGAAATAGGTTCTGCTGGTGTGAGTCGGCTGCCAGCAGAGGTATCACTACTCAAAATGACCAGGAGAACTACAAAAGGCCCAAGTATTCCTCCTGCCCTCATATGTATCAAAATTTCTATTAATTTTTTTGTGAGAAACAAAGTACCATGAGTTTTATTTTTACCTATTCATAAAAACTCTCCCAGCAACCTAAAACATTATCTGTTAGATACTCAAGACTCAATATACTTGGATGAATAAAACTAAAAACAAATTGTTGAATACATTTTTTACAGTTTTACTGATTAAATAAGCATATTTAATTAATAGAAATCAAGAGAAAAAAACAACCACAATCTTATTAGTTAAAATATCAAAGTACTTTTGTATCACTTTCCAGTTCTTAGCCACAAGCAGGCATATCTTTTGCAGTGCTATAACTTGAACATGGATATATTCAGCATTTTGCTTTTCTTCCAAAATGATTTCAAGTACTTCTGTGTTATCATATCGTTATTATAATGATCATCTTAATGACTAGATAATGGTCCATAACTGTGAATTTTCATTATCATCCATTCACTTTTTGCCAGTTGAAAAGTATGCTTTTCACTTATAAGTTTTATAAAAACTCTTAATAAACCCAAAATCATTAGCCCTCATCTCAGCATTTTTCAGTAGACATCGAACAAAACATACCAGATGTTATAAATCAAAATAAGATGATATGAATTCTGGTCTTAATATTACAGTAATTCTCTGAAAATCAATTAAACTTTATATATCTTCTTAAGACAAATGACACTCTCTCTGCTTGGGTTTCACTACTGTATGATAAATACCCTTTGCCAAGGCATTTACAAATATGACATACTCCCCCATTGCTAAATTCTAGTCACAAACACTTATTTCAGGTAGCGAAGATTAAAACAAAACAATACCAAAAAACAAAACAAAAAAACCCTCCAAAACAATGAATAACCCTCAAGAAGTCACAGAAATGATCAGAAAAAAAACTGAGTGTGCAGAGGCATCATAACAAGACTTTTAGTCCAAGCTATAGCCATGAAATTCTTTCAAATAGTTTTAAATTGAAATTAGTTTTAAATTGATAATAGTTTTAAATTGAAGATAAAGTCTATAAATAATATGCTCTATCAAATTAAGGGGAAAAAATATGTACATCCCTTAGTATTATTTCACTAGGGTCACATTAGTAGCTCAAACGGTTAACATTTTCTATAAATACAATTTGTCCACATAGAATTCAATTTCATTCTAAATTTTATAGCTATAATTGGGAGCATAATAAACTGGATTAACATTTGAATACCAGAAATAGTATTTAAGAATATGTAAGAAAACAGTATTATTATGTAAGGCAATGATCATTTCTAATAAAGAAAATTCTAAAAAATATATGCTAATTTAAAATATCTGAGTTGTTATACTTGGCAAAATAATTAGCGTTAAATATTTTAAAAATCTTTAAGACAGAATTATACTCTAAAAAAATAATGCACACTCTAAAACACCAGATTCTTCTCCATATTCCACAGCCTTAATAATAAATCTAGGACACAGCTGAGTAACTTGAAAGATACAAAACTTCCCAAATACCAGAAGCTGCTGCTGTTTTCAACAGATGATGAAAGTACTAGAAACCAAGGAATCCATTGCAGACCTACTTATTTGGACTATGACAACCCTCATGGCCTTTCTGAAATAAACCTTCTAACTAGGTTCCACCTCCCTCTCTTTCGATCTGTGAGACAACAGCTAGACCAGTTTTTGAAAATGCTTTTGAATTCAGTAATAATAATTATATCTCAGAGAGCCTACTGGGATAAATTACTCCTTTTTTCTGCATTCTCGAGTTCCTCATCTTCATATTGCTCCAAGATTTTTCTCTCCGGATTAAACCCCCACTCTCATTCTTCCCTCAGTTTTTGGTTAGGTCTTCAGGACGCCTTATTCCATGGTAAATAGACATGCAGTCATCCTCAGCCTGGACACTGAACAGACACCCCTCATCTCACCTTCTTCCAAATTTGGCTCTTTGCTGAGAATGCCATGTCCTGTAGTTTCCCTGGAGGGGAGGCTGCTCTTGTTCTCAGTGCCCTGTGCCTTTTGCAGAGGTGGGGGCAGTGCTCTCCTGGTTCTCACATTAACGTGCTGGTCATAACTCCTCCATATTCTCATAGAGCCTCTTCTTTGACACCCATGCCAATCACTTCTATCACTGACTTCTGCCAGTCTCCTTGGTCACTACATCCCACTTATTGAAAACTGCTAGCACCTTTTCATTGTGAATCCTGCTGCTATCCTGAGTGACTTCACTGTTTATGTGAAGGCATCATCTCATGCTCAGATCTCTCAATTTTTTATATACTTGTTCCTGCTGCGTTCATCTTCTTCCTTGGCAACCCTTTACCTCTTGAACACATCTTAAAGGACCTCTTAACACTTAAATCTTAACATTCAAAATTCTCTTCTCCAAATATAACCTCCTAACTTTTCAGCTTGTTCTGCTATTCTACTTTCACCTGTTTGACATTATAGAGACTTCTAGAGACCCTGAGCTCTTTCTATGTCTGGACCTTCTTATATTCACTTATTTCCATAACCAGCTTAGTTGCCTCAATTCATCATTTTTTTTTACTATATTGCAAATACCATCAAATCCCCTTTCTTTATATTTCTTACATTGTACCTCCACTTTCCATCCGGGATCAATGTAAACATTTGCCTTCTTGGTGCCTGTACCTTGGCTGCTCATACCAATAGAGATATTCTAAAACCTCACATACTGATTTCACACACAAAAAAATTAATGTAATTAATTTCACAAAAAATTATTTTTAATTTTTTTTTTTTAGTGAGAGGAGGGGAGGCAGAGAAACAGACTCCCACATGCACCCGACCAGGATCCACCCGGCAAGCCCAGTAGAGGGCAATGCTCTGCCCATCTAGGGCGTTACGCCATTGCAGCCAGAGCCATTCTAGCACCTGAGGTGGAGGCCATGGAGCCATCTTCAGCAACCAGGCCAACTTTGCTCCAATGGAGCCTTGGCTGTAGGAGGGGTAGAGAGAGAGAGAGAGAGAGAGAGAGAGAGAGAGAGAAAGGAGAGGGGGAAGTGCAGAGAAACGAATGGGTGCTTCTGTGTGCCCTGACTGGGAATCAAACCTGGGACTTCCACGCAATGGGCTGACACTTTACTGCTGAGCCAACTGGCCAGGGCCACAAAAAGTATTATTGACTGTACTATCAATATGACCTATTGGTCTAGCCATGCTTAACAGTTTTTAGTTACTATATTTTGAATGCAGATATCCTACTTTCTCTTGCCCCTATACTTTGTCCTTTCTGTTCTCTTTGCTGGGTACCATCTTCTTTTAGATGTCAGCTCAGGGGTCAGTTTCTTACAAACCTGTGTTATTTTGCTCTCCTAGTATATCCCACATTACTACCTATGTTCCCAGTGATATGTGTATATTATATCTAACAAAAAGGATTGTAGTTGCCTGGTTTTCTGTTTGTGTGCCTTACTGGATTTTAAACTCTATAAAGAAAGAGACTACATTGGTCTTGTAGAGACTTGAATCTGTAACTCATAGCTCAGTATACAAAAATACAAGACACTATTTGTTGGATTGATGTATAAGTTTTTAAAAATATATTTACAAAATTTAACTTGATTCTGTAATACTGGTAGAAATACATGATTTCAAGAAATAAAGTTAATTTGAATTAAGTAATATTGGAGAAATAAGAAAGCCAAAGGCACATGTTAACTGGGTCACAAAAATGTTAATGGAAAAGTAAATAGGGAGAATACTCCTAAAATATATGACCAGAAAAATGAAGTTTTCAGAAACTGAATAATAAAGTAGTGAAGTATAATATTTGTGTATTCTAAAGTTCACATTCTAAATCTTATTTGTATATTTTAACTTATATATGTTAGACTCTTTATGTATACTAATGTTTTGAATTTCTAAATATACATACCACATAAGAAGAGGCGTGTACATTTGTTACAACATTTAACATTGTCACAGTGTCCTTAGAATCACATTGGAATAAAACACCGATATGGAAATGTGAACAAAGGTCAGTCTCACCTTTCCCAGGCTAACAGCCACCAACTTAAGTGTAAATAAAACTAATCTATCAACTAAAGTCAATCCAGATACATTAAAAAATTATATAAAACAACTTAACTATATGGCATACTATTTTGATTAAATTCCACAGATTTTGAATGTTTTAAAATGCCTAGCTCTATATAAGTCCTTTCAAGTGGATTGAAGATTCTCAACAAATGAGACAAATAAGTATAATAAATGATACCCAAACTGTTAGAAAGAAGTCTAACCAACCAGCCAAAAGCAAAACAAATTTATATATATATACACACAAACACACATGTTTGACACAAAGGTTATATATATTTCCCTATACTTCTTCCTGTTCTGTATACAGCTTTATTTAAAGAAATCTCATTTTGTAATGCTCATTTGTAGGGGGTAGAAAATTTTATAACTTCATCCTTTCCTGAATTTCAGCTGAACATATTTTTCTTGTCTCAGATTTCTTAAAGTAATGCACCACTTTGGTCAATATTAAGTTTGAATCAGTATACACATTTATGCAGCACATAATAATTAAATAAAAACCATTCAGTCAGAGTACTTTCACCTTCTTTCTGTTTTTGCAAACAAAATATTATTATGAGACAGAAAACATGACTTTTTAAATAACTGTAAACTCTTCCTAAACACTTCAGTGATGAATAATTCTGGATTACATAATGATGGTCAAACAAGGTAGTGTTTGTGTGTGGGGAGCTATCTAAGGAGCTGAAAAATTATGATTCCCAGATGGAAATAATCAAAGTGCTTTTTTCAGCTCTGCACTCTGCCATGGTATCGCATTCTATGATCCCTTTTCATAGCAAAATAAAAGTTTCCTGAGCTGATTTTTAGAAAATATGAAATTCCCAACTAATCAATACCATTTTACAAGTAAAGATGGCATAAGAAAGATTTGGAAATCAGTACCTGAGGCTCCAGAATGGCAAATGCACTGTTGCCATGTTCTTCAGTATTTTTTGGAACTTGGGAGGCTGGTGGGATAGACGCCGTTGGTTACAAAAGTAAACCTATCCTTGTACATGTTACTTTACTGACATACAGACAGAGAGTAAAATATTGTAATATTATATCAGTCCTTTTGGGGTATCTTTAGTTAGGATCCCAGAAGTACTATGAGAATAAAAAGAAACTGCAGTAGCCTGAAAAAAAAAAATGGACTTTAAGAATTATCTTATTCTTTTGTATATTTAGGGCATGATTGATAGAAAATGTTCAGAGATTTTAAGATGTATGAGGGAAAACGGCATTATTTAGCTTTTTATTTTAATTTAGCTTCACAATTTACTACTGATTCTAGAAAAGAGATGTCATTTATTAAGAGAATACATAGTCAAGATAAAGTGTTCCATTACTCCTGGAGTCTAATTTCAATCACAAAATCAAAGAAAAAATAAAATTGGATTAATGAAATCAGAGTGAAAGCTTTAGAAACAAAAGTTTTGTAATTTTGGTAGAGAAGTTTTAAAAAAATACGCCAATAAATTGCATTTAAATAAATCAAAGTCAAAGAAATTCAGTTTTTTTTTAATGTAGTATGTATCTTCAAGATGATTGGAAGTATTGTTTCCCAATTTCTTCACAGTGATTTTTTAAAAAGCCAAATCCAGCTTAAGAATATCATATTCATAAGGTACCTTTTGCAGTCACAACTATGTGTGTCCATTTTCAATTTTGGAAAGTTTTGCCTAATGGGATATAGATCTCTACATAACTTCAATAAGAACTTTTCAGATAAATCTCTTGTAACTTGAGCATATATCCAATATGAAGGTGCAAGTCTTATAAGTACACTGTGAGATATAATCATTTAGCTTCATAAATCCTTATATTTAAAATATGTCAATTATGACATATTTGAATACTGTTAATACTTTCTTTAGTTAAAAAATAAAATTTGAAAGATCAGATATGTCTGCTTTAACAAAGTTTCTGTTTTCCTTTTATATGTTTGGGTTTTGACTTAGTAACAAAATGTTGAATATCACCATTTTTAAGTTCATGCTAATGTACTCTGTATGCCCAAATACACTGGATGATGGGTGGTTGATCAAAGAATCTAATATCTAACAGGCATCTGGGACGAGCTCCTCTGTGAATAGCACATAATTCAAGGAAATATTTCTGGAAGATGCTTATAAAATAAAGTCTTACTTGACTAAAGTAATCCTTTCCTTTCCCTTATGTTTGGGATTTATTTTATTCCCAAGAGTTTCTTCTTTAAATTCTTTTCATTTTCTTTCTCTCTTTCTTTTTTTTTAATGTAGGATATAGATTCACAAACGTACACATTGTACTTCTTCAGACAGGTAATAGTACACCAGTATTTGAAATATTCTCCACTCATATAGATCTCTGAATATATATCCATCCAGAGGTGTGCCATTGTGTCACCAGGGACAACTTTTCCTTGTCATTTTATTATAACTGATACAGTAGTGAAACACATACAGAGAGATTTCATACAATTCCCCTTACACTCCCTCTGCTTATACAACTGCCTACCTGTGTGCAGAGTGATTTCCACATGCGTGGCAAGCTAAGACCTCCTCAGAGTATATGGGTGCATATACATGGACCACCCAGTGAAAGTAAGCTAGTGCCAGAATTGTTATAAAACAGAGCTCCTAATTCTTCCTGAGGCTCCTGACAGGGAAACTAGGTATAATTTAACAAGGATGCTAACAGAAAGAAAGCAAGGGAGAAGCAAGGAGTACAGAGGACCTCCATTCTCATCCCAAACATAATTGAACACTTGAAAGCAGGGGTTGTGCGAGACAAAAGTCAAAGCGAGATATTTCTGAAGATGATTCCAACAAGGAAACTAATAAATTTAAAAAACAAACACACATGATTTGTTGTAATATCTTCCCTAATAAGAATAGTAGTAACAGTAGTTGTGGTGTTATATATTAAGTACTTACAATAATTAAAAAACAGAGCTAAGTATTTTATCTTCCCAACAAATCCGAGGTAGAAGTGGGTACTCTCATTATTCCTGTTTTTGCCTTTGAGGAATAAGAAACTCAGAGTGGTTAAGGAACTTTCCCAAGGTCATATAACTCGTAAGTGGTGACGCAGCACCTACATTCAGACCATAAAGGTATAGAATCCCCACTCTTAACCACTTACTACTCTGTGAGTGGCACATGAACATATTGTCATTTCATTTTCAAATTTCTTTTCTCGGTCCACTCAATACTTGCTAATCCTATCTGCCACCATTCAGTACTCAAGGGATCAACTGTTCTTGTCTCTGAATAAAATTGTCCTGTAGGTGGTATCATTTTTGTCACCTTCTTTCCCTTTATCAAGCTATATCCATTTATTCCTTTGCATCCTGAACACTTCACTCTTTTGATTCCCCCCCACACACCACCCACATAATCTTATTGCCATCTCTCTAATCTTCTCTATTATTTCTTTTCCTGATCTTTCCCTCTGACACTTTTCCTTACACACTCACACACACATACACTTCTGAGAGTGGCTGGCATTACCACCTTATTAAAAGTAAACAAAGTAAAAACACAAGTCATGGTCTGAGAGAAAATAATAATTTTATAATGCATGTCTAGTATATATCAATATCCCCAGATATCAATAATAATAAGAAAAACTGAACAAATATTTAAATACGCATAAACACAAAAGAAGCTATTGAATGTTTAATAAACATATTAGAAGATAAACAACATCATTACTCATCAGGACACTATAAATTAAAACCATGGTAAAATACCACTACACATTCACCAGAATAGCTAAAATCAAAAAGTCTTAGAATGCCCAGCGGTGGTGAGGACACAGAACATCTGGAACTCCCACAAAAAATCATTGGGTAATGATAAAAATAAATACTATTTTTTACCTATGAATCAGAAATCCTACTTATAAGAATATAAGCTAGAGAAATTAGTTCACGGATGTTCACAAAAAGATGTGCATAGCAATGTGTACAGTAACTTTATTCATAATAGCCCCAAACTAGAAACAGCCCCAATGTTCATCAATAAGAAAGCATGGATAAATAAATTATGATATATTCACACAATGAAATACTACACTACCTAAAAAGAAGAAACTACTGATAAATACACCAACAAGAATAATTATTAAAAAAAAATTTAAAGTAATAAAAGCCACACAAAGTGCACATAGTTATATGATCCCATTTAAATAACGTCCAAGAAGAGGCAATACTAATATTGAATGCTAGAAGTTAGAAAATTGGGTAGTAGTTAATTAGATGGCTGTCAAAATATGTAAAAATTTATCTAGATGTATACTTAAGATTTGTGTATATTACTACATGCAACTTATACCTTCATAAAAAGTACTTTTTAAAAGTAATTGCATAGAAAACTATTTAGGAGAGAAATATAGAAAGCTTTGGCATTCTAAATTACTTTATTACCAAGTTTATAACATTTAAAGTCACTAATAGGTGTCTCTCTTACTTCAGTGAGAGTCAATAAATTATTATGAAGCTTGAGTGATCTTGCTCTAGATGGTGCTAACAATGGGAAACTAACTAGTGCATGAATCAAAAGTTCTCAGTATCCCAGAATTTACAATTCTGTTTTGTAATCACTGGAAGTTTCTAAAGGTTGCTAAATCACAACACATACAACTGCATTAAGCCTATTCAAAGGGAATCTGTTAAACAGTATACAATTGAAAACATTCGTATTGCCTGGTAAAAACCCAAAGTATAATTATGGCAGTGTTAATTTTTAAAAAGCCCTCCGAATTAAGTCTCTTGGCCCAAGCATTTTATAAGGAAGCTAACAGTTGCCTTTCATAAAACTCATTTTTGTAGGCCAAAGTTCCCGGCAGAAACCGAATACAATTTGGGCTACACCAAGGTTTCCTTTAAGGATGGCACAAGTCTCTCGACTGCTGTGTGATTATACTTGACAGAGCTAGTGTCTGATGTACTAGAAGAAAGAGCAAAAAGTGATGATATTATAAAGTAAGAAAAATAATTTCCAAAGACCACAAAAAGTCTCCTTTCCTAGCAAAAAATTACAATTGCCAATGCTGTGTATAGGTTGACAGTGGGACTTGGGCAATATACTGACCTTTAATAATGGGGATCTGAGCTGTAGACACCCTAGCTATAATAGTCTAAATTTTCCACTAGTTATTTTTGATAAGTGTAGAGGAATCTTAGGTTCTTTGTACTGAAATGGCTACAGAATATAACTATTTTTTTTTTACCTTCGACTTCCTTTGTAAAGCTGATACTCCTAAAATTTCTAATTCTCAAATACTCAATTTACAAATTATTGTTGCTTTCTCAGATAATAGCAATTCTTTGTACACATTCTAAGTCTTTGTTTTTTGTTGGACATTCTAGTCCACATTTCCCACTGGTTGCCTACAAGTATAGAAAAGTCCCTCTTCTTTCATCTCTCTAAAACACAAATTCTTTCCTCCAAAATTTGAATAAATTGGTAAATGGTAAACACAATATTGCTTATACTTGATTCTTAAATTCTTGATAGAAGAGGAAACAGACTTTGAACCAGCAGAAGTACTATCATACAGATGATTCTGAACCTCTAAGTTCTTTGGCACTTGGAGGCTGTTTTTAGCAACATGTTTATTTTTATTTTTGGCTTAAATAACAGAAATTCATGAGTTTTAAATTATACACATTGCCCAACTAACTACACGGAGATATATTTAATATACTACACCATTTTCTTTGAATGGCATGTGGTATAACAACAGTTTAGAACGAGAAATCACATTTAGTCACCATAATTTTTAAGATATCAAAATTCATCACAAGCTTAAATCAGTTTATTTTATTTTAATTATAATTTCTTCTTCAGATTTGTGGAAACAAGATAGTGAGTCTAAGATAAACTTGCTGTGCAGAAGACTTAACATCAGGCCTGAGACTGTTATCTTTTAAAAAGTCTGTTGAAAAGTCTGGCCCTTAGCTGGCATCTGGATATTTAGATTTCAGGAGGATTCCCACCATGACTGGCTCACTGTGCCTAAACTGTTGGTGAAAGAAATATGGTTTATGTTGAATAAATTCTTTTCTACTGGAATTTATGCACATGCTAGGCAGAGGATACCTAACTGAGCATTCTCCACAAAAATTCTGGGCACTAATGCATTTTTCTCCTTTTTTATTGCATTTTTATTTTGTTTAAAACATTTAATATGAGGTATATCCTCTTGGGAAATTTTTGAGTGAACAATACAGTATTGTTAACTCTAGGTACAATGTTGTACAACAGATGGATGAAGCTTATTCATCTTGCATAATTGCAACTATGTACCCATTGCATTTCAATTCCCAACTCTTCAGCTCCTAGTCCCTGGCAACTACCATTCTTCTCTCTGTTTCTGTGAGTTTGACTATTTTAGATAACTCATGGAAGCACTGATGCTTCAGTAAGGTTCCCTGGTAGAATGTTTCCCTGGTAGAAGGTATCGCTGGTGAATACATTTCACATGTTTTATTATAAGTGATTACTAGAAGAAAAGTGCATCCTTTCTGACTACACTGGGAGAGGGAACTCTTGGAAGCTTGTATGTGGTTTCTTCCAGATTTTCCCTATGTGCCTTTCTCTTTTCCAATTTTGCTTTGAATTCTTTTGCTGTAGTAAATCCTATCCATAAATATGACTATTTGCTGAATCCTGGGAGCCCTCCTACCAAGCCCTGGAACCTCGGGTGGTCTTGATGACCACTGACACAGTTGGTATCTGTGAGTCCCATCTTCTACACAGATGAACAGTAGTTGTGCTCCCAAAGAGAGGGGAAATTGATGCACTGAGACATTGTTTTTCAAAGAAGGTTCAGGTCAAGCTTCCATAGAAAATTCCCACCTGTGTTTGATCAATAGGTACACATTCTTCTTTGTATGCATGGATCACCCAAAAATGAAACAAAAACAAAAAACAAACCCAAATACATATTTCCTCTTTCCATTGCTTCAAAGTAAGAATTTCTTGTCTTTCTTATTACCTAGTGGTAAGTTCCTCACACCTTTTAATAACATAGGTCCTTTGAACTGGTCTGTACCAATTCGAACAGCTAACTTTAATATCTTAAGAGGACAATTCTGGCCAAATTTCTTCAGACAACTTTTAGGAAAATCCAAAAGGTACCTTTTCTAGACATGCCTCGAACTTAACAGAAAATAAATTTATAACATAATAATTACTTTCTTCTTATACTCTTAGCAAATGCTCAAGAATCTGTCCAAGTATGGGCCACTGGCTTCCTCCTCTTACTTTTCTATCCAAGCTTCTTAAAAAAATGCAGGTAACCAAAAGACCAAATAATGTATGTGCACACTATCCTCAGTTTCTTTTACAGTTGTTTCTCTGGTGACAATGCTATTAATGAGTAAAAACTCTATTGGCAAACAAGACACAAAGAATAAAAACACAAATGCTCTGCGAAGTAGGAAATGCAGTGGTTGCATTATGAAGACATAACTGTGTGTGACTCTTCTATATGCACTTATCCTAAATGAAACCACCTTATTCTGCTAATAGAGCAGTATTCTGATAAGCACTACCTCACAGTGTCAAAGGTCAAATTACTAGTTTCATTAACATAATTACACATTTCCTTTGATTCTAATTACAGTACAATCTACTCTTGATTTCAAATTTGCTTTGCATCAATGAACACTGCCTACTGTTTCCAGATATGTATGCCTACATAATAATTTGTTCATTAGTTTTTATTTGTTAAGACCTTTCTATTAAATTACATATGACTGATACTAACTTTATAAGTCAAAGTTCCCTTTCCCAGATGCATATTACTCACAAATACCTTTCAAGTCCTCTTAAAACATTTTAACTAAACATCTAATTCTTCAGAAATAATAATGTTACCTGAAAAAAATCACCCTCCTTTCTTTTGGTTCTAGAAACTCCATTTCCTCCCACACAAGTCAGAAAATGAGCCACAAAATCTCAAAAGACCACAGAAAGCAATCATCATCCAAAATGTAAAATGGGGAACTGTCGCCCAATGTCACTCACCCAGTGGAGTCTGCAGAAGTGATAGCAATCAGTGGCAGAATCTTCAGGGGAAGGCTGGTGGGTCTTGGAATGTTCTCTGATTCACTCTTCAAGTCAGCTTGTTCCAACTGTCTGAAGGCCAGAGGGGGAAGCTGAACACTGCGGCAGGAAAGTCTTCGTACAAGATAGGGTTCCATGCCTCGGAAAGGGTCTTCCTCTTCATTATTGGAATGCAGTGTTTCCTCGGAGGCCTATGGCAAAAGCCCAAAGAAGTACATGTAATTGGCAAAAGTCTGGTTATTTATCATTACGTTATGGCTTTTTACTTTTAGAGAAAGAAATCAAGGGAAACTTATACATGAAAAATGCTAACTAGAAAAGGATGACATTAACAGAACAAATTTGGTGAAAAGGTAAGAACTAATAACTGAAATCTAGATTTATTTTTAAAATAGTAAATTTGTTCACCAGTATATTTAGAAGGGCTCAGTTGTTATAATGAACTGATTTCTTTAATAATCTTATAATTTGTAAGCTTCCTGCATAAGTTTTATAAAACTGAGAGTAAATCAAAATATAATTTTAAACTTTTATGAAATGAACAGCAAAAAATTTAATATATATTTTTAAATTTTATTTATTTATTTATTTTTAATTTATTGGTTTTTAGAGAGAGAGAGAGAGAGGGGAGAGAAAAGCAGGAAGCAGTAGTAGTTGTTTCCTGTATGTGCCTTGACTGGGCAAGCCCAAAGTCTTGAACCGGTGAACTCAGCGTTCCAGGTCAACACTTTATCCACTGCGCCACCACAGGTCAGGCAATACATATATATATATATTGACATATGACATACCCATATATACACATCTAAGAAGAAAGAGGAAGAAGGCCCTGGCCAGTTGGCTCAGTGGTACAGGGTCTGCCCATGTGTGGAAGTCCAGGGTTCGATTCCCAGTCAGAGCTCAAAGGAGAAGCGCCCATCTGCTTCTCTACCCCACCCCCTCTCACTTTTCTCTCTCACTCTTCTCCTCTCCTCCTGCAGCCATGGCTCAATTAGAGCAAGTTGGCCCCAGACAGTGTGGATGGTTCCATGGCATCCATCTCAAACACTGAAAAAAAAAGAAAAGAAAAGAAAAGAAAATGGCTCAGATTGCAATAGAGCAAGGGCCCCAGATGGGCAAAGCATCGCCCCCTAGTGGGCTTGCCAGGTGAATCCCAGTCGGAGCACATGTTGGAGTCTGTCTCTCTGTCTTTCTCCTTTTACTAAAATAAAAAAATATATATATTAAAAAAACAATTCTTATTTTTTCTTCATACTTAGGACCATATTTATAACACATGTTTTCTTGTCATGTTACTTGACTATTCTTTGCAAAGGTTTACAGTAAGACTTTGTGAGGAAAAATTTTAAAGTGGACATGAATATTCAAGGACTCAGTAGAACAATATTTAAATCACAGCTAAAATTTCCCCATTTTATCCATGTTATTTATCCACATGCCAAGAAAATCAAATCTATAATAAAGCAGAAATTTTAATAACTTGATTCTAGTCGGAAAAACATATACTGCTACATGTGCAGTAATTACTTCCAAGTGTTGATAAATCTACTCAGGCAACACTGATAACACTGTGGTTACCACTTTGCTAGTTGTGTGCTCAGAGTGATCCTTAATCGCTCTAAGTTTTCTGTTTTATTTTTTTTATTAGAAAAATGGAAATAATGTTTACCCACAAGAATGAAATGAGATCATGCATGTAATGTGTATTGCTCATTACCTGCATGCAATGTGATAAGCAATTATAAAAGGCAATTTCCTTTCCTTTTGTGTTTTACAGGTAAAGAAACTAAGCAAGGAAGGAAAAATACTTTTCCCAAAGTACACTGACTTTGTAGAGTCCAGACCTAGTTTAGAATGCTTGTTGCACTCCTTTTTATACTATGATGTTAGGAAAGTAACAGGTTCACTGATATTGGTTCTACGTCTGAACACTGAGGATAATTAACATTTATTTCTCAGGTTCATTGTCTGGAGTAGAAATATGAAGTGTTTGAAGCACCAATATTTGGCATAGAGTTTTCACTCAACAAAATAGTAGCTATCGTTATTATAATAATAGTTAAAGCTAGAGCTAATAACCATTACACTCTACTATCTAAAAAATATGGCTCCTGGTAGGGTACAGATTACTAGAAAAGAATAGAACATATACTAATTAACCACAAATTAATAAGCCTCACATTTTCATTTAAAAATATAGAACTGAGATCAGGACAGCCCTACATAAACATTGGAAATGAATTATAATCCCTGTCAACTGAATCAAGAGTTAGATAGAGATTCAAGGCTGACTCTGCCACTAATTACTTAAGTGGTGTTAAGAAGCCGTTTAACCTTTCTGGCTTTAATTTCTTTAGACATAAAATAAAGAGGTTATACAAAATAAACCTTCAGACCAATTCCAGTTATGAAATACACTGATTTTTACAACAGAAAACGATAATATTAATGGTGACTTGGAAAATATAGAAAATAAATAAAAAATGTACACATGTAATATTCTTAGCTTTTAGATTGAGAGAGTGAGCCTCCGTATGTAAAGTATTCATTTAAGAACAGAAATACAAAGTGAACACACACTATTGCATTGCTATCAGGTTATAATTTGCTTCATTTATTTCTCCAGTGAAGTTAATAATTAAAGGGTTGAGATATCCTTCTTCAGGATAAGAATGAAAAAGGAGAACAAGGGATGAGTCTAGCAGCGCTAAGCACTGAGTGCAGGTGACTAAAGTTAACATCTTTCTGCAAGCACTTACCTGCTCACTCTGGCAATAGCATTGCAACTGCAGAAATGTTTTAGATAACCTGGGTTATCTAATAAAAGACTATGTTTGTGACATTCCCTTTTAGATAAACCACCTCAAGAAATAACTTTTTTTTTTGAGAGAACAACCTCTATTTAAAAAAGTGTAGTATTTTTATCTTTGATTACAAAAATGATGAAGCCGTAGCTGTCTGTATCATAACATTTCTATTAAAAAACAACAGTATAACAAGTGGCTTTTAAAAAAATTCCAGATCAGTATGTATCAATTATATTTCAAAATAAAATGGCATTTTTTCAGGGAGTTGTGGAAAAAGATAGTATTTATAATACCTATAACCCATTATTTCTCTAAATGTGATTGATGTTCAGACCCTCTACATGAAAATCACAGAAGCCGCCTGTTAAAATTCAGACTCCCAGGCTCTATTCCAGCTCTGGCTAATCAGAATCTTTATTATTAGGACTTGGGAGGCTAAGTCCCCAGAATAATTTTTATGCATACTAAAATTTGGGAACTAATGGATTTGACATTTTCAACATAGTCCAATAAGATTGGCAAAGATCCAACCACAAAGATGTTCAATGCAGTTTATTTGCAATAATGAATAACTGGATGTAATCTAATTGTTGCATTGAGGGATTGACTTAATAAATTTTAATACATCATCTTATGAAATACTATGAGGTTGTTATAAGAATGCAGAAAAACTATGTGATTATGTTCACAATATAATGTTGAGAGGAAAAACAGGTTACAAAGTGATTGGATTTTCTAAAACGAAACAATGAAAAACTACAACATATAATCCTAGAAAAATTCTGGCATGATATATTCCAAACAAAGTCATATTCTTTAAGATGACTTTCTTTTTCTTGTTTAAAGTTTTATTTATTGATTTTATTTTAGAAAGAGGACAGAGAGAAAGAAGGGGGAGGGGAGAAGGAAGCATGAATTTATAGTTGTTGCTTCTCATATGCACCTTGATCAGGCAAGCTCAAAAGTGGTTTTGAACCAGTGACTTCAGTATTCCAGGTTCATGCTTTATCCGCTGTGCCGCCACAGGTCAGGCCTAATGTAACTTTCTTTGGGTGATACCAATAATTTTGATATTAGTTTTTATATTTTGTTTATTAGTATTTTCTACATTCTCTATTAAAGTATATTATTTTTAGATTAAAAAGTGAAATAAAAACCATAATAATAAAATGGAACAACATACTGCTTGCTATTTGCAGGACTCAGAAATAACTCTAATTCAGTTTCAAGATATGCACTATTAAAAGAGAAAAAAAATAACTGAATGAGTTTAATGCAAACCTGTTAACTTGTAATAAAATTCTCTTTGATAATTAACCAACTTATTTGGAAAAGTTGACAGAAAAATAACTTTAATGCAATTCTTTTTGCTATTAGGACAAATACGTCCCTAAAAGATATACATCTCTCAAAGAAATACCTTTGGAAAAGATGTATTTAAAGAAAGCAACCCCACAGTAATTGACAGTTACAATGAATGAGCATTAAATATATTATTATTATTACTTTCCTTTTTGTTTATTTCAGTTTCTATGTAAGGCATTTAATTAATCTCCACTGCTCTTCTTTATTCTCCCAAAATAATTAGCAAACCACTTAACAAGGCTATTAGTGCAGGGACATACACATAACTGGTGTTAAATAAATTTCTGTGGGCCCTGGCTGGTTGGCTCAGTGGTAGAGTGCCAGCCTGGCATGTAAAAGTTCCAGGTTCGATTCCCAGTCGGCACACAGGAGAAGAGACTATCTGCTTTTCTACTCTTCCCTTCTCTCTCTCTCTCTCTCTCTCTCCCTCTCTCCCCTCCTCCTCCTCCTCCTCCTCCTCCTCCTCCTCCTCCTCCCATAGCAATAAATCGAATGGTTTGACCAAGTTGTTTCTGGGTGCTGAGAATGGCTCCATGGCCTCACCTCAGGTGCTAAAAAAGCTCAGTTGCTGAGCAATGGAGCAGCGGTCCAAGATGGACAGAGCTTTGCTTGTAGGAGGCTTGCCGGATAGATCCTGGTCAGGGCACATGCAGGAGTCTGTCTGTCTGTCTCCCTGCCTCTCTCTTAATAAAAATAAATAAATAAATATTTTTAAAATTCTGTGGTTACTGATAATCTCCCATTTTTTGATAATTATTTTATATGTATATATAAATACACAATTTTCTAAAAAGGAATTGTCTTAAAATGTATATGTATATTAAAATTGTAGAAGAGAATATTTCTTTCTGAGCACACAGCTAGACAACATTTCCAGACTTATTTTCAGGTAGATGTAGATATATTAGTGGTATTATATTATATGCAATGGATTATAAGCCAAGGAAAAATGTTCTACTTTCACACCTGGCCCCCTATGAATATAATGCCTCAGTTTTCTCCCCTTCCATAGCCCCTTGCCATATATTGTAGATGGTGGCAAAAAAAGATGAAAGAAGTCATGGTTCCTAAATAACTGTTCAGAGAGTCACCAATCAAAAACAACGTGGGCAACATGAGCCACAAGTAATTTTCCATCAGCATAAGTCACTAAATTTGGAGGTTTCCTTGTTGCAGCTCATATATAGCAATATATATTATATATATAGCAATATATATTATATATATATAAATTTTATATAATACTTATAAATATACATCATATATAATACTTATAAATATATATCATATATATTTAAATATAAATATATTTATAAGTTTATATATTTTTTATATATATAAAATCACATCTCTATTTTTGAGTTCAAATGAATTAGGCACTGCCTTTCTTATAAGTATTTATAGTCCACTTGGTGAAAAAAATAATCATCAGTGTGTGATAAGAACTGTAAGAGAAGACTTAAGGCTCTTTAGGAGAACACAGGTAGGGTGAACACTTTTGTGAGTGAATGGTGCTGCTAGCCAGATGTGAGCTAGATGAAAAAAGAACACATGGACTGTCTCAGGCAATCTAAGATGTATAATTACCTAATAAATCGGGCATTTATTTTCGTTTCCTTCTTACTTCACCAATCAGTTCTGTTTAATCTCACTGCTAAATCCTCTATTGTCTCTTTAATCGAGATAATCTCCAAGATGCAATCCTTCATTTCTCTTCTCATCCTACACACTGTTAGTTTGAAACTCTAGAGCTTCCAGGGTGAAATCTGAAACTGGCCCCCATGCACAGAAGGCAAGGAGAGACTAAAGAAAGAGGTGAACCTCTCCAGGTCGGTAGAGGGACGATTTAATAGCAAGGATAATTACATAGGAGGATTGTTTTGGACTGCCTCAAGATAAGAAAATCTATTTACCTGCCCACCAAAAAATCTTAAAAGTTTATACAGAAGTTTTAACTGGTTTCAGTCACATATACCACCTTGATGGTCTCAAGAATGGATTGATTAAAGCTGCATCCTTGCAAAGGGAAGCAAGGGAATGCGCCATAACAACTTTTGTATCTCTGAAACTCAGCCAGTGCCAGGGATAAAACATGCAAAATACCTTATTGAAGAAATTAATGAAGAAAATAGACAAACTTGACTCCATTTATTTATGAAATTGGGAAATGGGGAAATAATATTTGATATTGGTGTTACTCATATTGTTGTCTGTAACTATTAATAAGTTATATAGAAGCTATATCACATAACAAGAAATTTCTTTTAAAATTTCATGACATCAGCCCCAGAAATTGCTTTGGTCTATCCCCGTGTTAAATCTTGTTTCAAATATGTATGTATACATAATAATATATATTTTTACTTAAATTTTTTTAATAAACATAAGAGATTTTAGGCACTCAGCGTTTCCAGAGTACCCATGCTATGCAGAACATTGTAGAAGTTAGCGTGTTAAAATGTTGCATAGGTTTCAGGAAGAGGACAGATTGAGCAGAGGATAGGTTTTTAACACTTCCAATGTTGCATTCCTATTCCTGTCTAATTGGTTTTCTGTAAAATTTTCCTTTAAAAACATAAAGTTATCCTGTGCCTGCATATATAGTATAAAGAAGATACTTGCTGAAAACAGAACCAACCCTATTTCAAAAAGTCGCTATTGCAAAGGATTGAAATCGTACTGATCTAAAAGTAGTATATACCAACAGTAGACATTGTTTCTATATTATTCTTTTATGTCTCCATGAAACTGTTCATAATACACTAAAGCAGCAATTGAAAAGCTGCTTTGAGATTGTCTAAGCCTCATCCCAAATGTTTTTCTCTTGATCCCATTACTCATTATATGTGCTTTGTATTAAAATCTAAAGCTAAAGTTGCTCAAGTAATCTTTAAAAAAACTCAAATCAAGGCAATAAAAATAAACACCTAAGTTCTCTTCATATTGAAAAGGGCATTGTACCGAATTAACACAATTCATTTTCAAATGGATATTTGTATATGATATAAGAAAGTTACTCCTGCAAAAATGAATTGCAAATGAAAATGAACATTTCCACCCCAGGTTAACATGTAGATAGCAGATAGCTCTCAAATATTCATGGAACATAATCCAAATATAGGCTCTGATTTCAAAGTGATTAGGAGAGACTGAAATCTTTCTAAAGACACTTCCTATAATTTACTCATTAAAACTTCTAAAAACTTCATAAAAGAAATAGAAAAAATAACACTTAGTAACATTCTAGTATATATATTCTCATAAATAAGAAAATCTGTCTGAATCTAGGAATCAATAAATATCACTATACCTTTCCTAGGTGACCTTGAAAAATAAAGTAGATTCTATTTTGCTAGCAGAGTAAGGAAAGACAATTTAAGAAAAAACATGACTTCTGTCAATTATTAATTTCACAATGATATATAATAAAATAATCAAAATGAAATACAATAAAAATTAATGATATACAATAAAAAAAGCTAACCTTGTTTTTTGGCCCCTAAAAAATCATGTCTTCCCAGAAGAGTAGGTTAAAACTTACCTGGCTTATTCTCAGTGTTTCAAAAAATCTCTTACTTGAGTAATTAGGTGCCAAATCACAACATTAAGGGAACACAAAGATCTATTGTCTCAATTCTCAAGTTTTATTTAAATATCATTATCAATCAAAAATATATTTATAGGTATAAAAGCAAAAACTAAAATAATGTAAGAGAAGGTCTATCTATAATTATAAACGAGGTCTATAATTCTAGAACATACTAGCAGAGATGAAAAGGGAGACAAAGTAATGCTAAATTCCCTTTCAAATGAAGGGAGGATGAAATTATGCCTTTGCTCTTGGCTTTCTTTTTGTTTTTTAAAATTTTATTTAGAAAATTAACTTTAACAGGGTGATATTGATCAATAAGAATACATAGGTTTCAGGTGAACATTTCTATAGCATTTGAACTGTGATTATGTTATAATACCCATCACCCAAAGTCAAATCGTTTTCCATCACCTTATATTTGTCTGCTCTTGGCTTTCATGTTCAGATAGTCATACAATATTTAATTGATCAACAAACTATGAATCAAAGAATGTTATTATTAAGTCTAACTTCAGTGTTATAGTTGATAGTGAAATATAATGTTTATTCTTATTAAAGTAAGTAGCAATACAAGAGTGCTCCTCAATACTCCTTTACTTAGCATTATTAATAATATTTATTGTATTACATGTTCTGCATATGTAGCTAGTTATTCTGCATAAAATAACTGCAGGAAGAACTCTTGTTTTCTATTTTACTCCCACTTTAGGGAGATTACAGTGATTATGCTTAGTAATTAGTAAAGCCAGGTTTTCAGACTAAGTTTACCTGATGGCCAAGCTTATTTGTAACCCAAATTCAACACTGCCCCCACTTTTTGAAAATTTCTGGCCAATTTAGCAATGTAGAAGGTTGAAATAAGAAGCACAAATTGTGGGAAAAATTTGTTACTGTTATTTGATTAAACCTAGTTTAATGTAAGAAACAAAATAATCAACTGAAAAATACTTGAAGACATAAGAGCTAGGTAAGTGTGTCTAGTTATAAATTAAAATATGCAAAAGATTTTCCTTTCTAACAATCAAAAATTGGTTGTTAAAATTACACAGGAAAATGTCTAATAAAAAATAAGTTTAGAAATAAGTTTAAAAAGACATGGATGGAACTTATATTACGAAAACTACACAAATATACCAAGAATCATGTAAGCAAGCCTGTTATTCCTTGTAATTATTTTCTACATTCAATGTCAATGCATAAACAAAAGCAGAAACCCTCATCTCTCCCCCTTACTGAAGGTACCACAAAGGCCTTCAACTAATAAAAAAAAAAAGAGAGAGAATAGAAAGAATATTTTAAAAATAAATGAGTACAGTTAAGCCCAATTACATATAAAATGTACTATAGAACTACAATAACAAAAACAATTTAGTGCTTGAAAATAACCAGCAGAAAGGTAAAAAGAATAATACTGAGCTTCTTTAAATATTTCTTCTGTAAGAATCTAATATGTATTAATATATTAAAGGAGATACTATCAACTAATTTGGTAGAAAATTATGTAAGTGTTAGGGACAGTAGTTATGTAGACCATATGAGATAGAATAAAAAATATTAAATACTAACCTGACCAGGTGGTGGCACAGTGGATAGAGTCTGACCAGGACACATAGGACCCAAGATCGCCGGTTTGAGTGTGGGATCATAGACATGGCCCTACAGTTGCTGGTTTGAGCCCTAAGGTAACTAACTGCCTTGAAGTCCAAGGTTGCTGGCTTGAGCAAGAGGTCACTCATTCTGCTGCAGCCTCCCAGTGAAGGCACATATGAGAAAGTAATCAATGAACAACTAAGGTGCCACAATGAAGAATTGATGCTTTTCATCTCTCTCCCTTCCTGTCTGTCTGTTCCTATCTATCCCTCTCTCTCTGACTCTGTCAAAAAATATATGTGTTATACACTAAAAAAATTATATATATTTAAAAAGCAAACCATATAGTGATGTTAGCAAGTTAGTGGAATAGGAAGCTCCAGATCTTGTAACCCCAGAGAGACACAAATTTAACAAAAACAAGCAGTCCCAAAAGCCTGTATGAGAACTCAAGAAGTCAGTTAAGTTGTAGTACTCCAAGCAAGTTCAAAGCCAAGAAAAGCCACACTGAAATGAATAAGAAAAGCTATTCATCTCAACTGTGATGAGTAGCCATTTTGCCAAGACAGAACAGCTTAACACAAATGGAAGAAAAAGCCCAACTCATGGCTTTTCTTTGGTGAGGGAAAGAGTAGAACATACACCCATACATCTAATGTCTCACATTTTTGGAGTAGCACAAGAGGCTGGTTTCTGTCTCACCTGACTCAAGCACTGATGGGAAACCAAAATACTATGGATATGTGGGGGCATCTGAGAACAAAAGAAAGCTCAGAAGTGCTAGATAACCTGCAGTACTTCAAACACCAGAAAAAGCAGAAAATTATAAGATCCTAAAAAAGAAACTGGCAGACCTCAGTAATTGAGAGATTACAAGCACAAGTCTAAAGAAGAGGCATCTCTAGAAAAAAGATTTGAGAGGCCCCAGAATTTCTACCATGCTGGCTGATGAAGGTTCTCACTTGTATAAAGCCAGCCTATAAAGACTAGCAGAAATTTTTATTTTCAAGTCTACATATCTAAAAAAAAAAATTTTAAAGGCACATGAACAAACAAAGTAAAAGGCCCGTTCAAAAGACCAAAATAAAAGTCCAGAAATTGACCCTAAAGAAATGAGAGATCTCTGAATCTCTGAATGACCTGTACACACACACACACACACACACACACACACACACACACACACACACACACACACACGCATACACATTCTTAAAGGAGCTTAATGTGTTAAAAGAGTGAACAGATAGACAAGTAAAATCAGAAAAATGATGTATGAATAAAATGAAAATACCAACAAAGAAAGAAAAACTATAAAAATGAGTAACACAGAAATTCTGAAACTAAAGAACTGAATTGAAAATTTTACTAGAGGGGTTTAATAATGGGCATAATCAAATAGAAGAAAGAATCTGCTAACTCAAAGACAGAAAGTTTGAAATTACCACATCAGGGAACAAAAAGAAAATTAATGAAAAACAAGAGTAGCTCAGTTGCTTAGTGTCATCCTGATATGTCAAGGTTGTAGGTTTGATCCCTGGTCAGGGCACATGCAGGACTCAATGTACAAATAAGAAGAATAACAGATTATCTCTCTTTCTCTGTCTCTCTCTCCCTCCTTATATCAAGGAAGGAAGGAAGGAAGGAAAGAAAACAGGAAGGAAGGAAATTAGGAAGGAAGGGAGGGAGGAAGAGAGGGGAAGAAAAAGAAAAACAAAAAATCTTAAGAAACATATGAGATATCACAAAATAGACCAGATTATGGCAGTCCCAGAAAGAGAAGAAAATGAAAGGGACAGGCAGAATATTTGAACAAATAATGGATAAAACCTTCCCAATTTTGAGAAAGGAAAGGAACATTCAAATTCAAAAACAAAAGTACCGCCTAGCCTGTGGTGGCGCAGTGGGATAAAGCATCGACCAGGAACACTGAGGTCGCTGGTTCAAAACCCTGAGTTTGCCTGGTCAAGACACATATGGGACTTGATGCTTCCTGCTCCTCCCCCTTCTCTTTCTCTCCCTCTCCCCCCCTACTCTGAAAAAGAATGGAATAAAGTCTGAAAAAATTATTAAAAAATACATAAATAAACCTACGAATTTAAAAATAAAATTAGCCCAGGTAACTTAAACTCAAAGAAGCCTAAGCCTACACTGAGACACACTATAATCAAACCTTCGAAAGTCAAAGTAAAAGAGAAAATCTTGAAAGCAGCAATATAAGTGTGATATATTACAGAAAGGAAATAAAAGAACTTGCATATGATTGTCAGTGAATTCTTGTCAGAAATTTTAAAGGCCAGAAGAGAGAGGGCTGATGTATTTAAAGTGCTGAAAGAAAAAACTGCCAACCAAGAATACTACATAGAGGAAAAATGTCTTTTAAAATGAAAATGCTATAGACATTTCCAAATAAACAAAGCTGAAGGAGTTCTTCACCACTAGATCTGTCTAATAATAGTTGCTAAAAGGAGTCTTTCAAGTTGAAACAAGAGGACACTATACAACAACACAAAATTATATGAAAATATAAAGCTCACACATAAGTAATATGTGAAACTAATATAAAATGGGAGGGAGATGTACTTTTGTATGTGATTGAAGCTATCAGTATAAAACACATGGTTATAACTATGTCTTATGTAACCCCTACAGTAACCTCAAAGAAAATACCTCTAGAAGATACACAAAGAAAAATACGAAAATATTTGCAAATTACATATCTGATAGTGGGGTTAAATACAGAATATATAATGAACACCTATAACTGAACAACAAAAAATCAAATAACTTACTTAAAAAATGGGCAAAAGTCTTGAAGAGACATTTCCCCAAAGATGATATGCAAATGCGAACAAATATATAAAAAGATGCTCAACATCACTAATCATTGAAAAAAGGCTAATCAAAACTACAATGATATATTATCCTGTACCCATTAGAATGTCCATTATATATATATATATATATATAAAACAAGTGTTGGCAAGGGTGTGGGGGAAATTGAAACCCTTATGCACTGTTGGTGAGATTGTAAAATGGTGTAACTGTTTTGAAAAATAATAAAGAGGTTATTCAAAAAATTAAACACAAAACTATCATATGATCTAGAAATCCCACTTCTGGATATATATCTAAAAGAACTAAAAAGAAGATCTCAAGGAAATATCTGCACACTGATGTTCAAAACAGCACTCATTATTCATTCACAAAGCCTTGAGGTGGAAGCAACAAAAATGTCCATGAACAAATGAATGGGGAAAGAAAATATAACACATAGAGTATTATTATTAAGCTTTAGCAAAAAAAAAAAAAAAAAAAAATCTTCCCAATGGAACAACATGGATAAACCCTGAGAACATTTACCTTAGTGAAATATGTCAGTAACAAAATGTCAAATATTGAATGGTTACAATTGTATCAGTTATCTTAAGTTGAAACCTTATAAACAATTAATAGAATGGTGGTTGCCAGGGCCTAAGGGGGAGAGAAAGGTGGATTTGTTGTTAATTGGATATAGAGATTTAGTTTTAGAAGTTAAAAATGTTTTAGAGGGGAAGGTAAGATAGCGATGGAGTAGGTGGAAGTACCAACTTCCAACTCCTGGAACCAAAGGGGATTATAACTTGATTTTAAGAACCATCATCTGGATAAACCAACTTTGAACTAAACTAAGTGGACTCTTCAACCAAGGAACACTGAAGAAGCCACATTGAGACTGGTAGGGAAAGCAAAAACGTGGAAAGGGCTGCCCAGCTCCCTGGAGAAATGGCAGACTCACGTGGCGGGAAGAGAGTTTAGCAGAAAGGGAAGGACCTGGGTTCCAGGAACAAAGCCCCAGCCTGCAGCCCCAGAGCCTAGAAGAGGCATTTGGACAGTATTGAGCTGAGAAACAAGTGAGGATACTGTTTGTGAGAGACAGTTTTCTCAGACCCAGGATTCTTCTTAAAGGGACAGCGCAGAAAACCTCTCTCACAACCACTCACCCGGGACTCCAGGGAAGAGGAACAGAGGAGAGGACCGGAGCAGCGGGAAGACAGTGTGGTTGGGAAGGCACAGGGAGAAACACTCTGAGAAACAGCCACCCTAACCCCTGGGCTGAGACACTTTCCTAATCGAAAATGAATATTTCCCCTGGAACTAGCAATACCAGCAAAGGGAGACAGGACACCAGCCAAACAAGCTCTCCCGTGGCATTTAGAGCAGAGCTGCTTAGACGGAGGGAGCTTCCAGGACTACAGTATGGAGTGTTAGGGTCTAAGCTGCAGTGCCCCTACCCACACTGGTGAAGGCTGGCTGGAGGGACGGGGCCGGTAGGACAAAGAAATGCGGTTCTGTCGGCGGGGACTGAGGCCCAGCTGGCGTGGCTTGGTCAAGCCCAGCAGGGGCAAAGGGGACATGCAAAAGCCACCCGGCAGCTGCGGGCACGCCTGCAGCCCCACCTGCGGGGGAAAAGCAGGAGGCCAGGAAAGGGCAGAGATCTGCTGCTGAGGAGGGGCTCAAGGGCACACAGCATCACCTAGCCTCTGAGGTTTGGGACCCTGCGTGAGCCAGCCCTGACTGTGGCGGCAGGGCTAAAGCCCGAGACAGGCAGAGGCTCGCAGCTGAGTGCAAGCCAGGAGCACCGCCCGGCCCGAGAAACTGTGGTTTGCAATCCTGCTTGAGCCGGCTCTGTCCACAGGGGCTGGACAGAAGCCTGGGAACAGGTGGAGTCTGCAGCTGAACAAAGGTGCTCACCCTTACCCTTGGTACCAAGGCTTGTGGCTTGAGTGCCGTGCACAACCCCACCTGTGGGGGTGAGGCGAAGGCACAGATAGGCTTAGGCTTAGAGCCTGCATGAGAACACAGCCCCTCCCGCGGAAGAGAGGCAGAAATCACAGCAACAGTCACAGTGGGCCGGCGATGGCAACAACCTTACCCAAATACCCTAGGCTGCTGCAGAGGGGGTAGTGGGTCTGCAGACAGATCACACCTAGGGAACACAGAGGCAACACCCATTGGACTCCAGTGGCTACACCCTTTTTATACACAGACAAAATAGTCAGGCAGAGAAATGCAACCCAAATGAATCAAGAGAAATCCCCAGAGAAGGACCTGAATAATCCAGATATCACCAAATTACCAGATGCAGAATTTAAAATAATGATAGTTAGGATGTTCAAAGAGATTAGAGCAACAATGGATAGTCATTACGAACACCTAAATAAAGAGATAAGAAGTATAAAAAAGGAAATTGAAGTAATAAAAAAAAATTCAGACAGAAATGACAAATACAGTATCAGAACTGAAGACCACAATGGAAGAAATTAAAAGTGGGACGGATGAAGGTGAGTATCGAATCAGCGAGTTAGAGGAAACAAAAAACAAAGGCATAGAAGCAGAGCAGAAAAAGGAAAAGAGACTCAAAAAATGTGAGGAAATTCTAAGGGAGCTCTGTGACAACATAAAGAGAAATAACATCCGCATCATAGGGGTTCCTGAAGATGAAAAGAAAGAACAAGGGATAGAAACTTTGTTCAATCAAATTATACCTAAAAACTTCCCTAAATTAAGGCTGGAAAACATTTTACACATTCAAGAAGCACAGAGAACTTCATTAAAGAGAAACCCAAAGAAATCTACACCAAGACACATCATAGTTAAAATACCAAAGCTAAGGGATAAAGAGAAAATTTTAAAAGCTGCTAGAGAAAAAAGGCTATCACCTACAAAGGAGCCCCCATAAGGATGACATCTGTATTATCAACAGAAACATTTGAGGCCAGAAGGAAATGGCAAGATATATTCAAAGTAATGCAGAACAAAAACCTACAACCAAGACTACTTTATCCAGCAAGGCTGACGTTTAAAATTGAAGGAGAAATAGAGCTTCCCAGACAAAAACAACCTCAAGAAATTCATTAAAACCAAACCAATTCTGCAAGAGATGCTAAGGGGCCTGTTGTAAAAGTTCAAAGGGGGAAAAGAATATAGCAAAAGAAGAATACAGCTTTAAAGAATAAAATGGCAATAAACAACTACATATCAATAATAATCTTAAATGTAAATGAATTAAATGATCCAATCAAAAGACATATGGGAGCTGCGTGGATCAAGAAACAGGACCCACACATATGCTGTATACAAGAGACACACCTTAAAACAAAAGATGGACATAGACTGAAGGTAAAAGGATAGAAAAAAATACTTCATGCAAATGGAAATGAAAAAAAAAGCCAGGGTAGCAATATTTAAATCTGACAAAATGGACTTTAAAACAAAGGCTGTAGTAAGAGATAAAGAAGGACACTACATAATGATAAAGGGAACAATTCAACAGGAAGATATAACCAATATAAATATCTAACCAAACATAGGAGCCCCGACATACATAAAGCAGACTTTGATGGATATAAAGGGCAAGATTCACAATAATACTATAATAGTAGGGAATTTCAATACACCACTAACATCACTGGATAGATCCTCAAGAAAGAAAATTAACAAAGAAACAGCAGACTTAAAGGATACACTAGGTCAACTTGATTTAATAGATATCTTCAGAACTTTTCACCCTAAAGCAGTAGAATATACATTCTTCTCAAGCGCTCATGGTACATTTTCTAGGATAGACCGCATGTTAGGACACAAAAATGGTCTCAACAAATTTAAGAAGATTGAAATCATATCAAGTATTTTCTCTGATCACAATCACATAAAACTAGAAATTAACTGTAAAAGAAAAACTGAAAAATACTCAAACAGTTGGAAACTAAATAGCATGTTATTAAATAATGAATGGATTAACAATGAGATCAAAGAAGAAATAAAAAAGTTTCTAGAAACAAATGATAATGAGCATACATCAAATCAAAATTTATTGGATACAGCAAAAGCAGTACTGACAGGGAAGTTCATAGCACTACTGGCATACCATGAGAAACTAGAAAAAGCTCAAATAAGCAACCTGACCCTGCATCTGAAAGAACTAGAAAAACAACAGCAAATAAAGCCCAGGACTAGTAGAAGGAAGTAAATAATAAAGATCAGAATGGAATTAAATGACATAGAGGCTAAGGAAACAATACAGAGGATCAATGAAACCAGGAGCTGGTTCTTTGAAAAGGTAAAGAAGATCGATGAACCTTTAACTAGACTCACCAAGAAAAAAAGAGAGAGGGCTCAAATAAATAAAATTAGAAATGAGAGTGGAGAAACAACAACTGACACAATAGAAATACAAAGTATTGTAAGAAAATACTATGAAGAACTCTATGCCAAAAAATTAGACAGCCTAGGTCAAATGGGCAAATTCCTTGAATCATATAATCTTCCAAAAATCAACCTGGAAGAATCAAAACACCTAATCAGACCAATTACAACAAATGAGATAGAAACAGTTATCAAAAAATTTCCAACAAGAAAAAGTCCTGGGCCTGATGGCTTCACAAGTGAATTCTACCAAAAATTGAAAGAAGAACTAACTCCTATCTTCCTCAAGCTATTTCAAAAAATTCAAGAGGAAGGAAGACTTCCATACTCCTTTTATGAGGCGATCATAATTCTGATCCCAAAACCGGGTAAAGACAACACAAAGAAAGAAAATTATAGGGCAATATTCCTGATGAATTTAGATGCTAAAATTCTCAACAAAATATTAGGCAACTGGATCCAACAATATATGAAAGAAATCATACACCATGATCAAGTGGGATTTATTCTGGAGAGGCAAGGCTGGTTCAATATTTGCAAATCAATCGATGAGATTCATCACATAAACAAAAGAAAGGAAAAAAATCACATGATAATTTCAATAGATGCAGAAAAAAAAATTTATAAAATCCAGCACCCATTCAGGATCAAAATTCTCAGAAAAGTGGGAATAAAGGGAACATTCCTTAACATGATAAAGGCCATCTACGACAAACCCACAGCAAACATCATACTAAATGGGCAAAAATTAAAAGCAATCCCCTTAAGATGAACCAGGCAGGAGTGTCCCCTTTCACCACTCTTATTCAACATAGTTCTGGAAGTCCTAGCTACAGCAATCAGACAAGAAGCAGAAATAAAAGGCATCCAAATTGGAAAAGAAGAAGTAAACCTGTCATTATTTTCAGATGATATGATCATGTATATAGAAAACCCTAAAGTCTCAGTCAAAAAACTACTGGACCTGATAAAAGAATTCAGCAAGGTGGCAGGATATAAAATTAATACTCAGAAATCAGAGGCATTTCTATATACCAACAATGAACTGTCAACAAAAGAAATGAAGAAAACAATCCTTTTCACTATTGCAACCAAAAAAGTAAAGTACCTAGGAGTAATTTTAACCAAGGAGGTTAAGGACTTGTACTCAAAAAATTATAAAACATTAATAAAAGAAATCTAGGAAGATACAAACAAGTGGAAGCATATACCATGCTCATGGTTAGGAAGAATAAGCATCATTAAAATGTCTATATTACCCAAAGCAATTTATAAATTCAGTGCAATACCAATTAAAATACCAATGACATACTTCAAAGATATAGAACACATATTCCAAAAATTTATAAGGGACCAAAAAAGAACATGAATAGCCTCAGCAATCTTAAAAAGAAAAAATAAAGCAGGAGGTATCACTCTTACCGATATCAAGGTTTAGTACAAGGCCATTGTTCTCAAGACAGTCTGGTACTGGCATAAGAACAGGCACATAGATCAATGGAACAGAACAGAGAACCCAGAAGTAAACCCACACCTTTATGGACAACTGATATTTGACAAAGGAGGAAAGAACATACAATGGAGTAAAGACAGCCTCTTTAACAGATGGTGCTGGGAAAATTGGACATCTACCTGCAAAAAAATGAAACTAGACCATCAACTTACACCGTTCACAAAAACAAACTCAAAATGGATAAAAGACTTAAATGTAAGCCATGAAACCATAAGCATCTTAGAATAAAACATAGGCAGCAAGCTCTCCGACATCTGTCACAGCGGTATATTTGCCGATTTATCTCCATGGGCAAATGAAATAAAAGGCAGAATAAACAAATGGGACTATAGCAAACTAAAAAGTTTTTGCACAGCTAAAGACTATAAAAACAGAATATAAAGACAAACCACTCAATGGGAGAACATATTTGACAATACGTCTGATAAGGGGTTAATAACCAAAATTTATAAAGAACCTATAAAACTCAACATCAGGAAGACAAACAATCCAATCAAAACATGGGCAAAAGAAATGAATAGAAATTTCTCCAAAGAGGACATATAGTTGGCCAACAGGCATATGAAAAAATGCTCAACATCACTAATCATTAGAGAAATGCAAATTAAAACCACAATGAGCCTGACCAGGCGGTGGCGCAGTGGATAGAAAGTTGAACTGGGATGCGGAAGACCCAGGTTCAAGACCCCATGCTCGCCAGCTTGAGCTCGGGCTCATCTGGCTTGAGCAAAAGCTCGCCAGCTTGGATTCAAGGTCGCTGGCTCCAGCAAAGGTTTGCTCAGTCTGCTGAAGGCCTGCGGTCAAGGCACATGTGAGAAAGCAATCAATGAACAACTAAGGTGTTGTGATGGCAATGAAAAACTAATAATTGATGCTTACCACCTCTCTCCGCTTTGTCCGTCCCTATCTATCCCTCTCTCTGACTCTCTCTCTCTTTTCCTGTAAAAAAAACCAAAAAACAAAAAACAAAACCACAATGAGATATCACCTCACACCAGTCAGAATGGCGCTCATCAGCAAAACAACACAGAATAAGTGCTGGCGAGGATGTGGAGAAAAGGGAACCCTCCTGCACTGCTGGTGGGAATGCAGATTGGTACAGCCTCTGTGGAAAACAGTATGGAGATTCCTCAAAAAATTAAAAATCACACTGCCTTTTGACCCAGCTATCCACTTTTGGGAATATACCCTAAGAACGCCATAGCACTGTTCGAAAAGAAGAAATGTGCCCCCATGTTTGTGGCAACATTGTTCACAATAGCGAAGATCTGGAAACGGCCCATGTGTCCATCAGAGGAAGAGTGGGTTAAAAAGCTTTGGTACATTTATACTATGGAATACTACTCAGCCATAAGAAAGGATGACATTGGATCATTTACAACAAAATGGATGGACCTTGATAACATTATATGGAGTGAAATAAGTAAAACAGAAAATAACTGAGAACTGCATGATTTCATACATAGGTGGGACATAAAATCGAGACTATGAGACATGAACGAGAGTGTGGTGGTTATGGGGTGGAGTAAGGGAGGAGAGGGAGAGAGAGGAGGGAAGGGAGGGGCACAAAGAAAACCAGATAGAAGGTGACAGAGGACAATTTGACTTTGAGTGATGGGTATGCACCATAATTGAACGACAAGATAACCTGGAGATGTTTTCTTTTAACATATGTACTTTGATTTATTAATGTCACCCCATTAACGTTAATAAAAAAGAATTTTCAAGATAAAAAAAAAAGAATTGTCAACTATCAATTTTCAAAAGAAAATATAGAGGTATATAGATAAATAGATAAGACAACTCATTCATAAAATCATTGTGTAATTTTTCTGGATTTTTGATGTTTCTGGTATTAGTCAGCATTTCAAAATTTATTGCAAATTTTTTTCAATAGAAATAAATATTTGCTTTCATACCCCCCCAAAAAAAGTTCTAGAGACTTGTTGCACAATGATGTGCATATAGGTAACACTATTACACTGCATGCACATTTAAATATTACCACTAACATAATAAATTTTATGTTATGTGTTTTTTTTTATAGGGCCAGAGAGAGAGTCAGAGAGATGGATAGATAGGGAGAGACAGACATGAACGGAGAGAGGTGAGAAGCATCAATCATTAATTTTTTGTTGCCATCGCAACACCTTAGTTGTTCATTGATTGCTTTCTCACATGTGCCTTGACCGTGGGCCTTCAGCAGACTGAGCAACCCCTTGCTGGAGCCAGCGACCTTGGGTCCAAGCTTGTGAGCTCGGGGTCTCGAACCTGGGTCTTCCGCATTCCAGTCCGATGCTCTATGTACTGCGCCACCGCCTGGTCAGGCTATGTTATCTGTTTTTTAACACATATAGTAAGCCAAAAAATAAATATACTTTTAATCTTCTGATGAGGAAGTACTTAGAACCATAACAACAATGGAAGAAATCACAAATAGAATTAATTTTAAAATACTGGAAACTTTTATTTATAAAAACATATATAACCTGACCAGATGGTGGCACAGTGGATAGAGCAATGGACTGGGACACAGAGGGCCCAGGTTTGAAACCCTGAGGTCACCGACTTGAGCACAGGCTCATCTGGTTTGGGCAAGGTTCACCAGCTTGCACTGAAGGTTGCTGGCTTGAGCAAATGGTCATTTTGTCTGCTATACCCCCCCCCCCCATCAAGGCACATGAAAAAGCAAGCAATGAAAAACTAAAGTGCTGCAACAAGGAACTGATGCTTCTTATCTCTCTCCCTTCCTGTCTGTCTCTGTCCCTCTCTCTGTCCTTTCTGTCTCTGTCACACACACACACACACACACACAAACAAACAAACAAACAAACAAACAAAACCAAACTAACAAACAAAAAAAAACCCATACATAACTTCAGGTAAATGATGAACTGAGAAAACATTAGTGCCTGGTATATAAACTAGCTAATATGCTTAATATTTAAATTCTTTTATAAATTAGTATGGAAAATACTATTCTCTGAATGGAAAATTAGCTCAGAACATGAACAATTCACAGAAAAAAATCTTTCTAATAACAATAAAATTTTATGAAATAATGTTTCCACTTTTGATCCATTACTTTGACTAATTTTCAAAATGACAGTAATAGCAAAAGAAAAAAATCTTCTGAAAAGTCACTTTGAATGTGCATTAAGAGCCTCTAGAAATTATTCATGCCCTTTAACCTAGGAATATCACTTCTATGAATATTAACCTAAGAAGGTTGTCATCAATGGAGGTCCTAGTTTTGAATAAAGTATTACTTGTAACATGATTAAGGGTGAAAACTTTGATACAAACAAAAGTTCTCTAGGTAATAAGGAAATTACCTTTGAAATAGATCTATCTACATACTAAGTAGCTGCTAAAATTTTTTTTTGAAAAAATTTAGACAGAATTCTGTCAAATGGAATATCCAAAAGCCATTAGGCTATATATAAAGCATGTTCTCAAAATTTATAACACACATAAACACACACACTGCTAACAGACTAAAAGAAAATATAGAATAATTATCTTTAAATTGTTATCTTAGGATATCTAAATCCCCCACATTCAAAGCTAATTATACACAATGCACAATTTTTGAAACCAAAGAACCATTCTCATAAAATGCTTTATGTCCTTTTACTGTTACTCACTTCTTTCTCCCCACCACCCACAATGCTGGAAAGAAATGTGGAGTTGAATAGGAAGGAGAATATCCAGAGATAGGGAAGTGGGAATGGGAGATATCGGGAGATATAGGAAGGAATAAGAAATCTAAGGGGAAGAAAAAAAGACTGAGACCATGAAGAGAATCGTGTTAAAACAACAAAAGCACTGAAAATAATTATAGTTAGTATTTCATGTCTTTAGCAGATAAAACTTAGAGAAAAAACATTTCAAAGTGTTTACCCTTACACAATATTGAAATGTAAGTTATCAAACCTCAGATTTAACTGCTAATCACAGAAAATTCAAGAGATGGGTGATTATATTGAACAACCCTACAGGGATGCAATAAGCAAAATCCAACTTGTGAGAACTCTGAGCTATATGACCTACTTTCTTCAACAACAACAAAAATATTTCATAGAGAAAAGGGAGCAGAGAAATTCATAGTCTAAAAGAGAATTAAGACATGTCATAATTTCAATCTATTAACCTTGTTTGGAATTGAAAATTAATTTTAAAATCAGAAAAATTGTTATTAAGAAATTATTAGGAAAATGTACAGGTGTTTTAATGTTATTGAGTTGGGAGTCTCAACAAGCAGAAGAGTCATTGAAATAAAATGGTTTTTATATCATCATTTTACTTAAAGCTGGCTCTAAAAATTACTAAGAATTCTTCAGAGATAGCTGTGTATATTTAATACATGATGATGATGGTAATGACACAGGATTCTAAGGTTATGTGGGACCATCTGATACAGGAATTTTTTCATTGTTCATTTTCTGTGCTGTAAAAACCATGATTCATAGATCTAATCTCACTACTAAGTATCCACTAACCTTTAAACAATTAGATGCTGCTTTTTTTCCTTTGTCTTGAAGCTAAAAATTCAGAGGAAAATGCTATCCCTTATAAGTAGCATTTAGCAAAATCAATTACCATATCTCTTTCAAATACACTGAAAGTTTCCCAGAATTTAATAAGGTATCGTTTTTCATAGTTAGCACACTCCCCCTCAAGGTCTTTATTCTAAATACATTCATTCCAGGCACTCAAAATCAGGGCATTAAATTTTTCTTTTCTTCAAGGTTATAAAGCAATTTCTCCTTTTTCTTGATTCTAATAATACTAAAAATAACACTTCACAACAAAAGGTGCATAGAATTTTTACAAAAAGAACTTAAAAGCTAGATATTTAATTTTGATCCTTTGCCACATTTTGGTCTCTAAATATTATTTTCTAGATTAGTTACAAGATTATTTCTCACAGTTATCACTTTCAGTAACAACCCCAAACAATGAAAATTGAAATCAGTTCCCAATAGTTTGATTTGTTATTATTGGTTTTCTTGAAGGATAGAATAACAAATACTCCTAACTTCACAGTTAGATTAGTAAAGTTAGATTAAAAATACCAAGGGATAAAAATGTATTTTTATCACATAGGAATGATTAACCATTTCTCAGCAGGCACAAAACAGCTGAAAAGTGGAATAAACAGAGACATAAATATGGATATAAGATATAATCAAATATCAGAAAAATCTTAAGCAATTGGTTATTTCAACTAAAAAATCATTTTCTTGTCCATACCAGAAATAAATGTCTTACTGCTTCACCTCTCAGATTTGTTACTACACATACACAATTTACTTTTACTACCTTTAATATTTGATATAAAATATATAATCTTATTATATGTCACTTGTCTGATAGATTCTCAGGATTGGAAGTGACTTTAAATGCCATCAAGTTTAATATATTCCTTTTATTCTATTTATATGACATTCTGCACAAATAGCTAATTAATTCTTCTTACAGCACTGATAAATAGACCATGATTCTACCCTTGAATATCTCCAATCATGGAATCTGCAAATATTTTATGAGCATCAACCATGTGGCCGAACTGATCAAGCACTTGGTTACATCTGTAAACTAAAGAAGGTCTCTGCTCTCAGATTTTACATTCCAGCAACCTCTGGGATGGAATTCACCACTCACAACCTGTTTTACTTAATTTATTCAGTAAGTAATCACTGAGTGCTAATATGTGTCAGAAATGCCTCTTGATACTGATGAACCAAAGATGAACAAAATACAGCAAGTCTCAGACAACTGTGAGAAAGTTATTCTATATATTTAATGGGAGTTTTCTTCTGTTTAATTATCTCATGGTGTTTGGCTCCCTCTAGGGAGTCACACCCCAGGAAAGCCATTCAGCCATATTTGTCTCACTCCCACTTCCAAATTTATTTTACAGGCCATTCATTCCCCAGGCCTTTTTATTCAGATGCTAAGCACTCACATTACTATAGGAACCAAGAATTCAAAGCAAATGCATGAAGTGAGCTGAGAGGAGTACAAAGACAGGATCACTACTTCTCCGTGGTTGGTTTCCATGTAAGAATGTAAGAGTAAAACCAAGAAATCTGTAGTTTAAAGAGACATCTATTTCTTTTGAAATATTTTATTCTAATTTAAATTTCCAAAAATTTCGTGAGGGCCATATAAAACATTAAAAAGTGACAAGTTTGGAGCCACAACTTTAGATATTCTTCACATGAGAGAGTTTTGACTTCTCTCTCTAGATTGATTGCAAGTTTTTAATGTACTCCAGCTTCTCAATGCCCTGCTTATAGTGAGTTGCCAAGGACTGGCATCACAGCTCTATGTGGACATAAAAGGGTCACATGCTGACCCTGACAAGCTCAAGGGAGGCCTGCATGGTGGCCTTACAAATTCAGAGACCTAAAATAACCACACAGGCTGATTGGAAATTAAAACTTTCTAACTAAAAGCAGATTATGGTGGTAGTCATGTCCTAGGATGGTATTTTTCTCTAAACAAAGGTCAATACTTACCTTAAAGGAGTTTGTCTGTTGTCTTTTGCACCTATAATACCTCACCTGATAATATGTCTTTGAAATATAAAGGTCTTTTCCTGCCCCCCTCAAGGCAGGCATCCCACCAGAGCAGGCACCAATGAGCCCCCTCATTGTGATTATTTTCATGTTACGTGTTAACTGTTAACTATTTTATTACTGCCTATGTAAAAGAAGTTTCAGTATATACATTTTTCTTTTTATCCAAACCCAGAGATCCCTCCCTTTGTTTTCTCTCACCTCCCTAATTTATCACCAATCAATTTCATGTAACCCTGCTTACGCCTTTCCCTTTGATTCTGATGTATAAAATAAGTGGAAAAACTGCCGTTTTCTGGAGCACTTTCTCAATCTGTTGAGACTTTGCTTCCCAGCAATTGTCGAGAGTTTGGGTCAAATAAACTCATAAAAGATTCTTACAGGTTTAGAAATTTCTTGCGGCCTGATTTGTGGTGGTGCGGTGGCAACAGTTACGCAGTAGTGGGTAAAGTGTCCACCTGGAATGCTGGGGTTACTGGTTTGACACCCTGGGCTTCCCGGTCAGGGCACATAAAAGAAGCAACTACTCTGAGTTGATGCTTCCCACGCCTCCGCCCTTTCTTGTTTTCTCTCTCTAAAATCAATAAATAAAATCTTAGAAAATAAAAACTTTAATGTTTAGAAGTTTCTTACATTGACATATGTATGAGAAAACTGACACAAATATACAGTCAAATTATTGCCTTCCCTAGTTTAGACTCAGTTCTATTCATGAAACAAATGTTTTGCGAGGTGAGAAATTCATATCGTATTATTTATTCATACTTCTTTTCAACCACCTAAATCTCCAGTTGCTGTTAAACTAGGTCTCTCACCTATGCCCCATTTCTCCTCTAGCAACACAAATTAGTACTTATCTCTTTGGTGTTTTAGAATTTTATATTTTCACTTTCTAAGTTTTGTTTTATTATCTTTACCTCTTTGCTCCAGTTGGTCAAGTATGTTCTGTTAGTGATTTTGTTAATGAATGCATTAGCTATTCTTCCCATTTTTGCCTCAAGTGTGGATTAGCTCCTTATCCAATTAATACCAAAAAAATTAATGATAAATTGGTGAACTGGAGCAAACAAAGACTAAATCCTCTAGTCGGTTACTGGAGTTCTCTCTCTAAACAGACCTTCATTCATGAATACAACCATTCAGTTATTTTTTGTTTAGTGGTACCATCAACTGCCCTTCTACATCTCAATTAAAAACTTATATGGGCCTGACCAGGCGGTGGCGCAGTGGATAGAGCATTGGACTGGGATGTGGAAGACACAGGTTCGAGATCCCGAGCTCGCCAGCTTGAGCGCGGGCCCATCTGGTTTGAGCAAAAGCTCATCAGCTTGGACCCAACGTCGCTGACTCCAGCAAGGGGTGGCTCAGTCTGCTGAAGGCCTGCAGTCAAGGCACATGTGAGAAAGCAATCAATGAACAACTAAGGTGTTGCGATGGCAACGAAAAACTAATGATTGATGCTTTTCACCTCTCTCCATTCCTGTCTGTCTATCCCTCTCTGTGACTCTCTCTCTCTCTCTATTTAAAGTAAAAAAAATAAATTAAAAAAAAGCTTATATGCTTATATGGAAAATTTTATCAAGGCTTGCTGAAATTCAGGTGGATAGTGGACATTTCACTACTCTGATATACTGGTCCTAAAGGAAAAGGAAATTAGTTTAATTTGATATGCTTTACAATTAGTGACCTAATACAAACTCAATATGATCACCAGTTTCTTTTCTAAAGGTTCACAAGAATATTTTTTAACAATCTGATTTAGAATTTTATCTAAGATAAGTCAATTGAGCCATTTACCAATTCAACAATCATTTATTGATTGCCTATGTTAGGCACCAGAAATTACTGTAGAGACAGATAAAAATTCCTGCCTTTGTAATATTTCACTCTGTGGGGCAAGAACAAATAAACAGTATAAATCAGTTAACTGTAAAGAACCTATAAAGGGTGAAAATTTTCAGGATAAAGTTAAAGAAAAAAGGTAGACAGAAAGTCTGGAAGGTAAGAATTGAGGTAATTTTAGATAGAAATCCATGGAAGTTCTCTGAGAAAGTAGTATTTGCAGAAAGAACTAAAGGTAGTAAGATTAATATCCTATTCCCAAGGAATGTAACTGGGAAAATTCAGTTTCCTTCTCTTCCTGAAAATTTGAATTATCTCTAATGTACTGTTATGTGTTTCCTCAAAGTATTCAGCAAGTTATTTAACTTCTCCTCATTTGTGAAACAGGCATGATAGCTGTGCACACATCATGCAGTTACTGTGAAGATTCAATGAAACAAGCATGTAAAGCATTTACACAGTGCCTGGCCCATGATAAACACAATGCATTTTGCTACATGTATTTTTATGCAAATCAATTCATAGAGAATTAATAAAGAATTAATATCTGTATGCCATGAGCATTTTGTTGGTAAAACAGGATTTTCCCCAGCACATTATTTTCTCACAAAGTAACAGCAGTCAAATGCAAATACACGGAGAAAGCTGAACATCACATTAGGGAGGAATATGGTACTGTTTATGATGGATTTATTCTACACGCTTCCTCTTCCCTCATTTTGGCTTCATGCTTCATCGTGGAAGAGCTTACAGCATGGATCACTTAGTTCTTTGTTCTTATCTCTGTAGCATTAATTAAAGAGGTTTAGTGATCCATCTAAAAGTTTTCCATGTCATTTCATTCACATTAGATAAGCTTGTTTGTTGGAGGGGGGCGTATTTCTTCACTTAGTTTAACTTCACTACTTCTTTCTCATGTTTACTCTACCCTTTTTAATCTGGATATATTCTCTTCAGGGAAAATTCCATTTTATTGCCACATGTCCAATTTTAATATGTGGAATGAATAAGTGAGTTTTTCTAGACATTGGTGGAAAGGCTGCAAAAGATTCAAACACTGCTTGAAGTCTTATTTCAAAATTATCTATGAAGTAAGTAATTGTATTTTTATACATCAGTTGCAATAATAATTAAGAAGAATACATGGAGAGACTTATAGTTCTGGTTCCTAACTCTGAAGGTCAAAGACAAAACCTGGAGAGTTGAAGGTGGTATCAGGCATTTAAGACTTAAACTCATTCTGTCAAATGTATTCAAAGGTAGATCAATTCCATTTTTTCTACATAAATATAGACACATTTACAGCTTACAATTACCAATCCTAAACAGACAGATACCCATATCAGTTAGTTATAATTAATACTAATAAATGGTATGAACTGGAAATGTCAAATAATTTGGGAGCCATTAAACCCCCAGAATCATATATACCTATGATATTTTTCTCAAACTTAATTAACTCAAATGTAGATTTGAAGTGACATAGGTTGTCTGTTGATGAAAGCTATATACTCTTCTTTACTTTGCATGAAATATTTATAAAGATGAAATGTCATACTCCTTTGAAATTGTATTATATAGACTAAAAGTCTTCCTACAATGAAGTATAGCTAAATAATATGCAATTTTGAAATTAATCTTAGTTCTAAATTATTTTTATTTCATTCAATTGTATAAATAGTAATGATTTCTCAAACCTTAAAAATAAACAGTAGTGAACAACCAATTATTAATACAATCTAAAATAAATTCAACCTAAAACCTATTAATAACATCTTGGTTACACCAACAACCGCAAAACGTGTGTATTCTGTGCATAACAAGGCTATGAATGTATGAGACTTTGGACCAAGAGGTAAAGTTAGGTAATTGTCACAGAGATTGACCCACATAGCTGAAAATATTTACTATCACGCTTGTTATGAAAAAAGTTTGCAGACTCTGGTCAAGGACACAAACCAGCATCAAAAACAATGTAGACATCTTGTTTTCTAATTAATGATTTGATCATCAAAAACATAAATTACAACACTTTTTAAAAAAGCAGTCACTGTAGTTAACAGACTCTCCTCAGAACCAAGGTCTAAAAAATTGGGTAAAGAAACAAAAGCTTTAATAGACATTAAAAATTCAACAAATATAAGGATATAAAATTAATACTAAGAAATCAGAGGCATTTTTATATACCAACAATGAACTGTCAGCAAAAGAAATTAAGGAAACAATCCCCTTCACTATTGCAACCAAAAAAATAAAGTACGTAGGAGTAAATTTAACCAAGGAGGTTAAAAACTTGTACTCGGAAAATTATAAAACATTGATAAAAGAAATCAAGGAAGATACAAACAAGTGGAAGCATATACCATGCTCATGGTTAGGAAGAATAAACATCATTAAAATGTCTATGTTACCCAAAGCAATTTATAAATTCAATGCAATACCAATTAAAATACCAATGACATACTTCAAAGATATAGAACACATATTCCAAAAATTTATATGGGACCAAAAAAGAACACGAATAGCCTCAGCAATCTTAAAAAGAAAAAATAAAGCAGGAGGTATCACTCTTCCAGATATCAAGGTATACTACAAGGCCATTATACTCAAGACAGCCTGGTACTGGCATAAGAACAGGCATACAGATCAATAAAACAGAACAGAGAACCCAGAAATAAACCCACACCTTTATGGACAACTGATATTTGACAAAGGAGGAAAGAACATACAATGGAGTAAAGACAGCCTCTTTAACAAATGGTGCTGGGAAAATTGGACAGCTACCTTCAAAAAAATGAAACTAGAACATCAACTTACACCATTCACAAAAACAAACTCAAAATGGATAAAAGACTTAAACGTAAGCCATGAAACCATAAGCATCTTAGAAGAAAACATAGGCAGCAAGCTCTCTGACATCTGTAGCAGCAATATATTTGCCTATTTATCTCCACAGGCATATGAAATAAATGGCAGGATAAACAAATGGGACTATATCAAACTAAAAGGTTTTTGCACAGCTAAAGACAATAAGAACAGAATAAAAAGACAAACTACACAATGGGAGAACATATTCGACAATACGTCTGATAAGGGGTTAATAACTAAAATTTATAAAGAACTTATAAAACTCAACACCAGGAAGACAAACAATCCAATTTAAAAAATGGGCAAAAGAAATGAATAGAAATTTCTCCAAAGAGGACATACAATTGGCCAATAGGCATATGAAAAAATGCTCAACATCACTAATCATTAGAGAAATGCAAATTAAAACCACAATGAGATATCACCTCACACCAGTCAGAATGGCGCTCATCAGCAAAACAATACAGAATAAGTGCTGGCGAGGATGTGGAGAAAAGGAGCCCTCCTGCACTGCTGGTGGGAATGCAGACTGGTGCAGCCACTGTGAAAAACAGTATGGAGATTCCTCAAAAAATTAAAAATCAAACTGCCTTTTGACCCAGCTATCCCACTTTTAGGAATATACCCTAAGAACACCATAGCACAGTTCGAAAAGAAAAATGGAAACAGCCCAAGTGTTCATCAGAGGACAAGTGGATTAAAAAGCTTTGGTACATATATACTATGGAATACTACTCAGCCATAAGAAATGATGACATCAGATCATTTGTAACAACATGTATGGACCTTGATAACATTATACTGAGTGAAGTAAGTAAATCAGAAAAAAACTAATGACTATATGAGTCCATACATAGATGGGACATAAAAATGAGACTCAGAGACATGGACAAGAGTATACTGGCTACCTTGTTGGAGGGGGAGGTGAGGAAGGGGGTAAGGAGAGGGAGGGGCACAAATAAAACCAGATAGAAGGTGACAGAGGACAATTCGACTTTGGGTGATGGGTATGCAATATAATCAAATGTCAAAATTACCTGGAAATATTTTTTTCTGATCATATATGCCCTGATTTATCAATGTCACCCCATTAAAATTAATAAAAAAAAAAATTCAACCAATATAATTAAATGCTATAGATGATCAGGCTACTGATGCTTACTTAGAACCACTAACAGAGGTGTCGCTGTGACAATGGCACATGAAGGTAGGACTAACAGAAATTTGACTATGTGGTAGAAATTTGTGTTGATATACTGCTAAGAATTCTCAGAAAACCTCTGAAATACATATTATATTATAGTAACCCTTAAAAATACCCTTCTACCAATGCTTAAAATGCATTTATATTAAAAACCTTTAAAGGAAACTAACTAAATTTTTGTAATGGGCCTAATGGTCAGAAAGAAACTACCCTCCCCAGTAAGAACTGCGTGAATGTGTGCTCCTTTTTGTTAATGTATTTTTTTGAAATGCCATTCTAAAATTTTTTTTAATGAAGAAATCCTAATTTGCCTAAACGTGACTTTAAATGATTCTATTTTATTCTATTCAGAATAGTTTAATGAAAAACGATAAGCTTTCAAATTGAAATAATAATCAGCACGAAGAAAGATAGGATGTTCAAAGGGATTCAGAACACTTCTGACTTCTGCAACTGAGCCTCAGACAGTAGCCTTGGTCATTTCAATTTCCCTCTGGGTGAGAACACATTTAAAGAAGAAAATTGCTATAACCAAAGACTGGACTATTCTGCAGTTGAAACACGAGAATGTAGAGACAGCATCACCTTTTGTGAGCCATATGGATATTACAGATGCTGCAGACAGCTTTACAGTCTGAGAGTGTCTGCGTGGGAGGCCTCTTCTTAGAAAAATATTATATTTCCAAACAGGTAAAGACTAAATAATTGAAATTATTGAAAGGACTACTAGAATCTTATAAAAATTTAAAGAATGCCCCCATGAGGAGCTCTCAAACTATCTGTCCTATCCCTATTCTAATCTGATGTCCTTTTCTACCTGTGGGTCAAGATCTGCCCATATACTGAGCCCGATTTCTACTTTAGATTGCAGTAAGGTTTGGAATCTCTGACCTTAACAACTTTGCAAACTACTACTTTTCTTTCTTGCATATGGGACTCATAATATTTGCCTAAACATATTGCCTGTATTCTGACTCTTGATTTCCTGGATTTCTGGCCTAGTTCTCTTATTTCTGACTCCCTAAGCTCCTATTTCTAGTTTGGATCCATAAAAATTTCCAGACCCTGACTTTTTGAACCACAAGAATCCTGACTTTTGGTTCCAGTCTTCATCATCATGTGCATTTCTATGCTACTTTGAGCCCTGATCTTAAACTCTCACCTATATTTAAGACCAATAGCTTTTGATCAAGAACTAAGCTCTTTTTAAGTCCACTTGCCCTCCTACATTTTTACCCTGAATCACCTTGACTTATGCAAGCCCTGGCTTCTGATTACAATCTGGTCCTGACATGATGAAGCCACAGTCAGTCTGTTCAATACCTGACTGCTGTTCTGCCAAATACAGTACACAACTAAAAACCGGTAACTTTGTTGCGGACTACTGTGGGTATTGTGCATGCGCCTGAGTGTGAGTGTGTGTGTGTGTGTGTGTGTGTGTGTGTGTGTGTGTGTGTGTGTATGTATGTGTGTTGTCCGTTTACAATTGTCACAAAAATCTAGTGATGTATATATCATATTTTTAATTTTATAAGCAGCAAAGAAGAGGTCTAAAAGTATATTTGCCCTAACCTACACAACTAATAAAAGTTAAAAGAGGGTGACAAACCTTTTTCTGTCAGGCAATAAAATATTCTCTGTGGAAGATTGTTACATGGTTGTTACTCAATAAATGCTATCTCTTGTTATTCCTACCCTTATCCAGCTTTTCCCATCCTGATTCTGCCTTAGAGATATGTCTTGCTTTGGCTAAAGGTACATTAGCAACATAATATAAGCAAAAACTTGATAAGCAATTGCACATTGGGCTGGTATTGTTTATTTAAAACACCTGCTCTTGGAGCCAGCCACTAGATACAAAGTCTAACCAGTCTGAGTCTGCTGATTTAAGGAATCTCACACTCATTATTATGTAGAAGACATGTAGATGAGCTCAGAGATGCCAGGTATGTAAGCGAACTTTTCATGGACCTTCCAGCCAAGACCAGTTAGTGATAAAATGCAGCCAAGTTAGTGTGACCTAATCAATACCCCAGAGCAAGAAATGTTCTCAGGAAATTCCTTCCTGTAATAAATAGTGAATTGTTGTTTTTAGCCATAAAGTCCAACTGAGGACTTGCTGGCTTAGAAAATAAAATTATTTCTCATTCTCAGCCACTCCAAATGGCAAAAGGTTCTCAGAGTAAGAAATAACTTCTGATTAAGACCAGAGAGGTACTAGTAAAACATATTTTCAGATAAATATTAAGTGAAAAAGTGTGGCAGTAAGATCTCTTAGAAGCTTTGTAAGAACCACTGAGCTAGAAGATAAGGATTTTTAAAAATTGTAAGGATATCGCTCTGTGGCATCTTGACTCTCAGTCTAAACTAGAAAAGTGTCTCGAAAAAATTGTGGTAGATTTACTTAATGGAATGGAATATAATTGGGTACATGGGCAAATCACAATTTTTTAAAATTGAATTTATTAGAATGACACTAGTTAACAGTTGTATAGATCAGGTGCTCAATTCTACAACACACCGCTGTACACCATATTGTGTGTTTAACCGCACCTCTTCATAAGTCAAGTCTTTGTCTATCACCATTTATGCCCCCAGACCCTCCTTTACCTCTGGGCAATCACCACACTTTTGTCAGTGTCCATCAGGTGTTTTTTGTCCTGTTTTGTTCTATCCCTCCACCTCCCTTGCCCAGCTCCCTCATCACCCCTCACCCGCAATAGCTGTCAGTCTGCTCTCTATGTATGAGTCTGTATCTATAATATTTTGCTTGTTAGTTCATTTTTGGTCATTCGATTCCGCATATGTCTTTCTCTTGATGGCTTATTTCACTTAGTATAATAAACTCCAGGTTCATCCATGCTACCTCTAAAGGCAAGATTTCCTTCTCTTTTTTATGGCCATGTAGTATTCCATTTTATAAATTTACCATAGCGTTTTTATCCACTCATCTACTGATGAGCACTTGGGTCGTTTCCAGATCTCGGCCATTGTAAATAATGCTTCAATGAAAATAGGGGTGCATATATTCTTTGGAATCAGTGTTTCAGCCTTCTTAGGATATATTCCCAGAAGTAGGATTGCTGGGTCTAAAGGCAATTCTATTTTTAGTATTTTGAAATAACTTTACACTGCTTTCCACAGTAGGTGTACCAATCTGCATTCCTACCAAAAATGCACAAGGTTTCCCTTTTCCCACACCCTCATCAACACTTGTTGTTTGTTGATTTATTGATGATAGCCATTCTGACAGTTGTGAAGTAATACCTCATTGTAGTTTTAATTTGCATTTCTCTGATGATTAATGAAGTTTAGCATCTTTTTATATGTTTATTGGTCATCTGTATATCCACTTTAGAAAAGTGTCTACTCGGGTCCTTTATCCATTTTTTTAAATTGAATTGTTTGCTTTTTTGGTGTGGAGTTTTGAAAGTTCCTTATAAATTTTGGATATTAACCAGTTATTAGATCCATCATTCGCGAATATATTCTTCCTTTCACTGGGTTATCTTTTCATTTTGTTGATGGTTTCCTTTGCTGTGCAAAAGCTTTTTAGTTTGATGTAGTCCCATTTGTTTATCTTTTCTATCATTTTCCTTGCCCAAGGAGATATATCTGATAAAATATTGCTACAATAGATGTCTGAAATTTTACTGCCTGTGTTTTCTAGGATTTTTGTAGTTTCACGTCTAATATTTAAGACTTTAATCCATTTTGAGTTTGTTCTTGTGTTACAGTGTAAAAAAATAGTCTAGTTTCTTTTTTTAACACTTATCTGTCCAATTTCTCCAACATCATTTAATGGATAGACTGTCTTAACCCCATTGTATGTTCTGGCCTTTTTTGTCAAATATTGACCATATACATGTAGATTGATTTCCGGGCTCCCTATTCTTTTACATTGATCTTTTTCTGTTTTCCTGCCACTACCATGCTGTTTTGGTTACTTTGGCCTTGTGGTATAGTTTGATATCAGGTAGCATGATTTCTCCTACTTTGTTCTTTCTCAAGATTGCTGTGGCTATTTGCGGTCTTTAGTGGTTCCCTCTAAATATTTGAATATTTGTTCTTTTTCTGTGAAATACACCATTGGTTTCTTGATAGGAATTGCATTGAATCTAGAGATTGCTTTGGGTAATATGAACATTTTAATGATGTTAATTCTTCCTATTCATAAGAATGGTATATGCTTCCATTTGTTTGAAGATTGTCCAATTTCATTCTCCAGTTTCTTATAATTTTCTGAGTACAGTACAGGTCTTTTATATCCTACGTTAAATTTATTCCTAAGTATTTCAATCTTTTTGAAGCATTGTGAATGGTATTATTTTCTTGGTTTCCCTTTGTGATAGATCATTATTGGTATATAAAAATGCAACTGATTTCTGGATATTTATTTTGTATCCTGCTACTTTACTGAATTTATTTATCAGAGTTCTATTAGATTTTTTGTTTGTTTTTTGTAAAATCTTTAGGGTTCTTTGTATACAGTTTCATGTCACCTGTAAATAAAGAAAGGAAGTATCATCTTGCACTAGAAGGGAAAGAAGCTAGATAAAATCCAAAGAAACCTCCAGTGTTTCACTGGCATAAAAAAGGTTGAGAAAGCAACTTAGCTACATAAATTAGCCATTTCTTAGGAAAAAGCAAAGATGACTTTGAAGATATAGCCAAGAGAAACTGAGAACAATGCAATAGAAAAATCATATTTATACAACTTGGGCCTTTCAAGAAATATTCTTTGTCCCTATATTTGAAGCAGTTGGTAACATATTCTCTATTGGTATGTGTTTCCCATTCCTTTTCTTTTCTTTTGAATGGCCAAGTTTATTGCCAGAAATACAATAATCTTTGTAACATTGTGTGTTGGGTAGAGATGAATGTACAGAGATTGTATTAGTCTCTTAATCTTGATCAAATCTCTAAATCAAGAGAACATATACCTCAAGAGCCTCAACTTCAGAAATATCTAATTTAGTTGCTAAGATTCTAGACCTAGAATCTGAAAAGTAATGCTGTAATGTGAAGAAACTTTCAGAAAAGAGATATGAATTGTTGTGGCCAGAAGGAAGACTGTGGTGCTGGTCACAAAGCATTCCTCCTCTCTCTATCTGCATATGTTGCTCCTCACATCATAAAGCAGATTTTATTTTTTTCTTCCCTTTGGCTGTGAAATAGACCTATGACTTGCTTTGACCATAGAATGCAACATAAATTATGTCCTAGGGCTTTTGAGCCCAGGCCTGATAGATTCTACTTCCTTTCTCTGGGTAGCCAGCTGTCATGCTATAATGAAGCTTGGGCTGGACTCTCTACCACATGGAGAGTTTGATGGTGAAATTTGTGTGTTAATTAAGCTAGGCCACATTACCCAGATATTTGTTCAAATATATCTGGATTTTGCTTTGAAGGCATTTTTTTTTTTTAATTTGAGATGGGGAAGCCAGAGAGACAGACTCCCACATGTGCCCTGACTGGGATCCACCCCACAACTCCCGTCTGGGGCTGATGGCTCTGCCCATCTAAGACCCACTCACAACCAAGCTGTTTTTAGTGCCTGAGGCAGAGGCTCCAGGAGTCATCATCAGTGCCCAGGGCAAATGCGCTAGAATCAATGGAGCCATGGCTGCAGGATAAGAGAGAGAAGGGGAAGGGGAGGGATAAGGAAGCAGATAGTCACTTCTCCTGTGTGCACTGACTAGGAATTGACCTGGGACTTCCCCATGCTAGGTTGACGCTCTACCACTGAGCCAATTGGCCAAGGCCTGAAGGCATTTTTTTTTTAATGAAATTAATATTTAATCAATAGATTTTTAAAAAAAGCAGATTACCTTCCATAACTGGGTGGGACTCACCCAATTAGTATAAGCCCTTAATTAAAAGATTCATGTTCCCCAAGAAATAAGGAATTCTTCCAGCTGACTGCCTCCAGGCTTCAGTTGCAAGATCAATTCCTCTCTGGGTTTTCAGCTTATGCACCCACCCTACAGATATTATTAGCCTTGCCATCCACAATGGCTTAAGATAATTTCTTAAAAATTTCTGTCTCTTTCTGTGTAAGTGTGTGTCTCTGTGTGTATCTGTACACATATCCTGGTAGTTCTATTTCTCTGGAGAACCCTTACTACTACAGAGACAGCAAGAGACCCTACAGATTAGCCATGAGGCAGAATCAGCCAAGTTGATACCACATGAAATAGAAGAATCACCTAAACAATCCCTGCCCAAATACCTGACCCAACAAACTGTGAGGAAAACCTAATTAGCATTGTTAGTCACTGAGTTTAGGGTTCATTACATAGCATTAGGAGAGTGAAACAAGTTCTTTAGTTCTAGCCAATCTCTCCCTTCCTAAGTATGAGCTCAATCCTTCTTAGAGCATTAGATCTCAGGGAAGTCCAGGTCAGCCTGTAACTAGGAATTTGCCAGTCTCCAATCAGTAAAGCCACAATTTCATTCATACCAATTATTTGGGATCATTTTTTTCCTTTATTTAAGAGACATTTTGGAATTTTTAATAGATAGACTAGCTGTTGTATACAGCTCATAGCTTCAGCCTTTATTTAAGGTCTATTTATAAAAATAGGAAAGAAGGCTAGACCCTGACAAAGATACTTTAATGGAAAAGGGGGCTCAGCCCTTTTACACAAAGGCCTATTGACCCCCAGCGTATCTAAGTCACAAAAAATTCAGAACAGGAGTCACTGGAATGTAAGAAGGGCTGCCACAGGTGTCATCCCGTCACTCAATGACATGCAACAAAAATAATTGGACGCTTTTACTGTTCAACAGAACAGTATTTGTGAATGGGCACAGCCACAGCAGGCTTTGAGAAATGAAGAATAATGAGGTCAGTTGCGTCTTGCCTATCTCTGATCAAGGAAAATGTCATGCTGTAGCTATCTTGAGAGCCAGGCTTGGGGCACAGGCTGTGCAAGAAACTGAGGCAAACATCAAAAGCAGATGCAGAGTGCTTGCAGAACTGCTCAAAATAAGAATTCCCTGTAACTTTGTGTATGTGATCCATCTGTCATGCAAAAAATAACACATTTGAGGGTATGTTTATTTATGTGGAGAGGGCAAATATTATAGCCTCATTAAATTACGGAATAAAAAGCTAAAGTCAAATTTCAAGTCAGTTTCCTGAGGCTCTGTGATAGATGCAAGAGTATAATATACAACCAACTACACTTGTTATAAACTTTTCTTTAAGTCTAGACATTAGCGTTCTTCCTACTTGTGCTCACCCAGCCCCTCCCCCCCCCCCAAAATACAAAAGTAGACTGTCTTGAATGTGTCCTGGTGGTGAACCGTTTCAAGTTCATTGTCAAGAAGCACATAATTGAATACTGTGTAGGGGGAGACAAGATGGCCAGGTAAGCAGGCATTTCAAGTCCCACACCCCAGAGCCAAAGTGGATTACAACTTAATTCCAAGAACAGTCATCTTGAAAGACCAACCTTGGACTAAATTGAGAGGATTCTACAGCCAAAGACCACCAAAGAACCCACACTGAGACTGGTAGGAAAGGCAGAGATGCAGAAAGGGCTGTCCCAATCCCGGGAGCGAGCGGCCGGGAAGGACTCTCCTGGTGGGGAAAAGTGCCTGACGAGTTGTGGGTTGTGGGTCCTCAGCCCCAGAACTGGAGTCCCAGCCTAGAGCCCTGGAGCCTAGAAGGGATGAACAGACTGATTTTGGCTGAGAAAGGAGCCTAGATACTGCTTGAGAGAAGGAGACAGAACTCTCGGACCCCAGCTCCATATTAAAGGGACCACACGGAGAGCCTCGTTCACAGCCTCCTGCCTGGGACTTTGGGAGTGGGGAGCACCGGGAAGATTGGAGTTGCAAGGAGAGAGTATAGTCTCAAAGGCACAGGGGGAGACACTTTGAGGGATGGACACCCTAACCCCTGGGCTGAATCATGCCCCAAATCTAAAGTGAACATTTTCCTCAGACCAGCAACACCAGCAAAGGGAAGAAATAACCCTGCACTCCAGACGCTTCAGTCAGAACAAAGAGGCGCTTAGAGGCAGGCAGCAAGTTAGGAACACAGGTAGTGAGTGCTGGGCTCTGAGCTAGCTGCCCCCTCATAGGGGGCAGGTGAGCCAGCAGTGGCGGGCCAGCTGCAGGACCCAGGGTGGTCAGAGTGAGTGCGCACAGGCTAACCTCCGAATGTGGAAGTCGCAGGAGCTGCTTCGGAGCTTGGGGCTAACTGCGGGCCTGCCCGGAGGCGCGAGCTGGGGCGACTGTGAGGGCAGTCCAAGCAGGCCAGTGTGGAGACAGGGGCCAGGGCAGCCACTGCAAACGTTGGAGCGAGTGCACAAATCCGTATGCGACTGATCCCGGGAGACCGAGCATGGGCCATCTGCAGCCACTGCGGATGCTGCGGATGTCAGAGCTCGCCTTCGTTCAATCCTCCCCCACCTTGGAGGCGGAGGGGACCCAGACGACAGCGGAGGCAGTTTGAGCGACTGCATACAGGCCTGCCTGTAGAGGTAGAGGGCACTGTGGCTGCTGTGGAGGTCTGGGCTTGCACCGCAATCATGCCTATGGCGTGGACCCGCTCCTGGCAGTGGCTGAGGCCCAGGCGACAGCGGAAACAGTCTAAACAGGCGCGCCTGGGCAGGTCACATTGGCGGAAGCCTCGGCAACTCCGAGTTTGCATGTAATCCAGCCTGCGCATGAGCCCACCCTTGATAGTAGTTATGATCTGGGGGACCTTGGGATCAGTCTAAGCAGGTGTGTGCAGGTACACCAGGGGCAGTGGAAGCTGCCGTGACTGTGGAGGCCAACTGGCTGGAGACTGCAACAGCTGTGGGGGGTTGCAGACATGGTGAAGAGGGACAGACCATAATTGGAGAGCACAGAGGCCACACCCACTGGCCCCTTGAGACCACACCCTTCTGAGTGCTGAAAAACTAAACAAAATAAAACATAAGAAGTCTGGATAGAAATACATCTGAGGCTAAGAGAAAGCCACATCCAATACCATACCTAATCACTGAATTACAGTACTGAGCCCAACATGTAGCCAGCAATAAGAGGCAGCAGAAAGCAGATCTCACGGGAACTTAAACTTTCAAACGAACTTCTCCCTGGCAAAGAGTTTAAAAAAAGCTAACCTCGGAATGCTGTGGATATTTACAACAGCACCTGGGCCTAGCAGATGCAGACACAAGGTCTGGATTACCAGTACTCCAAAAAGGTAGATAAGAGCCAGTAATAGGCAGTGACCCCAACCAATCTGTGCCAGGCTCTATCCAGGGAGGTCTAGGGCAGCACATCCAGTGGCCAGATATGAAAAGTATCAGTTCAGGACCTAACAACCCTTTTTAGATTGAAAGCTTAAGGAAGGGCTCTTCACACCTGAACCAGCTAAGACATAGAAAATGCCAACACAAATAGCAAAAAGAATAGTGATAGAAGATAAGCAGTCCACAGCAGATTAAAAACAACAGCTGATGCCAAACTAAGAAGACCTAGAAACAACACAACTTTAAATTGGAGGCAGACAATACCAACCCTAGACTAAGCTAGCTACACAAACAACACACCCAAAGGAAGAGTGTATACACAGACAAAATGGGAAGACAAAGAAATGCAATCCAAATGAATCAACAAAAGAAATCCCCAGAAAAAGAATTGAGTGAGATGGAAATAACTAAATCACCAGATGCAGAGTTTAAAATAATTATTGTTAGGATGTTCAAACATCATAGAGCAATAATAAATGGTCATAATGAACACCTAAATAAAGAGATAACAAGCATCAAAAAAGGACATTGAAATCATAAAATAGAACCAGACAGAAATGACAAACACAATATCAGAAATGAAGACTACACTAGAAGGAATTAAAAGCAGGTTGGATGAAACAGATGATCGAATCAGCAAGTTGGATGACAAGGTAAGCGAAAGCATGAAAGCAGAACAGCAAAAAGAGAAAAGGATAAAAAAGTTTGAGGAAACTCTTAAGAGAGCTCTGTGACAAGATGAAGAGAAACAATATCTGCATAATAGGGGTTCCTGAAGGAGAAGAGAAAGAACAAGGGGTAGAGAACCTGTTTGAAGAAATTATAGGTGAAGATTTTCCTAAATTGATGCAGGAAACAGTCACAAAAGTTCAAGAAGCAGAGAGAACACCATTAAAAAAGAACCCAAAGAGATCCACACCAAGACACATCATAATCAAAATATCAAAGCTAAGAGATAAAGAATACTAAAAGCTACAAGAGAAAAACTACTATCACCTACAAAGGAACCCCCATAAGGATGATATCTGACTTCTCAAAAGAAACACTTGAGGCCAGATGGAAAAGGCAAGAAATATTCAAAGTAATGCAGAACAAAACCTACAACCAAGACTTCTTTATCCAGCAATGCTATCATTTAAGAGTGAAAGAAATAAAAAGCTTTCCAGACAAAAAACAAAAACAAAAAAACTCAAGGAATTTATTACAACCAAACCAATTCTACAAGAAATGTTAAGGGGCCTGCTAGGACAGAACAAAACTGGGGGGGGGGAAATCTAGTAAAAGAGCAATGTAGATTAAAAGAAAAATATGGCAATATGCAACTACATATCAATAATAACTTTAAATGTAAATTAATTAAATGCTTCAATCAAAATTTAGGGTAGCTGAATACATAATAAAATGGAACCTGTACATATGCTGTCTATAAGAAACCCACCTCAAAAAAAAAAAAAAGATACATATAGACTGAAACTAAAAGGATGGAAAAAACTATTCCATACAAATGGAAATGAAAAAAAAAAAAAAAGCTGGGGTAGCAATACTTATATAATGACAAAATAAACTTTAAAACAAAGTCTAGAGTATGGGATAAAGAAAGTCACTACATAATGATAAAGGATACAATCCAACAGAAAGATATAACTATTATAAGTATCTATGCACCTAATATAGGAGCACCTAAGTATATAAAGCAGATTTTGATGGAAACAAAGAGAGAGATCAACAGCAATACTGTAATGGTATGGGATTTCAATACTCCACTAACATTACTGGATAGATCCTCAAGAAAGAAAATTAACAAAGAAATAGCAGAATTAAAGGATACATGAGATCAAGTGGATTTATTAGATATCTTCAGAACCTTTCACCCTAAAGCAGCAGAATATAAATTCTTTTCAAGTGCTCGTGGTACATTCTCTATGTTAGGGCATAAAATGAGTCTTAATAAATTTAAGAAGATTGAAATCATATCAAGCTTCTTCTCTGACCACAATGGCATGAAACTAGCAATCAACTACCATAGAAAAACTGAAAAACACTCAAACACTTGGAAACTAAACAGCATGTTATTAAATAACAAATGGGTCAACAATGAGATCAAGGAAGAAATAAAAAATTTCCTTGAAACAAATGAAAATGAGCATACAACGACTCAAAATCTATGGGACACAGCAAAAGCAGTCCTGAGAGGGAAGTTCATAGCATTACAGGCATACCTTAAGAAGCTAGTAAAAGCTCAAAAAAAACCAACTTAATCCTGCAATTACAAGAACTAGAAAAAGAACAGCAAGTAAAACCCAGAGGAAGTAGATGAAGGAAATAAGAAAGATCAGAGTGGAAATAAATGACATAGAGACTAAAAAGACAATACAGAGGATCAATGAAACCAAGAGCTAGACCTTTGAAAAAGTAAACAAGATTGATGAACCCTTAGCCAGACTCACCAAGAAAAAAAGAGAGAGGACTCAAATAAATAAAATTTAAAATGAGAGTAGAGAAGTAACAACTGACACAGCAGAAATAAAAAGGATTGTTAAGAAAATACTATGAAGAACTGTATGCCAAAAACTTAGACAAGCTAGGTGAAACGGAAAAATTTCTTGAAACATGTCATCTTTCAAAAATCAATCTGGATGAATCAGAAAACCTAAATAGACCGATTACAACAAATGAGATCGAAACAATTATCAAAAAACTCCCAACAAACAAAAGCCCTGGGTCAGATGGCTTCACCGGTGAATTCTACTAATCATTCAAAGAAAAACTAACTCCTATCCTTCTCAAGCTATTTCAAAAAATTCAAGAGGAGGAAAAACTTCCAAGCTTCTTTTATGAGGTGAACATAATTCTGATTCCAAAACCAGGCAAAGACAATGCAAAGAACAAAAAAAAAAACCTATAGGCCAATATCCCTGATGAATTTAGATGCTATGATTCTCAATAAAATGGTAGCAAATCCAATACAGCAGTACATGAAAAAAATCATACATCAAAATCAAGTGGGATTTATTCTGGGGAGGCAAGGACAGTACAACATTCGCAAATCAGTCAATGTGATTCATCACATTAAAAAAAAGGAAGGAGAAAAACCACATGATAATTAATATCAATAGATGCAGAAAAAGCATTTGATAAAATCTAACACCCATTTATGATCAAAATTATCAGCAAAGTGGAAATATAGGGAACATATCTCAACATGATAAAGGCCATCTAAGACAGACCCACAGCCAACATCATACTTAATGGGCAAAAATTAAAAACAATTCCCTTAAGATCAGGAACAAGGCTAGGGTACCTCCTTTCACCACTTTTATTCAACATAGTTCAGGAAGTCCTAGCCACATTAATCAGACAAGAAGAAGAAATAAAAGGCATCCAAATTGGAAAAGAAGTAGTAAAACTATCATTATTTGCTGATATGATACTGTACATAGAACACACTAAAGTCGCAGTCAAAAAACTACTGTACCTGATAAATGAATTCAGCAAAGTGCCAGGATATAAAATTAATATTAAAAAATCAGAGGCAGTTTTATACACCAACAATGATTGTGTGAAAAAGAAATTTAGAAAACAATCTCTTTCACTATTACAACAAAAATAATAAAGTACTAGGGGTAAATTTAACCAAGAAGGTAAAAGACTTGTACTCGGAAAATTATAAAACATTGATAAAAAAAATCAAGGAAGATACAAACAAGTAGAAGCATATACCGTGTTCATGGAAGAATAAACATCATTAAAATGTCCGTATTACCCAAAGCAATTTATAAATGCAATGCAATTCCTATTAAAATACCAATGACATACTTTACAGATATAGAGCAAATATTCCAAAAATTCATATGGCACCAATAAAGAACACAAATAACCTCAGCAATTGAAAAAGAAGAATAAAGTGGGTGGTATCACACTTCCTGATCTCAAGTTATACTACAAGGCCATTGTACTCAAAACAGCTTGGTACTGGCATAAGAACAGGCATATAGATCAATGGAACAGAACAGATAACCCAGAAATAAACCCACACCTTTATTCACAACTGATATTTGACAAAGGAGGAAAGAACATACGATGGAGTAAAGACAGTCTCCTTAACAAATAGTGTTGGGAAAATTGAACAGCTATCTGTAAAAATATGAAACTAGACCACTAACTTACAGCATTCACAAAAATAAACTCAAAATGGATAAAAGACTTAAATGTAAGTTGTGAAACCATAAGCATCCTAGAGGAAAACATAGGCAATAAGCTGTCTGACATCATTTGCAGCAATATATTTGCTGATTTATCTCCACGGGCAAGGGAAATAAAGGACAGGATAAACAAATGGGACTACATCAAACTAGAAAACTTTTGCACAGCTAAAGATAATATGAACAAAATAAAAAGGCAAACCACACAATGCGAGAACATATTTAACAATACATCTGATAAGGGTTAATAACCAAAATTTATAAAGAACTTATAAAACTCAACACCAGGAAGATAAACAATCCAATCAAAAAAATAAATAGACACTTCTTCAGAGATGACATACAGATGGCAGATAGGCAGATGAAAAAATGTTCAACTTCACTAGTCATCAGAGAAATGCAAATTAAAACCACAATGAGGTATCACCTCGCCCCAGAGAGAATGGCACTCATTAACAAAACAATACATAATAAGTGCTGGCGAGGTGGAGAAAAGGGAACCCTCCTGCACTGCTGATGGGAATGCAGACTGGTGCAGCCACTGTGGAAAACAGTATGGAGATTCCTCAAAAAATTAAAAATGGACCTGCCTTTTGACCCAGCTATCCCACTTTTATAAATATATTCCAAGAACACCACATCAATGATTCAAAAGGAGAAATGCACTCCAATGTTTATGGCAGCATTGTTCACAATAGTGAAGATCTGGAAACAGCCCAAGTGTCCATCAGTGGACGAGTGGATTAAAAAGCGGTGGTACATAAACACAATGGAATACTATGGGGCCATGAAAAAAAGGAAATCTTACTTATTGTGACAACATGGATGGACCTGGACACTACTATGTTAAGTGAAATAAGCCAGGCAGAGAAAGAAAAATACCATATGACTTCACTCATTTGAGGAATCCAATAAACAGTATGAACTGAGGGACAGAACAGAGACAGAGGCGGAATCAAAGGGTCCAGAGGGAAAGTGGACAGAGGCAAAGGGGATGATAGGATGGGATGAGCAGAAAAGCAAAACTGGTGGGAAGGCGTTGTGGGGAGGAGGGAAAGAGGGATGTGGTGGGGAATGAGGGAGGGGGAGCTATTTGGGGGGACACTAGAATCTATGTACACCAAATAAAATAAAATAAAATAAAAGCACATATTACCAGTGAATACTGAACTTTTTTGTATGATTATTAGGACCATACCTCTCTCCCCTCTACTCTGGGAGCTGTGTTGATGGCTGCTGTCCTGCAGCTCTAGTTTTGTCAAAGCGTTCAGTTTAAGTATGTAAAGACTGAAGAGAATAGCTTGAAAAGTAATTATAAGAGTGTTCTGGCGACTTCACTCTCCCTCAAAAAAGAGCTTCTTTTCCAAAACTGACTTAACTTAAAAAATGGTGTAAAAACTTTCTTCAGACTCTTCTACCATTTGCACTCTCTCCTAGGTTCCCTCTAATTCTTTGAAGAACAAAGTAACTGTATTTATTTAATTTCTAAAGCATGAGAAATATTGTGCAGGAGAAATGGAAAATTAAATAAGAGTATGGAGAGTACCTAGACTCAAGAATTTAATGGTCTTTTAGATAAGGTCTTAGAATGTCTTCCTTTAATCGTAAGCCATGATAAAGTGTGCAAAACAATCATGACTGCAACCTTCCGTCATCCTTTGCTTGTATTTGTCTCTCATTTCTATTTGGTGATTTCTGCCTTAATTGATGCCCTATCACACCCCAAAGTGATTACAATTTATTCCATTCCCCTGAGGTACCACTTTGTGTCCCTGGTCCTCTGACTGGTAAGGTATTTTTTTTCTGTATCATGTGGAAACCATTAAATTGTCATAACCTCCCTCTCAACTCTATTTCAAATATATTATGTCTTCATGCATCCTCTTCCCATTGCTCCTTCTGATGCTGATTCCTTAGCACACCTGTAACCTCATCCCAACCCTGGAGCAGCTCAGAGATATAATGTGCCACGGACTGTCCCTTTCTATCTAGCACGGAGGGGCAATATGATGAAATGGTTAAGAAACAGTTTTTGTAGCCAAACCTTCTGGTTTTAAATCCGAATGCCATGACTTGTCTGTATGACCTTAAGCAAATCATATAGCTTTCCTATGCTTTAGTTTCCTTATCCAAAATATAGATAACAATAGAATGACCTTAAGCAAATCATATAGCTTTCCTATGCTTTAGTTTCCTTATCCAAAATATAGATAACAATAGAAGTACTTATAGGTTTGTTATGAAGATTAAATTAGTTAAAGCTGTCAGAACACTGCCTAGTAAACAGTAAGAACTCAAGTATTGCTAGCTATTACTATATTTAACACTCCTTAATTTCTTGCTCTGCCTCCACTGTTTTCTTAATTCTATGTCCTTAAACATATGTGCTTTTTGTTATTATTTCAATGTCAATGTTCTTTTGAAGGAGTGAGTTATATTTACTGATGAACTTGCTCATAGCTTCCTGACTAATTAACTCCTGGCAATTTCAGTTACAGTGCCCACACCAATAATTTTCTAGACTTCAGCTCCAATGATCTCTTTCTGTCTTTCTCTTTATTTACTTCTCCACTGACCACTGCTTTCATTGTAAAACTTTCTTCCTGCCTCACCTGTGCCATTCTGGATGCTCATGATTTCCTCTTACCTTTCAGATATTTTTCCTGTGATTCGCTGGGTCCTTTCCTTCCTTCCATTCCTAAATCAAGGTGTTCCCTGAGGTTTGGTTCTACTCTCGCTGCATCTCTGTTTCTTATGCTGGGATGCGTGCACAGAAAGGCTGTGTATTGTGCAAAAGCACACGTACAGCTTTGGAAAGAACAAGGTATGTTTGGGCATCTTAACCCTTTGAGTAGTACAAACATGCATGTACGTCCTCATGCCTCCTGACCATCTAGAGTACAACTGTATGTGTACATCTTTATTTTTTTTTAAAAAAAAGACTTTATTTATTCATTTTAGAGAGGAGAGAAAGAGTAGAGAGAAAGAGAAGTAGGAGAGCAGGAAGCATCAACTCCCATATGTGCCTTGACCAGGCAAGCTCAGGGTTTTGAACAGGTAACCTCAGCATTCCAGATCAAAGCTTTATCTACCGCACCACCACAGGTCAGGCACTACATGTACATCTTTATACTTTGAGTTGGAGCAATAAAAGCTGGAGCAGTAAATGTATGTTCTTCTTGTTTCCATAAAGTGGTTATCAAAATAACATGATTTTAAGTTAATAAAACTGTAACTGGCTTGACCAGGCGGTGGCGCAGTGGATAGAGTGTCGGACTGGGATGTGGAAGACCCAGGTTTGAGACCCAAGGTCACCAGCTTGAGTGCAGGCCTATCAGACTTGAGGTAAAGCTCGCCATCTTGGACCCAAGGTCGCTGGCTCCAGCAAGGGGTTGCTCGGTCTGCTGAAGGCCCATGGTCAAGGCACATGTGAGAAAGCAATCAATGAACAACTAAGGTGTTGCAATGGCAATGAAAAACTAATGATTGATGCTTCTCATCTCTCTCTGTTCCTGTCTGTCTGTCCCTATCTATCCCTCTCTCTGACTCTCTCTCTGTCCCTGTAAAAAACAAAACAAAACAAACAAACAAAAAAAACTGTAACTGGAACTAATTTCATTTTTTGAAAGAAAAGAACAACTCACTCCCGGGGTCAGTGAGCAAGAAAAAACTCACTATTCAAAGGGTTAATAGTCATTATATTAGTTTATTTGGCTAAAGTGCCCCTTGACACAAGCAGAATCCTATTTTCAGCAAATATAGATCAAATCCTACAAAGTCAGAAAAAAATTTTTTTAACTTCCTAAATAGAAAATATCCACATGTAGTGAGTGATAGGAAAATGCGGTATTTTAAGAGTTGTTGGAGATCCATGTGTCGCTGTCACTTTAACCAAATCAAAGTGAACTTATGCACTACTGTGATCACAGATGGAATAATTGCCAATCATAGGATGCATAAGAAGAATAAGTAACTTTTTGAAAAGACAAGTATGTTTTTTTAACAACCCAGTATGTTTTTCATTTTATTTTAAATTGAACAATCATACACACACAAACTATTGGCCCCCATATATTGGTTAAATTTCTTACCACAAATGTGCTTGGACAAATGTTCTATTTACAAACAGAAAACTACGTTTCATTATATCTTCCATTGATGTTAATCTGAAAGTAGCAACAAGTCAAAAGATTCTTACCTTAGAGAACTAAAGCATCACTATTGCTTCAAAATGTATTTATTTAAAATTATAGTTTCAACTGGAAATATTTAGAGGTGGTTAAAAACAGTAATATTAAGAGAAAAAACTTGTAAGTGGAGACAATGCAAAAGATAACAAAAAATCACAACTATCTTGAAACAGAAGGTGCATCATAGGGAATTTGGTGGCTCAAAACATGGGGTCCAACCACAGCAGGGGAACTCTAAGTGACCCCTGCAGTTGGAAATACATTTATAGGTTATGTTTCAATACTGACTTAAAATCTAGGATTTTAGCCTTTGGCCTGATAGCTCAGTTAGTTAGAGTGTCCACCAGGGTTGTGGGTTCAAACTCTGGTCAGTGCACATACAAGAATAAAGCAGTAAGTGTATAAATAACTAGAAAAACAAATTGATATTTCTCTCTTTCTCTCTCTCTCTTTCTCTCTCTCCCCCTCTCTCTGTCTTTCCTTCCCTCTCCCAAATAAATAAACTTTTTAAATAAAGTAAAATCTAGGTTTTTTAATCACTGTGGAGATGCAAATGAGTCTAAATTGATAACCACTGAGTTGAAAATCCTGAGAAAATAGCTCTATAAAAACACCTCATTAAATATATTTTAACCAATTTTGAAAACAGTTTGAAAGTTAAAAAGCAAGAGAGAAATGATGGCTATGTGCAATGCTTCAAAAGCACAATCAAACAAGCAGAGGAAAAACTGCTTAAAGCATCATCAAATTTAGTTTCAGAATCAGTGTGGGAGAAAGAACTTCCTGAGACAGGGGCAGCTTGGTGGGGCACAGCCTGGCTGGGTAGGTTGAATCTGTTTGAATCAAAAGAGGCAGTTGAGATGATAAATTGTATTTTTACAAAGCGAAGCATCATTGAGTAATCAAGAACCTGAAGATAAATGGGGTTTTTACCTAATATTAGGATGAAAACAAAGATGTGAATGATATAACTACTTTACTAGTCATCTACACTTATAGTCTGTCAAGGCATGTTATTTGCCAAAGTACTTGAAGGTAAAATTGGTAAAGAAATTTTCAACAAGATTTAAACATTTTAGTTAGCATGATATTAACTAGAAAAAAAATGTTAGACTCAAATCTATATTATGCAAACCTTTGGAAGCACTAGTACACATGAAAGACATTATGCCCCTGACTACTCCAGCAACCAATGAATTTATTAATTTATCCAAAAATATTTTGGAGCCTCTACAGTGCTAACCATTATGTTAGAGCCTAAGGATTCTACCCTGAATAAAGCAGACATAGTCTTATCCTTACAGTGTTCATATTTACCAAAAGATCACTTCAAATTTTGGGTTGTTTATTCCTTACTGTTTTCAGGGTGCTCAACAACTTCATAAAACTGCACGATTTTGAAAAATATAGTATTTTTTATATTTATTATTTTTAGATAAAATTGTCATAAAAAGAGAAGAAACTTAAAAAGCTTTCATGGGTACCTAGATTCATTCTTGCTAAAAAAAAAGAAAAAAATAGTAGCCATGGTTAGCTCTCTAATTTAGCCATAAATTCATTTATTTCCATGAGAATAACAAAAACATCATGATAAAACAATCAAAACCCCTAAATATTATGAGTTAATTTATTTTCACACTTACAACAAACTGTGGAACACATCAATTTGTTTATTTAGCAGATTTTCCCATCCTGAGTCTAAACATCCTCATTAATTATTATAAAGTAAAATTGTAGTGGTGGTTTTTATAGAGTGTGACAAATTATAACATGGGATAAAAGTATGATAATTAAATGAAGATATTAGAATGTGAATAATTTGAGGCTCAGTTAATTTACATGTGACAAAAATGATGGCATTAGTCACAAAACAAAGATCATTATGCATATTTTTTATTAAAAATGACCTTTTTAATATTTCCATAGGAGTATAAAAAAACTAACCAGTGGATCAGAGACTCTTTTTGTCCACTCCACAACAGACAAGTGTGTTAACAACTCAGCAAGTAGATGAATTCATTAAAATTCTTGGCAAGAGCAGCTTGACAACGTGACATCATCCTTCTATTTGTGATTCTGGCTTGTTCCTCCTATGGGATTCTCTGTATACAGCTCATGTCTTTAAAAATTATTTTCTGAGTGCCCACATCTACTTGTGAATTTGCTTCCTAAGAATAAAGTAACACCAAGCCAGAGAGGAAATAGATATGCTGAACCCAATATATGTAATTAGTTGTCCTGAATTCAGTGAAGTTATACAGGAAAGCAATAAATTTAATGAAAGAAATAGAAAAGATCAGCTTTTGGTCTTTGATAATCACTTTCCCTCAATACCAACATGAATTTATCAGCCATTTCCTTCATCCGTTTTCCCAGTTTTTACCTCTGGCCCTATGCAACCCATTTTACACACAGCAGGAAGAGTAATGATTTAGAAATCTAAATCAGATATCTCATCCCCTTGCTTAAAGCCTTCAATACTTTGCTGTGGCATTTAAAACAAAAACCACCTCTTGGCTGACTCAACTTTTCTCTGTTGCATAACTCCCTAACCTTCCTTTGGTCTCCATGGTAGCTTCCTCACTTCTGATCTTTACAAGTACAATTTTTCTTTGTCCAAGTGACTTGTCCCTCTTGGACTATATTCTCTTAGTCATTCAAAAGCTTCTTTGACTATACCCTCTCACTCCTCCAACACTCTTGATATCATTCTGTGTGCTTCCATCATAATACTTCTCTTCTGAACTATCTTGTCCATTTATTGAATTACCTGCTATTGTCTGTCTGCCTCTCACTAGACTGTAAGCTCCATAATGAGCTTTATCTCAGTCATAGGCATATACCTGGTGCTTGAAATAATGTTTAGTGCATGCTGGACATGAAGAAAAGAACTGTTAGTTAAATAGATGAAGCTTAATACAGCATACAGTAATTAATGAATGAATCAGGAACAAATTTAAGTATGACTATATCATAGAGTAGAATAAAGAATCTACACATCTTTTTTTTTTTTTAATAAAACACATGATACTAAAGAAATCTTGTATTTTAAACTATGCCACCAAATAACCTGGATTAAAATTTTGGTTTCCTCAGCTGTTTTGAGTATGTAAAAGAGTTGGAAAATTCTAAGGATCTGGGCTCTATATTCTATCTCTGATAATACCATGGCCTCAACTCATTCATTTCTAAGCAGAAAATCCTTAAATATTTCTCTTATCTCTCATGCTGTACCTGCCCAAACACATCATAATTTCTTAGAGCCAAACCTTTTTCTTTGTGCCTTATCTCTGTTAGGATGGCAACCTTCAAGGAATTGTTTTTGTCTCCTTTCTCTGTGGTCTGTGTTTCATCCCTACCCCTCATCAAGCACTCTGGAAAAAATTTTCAAATTGGCCCCTCTGTTTCTATAGGCAATACCTTAAGTCAAAGTCTCTCATTGCTTGCCTAAAGTATAATTAAGCTTTTCTAATTGGTCTTCCTTAGTATAATCATTTCCCACTTCCAATCTATTCTTTCTTGAATCATAGCTCTATTTAGTGCATCACCCAACTCAGAATTCCAATCTCTTAGTACAAAAATGAGCACACTCCATGAAATGCCCTTGATAGGTATCTATAATTTATAATCTTCAACTACCCGCTTTCCTCCCAAAGCTTTTTGCTTTAACAACTCTCCATGACTCAACATTATACAAACAACCTCACTATTTGTTTCACCTCTGATCTTTGCCCTTAATACTATCTCTCCCTAGTAGATTCTTCCCACGATCCCTGCATTCTTGGTACTTTATCCATGTTGATTTGCTGAGTAAATAAACCCCTATATTTTTTTCAAGGCCAAACTTATGGCAACTTCTCCATGAAATCTTTCCCAGCCACTCCAGTCAGATGACGCTCTCCCTCAAAGCATATGTTGTACTTGGTAGTTAGTTCTATTTTAGCAGGTTGCATATACTCTACCAGTAAAACTTGGTGGGGTACATATGTATCCTTCCCACTAAATTGAAATTTCTTAATGGATAGGATCATTCTTAATCTCTTAATAATTCTTCTATTGTTCCAATTATGTAAACTGTAGGTGACTGCTGAGGTTGGAATGAGGGTGAAGTGTGTGTGTCAGTGATGGAGGTAATGAGAATGTGGTAGATGAGTGGTAGCATGGAGGTCCCACTATCATTCTCAGTGATGTGAAACCTTCTCAAACTGTGAATTATATTTTCTATTTTTGGCTATTAAAATTCTTAATGAAACAAGGTGTTTGTAACAAGAAGCTCTTAGAACATGAATGTAGTTATATAACTATTCCAATTATCACCCATTAATGTCCAACATGCTTCTTTAAAGCATTGGTCAGGTATTAAGAGCAACTGAGCTAATTAATTCTCATATTCTAAAGCCCTTATCACACATCTTCCCCTTAATAACAGTCACCAAAACTGTGTGGAAAGAGTTGGTTAATATCTAGGATAATTGGAGCAAATAACTCCAAACCAAATACTTCTAGCAAAACACTCATTCTATACTCAGATGAAAAGTATCTAGGCACATTTTGAAATTAGCATAAACCAACCTTTAAACAGCTATGTAATATTAAAATAAATACACTCCACAATCAGATTTTACTCAAAGGTAAGGTGGCATCTTAAAATTCAGTATTTTGTCAAAAAGGGGAATGGAATAATGTAGAACATGAAAATATACTGGACAATTCAAAACACTTCATATTTTATTTCTGAAAGAGAGAATATTCATTTATATTCAGAGGAATGTATCTTCCCTGACATCTTTAGCACATTTTGAAATTTATTTTCAGAAATAGGTAGGAAAGATTACTACCTCAGATTAAGGAAACTATGCTTTAATGCACAGATACTAGAATAAAACTTTTAACAAGTGTTCATTAATGAACAAAATTTGTAAAGGTCTTTAATGTGGCAAATAGATCTTAAAGGACATTAAACATTGCAGGGGCTATTTGATTTCCTTTATTTTACCACCTCAGTGTCCATCACATCCTGCCATTGTAGAGTAATTCAAAACAAGAGCCAGGAGAATGCAAGGGCCAAAAAATTGGTGCAAAGCTGCAGGCAGCTGCAGAAATTCTGGACAGCAGCAGTGAGAAGCCCGGGGAAAATTTACACATTCATTCTGCCTCCAAATCTGTGTTTGAATCAAAACCAAAGTACATTTTGGTCAGCTAATCCTGCCTCATAAAAAAAAATGCTTAAGTGTACTGTTTACATCATCTTTTTACCTACTGCTAAACCACTGAGCCTTTTATTAAAATTACATATTTAAAAAATCATAAGATATTTATGCTAAAAATATGTAACTACCAAAATACCTCTCCAAGTTATACCAAATTTGGATCTATAATGAGGATAGTTAGAAGCAAAAAATATATCTTATAATAAAAGAGGGAGAGAAACAATCTATCATTTGCTACAGGTTAAAAAAACTGGAATTATTCAGCTCATACACAAAATGGTCCAAACCCAATGCAATTATATATATAAAAAACCTGTACAACAGATTATCAGTGGAGTTGAAGCAAATCATAAGTAAGAGTAATAAAAATCAGCTTTATTTTCTGGCTACTATTTTGAGAGTTCATAAGGAAGCATTTTATTATCAGCTAGAGAGTGAGAGGCATTATAAATTATGTTTTAATAGAATTTAGAAATAGAAAAATTTGGCAATTTAGGGAAATACAGTAAAATCTTTTCAAATGTCTTTTTAATTTATTCATTTTAGAGAGGAGACACAGAGTGAGAGAGAGAGAGAGAGAGAGAGAGAGAGAAAGGGGGGAGGAGCTGGAAGCATCAACTCCCATATGTGCCTTGACCAGACCAGTGCAGGGTTTTGAACTGGCGACCTCAGCGTTCCCAGGTCGACGCTTTTATCACTGCGCCACCACAGGTCAGGCAATACAGTAAAATCTTATATGTTAAGCTATATTTAAGAAAAAACAATGATCCTTGAAGAGAGTAATCCATAGAATTAATAACTTACTGGAGAGAATATTAATCTATTTCTCTTTGACTGTGGGAAATTGACATTTATCCATCTTATCTGACCAATGTGCATTAACACACTGAATAATTTAGACCTTTTACTTGGTAAAACCAAGTAATTTTTACTTCTCTATAAAGTTCTTATCTGTAGAATTACAATACTATTTTTTTTTACTTCTCCTTGAGGACTTCAAAACACTCCATTTTCTAAGACATTTCATAATTAAAAAAGAGTAAGGTAGTTTAGAGATTCATTTGTTCTAAGTAGGAAAGATGCTAATTTCTATGATATGTTATTTTGGTGTCATATAAAACACATTTTGAGTATTGGAACAATGCAGACCTGTTCAAATCCTACTTCTTCTAGGTAAATCACTAAACCTCTCAGCGCTGGTTCTTTTAAGTATGCATCAGGGTTGCTGTCCAGATCCCTTCAAAAAGAGAAACATCATTTGAAAGAGATGCATCTTTCAAATTTGTACTGTGTACTTTGGGGAACTACAGTTCTTTCAAAATCTTTATGTCTTTGCAGGTAGATCAGCATACAGCTTAGTGTGGCATCATTCTATGAATGAGCCATGGTTGTTACCACCAAATAAAACAACTCTATAATCATCTGACTTTCCTTTAAGTGACGTTGTGATAAGAAATCATATTCAGATTCGGAAAAATGAATGTCTCAATATACCTTTTTCTTTTTCTTTTTTTTTTTTTTTTTACAGAGACAGAGAGATTCAGAGAGAGGGATAGATAGGAACAGACAGACAGGAACGAAGAGAGATGAGAAGCATCAATCATCAGTTTGTCATTTTGACACTTCAGTTGTTCATTGATTGCTTTCTCATATGTGCCTTGACCACGGGCCTTCAGCAAACCAAGCAACCCCTTGCTTGAGGCAGCGACCTTGAACTCAAGCTGGTGAGCTTTTTCTCAAACCAGATGAGCCTGCATTAAAGCTGGTGACCTCGGGGTCTTGAAACTGGGTCCCTCTGCATTCCAGTCCGATGCTCTATCCACTGTGCCACTGTCTTGTCAGGCTCAATATAATTTTAACTTACTTTATATTCATTGACATCTACATGTCACTGGAAAAGTACCTCGTCCTTAATTTGTGCTGATTTTAGGAAAGCATTAAGTTTCCTTAAGAGACATTGTTTCCTTCACTGTCAAAAAAGAAATTTTGAGTTGTATACTAAGAACCAAAACACAAAAATCCCCAGCAATTTAACTGCAGTGTCTGCTAACCACCTGATAAATGATAACTGTAGATTTAGCAGGGCTTTGCAGTAAGGATTTCAAAGGAAAGATATTCAAACCTGTCTTCAAAAGTCAATGTTGATGGTTCTACAAGACGGAAGCTACACTGGTTATTCTAGCACGGTTATACTTCCAGAATTCAAAAAATACTTTCAAAAAGAGAGAATAAGATGATGAATTTTATGTTGTACATTTTTTACCATCTTAAAAAGAATGAACGTTACTTAGGTAGCTATACAATCTTACCCACCTGACTGGGAGATATGCCTTTCATTTTTGATGATATCCTAAGGACACAGAGATTCTTCCCGTTAGCATGCTGAAAACTGGTGTGGGCTTTTTGGAGTGGGGTGTTTTGAAACCATCTGCATGAGTCAACAGGTCATGTCAGATCCCAGTCATCAATACACTATGTAGAATCAGTGTGGGAAAAGTAAAGCATAAAGACAGACCTGGCAATAAACATGTGGGAAATAGAAAGTTTGCTCCTAGTTTTAATTTTCTCCAATAAAAATATTTCTAGGGTGTAATTGTTGGATGAAATAAAAATTATATGCCTGACCAGGTGGTAGCGCAGTTGATAGAGCATCAGACTGGGACGCAGAGGACACAAGTTCAAAACCCTGAGCATAGACTCACCCAGCTTGAGCAGGGGCTCACCAGCTTGAGCACAGGGTCACAGGTTTGAGCATGGGATCATGGACATGACCCATGACCCAATGGTCACTGGCATGAGCTCAAGGTTGATGGCTTGAGCCCAATATTGCTGGTTCAAACAAGGGGTCACTTGCTCTGCTGTAGAACCCCCTCCCCCAGTCAAGGCATGTATGAGAACACAGTCAATGAACAACTAAGGAGACTAAGGTGCTGCAACATAGAATTGATGCTTCTCATCTTTCTCCATTCCTGCCTGTCTGTCCCTATCTGTCCGTCTCTCTGCCTCTGTCACAAAAAAAGAAATAAAAATAATACATACTGTCGGCTCAGAGTCCTTTTCATGATATAAGAACTACAAGGTTTTGTTTTTGTTTTTATTTTATAAAGGACTACAAGGTTTCAAAGGAGCTTAGGACTCCTTTCTCACTAGTAGAACATATAAGTTTCTGTTCTCCCTCTCAGAAGACAGGCAAATTTTCTAGGAAGAGAAGATGTGAGATGTCAATAAAGTGGCAGGTGTAGAGGGGTGGGGAGGGGTGGGGTGAAAGAGCATAAATTAAAAAGCAAGCAGCATGCAGGTAAAGGATAATTTCAGGGAATGGTAAAGAGTTCAACATTGTTAGAAATAAGGTTATAGATGGCAAAAGTATTAGTTTCCCACTGCCTTTATTCTCTTACAGTTCCTAGGGTCACAAGCCCAAAATTGGACTTGAAGTGCTAACATTGAGATATCTCAGGCCTGGTTCCTTCTGGAAATGCTGGCAGGGGGTGGGGGTGATATAATCCATTCTTCTTCTCTCCCATCTTCTAAAGCCTACCAATATTCCTTGGCTTATGGCCACATCACACCAATTCTTCCTTCAGTTGTCACATGGCCTTCTTCCATCTTGCCTCTCCTGTAAGTCTGCTTATGATTATATTTAGATCCCTACCTGGAAAATTGAGGATCGTCTACCCATCTCAATATCCTTAAATTAATCTTATCTGCAGAATTTTATTTTACCTCATAAAATAATATATTCATAAGTTTCAGGAATAAGGATGCAAATGTCTTTGGGGACCATTATCCAGTCTACTATAGGCAGTAATAAAAAGTCTGATAATATCTATCATTATTATGTTATTCGTTACAATGGGCCCTTTATATGCATTATATAGCTGTATTTTTCTCTCACTCTGCATGATGAAAATGATTAAGGATGATATTTAAAAACCTGCACACCAGGGCTACATAAGCCTTCCTTGCTGAACTGAGAAGATTCCATGTGGCCCTAGGAAAGCAGTCTGGAAGGTCACACTGTGCATATCTCAGAATACTGATAGCATTATCAGCCTTGGTCATAGTTTACTGAGCACACACTGGAGGTAGGCCCTCTGCTAGGTATTTCTATGAACATTATCATATTTAATCCCTACATTTTTGGAAAGAGATTGTTATATCTATTTTATAGATGAATAAGTCTGAGAGAAGTTAAATGACTTACCCATGTTCATACTAAGATTCACTATGATAACCAGGAGCCAAACTTTATGTGACTATAAACCCCCTTTCCCTTCTATTATGTTACACTGAATCTTACTCAAAAATATAAAATAACAATACAATCTAGAGGCACTTATGGATTATCATATCAATGTTATAGTCCATATTATAACTTAGATAATAGATTTGTAAAAACAAAGCAGGGGGTCTTTCTTTGATGACAGAAGTCAGTGTGGCACATCTGCTCCCCAACAGAGTGGGTCTAATCATCTCAAATGACTAACTTAGTTCTTGGGAGGGCCCCGAAAGGCATATTCCAACAATTGTAATATCAATGGAATCAAAGTGATATCATGTGGATATCCCAAGCCTGGGGCTTCGCACAGAAAATCTTTGGTTGTCAATATCCCTACCATGGCTTTTCTACCAGTGTCTCTATAATATTCCCAGATATTCAAACTGTGATTTTTAAAGTTATACAACAATAAAATTAATTATACCCTTTTCAATTTGGTTAGGCCTATAGAATTTAACAGCCACCAAATACATAAGACATTGTCAGATGAGTTTCTAAATAAAGTTTGACTATACATATTACAATTCTCATCTTTCATCATTACATAGAAGTATATATATTTTTGTTTGATATGCATCAAGTGAATTTAATCATGTGAACCTGACAGATTATTTGTTAGTTTTCTGAGAAAATAATTATTTTTAAAAATTATGAGAAATCAACTGCAAATTTATAAGATAAACATAGCTTAAAATATTTTGAATAGTGTGTGATCACTGGTTCCATGCACAAATGTCCTACAATTCATTCACCTACTCTTGTGCAGACAGACAGAACATAATATTGTAAAGACCCACTAATCAGTGCCTACAAGTTATTAAAAGGAAGAATTTTGTTTATTTTTAGCAACATTGGGTCTCCAAAAATATAGTAATTATTAGAGAAAAAGGATATGAGTTCATCAGTGGAGTGAATCACAATAGCTTGAACAGGGTGGCTGATGAGATAGTAAGAAGGTCCTGGCAAATGTACACAGGCCATAAAGATAATCATCTGTTCAACTTTCTCTGCAAATTTACAAGAATATATCCAAACAGGCATATATACTCATACCTTCAAAATCTAATTATAAACATTTGGGAATTGATAAAATTCACAGAATTTGGGGAAACAAAATGGACCTCTTGAGTTTCCTTTATGACCTAACACTGAAGTTAGTGTCTCCCTACCAAAAAGACCTGACAAAGGTTTCTGTTGCCTAGTTACCCTCATGTTCTCACAGGCCTGGGTGTCTACCTCTGTGGAAATAAATTAAATCTAGTAAATGAACCCTGGCTTGGATATTTCATGGTCTATAGGTTTACTCAAACCAAATAGTATTTTGTTTATAAATGGCTGTAGAATTTTATTCATGCCTTTCAGCGTAAGAGTAGGGAAAGGAGAGAGGAGGAAATTATGAAATACATACAAAATTTAAATGCATGCTTTTTCTAAATATTTTACCTTATAATAAGTATGAATATTATCTCTGGCTGCAAGAGTTGCAACTTATTGTGAGATGTTATCAGAGACCAGGAGAATACCATACATTTCAATTCAAATAGGATGTTACACATGGTTCTCTATTGTAGTAAAAAACCAACACAAGAATAGATACATAATAATATACTATCTTGTGTGTAGGGTGAGAATAAGCCATTATAAAATCCTGAAAGTTAGGGAATCAGAAAATACTATAAGCATTATAAGTTAAAATGTTTAGCACCTATACATTCACTTTTAATAGATGTGTAAAGTATAGAACTGAAAAGCTAACTGGAACATTTTTCCAAACCATATTCATACCATTTCAATGGGAGAAAAAAAAAAGAATGAGCATCATCATTTTCATTTTATAGGCACTAGCTCTTTACAGAAAAATTTAAAGTTTATAAATTATTTCTAATTTGTTTCAAGTTCAAATTAGAGATTAATTTGTTAATTTATAATTTGGCTCTCGCTAATACTTGCAATATATCTTGTCTCATCTGGACCCATTTATTCATTGATTTTCTCATCCATATGTCCTGTTAATATTTATGAGTACCTATTCTATGCCAATTGTTATGCTATGGTTTAAAATTCAAAGGTGGACCAGAAGGAAATGCCCTATGCCTTCATGAAGTTTTTAGTGAAGCAGAGGGAACAAATATTAACAAATGATTCCAAATATAATTGAAAAATAAATTGAAAAAAATGAGTGTTGTAAAGAAAACATAAAGCACCTCATGAAAGCATATAAGTTCTATCCCATTTATGGACAATATACTTCAGCTGCAGAAATCAAAGCATGTTCTGAAATATGGAACATAAATGGCCATATTTTCTTCTGACACTTTTTATTTATTTTTATTTATTTATTTATTTTTCTTTAGCAAGAGAGAGAGAGAGAGAGAGAGACAGACAGACAGAGAAAGCAACAGACAGGAAGAGAGAGAGATGAGAAGCATCAACTCATTGTTGTGGCATCCTGTTGTTCATTGATTGCTTTCTTATATGTGCCTTGACTGGGTGGCTATAGCTGAGCCAGTTACCCCTTGCTCGAGCCAGCAAACTTAGGCTCAAGCTGGTGAGCCTTGCTCAAATCAGATGAGCCCATGCTCAAGGTGGTGACACCAGGTTTCAAACCCGTGTCTTCCCTGTCCCAGTCTGACACTTTATCCATTGCACCACGACCCGGTCAGGCTCATATTTCTTTTTAAGAAAACAAGATCCTTAGCATCTGTGTCTAAGATGTCCATAGCCCTGAAATCATGTAATCCTATATATGTACTTTTATCTACAAGAAAATATTTATTTATAATTTATGGGTTTTTTTAATTTATTCATTTTAGAGAGGAGACACACACACACACACACAGAGAGAGAGAGAGAGAGAGAGAGAGAGAGAGAGAAAGGGGGGAGGAGCTAGAAGCATCAACTCCCATATGTGCCTTGACCAGACCAGTGCAAGGTTTTGAACTGGCGACCTCAGTGTTCCCAGGTCGACACTTTATCCACTGCGCCACCACAGGTCAGGCCTATAATTTATGGTTTTTAAGGTGCTTTCTAGGCTTAGCAAAAACCCATAGATGTTCTTTCCTCAGCAGCTAAACTGTAAAATTCACCATAAGAAACATCTACTATTGTATCAAGATTCCTTTCATTCTGTTTTAGGTCATGACAAATAGAGCCAAATGAAGTACAATGACTGTTCAGGATTTTCCACTTAGCATTCTTAAACAACTATTCTTTTGTAGAAAATAAATTATGATTACACTGTCAGTGCACTGTTTTTATCATTTGCTTAGAAATATATTTTGAATGCCAAATCCACTCCACTTGCCCAACTGAAAACACTTCCTCTTTCAAGTTGCTTAATTGTCTTTATTTCTTGAGGTGAACTCCTTAAATTTCACAAGTACAAGACCTCTAAATGGTTTTATCTTTCCGTAGCTTCCATCAGCCACAAGTTCCATATTTTATTAGGGACTAAGCAAAATTCTCTAGAGTTTTTCTAATATCTGTGCCCTTTCAGGACAATATTAGAAACTTATTACAACTTTAGTGGCATCAGTTGAAAATAACTAAATTATAAACTAATGAATACTCATCAAAACCTCATATGCCTTTTTAGTTTAAAGTATTTTCTCCTAATAATTCTATTTTACTATATCTTAAATGCTGTTATCTTGCCTGGATATTTCTAGCAGCAGGAAACAAAACAAATTAAAACAAGACTATAATAAATAAAATGTATAGAATGTTGTAACAATTCACAGACAGCAAGAAGGAACTCAACAAATATAAAGAGATAATTACAGATGTAAAGTCATCATCAAAGATTAATAAGTAGGAAAAGGTTCATTTGTTTAAGATATCACAAAGATCAATAGCATCAACAAATATAGCAATATATTCCAAATTGCTTATTACTCAGCATTCCCAGAAGATTGGCAGTTCCTGGATGGGAGGGACCAAACCACACACCTATGGATTTAGCAGAATTATATTACATTGAACTACAGATTGCAAATATTTATTAAATATAATTAAATATCCAAAGAAAAGTATTAATTCAAAAATAAAACCTCATTATTTTTCAAATGAAGTCTCTGTTGACACATAGTTACTTCCCACTACTACCTCATCTAAGCTCCAAACTGATGGCAACAGTGACAAATTTTCATAGGAGTCCAGGCAGAGGAGGAACAAGGGGAATTTAGTATAGCTAAATTATAAACATAAGGTGTGCTCATGTCTCAATGGTTGATTTTCTCATACCTTTCTTCAAACCAAATATAAGTAAATTCTAAGAATTGGTTTAGAACAGTCCAGCCCATGCTCCTTGCCATTAACATTAAATGGCTACATTACATTATAATGAATATTATATATGATATGTGATACATATCATATATAAATTATTATATAATAAATATATTATATAGATAAAATAAATTACACACATATATTACACATATTATGAAACATAGTCAGCTCTGGCTGGTTGGTTCAGTGGTAAAGCACTGCCTGGTGTGTGGGTGTCCTAAGTTCACAGAAAGAATCAGTATTGCTTACAAGAAGGAATAAAAGGAAAGATGGAAAAGATTAAGAATGAAACTAAGAAAGGTAAGGGAGAAGACTGGTGAGAAAAAGAAGGGTAGAAAAGTAAAGAAAAATAATATGTAAAAGAAGGAAGTAGCATGAGCTGCTGTGTCCTTGTTATACGATTTTGCTAATGAAATTGTAGGGAGATGAGAAATCCTTCAGTAACTGCTTATTGCTTTCCATCTCATCTCAACATAAAACTTGGGTAACAGCCACATCAAAAATCTCATAAAAGAAAATACCAATTTACATATGAATCATACTCCCACTTCTACTCTCCAAAATTGCCTGATTTCTTCATTGTAAGTAATATATCCGGTCTCCCCTGAGTGAGCCCAACACAGCATTTCCTATCTCAGCTTAAAATACAAAGATTACAAAGATGTTTACTACAGGCCTGTAGTAAACATTTTCCAAATGAGGCTTGTAGGCTGCACTGAGAATCGGAAGTTCTAACTCCAAGAGGAAGTGTATATTGAGACTCTACTCAGATGTCTGTCATAATGTGAGTGACAGAAAAAGAGGGGAAACAGCAAGAAGAGTATTATCTGTCATAAAGCCTGGGTAGCTGCAGTGATCAGTTTTTGTGTTAAATGGAGTTCCCCTGGAAAAGAGACAGCAGAGTGTTTCAGTTTGTTGTTTTTGGGGGGAGGGGAGTTTTGTAAACAAACTCTGGATAATCACAGTCTCCTCTTTTTCTATGATTCCATATATCTGTATTTGAAAGCACAACGATATATTTCAAAAAAGAAGTTAACAGACTCAAGTCCTGGATTCTGTTGTGTTGGCAGAATTCTACCTAGCTTTTCTTGACCTAGGTTTCCATTTATTCAAAATAAAGTGTCTTTTTCAGCTTCTATAACTTGTGACTTTTGTTCACAACTACCTTTAGTGATCACCATTTTGCACATACACACCAGCATGTGTGTGTCACACACACATGCACGTGCACAAACACCCCTACACACAAAATTCTAGCTTTATATTATTAATTTCTATCTTGAGTTGAATTTTACCAATTTTATTCAAGACCAGTGTTTATTCAGCCAAAAGATTTCTATGGATAATACAATTAGCATCTTACTAGGAAACCTATTTCATTATCTAATAATACCAACTGAAAGGAATTTACTTACATGTAGAAACAATTGTTTTAGAATTGGAATTTTAGCCATATTAATTTAAGGTTAATAAAGATGTTATGTTCTTTTATAACTTAGGTAATTAAATGCCAACTTATATTTGATGAAACCAAAGTCTTTGCACAGAAGAAATTGAAAAGGAAGAGACATTTAGATAATAAAAGTAAAAGCAATAGCAAGCCAGGATTATCCATGAAGATATCATGTAAAATGGAAATAAAAACCAATAATAAATCCAGCAAATCTTCACAGGGTTTAAAACTTGAGAAATAACAAAATAGTAAGTGGTAGGATATACTTATCTTCACATAAATTCAAATAGGTTTCCCTGGTTGGTTGGATCAGTAGTAGAGCATTGGCCACCTAGCATGTGGATATCCTGGGTTCAATTCTTGATTGGGCACAAAGGAGAAATGACAATCTTGCTTCTCCACCCCTCTCTCTCTCCCTTCTCTTTCTCTCCCTTCCCCTCCTGCAGCCATGATTCGATTGGTCTGAGCACATCAGCCCTGGGTGCTGAGGATGGCTCCATGGAGCCTCTGCCTCGGATGCTAAAAATAGTTCAGTTGCGAACATGGCCCCAGATGGGCAGAGCATCAGCTTAAGATAGGGGTTTCCAGGTGGATCCTAGTAGAGGTGTATGTGGGAGTCTGTTTCTCTATCTCCTCGCTTCACTTGGAAAAGGGAAAAAAATTCACATAGGTCATCTGCAATGAGGCATCTGAAGGATCATATGCCTTAGAGGCCTAAATTATGTAAGTGGCATTTAGTTATGAAAAAACTTCTAGAAGAGTGATGTGGGAATTAATAGACCTTGGCAACAAAAGTGTGTCCAAAATGATCCTGTGATACCGGAAGGTATCTTCTTGCACCCAGAACATTCTGCAGGGGTCCTCTTCTTTTCCTCATCTATTAAAATTTAGTGTTGTCAGGATTCCAGCCTATCCCACCTTCATAATGTTATTAACTTTTACAAGTTTAACAGCAACTTATATCTTCAGCTGCAACTTTTACCTATCCATGCCTGTGAGTCTGCAACCAGATGTGTCTTGCAGGAACTTCAAAGGCAACATGTTCAAATTTAACTTACTATCTTCCCTCTCTGAATAGTTCTTTCTCCTATTTAATTATCTCTCTTGACAGTACAATCATCCATCCATGAAAACAAGCTACACCTATGGAAATCATTCCTGACTCTTATTTCTTTCACACTCTCAACATCTCAATAGCCACCAAGCCATAATGATTTTTACGTTCTATTTTTTAAATCTAGCTTTCTCCATTTAAACTTTTCTTACTATCTTTATACAGGTGTTTATCTTACCTTCGTTATTAAAACAACATTTTGGTTGATCACATGTTTCTAATATCTATTTAACAGAATGATCATTGAAAAACACAAACATGGTCATTCCCCTACCTCCTACCAAAAATTCTGGTAGCTTCCAAGGCCTTGCAACCAATCTCACCCTTAGCATCGCCTGTAGGAACATTCCCTTTGATCTGACCCCTTCAGCCAGTCCTTCCAGGCTCATCTCTCATGCTCCACGACTCATATTTCTTGTTTCAGAAACACGAAAATATTTGGATCCCTCCACATACCTTCTGCTTTAATCCTTTCCATATCAACCTGAGTAAATCTTTCACATATTTTAATACTCAGGTCTGGCAACACCTTCTCTCAGAAGCTCTTTCTCATGCACTTCCTCTTCAGTACCCCTTCTAACGCTTCCCAGACTTGTGGCGCTCTCTCTATCTTACACTTAGAATGTTGTATTGCCCTTTTTTTTCATTATGCTGGTCTCTCTCATTAGCTAGTTGTCAGATCTATGAGGGCAGAGAATATGTATTATTTGACATGCGCAGTACCCAGCATTTCATAAATACTGAGTTAAATAACTAATTAATATAAATATGATACTAGAGTCCTAGCACTAGTGCTTTGCTAATACATACTGTATTTAAGTGAGATTTGGATATAGGTACTTATGAGTGAAGCATTTTTTCATCTTAAGGAAATAGATGCCATATTTAGAGACAGCTATATAAATTCTGCCTCTGGATTTGGAACACAATATTACAACTGACTGTAAGCATGTTAATAGGAAGAACTTAACCTTGGTTATATATAGAAGGGTTGATAGTCCCCTAAAGTTGTATATAACATATTTGTGTCAGTATGACTGTTCTTCTGGAGCAAAACTTAATAAAATTCTCCAAATCATCTCTCTTGACAGTACAATCATCCATCCATGAAAACAAGCTACACCTACGGAAATCATGCCTGACTCTTTATGAGTGACCGAGTTCTAATTTCACTTTGTCACTCAAAGGCCTTCTCAATTTTGTGTCAGTTTTCTTGTTTTAAATTCTGTAATAAAAATAGAAAAATGACAAAAAAAGTACACTATATTTGACTCTCAGTTTAACCAAACCTATAGAAAGTCAAGGTATCAAAAGTTGATGTGTAGAGGGCATCAGAATAAAATGGTGAGATTTTAAAGGGTCCTGAACACATAATAAAGTTGAGCATTTTTGAGCTGTGTGCATTACTCTCACTCCTGTTCCTTCTTAGAATCACTTCAACTCTACCAGATGTGATAAAAATGAATAGTGTACTAAACTCTGGACCTTCTCATGGGCTTTGTGTGTGTGTGTGTATTTGATATGTTGATTTCATGTTGTGCTAAGAGAATGGTATTTTACAAGTGGTCTCTCAAACTAAAATAATGAAAATTGAAAATAGTAAGCCTTAAGAGTTAAATGATAACATACTCTTCAGAATCATTATACTTTTCAAAATCTTATTTTTGTTTTGAATTTAAGCATTGTTACTGTGAAAATTGTCTATCCAAATTTATAAATATATAAGTGGAAGTAGTATCCCAAGAAAATGTGATCTATACTCTTACTTGTCTGCTGGGAAAGAGAAGATGAAATAAACTTTAGAATTGCTAGTAAGTATTTCGATAAGAAGCTTTTTAAAGGAATGAAGCTAAGTGAGAACTAATAAAACATCATAAAATTTAAAACACCTCCATAAGAACAGGTGCAAGTTTTCTGTTAAAAAAATAAAAGTCATTTTATATTGCCAACATTTAGAGAGAAAAAGCATAAAGCAGTATTGTTATACATCAGAAAGATGCCATATAATAACACCATAATATGAAATTTTTCCTTGTTCATTTTTCTAAAGAAAAATAAATCCCAAAATGTTATATATTATTCTTGAACTCTAAGTAGTTACATTAAGTCAAGATTTTATATCAAAAATATGGACTTTTTGGGGGAAAGGTGGTACCCATACTGGTACATTGTTTCTAGCCTCTGGGAAAATATAACATCAGCGAAATAAGTTCTATCTATTTGGACACTGCCATATATATATATATCTCCATAAAAATGTGCTTTTCCTATTTTTTACAATACTGTAATGGTAGATACATGATATCATGCATTTGGCAAAGCCCATAAAACACTGAAGATTTTGCTAAGAATTACCTAATTCTGTGCTGTGGGAATATTGGTGGCAACTGTGATCTTTACATTTCCTCATTTCTTGAATTCTAGCAGCAGTTTCCCTAGTTCTCTAACTCCAAGGTCTTGGAATGACTGTGTAAGCTGCAAATTGCTTATATTGTACAACTGTTCTATGTGAAATTTCTAGAACAGTTTCTGCTTCTCTGAGTAATACGGTCATACATACTTATTACCTTTTCCATCTCAGATACCATTAATGGGGAGAGAAATACAAAATCATAATGGCAGTAAGAAACCTAGCAGTGAGTCATCAGAAAACAGATTTCAACAAATTTAAAAGAGTCAGAGCAGATAAAAAAGTAATGAAATAGAGTAGAGTAAACCACAGCTTGAAGTGTCTAGAAAGTATATATAAATGAGAGAGAGAAAAAAAAATAGAGAGAGAGAGAGAGAACCTTGCACATTCAAAAAGGCTCAGAATTCTAAAACAAAGTCTAGTGCAGTTAGGAAAGAGGAGAGTAGTGAAATGGGAGACTGACAATAGGATCTATAACTGTCTCTCTTTATATAGAAGTAGCCACTAGTCATCCTTGTAGAAAAGTGTACACTCAGTAGTCAAGTGTCTCTGCCACAGGGGAATATTTGAGGACTTTGCCCACACACACACACACACACACAAAAAAAAAAAAAAAACAAAAAAACAAAAAAAAAACTAAAATAACTAAATAAGTGAAAATAATAGTAGTCTCAGACAAAAGACTTCCACTATCAATTCATAGCCCTGTCACCCTAAAGCAAAATGCAAGTCAGAGCCCATTCAGCTTTTCATTCCTTGAACTTGAATAAAAAGATGATTATGGTCATCAGGCATCTGAAGAAAACTTGCCTTGAAAGACAGCCCATAATACACAAACAAGACAAAATAGAACATAATTTGGAGGAATTTTATTAATACTTCTAAATACTACCTTAAGGAGATTTAAGAAAATAATGCCTCCATATAACAAGAAAAAGTTGTCACGATAATGTAACAATCAGAGAACAAGAAAACTAATATAGATTACAAACAATTGCTAAAACAAGAGTATTAATGGAAGGGTTATAATATAAATATGAGAAAAGTTCCTAGAAAGTAGAATTTTTTTAAAAGAGAGAAACAGAAAGTAGTATAAGAAAGATAAGAGGCAGTGAAGATAATCTAAGAGATTCTACATCCAAATAATATTTCTAGAATAAGAGAAGAGAGAGAAATTGAAGATGGTAAACTATCAAAGCAATACTACATCAGGAAATTTCCCAGGGCTTACACACCAGAGTCTGGAGATTGAAAAGACCCATAACAATGGGCAAAGGTTGTACCAATCACTAAGGCTCCCTCAGGAATCTGCTATAGCTGCTACAATGAAAATTGCATCAGCTACAAAAGGAAGCCACGTGACACGTCATATGGAAAACTACTGCTGCCACTGCTTTCATTCCACCCTTCTGGAATCATTTCATTTATTCTCATAAGTTTAACCGCAGCCTCTATCTGATGACTCCTGAATTTTTAACTTCAGTTGTAATTTCCATAACTGCACATCTTGCAGAAACCTGAAATGTACCATGTTCAAATCTGATTTACCATCCTCCCCCACAAACTAGCTCTTCTTCCTCCTCTTTCTCTTTTAAGAAAAGCAGGGAGAGTGAGGAACATCAAGCTGTTCCTGTATGTACATTGACCTGGGAATCCAACCAGCAACCTCTGCGCTTCAGGACAATACTCCAACCAACTAAGCTATCTGGCCAGGGCTTTTTACTGGTTTTTTTTTGTTTGTTTTTTGTTTATTTCTGTTTATTTTTTCCCTTGATAGAACTATCACACCTACAACTAAAAATAACCTAGATATTTGGGAATCATCTTTTACTCTTTTCTCTTTCTCACTATCAGCATACCAACAACCACCATGTTGTACCAATTTTACTTTCTTTTATAAAAAAATTGAATTAGTCTTATCTTTTTGATTACTAGCAACACATAGATTTATATAAATTTGTAGTAATCAAAAGTAATATTGGCAAGGTAGTGAACAAATTTGTTATAGAATACAGGTCAAAACCATGCATTTTTATGGAAATTTACCACAAGAATATGGAAATCTTACCATAACAAAGTTAGCATTGCAAGTAAATAAGGAAAGTATGACTATTACAACATATGGTAATGGATAATTGGTTATTCATTTAGGAAAAAAATAAAGTGATAACTCTTTTTGACATAATCATAATCACAATTACAGATGAATTTAGAACTTAAATGTAAAAAATATCTATAATTAAAAGAAAAATAGGAGATTATATTATAGGACCTTGGATTATAGATCTTTTCAACAGAAATTAGTAAAACATGGTATTCAAATCACTGAGTACAGAGCAGTATGGTATAGACTACTGCCTTCCCTCTGTGGTATAAATAATAGTGACTATGGAAACTGTTTATAAGTAAGCCTTTCCCAATACACTATTTTTCTTTGCTTCATTTTCCTTCTCATACTCATTTCATTAAACTATTTTATAACCTTGCTCTTAGTCTCTGAACTTCTTCATCCGTATCATTACCATCTTGGCTTTCAGGCTTAAGTGCTCAAATTGTGTCAGTCATCATCTCCACAGAGCCTCCCCTAAATAACAACTCACGCTAAGTTAGAGTTACTTCAGTCAGCTGTACCTCGGGCTTTGTGCCCAGCACCTTACATACATCATTTTTAATCTTCAAGACAATTTTCAAGGGACCTTTTATTATAATCATTTTGTCATAATTGCCTCAATCTCAATCTCTATTTCTTAAGGAAAGCACTTTTCCTGAAAACTGATATATACTACCTTAAATAATTGACATATAAAGAAAAAGAACAATGATAAAAGTAAAATTAACAACTTTATAATCTCATTATCAGAAAGAAAACATGCAAGGCAAACATGATCCAGACACTTTCTAAGAATGTATTATGATAAATTAGTTGGGAAAGAGAAAAAGAAAGAGAAATGTTTTTCTAAAAATTTAAATGTTAGGCCCTGGCTGATTGGCTCAGCGATAGAGCGTCGGCCCAATGTGTGGAAATCCATGGTTCGATTCCTCGTCAGGGCACACAGAAGTGCCCATCTGCTTCTCCACTCTTCCCCCTCTCCTTTCTCTCTGTCTCTTCCCCTCCCACAGCCAAAGCTCCATTGGAGCAAAGTTGGCCCAGGCGCTGATGACAGCCCCATGGCCTCTGCCTCAGGCACAGAATGGTTATAGCCACAATGGCACAATGCCCCAGATAAGCAGAGCATCGCCCCCTGGTGGGCATGCCAGGTGGATCCCAGTAGGGCGCTTGCAGGAGTCTGACTGCCTCCCTGCTCCTCACTTACTTCAGAAAAATACAAAAAACAAACAACAAAAGAAAACTTAAATGTTTCACTTACTTTTATTTAAAATTATAAAATTTAATTGTAATTGATGTTAAAGAAGGAAATAACTTGAAGATAGAACTGTTAAATTTCATATAACCACAAGATATTGTATTAGAAATAGATCCTTCTAGGATTAAGAGAAAGGATTATGAAAACTTTGAATGCATTGGAATTATTTTTCAAACTATTTGAGTTTAGACAACTCACTCTCCTTTTTTTGACAAGAGTGTCTTAGCATTTTACATCTTCTCCTTCTATCCTCCTCTTCTTTCTTTTCATCCCCCTCTTCTAATTGTTATTCTTACAATGACCAGATTTATAACATGTGGAGTCTCTCTGTAAACAAAGTTCCTATAATAGTTTATGATTCATTCTATAGATGATTTTATCACAGAGAAATTACTCTGGGTGTTCCTTATAAAATTTACCACTGTTTGTAAATTGTACATGTATTCATGTGATTATTTGATTAGTGCATTATTTTCTCCCTAAAAATTTCAGTTTTATCAAAGCAGAGATCCTGTTTCTCTTAGTTCACATGGTACATAAAAGGTACCTGATTCAGAAAAGGTATTTAATAAGTATTTGTTTCATGAACAAGCAAATGTGTGAAGGTCCACATGAAATGTATATGTAGGATAACAATAGGTTTCAAAAGAGAGTGAGGTGCTCAATAAACATTTTATAGATGTTATTGTCTTCAAAGAGCATTAAATTTTGGCAGATGATGGAGTCACAGATCAATATTTTTTTTATTTCAGGGGTGGGATGGAGTAGAAGCCAGCAGGGAATTATCCCTGTTAGATGTGTGCATGATGTAATTTTATACATTATGTGTCTTCCATACACAGAAAACTATCTGAGAGAATAATACCTAACTGTTAATTGTGGTTATCTGAGAGTAAATTGATTCCAAATAACATTTTCTCTTCTTCCTATTTTTTTTCTAAAACCTAGTTTTTAAATAATAACCACATATCACTTTCATAATCAGATAAAAAATAAAACTATTTTTATTCTGGAAAAGTATAAGCCATAACAACTAATGTCTAAGGAGGGCTTACTGTGTCCCAGAAAATGCTCTAAATATTAAACAAGTATTGATTCATTTCATATTTGAAACAAAACTGTAAGGTAAGTTTTATTCTTGTGCCTATGTTATGAATGAGGAAAATGAGAAAACAGAGAGATGAAATACTTTGCTCAAGATAACACAGCTGATAAGGAAAGGAAGTATCATTTGAAACCAACATGTCTAGCTCCAGAGTTGATGCCACTATCCATGACTACCTTTCACTGCAAAGCAAAACTTCAATTATCAGAGGTCTCTTTGTACTACGCCCAATTAGAGGAAGTTCAGGCAGTATGACTGACAGGCACAGGCAGTCCCCCGCTTTGCAATCTTCTCATTTTCTGCTCTTCCACCTTGAAATTTATAATATTGTCCACCAACATCAGCCTCATGAATAGCTGAGATCATGCCATTAAAAATCTGTTAACGTGCTATCTCCTGAACACAATGCATATGAAATCAAACCGTCCTGTATTATTCCCCCATCTTTATTCCCAGATTGAATAAATAGGTAATTCATCACTTTTCCTCAAAGGACCGTTTCCAAACCCTTCAATTATATTGCAATTTCTGCTCCCAATATAAATGTCATGCCTCATCAGGGTCAGAATGAAATGTGATGTTGCCTATTTGTTTGATTTTGCAAGGGCTTTTGGTGACTGCTGTTCAATACCCCTCATCTATCATTCTGTACAGCCATGACTACAATAAGGACAGGAACTGCAGGAAGTTCTTACCCTCTAGGCAATGCCTGTGCCCTAATGTAGGACAATGTAGAAAATCAAATACAATAGTGAATCATTTTTAATAAACTTGAAATACACACCTTGCATTGGACTTTTAGACCGTGTATTTTGTCTTTTGGCTTCCTTTTGTGCTCAATTCAAAAGGACTCTCAAGAATCTCTTTATTCTATTATTAAGAAATTGAATAAGTCAGACAGGATCTACGCTTAACCCTGATTCCTTAATAGCTAGGTTATTGCAAATATAGTGTATGTGACCTATTCATTTTCATGTATGAAATTTATGTTTTACATGTACATTCTAAGTATATCTTATGGTAATTGAGTATATGAGTGGGTTACATGACCTTACACTTTTTATCAATATTTTTTAAAAATAGTTTATATCCCTACACACAATATCTATCAAACGTCTTCAAACATTTTATAAAAACGGCCCACTTTTGCAGTGCTGGTCAACCTGGTCCATACCTCCCACTAATAGGCATTCCAGCTTTCATGATGGGCAGTAGTGGAGCAACCAAACAGCACCGCGATTGGCCCACCATGAAAGCTGGAACGCCCACTAATGGGCAGTAGGGACTAGGTAGACAAGCACTGCAAAAGTGGGCCATTTTTATAAAAAGTTTGAAGATGTCTGTAACATGATAGTGCTATTTTGTACATGGAAATGTTTTTGATTGATTTTTTGATAACATACTGAAGTTTTTACAAGTAACTTATTTTATTGGAACAATGTAGACAGTTGACCTAGTAATAGAATATATTCAATTTGGGTTCTAGAATCAACTAACCAGTCAACTCTTTGTCTCATTTTGCAATGTCTGGCTCCTTCTTAAATCACCTCAGAAAAATAATCAAGAAAATTTAAGATGAAACAACACTTTTTCTTGCTCATATGTTTATTAGGGTAGCCATCTCATTCATAATCATTACTCTGCTTGGTCTACGTCATTGAAGTTCCTTCTTTTCTTAACTAATCTTATTTGTTTCCATCTATGCTGATATGTGTGGTTTTCTCCCAGGACTCGATGAAAAAGAAAAGTGTGTGCTTTTATCTACTCGTGTTCTTTCCATAACCAGGCAGAGAGCCAGTACTCAACACAGCATTTTACAGTCACATGATTACATTGTCATTCATCACCATCTATAATTTTTCCAGAGGAACTACTCTGCCTCTCTGCAATTTCTGATACTTCTTCGATGAGTATGGACAATAACATAATAAAATAAAAGAGGAGAAAGAAAATTTAAAAACAAGGCAATAAAAAGACAGCATTCTCAGCCAACTTTTGACATAAATTCTGTCCTCTGCGATCTGATATATTCACTCATACATACCACATTTCATTTAGTCATGGTCCTCAATTTTCTTAAGTTGGAAAAAAATGCTGAGCTGTCCAATATGCTCCATTGCTAAGTCCAGCTGCTTGCTCACCCAATGAGGTATGGCACATCTATAGTGGCAGACTGAGACAGTAAGAAATAAAATTGGATGGACCCAGAAACAGGTCTCTGTTCCTGGCTTTGCAATTATAAACTAAGACTAAAAGAGACAAGAAGGAAAGTTCAGTCTATTTTCTTGAATGTTAGGAAGAAAGACATAGGAGAGTTCTCCTTTAATTGTTTATAAATTGTTCTATGGCTCAAAATAATAAACTATTAGTAGTAGTATAAATGTAAGAACATGGCCCAAACTTAGGAAATCTAACTGAGTTCAAGAAGCAAAAGTACATTAGATACCACTGTGCCTTAACAGACTGCGAGTTCCCAACATTTTGAGAATTTCAACAGCTTACTGCCTGTTTAATTTACTTAGAATGGTTTTCCCAACCTATTCCTTTAAAAATGCTGTAGTTGCTTTTGAAGAATGAAAAGATCACTTTGATTACTTCAAAGTAACCCCTTATGCAGATGTCTCCATCTTCCTCTGGTATCATAAATCAGGTCAACAATCCATATTCCAGGCATTATCCTGGATGCATGTTACTTTATTATCTCTAATTTTCAAAAGCTCTGCAAGGTATTATTCATCTTCTATTACTGAAAAATGAAACAGTGTTGGAGAGGCTGGATAGTTTGCCAAGTTCTGGCAGGTAGTGAATAATGCAGCTTGCATACTTGTGCTCCTTCTACAATTCTAGAATATACCAAAAGACTTAACATTACTCAAAGAGGCTCCCCCCCGCCCCCGCAATAGAGGGTTGAATCACAATGTCCATAAGAGGTCAGATTCCTGAGGTAGGCAAGGAAAGATTCTAAAATGAAGCTTAAGTGTTCCATGTCACAAAGAAGTTATGAATTCTGTGATACCTATTATTTATATAGTTGCCTTAACTGTCCTTAAAATGGAATTTGTAACATGGTTATTTGCTATGGTGGCACCAATTTGTCAGAGACAATATGCACAGCAAATAACCTTTATTTTGTTAAGTGAAAGAAAGAATTCTTCGGATTTGCAGCTGGTGGTGGTAAAAGGAGGGAAGTAAGAGACAAGAACATAGTGGATGCTACGAATTTAACTGTGTCCTCTCAAAAATTCCTTTTCTGAAGTTCCAACCCCAGTGTGACTATATTTGGAGATAAAGTCTTCTGGAGAATATTAAGGTTAATTCAGGTCATAAAGGTGAGAAACCCTAATCCAACAGGTTTGATGCCTTATAAGAAAGAGAGAGCTGAGTTTTCTCTCTCTCTCTCTCTCTTTCTCTCAACTTATAGGGACACAACAAGAAAGCAACCATCCCAAAGGCTGGAAGAGAGACCTCACCTGAAACCCAAACAGGTGGGAACCATGATCCCACTCCAGAACTGAGAGATAATTTCTGTCACCTAAACCATTCATTCTATGGTATTTTGTTTTGGCAACCTGAGCTGACCCACAGAGTGGGGGAATGAGAAATGCCACAGTGTCTGCCAACTTTCTTACCTCCTACCCTAACTTGATGGTTGAATTTTTAGCCTAGAGAGAGGGACTATAGTCACATAGTAAAGTTACTATATTCAGTTAAAAACAAAAACAAAAGTCCTCTGATCAAAAACAGTTCTGCTTCCTGGTATAGGGTACAAAATAGAACATGGAGTTGAGGAAGGGGTCAATCCCTCCCACACATATGGATATTAGAGACCACAAACAAGTGCATTGTTGGAACAGAGAGGGATCGTCCCCACCAGCGTGGTCCTGCCTGGAAGGACAGCCTTTCCTTTATGGCAATTACTAGAGGAGCTGAGATGAGGGATAGCGAGGAGCACAATTATCTTCAGCACCTACAAAACATCAGGGGCTCTCAGATATAATGGGAGGACATTTGGACAGGAGGGGAAAGATGAAAAGGACAAGAGTCTGAGGTGAGGCAGCCACGCAGGTGACACGCTTAGACATGCTGCAGTTTGGGCTGGGTTGTGAATGCAATCTCACTGAATTGATAAACTCTCTGAGACCTGGGGATATTTATGTTCAAATAGTGACATTTTACAACATGTATTAATGCTTTCTTTTTGTAACATTTTTATCACAGCATTGAGTTTTGTGAGTTCTAACTGAAATAGAGTAATAGTATAGCAATATCCAAGTAATGAGAAGCTTTTCCTTTATTTTATTTTTAGAAAAAAAAACTTCCCTGTCAGATACTTTCATGCCTGATATTTTCAGGAAAAGTTCTGACATGCTGCTAAAAAGTACACATTCTTACTTTAACTTCCATAAATGTTTCATTCAGTAACACATTTCTCTGCTTCTTGAAATACACGTCTTAATGCAAAATGATCTTTCTAGGGAAGAAAATTACCAGAAGAATATGCTAAGTGACATAATGCTCACAAGGCCAGAACCTCTAAGAAAAGGCAGAGAAGGAAGCTGACAAGTTACTGTCAGGTATCCCATTTAAGACACTCACTAAAAGACAGATGCATCAAATTCCTTGGCATACCTGCACTCAGCTTTAAGGCAGGTGATTTAAGCTTTCAGTTATTTCATATGCACATTCGTGCTTCAGCTAAAATGTCTTCATCACTACTGAACACCTTAGACAAAAGACCACAACAGGATAAGTCAATGGTCTCAGTGATCCTTGAAATAGCAGTATCAGCAGGACCAAGGGAGAAGGGAATTCCCACTTCCAGAGTGGTGAATATGGGCAAGGAGAAATGGGGGTACTGGGCTTTGATTTAAAAGGTCATGTGTGGTTCAAGCTACCAGGAGCTGAAAAATGGCTAAGGACCACTGGAAGAGAAGTTGGCTATATCAGAGAGAGATGAGAGTTATAACCATATCATCAGTCCTGTTCATCCAAATGTCCCTTTCACCACAAACTCAGCAAGCTGTCCTAAAGGCTTCCTTTCCTCTTCTGGGCAGCATGCACTTATGGGACACTCTGGGCCCTAGACTGGTCTAAGATGGAGATTCACAGTCACTTCAGTGGACAGAATAATGTTAGAGGTCCCTTCTTCAGTTAAGGGATCAGAAGCAGGAGGGAATCAAGGCCCTGCTCTTTTATCTCCAAGAGCCCCCTTTATTGGCTTCCAGAGACAACTATCTACCATGGGCCAACGTGGAATTATAGAAGAGGTACATTTTGGAGGTGGTGCAAGGTCCTATGATCCTTTATCCTCCATGCCAGCCTGTCAAGTCATGACTTGCTTTATCCAGGCAGGAATATCCCATCTTAATAGTCTTTACAAAATAGTGTTAAAGCCTGACCTGTGGTAGCGCAGTGGATAAAGCGTTGACCTGGGAACACTGAGGTCGCCAGTTCAAAACCCTGCACTGGTCTGGTCAAGGCACATATGGGAGTTGATGCTTCTAGCTCCTCCCCCCTTTCTCTCTCTCTCTCTCTCTCTCTCTCTCTCTCTCTCTCTCACTCTGTGTCTCCTCTCTAAAATGAATAAATAAAAAGAAATTTAAAAAAAATTGTGTTAAAATATAGGGTAATTGCTTGCTTGGAGCCAAGCTCAGACACTCCCCATTCTCAGCTATTTGTATTAAAGAAACATGGCTAACCTTGTGAGGACACCCCCACTCACTAGGCCTTATGAGAAGGAAGAGGAAGAAGGTCACACTGCTCTCTGTCACCATTCTCTGAACTTTTGCTCTCTACACATTTTTTTCTGTCACCCATTCATATCCAGCTGTTAACTATTTTTTAAAGGTTTTTAGTTTGATACATGTTTTTACTTTCTTTAGTTCTGGATTTCTAATCCCTAATTTATACCTATGTGCTACATATAAATAATTATATAGGAATAGGAGGGACTTCATTATGGTATTATCATTAAATCTCTTGAAATCCTGACATATGCAAAGAAACCAAACAGCGATAATGTAATATCAAAAATAATTCTCAACTGTTTATCAGTTTCAGACTTGAAACATACTTCTCACAAATATTAGGGGATATTTTTTAGCTTCATATTCATTTTGAAATATCTCTTAATTTCTGTGAGCAGTATAGGTCCTCCTTTTACTTTGTTAAAAGCAAAGAATTGATAACTATTTTTCTTACATAAAAATTATTAATCATTAAAGTTACTCAGTATTTTAATCCACTACCAAAATAGTATTTCAAATTATACCTTCCACCTCTACTGAAAAATCATAGATAATTCCCATAGCAATGCAACATAGTTGAAATTAGGAGTAGGGAGGAGGTGAATGTTTCCTTTGTAAAGTGGGAGAGGGACAAATATGAACAAGGAAATTGGGAAAGGAGAACTTGCAACTCCATCTGATTTGTTCTCAGGTGGATCTGTTTTAGGAGCTGGAGAACGTGTTAATTGAGGGTTCAAAAATGGTGTTCTGATAATTATGCCCATCTTTGTAATGCCTTCAGATATCTAGTTTTAAGACCACAACTTCAATGTAATGTTTCTGGTCTAACTTTAGGAAGGAATTGCAAAGTGTTGAGTCTTCCCAAAGCATTAAGGGGAGATGGTACAATATAAATCGCAGGCAGGCCTCAGGAACAGCTCTACACCAGGCAGAGTATAACAGATGCTGCTAGATGAGGTGACCTGCCTTCTCAACAGGGTCCACAGGTTTGTGAGGTTGATAAACAGGCTGCCTGGGGCCCCTCTGGAAATTTCTCAGTGTCTAGGAAAGTCACTAACAACTTACTTTTTATTTCTTTATTATTTGTTTCTTCATTCCTATGTGGCAATTAAAGTCAGAGAAGGGTAACTGCATCGATGTCATAGACACCACTTCCCATACTTTTCTTTTTTCTTCTATTTAAGGAAAGTCTCTCCCCACAGACCCTGCACCCCTCACTATAGCAGAACCTACTCCAACATAACACAAAATGGGTTTACCCTTCATTTCTGTCTCTATAAGAGACCTTTCTCTCCTTCCTGACCTCGGGTTCCCTTTGTATAGTGCCCAACACCACCCTTTTCTTCACGATGGCTAGTAAGTCCCTGTCCAGTCAGAGGTTATCTAATCTATGACTAGCCTTATTCTCAGGAATTGGTCAGAAAATATATATATATCAACTCACTGGCCAGATCTGGCAGCATGGTCCTACCAAATACCAGGGAGCCAGGAAGTACGAGCTGACCTTGTGTCCAGATAGAGGAAAATGGTCACATACCTAGTGAACCACACTACGGCTGCCATAATATTTTCTTCATTTAATGCCATTCTCTCTCCCACTCATTTCAGCCATGCTGGCCTTCCAGCAGTTTCTCAGTTGACTTTTGTACCTGCTGCTTCATCTACTAAAGTTTTTATTCATCCATATTTGCTGACACCTTCTGATTATTCAGGTCATAGTTCAAGTATTTCCTTCCTAAAGAAGTTTGATGTAATATCTCCCATTTCTCCATCTGAGGTAACCCCTTCTATTTCTTTTTCAAAGGTCTCTGATCTTTTTTTGTTTTTGTAGCCCATGTCCACTTGTAATTCTATGGTTATTTGTTCACCTCATTAACTCATGTCAGTGTCCTCCATTTAACTGTAAATGTCCTAAGAGAATAAACCAGATCCATTTTGTTCACTGCTATTACTATAGCTAATGCCTAAGTTACAACTGTACAATAAATAGTTGTTAAATAAGTGAAAGAACCCATTAACCTTTTAGAATTATACCTCAGCTACTTCAGAAAGAAATTTCTCCCTCACTTCATATAAATGAATTGTGTGATTTTAGACACAAAATATGAGATTAGTGCTACATTTGACAAGATATGGTGAGTATCAAAACCAACATAAAACAAGAAAAAAATATGCTAAACTAGAATAGAAACATGCAAAAGGAAAAAGTAGAAGAATCTACTCATGAGTTTAATAAAGTGAAACTGTAAGATTTCACTTTCTTTCAAAACAAACTCAGTACAATAAACTTATATGGGAAAACCAGAGCTTGATCATAAGATGTAATAAACAAGGAAGATTGGAAACCTATACAAGATTGAGTACTAGATTTTCATAACCAAATATAAAGTCCGAAAAGTTTATTTCCTTAACTTTTCAAAGTAGATGCATTGGCCCCAATTTGTGTGTTCCTTACTCTCTTATTATCCAAGCCTTGGGAATACTCTTTCATACTGTGCAGTTTTTCCTAAAAACAATTCAAGATAAATAAACATACATAGAACTGTTTAAGGAAGTGTCCTTGGAGCTGTCTAAGTCACAGTCTTAATAATGGGCTTGTTTCTTACCAGCTGTGTATCTTTAGTGACTCCAAAGGCAGGGTCTGGCCTTGCTGGAGCCAAGGTTAGACTTTAGAATTTATCAAAGAAACAACTCTAACCATTTGATTTTTAACCTTTTGACTTATTGCATATTCTCTCTAAAGTTAGACCAGTTTTCTTCATTATAAATTACAAATGGAAACTTTTCTGTTTAGTGTTCTATAAAAGAAGTAAACAAACTTTAGGCCCAAATATTTCTGATGTTGAGCACTGTTTCCTAACTTTTCACCTTGTGGAGAAATTCCTAAGAACTAATACAAGAAAATGAATAGTTATTACCCATAAATTCATATGAATCAGAATTGGTAGTGGGCTAAGTGAGCTAAACATACACAAAATAAACCCCTAATTTTAGTTAGTATGGCTTGAAGAGTAAGCATTAAAAATGGCATAGCCATCAGAGAGAAATTTTCAATGAGGTACCATAGGCATGTGCTATGACCCCTCTTGTTTTTAAATTATAAGTTAATTATTTGACACTACTCTTATATGATCTTGATGTATTTCTCCACTATTTACAGAAATACAAATATGACATTTTGTGACAGTGATTCTCAAAATATTGAGTATGTGTGTGTGTTTGAGTGAGTTTGTGTGTGTTTGTGAATAGGCCCATTAGAAAACATGATAAAAGTGATTGGTCTTCTCTGAAGGTTAAAAAAAATTATACACATACCATTTACCCACCAATATTTTCATTTAATTTCAAGGTGTTTCAAACACCCATTCGAAGTAAAGAAAAACAAAATAAAAAAAAAGTCAAGGTACAAAGCAACTATTAAGAAGTACATCACTTTTAGTTGATGCTCCCAAACATTTAAATCTCTTATTGTCAGTCACACAGAATCAATTCTCATAAGAAGGCGTTAATCCTACATACTTAGTTAGTAACCCAGACTTAATAGTCGGCAGTTACTTATCATTGCAAAAATATTAGAATAGTCTCTGTGGTTGTAATTAGTTGCTGCTTTGAACTCCCTGAATCTCCAATTTTATTAACCTGCTCCAGCCCCAGGTCCCAGACCCCAGGATACCTAGGACCTGTCACCATCCAGTACCTGAGAAAATGAAACCTGAGTTACAGCAGGGGCCTCCAGAATATAGTGCCAACATGAGAATCAACACCAGTTCTGACTGTTTACTGATCATGCCTTATGGAGTGTTATAAAATATTTTGAATATGACTCAAGTTTATATATTGAAATCTTCCTAAGGGTAATAATCTTCCTGGAAGGACAAAAAGAACACTAAGTACACTTTAAGTCCATTGATACTGAACATGAAATGAAGCAGCAGACTTTGTCCTGTCTGTAGGAGTCAGAATGGATTACTTACGGGTTAACTTTCCAATGGGAATGCTAGAAATGAGAAGGGAAGGGAGTTCGGGAAAAGCAAATTCTCAGTGGATCAGAGCAAATTGTGAGGCAAAGGGAATGTAGCCTTAGGATGTGCAGCCAGATGTTTTGAATTGCTTAGCCTCCTGTTTTTTGGGAAACTATCACATCCTCATTTCATATAACAGCTCCAATTTCTGTTCCTCACATTCCAACTTCAGGGTGTGCCCAGTCATATTATCTCATTTCCTACAAACAGCAATAGTCTCAAGAATAAACATATAATTCAACCACTGAGCCAAGCAGGATCCTTCTCTATAATAATGTATTAATGATGGAAAAAGAAATTCTTTTTAAAAGCAGGCTATGCTGCCATCTTCCTTTTCACATAGAAAGAGCCTGGGAGTAGATGAAGCCAAGAAGAGGTAGAAGACTGATGGAGAAAAATTTCTCATTAATAAGGAGGTCAGTCTCTGAGGTTCTGGCGCTATAATTATTTCTTTTACTTATAAGTCTTCAAATATCCTTCCAGCTAAGATAACATTGTCATCATTATGATTTTTATTATTTAAAAGCTTAAGTTATTTTGAGTTGGATTTCTGTCTCCTGCAACCAAAAAGAGTTCTAATTAATTTAGAGGCTGAGGATAGAGGCCATGTCTATGTAACAAGGGGTCCTGAAAGTAATGCAATTATTTGTGACAAGATATAAAATTCTAAATAGGAGTATGAGTTTGCCAATATAAACACAATTGACTTTACAGCTCTCTGTGATCACTTTTAAAAGCACACACTCTAATAATTTTTTAATTACTGTACTTAACAATAAAAGGTCATGAGAACCACCTATTATATTGTACAGCTTAAAAATGCCACAATTCATTCTGACACACACACACACACACACACACACACACATACACACACACTGATTAAATGTCAACTAGAAAAAAAACATGCTTTTTATTAAATTTATTGGGGTGACATTGGTTGATAAGATTATATAGGTAGCAAGTATACATTTCTATGATTCATGATCTGTATATTGCATTGTGCGTCCACCAACCAAAGTCAGGTCATCTTCTGTCACTATGTATTTGGCTCCCTTTGCCCTTTACTACCCCTCATACTAACCACCATACTGTTGTCTGTTTATATAAGTTTAAGTTTTATATCCCACACATGAGTAGAATCATATGGTTCTTAGCTTTTTATGACTGACTTATTTCTCTTAGCATTAAACTCTCAAGGTCCATCCATGTTGTTACAAATTTTTGATGATTTATGTTAAAGTCTTAAAGACTCCAAATAAAATAAACGGAAGACTAAAGTTGAATTTCCCAAATACCTTTTTCAATAAGAGAGAATATGTGAAAGCTTAATTTTTAAAAGAAGATTTAGGTTTTCTGATATAAAATCAAACAACAAAGCATTGCTTTGATTATTAAGGAGTTTGCTACTGTATCTCCAAGGAGATTCAGAAACAAAAGGAGCTTCAAAACAATATGGCTTTTTTGCCTGTGAATTTTTTCATATTTAAGAATCAGTATTCTAGCCTTTTTAATGACAAAATAAGACCATGAGTACATTTTATGAACCAGTACATCATTATTTCCACTTAGTAGAGAGAGTTATTAAGCTTCATAGCACTTACTAAAAGCCTTAACCAAAAAGAAATTTTCCAAAAGAATAGAAAACTTGTCACAATGATCTTAAAAAGTAGATCATAGGTAGTATAAGGACAATCAGTTATGAATTACATGAATTGCAGTGATTTTGTCTGCTGCCTAATGCAGACTCATGACTGTAGTCTCTAAAATCAACGAATAAAATTTTTTTTAAAAAAAAAGAGTGCATGACGGGGGGCACTAGGAATAGAGTCAGGACCTTTGTATTTAAACACTCTCTGTAGAAACACCACAGAGATCTCATTCTGTCTGGCAGTAAAGTTTCTTTGACTCCATTCCAGTGAGGGATACAGTGAATCACCAAGCTCATATCACTACCAGTTGGAACAAGGCCAGATTTGTAATGTGGACAAACTCTAGGTCCATTTACAAGCCTTGGATAAGATCCGTGAGCCTGGGCCATTAGCATCTTTGGGGCTATCATAAACAACCACGTCTGTAAGTGTGTTAGAACCATCTATGCCACTGTGCTCAGGCAAGCCAACAGCAGCCTGCCTGATTCTGGCATTTTATCAGGACTGATTCCACCTTACCACACCAAAACTTGCAGTGTCAAACCTAAAACCAACAGTGTTTAAATGTCAGATAGATCTAATGTGTTTAGAAGATATTGTCAGGATAAGTCACATAACAAAAAGGCAAAAGGGTGAGGCAGGTTTAATATCTCCCTGGAGAAGACTTGGAATGATATTATGATCAAACAAAAAAGAGTATACTCAGCACAGATCTTGTCCTCAGTTTTCTGTGCTGTGTGCTACACATCTAACGTGATTTTGGTCCCTGGTCATCCTCTGAAAAACTTCAGTGGCTTCTCTGATTCCTGTAATATCTAAATATGGTTGCCATGAACATCATACTCTTCTGGGCTCTTCTCTATATTCAGGAGGGTGATTGAAGGGTTTCTCTTTGTTTATGCTTCAGATTTTTGGGGAGCCCTTCTGCTCAGATATATCTCCATATTTATATTGGTGAGGGGATAATAGAAAGGGCTACTCAAGTACCTTCATGTCTGCGAAGAGCCCTTGGCTTCTGAGATGAACCAGAGACTGGGGAAAAAAAGTGCTGGCTGTTGCCCTGTGTTCAGTCTGTCTTGGGTCACTCATCCCTTGGGACTCCACAGTAGTAGGAGCAGAAATTTAAATTCCAAACTTGCGCTATATTCTCCAGAAGAATGCGAGAAGAAAAAAAATTCTTATTTCAAAAAAATTACAAATAATTCTTCAGCAAGATTGGGGTGATTTTTAATTGGACGACGATTAGAGATTTGAAACCTTTTTGTAAGCAACTTTAATGTGAACTTACATATGGAGTTCTACAGATATAAATATATAAATTGAATTATAAAATATTTATACATATATTCTAAAAGCTAGTATATAAAAATTATTTCTGGATGTTGAAATTATGGGTAATTTTAATGCTGATCACTTAATTTGGGGAGGTTTTATCCCTAAATTTTCTTTTTTGTTTCCTAAATTTTCTTAAATAAGTACCTGCTACATTTGTAATGAAGAGGATCAGTATTTTTAATAGTAGATGAACATTTTAAAATAAGATATTGTTGAGCATGCAAGTAACATTAACTTCAGAGCAACCCGATATATATTTTAACCTCAGCTCTGCCACATACTAACTGTATTACTCAAACAAGGCTAAGTTTTCATCCTTCAAGGGTCTCAAAGTGCACATCACTGAATCTCAGGGAATGATTTTTCACAGTAAAGATTGAGTTATTAAAGGTATTCCCTGAAGGGGAAGTTTATAAAACATTAAAAAAAAAAGTTGACAAAACCTGAATGTTAACAAAAATGTAAAAATCCTTTTTATATCATTTTAAAAAGTAGACATTAAGATAGCATTGTTGAGCATTGTGAAGAAACTTCATGTTGAAAGGAAAAGAATGCTCATAGTTAAATGATTATTGTTATAGGTTGGATTGTTCTCCTCCCCCCCCCCCAAATTCATACATGTTAGTCTTAATCCTTAGTATCTTAAAATGTAACCTTATTTGAAGATAGGGTCTTTACAGCGGTAATCAATTTAAAATGAGGTCATTATGGTGGGCCCGGATCCAATATGACTGGTATTCTTATAATGAAAGGGAAATTTAAAAACGGAGATACACATAACAGTGGTCGGCAAACTCATTAGTCAACAGAATCAAATATCAACAGTACAATGATTGAAATTTCTTTTGAGAGCCAAATTTTTAAAACTTAAATGATATAGGTAGGTACATTCCTTATCGAGGTAGCGCCCACACGTGGTATTTTGTGGAAGAGCGGCACTCAAGGGGTCAAAGAGCCGTGTGTGGCTTGTGAGCCACAGTTTGCTGACCACTGATAGCAGGAAGACAATGTAAAGAAATGTAGAGATGACCACCTACAATCCAGGAAGAAAGGCCTGGAATCCCTCACCACACTCAGAAAGAACCCACTCTGCCAATACCTTAATTGCAGACTTCTAGACTCTAAGACTTAAGATTGAGACAATACATTTCTATTGTTTGATATATTCAAGTTATGGCACTTTGTTACAGCAGCCCTATAGTTCCTTTATTTTGCCAATTATTTACATTTTGTATGAGAGTCATTTGTCTTCACTTCTGGGAAAGAATCACAAAGAGAAGTCTAGCATTTATGAAAACATTTGGCATGAAGTAAAGAAAACCAAAAAGTTACATAAGAGAATTTTAAAAAATTATTATTTAATCCAGTTCTTCATAGAAGGAAATTTATTTTTATTTTTAGTATTTTTTACAAGAGAGACAGAGAGACGGACAGATAGGGACAGACAGACAGGAAGGGAGAGAGATGAGAAGCATCAACTCATCATTGTGGCATTTTAGTTGTTCATTGATTGCTTTCTCATATGTACCTTGACTGGGGGGCTACAAATGAGCAAGTGACCCCATGCTCAAGCCAGTGACCCTGGGCTCAAGTCAGTGACCTTGGGCTTCAAGCCAGCAACCTTTGGGCTCAAGCCAGCGACCATGGGGTCATGGTTATGATCCGACGCTCAAGCCCGCAACCTCACGCTCAAGCTGGTGAGCCCGCGCTCAAGCCAGATAGACCTGTTATCAAGCTGGCAACCTCAGGGTTTTGAACCTGGGTCCTCTGTGTCCCCGGCCCACAATCTATCCACTACACCACCATCTGGTCAGGCAGAAGAAATTTTTAAATAAGCTACTAATTTTTTTTCAGAAAGAGAAAGCAAAACTTCAAATTCTATAAAGACAAATTATTTACTCTAGACCAGAGGAAGTCAACCTGGTCCCTACCGCCCACTAGTGGGTGTTCCAGCTTTCATGGTGGGCAGTAGTAGCAGAGCAACCGAAATATAAATAAAAAGATATATTTAACTATAGTAAGTTGTTTTATAAAGATTTATCCTGCCAAACAGCAAAAATTCGACATAGAGTACTTGGTAAGGAATTATTATTATATGCTTTAACTCGCTGTAACTCTGCCTTATAAATTTTATAAAGTAAAGTTACTTCCCTACTTTATAAATCATCATTACTGTAGAACCAGTGGGCAGTTAGAAAATTTTACTACTAACAGAGATACAAAAGTGGGCAGTAGGTATAAAAAGGTTGACCACCCCTGCTCTAGACTCAAGTTTACTGTGCATTTAGAATAAATAAGAATATATAGAATGAAAGAAAGTAAGTTTAAATAGTGGTCCTTCTTATCTCATATATTCATTTAGACATATTTTATAGTTCGGGCACACAATATTATCTACAGTCACTGAACACTAATGCATAGCTTTAATGAGACAGAAATATGCTGATCAAGGCTGAAATTCTGAAAGCTTATGACTGAGGCAATTGTAATGTTTCCATGGGGGAATAATGCAATTCTGAGCCTTTATGGTATTTAATTACATGGCTTTCAGGCCATTGGTTTATAAGAAAAAATGTAATATTTTATCTCATACTCAAATCTTCTTTCCAACTCTCTTTTTTCTTTTCAGAATAACAACTAATGCTTAGGAAAACATCATTAAAGTGGGCATTTCTCCATTTAGTGAGACTCTTACTATGCTTGTCAACTGGGTCTTGAACAGAGAATGTATTTTCAAGGCTTCAGATCTCTGAACTCTTACTGATATTCATTTCAACTAAATAGGAGATGATATGTTTAGGTTAAAAATGAATGTGATCCAGTAATACTCTCATTCTGAAAACTTTCAGAATAGAGTTATGAACATGGTAGAGAGTGAAAATGAATGGAAGAAAAGTGAAGGAGAGAGAGGAAACCGAGTACTTGATGAAAGCCATGTATTAGACATTATTTCATTTGAGTACTATGAGGTAAAATTACCTTCATTAACAAATGAAAACAAAGGCTTGGAAAGATTAAGTTCTTTGCTGAAGGACAAACAGAGCAAGTCAGGGAACTGTACTATGAAGCTTTGTCTTTTTGATTCCAAATCTCATCCATATCTAAAAACTACATATTCAGCCTGACCAGGCGGTGGCGCAGTGGATAAAGCGTTCGACTGGGATGCAGAAGATCCAGGTTCAACACCCCGAGCTCACCAGCTTGAGTGTGGGCCCATCTGGCTTGAGCAAAAAGCTCGTCAGCTTGGACCCAAGGTCACTGGCTCCAGCAAGGGGTTGCTCGGTCTGCTGTAGGCCTGCGGTCAAGGCACATGTGAGAAAGCAATCAATGAACAACTATGGTGTCGCAACGGCAATGAAAAACTGATGATTGATGCTTCTCACTTCTCTTCGTTCCTGTCTGTCTATTCCTATCTATCCCTCTCGCTGACTCTCTCTCTGTCCCTGTAAAAAATAAAAATAAATAGGCCTGACCTGTGGTGACACAGTAGATAAAGCATTGACCTGGGAACACTGAGGTCGCCAGTTCAAAACCCTGCACTGGTCTGGTCAAGGCACATATGGGAGTTGATGCTTCTAGCTCCTCCCCCCTTTCTCTCTCTCTCTCTCTCTCTCTCTCTCTTCTCTCTCTCTCTCTCTCACTCTGTGTCTCCTCTCTAAAATGAATAAATTAAAATAAATTAAAAAAAAGGTGATGTGCATAAGATGTATCTTATAAAAAAATAAATAAATAAAATAATTTAAAAACTACACATTCAGTTTACACACTTTAAGTAAAAAGAAACTGTGAACTGTTTTTCTGAATTTCCCCTCAATAAAAGGTAGATATATTTTTTAGAATATGAGAATTTTTAGAGTTTTTATATTTTTATAAAAATTTTTTTTATAAAAATACCATTTTTATATTTGAGTGTTTGAGAAGACATAGGAAATTTGTCTACAATTTAAGATTGATACTCTACTTGCTTCCCAAGATATGTAAAATCCACAGTTATCAGAACAATAAAGCAATATTAGAGATCTGTTAATAACAACTCTTCTGTCAATGTATTACGTTATTTATTCAATATAGTGTGTCGTGTGTGTGTGTTATATCAGGTGTTGTAATGGCCATTAGGAATCAAGTAATATACAATATAGAAAAGGTGTCTTTTCTGAAGTTTACAAAAGCCTAAAACCCAGAAGGAAACCAAATATATACCTGCTTGTATAGACTCACCGGAATAAAAACAGACTAGAAAACACTTTCTAGTCAACAACTGAGATTACTCACTTGAGGAACATTGCTTACTTACTTAAAAGAGTTGGAAATGTTTCTAATCTAGTTCTAAATCTATCTTCAGCAACCACTACCCAATGAATGTCTTTACCCTCAACTAAAGTGAATTTTCCATTAAACCTTTTATCATAGATCAGAGCCAGACATGGTGAATTAAGATTGACTTCCGCTTACTCTTTGACTTAGGCAAACTCTTAGTAAAGTTGTCTAAACAAAACCTAAACCAAACAAATCTATGGGAGCATGATCAGTCTTTGGCTAATCAATGAAAAGCTGAGTAGAATGTTAATTGCACATGTAGGTAGAATCTAGCCTGTTTTTCACCCATGGCTTTTTTCCCCCCCACTACAGTGGAATACCATATTATTCTACTAGCACCATTTTTCTTTGCCTTTGACAATGATAACTTGTGTGACAAGAATTAAATAGGACTAACATGGCCAATATGTTATGAAACTGCATCATAGAATCACAGAATCCATTGGTGCCTATATAGACCTTAAGTGTGAGAAAATCTCTCTGGTATAGAAATAGAGAGACAGGACTTATCCAGGAAAGGAATAAAGAATCTTGCTCTTTCTCTTCTTTATCTCTCAGTACTTTATGTCTTTGAGAAGTGTTACCAAGTTCCAATTCTTTAAACTAAATAGAGCAACAAAAAAGTGAAAACCACTCTATCTGCCTCAACACACACACACACACACACACACACACACACACACACACACACACACACACACTACATTTCTAGCAATATTAAAAGAAAGAAGCCCACCATTACCATAAATACCAAATTACTCATAAGAATTGGCTGGGCCCAAATACTCCAAACTGGTCAAACTATAGGAGTGGTGGGATTGAGAAAAAAGGACCTGAGTATTCCCTGTAGGCTTGACAGGGAAGAAGAAAGACTGCTCAGAATCTTGGTGCTAAGTGCCAAAGCACACCTGGCTGCATAAATGTAACAGCAGAGAGAGGAACCCTTAAGCTAAGAAATTGGGAAAGCAATACACTAGCACCTCCTATTCCCTTCTTCACACTATCTCCTCAGATTGGTGGTGCAGGAATATTCAACTCATTTTAATCTAAGTTTTCTTTAAAATAAAATCACATAAACACCAAGATACCATTAAAAAGGAAAGGGAAAAAGAATAATAAATTGCATTTCCACAACTACAGATGAAGAAACAAATAAAGAAAAATGCTCCAACAGTACAGAGGAAAATAACCAGACATTCTAAAATGATTGTATTTTAAATTATGGAAACAATGTAAATCTAAAAGAAGTGAACATATAGAAACATATATATATGTATATATACATATATACACACATATGTACATATATATGTACATATGTGTGCATGTAAATATATATATTGGAGACACACATATACATAGAAAAGTTTTCCAGCCAAAAAGGAGATGAAGCCTGACCAGGTGGTGGCGCAGTGGATAGAGCGTCGGACTGGGATGTGGAAGACCCAGGTTCAAGACCTCGAGCTTGCCAGCTTGAGCACGGGCCCATCTGGGTTGAGAAAAAAGCTCACCAGCTTGGACCCAAGGTTGCTGGCTCCAGCAAGGGGTTGCTCAGTCTGCTGAAGGCCCGCGGTCAAGGCACATGTGAGAAAGCAATCAATGAACAACTAAGGTGTTGCCACGGCAATGAAAAACTAATGATTGACGCTTCTCACCTCTCTCTGTTTCTGTCTGTCTGTCCCTGTCTATCCCTCTTTCTGACTCTCTCTCTCTGTCCCTGTAAAAAAAAATCGAAACAATGACAGAAGAAAAATGAAATAAAATCATAAAAAGTAGAGACAGTGAAAAACTGCAACAAAAAGGAGATGAAGTGATATCTGAACAATAGGAAAGTGTGAAACAAAATTAACAGAATTCAGGAAATTGAGGAAAAATGAAAAGCTATCTTAAAAAAATTACAATACAATGACTACAAGGTAAAATAGAATAAAAAGCACATAGATGCAGATGGGAAAATGAGAAAAATGAAGAAAATAAATAGAATTAAAGAAAGAATTTAAAAATATTTGAGGGAAAGTGATAGATATAGAAAACAAACGAGATGTGCCATATTAGTATTAGAGTCATGAAAGAAGAAAACAAAGGTCATTAAATAATTACCTATCTATAATTTAGAGAAGTGTTTCCCCACCCCCAAAAAATTAAGGACAAATTATATACATAGAAAAATTGATCCAGATGGTAAACACTAAGATTATACTGCTAAAATTATTAAATATTAAAAATAAAAGAGTCCTTTGTGCCTATAAGCAGAACTACCTAGTCATTAAGAAGAAAAATAAAGTATTCTTGCATCAGACTTTGTAACAGAAAATTTTAACAGCCGAAAACAGTGGAGCAAGACCTAATAGGTAGTCAAGGAATAAAATTTGAAGCCAAGATGTATTATAATTATAAAAATTATGTACAGTTATTAATGTCCACAAACTTAAGGAATATTGTTTCTAATATCTGTGGCTGAGAAAACTAATAGAAGATGATGAGAAACTTTGGAAGAAAAATGTAAATGATAAAGCACTGACTAAATTTAACTGTATGATAAAAATAAGTTTAAGATTGAGAAAACAATATACAAATATAATATATTCTAATAATATGGAAATAATGTTATTAAGTAAAATGGAAGGAAAGGGAGAAAAAGAAAGAATAATAATTACTGATAAGTCAATATAATAACTGGAAGTCAAAGGATATTATTTAAAGCTTGAGAGTAAAAAGGCAAATATTAAGCAAGATAAGGGAGGAGAGAAACAAGGAAGAGGTGATTAATTTTAACAATGCTCACTTAAAAAAAATAGATTATATTTAAAGAAGCCATATAAACACAAAATATAAAAGAATCACTAGAAAAAAAGCTTTGTATACACTGGAAGGACAATAATATACTAAAGAAAATAAATGACAAATGGGATACATTTAAAAATAAATAATATACATAAATATGCAAAATATAAAATAATATAAAAGAACTAATATCAAACATTTAACATTTGTCATATCAATAAGTGAAAGGACTTAAATAATCTATCACAATGAAAAGATTTTCAGACTGTACTATAACATTTTATAGATTATAAGGTATATGTTACATATAAGAAATTCATGAAAGTTAAATACCTGTGAAAAATTAAAAATAAAAGGATAAGAAAAGATATATCACAAAAATTAAAAAAAAAAGGAAACAGGACATGGCCTGTGGTGGCACACTGAATAGAGCATCAGCCTGGAATGCTGAGGTAATCGGCTCAAAGCCCTGGGCTTGCCCATCAAGGCACATGAGACAAGGAATCAATGAACAACGTAAGTGAAGCAACTATGAGTTGATATTTTATGTTTCCCCATCTCTCTCTTCTCTCTGTAAAATCAATAAATGAAAAAAAAGAAAAGAAACAGAGGTTGTGATCTTATCATCAGACAACATAGAATACAGGAGAAAAAATTAAATGGGATAATAAAGAGGTCAAGTTAAAATACTGAAGTCTACAACTTATAATGAAGAACTAATGTATAAATATTTATATGAAATATAACACAGTAGCAATTCTCATAAAGCATAAATGACAAAAGATTAAAGAAAGCATAAAAAATTATAATTGCAGAATTTCTAGAAAATAATTATAATGAAAACACTAAATGCCCTGGCCAGTTTGCTCAGTGGTAGATCATTGGCCTGGTGTGTGGATGTCCTGGGTTCAATTCCTGACCAAGGCACACAGGAGAAGCACCTGCTTCTCCACCCCTCCCCCTCTTGTTGCTCTCTCTCTCTCTCTCTCCATATATATATATATATATATATATATATATATATATATATAATAATCTTCATATATATATATATATATATATATATATATATATATATATATAAATAAATAATCTTCTCCTCCCCTCCTACAGCCATGGCTTGATTGAAGCAAGCTGGCCCCAGTCACTGAGGATGGCTCCATGGCCTCTGCCTAAAGCACTAAAAATTGGCTCCAGTTGCAATGGAGCAAGAGCCCCAGATGAGTACAGCATTACCCCTAGTGGGCTTTCTGGGTGGATCCTGGTCAGGGTACATGTAGAATTCTATCTCTGCCTACCCTCCTCTCACTAAAAGAAAAAGAAAAAAGAAAGAAAATAGTACATATCATAGCCTGTGGAACACAGCTAATGCAGCATTCAGAGGAGAATACATAGCCTTTAGTACTTATATTGATACAAAGAATAGTAAACATTTTTACTAAAAAAAATAAACAAATTGAAATAAATGAAAGAATAAGTTAACATGTCTTTTAATTTATTAAGCAGAAATAGAAGGAAAAAAGGGAGGGAAGGAAAATGAGAGAGAGAGGTGAGGAGAGAGGGGAGAGGCAGAGAAAAGGAGTGGAGGGGGAAAAGAAAGAGAGAAAGACAAAGGAAGAAAAGAAGGAAACTCTACTGTTTTTAGCCTGAAACCACTTGGTTATACTATCCAACCTTATTAGTTGTTTATAAAGAGCACTTTGCCATGAATTCTTAAATGGGTCTAAAATATTTGCACTGGTTTTTACTTACCTTACCTATACTATGAAATAGCACCAATGAGTCACACACACATGACATTTGACACCACTGTGGAAACAACAGCTGAAATTATCTGGCTTCAAAAGCCGCCACTCCCCTGGTCATTTGGCTCAGAGGTAGAGTATCAGCCCGGCATGTGGAAGTCCCCAGTTCGATTCCTGGTCAGAACACACAGGAGAAATGCCCATCTGCTTCTCCACCCTTCCCCCTCTCCTTCCTCTCTATCTCTCTCATCCCCTCCCGCAGTCAAGGCTCCATTGAAGCAAAGTTGGCCCTAGTGCTGAGGATGGCTCCATGGCCTCCACTTCAGGTGCTAGAATGGCTCCAGCTACAATGGAGCAAGGTCCCAGATGGGCAGAGCATCACCCCCTGGTGGGCATGCTAGGTGGATCCCAGTCGGGCTCATGCGGGAGTCTAACTGCCTCCACTTCTAACTTTGGGGGAAAAAAAAGCTGTCACTCATTTCAGGGTTCTTTCATCTTATATTTTTATCTAAAAGAATACGTAAATTGCAACTAAATTATTGATTCTACTGAAAGAGGTTGACATGAGCTTATGAATTACGTGGTTTAAACATTTATCTACAGCCTTACAGTAAAACAACATGGGCAAACATCAGCTCTTAGGAAATGTGTTCAAACACATGTACAGAAGCATGTGCTTCTTCATTTCAGTGATTTTCAACCATTTTCACCTCATGGCACAAATAAACTACTAAAATTCTGCGGCACACCAAAAATATATTTTCTTTTAATCTGACAAAAATAGGTACAATTGAATTCATTCACAAGGACAGCTATTATTGTGTTGGTTGTTGTTATTATTTTATTTCACAATTTAAGGGAAAAAAGGTTAGTGTCTGTCTCTGACTAAATAGTCAGGTAATGTTATAAAAATTCTTATAGCACATTGGTTGAAAATCACTACTTTAATTTAAAGTAAAGTCCTGATGAGTGTGCCCAGGCCAACTAACTTCCAGGAATTAATGCTGTGATCTAAAACAAACAAGCAAACAAGCAAAAAACAAAAACATGCCTTTAGGACCTGTGGTTCCATGTATGCCAGACACATCCATAACTTGCTGAAGGCGCAGAGTCAAAAAATTCACTTTAAAAAATGAAGTGTTTTTGAGTAATAAATACAATCAAAAGAAAAAGCATGTTAAACGTCTAGTTGTTTCAAATACTCAAAGCAATTTGTGAGAAGACCTTGAATGTACTTTGCAAAAGGTGATTTGGAATTAACAGCTTTCTGTGATTTGGAAGTTGGCAGAGACACCAAGCATGTACACATTGTCAAAGTGATCATGTTCCTAGGAAATTAAGCTCATTGGTAACAGTAGTGTCAGTTTTAAAAGAAATCTTGTATTGTAGGTCTGAGAATGAAGTGACATAAATTAGTATAGCTATTGTGTGGTCCAGCAGGAAGCCAGAATCAGGGAATCCTGACTGGATGGAGTCTTCATCTCTAGTATAACAGAATCTACTATGCATCAAAACTGAGAAGAGAAAGAGGAAAGCAACCTTTCTGGAGAAAAGGAATAAATACAGATATAAAATTGAAAGCTAGGGAAATGTAATTCAGCATCTAGTTGCATGCATCTCTGCACTCACCCATTTTCAAATGAACTTAATAATAAAGTGAGGAGAAAAATAACAGTTTTATAATGTACACACTCCTGCTGCCAATTCTGAATCTCAAAGTACAACCTCATATATTCATTTATTTACCCACAAAGATCAAAGTAAATATAGTCCAAAATATTGTCTAGTCTAAAATATTGTTCTGAGTTATTCTGATTAACCTCCTGTGGGAAGGTGGACTGGTGAATTTCTATCCCTTTGCCATTAATAACTAGGTGTGAGAACTTGGGCCAATCGTTAGCATTTTTTTATCTAAAAAATAAGAGGATTTGGGCTCAATGCTAACAAGTTTTTGGCAGTCCTTGTTAGCATTGTTTACTATGTGTATATTGTCTCAAAATAAAATGTTTTATTATGCCCGAGCTGAACCTTGGAAACAAGGAGCTGAATCCTAAATCATTTAGTGAAGTAATTGTCTCTAAAAATGCTAATAGAACTTCACCAATGCTTCCTGCCACACCCACTCTTTCTCAGAGAATAGATGAGAGAGTAAATTTATGGTAATAGAGCAAAAACCCAAACACACTGAAGTTTAATTTTCTTTTATTAGTATATTTTAACTTACTGTGGATGACTAACGCTTGGTATTCAACTTGGCCAGTGCCACTGGAAACTGCTTTCTGCCTGGGTCTTGCCAAACCATAAAAGTAAACAATTCTTTAAACTATAGACCAGTCAGCCCAAGAAAATTGAGAGATGATTTCAACTGAATTTAGAGTTCCTGAAATTCTGATGTGCCTTCCATTCATCTTAGAAACTGGACTTAAATAGCATACCATACCAGAGAACTAAAAAATAATTCATTTTTAAAATCGCAATATAATGTACATCATCTAACCAGGCCCTCCAGTCCAGATGGCTTTTAATTTACCAGCAAAGAAGATCACTGGAAGTCTGATTATAAACCAAGATAGTTTCATTCAAACTGTGGAGAAGAAATCATTCGAACAGCACTCACTAGCTACCCAGTACTGGCAATGAAAGTGGAGGTAGAAAGGGGTAAAATAAAAGCGGGGGGGGGGAGAGGTTTGGGGTTGGTGGACAATTGTACACACATTCACAAACAATGCTTTAACTGAATTGATAAGAATGCACTTTAACTTGTCTGGCTCCCTCCATAGGAACCTTAATTCTCCAGGACTGAAGTAGCTGTGGAACTAGTTTATCAATAGTCACCATCTTCTGATACACTGATGGAGGTCAGAGAGAGGACTATCAAAAGAAAAAAGATAAAAATGAAAGATGACCCAGAAGGTTGAAGCCGAATATAGACAGAAATCTTTCTTTAGCCCTAACGATTACTAAAAACAGGAGTGTCTGCAATCATGGATTATATTCAATATGTCTTACAACCAATATGCTTGAGCACAAACCAATATGTATGAAGGCCATGAACAACCAGAAGGCACATCCATTGTAAACACCCAGCTGAATATCAGGGCTCTATAACCCTATGAGTAAAAGGAAGTCTCCTCACCCCAATTCCATCTCTGATCCCATTTATACTTATACTCTTCAATTTAGTAAAGAAGAAATGACAAAGAACAGAAAAAACATCTCCCACCAGGAAATAAAAGGATTTGCAGTGTAGGAAGTTCTAGAGCAGGGGTAGTCAATCTTTTTATACCTACCGCCCACTTTTGTATCTCTGTTAGTTATACTTTGGTTGCTCTGCTACACCCACCATGAAAGCTGAAACGCACACTAGTGGGCGGTAGGGACCCGGTTGACTACCACTGTTAGAGCATCCATGCACCATGAGTCCCATTAATTATAAGCTCCTGCAGGAATCACTATGTCTACTACAGCTCCTTGCAGGACACTTTCCAGAAAAAAAATTTAGTATCGCTGTCTCACAGCATAACAGAACAAACACTCCAGCCTAAGTCACCAGAGTTGTGTTTCCTGCTGGGGATTGTGACTCAAACAATGGATGATTACTGACTCTTTGTTTTTAAGTGGATATGAGCCGAAGAGAACTATCTAATTTCTGAGCTCATTCACAACCATCACTTTTTCTTAGACTAAACAACAAAAGTTGAATGAAATAGAAAGAAGGACGTCCAGGGATGAACTATTTCAGAAAGTGGGGGGGGGGGGAATTAATTACTATGCCAGGATTCCTATCATGCATTACTAGCACTGATAGAGGCATGGGATTAATCAAACAGGAATAAAGAATACACAGCCAGGCCTTAACTTGAACCAAATTGTCTATTGCTAGAATTTATACAGGTCTGGAAACAATGGTAAGCTGGTAGGCTTCCAGAAGTTTTTTTTGTAGGAGAGAAAAAGGAGCTCCATGGGAAGAAATTAACCTAAGACAAAAGAGATGAGCAGAGCACATCTGAGGAATAAGAGGTTTGTGCTCCATATCAGGCACCCTTAGACTGCACAGGAGATGAGCCCACAAAATGTCTGGCTTAGAAAATCAATGGGAAGTCCACCAGCAAAACTATAAAACTGTTGGGGATATAAAACTGTTCTTAAAGGGTTTGCACGTAAATTCACTTACCCCAGGACATAATGCAAAACAACAGCATTTGTATGTTTGTTTGTTTTTTTGTTTGTTTTAAGTGAGAGGAGGGGAGATTGAGAGATATATGCACCCCGGTCAGAATCTGCCACAGAGTCCCCACATGAGGCTAATGCTCAGACCAACTGAGCTATCTATCCTCAGTGCCCGGGGCCAACGCTCAAACCAATCGAGCCACTGGCTGTAAGATAAGAAGAGAGAGAGAAAGGAGAAAGAAGGGAAGAGAAGCAGATGGTCACTTCTCTTATGTGCCTCACCAGGGATCAAACCTGGGAATCCGCACACCGGGCTGACGTTCTATTCACTGATCAAACCAGCCAGAGCCAGCAAAACATCAGTTTTAAAAGCATCTAGATTGTATGTAAAGAAACCCTCTTACTAATCTTAAAACATCTGCCAATGAGACTGGAAACTGTTGGGACTCTCTCCAGGAATGAAAACACTGATATGTGCTACTTTTGTGATCCCATTCTACCTTACTGATGCTGATGTTGGTGTTGCCATTTTGGAACACTACCTCTAACTTGCTAGAGCCAGTGAAAAAGACCCACTGAGAGTCCTGCCTATCCTCATGCCACAACCTCCATCCCATCACAGAAAGTGGGCTGGCGTAGCCTACACAGGGCACATCCCATGAGTTCCTAGGCTTGGTGACCTGGGGAAGTGTTAACACTTCTGGACCCTACAGAACATCTCCTACACAAGGCCTCTTTTTCAAGAATAGGAAATATACTTGATTTGCCTAATACCAAGAAAAAAAAACACAGATTGGACAAAATGAGGAGACTAAGAATATGTTCTAAATGAAAGAATAAGACAAAACCTCAGAAAAGGCATTGATGAAATGGAGATAAACGATCTACCTGATAAATTCAAAGTGATGGTCATAAGCATGCTCACTGAACTCGCAAGAAGAATGGATGAACACAGTGAGACCTTCAACAACAAAATAAAACAGAAAATATAAGAAAGTTCCAAACAGAGGGTATAAAGTTGAAGAATACAATAATTAAATTAAATATATAAACTAGAGGTGTATAACAGCAGATTGGATGAAGCAGAAAAATAGATTAGTAAGCAATATTACTCAGAACATCAAAAAAGTAAAAAAAAAAAAAAAAATTAAGTGAAGATACCTAAAAAAACTTTTGGAACAACATCAAGCAGAATAACATCTACATTATAGGGGCCCCAAAAGAAAAAGAGAGAGAAAGGACCAGAAAAATTATTTGAAGAAATAATTACTGAAAATTTTTCTAATCTAGGAAAGGAAACAGACCTCTAGTTATAGGAAGTGCAAAGAGTTCCACCTAAAATAAACCCAGAGAGGAACATCAAGATATTATATTTTAAAAAGTAAAAGTTAAAGACAGAAAATCTTAAAAGCAACAAGAGAAAGTCAACTTGGTATGTATAAGGAAAACCTCATAAGGCTATCACAGATTTTCAGCAGAAACTTTACAGGCCAAAAATAATTGGCAAAACATAATCAAAGTACTGAAAGGAAAACAAAACTTTAAATCAAGAATTTTTACCCGGCAAAATAATCATTCAGAGTTGATAGAGATTACCATATATTCCCATGTATAAGGCACTCCCATGTATAAGACACACCTTAATTTTTTGGCCCAAAATTTGAAAATAAATATATTACATAAAGTTATTGACCTCATGTTTTATTCATCATAAAATTTATACAACTCCTCATCGCTGTCAAAACTCCCAGCCATTAGCTTGTCTTCATCTGTCTGATGATGAATCACTGTCTTCAACAATGAGTGCAAAAACAAGTGCAAAAAATGTGGGAGATACAAGTAAAAAAAACCTCTAAAAATCTACAACCACTGAATAAGATACACCCAGTTTTTAGGCCCCAAATTTTTTGAAAAAATGTGTGTCTTATACATGGGGAAATATGCTAAGTTTTCACCTACATATTCTAGATGGGGGCAGAGTAGGAAGAAGCTACAAACACCTCCTCCAAGAATAAAATTAAAATTACAACTCAACTATAGAGCAATCAACCAGAATAACCAATTAATGACAGGCTGAAGAGAAGACTTTCGTTCTTTTTTCTTTTTCTTTTTCTTTTTTTTTTTTTGAGAGAGAGATCAATTTGAAGTTCCACTTATTTATGTATTCATTGGTTGGTTCTTCCATGTGCTCCAACTGGGGACTAAAACAGCAACCCTGGCAAATAAGAATAATGCTCTAACCAACTGAGCCACCTGGTCAGGGCCTGAGGAGTCTTATAAACAAGGATTTACAGAATAAGCTACACTGAAACTAGCTGGAAGGGAAGAGAAATGAAAAGTTTCCCCATTTCTATGGGCAGTGGTTAATATTCCAGAGGGATATCTCAGCTACAACGGTTCCCTCTAAGAAGTGTGAAATCTGAACCCCAGTTCAGGTTCCGCAGTGTACGGCACCAGAACCAGGAAGAGGCACCCACATAACATCTGGCTGTGAAAAGCAGCAGAGTTTCTGTCGATCAGAGAGAGATGTGAGTCTGCTAGAGACACAGGCACTCTCTTAAAAGAACAATACACAAAATTTTGTTTACAGCCACTCATGCTGAGCTCTAGCAGAGGGAGGGCAGGATAAACTTGAGTTGTGTGAGGAGAGTCTTGGGTTTGTGAATGTAGGGAACAAGCTGAAGTGACAGTCACCAGGATCCCTGTGCTGAGTCATTCTTTCATACTGTGATGCCACTTGCTTGGGTGCCCTTCTGTGGGAAATCAACAGCCCTACCCTCTAAACTCCCTCTCACCCAATCCTGTAGAACTTAAACCCTGATGAGAAATATAGACAGTGGCTCTTTCAGTGATAGCAAACAGGTAGAGGCAGATCTCAGGAAGCCCTGGGACTTTTGCTGACCTGCCCCTGGGGACAGTGCTGATAAAAAGCAAGCCTTGGAGTATAGCTTGGTTATTTCTGCACCCATGCAGGTACAGTAGAGGCAGCCACAAACCATGGATTACTTGTAACCCCCAACAGGTTGCTGAGGGCCAGTCACAGGCAGCATCTTCCATTGATCTGCACCAGAGTTCCTCCCAAGAGGCCCAGAATCAACATACCCAGAGGTCAGCTTCAGACAACATCAGACCAGGATCCAAAAAGCTTTATAAGTAGCATATTCAAAGGGAGGTTTTGACAGGCACCAAACCCTGCTAAGACAAATTCTGCTTTGTGTCATTGGCTTCAGCACAGAGGCTGGCACTCCATGATTGAGGTTGAATCTCATAGTCAGCAAGCTAGATGGTCAATCCGAAGAACAAATGGGCCAAGAGCAATTACAATTCAATTATATCAAGAGGGCCCACATAACCCACACAAGGGACATTCCTGTAGCACCCAGCTCCAGTGATAAAAAAGATGGCAATACTAGACCTCACAGAACACCTACTACATACAGCCACCCTATGAAAGCTGAGAGTTACAGCACATTTATCTACTACATAACAACAAACACAAAGAGGCAAACTGGGAGACAAAAATATAGGCCCCAAATGAAATAATTGGAAAATTCTCCAGAGAAAGAGCTAAATAAAATAGAAGCAAGTAATTTATCAAATATAGAGTTCAAAGTAATTAGTATGCTCAACAGCATGAAAAAGGACATAGAAACTATAAAAAAGGACCAGTCAAAAATAAAGAAAAAAATATTTGAAATGAAAGATACACCAAAAAGAATAAATAGTAGGTTGGATGAAGCAGATGAATGGATCAGTGATTTGGAAGACTAGGTAGAAATAAAACACCCAATCAGAAATCTTTTTTAAAAAATTTAATGGGATAGTTTAGGGGACAACATGAAGAATAACTACCATCCATATAATAGGGATACCAGAAGAAGAGATAGAGCAAGGGATTAAGAATCTTATTGAAGAAATAATGACCCAAACTTCCATAACCTGGTGAAGTAAAAAGACACACAAGTCCAGGAAGCACAGAGAGTCCCAAATAAAATGAACCCAAAAAGTTCTACACGAAGACATGTTATAATTAAAATGGCGGTGTTAAAGACAATGAGAGAATCTTAAAAGCCACAAGACAAAAACAGTTAGTTACCATCAAGGGAGCTCCCATAAGACTGCCAGCTGATTTCTCAACAGAAATATTTCAGGCCAGAGGGATTGGCATGAGATATACAAAATGATGAAGAACAAAGACCTACAACCAAAACTACTTTATCCAACAAAGCTATTGTTTAAAAATGAAGGAAAACCAAAGAGTTTCCCAGACAAGCAAAAGTTAAAGGAATTTGTTACCATCAAACCAGTACATATTAGAAGAAATTTTAAAGGGCTGGCTTAATGAAAAAAAAAGATGAGTGGAAAGAGGAGGAGGATTAAAATAAGGAGGAACAGATGGGAGGAAAAAACAGAAAAACAGAGTTAAAAGAATAAAATGGCAATAAATACATACCTATCCATAATCAATTCAAATGTAAATGGTTTTAATGATCCAATCAAAAAACATAGGGTAGCTAAATAGATAAGAAAATGAGACCTATATATATGTTGACTACAAGAGACCTACCTCAGAATTAAAAATACACACAGACTACAAGTAAAGAGATGGATAAAGATATTTCATGCAAGTGGAAATGAAGAAGAAAAAAAAAGCTTGGGTAACAATACTTATATCTGATAAAATAGACTTTAAAACAATATTACCTTTTGCAACAATATGGAGGGGCCTGGAAACTATTATGTTGATTGAAATAAGCCAGGCAGAAAAAGAAAAATATTATATGACCTCACTCATTTGAGGAATCCAAGGAACACTGAGAACTGAAGAAAGGAATTGAGACAGAGGAGGGATCAAAGGAACCAGAGGAAAAGAGGACAGAGGAAAAGGGGATGATAGGATGGTGTAAAGCCAGTAGTCGCGGCCACAACTACAGCCGCCTGACCCGTGCAGGTTCCCATTAGATTCGGACAGTCGGTAATGAAACAATGGAGCCAAGAACTGGTGAGCCATCAGCTTTAATTCTAGCTTGCACTTGGCGGGCAAGCAAAAACACACACTGGGCTCCAAAACCCACTCATTCAGTGCTCACTAAGCTACTGACTTATCCGAGTTTCCTAGAATCAAAGGTTTCTAGCTCACCAGACTTATTCACCTCTGTTCCCCATCTCCTCCAGCACAAACTCTTAACAAACTGGCTTCTCCCTCAGCATTCTGTCATCTTGGCTGCTTCTCCTGGCCTCCACGTGGCCTTAATCTGCTCTCCTCTCTTCTAATACTAACCTCAGGAACCAAGAGAGCAAGCTACTGGTCTGTTCCACTTTATACTGTAGAAATCCAAACCCTTAATCCAATCTACAAACAAGGAAGTCTCTGATACAAAGTCACTTATCTGAAACATACTGGGATTCCTCATGAGAGTGCACCACCCCACATCATCCAATCAGCCAAGGGTGTGGGGAATAGCCCACTCTTAAAACTAAGCCTTAGGCTATATAACAACCTGGCCTGCTTACATTACAGCCTTTCCCCCACACCAATCCCAAGCATAAGGGCAAATAATACCATCTGGGTGACGGGCTTCCATGAGGGCAGCACCATCTTTAACAAAGTGAGCATATTATATTTTATCTGCCCAACAGATGGGATAAACCTGAAGGGAATGGGGGAGGGTGCTGTAGGGAGGGGAGCAAGGGAAATGTGGAGGGGAATGTGGGGGAGGGGCGATGCAGTCGGGGTTACCCTAGAATCTATGAAAACACAATTAATTAAATAAATTTAAAAAAAACAAAGGCTATAGTAAGAATCAAAGAGAAGTTGGAGGAATCATGCTATCTGATATCAAACTATACTACAAGATCATAGTAATTAAAACAACATGGTACTGGAATAAAAACAGATATATATATATATCTCAATGGAACAGAATAGAGAGCCCAGAAATATACTCACACCCTTATAGTCAATTAATATTTGACAAAGGAGGCAAGATCATACAATGGAGAAAAGAGAGTTTATTCGATAAATGGTGTTGAAGAAAACTAGATACATGTAAAAAAATAAACTAGACCACTTTCTCCATCAAATGAGTAAATTCAAAATGAATTAAAAACTTAAATGTTAGACTCAGAACCATAAAATTTCTAAAAGAAAAAATTGGCAGTAAAATCTCAGAAATTTCTTGCAACAATATTTTTTTTCTGACATATCACCTCAGGCAAGGAGAATAAAAGAAAAAATAAATAAATGGGACTACACCAACCTAAAGTGTTTTTGCATAACAAAGGCAACCATCAACAAATGAAAAGACAACCACTGAATGGGAGAATATATTTGTAAATGGCAGATCTGATAACTGGTTAATATCTAAAATTTATAAGGAATTTATGGGCAAATGACCTAAATAGACACTTCTCAAAAGAGTCTATACAGGTGTTCAATAAACATATGAAAAGTTGCTCAACATCAATAATCATCAGAGAAATGCAAATTAAAATCACAAAGAGATATCATCTCACACCTGTCAGGATGGCTATCATCAATAAATCAACAAATAATAGTGTTGGTGAGGCAGTAAAGGGAACACTTGTGCACTGTTGGTGTGAAAAAAAATTGTTGCAGCCATTGTGGAAAGTAGTATGAAATTACATCAAAAAATTAAAAATGAAAGTGTTTGTGACACAGGGACTCTACTTCTGGAAATATACCTGAGAAAACCTGAACCACTAATTAGAAATAATATGTTCATGGCAGTGTTATTTACAATATCGAGATTTGGAAGCAGTCCAACTGCCCATTAGTAAGTAATGGATTAATATTTTTAAAAAGCTGTGGTACATTTACACAATGGAATGCTCCTTGGCCATAAAAAGAAGAAAATCTTACCTCATATAACAGTATGGATGAACTAGGCAAGCATTATGCTAAGTGAAATAAGCCAAGTAGAGAAAGGTTCCATATGATTTCACTTCTATGTGGAATGTAATGAACAAAATAAACTAACAAATGGCTATCAGAGAGGAAGGGGTTTGGGGTAGAGGGAAAAAGGTGACGGGATTAAGATAAAAAAAATAGAAGTCTTCAAAAAAGCAGAATTGGTCATTCTCCAATAGGTTCAGATAAAAACTAATAAATAAAATCAGGTACAACTACAAGAGGAAACTTTGGAGAAGAACCAACCTTGGTTTATGAGGAAATGAACATGAGATGGCTCACATATTCATGCTACATCTGGGTCACTTGCATCTTACTGAAAATATCACTACTATCAAAATAATTGGGCATGTTTTATTGGGATATTATTGAAATAATGATTTTTATCTTTGTTAATATTTTTCTGAACTAGTAGGTTGGTTCAGTAATATATATAGTGGTAACCAAAAGTAGGTTTATAGTTGTGATTATGCAGAACACTTTATTCTTATGTATGTATCTATTTATTATTTATCATTATTATTATTAACCTATTTTTGCCCACACCTGTATGTAAGAACTTTAAAACTACAAAATGTTTTCCAGATAAGCAAAAGTTAAAGGAGTTCAACACCACTAAACCAACTTTATAGTAAATGTGAAAGTGACCTCTTTAAACTAAGAGAAAATGGCACTAAAAACAAGAAAACAACAATCAAAGTAAAAATCTCACTGGAAAAGGTAAATATATAGTAAAAGTGGTAGATTGATAAAACAAGTATAAAGTTTAAAAGACAAAAATAGATAAATGAACTAAAACCTCAATAATTTATTAAAGGATACATAAAATAAAAAGATTTAAGATGTGACATCAAAAATATAAAATGGGGAGAGAGCAAAAAATTAAAGTTTTGGAATATGTTCAAGATGAATATCTAAATATAATTTTTTAAAAAATCTATTCATTATAGTTTGCTGGTTTTCTCATAATGAGGAGAGAGGGAAGTAAATACCAAAGCTACTATTCAAAGAAAATAAAAACTACCTGATCAGGATGCTTTTAGTTATATTTTAAAAGTTTAACAATAATATTAATTATATAAGCACTGAATTCAAAGAGCACCAGGAAATTATTTTGGGCATTCACTCAGAAAACAAAAGTAGTGTGTACTGGTCAACCCTCTTACCTAGAAATTCCTCTATTTGTAAATATTTTGGGGGTATTTGTACAGTTTTAAAGATAACTATTTTTTAGTTGTCAATATAGAAATGTTATTCAACTCAATGTTCTAGTCAGAGCAAATGCTCTAGACACAGCACATGCCCCCCAATCTGGTATTTAACTAACATAAGAAATGCAGTACGTACTTTATATATTATACTTACATCTTACAGTAGCATTTATTTTTCCAGACTGACATATCTAAAATTAATCTATCAGTTACACAGAAATGTTACTGCATTTCCTATAAAGATATATAACAAAGAAAAATATATCTTGTGATTAAGTAAATAAAAATAATGTTATTTAATATAATAAAACTTTTTAAATAAAATTGCTTATTTTTCTTACCTGATATTAGAATGATAATATCAGCTTTTTACTCAGATTATCTTTTCATAAGGATTTTTCTTTACCAAAAATCTAGATTTAATTCATGATTTAAATGTTAATAAGCCTTAATTTAAATTTACTGTTAATTGAATGGATTATAAAATATGTTTACCTTATTTCAGCTTTATGATATCTACAATAATTATATGGCTTCAGAAAAAATCTAATTCATGGAAAATCTCTGATTCCACAGTTACTTCTTGCTTTACAAGGGGTATTCAAATGAACCTGGTTAAGCCTTTTTTCAATCCAGGTAACTTCAAAGAGATTTAGCTAACAGAAGAAGAGGGAAGTCACTAAATTTCTTTATATTTTATATCAATTATACTTATTTTTAATTTCAGTATTGTTACTGAAAAAAGCCTAGTAATTCAAAGGGTATGCCTGTTTTCATTCTAGAACATTATTCATTAATGAAAATGAATATGTGATCCGTTTCAGACTTTATAACCAATAATATATATTGCTCTTTTTACATTTGACTTCTTTTCCATGGAGTTAGTAATTAGTCTTGTTCAGAGCTCTGTGGAGTTGTGTTTAGAAAAATTATGAAAAGATATGATAAACAGAATGACTCACTTTTGACTTGTTATCGTAATGTTTGCTCACCTTGATCCCATAAGGATCACATGAACTTATAGTCACAACTTGAATCCTTTTACTGTGTTCTCTACTTTGTCAAAATAGCAAATGCTTGATCTAATTATTTTGAAAATCATACACTTACCACTAAACTTATAACTTAACACTAAACACTAAACTTAACACTAAACTAATAACTAAAAAGTAAGTCAAAAAATTATTTAGGACTTGTCATAAGTCCATCTTATTAGGTCCCTTTCATAAAACCAGACGCTCAGGAGGAGTATTTATACTGAGGAATATAATTCAACTGAGAACTCATACTCTTGTCTACATTGCACAAGGTATAGGTAGACAACACTGTAAAGAATGACTCTGGGGTTCCTCATGCTAGAAAATAGAGAAGGGTAGTTTTGTTTTAACTTTATCTTGTACCTCCAGAGCAGAGCAACTTCATACAGTTCCAGCCTCATTTTCCCTGAGTCATCTGTAAACTGCTTTTGGGGGTTGGGGGTGGGGGTGGACATCAAATGCAAGGAGATGAGACAGAGATCAACTTTATCTGCAGAGAGATTTCATGTGGACTTACTTATTTGTGTATGAAAAGATCCAGCCATGTATTTATGAACCACTTTAACAAAATACATTATATTCTCCCACCACAGAGCCTCTGTTGCTTTCAAGTTACCTATTAAAGAACATAACTGTGTATCAACTTTTTAAAGTCCAGTCCTAGTAGAAGAGTCAAGTTTGAATTATCACTCCTCCATCTCATCATCTTTCTTCTTAAGAAACTATGTGCCCATCTCTTTCAAACACACACAAAGAAATACCTCAAACTTATTTAGCATCAACAATACTCAAGATTGGAATGAATGCAATAAATATCACTAAGGTGAACATAACACAGACTTTGCCCTCAAGAAGTTTGAAGATACATCTTCTCTCATCTAGCCCCATACCACACATTGTATTCATCTTAAAGTCTTTGTGTTGCTCCCTAGGAATAAATCATGACAGCACCTTGTCTAGGGATTGGGTAGAGGCCTGAGTGTTTGACATTTCCAGACAAGCCTCCCTTTGTAATACCATAGTAGCTCACTTTTTTGTCTAGTTGTCTTTGGGCATACATGGCTAGAGCTTCCCTGAGTCTCTACCTTTTCTACAAGACAATGGAAGAGACATCATTCCCCTGATTCAGGGCCAGTCTCTAAATCTGTTCTCCATTCAGTTCTGCCTACCCAGAGATCTTGCTGTAACAATCAGTTCTTCACTCTCTTCATGTCTTAAACCTCTCCTTCTAAACCAGCTCTTTTGCACAAGCATTTAAACATACTCACAGTATTAAAAAGCAACAACAGTTTACCCTTGATCCTGTATCTCTAGTGACCATCCAAAACTTCCCTATCTAATGGGGTTTGAGGAGAACCAATAGCACCTTCACATAAACTCCAAGGATACACTTCGCTGTCCAAAAACTCTTCTGAAACATTATGGCAATATTCCTGGATGGTGGAAGCACAGAGATTGCCTGTGCTTTCCCCAGTACAAAGCACAGTGCTTCATACATGGAAGATGTTTGATAAACATCTGTTGAAATGAACTAATACAATTGAAGCTCTGAGGTAAAGAATGGGTAATCTATGACAGTAGTGGATTTGATGCTCTGACTCATTGAATCTCTCATTCTCTTTGTAACTAGTAGTATGTCATAGACCCAGTATACAAGAAATGTTTACAGTAAGTGTTAACTAATATTGCTTATAGATTACAATCATGTTTTTATCTTTACAAGATGGCAAATTAGGTTTTTAAATATGTGATGTGGTATTACAGTCATGTTTTAAATGTAAAAAAAATCTGTGTTGGCACTTAGAATGTATAAAGCACTATTGCAAAAATTATATAATTTGTAATTGGTCATTAACTACCTTTAAATGTCTTAATGGCTAAGGCTATATAATTCAGATTAGCCAAATATAGAATAATGACATCTTCAATTTACTTGGCCCTGCAGAATTTCACAAAATGCAGTCAACATTTCTCACAAAATCTACCATTTCAGAGCTGGAGGTTAAGACATTATGCTTAGTATAAACCAGAGAACATAATTGTTGATTTGGGTTCCCAGTGGTAGATGGGGTATATGGAAAAGAAATAAGTGATTGATGCCAAAAACTTATCTCTGACGTTGGCACAAAATGTTTTGCTTTGCTTGAAGATAAAATCTCATAACACTGCCAAGGAACTCTTATCTGTTATCAGTTTGTTAAAATCTTACTGAAATAACAAATAATCATATTGTATCAGAAATACTAAATAATGCAACATAGTTATCACTTTCTCAATTCACATTTAAAACTGATATGTGTGTATATAAACATTTGTATATGTGGATATGTAAACACTATAGGTAGGTAGTCGGGCAGGCAGGCAGATTGGAAGGAAGGAAGGAGGAAAGGAAGAAAGGAAGGAAGGAAGGAAGGAAGGAAGGAAGGAAGGAAGGAAGGAAGGAAGGAAGGAAGGAAGGAAAGAAGGAAGGAAGGAAGGAAAGAAGGAAGGAAGGAAGGAAGGAAAGAAGGAAGGAAGGAAGGAAGGAAGGAAGGAAGGAAGGAAGGAAGGAAGGAAGGAAGGAAGGAAGGAAGGAAGGAAGGAAGAGAGGGAGGGGACTCAACATGGACTCAGAATAGTTTCTAAAAAGCTGTTATACCCTGGCTGGGTGGCTCAGTGCTGATCCTGTGTGCCAGAGGTCATGGACTCAACCCCTGTCAGGGCACATAGAAGAAGCAACCAATGAGTACACAACTAAAGACAACAAGTAAGTGATGACGAGTCGATACTTCTTTCTCTCTTTCTCTCTCTCAGATCAATGGAAAAAAAATTAAAAGTAATAGAAAACAAAAAGATGTTATATAAAAAAGGAGAAAGTATGTTCTCTTTGAAGTGACAGATCAAATTTTCTAATACCGGAAACCTATACAGTCCGGAGTATTTCAAAGAAAATTTCCAAGTGTCCTACTAGGACGGGGTTCATCTATTCTTCTCAGAGGCCCATCTGTTAGCTTAAAACAAATTTCCTAGACCTCTGCCTGAAAGTAGCCATCCTTATATGTAGTCATCCTCTGACTGCTCCAGTTGGTAGGCAACACTGGGGTAGTTAGGAATCAGTGCCATATTCAGAACCACCACCAGGGTAAGAGGTGCTGCCATGTTCCTTCGTCATCAGGAGGAGATCTCTGAGTGAATCTGACAAAGATCATCCTCAGTGATGTGGCTCATTAGTGAAGGATTAATTACATTTCATTATAATTGACTATGTAAAAACATGGAGATACTAAAAACAATAATGATTTTATGAAGAAATGTTTATTCAAATGGCATGCTTATTTTTTAATTGGGTTGTTTGCCTTTTTATTGTGGCTATTAATTATTATATGCTTTTGTTGCTTATTTGAATTCATGGCTTTCCAACGTTTTCTGGATTTCTTTTTTCATCAATGATCACAGCATTTATAAAGAGAGGGCACAGCCAATGCTGAAGTTTCACACGGGTCACAGTTAATGATGATCATCAAAGGGATATGTTCTTCATGTTTTATCAGAAGTTGGGAAAGGAATGAGTATTGTATAAAAGGGAAGGGATATGAAATTTAAAAATAAGAATAAAAAAATAAAAATAAATAGAAATAAAAATAAGGATGAAAAAGTAGAGGTGGCTGAAAAAGTACAGTCTGTGAGATAGGTAGAAATGCTGCTCCAAAAAGTGTAAAGTTTATAGGTTGCCAGAGGATAACAGTCTTTTTTGTAGTACCTTCTCCCAGAGTGTTGTTCTCCACCTGAGTGGGTAACTTCCTGCAAAAGGCATTCTGTGTGCTAGGAAAGGGATCCAAGAGGGACTCCTATCACTTAATATTGTCCTGACACCATCACATCTTCTGATGTGATATAATCTATTTCCTTTCTTTTCTGTTGCTGTTGCCCTTCTTTTGGGGGCCAAATGGCACCAGGAGTTAGACCTCAGTTCAGCAAGCTCAGTACTTGAGTTGTGCTAAGAAAGAATTCAAAGCCAAGACTCAAACTATAAGAGAAAGCTTATTTAAAAGGTCACAGAGGTAGAAGAAATGAGCCACAGAAGAAATGGGCTCAGGAAACAAGTTACAAAGGTAAAACGGGGCTCTTGGAGCTTAGGAGAGAGAGAGAGGCAAGGAAAATGTACCTGGGGGGGAGGGGCAGTGGAAAGATGTGGGCATACTCCATAAAGAGAGCCGCCAATAATGATTTTTTAAAAGGTAATATTTTTTAGCACTTATTATGTACAAGGTACTGAACTAAGCACTTCACATTTATTATCTTATGGAATTCACAATATAACCCTATAATATAAATACTAATTCTATTTCTAAGTGAGGAGCCTGAGCTTATACAGCTGAAATAAAATCTACTCAAATCAAAGAGCCAGTTAGTTAAAATTCAAACTCCTGGCCCTTTGTGTATTATGACTTCATATTTCAGACTGAGGTTTAAATCTCCTTAAGATGTGGAAACATGGAGAATAACACCTGCCATAATTGTTGGTCTCTATATCTTCAAGGCATCCCCAGAATAGGCCTTCTTCATAGCAGAGTCCCCAGCCTAAGTAAGAGAGCAATCAATGAATTATATTTGGGGCTTAAAGAATAGCATGTAACCCAGAGTCTCTCTTCTGCAGCAACCATAAGCAATGGCGACTAATGTGGATGGTGGTGTGTACGTGAACTTCTGTCTACAGACAAAAGGTTGCGACCCAGAGATAAGTATAACAATAGATATAAAAATCCTACATATTTAATTCTGAGCTTCTAAAAGATGTTAATAAGGGAAATTCTCTCATGCCTAGTGGTATTGTTAAATGCCACACAGTGCCATCAGCACAACATAATCCTTTGGAAAAGCAATTTTCAACCTTCCACATCTCATGACACACATAAACTAATTACTAAATTCAGAGGCACACCAAAAAATATATATTTTTTTACCAATCTGACAAAAAAATTGGTATAATATTTATTTATTTACAGGGACAGCTATTGTTGTATTGGTTGTTGTCATTTTTAAATATGATGATCTAAGGGAAAAGAGGCCAGTGCCCCTGACCAAATAGTCAGGTATATGTTACATGTTTAAAAAAAAACTCCTTTAGAAGCCTCACAACTTTTCCACAGCCACTCACACAGGAATTGACCAATACGTTGTCTTGGATTTGGAGAAGTGAAGACAACATATATTTTTAACTCTTTCAGTTTTATAAATATCTAACAATGCACAGACTCTTAGACAGTCTCTAATTGGGTTCTTTATTTATGGGGAAACAATTAGGTTAATGAGATATTTGTTTATGAAAGAAAAGTTGGTTGGTTCTGCTAAATGGGAGAAAATAAAGGACCTTAAAGATATCAAAAATTAGAGCAGAAAAAAATTAAATTCTTACACTTGGGAAATTGCAAACTCAGAGCCCACGGGAAGTGATGTCTGGAATGCAATAACATTCTATGCTGTAATTGACTGAACAGTGGTTTGTATCTATCATGTCAATGAGTATAGCTACCTCTGCAGAATGACATAAAGCAAGCAATATTTTTTTAATCCCTTTGCAACCCACTCAAAAATTGGAACTGAGAGAACTGAATAAAACATTGAACTTTCTACAAGTATGAACTAATAATGTTGACTATACTTTTAAGAGTTTCTCCACAAAAATTACTACAGTTACAGCAGAAGATAATTTAAAATCTGAATGGAATATTCTACCTCACTGCCCTGGAATATGATTTATATTAGTCTCAACAAGAGCCTGATCCTGTAACACATGACTGATCATCAATCACAACCTACTTCCCACTGCCGTGAATATTGCCTTATTTACCTCTCTAGCACAGTCTCTTCTCTGCCAGATGTGAAGAGGAGACCTCAGAGCTATAACAACATTCATTATCCTTGCAGCTAGCAACTCTCTTTCTTTCTCTTTCTCTTCCAAAGTCACAAAAGAAGATATACAGATAGATACTAGTCAACTAACTCTCAATTACTTTTCTTCATTTCTTACTTCTTTAACTCCCCATCTGGCTTCTGCCTATACCATTTTTTTTACTCTCTCACAAAGTTGACCATCGACACCAAATTGCCAAACAATTGATTTATCTATTCACAGTCTACATGTTATTTAATCTTTCTATATCTTGTGGCAATTTAACCACATTCTCCTAAAAACCTTTTTTTTTCTTTTGCTTCTAGATCACTGGATTAATGTTAATTCCTACCAATTCTACTGACCATCTCTTTCCTTTTTCCTAAACATGGGCATTGCAACAAGTTTCTGTCATCAATTACCTCTTCTTTCTTTTATTAGTCCTATTCTGAACTGACCTCTGCAACAGACTCAGTCAATCCATAGACCAAGAAGACTGCTCTGGGGACCTCTGCTTCTTTCTGACTTTGAGGTTGAGGTTTACTTATGCTGACACAGGGCTAGCCCTTTTCCGGTTCCTCCACTTCTGCCCTTGAGAATTTGGTGAGGTTTTTCCAGGAGTCTCATGAACTTACTTCGCTTGAAGGCCTTTCCATTTGTGCTTGGATGCTTTCCTCAACTTAGTCCTTCTTGCACTACATATAGCAGATAGACTTCACAGTTTCTGAAGCCTATATGGAAATCTTTCCAATTTCTTAGGGTGGTTGCAGATTGTATGTGTGCGTGTGTGTGTTTTTAGCAAGAATCTGTGAGGAAGAGAACAAAATATTCTGGCTCAAACAGCCATTCTGAATTGAAATTCCACCTCTTACTTCCTCACTGTCCTAGTTCAGGCCCACATTATCTGACACTTTTATTAATTTCATAGCCTCTAGAGTAGTGTTTCTCAAACTACCTTCATCATAATTGTCCAGTGTTGTGCTCATTAAAGTAGTTTCTTGCATTTTAAACCCATTTTTACTGAAATAAAACCTTAGGGGGTGGGGTATTGGTTGGAAGCAATCCCAGAATAAGATACAGGGGTGGGCAAAGGTAGGTTTATAACTGTTAGTGTGGAAAATAATATAATAATTAATAAATAATAATACAAGAACAAACTCTGTTTTTGTGTACTCACAACTGTAAACCTACTTTTGCCAACTCCTATATAACATACTTCTCAGGGAGATTCTGACATACACCACAGTTGACATTCACCACAGTTGGAGAACCATAGCACCACAGTAGCAGGTACAGCACTAAGGGTCCATATTATGTCCTAATATTCAGAAAGTGCTGGTACACGGTCAACTGCTTCTTCCTAAAACATGGTCGGAGTCTTAAGTCATTCTTACAATGCAAAAATATTTTATTGCTACCAGCAGCAAAATAAAATCTTATCAGTCTGTTGTTTAAAGTATTACATAATCTGACTCTAATCCACCCTTCCAGCATTGTCATCAGTTACTTGGTGACAAAAACCTTATGTTCACATGTTTTATCTGAAATTTAGAGGCCATGGTTAGCATTCATATGAAAACTATGATGGACATTATTTATATAATAGTTTCTAGTTTAGCTCAATACCAAGAAACTTCTATAAGATTTGGGAACTCACCAAAAGCAATGAGAAAGTAACTGTGAACAGAATGCAAGTCTTCTGAAAACATGCTTTCTCTGTAACCAAAGTCTTTATATCTTTCCACCAGTGGATAAACTTGCTTCAATTGAGAGTCAAAGAACTGAAATAATCTTTACAGGCTTTTACCCTATGAATTACATGAACTTTGGAAAAGAAATGTCCTCTAGAGCAAGCTTGTCTGGATTCAAATCCCAGCTTCTTCACCGAACTCGGCCAACTTATTTAATCTCTTTCCCTGAGTTTCTGCATCAGTACTGTGGGCACAATAAGAATACTTACCTCACTAAATTATTTGGGAGGAGTTACTGTATTTCCCCATGTATAAGATGCTCCCATGTATAAGACACACCTTAATTTGGGGGCCCGAAATTTGAAAAAAAATGTATTACATAAAGTTATTAAACTCAAGTTTTATTCATCATAAAATTTATACAACTCCTCATCACTGTCAAAACGCCCACCCATTAGCTTGTCTTCATCTGTGTCTGAAGACGAATCACTATCTTCAACAATGAGTGCAAAACCAAGTGAGAAAAAGCAGGAAAAACAAGTAAAAAAACTACAACCACTGTATAAGAAACACCCAGTTTTTAGACCCCAAATTTTTCCCAAAGTGTGTCTTATACATGGGGAATATGGTACTGAGTTAATATAGATGAAGCACAAAGAACAGCGCCTACTACACAGAATAAGTATACGTGATATATTTATGCACATACACAAATACACACACACGTGCATATGTACAAGTAAACAGGAAAAATACTACACTAAACTTTATATTTGAGATGTTTGAAAAACTTAAGGTACATTCAGGTATAAATTAAAATCTGTGACTCAAAAAAAGTTTGGTCTTTGTTTATACAGAGAGATTTGTGTATCCCCAGTGTATAAATGGGACTGAAACCCATTTATACATTTGTATAGATTTGTATAAATTCACCTCGAGAGAAGATGTAAAGAGAGAGAGCATGAAAAACTTTGGGACAAAAGCTAAAAATAGATCCTTTAGACAAACCCAGAGTTTAGTGGTTATCTTGTTTAATGGACTTGGCATTTAATTATGACTACATATTATTTCTAGGTATAAAAGAATAATATATAACCACAAACACATTTTTATCTTCTTAGAGAAAATTACAGTGTTAGGTATCTCAATGATGATATGTGGAGCCATTAAAATTACTTTTACTCTCACTTTGTAGCTGTTCTTCAAACTGTTTCTTAATATATCCATAGCATTAGAACAAATGTGTGCATTAACACAGAATGACTGTCCTTCATAAAGAGTACAGATGTATTAACAGGAGAGGTGGTACATCTGTATTACTTCAGGTAGGAGTTAGTGTCTATAACCTCCAGGTACTTATGATATACACTGGCCTTGGACTCACAAAGTAAGGAGGCCCACTCAGCAGGAGGGCAGGCCCAGGAGTTATCACAAAGATGCTATCAATACATAGCCTGTTCCTAGAACCAAGGGGAGGTATAGACAATGAGTGACCTATAGCTCCAGATCCATCTGTTACTGAAGAGGTTTGTTCTCTTGATTCAGTCTTCCACTGAGAAAGTGTAAAGTGCCTGCAGGAGTCTTCACACTCACAGGCAGTCTTGTGTCAGGTGGGCACCTGGGTCTCTTATATTTAGTCCATAAAGTTGACCAGTCCCCAAGAAAGCATGAGAAGGCAATATGTGTCTGAATTCCTGCCAGCTGGAAGTTCTACTCCCACACCATCCCACCTAGAAGAACTGGCTGTGCTGTCAAATGGTTTCCTTTACCACCTTTTTGGAGATGAGGAATAAGGGGCGTAGGAGAGACAGTGAAATGTTTGCAAGAGTTCCTTTAAGAGACAGTATTTCCAATTCATAAAATCACCTCTGTAAAAGTATCACTTGATGTTCAGTGAGCACTGAAAAATGAAAAAAACATAAAAAACAAGCAGGTACATAATCATAAGGTCATTCTTCAGAATTTTCTTAGGTAAAAATATTAAATGGCAGTGAAGAAGATCTGGTTGGAAGTCATATGTAAACTTTCTGATTTTAATCTGAAGCCATACTACAAGCATTTAAGTTTGACTGCAAAATAAAATTTGGCCAAGGAAAAGTCATCCAGCATTCCAATTAAATTTTAAACTGTGATCATACCCCAAAAAGTATAATGCTACATTGATATCTTTAACTTTAATAATTAAAAGGTAAACTAAAACACTATCATTTCATATTCTAAAGCAAATGGTCAGATTATCAAATTCCTATCTTAATATGTTTATCAAAATTTTGTATATTACACTGAACCATATTAAAAATATTATTGAGCCTGATCGCCCCCAGTCTCTTTTTAAAATATTTTAATGGGTGTAATATTTTTTAGTTCAATTTTATATAATTATTTTCATTTGACTGTGAATATAGACAATTTGATATGACAGTTTTTTTCATATTCTTTGTTATTGTTTTGATATAATGTACCTCACGCTCTCAGGATTTTCTGAGATTATTTCTTAGGATTTGTAAAGCCTCAGAGCTATTCAGAAATCTCACAGATTATTTCACAACTCTCTTCAAATGTTCAACAGTTTCTGTCTTACTCTCAGTTCTGTTGATAACTTGATTCCTATTTCACTGAAAACATAGTAGCAAAACAGAAAATAATTTTCCTCTGCTTTCTCCACCATATTCACCAACCCTCTATTTATGTACCTAATCTCCTCTCTTTTCACCTGCTCAAGTATCTTCTCCAGTTATTACTGTCTCCCCTGCATCAGTTATTTTCCCTTCTCTGGATCATAGAAACGTAAAATTCCACTGTAATAAATCCCCTTTAGGTCTCAACTACCACTTGTCTCATTTCTCTCACTTCTTTAGAATAAAACTCTTCAAAAGAGTTGTCCAAACTCATGATATCCATTCACTTCCTGCATTTCCACTTGTTCTTGAATCTATTCCAACCATGCTTTTGTCTTTAGCATTCCACTCCTAAAGACAGTTTTTATTAAATCTACACAAGTACTTCAAAATGCTATCTCCACCAATCAATTTCCAGTTGTCATTCAAATAATCAGCAGCATTCAGTAATTAATCACTCCTTTCTTTTAATACACTGTTTTCACTTGACTTCCAAGACTTCTCTCAATCTAGGGCATCTTCCTGCCTCCTCAGCTGTTCCTTAGCAACATCCTTTCCTGTATCACTTTCATAAGCTCAACCCCAACACTTTGGATTGGCTCCTCTTATTTATCTACAGCAGTAATTTTCAACAGGTTTGTGTGTGGCAGTATGCCAATGTGCCACAAGAATTTTTAAAACATGCAATATCTGACTATTTAGTCAGGGGCACTGACCTCTTTTCCCTTAGATTGTCAAGTAAAAACATGACAACAGCCAAAACAACAATAGCTGTCTGGTATGACTGGCCTGTCATAAGCCATAAAAACATAGGTTATACAAAAGAGTTGCATCTTATCAGTCACATCACATAATAAAGTTGCATCTGAATTCATGGTAGCAGAAATCCTTATATACAAAGTATAGGGTCTGGATTTTTTTAAAAGTCACTTTGCAGCAAAAAGGCTAAGTAATTACTATAACATTTTAGAATCAATCAAAATCATACATTTTTTTGTCAGATTAGCAAAAAATACATTTTTGTTGAGCTGCAGAATTTTAGAAATTAGTTTATGTGTGTCATGAGATGAAAAATGTTGAAAATTACTGATCTATAGTAACTCTTTAACTTTAAAATCATCAGTACCCACATTTGTAAATCAGACCTGAGGTCCAAACTCATATAATCAACTGTATACTTAGCTTTTCCACTGATATATCTAAATGCACATAAGAATTTATTATGGAAATCCTGATCTCCCCTTTTCTGTCTCAGTAAATAGCAACTCTATTTGTGAAGTTTCTCAGACCAGGATTTGTATAGTCATCTTTATTTCTCTATTTTTTGCAACAAATCTTGTCAACTTTACCAAATAAATACATCTAGATCTTATCTGTCTTACCTCAAACACAGTTACCACCCTGGTCCAAATCATCATCTCTCACCTAGAATAATAGATTTATCTTCTGTATAAATAATATTGTGCTCTGTCCAGGTATCTTTTACTGGGTAAGTAAGTACACTCACCATCCAGATGTTGTATTGACTTCTAAACAACCTATAGCTGCAACCACAGATAATTGTTTCAGAAGAGCCAACGGGGCCTTCTCCAGGGATGCCTATAATGTTATGACCTCTCTAAAGTTGACAAACAACCAATAACCTACTAAACAGGGATGTAAGGTTGGACAATTCTGCAGCACTACTATTCATACTCCAGAGCTCTTCCTCTGATTTAAATTAGGCTAAGGCTAGGTTTAAATGAAACTACATTTTTGTTTCGCTTCTATGTTTACCCTGCTGCTCTCACTTCTTAGTAGTTTTGTTCTAAGAGCACACCCTTAATAAATCACTTGAACAATAACATTCATCTCAGGCTCTGCTTCTATGAAACCTAATGTAACCTTTTAACTGGCCTTTGTATTTTCCCTGCTAGTTTCTATTCTCAGCACACTGTACAATGTGGTCCCAATAAATCTTACAGGCAGATTGCATCCTGCCTCTGGACAATACCTTTCAATTGTCTTCCATCTCATTCACAGTAAAAGCAAATCCCTTACAGTGACCTATTCAGTCTTATATGAACTCTCTGACTAACCTCCTAGAACTCTTTTATCTCTTTGCTCTAGGCCAGTGGTTGGCAAACTCATTAGTCAACAGAGCCAAATATCAACAGTACAATGATTGAAATTTCTTTTGAGAGCCAAATTTTTTAAACTTAAACTATATAGGCAGGTACATTCCTTATCGAGGTAGCGCCCACACATGGTATTTTGTGGAAGAGCCACACTCAAGGGGCCAAAGAGCCACATCTTGCCTGGGAGTCACAGTTTGCTGAACAGGGCTCTAGGCTCACCTGCATCTAAAGGTTCTTAAAATATGCCAAGTATAAATATAATTATTTATGGAGAGAGCTATGTAATTTGATAGATAAGTATAGAGATAGATATAGTTATATGTGTATCTACATCTATGTCTACATCTCTAGTCATATCTGTGTCTATCCATTTGTCTGGTCTCATATCTTTCAGAATTTAATCTTTGTGAGGGCAGAAATATTCTTCCCCCAACTGGTATAGTCCCAGTACTTAGAAGAGTTTTTGGCACATAGCGGGAATCAAAATATGTTGAATCAATGAATAATAGAGCTTATCCCCTTCAATGATCCCCTGCTTCTGTCTTCCTTGTCAATGTCCAAATGAGAAATGGAATTTTATTTAGGGCAAAGAGAAGTGCTGAGAATTGAATTTCAAAGACCACCTTCCTCAATAAGAAGGTAAGGGCTGTGCTTTTTGCTCTATTTATTACCTTAAAGATCCTAGCTTGAAAGAAGCAACAGTTTGAGAAAGAAATAACTGAGGACATGGTTCTTTTGAGTTAAAGTGGCTTTGAAAATGATTCCCCCTTCATTAGCTTCAGAAAATTAGGAGCCCAAGTTAATAAAGCATCAAGCATGGCCTAAATTATAATGTATATTCAACAGTTACCTCAAATAGCGAATTGTATCTGTCAGAGCATATAGACACCCTGGGGTGTGCTACAAAATTTTATGACTTACTATTCCAAATTCAGCTATCTTTCAAAACTAAATCCAAATTTAAGCCTGAGGTCAGGACGACAAGTCATAGATGTCAAAACAATACCCTAACTATCCAACAGAAAAGATTTTACTTCTATGATACTTTTTTATTTCAAAATAACTACTAAAACATCAAATTTTTATTACACAAATATTTTAGCTGAGTATTTACTACTCCTACAAAATTCCTGTTTTATTTTTGTTTTAGAAATAGACAGTTAATGAAATGAGAATAAATTAACTTGATATCTTCAAGGCAATCTTAATCTATCAGTAAGAACCTGGCTCCTAAATGGCAACCTCATAGGTATATCTAAAACAAAATGGCAGACTTGCATGTTTGATTAGACGTCAAATGGAGCTGGCCCACAAGGCAATTCTGTAAAGTATGTCACTAAAATAAAAATATTTAAGTGCCATGCATTCATATTAAATTAAACTAAATAAATGTTTTGTAGACTCACTCTGTGCTAGGTGGTAGGTAGGGTTTGGGATTCAAAATGGAGGAGTTGTTAAATAATAGATGTTTATTGGATGTAGGCATTGTTCTAGGCCAGGGGTGCCCACACTTTTTCAGCTTGCGAGCTACTTATAAGATGATCAAGTCAAAAATGATCTACCTACAATAAAAATGCAAAACATAAATTTATTTCTTCTATATTATCATTACTTAAGTTACTATTATTACTATTTAATATTGTGTATTCTTCTTTCACCTTTCTCCTTATCAGCTCTCTTTTCAGAGGAAAGTCAATGTCATAGTTTTTATGAGCAGTCCGAAAAAGCCGCTCCACATTTCCCTTCTTTGGAATAGCAATGGCACACAGACAGATGAGGCAAACACACTTAGGATATGACATAGTGAAAAAAATCCCCTCCCATTCTGTATGAAAGTGGTAGGTTTTAGGTTTCATACTTGGACCAACTATGGCACTCATTTTTATACCCTTTGTTGTATTTAGTTTAAATAAATTGAAGGCTAACTATGCAGCAATGTAACTGAACAAGTTAGCACGGTTTAACGCGCATGCGTAGGGTGTCAAAAGTTCAGACGTCAGATTCTCTACCTTGTATGCCAATCAAAAGACATATGTATTTTTAATGTCATGCGATCTACCCACACTTCCTTCATGATCGACCAGTAGATGGCAATCGACATACTGAGCACCCCTGTTCTAGGCACTGCTGATGTAACAATCAAGAAACAGACACTTTTCAGAAAATTAAAGATATATCAATCATCTAATCATGTGCATATGATTAAAACATCTAAGTTCAATAAAATAAATATACACGGTTCTGTGATAGAAGTCTAGCAATTGAGGGAAGGCCCTGATAGTGAAGGGAATTTTCTAAGATGAGAAGGATGGGGAGGGCTCACTGAGTAAAAGAGAAAAGGGAGTTGGGAGCAAGTGTTCCTGAGAGACAGAACAGTATGAGCAAAGGACCAGTGCACAGAGTGGAAAGTTAGTGTTGATAGACGTCTGAGAGTGAGGCCAAGAATGGGTCAAATAGACAAGGCAGACAGGAGATTGGAGACAGGGTGTGATTCTGATGATAGAATTTCTGGAAGACTCCTCTAAGGAGTTGTTAATGTCTTAAGAGCAAAAGAAAACCATTAACAGGTTTCAAACAAGGATGTATGGTGAATGATAACGTTAGATTTGTATTTTGAAAAGATGGCTCTGACTTCAATGCAGAAAACAGATTATTAGATGGAGGGCAAGAGAAGAGTGCAAGGAAATGAATGGAGGTAGCTATTAACTGTGGTTCAGGAAAGAGATAGTTTAGACAGGCGGGCACTAGTAAAGATGAAGAGAAAAAAATGAATTCAACCAATAACTGGAAGGTAAAATTGACAAGTCGCAGTGCTAGGATGCTTATAGCAATTAAGGGAGAGGGACAAAGCTAAAGAATTGGGTAAATGTTAATATTCATAGTTATAAGGTACATAGGAGAAAAACCTGGCATGATGACTACTAGGTAGTGAAGGAGGACCATAATTTCAATTCTGATATTTTTGCTATAAAATAAGATCCAAGTTGGAGATATTGATAAAGCAGAAGGGTATACAGGCTAAACTACAAAGAGAAAATATGGGCTGAATATATAATAGTGAGTCTTTAGTATATAGTGGTAGTAGAAATCACAGGCATGGGAAGTCTAGAGTAAGAGGGGGAAAAATCTATCTAGCATCCAGCTTGGGATGAAATCTAAGGAATAGTATTGTCCAAAAGAAATAGGCATATATTATTATATTATAATGTGAATGTAACATATTTTTTTAAATGACAGAAAGAAAGAAATTTGGATATGGCACAGTGTTGTTTGATCACAGAGTAGCAAAGTCAGCAAAATTCAGACCCTTTCCTGGCCCCACAGCTGGAACACATTTCGCACAGATGGACATATAAATGTAAAATGAGCAGAGCCCATAATCACCACTTTTGGGCCTTGTTGCAGAAAGCACCTCTGGTTTCCCCATCCATATAGTTCTAGTTATGGGGGAGAAGTTTGGGGCTTGAGAAGAGAATGAAGCCATAACTTCATAAGAAGTAACGCAGGCACCTGAGTGACCCAGTGGAAGACAGCCCGTCAACCATAGATATCAACTGACTTTGCCTGGATAAGAGATAACTTCAAGTGTTTAGTCCATGGAATTTGGGGATTTATCTATACAGTACTTAGTATTGATTATTCTAACTGACCCATGGAGGCTGGCCAATTGAGAAGCTACTGGGATGGGTAGAATTTATCTTACAGCCCATAGCCACCTCTCACTACTTGTTGGCTCACTAGTGAACCTTGTTTCAATAATACAGACAACATTCAAACTCAAAAGGAAGTAAATTCACTACTAAGTATTGACTTAAATCTGAATGAAACAGAATAATTCAAAGTCTTACTTTCTCTGGCCAACAGTATAGGCTTTTGAAGTAAATTATAGTTAAACTATACTCTTAGCAGAAGAGGAAAACAAAACTCCATTTGGTTCCTCCCATTGACAGTTAATTACAAAGCAAATGCTAATTATGTCATCAATATGGTGTTACATAGCTTTAAGTAGTAATTAAGCAAAATGTAGCTATCTCAAATTTAAAAAGAAAACTCCAGATTTTTAAAATATGTATTCTTTGCTTTAAAAGACACAAAAATTATTTAAAATATGTGTATATATAACAACATGCAAGTGCTCATATGACAGCTTGGCAAAGATGCTGGGGAATATGTAGGAAAAAACTCATCTGAATATACTTTATCATAACTTCATTCCTAAGTCTTAGGATGGGGAAAGAAAGGAGCAATGGTGGCATAGTGATGAAACCTGAAGAGTTCTACTGGTGGAACACAGACAGGAAAGAAGATATGTTGAATGCATAAGAGAAAGGATTGCTAACATAATTGAGATATTCTCAAGGTTATTAATATTTTTAAGGCTTGACTTCAGTATATTATCAGTAATTTGGCAATCTTAATTTGATTTTAATCTCTCTTTTATCTTGGACCAGGCAGGTGATTTGTGAAACTCATCTAAGTATGGGGTCCTATCTGAATGCATGGGTTGCATAGCCATGAACTGGAGCCTGCCCACACAACTGTCTTTCAAAAAGTAATAGCAATGCAAAATAACAGACCTGATGTCACAATTTTTCAAGTGTGAAAAATAATATTTTGTTGAAGCTGTGAGAGTTTTTGCATTGATTGCAGCTATTAATATCATACCATAAACATTCTGATGTCATATAAGATCTTTGGTTTCCTGACTTTCTTTATATTGTAGCATATAAGTAACAAAGATGTGGCTAGAAAAACAGTCTCTAAAACAAAACAATGTAATATCACTTGCCCTTATTTAAAACTTCACATAACAGGATGGTGTGCACTGCTGATTGAAATGTGAACCTACTTGTGAGATTAGCAAATACTGTCAAGCTGCAATAGCTGGTGAGAACAGCTATTGCAATTCCCAAGACAGCTTCTATTGGTCGCAGAGATCCACCCTGTTACAATGTGAAGAAAGATGACAAAAATGTGAGAGTACCGGGAGGTGAGGATCAATGAAGGCCATCATGGAGGTTGGCTAAAACAAAATGTTTCTTTAGATGCCCATTTTCTATGATGTTGATAATGGGGAGGCTATGTAGGAGTGGGGGCTAGGGAAGGCTCTGTACCTTCAATTCTGATGTGAACCAAAAACTATTGTTAAAAATAGAGTCTATATTTTTAAAAAGTATTTAGCCTGACCAGGCAGTGGCGCAGTAGATGGAGCGTCGGACTGGGCTGCAGAGGACCCAGGTTTGGGACCTCGAGGTCACCGGCTTGAGCGCAGGCTCATCTGGCTTGAGCAAAAAGTTCACCAGCTTGGATCCAGGGTAGTTGGCTTGAGCAGGGGGTTGCTCCATCTGCTGAAGGCCCGTGGTCAAGGCACATATGAGAAAGCAATCAATGAACAACTAAGGTGTCGCAAGGAAAAACTGATGATTGATGTTTCTTATCTCTCTCCATTCCTGTCAGTCTGTCCCTGTCTGTCCTTCTTTCTGACTCTCTCTCTGTCCCTGTAAAGGGGAAGAATAATAAATACATTAAAAATGAATAAGTATTTAAATTACTTATTTACTAATATATCAGCCTTTTCCAGGAATAATTTATGTGTTAGATTTTTTTTTACATTTAAAAAGATGTACTTTGATAAGGTATACAGTATATAAACAATTAGGTAAGCTTGTGGAGAAGCTGACCATGATACGTAAAATAGGAGATAAAGTGTCCATCTTAATTTTCTACATTATTTTACATGATATTTTATTAAAGTTGTTTAATGTGCAATTCCTCATTTATCATTTTGGAAGTCCTTTTTTGTATAATTATTTTGTCTGATAATGAACAGCAGCCACAGTGTCAGTGATGATGCTGGAGCTCCATGTTGGATACATTTGGTTTCTTCTTGAGACATGTTTTGTTTCCTTTTGTATTTCTGAGGTGATATTTTTATTATTTCTGCAGTATCTGGTGGGCCCTGATTCATCAGCCAATCTGGTGATTTACTTCCTTTAGAATGCTGTGAAATTGAAGAGGAGTGAGATGGTAACCCTGCTGATCTCAAAACTCCTGAAACATCAGGTTTAGTATGGTCTCTTCTGTCAGGGAACCTTATTAGTGGAGTATGTGGCTTGACTATCTGAATGACCCTACTAGCAGATGCCATCTCCCTGCCCATTACAACTCACAAGAAAAAAACACGTTAGATTTTTAAATAATTTAAACAATTCTTTCCCCATTATAAACAAATCGTAGATTTAACTATAATTATCTTTCAGTGGAAAAACAGAATTAGAACATTATAAATACTAAATTACCTGGTGGGCTTAAGTAGAATTTAAAGGAAACCAGCAAACCAAGCAATTATACTTATTCATTTATGCATTAGGTATTTACTTGGGATTCACAATATGCCAGAGAGATAACTGCTAATGGAATAAATTTGACGAGGACCTGGTTATTTAAAAAGCAGGTTTTTACTCATAATATAAATAACTAACATAAATATATCAAAGATACTGGACAGTTCATTACTTGTTACATTTAAAGTATTAATCAAGTAACTTTATCTTCATAAAATATGAGTGCACAAACACAGATAAAGGTACTTTTGAGGTATATCTGTGTATCTAAAATAAGTGGGAAATGATTATGTAATTTGTTCCAAACCACAATGTCTGCCATTATCTCTTTCTTCAGGCTGTGTTTGGCTTCTACTAGATGGTGAACCAAAGAATGAAAGCTTCTTATGTTTTCACATAAACAAAACATCAAAGTTCAGTTTCTTGTTCTTCCACGAATTGTGTAACCCTGAGTAAATCACCTAGCCTATTTGGGTTCATAATTTCCTCCCGTCTATCAAATGAAAAGGATGAACTAGATAATCTCCAGTTCTTTCACGTTTTCAATTCATCTCCAAATTTTCATCAAAATAGGTTTCAATCATGGGCTTTGAAATCAACCAGAGCTGGGCTGGAGATTATACTCTGCCACTTTCTTGCAGTAGACTTTTGGCAAATCACAAAACCTAAATTGTCTTATCACTAGAGTAGAGATAAATCTCCTGGAACTGTTATGAAAATAAAATAATTCAAATTATGAAAAAACTAATGCATAAATTGCTCCTAATACAGTGCTTGAAAATTACTAAACACAAAATATTAACTAATGTGAATTAGTGTAATAGTACAAAATTCTCAACATTTAGTTATCTATCTGCTAACTATTTCCATTGACAGGCAGGTCACTACTTCATGAGAAAGTTTTTTCCATTCTAGATCAACTCAATTATATCTTCTTATAAAGTAAATCTAACTTCTCTATATTCTACCAATTAGAGCAGTGGTTTATAATCTGGGGTCCACAAAGAATTCAATAGGCTCATAAATTTGGGTAGAAAACATTACATCTATATCTTCCTTAATTTTTAACTAATTTTTAACAGCTTTTTTTTCATTATGAATACAGTCACCAAATCATAGTACTTTGTGTAACTTTGTTGCTAAGGCAAATCACAGGTATTTTCTTATAGTTTAACATCTTGGAATAAACTATGGTAGATATTAGACCTGCTAGATGTTGTTATTTAATACATTAATAAAGATGAACACACATCACTATACCAAAATTTTATTTAATTTATTCTAATAAACATTTTCATTTTTAATTTCATAATTATATTTTATATTTAAAAAATTATATTGAGAAGGCATTCATAGGCTCTACCCAGTCTGCCAAAGGGATCTAGGTGTCTTCTCTCTCTCTCTCTCTCTCTCTCTCATACACACACACACACACACACACACACACACACACACACATATACACACAGAGTAAACTCTGCTCCAGAGTATGCTAAAATAATTCTACTCCCTTTCTCATACATAAAACCTTCAACCATTGAAAGATGAACACCTTATTTTCTTTTTCTTTGTTCAGGGATGATTTTATGCAAGGCTTTTGCAATGGGAAAGATAGACCAGATCTGCCTCTTCAAATTATCTCTAATTAAATATGATCCCAGGGATGTCTCATGGAATACTAATCTGCAAAATTATCTATGTAAAAGAGCTCACTTTTTGCTCAATAATGGAGAGTAGGAAAGGGGAAAACCATCAAATACCAAAAGCAGTAAGAAGAAAAAGAGAGTAAGTGGGTAGCTACAATAAAAAATAAAGTTAAGAATTATTTTTATAGAAGAGTACCTTTGTGTCAAGGGAATAAGGGAAAGAACCATTGGAGAAGAAAATAGTCAAAATATTAGTGGGAAAATGATAAGGATCATAATTCTAGAAGAAGGGTCAGGGGATAAATATAGAATGCAAGTAGTTTGAAATGAATGCAAATCATTTTAGGACACTGGGTCAGGACACTTCACACCTGGTCTCTCTATGTCATCCCATCTTGAACAGCTACAATGCATACTTGCACATTAAAGTCTCTAAGAATTACTCAAAAGACACGTATTAAATTTGTTTAACAACTCATCCTTTCTAAGTTGTTTTTGTTGTTGTTGTTGTTGTTGTTTTACCACAGACTTTTCCTCCTCATACCATTCATTAACATCCTAAGAACTACTGTTCTGCAGATTACACTCTGCAATTATTATTCTAACTTGTCAATGAACAGGACACTCCAAGGTGGTTTGATGATTGTTAGAACACAGTGAACTATTGCTAACTTTCCTGTCTGACAACAATATTTTGATTAATGTTGATTCTCCTTCTCTCACAGAGAGATTCACTTTAAACGATTGTAGACAGATTTATCAATGTTGGTTGATAAAGTACTTGCAATTTAACTACTCATTTTCATGAAAACTGTCCACACAATGAGATCTTTCTTATGCTGTCCTTGAGCCGTTGCTTTTTTTAAATTAAGCCTAAATCAAGACTTAATTTACTTCTTATTAAATCTTGCTTTATTACTTTTGGCCCATCAAGTTATTTTGTTGTGAAAGACAAGAACTGTTACTTATTCCTTTCCACTTTAACTACTATCCACAAAGTTGATTAGTATTGATCTTTGTCTTAGACAAACTGCTTTTTAGAACATTGAGCAAGATATAACCAAGGGAAGAACACTGGAACACTGTGACTCATCAGGAACTATCCTCTTCAAATTATCTCTAATTAACTCCCAATGCTAATTAACTATACAATGCTTTGGAGTTATGTTTGTTCAACCTATCTCACATATATAGGATTTTATTGAATTAGGCTAAAATTTTTCACCACATCTAGATTGCTGGTAGCCTTATGATTCTATATCTGTGGTTCCTTATGATTCTATATCTGCAATTATTCTATATCTGCAAATATATATATATTCTGAAGTTAGAAGCAGGGAGGCAAAGAGACTCCCGCATGTGCCTGCCTGAGATCCACCCGGCATACCCACCAGGGGGCGATGCTTCACTGCAACCAGAGACATTCTAGCACCTGAGGCAGAGGCCATGGAGCCATCCTCAGCGCCCAGGCCAACTTGGAGCCATCCTCAGCGCCCAGGCCAACTCTGCTCCAATGGAGCCTTGGCTGCGGGAGGGGAAGAGAGAAACAGAGAGAGAGAGGAGGGGCAAAAGGTTGGAGAAGCAGACGGGCACTTCTCCTGTGTGCCCTGGCCAGGAAACAAACCCGGGACTTCCACACACCAGGCCAACGCTCTACCACTGCGCCAACTGGCCAGGGCTGCAATTATTCTAAAGAATTATTTCCTCCTTATAACACTCAATCAGACAGACACACATGTAAGTTAAAACCATTGATCATATTGTACATTCTCACTGAACTTGTGTCTGTATTTCCTCAAAGATGCGTTTCTGAACTGCCTGCAAATGTAAGTTAAACTTCAAACCATGCTATGGACTCTCTGTAGACAAGATTAAAACCAAAGTAATTAAAATTAGTATAAATGGTAAGAAAAATGTATTAGTGTGGTGATTGCTGTCAGGAGGTGGAGGAGAGTAAAGGGGGAATAAATGGTGATGGACTAAGATGTGACGTGGTGGGCAAGGGGTTGGGTGAGCATACAATATGACCTTTGGAGATGTGTTGTAGAATTCTCCATCTGAATAATTATGTATATTTATGTTAATCTGTATAATTATGTTAACTAGTGTCACCCTAATAAATTCAATAAAATTTTTTTTAAAAAGAAAAATGTACTAGTATTTAAGTGTTATAAGTAGCTGCTTCTAATAATTAGTCTTCATTGTAATGTTGGCATCTACATTCACATTGTTGTTTGTAATTGATCAAATAAAATTGTGTTCAGGATGATGAAATTGTGCCAGTAAGGGCTTTTATTGTTGAAAGCAGCATTATATTTTAACTCAATAATTTCACTTTTTGGAAATTAGGAATTTCTCCATCCTTGTACAACTCTGCTCACGCAAGTATTTGCAGTGAGATTTTGGAAACTCTGGTGGCTCTAGGATCGATATCTTTATCCCTGAAGGTGGAAGTTTAAAACTCCAAAATGATGAAGCTGCTTTTATACTGCTGCAGTTTCTCCTGATATTTGGCTCCTTGAGTGGGAAATACAGTTCATCACTAAGCCAAAGGGTTTCTTAAATAGACCAATTCATTCAAGATAATTGAGGTTTAGGCTTATTACATGAGGGATTAGTCATGAAATGACAAGGTTATAGTCATTGGTTTTTTCCTCAAGGTACGTGTAAGAAACAACAAACCAATGATTAAGTACAATTTATAACTCTTTAATCTATGCAGTTCAAGTTTAATAGAAGGCATTATACCTTAATCATATATAACTAGTTTGAGTAAAATCCCATAAATAGCAAAACAATTTTTAAGGGATATAATGTGGTCAGGTAAATTTAAACCTGTATAAGAACCATTGTCATTGATATCTACAAAATTTCAGTGGCAGATTTACTGCTACAAAAGATATATAATGTTACAGAATACAAAAGCCCATGGGAGAATAAATCAATATTATAGCTGTGCATACAAGCATGTGAGCAGAGAAGGAAGGAAGAAGGAAAGAATAGGCTATTCAGTAAAAACCTGTAAGTTTTTAGATTCACCAAGGTCAGCTTTTCTCAAACTGCAAGATGTTGAGGTATTCTAAGAAAAAAAAATTCAACATTATTCCCTCTAAAAGGTATTTAATCATATTTATATAATTATTATCATGCAAGAATTTGCACTGATAAAATTAAGAAAAACCCATGAAATTGCATGAATTATGAATGTTTAAGGTAGAATCTAAATGTCTGTTTCAGTAGTATTTACCCATTAAATGTACTAATATATATTGCCTCTTAATAATCATTATTCTTTGCTATGCAACCTGTCTTATTTCAATCATTTTATCTTTTTCAATTTTCACAATACATATTATGATGATTTAACACATTTAATTTGCATTATTTTTTGGTCCTGTAATTGAATTAGAATAGGAATAATTTTTTATCATTTCTTCCAATTATTTTGATATAAACCTTTTTTAATCCTCTTTAAGTACATATTATATGAACTATTGCTGGTGTTTTACCAATACACAACCACTTAGAAAGTATTCCATGATTGCTTTGGCCAGATAGCTGAGTTGGTTGCAGTGCCATCAAGAATCAACTAATGAATGCATCGATAAGTGGAACAACAATTCAATGTTTTTTTCTCTTGCTCTCTCTCTCTTTCAAATTCAATTTAAAAATCAAATTATTTTTAAAACACTTTTCCATGATCAAATAGGTTTCAAAAATGTGATTAATGACCAAATTTTCCAATAATTTCTATTATTACATGATATATTCCAGAATAAGAACAGAATCATAAAACTTTCATGCTAGAAGGGATTTGAGTATAGTCTCATCACTTTTCTTAAAGTAAGGCCCTCAGAGACTATGTGACTGGGTTTAGTTTATCCAGTAAGCTGGCCTAAGGATGCCTTTCTAGCTTCCAATTCTGTGCTCTATTCTGTGGTTCTTTACTCCCTGATGGCAGAGAGTGAGAGAGAGAGAGAGAGAGAGAGAGAGAGAGAGATAAGCACCAAATATAGGAGAGTTGGCTTAGTAGTACCACTGAAGAATTGAGAGATTAAGTGAGTTGTACAATGAAACCAAATTATTTAAAACAATGTGAAACTTCATAAATAATCAGTTTTGTACAAGAGATATTAAGGACTATAAAATATGCCCTAGAGGTCACTGTAGATATTTATTAATAAAGTCTGATCGTTGAGACTCAGCATATATTAGTGACACAGCTTGAGCAAAAGCAAATTAAACTTGAATTTTGAAAATGTTTTAAAAATTTAGTTAACTCAAGAGACTGTTTAGCTGTAAGAAACAGAACCCATTTATGACGGCTTAAGCTAAAAAAAGAAATTTATTAAAAGGTTATAAGATTATTTTGAAGAAGTCAAGGCTAGGGAGGCTGCTAAGCCTCCTGAGGGATTACAACCCAACTAGAAAGCTATCAAGAATCAAGCCAGCTATACTCTCTGTTTTTCCCTGGAGTTCACAGTCTCTCATCTATGTGTCCCTGGGCACAGCGGTTTCACTCTCATCCTTCTCTGAATATTGGCCCTCTGGTTTCAATCCACAGTAAAAAGACAGCAGAATCAATGAGTCTCAAATCCAAGTTTCTCAGAAAGAGAGCTTGTTTTTCTATTATAGGCGAAGGGCAAGGGCAAGCCATGTTGTGGCAGATCTCCTCCCCCATAAATAGCAACTGTGGAAGTAAACCCTCTGGGATAACAATACTGAAAGTCTACTACCACTGCAGAAACAAAACACTGACCAGGGAAGCATTTGACTTCTTTAGTGCAGAGCATCCCTTGGGGATAGGGCAACAACTGGCCCCAAGAAAAGTAAGAATGCACAGAAAATAAACTGATGAAGAGAGTAGGAAGGATAAATGCATGCTCATCTCTTGGAGGATCAATAACCTGCCACAGTCCTTAGAAAGGCAGGTGAGAAAGAGAAAGAAGGAAAGACTTAAAAAATTATCTGTCTACCGTGTGTTAGGCTCTACATGTGTATGACCTTATTTACCCTTCAAAAGCCTCTTTTTGGTGGGTATTACCCCCATTTTACAAATAAGTGACCAGAGACTGAAGGATTAAGAGACTTTTGAGAAAAACTTAAAAAGTGGTCCAAATAAAGTGTTCTAATGTGATCACAAAAGGAAAACATTGCTTTCATCTGTGAGGCTCAGAGTTTTGTAAGGCAGATGACAGTTGAGCCTTTCATATTAGACAGTATTTGGCATTGGCAGGAACACCATGAGCAAGAGTCCTGATAGAAGGGAAAAAAATAGCCATATCTGAGGACTATTAAACAGCTGGCTTTGTTTCACAGAAGTATGAGTAAATGGAAGTAGTCTGAGGATACAGGGTTGGAGCCAGATGGTAGAGAGCTTGAATAGTTGGCTAATGAGTTAGGATAATACCTGGGCAGTGAAGAACCACTGAAAGTGAGGAAAGGGCTAGAGGCTATGTCTAAGAAAAACTGGGGAAGCCATCACATGACAATTACCAAGGCAAAAGATAGTAAGAATGTGATTTAGCATAATAGCCATGAAAATGGAGAAATGGTACAGGTGTGAAAAGAAAACTGCAGGAGTAGATTCAGCAGATCTTACATTGATTGGATGTTTAAGAGAAGAAACAGCTAAAAATGTCATGGGTTTTGGAAATAAAGGACTCTCACAGTAGCTGGGAGGGAACAAAAATCAGACTCTCTTCTACTCTTTGGGTTTTTGGTTTAACGAGAGGCTAATTTTGAAGCTGTTTCTACACTAACAAATATGAAGCATATTGTTTTTATAAACCTTTGTAAAAACTGCTGCATTCTCTGGCATATTTGCAAATAACACCAGTCTCCAGACATTTTATAAGCAACATGCTTCACGTAACTAACAGAGACATCACTAAAATAATATTCTATAACAAATTCATAGAGGTCATTCTATAAAAGGCTATTTTAGAAATGGAAATAGATTTGTTGAGAACAGTTGATAATTTGATATTTATATATTACATACACATATATTTTCACCCATTATCAGTTTGGGTTTATAATTCATCCTCAAGACATTTAGAACAATGATTGTCAACTCCATCAGCTCATTAAAATCACCTGTAGAAAAAAAAATCACCTGTAGAGCTTTAAAGCATGCTGGTGCTTGAGTGCTGGGTTTCAGTGTAACTGACCTGGGAATTGGGATCTTATATAGAAGCTCTCAAGGTGATTCTAATGTCAAGCCCAGTGGTGAGAACAACTGAACAACAAAGGAAAAAACTGGGTTGCTTATCTTAGAGATAATTAAGAAGTTTGTCTTGCCATCAAAAAAGTCTATCAGCTGCATTTTTATAATTTGTACCCATGTGATTCCAAATTAGTGTTGTCCTAAGATTAAATAAAATATAATCAATGTTATATCAATAAAAGAGTGTTTGTTGGGTAGAACAGACAGAATTTGGAGAATAAATTAATCATCAAGAAAGATGTTAAACATGATTTCTGAGCATTGTGGTTATTTGTCTGACTTGACAGCAACTTCTGAAATATTATAGCAGTAAAAGTCCTCCTCTGTTCCTCCCTGAGTCCTCTACAGACACTGGGTTGCTGATTTGCTGACCCCAGAAGTAGATTATAAATTTCCCCACTCACCCTCCCAAGGGCAGCAGCCCTCTCTGGGTACGAAGGCAAGACTAGACTTTTGTACACATTGAAATAAATAAAAACTGGGAAGGGAGAGCTGGCTGGCAGTCCTGTTCTTCATATTTGGAGGAATGCTGAAAGGTCTACTTATTTCCAACTTTCTTCTCCCTCTTCTCACACACTAAATGAAGTATTAACTAACTCCATAGCTTAAAGAATTATGAAAAGAAATCCAATTTTCAATGTGCCTGTTGTTTGGGAAAAGTAAAGCTTTTCCTTACATTGTTCACCATTATTGAGGAGAAAACTTCAACCATTTATCCAGCAGCAGGGCTGGAAGGGAATGGAAAAGGCATGCAAATGACAGCAATGGAAAATTTCTAGGGAGCACTAAAATAAGGTGACCTCCATCTTTTCTGGATTACTCATCAATATTCATTTAACAAGCTTTGCTTTCTCACTTTGTTTTCTTGCTGACTCCATCATTCATTTTATTATGTTTACATGAAGGGCCTCCTGCCCAATGTTAACAGTTGGAATTCAATCCTTTGCTCAAATTCCAGTTCAAATATTCATTTACTCATTTGACCACGCCAACTTAAATCAATCCTCCTTTCTTCTCTCAGCTTTGGAACTGGATATCTTTACACTTGGCATTCTTTCTACTCTAGTACTTCCTATTCCTTACTAAGAACCTCAAGAGACAGTATTTGGCCTTTGGCCAAATGTATACACCGCATAGCATTCACTGCATAGAGGCACCCAATAAATCTGATCAACGAATTAACTTGATCAATTTAAATATCACCCAAGACTTCATGCAAACTGGAATTCTCCCAATCTTGAAACAATAAGTTTAGGCATAAGAGTGATAGAAGGTTCAGGAGCCTGATCTGGAATAGGTATCTATAGAGGCATTTAATTATTCCACATGAATAATGAATTTCTATCTAAAAGCAAACATGAATATTCTCAACTAGCTTTACCTTGAGAAATTACAGTTGTTATATCATGACTCTTTAATAGTAGCAGATGTTCTTTCCTGAAACATTATTTAAATAAGCTTGGTTTATGCAAGTCCCGGTAGTCCCTTCTTATAATTGTACCACTGAAATCACTATAATTCTTGGTTTAAAGAAGCTAATACATTTTCTGTCAGGGTGACAAGAGGATCATCACTTATCTCTGAGCCCTGCATGTAACACACTCAAGAATGACTTCTCCATCTCCAGAGACTGGCAAGCTGCATGTTTATTTATGAGAACTTGATACAAAGTGCCCTGGCTTTCTGATCACTGGCGGTCTGTGGGGAGGACACTTTAATTACCAAAGTCCTCACCAGTTCTAATTTACTTCAGGGTCATTTCTTCATTGCTTCCACTGACATTCATGTAGTTTTAGCTTAGTTACAATTGCCTTGCACCTATTTCAAGATCTATGTTTAACCCAAATTAACCTTATTTGTATCTGAAAACTTCACAAAATTTGGAGAGTTGTAGTTTCCAAACATCCTTTTAAACCATTCCTGTCTCCTAAAGTACATAGCATGGAGCCTTTATAACAGTAGTCAGCATAGTTGGCAAAAAACAAACAACCAAAACAAACAAACAGGTGAATTAGTAAATGGTGTTTATATTCTGCCAGAAGTAATTGAAGTCAGAACTTGAAATATTTTGGCATTTGAGTCAGAAAAATAGCTAATAGCATGGAATTTTTGGTTGAAAAATCTCATTTGAAACCTAAGTATACTGAAAATAAGATGTTTACTTGCCTTTTATTATTGGGTAATTTTGCAATACATATCTTTAAACTAGAGTATATATTTTGGAGAAACTGTTTGTTGCTCAGCACAGAACTTTGCTCCTAGCTGTAGATGATTTATAAAAGTGTGAGGCTGAATGATTGACTTTTATATTGTATAGAATCTCTTCCTTGAACTTGTATTCTCCACATCACCAATTCTCAGGCACAACCTGCTGGGTGCATTGTAGCACCCAAGATCAGACAAGCCATTCACACAAACATAATGCTAAGGCCAACCCTTTGGGGAAATTTCAAAGTGTCAAAAGTTCTCACTGAGTATCTTCTTCACCATTTTTCCCTTCTCTACAAAGTACTGACTGATCGTTACTCATTCCAGAAAAAAATCTGATCCTTACCAGAAGGTGGCACAGTACATAAGAGTGTCAAACTGGGATGCTTAAGTCCCAGGGTTGAAAGCATGGGGTCCCCAGCTTGAGCATGGGATCATAGATATGACCCCATGGTCGCTGACTTGAAACCAAAAGTTTCTGGCTTGAAGCCCAAGATCACTGGCTCGAGTCCAAGGTTGCTGGTTGGTGCAAGGGATCACTCGCTCAGCTATAGCCCCCCGGTCAAGGCACATAAGAGAAAACAGTCACCGAACAACAAAGGTGCTGCAACAAAGAGTTGATGCTTCTCATCTCTTTCCCTTCCTGTCTGTCTGTCCCTGTCTGCCCCCCCCACACACTAAAAAAATTTAAAATCTGATTCACTCCTTAACACAAAGGCATATTACAAACTTAACAGTACCCCTCACATGTCTTTTATATTAAAAGAAAACATAATGCTCAACTCAAAAAAAGAGGTTGATATAACATTATAAGCTTAGAGATTTATTTTAATTGTAATGAGACTATGAGCTTGTGCTGACCCTAGAAGGCAGTCACTCCTTCTTTCTCTCTGTCTCGCAGCATCCAATGCTAACCAAAGAATCACCACAGCCCTTCTGTGTTCAGCTGCTCTGTAGTCTGCCCAGAGACCTACCTCCTAGAGGAGAGGCATGTAGTTCAGAACCATTATATGTGAAGGAGATCACTTAATGTAGCTTCAACATATCTATTCCTTGATAGCCAGCATGAGCTCACGTGTTAAAAATTTGTTTTTCTCTAGAATTCCATCCTGGCACCCAAGACTCACTAGTCAGCTCCTTCTTGACATTTTCTAGGAGTCTGCCTCATGTGGATTCTAGAACATTCCTTCTAGTTCTTTGGCCTTGCTACTTCCATGAGAATGACTCTGATTCTCTTGAGCTCAGCTTCCTTTGCTCTGCTGCCAATGCTCCCTGTCAGGTTCATTGAGGGAACACTGCTTTCCCTTTGTCTAGGCGTCGATCTCAGTTCCTCTCTCCACATGCTAGGTGCCACCTTGAGAAGAGGCTCTGTACATTGTGCCCTCACCAGCTAACACTGCCACTGACCATGCTTGCTCATGGGCACAGCCACATGGCCAGGTACCACATCAGCCCATTTCCTGCTCGTAGACCAGTCTTATGACCTCTGAACACCGACAAACATAAAGCATTTCTTGCTCCATCGTCCTTCAAATAAGGGTCTTTTTTCTAGCCTGGGGATTAGGGACTTGCTGAAATGACTGGGAGTAAAATGTGCATTCACTTCAGAAAAATCCACTCCATCCCTATGTGGTATTGTCCCCATTGTCATCTCCCCACCATAAAATAGTCCCCTCACTGGAATAGTTCTCAAAATTTGGATTAAAAAAAAATTATAATCAAAATACTGCAGAACAGTAGCTTTTAAGTGTTTTTGGCTACAAGAAATAGCAAAATAAAAATAACAGTAATAATAATAGAGTGTAATATTTTTATATCTCAAATAGTGCATATAAACATAAAAATATACATATAGCTCAGTGGTTCTTAACCTGGGTTCTTTCGTACCCCAGGGGTTCGATGAGTCGGTCTCGGGGGTTCCAAGAAGCCTCTGCCATGGAGGCCAGAATAAAGTAATACCGTAATTTGTTGTGAGTTCATGCACTTTGTTGGTTTTGTTCTTTGAGCAAGGTGATGTTCATGCACAGCAATATTTTGTGCACCAGTAAAAAACATATACCTATGTCTTGAATTTGGAAAAAAATCGTATTTTATTTATCAGTAAAGAAGGGTTCGGTGAATGCGCATATGAAACTGGTGGGTTCGGTACCTCAAAAAAGGTTAAGAACCACTGACATAGCTAAAGAAAGCTAAACTAAAACAAATACTTTATTATTTATTACATTCTGAAATGTTTTATTCTATTTTATTTTAAAATATGCTTGAATCAACTGATTGGTTGCACATTTCACTAATGAGTCCCTTACACAGTTTTAAAATATTGTTCCAGAAAAAAGCCCTTGGCAGCCCCAGAACTGGATCAACTGATTTCTTAATAAAAGAACACTGATCAAAACAAGAAAGATAATTATTACTGTTTGGAGAATCTTTACATTTTGTTAAACTACTTTCACTGAAAGCAACAGTGCATATTTTACTAGATGTTTATTATTTCTTTGCTCTGACCGATAATTATAGAATTCAGCTTTTTTCCTCCTCTTTCCACCCCCCAGGCTGAAAGTTTCTTGTTCACAGATCAGATCACTACCAAACAAGCACCATTTAAGTAAGGCATGACTACAGCAAACCAGCAGCTGAGAAATCTGTTAGAGGACAATGAGAGGCCCCACAGCTTTAAAAAACTTATGTTAGTACCTCCCATGATCTCTGGCAGAAAATAAATTCTCTAAATTGATTATGCTTGGAGGAAAGAGAAGAAAGATTTCCCCGGGATACATTTGAAAGCAGGTGCCTTTTAAAAGGAAACAAAGAAATCACTTAAAATAAATCTTGTTTGTTTCTGTCATGAGGTTGCTTCTTGCTGTGGGATCACAATTGTTACCAAGATCCAGCTGGGAGTGGGCCACACTGCCCTATTTACCAACAGGAGAGTAGTGACTGTCACATTCTCACTTCCTAGGATTCTAATTTTCCAGGATTAACAGGGAAGGTTGGCTTTTTATCATGATTAGTCAAGATAATATGCATGAGGTATCTCTTGTTCTGTAACAGATTATCCCAAAATATAGCAACCTAAAGCAACAAACATCTATTATCTCACAGTTCCTGAGGATCTTGAATGCAGGAGCCCCTTAAACACTGAATGGTTATGGCTCAAGTTCTCTCAAGAGGTTGTAGGCTAGCCTGTTGGTGCTACAGTCATCTCAAGGCTCAACTAGGGCTGGGGAATCCTTTCATAGTCATTCCTATGGATATTGGAATGCCCCCTCCTTTCCCCACCTGACCACCTGGGCTTCTTCATAGGCTGGCTCAGAGTCCCAATGAGCTGGCAACTGGCTTTCACCAGATGAGTGATGAGAGAGACAGAACCAAAGACAGAAGCCACAGTCTTTTATAATCTAATCTCAACAATAACATTCTAGCCCTGGCTAAATAGCTCAGTTGGTTAGAGTATCATTGTGAAGCACAGAGGTTGTCAGTTTGATCCCTGGTCAGGGTACATATAGGAACAGATCAATGTTCCTCTCTTTCTCTCTCACTTTTCCTCTCTTGCTAAAATAAATTAATAAATTTTAAAAATAGTGACATTCTATTACTTCTGCTGTAATTTACTGGTGACAGAGATCAACCCTGCTACAACATTTAAAGGAGATCAGTGGAGGCCACCATGGAGGCTGGCTACTACAGAATGTTTCATTAGACGCCCATTTTCTGTGATGTATGAAAATAATCTGAGGTTCAAATGGCTACTTTCTTGCCTCCTACCCCCAAATACCAGTTCCTACCTCAATTCCTGAGGGAAAGGTATGGGGAGCACTGGGTTAAGGGCCTGCATGTCCCTTTGAGCCTCTACTGAAAGCTATGGATATACTCCCCAGGAGAATGTACAGTATGTCCGTAAAGTCATGGTGCACTTTTGACCGGTCACAGGAAAGCAACAAAAAATGATAGAAATGTGAAATCAGCACCAAATGAAAGGAAAACTCTCCCAGTTTCTGTAGGATGATGTGGCAGTATGTGCGCATGCGCAGATGATGACATAACACCGTGTATACAGCGGAGCAGCCCAAGGCCATGTCAGTCGAGATGTGGATGGTACAGAGGAAAGTTCAGTGTGTTCTGTGGCTCGCTAAATTCAAATCAGACCTTCCATATCTTTGGACATGTTCATCGCCATAACATCCGAATATAGGCTGCTGAACATCCTCATGCCTACGTTGAGTAGGAACTTAACACCCCTAAAGTGAACATGTGGTATGGCCTGATGCATGATAAGGTGATAGGCCTATTTTTTTCGTGGAGCAGTCTGTGACAGCAAACACCTATCTTGACATGTTGGAATTGTATGCAGTGCCACAATTTTCAGAAGATATCATCTTTCAACAGGACGACACTCCTCCACACTATGCCACCATTGTTCATGAGTTTCTGGATAGAACATTCCCCCAGCGGTGGATAGACAGGGGTTCTGTCAAGCCATGGCCACCACAATCCCCAGATCTGACACCCTTAGACTTTTAATTTTGGGGTTATGTGAAGCAACATGTGTATATTGAATGTATCAATGACATTAATCACTTAAAACAGAGAATCACAGACGTTATTCACTCTGTTACACCAGACGTCCTTACCCGTGTGTGGCAAGAACTTCACTATCGTTCGGATGTGTGTAGGGCAACAAATGAAGCCCACATCAAACTGCACTGAATAGGTATGAAACTAGGAGAGTTTTCCTTTTACTTGGTGCAGATTTCACATTTCTATCATCTTTTGTTGCTTTCCTGTGACCGGTCAAAAGCGCACCATGACTTTATGAACACACTGTACTTTGAGCCATTACAATTTTGCACACCATTTCTCAGAATCCAAGGATTCCTTAAAAACTTTTTGATGACCTCAGGTTCAGAAGCATTGCTGTCAATGATTACCTTCGTCCTGCAATCACTTAACTCAATTTACAGTGAGATCTACACTAACTGACTGATACCTTTTATAATCAAATTTCCATGGACATTTTTATTTAAACAAATTCAAAAGGGTTTTGGATAGAACATGGTCATCTTCTCAGCCAGCCATAAAGACATTCTTAGATGGGAAACCCAAATCCTTACTTAAACTGCAGACAAAGAAGTCTTAGGCAGGCCTGACCTGTGTTGGCACAGTGGATAAAGCATAGACCTGGAATGCTGAGGTTGCTGATTCGAAGCCTTGGGCTTGCCTGATCAAGGTATATATGGGAGTTAATGCTTCCTGCTCCTCCTCCTCTTCTCTCTCTCTCTCTCTCTTCATCTCTTTCTCCCTCTCTCGCCTGTCTAAAATGAATAAATAAAATCTTTTTTAAAAGCCTTAGGCATACTGATTCTTCCAGAGCAAGGTAAGGAGAGATAAAAGCTTTGCTATGGAGCGCCTTTATGGACAAAGATGGAGTGTTTCACCACAAGCAGGTGATGATATCTGAGAGCTGTCTACGTTTAAAACTGAGGTCAATCAAGTTGAGCCTAATTTGACTTTGTTATAAGCTTTTATTTCCTTTCTTTCCTTTTCCAGGATTACATTTCCAAACCCAGACCCTGAACCATGGCCACTCACCTTCAGCCAAACAGCTTCTTTTATTGAGTGTTAATCTTCCCTTCCCACTGCATGCAATTTTCAAGCATGTTTCTCATATATTACTTTCCTCCTCCACCGGCCATCATAGAATAATTTAGTAGATTCTATTTTCTGATGTCATTAACAGAACACATTGGATACAGAGTGAAAGCCCGGGGTCATGTGTTCTTCCTGAGCATTCCCACGGCACCCTGTGTATATCCTAGCTTAGCACAGACAAGAGAATAAATGCAGGTGGTACTTTCTTATTTTAATGCTCAATTATTTGTCTGCACTCCCTGTGAGCTCTGTCAGGGCAGGGTTACTTCTATATTGTTCACCATTCTGTCTTCAATACCCAGCCCAATATTAGGCACACAGGAATCACATCATATGTACTGAATCAACTTAATAATATAGTAAATCAATAGTTCTTATTCCATCGTCCTATATGAAAGGGAAATACAACCATGAATATTACAGGGGTAGAATAAAATTCAAAGAACTCTGGACTAAGTTGTAAAACCTGTCTTTGCTATCTTTCAGCTATATAAACTAAGTTCAGTCTCCAAGGCCCAATTTCCTTCTCTATAAAATGACAGAATACATGACATGCACTTTATAGGATTTTATCCAATGGGACACTTAATGTTGAAATATTTTGTAAACAATAAAATACTAGTTTGTCATGTACTATTATTGTTATTATTATTAAATGACATGAAGAGTTGGCAGAGATGCTGTGTAACAGAATCAATTGGTGATAGTTTTTAAAAAGTGTCTATCAGAGAGAAATCTATATTTATTTACTGGTCTGAGAGTGTCAGAAGTACTCCACAAGGTAAATAAGAAGCCGTTTCTATTATAAAGGCTGAGTTCTGTGCTTTCTGTCATTATAAAACTGTTATTGATCTTGAAAAGTACAGAAGATGCTCTGCAGAAAATAGGTATCATGAAGTCTTTAACTACTCGGTTTGCATCTAAACAAAAGTATAAGACTTGGCCTCAATAATAAGGCTCACACACCTCCTTCAGAACATGGCTATGCATTCCTACCTTTTTCAATTGTAATCCTGAAGGTTGGGAAATATACAAATACACAATAAAGGGGAACTAGATAACTGTGAGTTTTTTATTGCTATCTATGTAGGTAAAACTGGTTGTATTCACGCAACATAGCCACTTCTCATTAATGAGAACTTGGAAATAGCTCATATAGACATTTGTGGGAAGTAGTAGCACTGACAAACATGTTTCTAACCTTAAAACATTTTGTTATTTTTTAATTGACTTTATTGGGGTGACACTGGATAACATAATTAAACAGGTTTCAGGTGCCCGCTTCTACAACACATCATATACACCATATTGTATGTTCTTCCCTCCCAAAATCAAGTCTCCATCCATCCCCATTAATTCCCCCATATACTCCTCTATCTCCCTCTCTACCCCTGGCAATCACCACACTGTTGTCGGTGTCAATGAGATTTTTCTTTTCTTTACTTTGACCTTAAAACATCTTTTAAAGCCCACTTAATCACTTACAATGTAGAGTAAATTGTCAACAATTTACAATCTAGATTATGTGCTAACTCACTCTAGTTACCTGATAACTGTGTTGCTTTTATTCCCTCTGGGTACAAGGTCCTTTCCTGGTGTGACTGAGGAGGCTCAGCAAATAATTAAACTCACAGAGAAGATAAAAATACAACTTCAAAAATCTCCCTTCAAAACAAAATATTTCCCTTTGTTCCATTACATTTAAAAAAACAAACAAACAAACAAAAAACCGCCTGACCAGGCGGTAGAGCAGTGGATAGAGTGTCGGACTGGGATGCGGAAGACCCAGCTTCGAGACCCAAGGTTGCCAGCTTGAGCACGGGCACATCTGGCTTGAGCAAAAGTTTGTCAGCTTGGACCCAAGGTCGCTGGCTCCAGCAAGGGGTTGCTCAGTCTGCTGAAGGCCTGCGATCAAGGCACATGTGAGAAAGCAATCAATGAACAACTAAGGTGTTGCAACGGCAATGAAAAACTGATGATTGATGCTTCTCACCTCTCTCCATTCCTGTCTGTATGTCCCCATTTATCCCTCTCTCTGACTCTCTCTCTTTCCCTGTAAAAAAACAAACAAAACACCTCTCTATTCTTCTCCATTTTAAAACTTTACAAATGTTTCAGGCAGAGATTTTTAAGACTTATTGTTTCCCATGCCATCATGAGATCACACCTGGTGATATTTTGGGACTACATTTATATGATCACATGGTAAGTTCAATACCAGAATTTACTAAGTTAATTGTAAAAAAAAAAAAGATAAAACTTCTTTTTAAACTTTTTATTGCATAACATCCATGCCAACATGTATACAAATCATAAGTTTAAAGCTCAATAAACTTTTACAAAGAGTATACCATATAGCCTGTAACCAGATCAAAATATAGAATATCATTAGTACCCAAAAATTCTCCTATGTGCCCAGTAGGTACACTCTTCACTAAGGGTAGCCACTATTTTGATTTCTAGCATCAAAATAATTAGTTTTACCTATTTTTGCACTTTATTTAAAGGTAATCCGGCAATATGCATTCTTTGGTGGCTAGCAATTTTCTATCTGAGAGAGTACTCGATGTTCTTAATGTAATTCATTCATTCTTATGGATGATTCGTATTACATTGTGTGAATACATTACAACTTAGTCACTGATTTCTTTCTTTTTTTTTTTTTTGATAGGCAATCGATACCTTCCAGCTTTTATTCTATTATAAATAGTGCTGGTACAAGCATTTTTGTAGTCTTTTAATGAACATCTGTGTGCAATTCTGTTTGAAAAGTACTTAGCAACAGAATTGCTGGGTCATAGGCTATAAATTAAGCTTTAGTACATGCTGTCAAACAATTTTTCCAAGTGAATGTACTCTCAGAGTCAGTGATTGAGGGTTCTCGTTGCTCTGCATTCTTGCCAACTCCAGGTATTGTTTTGTCTTTTTAATTTTAGTGATTCTTGTGGGTGTGTAGTGATATTGAATCGTGGTATTATTTATCCTTGATGATTAAATTGAGCCCCTTCTTATATATTTAATGATCATCTGAATATTCTCTTTGATGAAGTCTGTCTTCAAGTTTTTTTTATTTTAAATTTTATTTAGAAAATTAACTTTTTAACAGGGTGACACTGATTAACAAAAGTATGTAAGTTTCAGGTGAACATTTTTATAGCATTTGAACTGTTCATTATGTTGTATATTCATCACCCAAAGTCAAAGCATTTTCCATCACCTTATACTTGTCCTCTTTATACTCTTCCCCCCATCCCTCCAACCTCCCCATTCACTCAAGCCCCCTTCCCCCTCCCCTATGTTCTCTTCCCCTTGGTACCACTTCACTTTTATCTAGGTCCATAAATCTCAGTTTTATAGCCCACCTATGTGTGAAATCACACAGTTCTAAGATCTTTCTGATTTACTTATTTCACTCACTATAATGTTCTCAAGGTCCATCCATGTTGTCATAAATGTCACTGTCATTGTTTGTTATGTCTGAGTAGTATTCCATTGTATATATGTACCAAATCTTCTTTATCCAATCCTCTATTGAGGAACACTTTGGTTGTTTCTATGTTTTGGCCACTGTGAATAATTATGCGATGAACACAAGACTGCATGTATCTTTATGTACCAATGTTTTTGCATTTTGGGGTTATATACCCAGTAGAGGGAATGCTGAGTCATATGGTAGTTCTATTCTTAATTTTGGGGGGAACCACCATACCTTCTTCTTTAGTCATTGTACTAATTTGCATTCCCACCAACAGTGGATGAGGGTTCCTTTTTCTCCACAGCCTTTCCAACACTCGTTATTACCTGTCTTATGATAACAGCCAATCTAACAGGTGTGAGATGGTATCTCATTGCAGTTTTGATTTGCATTTCTCGAATAGCTCGTGAAGATGAGCATCTTTCATATAGCTATTGACCATTTGTTTGTCCTCTTGGGAGAAATGTCTTTTCAGATACTCTCTATATTTTTTAATTGGATTGTTTGCGTCTTTGTTGCTGAGCTTTGTGAGTGCTTTAAACAGTGTATTTTGAATATTAACCCCTTACTAGAACTGATGTTTGCAAATATTATCTCCCATTCAGTTAGCTGCCTGTTTGTTTCATTATTTCTTTTGTGGTACAGAAGTTTTTTAGTTTGATACAGTACCATTCATTTATTTTTGCCTTTACTTCGCCTGCCTTTGGGGTCAAATTCATAACTTGTTCCCTTCAACCAAGTTCCATGAGCTTAGTATCTATGTTTTCTTCTATGTAATTTATAGTTTTAGGTCTTATATTTTGGTCTTTTGACCCATTTGAATTAACTCTTGTGCAGGGGACATGCTATAGTCAAGATTAATTCTTTTGCATGTGGTTTTCCAATTTTCACAGCATCACTTATTGAAGAGGCTTTTTCCCCTACATTGTGTGTTTTTGGCTCCTTTGTCAAAGATAATTTGTCCATATATATGTATTTTTATTTCAGGGTTCTCAATTCTGTTTCATTGATCTGTATGTCTGTTTTTTTGCCAATTCCATGCTATTTTGATTATCATGGCTCTACTGTATAATTTGAAGTCAGGCCATGTAGCTCAAGCCTATCACCTTGGTCTCTGTCAAAATTAAATATTTTTTTGTTGCCTGACCATGCAGTAGCACAGTGGATAGAGTGTCAGACTGGGATGCAGAGAAACCAGGTTTGAAACCCTGAGGTCACCAGCTAGAGTGTGGGCTCTACTGGCTTGAGCTCAGGGTCGCTGGTTTGAGTGTGAGATCATAGACATAAACCCATACTGTAGGGTCACTAGCTGTAGCCCAAAGGTCACTGGTTTGAAGCTCAAAGCCGCTGGCTTGAGCCCAAGGTCACTGGTTGAGCAAGGGGTCAAACACTCTGCTGAAGTCCCCCAGTCCAGGCATATATGAGAAAGCAATCAATGAACAACTAAGGTACCGCAACAAAGAACTGATGCTTCTCATCTCTCTGCCTTCCTGTCTGTCTGTCCCTATCTGTCCCTCTCTCTGACACTCTCTGTTTGTCAAAAAAAAGAGAGATTCTTTCTTAGTCTCTTCCCCAAGCTTACTCAATAACCATTAAACTAGTCCTGAGTAAGAAGAATGTATGTAGTTATTAAATTACCATATTTTTCGCTCCATAAGATGGACTCCCCCCCCAAAAAAAACATAAGTGGAGGGGGAAATGTCCATGCATCTTATGTAGAGAAAAATACGGTATTTTATTATATATTTTAACATGCATTTGGTTCACAATATTTTTTTTCTTATTTTCCTCCTTAAAACCCTAGGTGTGTCTTATGATCAGGTGCGTCTTATGGAATGAAAAATACGGTAAGTAACTCGTCTCTTTTAATTGACCAGAATCCCAAACTGAGAACAACTTTCACAGCTGAAAAAAAATATGCTAATATTCCTTAGAGTTTAGGTCTTCTTACCTCTGTGGTGAGCACTCCCATAGAAGTCCCAGTGATATGGTAAATATTAATTTTACTTAGAAAATCTTAAGTTACATGGATAAATTCTTAGAAACATATAATTTTCCAAAATTCAATCTGGAAGAATCATAAAACCTAAACGGACCAATTACAAAAAATAAAATTGAGCCTGACCAGGCGGTGGCACAGTAGATAGAGCATCAGACTGGGATACGGAAGATCCAGGTTTGAGACCCCGAGGTCGCCAGCTTGAGCGTATGCCCATCTGGTTTGAGCAAAAGCTCACCAGCTTGAGTCCAAGGTCACTGGCTCGAGCAAGGGGTTACTTGGTCTGCTGAAGGCCTACAATCAAGGCACATATGAGAAAGCAATCAATGAACAACTAAGGTGTCAAAATGAAAAACTGATGATTGATGCTTCTCATCTCTCTCCATTCCTGTCTGTCTGTCCCTATATATCCCTCTCTCTGACTCTCTATCTGTCTCTGTAAAAAAATAAATAAATAAAAAAAGAAAAGAAATAAAATTGAAACAGTTATCAAAACACTCCCAGCAAACAAAAGTCCTGGACCAGATGGCTTCATAGGCAAATTTTACCAAATATTCAAAGCGGAACTAACACCAATCCTTCTCAACTTACTTCAAAAAATTCAAGAGGATGTATGACTTCCAAGCTCCTTTTATGAGGCAAGCATTATACTCATTCCAAAATCAGGTAAAGAAAAAAATATATAGGCCAGTGTCCCTGATGAACTTAGATGCTAAAATTCTCAATAAAATATTAGCAACCTGGATCCAGCAATACATGTAAAAAAATCATACATCATGATCAAGTGGGATTTATTCTAGGGAGGCAAGGTTTGTACAATATTTGAAAATCAATCAATGTGATTCATTATATATGAAAAAAGATAAAAATCACATAATAATATCAATAGATATAGAAAAAGCATTTGATAAAATCTAGCACCCATTTATGATCAAAACTCTCAGCAAAATGGGAATACATGGGACATACCTCAACATGATAAAGGCCATCTATGACAAATCCATGGTCAACATCATATGCAATGGGAAAAAATTAAAAGTTCCTGATCCTTAAGATCAGGAACAAGGCAGAAAAAGACCTGATAAATGAATTTAGCGGGGTGGCAGGATATAAAATTAATACTATTCAGTAATCAGTGGCATTTTTATACACCAACAATAAACTGTCTGAAAGAGAAATTAAGGAAACAATCCTCTTCACTATTGCAACAACAACAAAAATAAAGTACCTAGGAGTAAATTTAACCAAGGAGGTAAAAGACTTGTACTTGGAAAATTATAAAACATTGATAAAAGAAACCAAGGAAGATACAAACAAGTGGAAGCATATACCGTTTTCATGGATAGGAAGAATAAACATCATTAAAATGTCTTTAATACCCAAAGCAATCTATAAACTCAATGCAATTCTTATTAAAATACCAATGGCATACTTCAAAGATATAGTACAAATATTCTGAAAATTTATATGGAACCAAAAAGAAAGAAAAACACGAATAGCCTCAGCAATCATGAAAATGAAGAATAAAGTGAGAGGTATCACACTTCCTGGCCATTGTACACATAACAGTTTGGTACTGGCTTAAGAACAGGCATTCAGATCAATGGAACAGAACAGAGAACCCAGGAATAAACCCACATTATTATGGTCGATTGATATTTGACAAAGGAGGTAAGAGCATACAATGGAATAATGACAGTCTCTTTAATAAATAGTTTTGAAAAATTGGACAAGTACATGCAAAAAAAAATGAAACTATACCACCAAGTTACACCATTCACAAAAATAAACTCAAAATGGATAAAAGACTTAAATGTAAGTCATGAAATCATAAACATCTTGAAAGAAAACATAGGCAGTAAACTCTCTGATATCTCTTGTAGTAATATTTTTGCTGATTTATCTCCGGAGGCAAGTGAAATAAAAGACAGCATAAAGAAATATTAAACTGAAAAGCTTTTGCACAGCAAAGAACACTATGAACAAAATAAAAAGACAACCCACACAATGGGAGAACATATTTGTCAATATGTCTAATAAGAAGTTAATAACCAAAATTTATAAAGAAAGTCTAAAACTCAACACCAGGAAAGTAAACAGTCCAATTAAAAAATGGACAAGAGAACTGAATAGACACTTCTCCAAGGAGGACATACAAATGGACAATAGGCAGATGAAAAAATGTTCAACATCACTAATCTAAGAGAAATGCAAATTAAGACCACAATGAGATACCACCTCACACCTGTCACAATGGCCCTCATTAACAAAACAATACATAATAAGTGCTGGCAAGGGTGTGGAGAAAAGGGAACCCTCCTGCATTGCTGGTGGGAATGGAGACTGGTGCAGCCACTGTGGAAAACAGTACAGAGATTCCTCAAAAAATTAAAAATAAAACTGCCTTTTGACCCAGCTATCCCACTTTTAGGAATATATCCTAAGAATACCAAATCATTGATTCAAAAGAAGATATGCACCCCCATGTTTATTGCAGCATTGTTTACAATAGGTAAGAACTGGAAACAGCCCAAGTGTCTGTCAGTGGATGAGTGAATTAAAGAATTAAAAAGCTTACATACATATACACAATGGAATACTACGTGGCTGTGAAAAAGAAGGAAATCTTAGCTTTTTTGATGGCATGGATGGATCTGGAGTTTGGTATGCTAAGTGAAATAAGCCAGGAAGAGAAAGAAAAATATCATATGATCTCACATACATGTGGAATCTAATGAACAAAATGAACTGAGGAATGGAATGGAGGCAGAGGTGGGGTCACAGGGACTAGAGGTACAGCAGTCAGAGGGAAGGTGAATGAGGGGATGGGATGAGAGAAGGTAAAGGGATTCGTGAAACTATATGTACATAACACAGAGATACAGATAACAGGACAGCCAATCCTAGAGGGAAGGGTGGAGGGTGTTATGGGGAGGGGACAAAGGGGGTATAAAACTGGACACAGGGGTGGGAGATGAAGGAGTTGTGCTTAGTGGGACGCTTGAATCCATGTAAACATAATAAATTTTAAAAAATAATTAAAATTAAAAAGAAAACAATTCTTAAGTTACATGTGCATTCTTAGATAATAAAAGTAATACTAGACTATAATCATTTCTTCATGTAAAGCTGAAAGTCCATAGTATATAAAAAATAATCAGTTCTAGATTATCAGCAGTCCAATATAAAATATAAAAATATTTTAAAAATTATTTTTCTGATCAAAAAAGTTTCATTCTAGAAAACTTAGAAAATAAAAGTATAAAAAATATAATACAAAATCACCTGTATTCCTACCTATTCTGGTCTGTGTTAAAATTTTGGCATATTATGTATCCATTATTTCTACGTATGTTTTTAAAATAATATCCATTCAAATTTTCACCGATTCCAAAATTAGTTTAAGTTCATAGCATCAGCTTTTCTCTGTTTAAAAAATTAGTATTACTAACTTCTAACATCTATAATATACCATGAAAGTGATGAATCATAATTCATATATCCTCTCTACCTTCAGGCTTTTAGGATTTTTTAACTTGTTTCACTAAATAAATAGAATTGAAGTAAATACTTTTGTGCAACAAAAGCTGTTTTTTAACTTTGGATTGTTTCCCTGAATATATTTCAAGAATTAAAATGTGGTGGAGAAATGTTTTTAAATATACACATTTCCAAAATATTTTCCAGCAAGATGTTTTTCAATTAAGTATATGTTTTACTTCATCCTCCTGAGCAATGAGTATACATCTTTTTTGCATATATTTCATATACTGATAGATAAAAATGCTAATAGTTAATATTTGTTTTTACTTTTATTGGTTGCTAATAGGTAGAGCATTTTAAATTACTTATTAGCCACATAAATTACTTATTAGCCTTATTTGATTTATAAGTTTATTTAAATATGTTTATTAAGCATTTACTAAGTGCCAGGCAGTGTTCCAGGCTCTATAGAAACATCAGAAAATAAAGTAAAGCAATTTCCTGCCTTTATCAGGCTAATGGGGAGAAACAGTTCATAAACTACCACGAAATGTATCAGGTAGTATTAAGTATTCCAAGGAAAAAAATTACAAGGTGAAGAGTTATGAAAGGAGAGCTATTTCACATAAGTAGTTAAGGGAGACTTCATTAAATAAAATTTAAGAAAAAGTATTTGTGAGTTTTCTGTTTATTTCCTCTACTGGTTCATTTAAGGAGTCTTCTCTCTTAAATACTAATTTAAAAAAAAAGACAGTGAAGCCTGACCAGGCGGTGGCACAGAGGATAGAGTGTTGGACTGGGATGCGGAAGACCCAGCTTCGAGAACCCGAGGTCGCCAGCTTGAGCACGGGCCCATCTGGCTTGAGCAAAAGCTCGCCAGCTTAGACCCAAGGTCGCTGGCTCCAGCAAGGGGTTGCTAGGTCTGCAGAAGGCCCGCGGTCAAGGCACATGTGAGAAAGCAATCAATGAACAACTACGGTGTAGCAACGGCAACGAAAAACTAATGATTGATGCTTTTCACCTCTCTCCGTTCCTGTCTGTCTGGAACATCTATAGTGTTTTACACTGAAAAAACAACATAATTGCTTTAATTTTCCAGATTTTATTTTCTACTCAGAAAGCATGATGATACTTAACTATCAGTCAGCCAAACTCACATCATTGTCCCCAAAACACTTAGCTTTTTTCTGTCAATAATAATGTGATATACTCTTATATGTATACCCAGATACTGCCTACCCAAGTATATGTATATCTAGACAATCTTAGCAAATTTGCTTTGCTATTTACAAAACATATCTGTGAAGAACTAACTGGACTCAATGATTAATATTGACCAATAAATTCAGTTTCTCTACAAATATATAAAAATCAGATGGTTCAAAATCAACATTATGAAAAAAAAAATGGTACTAATGAATAGTACTGAACTCATTGGTAGGTTATTGTGAGAATTACATGAATTAATTACATGTTTACCTGGGTGTCTAGTATTAAGTACTCAATAAATGTTTCAATTTTTTCATTATCATCTTATGTAACACCATATACTACTCAAGTATGCATAACGGCCCAAACTTGATTCTCATCTTTCTCTTGCATTGGCTTCTTTGAAACAGAGGGACAAGTTTTCAGAACTTGATGATAATGTTGGCTGCCATTTATAGCAGTGCATGAATCCAGTTTTCTCTCAAGTTATACATGTGTGTGTGCAAGTGAGCATAATTTGAAATGCTATAGATTTTTAAATCAAATTTAAGTAAGCATTCCTCTGTTTTGTAGTCCTCTAAAAATTTCATGCCAATTTGTTGGGAATCTGCGCTTGATCAAGTATAGAACTTTGAGTTGCAAAAACTTTCAACTACTTTACATAAAAGGACTAACAGAAAGTATATTAGGAAAACTGGGAAAATATATTAGCTGGACCATTCATTTATTCAAGTCTTTATTGAGTTGACTTTCTCATTATTTTTCCATTTTAAACTAACTAACGTCAATGCTTTATCTCCTGAAAACTTTCTTTGATCTGAAATGTAAATTTTAAAAAATCTACTATTTCCCCACTATCTTCAATATTATGCCTTCATGGAATTTTATTTTTAAATAAATGGAACAAAAGTAACCAGGAATGTTTTTCTCACCTAGCCCCTTGTATTCTTGTCTACCTCTCCACATCTTTTATTCCTTGTTCTACATGTAGACATTGACAAATGAAAGTTTAAAGTTTTCTATTCTTTAAAGGACTGATTTAAAATTTTATGAAGTCATTTTTTAAGTTCAATTATAACAACATCTTGACTCTGTGAGTGAGTCAATAAAAACACTGTGAAGCAGAGCCCAGGTAACATTAGCAATCAAAATTCATCATGATGTGCTTGGCACAAAAGATTTTCTTAATGAATTATCCATTTAGATGCAAAGTAAATTAATGGGCATGGACTTTTCTAAAAGAAAAAGGAAGGAGAGGAAAACAGTTATGCACCCTGGGTGCCAAAGGAAATCCATAGGCATTGAAAGGAGGCTGCCTGTCAAGGCAGCTTTCCACTCTCTGGACTCATGTAAACTTGTTTTTCTGTCTTCCCAGCCTCACTTACTTTACTTACTTTTCTGAAAAAATATATGTATATAATTTGAATTCACAGTGCATTTCAGCTGTGGATTCCTAATGGAAATTTTATATTAATATCAAAATCTGCAATATTATATTATATTAATTTCATCACCCATGTGCTCCTTCTTCCTCACTATACAAAACTAGGAAAGAAACTGAGTCTGGCCACTGTAAGAGTTTGAACACTATAAAAGGAGGGTATCTTTTATCATTTAATTTTAGACTGAGAAAAACGGAGTAAAAATCACTTTATCTGAAAATGCTACTTCCCACTCTTCAACTGCCCCACCTAATGGCAAGAGGCTGAATAGCAACCATTTTCTCCAGTCCACAGTTGAAACCACAACAATAATTTTCCTTAACTGTCCAAACTTGCACCTTTATGATTGAGACACATATGCTTCTCTCCTTCCGGTTCTACACCAGTTCAAGTCAATTGTTAGCAGATAGTCAGAACAAAGCAATCCCAAATGATGCAGAGAACTCACAACCCATCTCTAGCTAGTGAAAAGAACCTGGGTTAGATAGAATTCAGCACTGACACTTGCAAGTGGCATGAATTTAGGTTCTGTTAAATCCACCTTATTTTAAATTTATCTCTACTGACAACCTTTCTCATTACCGATGAAGACTGTAGTAAGGCTTACATGAGAGAACAGATGAGTGTTTAACACATTCTCATTCTTTTTAGCATTAGAGAGGACCACAGAAATCATCCATTATGCATTAAACCCATTTTACAGAGGTGGACACTGAGGCCCGATGAGGTGAAATGATTTTCTAGAAAACACATATATCTCCAGTTGCAGAATCCATGTTCTCAAGAAAGAGGCTTCTTCTCCAGCCTGAAACATCCATCACCGCTAAGGAGGAGTACCCACCATTATTTTCTAACAAGTAGGTCCTCCCAGTCTTCTACTCTTAGTAAGTAAAAAGTTGTATTCAGAATGTTAGGGGTAAAAGTGAGGGGAAGCATATATTTAAGTTAGAACCTTGAGTTGGGACAAAAGAAATTAGAATATCCAACAAAAAAAGGAACTTTGCCAAAATAGATTTACCCAGCATGCCACATATATGGCAAGGTAACATATTATGTAAAATTGATAATGCTTTCCAGGGCACAGGGTTTGGTGTCAATAATTAAAATGAACTATGGTCCTCTGAAAAGTTTTCCAGTATTCTCATATTAACCTAGAATTGGCCTCTGTGTCTAAGTAGCTGAATTTGATCAGATTCCATTATATCTCTAAGAACCTATTTAAATCCATTATTGAATTTTGCTTTGCTTTGAGCCATTAGCTTTGTTGTTACAATATTTGGGTTTTTCGGGTGCGTGTGTATGTGTGTTAAATTCTTAGTAGAATTAATTGAGCTACAGAATACCTGCCTTGAATTTACTTCCCAAATCTTGATGCAGATTTATCATTCTAAAAAAACAGTGTTAGTACAAGTATGGCCCTCAGCCGACCTACTTTCCAATCACCTGGGAGCTCTTTAACTGTGAAGGTTCCTGACCCCATGCCAGACAGACTGATCAAGGTCTCTTGAGGTGAGTTTCAAGAATATGCATTTTTAGCACTCTTTCCTGATGATTCAAATGCACATTAAAGTGTGAGAGTCACTGCCAGGAGGATGAAAGAGATGCCACCCAGACACAAAGGGCAAAGGAAGAAATTAATTTTCTGCTTTTCCGAGAAAGCCTGGCACTTGGCAGCCCTTCACCTGGTACTACAGACTGCATTTGTAGAACTCTTTAAATTAATGAGAGGCTTCCATAGCAGAATTTTCAGTGATTTGTCCCTAGTCCCTGTCCTGAGAACAAATTACACAGAAACACAAACAGATGGTTTTCAGTTATCTGTTTTTTAAACAATCTAAGTAGATTGAAAAACACAGTGTGTTATTATCAAATAACAGCTGCACATAAACCTACTGAACTAAAATTCAAGGTCACGTTGAAAGAAGAAAAAAAAGAGGTATATAAATTTGTGCATCTCTTTTTAATTGAAAGCCTGGATTAAATCCTCAACTAGCTATTGTTTTTCATAAACTGTTCTGATCAGTTATAAAACATTAAGTGTACTTCCTTTTTCTTCTCCCCATCATTATTATTCTCCCCATTCCTTCTATTTCTATTTCTCTTGTCTTATTATTATTCTGTATTTTACCCCTGGAGAAATTTCTTGAGCTCACTTCTGCATATTAACAGACTGGATAGGTCTAGCTACATACCATTCATTTCCTCAGAGCAACCTGTAGGTCTGATCCTAGAAACAGAAAAGGTAGATGAACAAAGAGCTGGGGGTCCCAATTATACTATATCTATTCGCTTCTAGTAATTACAAAACGGTCCTCTTCATTTTGAAGGAAGCATAGGTTTTGGCTAGAGGGGTGCTCTGGAAAGGGAGGCAGGTGAAGTGCAGTGTGGTTGGCCACACTGAGACTGTACAAAGAACCCTTCTTTATTGGGTGTGCCCTTAGCTAGTGCTGCCAAAATTATAAGCTTATTTCTTCCAACTTTTAATATATGATAAAGAGGGGGGAAGAGAATATTGACACTGATTAGAAAATAAGTTGAGAAGACTAGTCCCAGGGCGTACCCACTACCTTGTTGAAATCTGTTCATAACAGAAATAAAGAGGAGTTGAAGAAGGGGACATTCTAGCAGCAACCATCTGGTAGAGACTGATCTATTGGTTGGGGGAACCTTTTTAAAAATAGATGTATTTTTAAAATATCTTAACCTCAAAAGATGCTTCAAACATATCTGTAGTACCCCCTTTGTTTCCAAATAACCATATTTTTCTCCAACTTTTCCAATTATTCCTTTTTTGCAATACCTTGCTTTTTAAGAAAAAATAGCATTTAATAAAAGTATTTCTTCGCAAACTCTTGACATGAAGATGAATCAAGCAATGGGCTAAGCAAAATTAACAATAAATTGACCCCTACATTACAAATAATATGAGTAAATATTAAAGACTATAACTAAATGTTCAAAAGAACAAAATGTTCAAAAGCAATCTTTATAGAAATAGAGAAACCACCAAATCACCATGAGATAAGGTTTAGCACTCAAATCTCAATTTAAAATGGACTATTTTAGTAGGCTGAGTAGAATCTTTTTTCTGTGACAAAAACACATAAAGCTAATGAAATCTGAAAGTTAATTACTTTTCTTTTTGCCTTTCAATAAAAACCTTCCATTTCCATTATAAATATAGATTATTCAATAAATGGTGCAGAATAAGAGGGTACCAGTTTTGTTCTTTTTGGAGGGGGAGTGGCTGCATGTCTATGTCACTTCTTACACATAAATACTATACTCTGTTTAGAGAGGGAGCAAAATACTAAATTTTGTAAAATAAAAATAAAGAAAACCACACTCACAAAATAACTCTATTCAACAGGGAACTTACAGATAAAGAGGATGTAATAGAAATGTTGGTTCAATTGGACCGAGCTATGATTCCTAAGACATTGCAGGAGGACATAAGTTGCTTGACAGAACTTGGGGCTGCAATCCAGTTGTTATCTGAATATGTCCCAGGATAGTGCACAGGATTCATATCCCAGAAGGTTGGCATTTGGAACCAAAGCCTTCAGACAAAGCTTTTCTCTATTTCAGGTTGCAAACCATGCAGCTACATCAAGATCAACAGGCAGTGACTGAAGTAAGGTGCAGGCAAAGACAAGGAGCCCTGAAAACCTAGAAGAGCTAACCAAGATTTAACAGTATTGACAGGAACACATTGTTATCCTAGTGGCAGAATTGGGGCAGAATTTCTGTTTGGCATGGTAAATATAGGAGAAAGAATTTGATAACTAAGTATCACAAGCTCCATCATCCCTGTCTTTTCCTGTCTCCCCCTGGAAATAGTAATTTTCTAACCAACTTTCCTGCTTCAGCTCCACTCTCCTTCAGGAGACATGTTGGATCTCTTCATGCTCCCCCTTCTTCTGTGAGCCCCTCCTGAGGAGGTGGGCTGTGCCGCCATATATATGTACATGCATACAGGTACGCACTAGGACTTACATACTAATATGGCTATTAATTTTCAAAAGCTTTTTCTAAATAGCTATCCTTTCCATATCTAATGCATTTAGAAAGGACATGAATTTGTCAATTTCAGAAGGGAAAAGAAAAACCGTAAGAGTGCTAGAAATCATCGGTCAAATAATTCATGTTGGAGTAGAAAAGTCTTGTGAGGAGAATTCAAAAATGAGAACACTATCAAGAAAAAAATAACTGTTTTTACAACACAAAAGATGTACCTATACTGATTATTACTATTTAACTTTCATAGTAAATTTATACAATATTGAGGAATTTCAAAAAATTCTTAAATAAGTTAGCTCAACTTTTTTATACTCAAACATTTCATTACCATACTCATCCCCCCTTTGCTCACAAAAACACAAAGAATGTTTTGACTGGGTTAGTTTCTCAGTCTATTAAGTAAGGCTGTGTGATAAAATCCATTGCTACTACAGAATGGAGAAACAAAAAGCTGAACTAGGATAGTTTCCCAATTCTATCTTCTTTGATTCCACCAGTCAATTAACAAAGGTATTTTTCATTAAATCCCCATTAGATTAGACATACCCATATTGTGTGAAATAGAGGCATCAAACAGTTCAAATCACAATAAATTATACTTGTATCACCCATCTTGCTTTTCTCCATTAATTGAGAGAAATTCTTAAAGAATTGGGAGATTGCAATGACAAGAATAAAAAAAGCTATTTAGTCAACTTCTTTCTTTTGTATTTTTGCACAATTTTATATCACTTTATTTTTTTACAAATTTAATATATTTTATTTCTTTTTTTATTGATTTAAATTTATTGTTTACATAGATTCAAGTGCCCCATTGAATACATACCCCACACCCTTGTGTTCCCTTAACGTCCCCCTCGCCCCCCTCCTCTCCATACTTTCCCCCCTTCCCTCCAGGATTTGCTTTTCTCTTCTCTATAATGCTGTGTTATGTATATATAATTTCACCCATCTCTTTCCCTTCTCTGATCCCATCTTCTCATCACCTTTCCCTCTGCCCACTTTCCCTCTGATGCCTTTGATCCCACCTATGCCTCTATTCCGTTCCTCAGTGCACACTGTTCGTTGGATTCTTTAAATGAGTGAGGTCATATGATGTTTTTCTTTCTCTGCCTGGCTTATTTCACTTAACATAATAGTTTCCAGGTCCATCCATGGTGTCACAAAAGGTAAGATTTCCTTCTTTTCATGGCCCTATAGTATTCCATTGTATATATGTACTACTGCTTTTTAATCCATTTGTCCACTGACGAACACTTGGGTTGTTTCCAGATCTTGGCTATTATAAACAATACTGCCATAAACATGGGGGTGCATTTCTTCTTTTGAATCAGTGATGTGGTGTTCTTAGGATATATTCCTAAAAGTGGGATGGCTGGGTCAAAAGGCAGTTACATTTTTAATTTTTTAAGGAATATCCATACTGTTTTCCACAGTGGCTGCACCAGTCTGCATTCCCACCAGCAATGCAGGAGGGTACCCTTTTCTCCACATCCTCGCCAGCACTTATTCTGTGTTGTTTTGCTGATGAGCACCATTCTGACTGAGTGAGGTGATATCTCATTGTGGTTTTAATTGCCATTTCTCTAATAATTAGTGATGTTGAGCATTTTTTTCATATGCCTATTGGCCATCTGTATGTCCTCTTTGGAGAAGTGATTATTCATTTCTTTTGCTCGTTTTTTGATTGGATTGTTTGTCTTCCTGGAGTTTCACAAGTTCTTTATAAATTTTCATTATTAAACCCTTTTCAGATGTATTGTCGAATATGTTCTCCCATTGTGTGGTTTGTCTTTTTATTTTGTTCATATTGTCTTTAGCTGTGCAAAAGCTTTTTAGTTTGATATAGTCCCGTTTGTTCATCCTAACCTTTATTTCACTTGCCCATGGAGAAAAATCAGCAAATATATTGCTGCAAGAGATGTTGGAGAGCTTACTGCCTATGTTTTCTTCTAAGATACTTATGGTTTCACAACTTACGTTTAAATCTTTTATTGATTTTGAGTTTATTTTTGTGAATGGTGTAAGTTGGTGGTCTAGTTTCATTTTTTTGCAGGTAGCTGTGCAATTCTCCCAACATCGTTTGTTAAAGAAACTTTTTTTACTCTACTGTATGCTCTTAATTCCTTTGTCAAATATCAATTGTCCATAAAGCTGTGGGTTTATTTCTGGGTTTTCTGTTCTGTTCCATTGATCTATATGTCTGTTCTATACCAGTACCAGTCTGTCTTGAGTACAATGGCTTTGTAGTACGACTTAATATCAGGAAGTGTGATACCACCCACTTTATTCTTTTTTTTTTCAATATTGCTGAGGCTATCCGTGTTCTTTTTTGGTTCTATATAAATTTTTGAAATATTCGTTCTATATCAAAAGATGTATGTGATTGGTATTTTAATAGGAACTACATTGAACTTTTAAAAAGGCGAAAGATTTATGCATCTAAAGAGAAACCAGAGTATTACATTGAACTTTTAAATTGCTTTGGGTAATATAGACATTTTAATGATGTTTATTCTACCTATTTATAAACATGGTATATGCTTCCACTTGTTTGTATCTTCCTTGATTTCTTTTATCAATGTTTTATAGTTTTCCGAGTCCAAGTCTTTAACCTCCTTGGTTAAATTTACTCCTAGGTACTTTATTTTTTTGTTGGAATAGTGAAGGGGATTGTTTCTTTTATTTCTCTTTCAGACAGTTCATTGTTGGTGTATAAAAAGGTTTCTGATTTCTGAATATTAATTTTATATCCTACCACCTTGCTGAATTCATTTATCAGATCCAGTAGTTTTTTGATAGAGACTTTAGGGTTTTCTACGTACAGTATCATGTCATCAGGAAATAATGATAGTTTTACTTCTTCTTTTCCAATTTGGATGCCTTTATTACTTCTTGTCTGATTGCTGTGGCTAGGACTTCCAGCACTATGTTGAATAAGAATGGTGAAAAGGGGCACCCCTACCTAGTTCCTGATTTTAAGGGGATTGCTTTTCATTTTTTCCATTGGGTATGATGTGAGTTTCTTATAGATGGCCTTTATCATGTTGAGAGTTGTTCCTTGTATTCCCACTTTGCTGAGAGTTTTTATCATGAATGGGTGCTGGATTTTATCAAATGTTTTTCCTACATTTATTGATATTATCATGTGATTTTTATACTTTTTTTGTTTATGTAATGAATCACATTGATTGATTTGCAAATATTGTACCAGCCTTGCCTCTCCAGAATAACTCCCACTTGATCATGATATATGATTTTATTTTCATGTATTGCTGGATCCAGTTTGCTAATATTTTGTTGAGAACTTTAGCATCTAGATTTATCAGGGATATAGGCCTATACTTTTCTTTCTTTGTGTTGTCTTTGCCTGGTTTTGGGATCAGAATTATGTTCGCCTCATAAAAGGAGTTTGGAAGTCTTCCTTCCTCTTGAATTTTTTGAAATAGCTTGAGAAGGACAGGAGTTAGTTCTTCTTTGAATTTTTGGTAGAATTCACTTGTGAAGCCATCAGGCTCAGGACTTTTCTTTTTTGGGAGTTTTTTGATAACTGTTTTGATCTCATTTGTTGTAATTGGTCTGTTTAGGTGTTCTGATTCTTCCAGATTGATTTTTTGAAAATTATATGATTCAAGAAATTTGTCCATTTCACCTAGGTTATCTAATTTTTTTGGCATAGAGTTCTTCATAGTAATTTCTTACAATACTTTGTATTTCTGTTGTGTCAGTTGTTATTTCTCCACTGTCCTTTCTAATTTTATTTATTTGAGTCCTCTCTCTATTTTTCTTGGTGAGTCTAGTTAAAGGTTCATCAATCTTGTTTACCTTTTCAAACAACCAGCTCCTGGTTTCATTGATCCTCTGTATTGTTTCCTTAGCCTCTATGTCATTTATTTCCACTCTGATCCTTATTACTTCCTTCCTTCTACTAGTTCTGGGCTTTATTTGCTGGGGTTTTTTAGTTCTTTTTGGTGCAGATTAAAGTTGCTTATTTGAGCTTTTTCTAGCTTCTCATGGTATGCCTGTAGTGCTATGAACTTCCCTCTCAGTACTGCTTTTGCTGTGTCCAATAAATTCTGAGATGATGTATGCTCATAATCATTTGTTTCTAGAAACATTTTTATTTCTTCTTTGATCTTATTGTTAACCCATTTATTATTTAATAACATGCTATTAAGTTTTCTTTTGTCCAGTCACGAAGCCTTTTCTCACAATTATGACATACAATATGAGAAGCCCAATTCTTGTGTTGATTGCCAAGGAGAACTTGCAAATAGGCAATATATGCACGTGTCATAAGTGATGAAATATTGCGCCTTTGATGTTGAAGTGTGTAACAGCCACATATATAACAGAGGGTGTCAGGACTATTGTTACATTTACACCTACTCGAAGAAGCCATGATTCAATCTTAAAACAAGAGTGTGTTTTTATCAGATAATAATATTTTACATTTAAAAACAACTACAATTATGTAAAAGTGATGTTTGTAAAACATTAATTGCCTTGTGGTTATGTTCAATCCAAGAGTCATTGCCCTTTAACTTCAATTTAAAAATCAATGCATGCCATTAACTGTAACAAAAAGAAATTAAAACTGCATAAAAATTAGAGCATGCACCAAAAAACAATTTTCATATTTGGAATCAGCGATTTAGCAATATATAGAACCAGTTCTAAAACCTCATGCAACGGAAAATGGAAAAATAAATTGTTCCCCAGTGTAATTGATAAGCCGACTTTTGAACGCTGATTTACATAATTCCATGGTCTGGGAGTGAAAGGCAACAAATTTAAAAAGACGAGGGAAGAGTGAACAGAGCTCAGGGTTTGTATTTTAAAGCTTTCAGTTCAAATGCCTTCCTTATTACCTGATAAAAGTGTGGTTTGATTTGGAAATTAAAAAAGATAATAACACAGTCTAATTTACAAGGTTATTATGTGTTGCAATAAAGCAGTATTTGTGAAAACCACTTTGTAAACTGAAATGCACCAGAACATTTTAGTATAGCAAACATCACAGTGAAGACTCTGTACACACAAAGAAAAATAGTACTTGTTAAGAGAATTAAAATGCTTCAGGAAAAACTAGGACAGAAACACAGGTGATGACATAGATGATATATAATGACATAATAGATAAAATAACAGAACTTTTTATTAAATTACAACAAAATTGTGCATAGAATTCTGAGAATACGTACATTTATCTTTGACTCTTTAGTTTCCTATATTTGGTAATGGACATAATAAAAAACATTCAGTAGTTTAATTTTAAAAAGAAGAAAAAACTAGAAAAGCTTATGGAAAAACAGAAAGCCATGAAAGATAGAAAGCACATTAATCTGATGATGAAAATATTTTCAAGTTTTGGAATCAAAATATGTACCTGCTAACACATTTCAGGGTTATGACTGGTGCAATAAACTAGATACAAAATCATTCTACCTTCAGAAGGTAAACTATAGTGAAATATGCAACAAAGACCAAACCATCTATCAAGATGGAATTGACACATATGTTGGTGTGTGAGTTGGCTGGTTGTAAAGGTTAAGAAGCAAAAGTAGTGTACATAAATGAAACTTGGTTGTTCCTTTTCAAGATCATAATCTATATAAGGAGATAACAATTGTTCTAGAGCAAAAAAAGTAAATAAACAAAACCCATATATTTCTAAGTAGATGCAGTTGATTCCTTAATGTCTTGTATGGAATACATATTAAAAAAAAATACCTCTTGCAAAGAGGGAACATTGATGAAGACTTTTGTTGATCTAAGGTAGAAGAAAGGGTACTCCACCAGAGTGATCATAATGAAAGCTCTTACTATTCCAAAACTTACATGTGTTTTATAAATTGTTTTTCCTGAAAGAATGAAAACTTAGTCACTTCAACGAATCCACTCAAATTTGAGAGACCGTGCTCTAATTAGAAATGAAACATTGGAGAAAGCTTATTCAAAAGGTCATTATGACCCATATAGCCAATTATCTTGGAGCAATTGCTATTTGCCTACATTCTAACTTTAAAATCTATTTAAAGTTATAAGAAAGAAACTGAATAACAATATTTTTCATCCCTACATTCTGACAGCAATTCAGAAATTCCACTTTAAATCAAGATGTATGCATATACCTTTAAAGTTTTAAACTACCTTTACTATTCCATTTTATGATTAAAATCTACATGGAATTTTTGGTGTTTTCATTATATTCTATGTTATTATTCCAATTTTTTTATGTTTTAGATATTTTAAGCATAAGGAGCAACTCCTTTTTGTACCTCAGTTTGTTCGTCCATCAAATAGAGATAAATACAGTACTCATATCATAGAATAGTTTTCAGGACAAAATAAAATGAGTAAATATATATAAAGTCTTAGCATTTTGTAGACATTCAATAAATTTTTATTAAAAAATTATTGTATTACAAAGATATTTTTAAGATAATATGAAACAGCATAGCCTTATGTCAAATACTATAGTACCAGCACATGCACACGTGTGTACATGTGCATGTGCATATGAGTGAATGTGTATATACACATACAAATACACACACAAAATATTTGAATAACCCCGAGTATTTAGACTTCTGTAAGCAAATAAAATTAACAAAGCACTCTTCCCAGATAAACACATGATATTCTGAGCCTTTCCCAGTATTTCTGGGCATACTCAGGGCAAGGTACTTATTTCCCTATACCTACTTGATGTTTGTCACAATTCTTTTGAACAGTTGTCCAGCTCTTCTGCCACCTCTGCTTCCCCACTGATCCCTGATCCTTTCTTCCCAGCCGTCCCAAATTAACACATGGCCATCCTCCTACCTCATACCCTGGTTCAAAACTGTCAAAATTATAGAAGGTTTAAAGGAAGGTTTGAGAAAAATAAATAAACGAATAAAACTCTTAAAACCTATTGATTCAGCACTCCTACAGTGGTTTTAGCCAGTCCATCTCTGCTATGAGCACTATTGGTCGTCCTTTCTCCTAAGCCCAGACTGTTGCCATGTGGCTCTATCCCTGCAGAAGCTTTCGCATTTCTGTTTACTTCCCAGAGACCTCTAAGCACTGCATCTCCCCAAACTTTATCGCTTTTTTAGCAGTCAGAGCAGGTTTAACAATTCTAAAACTGCAGTATACAGAAGAATTTCCCTTGCTTGTGATATAACACCTCTTTCCCACAAACCTGGGGGCACCATTTACTATTAAAATGTCTTCCTCAACAAAGCACTCAATTTATTGTCACATTAAAGAATGCAAAACATCTGGAGTTTATGAGACAATCAGGTGCTTTAAGAATGGGGATAGATTCTGATGAATTTAGATGCTAAAATCCTCAACAAAATATTAGCAAACCGGATCCAGCAATACATGAAAAAAATCAAACATCATGATCAAGTGGGATTTATTCTGGAAAGGCAAGAATGGTACAACATTTGTAAATTAATTAATGTGATTCACCACATAAACAATGTAAGGAGAAAAACCACATGATAATTTCAATAGATGCAGAAAAAGCATTTGATAAAATCCAGCACCCATTTATGATCAAACATCTTAGCAAAGTGGGAATACAGGGAACATACCTCAACATGATAAAGGCCATCTATGACAAACCCACAGCCAACATCATAATCAATGGACAAAAATTAAAAGCAATTCCTCTAAAATCAGGAACAAGGAAGGGGTGTTCCCTTTCACCACTCATATTCAACATAGTACTGGAAGTCCTAGCTACAGCAATCAGACAAGAAGAAGAAATAAAAGGCATTCAAATTAGAAAAGAAGAAGTAAAACTATCATTATTTGCAGATGATATGGTACTGTATATAGAAAACCCTAAAGGCTCAGTCAAAAAACTACTGGACCTTTTAAATGAATTCAGCAAGGTGACAGAATATAAAATTAACACATAGAAATCACAGGCATTTCTGTACATGAACAGTGAAAAGTCAGAAAGAGAAATTAAGGAAACAATCCCCTTCACTATTGCAACAAAAAACTAAAGTACCTAGGAGTAAATTTAACCAAGGAGCTTAAAGACTTATACTCAGAAAATTATAAAACATTGATAAAAGAAATCAAGGAAGACACAAACAAGTGGAAGCATATACCGTGTTCGTAGTTAGGAAGAATAAACATCATTAAAATGTCAATATTACCCAGAGCAATTTTTAAATTCAATGCAATACCAATTAAAATACCGACATACTTCAAAGATATAGAACAAATATTCCAAAAGTTTATATGGAACCAAAAAAGAATACGAATAGCCTCAGCAATCTTGAAAAAGAAGAATAAAGTAGGAGGTATCACACTTCCTGATATCAAGTTATACTACAAGGCCATTGTACTCAGAACAGCTTGGTACTGGCATAAGAACAGGCATATAGATCAATGGAACAGAACAGAGAACCCAGAAATAAACCCACATCTTTATGGACAATTGATATTTGACAAAGGAGGTAAGAGTGTACAGTGGAGTAAAGACAGCCTCTTTAACAAATGGTGTTGGGAAAATTGGACATCTACCTGCAAAAAAATGAAACTAGACTACCAACTTATACCATGCACAAAAATAAACTCAAAATGGATAAAGGACTTAAATCTAAGCCGTGAAACCATAAGCATTCTAGAAGAAAACAAAGGCAGTAAACTCTCCAACATCTATTGAAACAATATATTTGCTGATTTATCTCCACTGGCAAATGAAATAAAAGACAGGATAAACAAATGGGATAATATTAAACTAAAAAGCTTTTGCACAGCTAAAGACAATATGAACAGAATAAAAAGACAAACTACACAATGGGAGAACATATTTGACAACACATCTGATAAAGGGTTAATAACCAAAATTTATAATGAACTTGTAAAACTCAACACCAGGAAGACAAACAATCCAATCAAAAAATTGGCACAAGAAATTAATAAACACTTCTCCAAAGAGGACCTACAGATGGCCAATATGCATAGGAAAAAATGCTCAACATCACTAATCATTAGAGAAATGCAAATTAAAACCACAATGAGATACTGCCTCACACTAGTCAGAATGGCATTCATTAACAAAAACACATTATAGGTGCTGGCGAGGGTGTGGAGAAAAGGGAACCCTCCTGAACTGCTGCTGGTGGGAATGCAGACTGGTGCAGCCACTGTGGAAAAACAGTATGAAGATTCTTCAAAATATTAGAAATGGAACTGCCCTTTGATCCAGCTATCCCACTTAAAGGAATATATCCCAAGGACACCATATCACCGACTGAAAAAAAGAAATGCACCCCATGTTTATGGCAGCATTGTTCACAATAGCAAAGAGCTGGAAACAGCCCAGGTGTCCATCAGTAGACGAGTGAATTAAAAAGCTGTGGTACATATATACAATGGAATACTATGGCGCCATGAGAAAGAAGGAAATATTACCTTTTACAACAATATGAAGGGGACTGGAAACTATTATGTTGAGTGAAATAAGCCAGGCAGAAAAAGAAAAATATTATATGACCTCACTCATATGAGAAATCCAAGGAACACTGAGAACTGAGGAAAGGAATTGAGACAGAGGAGGGATCAAAGGGACCAGAGGAAAAGAGGACAGAAGGAAAGGGGATGATAGAATGGGAGAAATGGGAAGTGAAGGGGGGAGGGTGCTGTAGGGAGGGGGGTAAGGGAGATGTTGAGGGGAATATGGGGGAGGGGGATGCAGTCAGGGTCACCATAGAATCTATGTAAAAACAATTAATTAAATAATTTTTTTTAAAAAAGAATGGGTATAGTTTCTGAGAAATGCATCATGAGGTGATTTCATCATTAAGTGAACATCATATAGCACTCTTACACAAACCTAGATGGAATAGCCTCCTACACACCTAGGGTACATGGTACAGCCTATTGCTCCTGGGCTACAGCCTGTACAGCATGTTACTCTATATAACAAGATGCACTTAAGTCAAGCACAAGAGAAAATGATGCTATCAAGAGGTCTTCAAACTTTTTATAAAAACGGCCCACTTTTGCAGTGCTGATCAACCTAGTCCATACCTCCCACTAGTAGGCATTCCAGCTTTCATGATAGGCAGTAGTGGAGCAACCACATGACACTGTGATTGGCCCACCATGAAAGCTGGAACGCCCACTAGTGGGCGGTAGGGACCAGGTAGACCAGCACTGCAAAAGTGGGCTGTTTTTATAAAACGTTTGAAGACGTCTGCGACTAGCCAGTTGGATCAGTGGTAGTGTCAGCAGGGCATGTGGAAGTCCCAGATTTGATTCTTGGCCAGGGCACACAGGAGAAGTGTCCATTTGCTTCTCCACCCTTCCCCCTCTCCTTTATCTCTCTCGTCCCCTCCTGCCATCAAGGCTCTATTGGAGCAAAGTTGGCCTGGGCACTGGGGATGGCTCCATGGCCTTCACCTCAGGTGCTAGAATGGCTCCAGTTGCAACAGAGCAATGCCCCAGATGGGCAGAGCATCACCCCCTAGTGGGCTTGCCCAGTGGATCCCAGTCAGGTGCATGCGGGAGTCTGTCTCTCTGCCTCCCCACTTCTCACTTCAGAAAAATACAAAAAAAGAAAAAAAAAGACATAGTGAATATAAGATGTGCAAGTCACACTGTTTTACAGGAAACTATTTTTTTTTTAATTAGAAAGACTATATTTTAAAATAATGATTAAATTTACTGTGTTATAGTAAATACATAAACTAATAACAGTTTTCTGTTAACATTATCAAGTATTATGTACTGTATAAGTATATACAGTGTGTTCGTAAAATCATGGTGCACTTTTGACTGGTCATAGTTCAAAAGTGCACCATGACTTTACGGAAACACTATGTGTGTGTGTGTGTGTGTGTGTGTGTGTGTGTGTGTGTGTGTGTGTGTGTGTGTATGCTACATTTTTATATGACTGAGAGTGTTAGTATGTTTGTGTACACTAGCATCACCACAAACATGTGAGTAAGGCATTGTGCTATGATGTTACCACAGATACAACGTCACTAGGTGATCAAAATTTTCAGTTCCATCATAATCTTATGGGACCACAATCATATATATATATAGACATATCATCATTGACTGAGGCATTGTTATATGGTGCATGGCATTGTTGTCCAATTGTATATGGAGCTATAAATACAGATTCTGATTGAAATGCTACCATTTATTTTTCAGATACAAATGGTGTAAGAATTCATTAGCATTTCAGTGATGCTTACAGTTACATATATGAGGTTCAGTAGTATGGTGACTAGCATAAGGAATTTAGACTTAGAAGACCTGAGAATACATCTAGGCTTCTCCATTACTAGCTGTGTCTCACTCATTCTGATTATGACTTACTTTGAATTTCTGTAAAATGAAAATAAAAATAACTGCCTACTCTACCTCTAAGTTTCTGTGAAAAAAAAAAACTAAGTAAAATGTTAGAATGACATACTTAATTGCATTTTGCAATTATAAATGATAAATTATTATTATTAGTCACATTAGCACACATATTGGATCTTAATTCCATTTGATATCTGGCAGTAATATCCGAAGTTTCATTTAGTCAGTTTGTATACAAAATCATAAATGCATAATCAGCCCTTGCTATAATTATTTTTTAAATCAACAAATTGTGAATGATGTCTGTAAAAAATTACACAAACATACCCACATACACATAAAGTCAGATTCTCATTTTATTAATTTATCCTTTAAGAACTAGCTTAAATTCTAATCAAAAGCAAGTGTAAAATGATACAAATTCAAAACAAGTCTCAGTACACTGCTAAAAAGAAAAATTAAGAGTTGCCATGAAATAGATAATATAACATATGTTGTGTTAGTAGTCTCCATATACAACACATATATTTTTTACTAGTTATCATTACTCATTATGCTTTGATGAGACCCAATTTGGTTAAGAAAAATAAGGTGATTCCCAGGAGTAGGGGAGGGCACAGAAATATGCAGCACACAAAAGCATGCACTAACACTTGTTGCCTGTCTAGGTGTTGGGAGGGATGAGCAAGGGGGTTGAAGAAGCATCTCAGGGCACTAGGGAAGGCCGTTAATTGATGACTGGGGCAGTAAATGTGACGGAGAATAGAAAAGTAGCAGCATGTTTAGGGGAGAAAGGATAATGGGTGAATCTAGTCTGAGAAATATTGTGTGGATGAATGTCTAACCTGCAAATCAATCCAGTTCTAGGATTAAATCCAGAATATACTGAACATGGAGGCTTAGAAATAATCAAATAAAAGATAAAGACATGAAAGGAGATAAGATTATCTTAGAATATCGTGTAGGCCCAGGACAGAAGCTTTTGGAAGAGCAACGTTTAAGAGACATGCAGACCAAAAGGAAATACAGAAATAATCCTCAGGAAGAGAGGAGGAGTACCAGAATTGTCAAAAGAGATATGCATGTCCAGCAGTGTCAAAAGCAACTGGGAGATCTTTCATCAACCAAAGTGAAAAGAAGAGTGGGAAAATAGATAAGAGAAACTGACAGTGACATTGTCATCTGCTCAGACTTGAATAAGGAAAGCAAAACAGTCATGAGAATGTATGTGCATGATACTTTGGGCATGTCAAAGAGGATAGGAAGGTGGAGTAGTTCACTCTGAGAAAGTAGTTTTACTTTATATTTTAAGTATAGTCTTACTGGACTGATACAGAATTCTGGGATAACAGTATTTTCTTTCAGTACTTTACAGATGTCACTTCTTTGTCATCTTACTTATAAAGTTTCTGGGGATGTCTACTATAATTTTTATCCTTGGTCCTTTGTGTTTGTCTTCACCCCCCTGCTCCCCCAGCTGTCTTCAAGATTTTCCCTTTGTCTTTGGTTCTAAGCAAGTTTTTACTTGAATTTACTCTGGAGATACTAGTTAACATAATTATAAAGGTTTCAAGCATAAAACTCAATAGCAAGCCTGACCTGTGGTGGCGCAGTGGATAAAGCGTTGACCTGGAATGCCAAGGTCGCCAGTTCAAAACCCAGGGCTTGCCTGGTCAAGGCACATATGGGAGTTGATGCTTCCTGCTCCTCCCCTCTTCTCTCTCTCTCTCTCTTCCCTCTCTAAAATGAATAAATAAAATCTTTCTTTAAAAAAAAAAAACTCAACAGCAAAAACAAACAAACAAAAAACAACCCAATTAAAGACTGGGCAAAGGACCTGAATAGACACTTTTCCATATACAGATGGCCAACAGACATATGAAAAGATGCTCAATGCTACTAATCATCAGAGAAATGCAAATTAAAACCACAATGACATATTACCTCACACCTGTCAGAATGGTTAGCATCAATAAATAAACAAACAACACGTGTTGGTGATGATGTGAAGAAAAATGAACCTTTGTACATCGTTGGTGGGAATGCAGATTGGTGTAACCACTGAGGAAAGCAATATGGAGTTATCTCAAAAGATTAAAAATAGAACTGTCTTTTGACCCAGTGATCCCACTTCTGAGAATATATCCTAAGAAGCATGGAACACTAATCCTCCCCAAAAGAAATATGCATCCCTATGTTCATTGCAGCATTATTTACAATAGATCTGATTTTTAGTAATTTTAACATGTTTGTGTGTGTGTGCGCGCATGCATGTATGTGTTTTGGTATGATGTTCTAACTTAGCAACTCTCTACATCTCTGAGCTTAAAACAGAAGCTAGACAGTTCACTCCAGAATTCATTGATATTATAAAATTAATAAATTAAGGTTCTGGGAGTAATAGAAGTCATATGGATTTGTTAAGAATGGTGACCGTTTGGATTCAGTGACTTTGGATATTTTTAGTGAAATAAGAACTGATCTTTAGGAAGACAATAAAAAGCATTTTTAAAGTCTTTAGGAAGACAATAAAAAGCATTCCTTTAAAGAAAAAGTTTTTGGACCAGTTCTGTAGAAAGATTGCTTGTTTTATTTGTCAAAAGCTAGGCTAACATCCTTGGCTGAAAATCGATCTTTTGTTTCTACAGTATATGCTGTGCACAATACTGTAGAAGGAGTTTTCATATGGGCATAGCTATATCACTGTAAATTATCATGTCTACTGATAGAGGAATGATGGGTTTCTTCTGGGCCTCAGTTGAGTCCAGAGCCTAGAGATAAGATAGGGTACAAGAAAAAATATCCTTTTACTGTGGGGAGATAAGCAAAGCAAAGGAGGTAGGTCAGTGAAGAGAAAGAAGAAAGAAGTCAGTAACAGGGTTTTCCTGTAAATGTCAGAAATGAGCATATCTTATATTCAGTTTTAAGAGGTTTATTTTTGTATTGTGTTTTTCTTCAATTAGGTCCAGAACTCAGTGAAGTTGGTTGCCTGTTACAGCCTAGAATTGGCTGTGCTTTAGGGAAGAGAGAAACTATACTGTCCACATTCAGGCATGGCAGTTCAAAGGTTTTTGGGCTACTGGAAGAAAGATGGGCTTGATGCAACTACAGGTAAGCTGCAAGGGTCAAAACAGTGAGTATCAGCAGAGATCTGGCCCAAGCTGTTCTCATGGCAATATAAATTTAAACTTAGACTTCTTCAAAGCAGATCCACTCAAAATATTACAACCTTCTACCTCCCCATAGGCAATGTTGATGGTCAAAGTAAGAGAACTAATGCTTAAAATAGCAATAATTTTTAAATAATTGATTTTTTCAATTCTCAGAAAGTATCTTTTCAATTCCACGCATTCTTATGTTTGACAAATGTCAAACATAGACAGTGCTTCATCGAGTTGCCTCTTTAAGAGGCTTACTAAGCTGGACTCATTAATCAGGATCTGGTTAAGATACTTAGTGAATAGGGTAGCCATTTGCTGGTGTAAAAAGAACCTATACTTTGACTACAGGATCGTAATGAGGAAAATATTTATCAAGCCTGTTCTAAGAAATATACAGTGAAGATGCAGAATACTTTAATGTATGATTTGTATTGCTCTAGAGAAAATATATAATTTTGGTTTCAAACAAACAGATATCCATGAAAATATCTGTTAATCTTCCTCATTTATGTCTATATATAGACATATTATGAACTCATTAAACATAATGGTGATTATTTAAAATTTATAAGCTAAAATGTTCAAGTTTCTTAAAATTCACACTGTGGTATTAACAACAATATACATTTAAAAAAACATAAAGACTTTATCAGACCTTGAAAGATCTTGATATAAGACCATTTTATGCCTGACCAGGCAGTGGCGCAGTGGATAGAGCATCGGACTGGGATGTGGAAGGGCCCAGGTTCTAGACCCCAAGGTCGCCAGCGTGAGCACGGGCTCATCTGGTTTGAGCAAAAGTTCATCAGCTTGAGTTCGAGGTCATTGCCCCAAGCAAGGGGTTGCTCGGTATGCTGAAGGCCTGCGGTCAAGGCACATATGAGAAAGCAATCAATGAACAACTAAGGTGTCAAAAAGAAAAACTGATAATTGATGCTTCTCATCCCTCTCTCTGACTCTCTCTCTGTCTCTGTAAAAATAAATAAATAAAATAAGACCACTTTATAATTTCAGAATAGGCCGTCCCAACATTAGGAAGCCCTGTCAGAAAGCTTTAAGTCATATCTATTTGGAGCCACTTTTTCCAACATTTAACTCCATTTTTCTGTGGTTGTTTTTGGTCTTTCCTTTTCATCTTAGGAGGCTGGCAGCATTGCTCCAGGAAATCAGCACATACAAATGCACTCTGAATAGACACGGCACTGCCCGCTACCAGACATGCTCCTCTGACTGCCCTGCCAATTACTTCATTCACTTTGAGGAGGAAATACTTGTTTTGAATTAGTGCATGTTTTGTTTTTTAAACTTTTGCTTTTCTAATCTTTATATGCATGCATACTGGGGACTCCTCCAATTTTCCTCAACCCCTTTGTTTATTTTTGAATAGGCTCCTGAGACTATTATTTATAAGCAATATCTATGTGTCTGGTGGTATGATTCGTATTATGTTGATATGCAAACCGGCTGGTAAATTAATGCTATTTAATGACCTCTTCTAGAAAAATACAAGTTTGCTAGTTAATGATATTTTAAAATATGTGCACTAAACAGAGATGAAGACCTCCAAATAATCTTGTAGCTTTTTTGTGTTAAATGACTTAGTGGTAAAGATAGTTTTTGTTGTGGTATTGTGGGGTTATCATTTGTTTTCAGTAGTTTTAATATATTTGGATTTTAATACTCAGTGAGCCAGACTCTCTGCAAATCCCAACCTAAAAATGAATTGAAGTGCTAACTCTCTGAATCTCTGGGGTACCATTTGATATAGAGCTATATAGGATATGACTGCTGTAGTGTAGTTAAATATTTGGTTAGGGCTTAATAAATAGTGTTGACTGAATTAAATTCAGGATGTTGAGGGATATAAACATGTTCAAATCATTAACACAGAAGCAATATTGTAGAACAGAAGTCCAGACTGCTATCTAGTAAGAGTGGAAGGGGGAAGGACAGATACAATCATAAGAGAGTTATAAGCTAAATATATACCTTATTCCCAGTCCTTGTGCTATTAATTGCGCTGTATCCCCAATTCCATGTGTTTGGTATGTGATCCAATCCAAGCAATAGAAGGAACTGGAAAGGAGGGCCAGAGAGGCTCTAACTACATACCCTTGCATCTTGGCCCTTGCATTATAGCTTTCAATATGCACAATGTAGGGGAAAATGAGAACTGACAAGAATGGCCTTTCCCAACAATAAAAGTAAAGCTTGTTCTTTGTTAATTTGTTTATTGATGAATCTATTCTATTTTTAAAAACTCCCTAAGACTTAAGTCACTTGGTACAGAAGAGTAAGATACAATAGAATATTGTATAACTTTAGCTTGCAGTGTTATTTTGGCTTGGTAGATTTGGTTTTTTGCATGTTTATTTTTATTTTTTCAATGTGCTTTCATTACTGTTTTCTCATTTTTCCTTTGAAACAATCATAGTAGATATTGGAAGAATTTGATAATAACTTAATTAGTTATGATTTTCTCACCTCCTTCTTCTACCACAACATAAATACAAAGTGGCAGAAACAAAGACTATAAGTCAGGACCTTAAGAATCATCCCACATGCTGCCCTTGAAAGCATTTATTTTGGGATCCATATAAGCACATCAATAATTTTAATTGAAATGATTTTTAACCTTCAAAAACCTTGCTTATAGGTACCCATTTCAATGGTAAAAACTGATATTTAACCCTAATTTTAAAAATAGAGATTTGGCTTTAGTTAAAAATATTAAGCCTTCATAAGTACTTTTCTTTTCTGGAGGAAAATACTACTAATAGAAAACTCTCACAATAGTAATAGAAAACTAAATTATTAGGTTTTTCTTCATAATTTCACTTTGTTATAAAGTAATACTGTCTGTAAGATTCATTCCTTAATATTCATCATCGATTCAACAAAACTCTTTATTTTTATGTATCTTTGGTGTTTACAATGTTAAGTGCAATATGGTCAATTATTTTTGGACATAATCATTTCAATTCAACTCTAACTTGAAATTGTACAAAATAAAATAGCAAACACATCACAATATTGAAAAAAATAGAGATTTTTCTAAGGTGACAATGTAATGATTGGTTTTAGCCACTAAAACTGTCATGTGATTGACTTCAAAGCAAATGATTGCTGATCAATTTCTATTATTTAAGATCTTTCCTCTATACTAACACTCATTTACACTCTCATCTATTCTTGTACTATTGCTGATTATCTGAGAAAAATTCTTTTTAACCACTCTAAAATACTCTGTTTCGGCAACAATGAGCATAATTGACAATTACGGCACATTATTCACAGCTCAAAATATCTCTGTCAAAGAAGAAAACCACAACGTAATGAAAAACAAGTACATAGAGGTATGAGAGAGATAGGGCTTGAGACTCCCTGGGAAGGATTAAAGATTAAAATGGGATACGCTTGGTTGGCTAGGGTCAGACTGGGGTCAGAGAATAAAAAATAAAAATAAAATTAAAAAAATTATACATATAGCTGTCAAATATGCTCTAAAACAATAGAGACGATATGTGTCTTACTCTCAACTAGATGGATACCCAGAGCCTAGCACAGTTCTTGATGCACAGTAGTCATTCAGTAAACATTTGCTGAATTTTTGAAAGAATGAACATGAGCCAGAAGGCAGGAATTAAAAACCTCTAAAACTACAAATCCTCATTTCATCTTGATGCTAATAAAGATACAAGCAAGAATATGATTTTGGTTTTTCTTTGTACTTTGCATTTTTCAAAGCATCTTTACCTATAGTACCTCCTGTGACCTTCTTTAGATCCTAATGAATGACCACAAGTAAAAAGTCCAGTTTCCATACACTTAACTTTATCAGGATTCTAAGCTGTGACAAGTTTGTCACTCTTGTATCTTAGCAGATGATTAATAGTAGAGAAAGGAGGTCAATCTGGGAAGAGATCCATTATTTTTAGTTAATCATAGAACTCCAAAAATAATCATACTTATATTGTAGTTATGAGGAATAATAAATGTGTATATATATATATATATACAGTGTCATACAAAATATATCATCCTTTCCAAACTGCTTTTTGGTTTGCCTTTCTTGGGTAGGCACTGATGGAATAAAATGGCCTGAATTACTCACCCAGTGCCGTTGAAAAAGCAATTGCTTCCATAAGTTCAGCAACGTAGAAGTACAACTACAAAATTTTTATTTCTTTAAGAATAAGGTATATTTGGTTTAGAAATTTTGGACAACATTTTTAAGGTTTTCTGTGAAAATAAATAATTCTAAGACACCTGCTGGACATATTTCACCAGGTGGGCTCCTAGCTCCTTGACTCAGACTAACAGTCCATTTAGGTGGGCTTGGAATTCAGTATGCAAAGAATACTGAATTTTTTCCAGATATCCTAAGCCTTCCATGCAGCCAAGATTTGCTTCAGTTTTGAATGAACACTTAAAAAAAAATAACAGAAAACCTCAATTAAAAGACATCTGGTGAATGACAATTTTATCCAAATGTAGAACATTCAAAAGAATCTTAAGTCAAACAGAGGGCAATTTCATCAAGAAAACAAATCCAATTGAGTAGAAAATATCCTGAATCTATTCAAACTGGTAGGAAGACAATGATACAGGCTACTAGAAAATGAAGCATTTAGTGTAAAATACTAAAAGGTAATATAGAATTTAATACATAAGAGAATTCAGTAATAAAGGATTTAAATTTATCTACTGAATTCTCCAGATGAGAAGATTTAAAACATCCATGACTTCAGAGATAACATTGACAGAGATATTCTATATTATAAAGAAAGTTGCTTTAAAATATTTTTAAATAAGCCCTGTTTAAAAATATATAATAATTATAGAAATTTTTGTATATCTCTTGTCTGTACCTTCATTTCCCACTCCTGGTTAGCATAAAAGCAGTGGCATTGCTGGAGGGAATGCAGATGACTCAGATAGTCAACTCTGAAATTTGCAAATCTCTGAAGGTTAGCTCTACTAGTAAATCCACTAACAGGACAAGTAATCCAAAGACCTATGTCATTGGACTGGATATTAAGAAAAACAAAAAAAACAATATAAAACAACAAAAAAAAAGAATCATGAAGAAAGGGAAAAAATTTTTGAGTAGAATTTTCATTAGCTCCTAGGTCTATGAAGAAATGATTAGAACCTTTCAAATCATCATTGAGTCCCCTAACATAAAATCTGGAAAATAGAAAATGAAGAAAAAGATCTTAACTAGATCAATTTCAGTGTTACCCAATTGAAAGAATATATGGACTCCAGATTATTGGTACCATTCTCTGAACATAAATGTCAATGATTTAAAAACATCTCCTTAAGAATCATATTCTCTTTTATAAATGGAATGCTTATCTCACCCCCAAATTAATATTTCAAAGCCCTACATCCAATGTGATACTGTTGGTAGATGAGGCCTTTGAAGAATAATTATTAGGCTTAGAAGAGGAACTGAATGAAGATAGTACCTTGATCTTCAACTTCCCAGCCTCCAGAACTCTGAGAAAATTAACTTTTGTTGATTAAGTCACCTGGTCAATGGCATTTTGTTTTGGTAGCCCGAGCTGACTAATACAGTATTTTGCCTCAATTCAAAGTTTTGGCCACGATAGCAAATTAAACTATTTAATTAAAATCAGAGAAATTATTATAGCAGTTTTTCATAATATTTTTGACAGCCTAAGAATGTATATTATATATTAATTATCCTTTTTCTGTCCTAAATTGCTATGCTACATTGGTAGAAGGAAAAAAAGTAGATGTTTACAACTAAATACTGCTCTAAACTAGATTAAATGACTTCATGAAAATATACTGGAGGCAGGAGAAGGTAAGCTTTAAATAAAAAAATTAGTTGATTCATTACTACTCAAAATACTAAAGAAAAATTAAGCATCCCTTCTCGTGGGATTTTCTGGCTATGAAACTTAGAATAATATTTTACCAAATCTTAATTTATCACTCATAGTTTTAAGATAGAATGGTTTGACATAAAAATAAAATTAAATCTGTCACTGTGTACAAACGTAACTTATTCAGGCTCATTTAAGAAAAAGTCAGAACAGCAAGAATTGCTCCAAGCTTTCAGAGATGGCAAAGACACTTCCGAAGGTTAGCACAGAGGGAAACCCACTCATGCTATGCTTTTCCAATCAACGGACAAAGAACTATCACCCAGAAAAAAGAATGTGATCTGAAGCACCCCAATGATTATAAAACTTCAAGCAGCCACATAAAAACTTTGACAATACCTATGAACATAAAATGTCAGTCCAATATGAGATGACTTGAAAACTTTAAAAAGAAGTAAAGCCTTCTGACCAGAAAAATAATAGGAGAATCTCCTGCACTTTATTTCCAACACTTACTGTTGGAAATAAATACTTCAAAACAACAGTTATCTACTGGATCAAGATTTTTTTTCTTTTCTTTCTATCTAATTATTCCTAAATTAGAGAATCCAGAGTTTTTAAAGATGCAGGTGTTATCAAAATAATCATCAATATTTTATGACATTTTTTCAGTTATTTTTCCTCTAATGTCCTAATCTTATAGAATTGATCTGGATAATGATTTTGCCAGTTTGGTATTTTTCAGGCATTTTAAAGAGGTCAAAAAGGGTAAAAAAAATTTTTTAAAGCCAGCTCTGACTACATTTCAGAAATCAAAGAGAAGAAGGAATACAGGGAGTCTCACTTATAAACTATAGGCAATGCTAAAGATAGAACTAATTAGCCTGACCAGTGGTGGTGCATTGGATTGAGAGTTGGCCTGGTATGCTAAGGACCCTGGTTGCAAACCCCAAGGTTGCCAGCATCAGCAAAGGCTTGCCAGTTTGAATGCAGGATCATTGACTTGAGCCCAAGGGTCTCTGGCTTGAGCCCAAGGTCACTGGTTTGAGCAAGGAATCACTGTCTTGGCTTGAATCCCCTTCTACCCTGTCAAGGCTTATATGAGAAGCAATCAATAAAAATCAGCTAAAATGAAGCAACTATGAGTTGATGCTTCTCATCTCCCTCCTTGCCCTCTCTCTCTTTCCAAAAAAAAAAAAAAAAAAAGAAAGAAAATAGAACTGATTAGGTACCTCTGATGTATCAAGTGCATGTGTTGCTATCATGCCCATATCACCCTTTAGAATACTGGATTCAGTAACTTGTCAAATATCCCACAGCTGGAAAGTTGAAAGAGCCAAATTTGAACTGAATTCTGTATGATTTTAAAGCCCACATTTTTTCAATGAAATCAAGCTACTTCTCAGGCAAGTCATCTCATCTCCCCAGGCCTTGATCACAATTTCAGAAAAATATAAAAGGGTTAAGTCAGGAAATCTTTAAGCTCTTTTCCAACTAGAAGAAGTAAGAAATTATATATCAGAAACTCTATAAATTTTTAAGCCCTGTAAAGTTCAATGAAACCATTTTTATGAGAAATAAATACTAATAGTATTCTAAAGATAAATTATGTAGACAGTTGGAACAATTAATATGTAAGTCAGAAATCTCATGCTTAAATTATGTGCCTTCTAGCCCTGGATGACTAGCTCAGCAGTAGAGCATCAGCCCGGCATGTGGAAGTCCCAAGTTCGATTCCTGGCCAGGGCACACAGGAGAAGCACTCATCTGCTTCTCCACCCTTCCTCCTCTACTTCCTCTCTGTTACTCTCTTCCCCTCCCGCAGACAGGGCTCTATTGGAGCAAGATTGGCCCAGGTACTGAGGATGGCTCTATAGCCTCTACCTCAGGTGCTAGAATGGCTCCAGTTGCAGCCGAGCAATGCCCCAGATGGGCAGAGCATTGTCCCCTGGTGGGCATGCCAGGTAGATCCCAGTTGGGCTCATGCGGGAGTCTATCTGCTTCCCCACTTCCCACTTCAGAGGAAAAAAAAATTATGTGTCTTCTGTTATTTTCAATTGATGTGCAATATATTGTATAGCAGCTTCCTACTTTTTAAATTTGTGGACTTATTTTCATATGTAAAACCATATATTTGTCTTAAAATATTTTAATTTAGGTTCACTTATGTTAAAAGTGCCTGTAAGTTCATCTTAACATAATATATAATAATATTAATGATATTTGACTCATTTATGCATTTTCAATTTAATAAGACCTATAAGCACTTTGATTTACTTTAAATTAATGTAGTTTATGCTATTGGACTTACTTTGAATTACTTTTAAAGAAAATAATAATTAATAAAATTTTAAATTAGATATTTTACTTGGTGTAGAACTCAATATATATTAAAGTATATATCAAAACTAACCAAGTTATAGAATAAAAAAGACACCGCTTTTATAAACTGATGTTTGGAAATTTTTAATAAATCAACTAGTATAGATCTTGTTTTGCTTATACATGCTGAAATAAGAGAATATATTTAAGGCTGCTATTTCTAAGCACTTTCTCTACATAACTTTCTGTGGGATGTATAGTTTTTCTTTCCAATAAATAAAAAAGTAAATTAGAAATAATTATCAGTATATTTCAACCCATTTCAACATCTTATAGAGATATATTGGGGGTGCTATACAATAATTTAAATTAGGTAAATGACAACTTGTAGATCTGGTAAAGATGGCTTGGGACCAAACTTGCATAATTTATTTTAAATTCAATAAAAGTGTCACTCTATTTTCTATATTTAATCAAGAGTATTTTGGGGATATAAATTTAATAATAAGTTTACATTTTTAATCTACATATTATGTGAATTAAATAAATTTTTTCTCCAGACTCCTATATATTAAAACATCCCCATCTCAACAGCTGAGACTCAGGTTCACCCTTTCACCATTTCCTCCTTTGTCGGGGTCTCCATCTCAGTAGGAAGACCACATGCATCCTGCTAATTAGACCAGAAGCCCAGGAGGCCTTTTCCATACTTTCCTCTCCCCTACATCTCAAATGTAATGCCTTACAAAAAGCCCTATCATTTTTTTCTTCTAAACATCTCTTAAAGAACATATCTAAAATGTTTTCAGTTATCTTTGTCTTCCTGCTACTAACACCAATATGAGTTAGTTATTCTAGCCTTTATTCATGACATTGAAGCCGCCACTTTCCCTATCCCTATAGAGTCACTGCACATAGGCTACCTTTTCCTGGAAGCCCCTCCACTCCTACTTTGTCTTGTTAAGCTATTTACCCTTCAGATTACAGTTCTCAACCATCTTTCCTTGGGTAAACCTTGCCTGACACCTCCCTGATTACATGCTGTGATTGCGCTATGAAGCTACTCTCAGTAAGTATCCCAGTTTATTTTATTTGCTCATTGTGTTAACACATAAATCAATATTGAAAGGCACTATGCTGAGGGTAGAGTGAGGACTAAACAAGCAAGGCCCTGTCCTTAGGAAGTTTACACTCTAAGATAGAGAAAGAGGTAATTATATATGAGTGCAAGTTGAAGGATACTTTCCCTATGAAAGGAGATACAGTAGAGAATTGCTATTTTATACTTACTTGTATGATTTTTGATGAATGTCTGTCTCCCACGGTAGACAACAAGAGCATGCCTTACTTTTGTAATGCCTATACTCTCAGTTCCTCCCCTTTTTACTCACTCCAACAACAAATTATTCTCCAAAACTAGCAAAATGACACTTTAAGTAAAAAGTGGTTTGTTTACATTTTTATAGATAAAACTTTTCAAAAAGTTTTATAGATAAAACTTTTATAGATAAAACTTTTTATTTTGTATCCCTCCAAAATAAAGGAAGAATTCAGAGCATTAATCATTTTAAAAAGGACCCTGCACCAGGTCTTGAATGTGAGTATAAGAATATGAATACAGATTTAAGCGTTCAAGAATAAAAAAGCTGATCATCTAAAGACAATCATTTTTTTCCTTCTTGTTTTTATGCCATTTCATGATGACAGATACAAGATATACAGAGACACACAGGGAGAAGCAGGGACCGTTTTAACAATTAGAACATTCTCTGTGGATTTCCAAGTGTCATAATGCCAAAGAAAAACATTCTCAGATTCTAAATCAAATTAATTCTTTAAATTCTCATCAAAAACAGGAAATATCTACTTCTAAGCATACAATTTTGTATTTTATTATGGCAAAGATCTAAGAGGTGGGAGGGTGACATTTTTAGATCAGTGCAAACTAAACTTTTGAAACTCTAAAGTAACAACTTCTAACTAAAGCGAAAAGTGTCACTCTTTTCTCTGACAAACAGTAATCTCCTTTTTAGAGTCATTTAATTAAGTGGAGGTACATTCATAATTTTTTCATTAATTTGAAAGAAGGGTGGAGAGAGAGAAACATCAACATTTCACTTAGTTGTTCTATTCAGTTGTGCACTCATTTATTGTCTCTCATACATGCCATGACCAGGGGTCAAACCCATGACCTCTGGCATGCTCGTGGATGCTTTATCTACTGAGACACCCTGCCAGGCTCAGAAGCACATTCTTTATGCCAGTGGATTTTCAAGAAGCTAACAAGCAGTGAAATTACAGCTCTCCTGTTTTCATTTGGACACATGTAGGCAACTCAGGTTCCCCTAATCTAGGAAATGTGAGCCTTTCCATCAAGATAAAAATTTTTGCATTAAGCAAGTTTAAATGGAAATCTCTAGCATCATTAAGTACTCGCAGTTCCTTAAAGTCATGGCTCAGTTAATCATTTGCTTTTAGAATGTTTTCCTCCAGAAACAGGAAAACCCTTAATGATATTTTTAATTATCCAATATAGTCTCCCTTTTGCTTTTACATATTTTTTCATATTACTTGTCTCTGAAATTTAATAGAAGAAGAAAGAATTAAGTGAATGAGCTACTTTCATATTTAAATAAGAAAATCTAGGTAACAGAAAGATGTGTTTGTAGTTTGTTCATTTGTATGCAGGTCACCTCCTTTTCCAATGAGCAACAGTCTAATCATAGAAGGAATTCCAGGCTCTAAGCCATGGCTCTTCATTTTCTATAATAATATATACAACCAACCACTAACCAATAAAACAAATGAATTTGGACATTCCATCAGAGTTTGTTGAGTTTCCTTGGTTGGTTATTAAACAGTATTCAGTCAAAGAACTGGCACACCTCTGGGTATATCCCATTTTTAAAAATACCCTGTCGGGCACATTATACTTTCCTCTCCACATAGTCCTGCATTATTCACTCTTAAAAACTGAATGATAACTACAGAAAGAATTAAAGATGGTCTTGGGCTATCACAATAGACTCACTGGTTGTAACACAAAGCATCTCCATACTAGAGAAATGTGTTTGCATTTGTGGTTTTTCTGAATGTTCCTCCGTCATAACTGCATCTGTTTGGATGGTGTTTTTCCCCTTGGGTAAATGAACAAAGGCTCATGTTCTTAGAACTTGTCTGATGGAAATTAACAGACTCCTTTTATCCTTGCCTTGTGTAGCTTTGAATTGCTCTATTTGTTTATGCTTTCTTTCATAAGTTAATAGAAATCTAAAAATTATCATAAACTTGTTACCTTAAGCACACTCAGTAATTGGGAATAAGGCTTAATCTCCGTCAGGGCCCTGAGGGTTTCACTTAAAAAACTTTTTAAAGGAGAAGGGAGATTAAAGACATATGCCAGGGTAGAAATCCCATGAAAGTTATGCCCCACTGATCAAGTATTTGTGTTATTCACCATACACATAAACTTTTAGAATGGATTGATTGAAGCACCTAGTGATGTTGAGTTTAATATATCTTTTCGGACTTATTCAGAAAGTTTGATCTATAAAACATAAATGTCTTCAGTTTTAATTCTTAGTCATATAATTTCTGTATGCATCCCAAAATCAGGATATCCAATATCATGCCAGTAGGCTTACACAAATGAATGTTAAGGCATATAAACTGGCCGAGAGGGAATTCCCTTCAAATGTCAACCAGGCCACATAGATGAACAAATCCTCACTTGTTAATAAGCCATATACAGTCAGAGAACTAAACGTTAGTCAAGGACTTTTCACAAGCCTAATTAGGATAGCACCGTATTAAAATCCAAACAATAAAAAGTTGCATGTACACATGTTTAGGAAAGAAATGAACACAAAGGGTACTTACACTTTTGCTCCGAGAAAGCGAATCACAAGTATTTCTCTTCATGGTGGCGTCTTAAGTAATCCAAATGGGAAATAGTTGCTTCCAATGTCACTGCTCTCACTGCAACAATTATCCACTCAAAAGCCAACTGGCATTCTAAAGAGAAAGGCAAGGAAATGTTTAATCAAGTATATGATTAACACGTGTACTTTGAAATGCTGTCTTAGAGTAAGACAGTAATTTTTACATTATTCATCAGAACAGGCTAAATGATGCCATGTTTAAAGTAATAAAAGTACACACAAACAACATTTCCAAAACAGCTTTTGTTAAATGTAAGTTGGAGATTTCAAGCACCATCTGTTTTCTATTAAATATTCAAGTCTACATTTCTAGTAGCTGAAAAAAGTAGGTATGGCAGCCACAACCTAAACTTACACATACATAATGAAAATGCATATTGTGTGATATATTTGGTGATTTTTGCTGGTACAGTTAGAAACCCTCAGTTTTCCATCACAGGATCACTAAAGTAGTCTTGTCCACCACTGGAGTACTCTTGTCTGCATCTGAAAGCCCTGCATCATGTTCTCCTCCTCTTTTAGCAATTGTCTACAGTACAGTGAGCCATGCCAGTGGCTCTTCAGTAAGTTTAGTGAGCTCTCTATCGTTCTGGTTCAACAAGACTATAGGGACTGGTTGGGAGGAACATTTTACCTAATAACTATGAATAATTAAGCAGTAAGTATTTTGTCAAAGGATATTCCAGAGTAGTTGCCACTTGAATGACAAGATAGCCTCATTACCTAACCTACACTTTCACTACACGCTAAGAGAGAGATTCGCTGTTTTGAGTTCTGAAGAAAAAGCAAGTAGTATACTATTGTTCTTTGTTCATTCTGATATTCAGCTATATTTGGACATTACTTACAAATGCATAGGGTACGTGGGCTTGAGATGCCTTTCAGGAAAGAAATGAGGGGAACAGTGATGAGGCAAACAGGCTTGATCAAAACACAAAAACTCTGACATTGTAGATGTGGGCTGACAGTATAGGTACAGACTGACTCTAACAACAGCACGTATTCCAGCATTCTAAGCTTCTCAAAAGACTTGTATTTGAGGTTTATGGAAAAGAGTAACAATGAGCAAGATCTGAAGGAGTTTGTTTTGCTAAAATGATTGAAAAATATCAAAGTGCAGAGTAGTGTGAATTATACATTCAGAAAATAAACAAAACAAAGTGACTATGCATATTTTTAAAAAAGCATAAAAAACAAAAAGAACTTCATGGAACACAGCACCTCCATGGGCTGGAAGAGGCCAGCCCTCAAATGCAGGAAGACCCAATGGTCCCCAACACCAGTGAAAAAGGACTTTCACCAAGATCTCCAGCAACGAGAAATGGCACATTCTTAAGAATCAAAAACTGAACACGAGTGTGACCCCTCAAAACTTATTAAAATAAAAGGGAGATATTTTTAGAGAGGCCTGAGAGCCCACAACAGCAAGACAGAGCTATAATGAGAGTGAGGTTAGTACTGCTAAGAATATGGTTACATGCAACTTGGGAACCTACAGGGCGTTGCAGGACAAAGCTTTCTTTTGAGGTTGATGAAAGTGCTCACTGAAAGTTAGAAAAAAGTGTACAGTCAAATATGAGTTGCTAGAATAAATATGGTTATTTGAGTATGTATGAATTTTTTAAGGGTATGGGGGTTGGAAGAAAGAGCTGATACACAGTGACACTCTGTTAGTACACCTCCAGGATTGTAGTCACCTTCACTGATTAGTTACAATACAAAGTATTTTACTAGTTCTCAGAAAATGTGAAATTAAGTTATTCACCTAGACAAATTTCAGAAGTACACAGGAATAATACAAACTGAACTAAATATCCCATACCTAGGGAGAAAAATAAAACCCCCTAATTGCTAAAGGAAGCCTATACACTATCAAAGAAAGACTCATTCAAAATATTTCCTTATCCATTTAGTATTTAATGAGTACCCTTAGGAGAAAACATGGAATAGTTGCCCCTAGTGGGCTAGTGATGCAATATTTTAAATTAACAAATAAGAGAAATCAAACAAACGATGGATTTGACCTGAGGGTTTGCTGAATTAGTCAGATTTTTAACATATTTATCTAAAATCATTTAAAGACCATCACTAAGAGATACTTTCCCACAGAGATTTGTATCCAGTAGAAATTTTAAAAGGCAAGTGAATTAAATTGAAAACTAAGTGATGATGGGATGGACCTATTCAATTAGTAGACCTGCCTAAATGCAGTATGACCTCACTAAAACAGTTACATATAGACCCTTGGAATCAAATAGGTATCGGTTAGAATTTCAGGTCTTTTATTGCCTTCTTTGTTGCATTAGGTAAGTTACTTAGCCTCTTGAGCTTTTTCCAGATTTGCAAAAGGGAGAAAACAGTACTCCTGTGTTTTGAGTTTAACTGACTTTAATGTGTATAAAGTTGTGTCTAGAGAATGCTTGGTTGTCATCATTATCCTTTATTACTACCTTTTTCTTCTATCAAATGACAGCAACCACTCATTCTTATTTTTTCCTCTAAAAATGCCAATCTCTCTTAAATAAAACAAATGTAGACAAAAGTACTTTCAACTACACAATAATTAATAACATATCAGTTAGGGTCCCAGGAACAAACAGTCCACTTACATTAGGATCATTAAAGGAGGGGTTAGTAAAGAGACTATTCAATAATATGTAAGTCAAGTCGCAGAATCCACAAAGAATGGTGCAGTTATTGGACTAGCAATATTCAGTTCTTACAACCTCCAAGCTAAAGAGACAAGAAGAGGTATGGGTCACCAATTACTAGAGTCATAGAGTCAGAGCACACTGCCCTGAAAAACAAGGTTATTCTCTGGGACATAGTTAGCCTCAGGTGACCCATAAAGGAAGGAGTTGAGGAGGTGAACATGATCTTATTTTCCTGCCTTTTTCTAATATCTTGATGGGACTCACCACTGCCGAAAGCAACAGGGTCAGGGCAAAGAAAGCTGCTGCTGTACAGCTTACTGGTCAACCTCCCAGTTCTGTGCCAGGACAGAAAGCCTCCTAGGTTGGGGCGGGTGGTGCAGGTAGGGAAGGTGGGGCAGGGAGGAGACTGGAGCTGGAAAAGATTTGGAAGATGCACCACACAAATTTGATCTGAAGTCTGTACTTTTCTAGTACCTCATTTCATCATAAGAAAAATATTTATTATTCATCCTTAATCCTCACAATAACCCAGTGTGGTAGATTCCGTTACTATGTTATCCCCACTGTACAAAAGAGGAAAACAGCTCCCAGAAGTGAAGTAAACTGCCTGGTAATTAGCAGAGCCAGGATTCAAACCTGATTTGTCTGACTCCAAAGTCCATGTTTTTGTGGAACCTTGTCACCTTGCTTTGCTGCCAATATCACGAACTAGTGCATTCTAATTATCAAAAAGTGGTAGCCTGTGCAAATATCAAAGCTGTGCCTCAATACAAGAATGTTTGATTTAAAAGATTTATTCTCAAGAAGGCAGTTATCTCAGTTCCTACAAGTTGCTCCCTCAATAAAGACAATACTCTGAGCCCATAGGAGTGCATTCTCTCTCCAAGTGCACTTTTGAAACCAGATGACAGAGCACTCACGAGCAGTGTCATTACTATAGGAATTTCCACATAAAAGTTAATTGGGGAGAAGGAAGAGTCAGCTCCTGCAGGGAGAACACTTTAGAAATAAGAATGAACAGAGAGGGTGGGTAAGACAGATGGTGCTGGATCATTCAGAGATGGAATTTGAGCAAGAGCACCTGAATAAATTGTGCTGCTTTGAGGAAAGGATAAGGGAGTTAAGACAGGCTGTTTCCTAGATACTAAGGATGTTCATAGTAGAAAAAGCCATGAACTGGGCATTAGAAGAAATAAGTTTTACTTTCATCCCTGTGTCATATACACAAGTCATATGGTATTATCAAACACTCTTTCTTTCTCTATCATTTGTTTGCTTCTCTCACGGGGTTGTTACAGGAGTTAATTAGATAATGTCTCAGGAAGTGAAGGGACAGCATTCACAAGGCAGCCAGCAGAATGAGAGAAGATGTATATAATAGGAAACCTCTGTGGTCATCTTACAATCTGGACCAAGAAAGAGTCTTTTCTCTTAATTGACAACCTAGAAGGAATAAGAAAATATCAGGGACTTAGACACTGAGGCAAATATCTAAGTTACTTGTCGTAAGTGTGAGGAGGCAAATTAAATTAGTGGGCACTTCAGAGCCCATGGCAATAATTCAAACTTTCCCATGAGAAGTCGGTTTTATTTTTAATGTTTTTAATTTTTTAAATAACAGCTGATATTCACTGTTACTTTACATTAGTTTCAGGTGTCTTGCATAGTGGTTAGACACATATAATTTACGGAAAAATTCTCCTAATAATTCTAGTACTCACCTGGCACAATACATAGTATATGATCAACTATAATTCCATTTTATGTATTGCTTTTCAGCTTCATAATGACATATAAATCTTTGGAAAGGAAATTGATAATAAGTACCAAAACTATAATGGCAATATATATATATATATATATATATATACACACACACACACACACACACACACACACACACACACATACATAACACATGCACACAAATGTGTGTGTGTGTGTGACAGAGATAGAGTCAGAGAGAGAGGGAGAGATAGGGACAGACAGGAAGGGAGAGAGATGAGAAGCATCTATTCTTTGTTGTGGCACCTTCATTGTTCATTGATTGCTGATCATATGTGCCTTGACCAGGGGGTGACAGCAGACTGAGTGACCCCTTTCTCGAGTCAGCGACCTTGATCTCAAGATGGTGAACCTTGCTCAAATCAGATGAGCCCGTGCTCAAGCCAGTGACCTTGGGAACTCAACCTGGGTCCTCCGTGTCCCAGTTCGATGCTCTATCCACTGTTTCACCGCCTGGTCATGCTATCATATTATATATTTTTATACTGTAATTCAGAAAGCAACTTGAAATGCAAAAAATGCTTTAGATAGAAGGGTCTCTTAGTAATGCTACTTAAAATAATAAAAATTTGTTGGAAACAATTTAACTGTTCAATAGTACAAAAATAGCTAAATAAAATATTAAAAACCTCATGATATACTATACATTTTAATATATATAGTGTAAGATATTTTCATTACATGAGAAAATGCTTCTGCTATAATGTTAAAAAAACAGAATTAGAGTTGTATAAATAGTATGGCCTTAGAAAAACTTATGCACAAAGAAAAGACTAGAAAAAAATAGGAAGCCTGACTAGGCGGTGGTGCAGTAGATAGAGCATAGGACTGAGATGAAGAGGACCCAGGTTGGAAACCCCGCAGTCACCAGCTTGAGCACAGGCTCATCCACCTTGGGCAGGGATTCACTAGCTTGAGCATGGGGTCGCTGGCTTGAGCATGAGATTATAGACATGACCCCATGGTCACTGGCTTGAGCCCAAAGGTTGCTGGCTTGAAGCCCAAGGACTCTGGTTTGAGCCCAATGTCACTGGCTTGAGCAAGGAATCACTCTTTCTGCTGTAGCCACCATACCCCACTCCTTCCTGGTCAAGGTCCATATGAGAAAGAAATCATTGAACAACTAAGGTGCCACAATGAAGAATTGATGCTTCTCATCTCTTTCCCTTCCTGTCTGTCTGCCCCTATCTGTCCTTCTCTCTCTGTTAAGAAAAGATAAGAAAAGAAAAAAAAGGGAAAGAAAAGAAAGAAATATAGCAAAACAGTTGAAGTTGTATTTAGGTACAAGTATTATGAATGGTTCTGTTCTTCCTTCTGTAATCTTTGGGTTCTTAAATTCTCAACATTTGGGAAAATTAAATACTTAAAAATCAGTAAAAGAAAGTATTTGAGTGAATATAAAACAAGTTATTAAACATCTTTTTCTTCTTCAAAGTGCCTTTTAAGTGATAAGCTTTTGTTGGTATAATTTTTCCAGAAGGTTGTTGCATTGTCCATTCAATAGTTTGTTTGTGAGTGTCCAACTTTGCTATTTCATTCATAGGGTTTGGCTTTGCTTTTGGGCCTCTATTGGCTGGGAAAGGCTTAACTTTAAAAGGATGCCCCCAAATTAAGTTCTATCTCACTGACCCTTCCCCCACCCTACGGTAAGGTGAGTAGCTAAAGAAAATCTTCAGGCTCTACTTCACCTAGAACAAGCAGTTTTTGAGGTCCCCCTATGCTTGTTTCTAAAATGCTCAACACATGCAACTCAGAGAAGTACAAATAATGAAATGAATCAGCAAACAAGAGATTTGGGTTGTGTCGGGTGAACAGGAGCTCAATCTATAAAATATTCCCAAATATATTATAAATCGGAAAAAAAAAATGTAATGGAATGGAAAGGAAATGTTTGTCACAATTTGCATCAGAAAAATTCATAAAATAAATTAATAATGAACCTTTTTATCTAAGTTTAGCTTTAAAAAGCTTTGTACCCTTTGAACCATGAGCCTCTTCTTAATGTCTTTCTCAGCCCTAGCTGGGTGGTTCAGTGAATAGAGTGTCATCCCAGCACACTGAGGTAGTGGGTTCAATCCCCAGTTAGGGCACATATGAGAGGCAATCAATGAGTCCACAACTAAATAAAACAACTAAGTGAAACAACGAGTTGATGCTCACCCCCCTCTCAAATCAATGAGAAAAAACAGAATTTTAATTGCTGTTCAGCTTCCTATCTCACCCCATCTCGCTTTTTCTTACCTCCTTGAGAGAAGGAGAAAGTTTCTTCTGTCCGAGAGGATGAAGTGTTTGTTTTTCTTCCCATGCACAGTTGTGCCTTCTACTTACTCTCCATCTTCCCTCACTCATCTGCTCTAACCCTATCTGGCTCTCTCTTCTCATACTCTATTCTCTCCAGAGTCTCTTCTCTTGTTAAAAAAGAAAATCCTCCGTAGCCCTATATTTTCTCCCCTCCAAATATTATTCTTTCTCTCCATAATCAAGTTATTTGAAAGAACTGTCTACTGGACTTGCTTTCTTCATCACCTTACTTCTACCCTCTACCTTTCGATCCACAGCAACCTAGTTGTTCTCTTTCTGCATTTCAACTTCTTTCTAAAGATTCTTGACCTCCATATTGACAAATATAACAAACTGTTAAATTCTCTTACTGGACCTCCCTACTATAACATTGGAAGTGTTTCTTCTGGAAACTCTGCTCTCCCTTATTTTCTGTGATAGCACTCGTGCTGGCTCTAATTACTTGACTTCACTCCACTTGATGGAGGTCTTCTTTTGTTCACTCCTTAAATGTGAATAAAACCACTGCACTTACTCTTCTTGAGTAATTCCTAAACATGACTGCATACCAAAATTATCCAGGGAATTCTATAAAAGGCAAATTGCTCACTCTTCACTAATGAGTCAGAATCTCCAGGAGAGGGAGAGAGGAATCTACTTTTCACCAATTCTTGAGATAATACTCATGAAACTTGCAGAGTACTATACTAATGACTGGCACCTAAAAATCTCTGCTCTACTTTATACTCCTGGGAAATCCATTCATTTTCATTGTTTAATGTGCCATATATATCCTAATAACATAAAAGGTATGTTAATAATGTATATGTATATATCATACCTTGACCTCTCCTGAGCTTCAAATTTTTACATTAAGCTTGCCAGACATTTCTACTTAAAAGATCCCCAAGTATCTCACATACATGTCATATACTAAACATTTTTTCTCTCTTTACTCTCAAATATATTCCTTCTCCTATTCTCTTTTTCTCAGTTAATGGTATCACCATTCATTCAAGCCAAGATCCTGAGTCCCTTCCATTCTCTAATCATCCACACTCAGTGATCACGTCCTGCTGGAGTACCTAGTAAATATTTCTCAGCTCTATCTTCTCTTTGTAGGTCTAATGCCAATAATCTTTCAGACTTTTATCCACACCATTTCAGGTACCTTCTAATAGGTACCTCTTTGTCATCAATACTACCTACTTATCCCTCCATATTTCACATTTGCTATAGTGAACCCCACATACTTCAGGCTGTTTCTCACATCCATGTCCTTGTTCTTAATTGTTTTTCTCTCCTTGTTCTTCCCCAAATCCACTTCATGCCTTCTTCACTTATGTATTACTACTTTAAGACTCAGCAGAGATATCATCTCCTCCTAAATTCCTGATTCTCCTGATATCCCCTACCCCGCGCCCACTGCCAGCCGGAACCAAAGTCTTTCTATGATCCCCAACAACATATTTTTAAAATATACTAAAATGTTCTGTGTCTCACTGCCACTGCCACCTTGGACTCTAAGACCCTTGAGGGTGGAAAACATTTCATGTTTTTATATACAATCACAACAAAAGATATGCTCAATAAATTTTTACTGAATTTTGCCAAATTGAATTTCTTCCCTTGACTAGAATTACGAGAAGGAAAGCACATTTTGTCTCTAGACTAAAAGGAATCAAATATCTTTCTTTGTAGCTTATACTCATACAAACCATCATTCTATTCCCTTCTCCTCCGCAAAATGATAACAGCAGTCCCTCTCATTCATTCACCAGACATTTACAAGGCACTTGTGGTAAGCAATGAACTATGGTAGGGTCCAGGGATATAAAGATAAATATGATAAAATCTCCCTCTACAAGAAGCTCTTAGGCTAGTGGGGGAGAAAGACAAGTAGTACAATGCTCTAAGTGCTCTGACAGAGGCTCAGAATAGTTGGTGTGGGACCCAGAGGAGGCAGAAAGAGATTCACATACCTAATGGCTTCAAAGCCTATTCTGAGTTATTCTGCTCTTGCGAACACTTTGCTTTAAGTTGTTCAAATGCCATTTCATATATTGATGTTTTCCCCACGTAGAATGAAAAGAACATGAAAGTAGGAACTAACAGTTCCCTTCATCTTGTTTGCACATCTGTCAGACCTCTGTCCCTGCAGAAGAGGTGGCCATAAAAGTCCACACCCAAAAAGCATTCTGTAAATGCCCAGTAAGTGAATAATGTGCAGGTGATTACACTTGTATAAGAGAACACAAGCCACTTTTTATGTCAGACAAATTTATTATAAAATAATTGACATATTTGAAAATAAGTATACATTATTTGGCTCCCAAAGTACCCCAATTCTTCACTTTCCAAGGTATAAAAATGCCAAAATAACCTCTCTTTTAACACTCTCCTTGACCAGTATTTCAAAATAGTACAGCTGAGTCATTTAGCAGCAAATAAATTACATTTCTTTCTAGGATTCCATGCTCTGTAGCTTTTCCCCAATCTAAAATAACTGCAGCTCTTTAAAACAAAACTATCACCTAAATGAAAGGTCAGGGACTTTCTATTTCTTCTCTCACAAATGTATGTCTGCTACTTGAGAACACCCTGCTCTGGTCTGAGCTGCCTGCTGCAGCAGGGGAAGTTACAACAGAAGCTCCTTTCAACAACTTTCCTAACCATATCCACCCACTGACACATTATGGTGCCCTTCCAGGCCTGGGCAGTGGGAGGTGACAGAGCAGTTTTGTCCTGTGAATCATAGGACAGTATGGTGTGCAGTCTGCTGGCCTGAGGCCTAAGATGGAAGAAACCTCCTCAGGGATGTGTCACTGCCAGCTAAGTGATAACACATCCATTGAGAGCCTCAGGACAAAAACCCTTGAGTCATCATGAGGGAAAACAAAATACTGGTGAGACAATCTCCACAAAATCTCCAGTTTAAGCAGTCCACTACCTGCCAAGGAGGTTGGAGTTCATGGAGGCATTGTGTCTTTTTTATTTTTCAATCATTTTCTGCCCCATTATCAGATTAAAGTCTATGATGTGAGGTCTTTTAAATTTGAGAAGTGTTTGAATGGCATTATCATTGAAGGCTGCAGGATCCAGGCACAGACAGACTGTAGTGTACAAATCATGCATTACAAATCATGAGCAGTACTTTCCATCGTGAGATGAGCTCAGTTCTAAAACCCAAACCATTCTAACTCACCAGTGAAATAAACAAATAAAAAAATACCATTATGTAATGATATATAGTTAGATGATGAATAGGTGGATGAGAGAGATGCAGACAGAGAATAAAGGGAGCTGGGAGAGGGATGGGAGAGGAGAGGGATGTTGTATATCCATGTCACAGATTCTGAATTCTATTATGCATCTCTTCTCAATCTGAGCTATAGAAGCAAAACTCTCATCTCTAAATTATTATGAGCTCAGACCCTTTCAGATATTTCTTTTTAAAACATCACATCCCTGGCCTGACCTGTGGTGGTGCAGTTGATAAAGCATCAACTTGGAACACTGAGGTTCCCGATTCAAAACCCCAGGCTTGCCTAGTCAAGACACATATGGGAATTGATGCTTCCTGCTCCTCCCTGCTTTCTCTCTTTCTCTCTCTTTCCTCTCTAAAATAAATAGAAATAAATAAAACAATACATTCCTTTGTTCTTTAGTTGTTTCCATTCATGAATTAGCAATGCATTCTGCTTTTAATGGTCTTGTAAAATTTACATTGTGAAATATTAAAATAAATTATAACCGAATAGCTTTAAGATCTAGTAATACTATTGTCTTTATTATACAGCATATAAGGAGAAGCTGAAAAAAATAATCCAGTTAAAGAGTAAAAGAGACTAGCACAGTTGGCAGTGCCTCATGCAGATCTTACTTAGGCGCGTGTATGAAAGTTTTTCTAATGAAACTTCAATAGAACAACTTTTATCCTAGCATCAAGTAACTCAGTACCCTCAAGCTATCATTTCTCTCTGATTAACAACTGCTACCCGAGGAGCCACTGCCTGCTGACTACACAAACAGAAGAAAAGCAAGGCATAAAATTAAAGAGTTCAATGTTAATTAAAAGAAACATAAACAGGGAAATTAACACAACAAAGAAACCAAGGACTAGGAGAAAAAACCAAAACCTATCTGTAGTCTGCTCCTTAGGAAGCGACAACCTATTAGAATCCTTCAAGGTAATGAGCCCATTGTGGTGAAGTCATTAAGACACAGCAGTGAAACTGTACAGGCCCCTTAGCTTTAATTGGAGCCGAAAAACAAATGATTGATCAGTAGGACAAAAGGTTTTTATGCTAATTTTTTTAAATAAAAAAGAAAACTGGACAAATTTAGATTTTTTTCATATTTAGTAGTTTTGATATTTACAGTTTTATTATGGGCATTAAAGGTAACACACAACAAAGTCAAGATCTGTTAAGGAAGTAATTATGATACTCTTCTGCCATGAAAGAGTCATTTTCAAGTATCTTTGTCTTTCATATTCAAAGTATATGAAGGAGATGAAATCAAATCAACCCCTTCAGCTGAGTGCCTTTTTATTCAAAATATTTTCACTCTTATGTAGCTCATCTCATTCTAAAAGAGGAAAATTTCATATATTACCTGAAGAATAATTTACATTATAAATATTTGGAGAGGAAAAGGAAAAGAGCAAAATGAATTAATAGAATATCAGAGTTTTTGAATTTGTCATAGCTGAAATCAAATCCCCCTATGGCCACTTTCTCATTTTGAGTCCTTGAGAAGTTATTTAACCCTTTTGAATGTCAAGTTCATGGTCAATATAAATGTAGCAATTGAAACCCACACTGCAGGGCTACAGTGCAGACTAAAGAATGTACTGATGTTCAACATATACTATGTAGCATACCTGCTTCAAAGAAAGTGTTCCTTTAATGCTAGAGTTTATTTTTACTTTGTTTACCCTGTATTTGAGTAAGTAAGTACTGGGTTTTTTAGGAGGCTCAGATTTTACTAATGCTACAAAGCAGTTTAATTAAAAATGGACTCTTCCCCCTTGTACACTGTTGATGGAAATGCAGATTGATGCAGCCATTATGGAAAACAGTATGGAGTGTCCTCAAAAAATTAAAAATGGAACTGCCTTATGACTAAGTAATTCTGTTTCTGGGTATATATCAGAAGAAACCCAAAACACTAATTCAAAAGGTTATATGCACCTCTAAGTTCATTGCAGCATTATGTTAGACAAGATATAGAAGTAACCTAAGTGCCCATCAGTAAATGAATAGGTAAAAAAGCTGTGGTGCATATATACAATAGAATATTACTCAGCCATTAAAAAATAAAATCTGAGCATTTGTGACAGTATGGATGGACCTAGAGGGTATTATGCTAAGTGAAATATGTTAGAGAAAGACAAATACAGTACCACATGATTTCAGTTATACGTGGAATCTAAACAACACCATAAATTAACAAACAAAATGAAAACAGACTCAAAAATGGAAAAGAGAGACTGATGATTGCCAGAGCAGAGGACATTAAGGGGACTGGGTAAAAAAGGTAAAGGGATTAAGAAGAACAAATTGGTAATTACAAAATAGTAACAGGATGTAAATTACAGCATAGGGAATACAGTCAATAATATTGTAATAACTATGTATGGTGCCAGATGGGAACTGGAAGTATGGGGTGGGGTGGGGGAAAGACACTTTGTATAGAATTGTCTGATTACTATGCTTTATACCTAAAACTAATATAAAATAATATTGGATATAAACTATAATTAAAAAAATAAAACATTAAAAATATGGATTCTTCCCAGGATTATTATTCTTCATTTACACTGGCACAGAATGAGAGGAGTCTATCTTAATTCTGAGGACACTCAAGTGCTGTAGAAGATTGAATCTTTAGTTCTGTGTCTGAACCTAAGCTTCTGTACAGTCAAATGATTGCTTCAAACCTTACATCCAGAGGTTCGAAATTCTTTCCCCTCTGACATGTCCTTCTTCAACTGCACATTGAATAAGCTTCAAAAAGAACCTTATCGCTATTCCAGAGAGAAGTTAATTGTAACACCCACTTTCAGCTGCTAGTACTAAGGAACTGCCACATTTCTTAGCAAATTTCAAAGGCTCTAAGTGTAAAGGACCAGCAAAGACTCCTAACACAGAGAAGGAAATTCACCACAGTTCACCATAACCCACATGATTACACAGATGCTGCTCTGAGCTTGGTTGCTTTAGTAGCCTAAGCTGAATCATCGCCATTCATGAACTATCCATCTGGCATCTGGAATTAGATTTTCTTTCCTCTTCATTCATAATGGTGATGAGGGACAGAGGTACATAATAGTAAAGCCCCTTAAAGATCATTTTTCTAATAGATGAATTTTTTAGTGAAAATGGATTCTTCTCTAAGGATCTGGCTCTCTTTTATCACCCAATGGTTTATTAGCTCAATTTTTCAAAAGGATGATGACATTTGGGAAAATGAAGTTTCAGCCTTAAAAATCTTTTTAATTTACTGAAGAAGTAATATAAGCTAAAGCATAACAGTAGCAAAATAAAACACATTTTTAACATATGAAATCTAAGTAGCCAAGAGAAAGAGACTTGGGAGTAAAAGGATCTTTAAATTTCAGGCTCATCTGAAACCTTTCTTGAGGATAATGTCATACTATAACACTCCACGCCGTACCACACTAGACCAAAGATATTGTTATTGGTCATCCTATTCTTAAATATTAGTAGGGGGGAAAAACCCTTAGCTCACTATAATAGCTCAAATTCTTAATAATCTTTGGTGGAGGGGGTACCAGTTTATCTCATTTAGCAAAAATCAGTCACAATATTTTAAATTCTTAAAAACATAATTATTATTAAGTATAATAATAATTATTATTTACTCTTGGCTATTCTTTGGGCAAGCTACCTAAGCTTTCTGTACCTCAGTTTTTTAGTTTATAAACTATAAATATGATATCCTGCTTCATATCATTGTTGAAAGAGATACAAGTTCTTAGAGGTAGAGTGCTAGAAACAGTGACAACACATAGTAAGCACTCATTAAATGTGAAATAGCATCATCCTTGTATTTCTTTCTTACTCTTAAGAAACTGTAATTGTTTACAGTGAATGCACAGTGTGTAATCATGACCATTGTTTTGAAAATAATAACCTAACATATTATTTATTCACTCTAAATCATGTTGCTCTAGATGCATCAACTATTTTACCCTGACCATTAATGAGGAAGAAAAGAGATGATTAAAGCATCAGGTATTTTGAGGGATAAAACAAAACTATTTTACACTCCAGAAAGGAGCGCTCCCAAACCAGATTTCCTCATATCAACAGAGAATAGCACCCAGTAGGTTCTCTCATGGGATCAAAATGACACTAAAGGTATCTCAAAGCTCATGTGTGCTCCTAGGGTGAAAAGAGAGACTGCAGACAGTACTGGCTGGAGAACTTGAAAGTGATGGTGTAGAAAGGAATAAAGTGACAATAAAGTTGAGAGCTGAAGAGTAGTAGCCTTCCCAAACCTGAGATCAAATGAGAAGCACAGCCAGACCTGAAGGGAACCATAGCCCAGCAAAAGCTGAGAGCTGGCCTAGTTGGAAAAGATAGCCGAGTTTCCTAAAAGCAATTTCTGTTCTTTGTTTATGCCAAGGGGACAGAACATAAGAGAATTTAAATCAACTGTGGGTTCTTTGAGAGTGGAAGCAGGGAGAGCAGAGACCAAACCATCTCAGAGATGGGTGATATAAAAACACATCATTAGAAAATGGCATGTGAACTAAAGCTGCCTTTCCTCCAATGCTATGAGAACAATAATAATTTTGTTAGTGCAATCACGAATATTTTATCAGGCATCTACTGTGTGGCAGGCAATGTTTCAATTAAAGTGTATTAACTGATTCAATTCCCACAAAATTCTGTAAAATAATCATCATTTTTATGTCCGATTTGTAGACAAAGAAATGGAGCCAGAGACAGATTCTACAACCAGCCCATGATTACATAGCCAGTGAGTTTTGAACCAAGAATATGTAAACTTTCTCATGCCCAAAAGAAGCCACAGTAATCTCTAATATAACTAAAGTTTGGGGTATTTTTCAATCCCTTATCAGTGGGAACAGTAGTTTTAAGGCAAGGAGATTGGTTATATGAAATAAGAAAAACCCAATAGTTTCTATATTTGAATTTTGGTGAGTAAATTTTGAACCTATTACAGTTGGGTATTTAAGAGTATTTGTAATTTTATTTATTAGCTTTTAGAGAACATGAAAAGCAGAGAGAGAAAGAGAAACACTGATTTGTTGTTCTAATTATTTATATATTTATTGGTTGATTCTTGTATGTGCCTTGACCAGGAATTGAACTCTCAGCCTTGGCATGTCAGGACAACACTCTGACCAATTGAGCTACCCAGCCATGGCTTGACCCTATTATAAATGTTAGTCAATATAAGTATACCAAACTTATAAGATAGAAATTTTAATTTTTTTATTTTATTCTCCTTGCTCCCAAAATCATTTTGAAGCAACCAAAGAAATATAGCAATAGGAAAATTAGGACAACATTACCATCAATTTAGAAAATTTTTGTAAAATAGTTCACAAGATCCAGACTGTTCAGGGGTCCACAAACTGTAAAATGTAAGAAGAGTTTAACAGCAATAAATCTATTGATAAAATTTTATCATATCAAGAGATCAAGAAAAAAGAGAGACAAATATACTCTTTAAAAATATTTAAGAAAACCAGATAGAAGGTGACGGAAAACAATTTGATTTTGGGTGATGGGCATGCAACATAATCAAGTGTCAAAATAACTTAGAGATGTGTTCTCTGAACATATGTACCCTGACTTATCAATGTCACCCCATTGAAATTAATAATAAAAATAAAAATATCTAAAAAGCACGTGAACAAGAACTCAACGTTGAAACCTACTCTTTAAGTTTGTTAAAACAGGAATATAAGACACACTTTCCTCAAATAGTCAATGTTTTGCTGAGTGATAAAAGATTGAAGACATTACAATTAAAGTGTCAGCAGTAGGAGAAGGACACCCCTTATCACCACCCTAGTTAACAATATGTTTAAAGTATTAGCTAATAAATCTAATAAAAAAGATTAATAAGTGTTGGAAAAGAGGAAACAAATCTATAATTATATGAAAATCATAGAACTTCTACTTGAAAGACTCCAAAGAATAAAGTAAATAAAATAGAAATTAAAAAAAAAATGTTTAGTAAGGTGGCTGCTTATAAATCAATGTTGTCTTATATAATAACAATTGGAAATATAACAGCTACCAAAACAGAAAACAGCAACTAAGCATAAAGATAATCTTGCGGGGTTTTGTTTGTGCAGAAAGGTATAAGGGGATATATGAAAAAAATAAGCTATAAAACTTTATTGAAAGTCTTAAAAGGAGACATAAAAATAAATAACAAGTTTCTGAAGAGAAAAGCATATGTGGTGTCAATCATGTACAGTCCAATCTGAATTATTTATCTATTTATTTGTATTAAAATATTTCTTTAGACACTTTCACACATATACAAAGCCAGAGAAAACAGGATCATGAACTCATCATACAGCTGAACAATATCAGCATTTTTTCCATCTTGCTTTATCTACCCCCACCATGCTCTTTCCCCATCACCTCTCTCAACATGAGTAATATAAAACATCAGCTAAACAAACATGATAATTTCTAACCATAATGATATGGTTAGAAAATTGCTGAAATATAATAATAATGAAGGGAAAATTTCTATAATAATTATAATAATTGTTACTGGTACCAGAATAGAAAAAAAGAAACTATAGAATTGAACAAAAACACCCCCCCCCAAAAAAATACAACTACATAAAAGAATTTGATACTTGATAAAGGAAACATTTTTTACCAATGTTTAGAGCCTAGGTTAATCAAGAACAAGTGTCCATAAAATGTCACATTAAAATTAAAAATAACATTGGATTTACTGCCAGTGAGAATATAATCAGTACAATAGTCTTAGACAGGTATTTGGCAAATATAGCAGAAGCCTATAAACACATATGCCCTTTACGGTAACATGAGAAAAGGGTACACAGATATATGTTCAAAGATGATGATAAAAGTGTTGTTTATAATCAAAAAATATTTGAACTAATTAAATGCTCAATAATAATTATCTAAATTAATGCTGCTATAATAATGCAATAAAATATTATTAGATTATTAAAGATAATATAGATTTCTATATAGATATATTCATGATAAATTGCTAAGTGAAAAGCACAGGATATAAAACTGAATTTATAATATGACCCCATTTATGTCCTATGTCTATTCATACTTAGAATATAATCTGGAAGCATATACATAAAAATTTAACAGTGTCTTTCTGTGTCTAAAGCAGTAGTTCTTAACCTTTTTTGAGGTACGGAACCCACCAGTTTCATATGCGCATTCACCGAACACTTCTTTAGTGATAAATATGATTTTTTTTCCAAATTCAAGACATAGGTATATGTTTTTTTACTGGTGCACAAAATGAGCCTTGCATGAACATCACCTTGCTCAAAGAACAAAACCAACAAAGTGCATGAACTCACAACAAATTACGGTCTTACTTTATTCTGGCCTTCGTGGCAGAGGCTTCTCCGAACCCCTGAGACCGACTCATCGTACCCCTAGGGTTTGATAGAACCCAGGTTAAGAACCACTGGCCTAAAGTAATCTAATTATTCTACTGGGAACATGTGCTATTTGCATTATAAAAATTTTAATTAACAAAGAAGTATATATAACTTTAAGTATAGTGTGCAGATTAAGACCAAAGTAGCCTGACCATTTAGTGGTGGTGGTGGCACAGTGGATAGAGTGTCAGCCTGGGACGCTGAGGACCCAGGTTCAAAACCTGAGGTCACCACCGGCTTGAGTGTGGGATCACAGACATGACCCCATGGTCGCTGGCTTGAAACCCAAGGTTGCTGGCTTGAGTTCAAGGTTGCTGACTTGGGCAAGGCATCACTTGCTCTGCTATACCCCCCACACACACCCTAGGTCAAGGCACATATAAGCAAGCAATTAATGAACAACTAAGGTGCTGCAATGAAGAATTGATGCTTCTCATCTCTCTCCTTTTCTGTCTGTCCCTCTCACTCTAAAAAAAAGAGCAAAGAGCAAGCAAAGTTGTAGGAGGAAAGAATGATCATGGAATTCCTTAGTCAGGATTGGGATGCTGCTTCGTGAAAGATGATGCAGTCTATCCATAACTAGACTGGAGATAGGACATTTCAGGTTGCTAACATACATGTCCTGGCTGCTATAAAATATAAAACAGGATTTGAAATTCAAGTATAATTATAGAAATTCCAATGTACAGTCCTTACAGTGAGTTCTCCTGAGTTCTAACAGTCAATGAAAGCAAGATATCTTAAAAATAATAGGTAATTAACACATATATAAAAATGCACAATTTTTAAGTTTGCAAATTATTATTCCTGAAGTGAGAATTAGCATACATATTTCAGGTACAAATTTTCATTGGCTGAATTAACTATATAGAAAAACATTTGCCAATACATTTTCCTGTAAATTATAAGAAGAAAGCAACCATACCGTTGAACCTGAGCAGACTGGAAGCTTTCAGATGCCATGTGGTCACCCTTCACAGTTCACAGGATCCTTGATCATTGCTGAAATTGACCCAGCTCTGTCCCCAGAATAATTTAATTCGCAATCAAGAGAAACTTAAATAGTTCTATATTAATGGGCATTTACAGAGAGAAAAAGAAAACAGATATCTGTTGAGTGGCAGCTTTTTTCCAGACAACTTATATCAATTGCTCTGCTTAGTTCTTCAAAATCTGTGGAATAGGTGGCACGCCCCCCCATTTGATAAAACCAAGCCTAAGACAAATAGCATGATTTTCTAGAAGTATCACAACTAATACATAGTAATAGTGAGAGTCAAATCCATATATCTCTGGCTCAAGGTCGATGCCCTTTTTGCAAGGCTGTGAGGACAAATTTGATTTTGTCACCCTGTAGTAATTTGGGGGCAGATGGCTTGGCAGTTAAGCAAAAAGACTTTTGAGTCAGGATGCTTGTGTTGAAATTCTTACTCTGACACTTGTTAGATGTTTGGTCCTATACAAGCTTCTCAACCTTTCTGTGAGTCAGTTTTTCCCATGTAAAATGGGAGTGACAGTAGTATCTGCCTCTTAGGTGTAAGGATTGATAAGAAGATATGTAAGCTACATAGGACTTCCTTGACATGTAATGAGTATCAACGAGTATTAGCTAACTTTGTTATTATTGGTGGGGATGTTGTGGCCACTTTGTGCTCCACTTTCAACAGCTCATCTTTATGTTGTTCCCTGCCTTCCCTATCTCTCAGCTTTCTCTCTGATAGCTCCATAAACTGCTATTCTGATTCCCAGCTCAGTGCCTGGGCCCGGGCCTGCTCCCAGGCTGTCCTAGGGTCAGCCGCATGCTGGTTTCCCAGAGAGCCAAAACAGCCCAAGTTCAGGCTTTACTGCTTTGCTATACCAGCCAGTGGTGTGCCACTTGAGAACCTTTATGGGACCTTGGTTGTATCAGCCACCACTTGTCACCCCTCTTTACTTGCAAACTGTCAAAACATTCTTCTGTCTCTCCCAGTGGCACCTGCCTTGCCCCTCATAACAGATCCTATTTCCAGATTCTGGCAGCACAACAGCTGAAAATGCTCCCAGTCTGACCCACCACTGTTCACTGAGCTGAAGCTCACAGAGGAAGAGAAAGAGAAAGCTTCTCAGGCTGGAGAACATGGGTCCTCTCCAATCTCTGGATTTCCTCAAAAGGCAGTGTGCAGGAGAATTATAAATGCCCTTCACCATCAAAACTGGACAAAGTGCACAATGCTTAATTCATTCACTGAGTGAGGCATCACCAAATGTGTCACACACACATACACAAAGAATTTACGTCGGAGTGTTTCCTGAGAAAATGCTACCTTTCACTTCTTCTTTTTTTTTTTTACAGGGACAGAGAGAGAGTCAGAAAGAGGGATAGACAGACAGGAACGGAGAGAGGTGAGAAGCATCAATCATTAGTTTTTCCTTGCCGTTGCAACACCTTAGTTGTTCATTGATTGCTTTCTCACATGTGCCTTGACCGAGGGCCTTCAGTAGACCGAGCAATCCCTTGCTGGAGCCAGCGACCTTGGGTCCAAGCTGGTGAGCCTTTGCTCAATCCAGATGGGCCAGCGCTCAAGCTGGTGAGCTCAGGGTCTCGAAACTGGGTCTTCTGCATCCCAGTCTGACGCTTTATCCACTGCGCCACCTCCTGGTCAGGCAACCTTTCACTTCTTGACCCTTTCAGCTTCTTTCCTTTTTGCCAAAACACATGCATATCACCAGAAAGAAGAATTTGAGAAGTGATATCTGATTTTAAATCAATCACCTGGAGATCTTTCATTGCTTTAGCCACCTCTAATCTTAAGTTAATAAGGACTTAAGAGTGTCTCCTGGGTTCAAATCTTTCCAGGTAACCTTTAATGCTCAGGCATTTCCCTCAATGAAACAGCAACGTATGTTCTTGTAAGGCCAGTAGTCATGGCCACTGTCACAACCATACAGGTACAGGTTCATATTAGATTCAGTCAGATGGTAAAGAAATTGAGGAGCCAAAAAGTGGTGGACCATTCCCTGATTCTAGCCTCGCAACCACTGGTGAGTAAACACAAACACATGGGGCACCAAAACCCACTCACATGTTCTCCGTTTCCACAAGCAGGAGAATCTTTTCCAGTTTGTCTTAGAATCAAAGGCCCCCACTAGTCTAAGTCACCTCTGGTTCCCCATCTGCACGCCTTCTCGCCTTCTCCCTTCTCCTCTCTGCACAAACTGGCTTCTCGTTCAGCACCCGGCCATCTTGGCTGCTTTCTCTGCAAAAATATGGCCTCCTTCTTCTTCTCCTTTCACCTTCTTCTTAAAACTTTTTGGGATGAAAACCCCTCCTCCAGCAAACATTAGCATAACAAAACCCCTTCACAAGCAGGAAGGTAATTAGCAGTTTCACAGATCACATATCTGGGCAGCGGCCATTTTTAACAATAAAAGCGAGCAAAACCAAATAACACCTATTTTACAAACTTATTTGTCCAACAGTTCTCTAGCACAAGGCTGCACAGAAATATAAAACATTCTGATGCTTCAAATGACTGATTTCCCACCCTTCACCAGTGCCCTAAAAATAGAGCAATAAATTATTTGACCCCATCATTGACCCAAAGTTTTCTCTACTTTGTTCTAAAATTTCTAAATATCAGCATTTTCATTTTGCTTTTTGAAGATGAATGCTTTGTATCTACACTATGCCTTTTGTCCAAAGGGCTCAAAATTACTTTATACAAAAATTTCAAAATGGTTTTTGAATAATATAAGAGAAGCAAAATCCTCCAGTGGATCTTCAAAAATATATGTGTACACAAGATGCATATAGCTGATATTATATTAGAAGGAACCACTGTTGGATAAACCACATTTTACTCTCTGCCCTTCAATGATGTCATGGTTTCCAGCAACACTCAATAAATATTCAGGATAGAAAGCCAAGTATTTACTGAAAATTTTTTAATGGTACAACATCTACTCTAGAAACTATTGTAGGAATATAAAAATGTATATGACAAATCTTTTTAAACACTTTCTTGTTTAGAGATTATGGCTGACACTATAAACAATTACAGAACCCTAGTTTATAATGAGAGCTTAATCGTGTGGTACAACTAATAAATTTAAAAGTAATTAAGAAAAATGAGAGAAGCTATTATAAGCTAGAAATGTGAAAAACAAACCATGTGTAGTTTTCAAGTAGACGTTAAACAGTGGTAAGGGTCTGGATAAACAGAAAGAAAAGGGAATGGCATTCACACCTGAAAGGAACAGCATAAGGGAACAGGCATGAAGTCATTAAATCAGGACAGAGACTAAAATAGGTATGTAATGAGGAAAGGGTGGATAGAAAATCTCCACCAGAACAGAGGATTTGTAACAGAGAATAGAAGGAAATAATCTGGGACAGTAAAATGGGAAGGAGACTATGTGGGCCACTGAGTTGGGCTTGATTCAGTTGGAAACAAAATGCAGATTCTTAGCAGGTGAATGGCATGACAGGGCCCTCTATAAAGAAGTATATTCAGCCAATAAAAGAGGAGTAAATGAGAGATGACTGAAGTTATTGGTTTGTTTGTTTGTTTACAGAAGTCCTTATTTTATATCATTAGTTGAAAAGATCAAGTGTTCTCTCCTATTATTTCTGAAACCTTAGGTGATTCCAAAGACATTCATAATCTCAGTTCAAATAAATAACACATTTGTTACATTATTTTTATATAAGAATTACATTATATTATGTATGAAAAGTGATTAGTATATAGGAAGCACTAAAGATCAACTCTCTCCCCCAATAAGCTATTTCAAATTTCTATATATATTCAAAGATGAGTTCTAAAAGAGATTCTGAGATTCAGACAAAGCTGTTATAGGGAGTATCTAAAAAGTTATAAAATAATTAAGCTGTTTAATTAATCAATCAATGGTCTGGTCTTATTTCAGAATAATCAATATAGATGTGGGACTATTGCTCATTCCAAATGGCTTCATAAATGAATAAACATACTGAATTTTGGCCCCAAATTTGAATGCAATAAGTCCTTACAGCATATCTACTTCCTTTATTTAGACTTAGATTAAGAAATAGACATATTAAGTATGGGGCTTCTATCCATTCATTTGTTCTTTCAATAAACATTTTTTGAGCACCTGCTAAGTGCCAAGAATTGTTCTGAGCATTGGGAATGCAACAGTGAACAAAAAAAATAAAACTCTTATACTCATTTACCTTATATTCTAGAAGGGAAACAGATAATATTTAAGTAACACAAATAAAAAAAAAGTGAGTAAAATATATATTATATGAAATGGTTATATGTGCACAGATGAAAACAAAACATGTATGAGGGGTAGGGATTGCAATTTTAGATAGAATAGCCAAGAAAAGATTCCCTGAAAAAACAACATTTGAGTAAAAGCCTGAAGGAAGTGTGGGAGTAGGTCTTGTAGGTGTCTAGTAGTTCCCTGCGTGCTAGAAGCAGAGTCAGGGTAGCAGGAGCCAAGTGAGCCAGGGAGATAGAAGTTAAGATGAATGCAGACAGGTAACAGTGCACTTAGGTTCATATAAGGCATAATACAACTAACCTCTAGAAACATGGCCCTTGCAGAGCAGAACAGAACAGCAAGACAGTGGCTGGCCCTTACAGGGCACAGAAATCACAAAGTGGAAGAAAATAGGACAAAGTCCCAACCTGGTAATGGAATCAAAATTCTGCCGCCTGAAGCAGCTTTTTGGGATATTGATTTTAAGCCATTTATTAAGAAAGACCTTTGACCCTCCCCCCTTTATTGCCCAAGAGGTTCAGTGAGACCTCTTCAGGAGGAAGATCTTAGGATGTTGCCTTAGATGAAATTGAATAAAATCTGGTAAACAAGAGGGTTTCAGGCAGGTGCTTGTTAGCTAGATATCTCCTGTGTCCTGTTGCTAGAGCCCTGTGTATTACACTCTTTCTCACCTTTCTATGCATTACCCTTTCTCACTTCTTAAATCTAAGAGCCCTCATTCTCTTCCCTTTCTCCTTTGTTCATAATGTCTTATAGACCCAATACTGCCACTCTGTTTTTGGAATCATACCTATGTGAATTTCCCATGCACATGTATTAACCTTTGATTTTCTCCTGTTTCTGTCTCTGTTAATTTGGTTATTAGTCCATCCCAAAGGTTTTTTGAAGGTGGGAGAAGTATTAATATTTTTTTTAGCACTCACTGGCTACAACCAGCTTTGCTCTTTCCACTGCTGCCTAATTTTAAATGGTTCCCTCCAACACCTTTCCCATAGTATACTAATATGCAGCAACAACGAGAGATATATAATAAATTAAAAACACAGTCATTGTTGCAATCACCAATGTATCAAAGTGCCATCCATGGACCAGCATCAGTATCAGGACACCCTTTAAGAATCACTCTTCTAAAATAGATTGGGCACCATCCAGCATGCAGGAGGTGCCAACAAGGGCAGACGGTGCCAGTAAGGACAGATGGTGTCTGTAGGAAGCCTGCCTTACTGGGGGGGGGGGCGGGGGGGGGAGTCAAGGATGAGTACAAAACAGTGGGGAAAAAAAGACGACTTGGGGGTTATACATTAAAACCAATTTCTGAGCTCCTTCCCTTTCCATCTACTGAAGTAAAACCAGGCTTGGTTAGACTCTTATTTTCACTGTCTACCTGGAAGAGAAATCTGTGCTGAAAATCTCCATCCAAAGTCAGATGACACTGCCAGGAACAATTAGAAAGTCTGCTTCCAGCAAAACAAAGTATTTTTTTCTTAATTAGTGTGAGTGGCCTGGGTGCCTGGTTTGCTCCCTCTTGTGCACCAGAACCCTTATACTTTAATTAATTAATAAGGAAATTCCTAATGACATGTAGCCTCCCATTTTTCAGAGACAACCAAAGATAATCACTCTGTTGAAACATGACAAACACTGTCATGTCATTGTTTTCTCTCCAGGTAACAAGGGGGGTTTTGGAAAAGCTTCCTGTTGACTATTTTGGCATTAACTTAAAAAAAAAACACTAGAATTCTGTCAACATTTCAACATAGCAAACTGTCTATTGTCGTGTGGCATTCAGGAGAGGAACAACGGAAATGATAATGTCACAAGATGATAAAATGTCACCATTTAACTATGGCAATTTTCTCAACATCATTCTAGTGTGGGATATTTTTTCCTACTATGCAGTTTGAAAAGAGCATTTATTTCCTGGGATATATTTAGAGGTTACTGCACTTAAATTGGCAGAGGAGAGAAAGTTAGAAGAAGGGAGAAAAAGAGAGACATGGAGAGAGAGAAAGTGAGAGGAAAAGAGAAAGAGAGAAAGGGGGTGGGGGAAGAGGAAGAGAGACCATCCAGGACTCCAGGCATAAACTGGTTGTGATTTTTAATTGTCTTGAACCTGATGAAGTGTTTGCTTTAAGTTTGGAACTTCCCTGCAATAATTACCTTCCTTGAGAATTTAATAAAAGCTACCTTACATATAGCTGTAGAAACTTTACAGCTATAAGATAAAACACACTCGAAACAAAGAAAATGCACAGTGGTTCAGTCTTATTTCCCTCCACAGGCAAATTTTGAGATCCATTCTAATTTAGATCCACAAATGTCAAAGTAGCAAAGTTGTGGGGGAATAAATGCTGCCAGTTTCCTTAACTACTCAACGAATGTGCCCATTCTGATATTAACTCAACCTAGAACCATAGAGTTTTAGCAGCATTATTAATAATGACAAATTATTGCAATATTTTAGGAATTTTTAAAAATCTATTAACAGCCTGACCTGTGGTGGCGCAGTGGATAAAGCGTCGACCTGGGAACACTGAGGTCGCCAGTTCAAAACCTTGCACTGATTTGGACAAGGCACATATGGGAGTTGAAGCTTCCAGCTCTTCCCCCCTTTCTCTCTCTCTCTCTCTCTGTCTCCTCTCTAAAATGAATAAAATTTTTAAAAAGCTTTATAAAAAAATCTGCTATCAGCAAGAAAGAACTGGAAAAAAATGTGTATGTAAACCCTCAAGCTTTTTCACTTAACTTCCAAAAAGAAATGTTACTGTCAAAAAACAAACAAACAAAAAAAAAACAAAACAAAAAAAAAAACTTTGTTAACCTCATGTTTTCAAAAGAAAAATCCAGCCTCAAAAAATTATAAAAACAGGGGAGGAGAAGATGGCGATGGATTAGGCAGACGTACCAACTTCCAACTCCCAGAACCAAAGTGGATTATAACTCAATTTTAAGAACCATCATCTGGATAAACCAACTTGGAGCAAAACTAAGTGGACTCTTCAACCAAGGAACACTGCAGAAGCCACATTGAGACTGGTAGGAATAGCGAAAACGCGAAGAGGGCTGCCCAGCTCCCCGGAGCAAACGGCAGCCGGAGAGATCCGCGTGGCGGGAGGAGAGTTTGGCGGAGAGGGAGGGACCTGGGTCCCAGGAACCAAGCCCCAGACTGCAGTCCCAGACCCTAGAAGAGCCGATTGGACAGTATCGAGCTGTGAAGTAAATGAGGATACTATTTGGGAAAAAGAGAGAGTCTTCTCAGACCCAAAAATCTTTTTAAAGGGACAGCTCAGAAAGCCTCTCTCACAACCACGCACCCAGGGCTCCGGGGAACTGGGACAGAGGAGAGGAACAGAGCAGCGGGAACAAAGAGTGGACTGAAGGCACGAGGACACTCTGAGGGACAGCCACCCCGACCCATGGGCTAAGTCACTTCCCTAATCGAAAACGAATATTTCCCCTGGAGCTAGCAATACCAGCAAAGGGAGACAGGACACTAGCCAAACAAGCTCTCCCGTGGCAATTAGAGCAGACCTGCCTAGAGGGAGGGAGCTCCCAAGCCTACAGTGTGGAGACTTAGGGCACTTCTAGCCCCCTGAGGTTACTGAAGCCTATGGTCGGGACAGGACGCCGAAACGCAGTCCTGTCGGTGTGGGCGAACAGTGAGGGCTCGGGCTAGCCTAGCAGGGGCAGAGGTGACGCGCTAAAGCTGTCCGGCAGCTGCGGGCCACCTGTGACCCCACTTGTGGGGAAAAATACGGGCAGAGATCAGCCCTGCGACCCTGCGCTAGCCGGCCCTGACCGCGGGCACAGGGCTAAGACCAGGGACGGGCGAGGGGCCCGAGGCTCACGCTGCCAACCCCGCCCAGAAGGAGAAACCTCGGTGTGCCATCTGTGGGCGCGAGCGGGCTCCTAAGTCGGGGGCGAGGGAGACACTGAGACCAGAGGAAGTTCCCTGCGGAGATCACGCTGCTCTCCCTGCCCGGCCGGAGAAACGGCGGAGTACCGCCCTACGTGCGCGAGCTTTCTCCGAGAGTGGGGGCGGGGTAGGAGCCGGAACAACCGGAAGCTAGCCGCTGTGCGCACGCCAGCAAACACACCCGGCCCAATAATCGCCGGTTTTCGGTTTCAGTCCCTGAGCAGGAGGGCCCTGGCCTCGAGGGCGGGGCTAAATTCTGGACAGGCAAAGGCTCACAGCTGAGAGCACGTCAAAAGCCCTGCCCAACCCACAAAACGGTGGCGAGCAGGCTCGGACTGAGGGGGCTGGACGTAAGCCTTCCAGAAAAAGTCTGGGTCCGCAGCTGAGCAAAGGTGCTCACCTCTGCCCTGCGCGCTAACGCTAGTGGCTTGAGTGACAGCCCCTCCCGCAAAGGAGAGGCAGAAACCACAGCAATAGCTGCAGTGAGCCGGCGCTGGCAACGCCCACACCAAACCGCCCTAGGCAGCGACAGAGAGGGTGGCAAGCCTGCAGACAGACCACACCTGGAGAACACAAAGGCAACACATACTGGACTCCAGTGGCCACAACTTGCTTACACTCAGATAAAATGGGCAGGCAGAGGAATGCAAACCAAATCAACCAAGAGAAATCCCCAGAGAAGGTCCTGAATGAACCAGATATAACCAAACTACCAGAAGCAGAATTTAGAATAATGATAGTTAGGATGTTCAAAGAAATTAGAGCAACAATGGATAGTCACTATGAGCACCTAAATAAAGAGATAACAAGTATAAAAAATGAAATTGAAATAATAAAAAAGAACCAGACAGAAATGACAAATACAGTATCAGAACTGAAGACCACAATGGAAGGAATTAAAAGCAGGATAGATGACGCTGAGGATCGAATCAGTGAGTTAGAGGACACAATAAACATAGTTACAGAAGCAGAGAAAAAAAAGGAAAAGAGATTCAAAAAATGTGAGGAAACTCTAAGGGAGCTCTGTGACAACCTGAAGAGAAACAACATTCGCATCATAGGGGTACCTGAAGAAGAGGAAAGAGGACAGGAAATGGAAACTTTGTTCAATCAAATCATAGCCGAAAACTTCCCTAAATTAAGGCTGGGAAACATTCTACATGTCCAAGAGGCGCACAGAACCCCATTAAAGAGAAACCCAAAAAGATCTACACCAAGACACATCATAGTTAAAATACCAAAGCTAATAGATAAAGAAAAAATCTTAAAAGCTGCTAGAGAAAAAAAGACTCTCACCTACAAAGGAGCCCCCATTAGGATGACATCGGACTTCTCAACAGAAACACTTCAGGCCAGAAGGGAATGGCAAGATATAATCAAAGTAATGCAGAACAAGAACCTACAACCAAGACTACTTTATCCAGCAAGGCTAACGTTTAAAATTGAGGGAGAAATAAAGAGCTTTCCAGACAGGGAAAACCTCAAGGAATTCATTAAAACCAAACCAATCCTGCAAGAGATTTTAAGGGGCCTAATGTGAACAGTTCAAAGGGAGAAAAGAATATAGCAAAAAAAAGAAAAATACAGCTTTAAAGAATAAAATGTCAATAAACAACTACATATCAATAATAACCTTAAATGTAAGTGGACTAAATGATCCAATCAAAAGACATAGGGTAGCAGCGTGGATAAAGAAACAGGACCCATACATATGCTGTCTACAAGAGACACACCTTAAAACAAAAGATGCTCATAGACTGAAGGTAAAAGGATGGAAAAAAATATTTCATGCAAATGGAAATGAAAAAAAAGCCAGGGTAGCAGTACTTATATCTGACAAAATGGACTTTAAAACAAAGACTGTAGTAAGAGATAAAGAAGGACACTACATAATGAAAAAGGGAACAATTCAACAGGAAGATATAACTATTATAAATATCTACGCACCAAATATAGGAGCCCCGACATTCATAAAGCAGACTTTGATGGACATTAAGGGCGAGATTAACAGTAATACTATCATAGTAGGGGATTTCAATACCCCACTAACAACACTGGATAGATCCACAAGAAAGAAAATCAATAAAGAAACAGCAGACTTAAAGGATACACTAGATCAACTTGATTTAATAGATATATTCAGAACTTTTCACCCTAAAGCAGTAGAATATACATTCTTCTCAAGCGCTCATGGTACGTTTTCTAGGATAGACCACATGTTAGGACACAAAAAAGGCCTCAACACATTTAAGAAGATTGAAATTATATCAAGCATTTTCTCTGATCACAATGCCATGAAACTAGAAATCAACCACAAAAGAAAAACTGAAAAATACTCAAACACTTGGAAACTAAATAGCATGTTATTAAATAATGAATGGATTAACATTGAGATCAAAGAAGAAATAAAAAAGTTTCTAGAAACAAATGATAACGAGCATACGTCAACTCAAAATCTATGGGACACAGCAAAAGCAGTCCTGAGAGGGAAGTTTATTGCACCACAGGCATATCATAAGAAGCTAGAAAAAGAACATATAAGCAACTTAACCCTGCAGCTAAAAGAACTTGAAAAACAACAACAAATAAAATGCAGGACAAGTAGAAGGAAGGAAATAATAAAGATCAGAGCAGAAATAAATGACATAGAGGCTAAGGAAACAATACAGAGGATCAATGAGACCAGAAGCTGGTTCTTCGAAAAGGTAAACAAGATTGATGAACCCTTAACTAGACTCATCAAGAAAAAAAGAGAGAGGTCTCAAATAGATAAAATTAGAAAGGACACTGGAGAAATTACAACTAATTCAACAGAGATACAAAGCATTGTAAGAAAATACTATGAAGAACTCTATGCCAAAAAATTTGACAATCTAGATGAAATGGACAAATTTCTTGAATCATATAAACTTCCAAAAATCAATCTGGAAGAATCAGAGCACCTGAACAGACCAATTACAACAGAGGAGATTGAAACAGTTATCAAAAAACTCCCAAAAAAGAAAAGTCCTGGGCCTGATGGCTTCACAAGTGAATTCTATCAAAAATTCAAAGAAGAATTAACTCCTATCCTCCTTAAGCTATTTCAAAAAATTCAAGAGGAAGGCAGACTTCCAAACTCCTTTTATGAGGCGAGCATAATTCTGATCCCAAAACTGGGCAAAGACAACACAAAGAAAGAAAATTATAGGCCTATATCCCTGATGAATTTAGACGCTAAAATTCTCAACAAAATATTAGCCAACCGGATTCAGCAATATATGAAAAAAATCATACACCATGACCAAGTGGGATTTATTCAGGAGAGGCAAGGCTGGTACAATATTCGCAAATCAATCAATGTGATTCATCACATAAACAAAAGGAAGGACAAAAATCACATGATAATTTCAATAGATGCAGAAAAGGCATTTGATAAAATCCAGCACCCATTCATGCTTAAAACTCTCAATAAAGTGGGAATACAAGGAACATTCCTTAACATGATAAAGGCCATCTACGACAAACCCACAGCAAACATCATACTTAATGGACAAAAATTAAAAGCAATCCCCTTAAGATCAGGAACCAGGCAGGGTTGCCCACTTTCACCACTTTTATTCAACATAGTTCTGGAAGTCCTAGCTACAGCAATCAGACAAGAAGAAGAAATAAAAGGCATCCAAATTGGAAAAGAAGAAGTAAAACTGTCACTATTTGCAGATGATATGATATTGTACATAGAAAACCCTAAAGTCTCAGTTAAAAAACTACTGGACCTTATAAATGAATTCAGCAAGGTGGCAGGATATAAAATTAATACCCAGAAATCAGAGGCATTTCTATATACAAACAATGAACTGTCAGCAAAAGAAATTAAGGAATCAATCCCCTTCACTATTGCAGCCAAAAAAATAAAATACCTAGGAGTAAATTTAACCAAGGAGGTTAAGGACTTGTACTCGGAAAATTATAAAACATTGATAAAAGAAATCTAGGAAGATACAAACAAGTGGAAGCATATACCGTGCTCATGGCTAGGAAGAATAAACATCATTAAAATGTCTATATTACCCAAAGCAATTTATAAATTCAATGCAATACCAATTAAAATACCAATGACATACTTCAAAGATATAGAAAACATACTCCAAAAATTTATATGGAACCAAAAAAGAACACGAATAGCCTCAGCAATCTTAAAAAGAAAAAATAAAGCAGGAGGCATCACTCTTCCGGATATCAATGTTTACTACAAGGCCATTATACTCAAGACTGCCTGGTACTGGCATAAGAACAGGCACAGTGATCAATGGAACAGAACAGAAAACCCAGAAATAAACCCACAGCTTTATGGACAACTGATATTTGACAAAGGAGGAAAGAACATACAATGGAGTAAAGACAGCCTCTTTAACAAATGGTGTTGGGAAAATTGGACATCTACCTGCAAAAAAATGAAACTAGACCATCAACTTACTCCATGCACAAAAACAAATTCGAAATGGATAAAGGACTTAAACATAAGCCGTGAAACTATAAGCATCGTAGAAGAAAACATAGGCAGCAAGCTCTCCGACATCTGTAGCAGCAATTTATTTGCCGATTTATCTCCACGAGCAAATGAAATAAAAGGCAAGATAAACAAATGGGACTACATCAAACTAAAAAGCTTTTGCACAGCTAAAGACAATAAGAACAGAATAAAAAGACAAACTACACAATGGGAGAACATATTCGACAGCACGTCTGATAAGGGGTTAATAACCAAAATTTATAAAGAACTTATAAAACTCAACACCAGGAAGACAAACAATCCAATCAAAAAATGGGCAAAAGAAATGAATAGAAATTTTACCAAAGAAGACATACAGATGGCCAAAAGACATATGAAAAAATGCTCAACATCACTAATTATTAGAGAAATGCAAATTAAAACCACAATGAGATATCACCTCACACCAGTCAGAATGGCGCTCATCAGCAAAACAACACAGAACAAGTGCTGGCGAGGATGTGGAGAAAAGGGAACCCTTCTGCACTGCTGGTGGGAATGCAGACTGGTGCAGTCACTGTGGAAAACAGTTTGGAGATTCCTCAAAAAATTAAAAGTCGAACTGCCTTTTGACCCAGCTATCCCACTTTTAGGAATATACCCTAAGAACACCATAACACTGTTCGAAAAGAAGAAATGCGCCCCCATGTTTGTGGCAGCATTGTTCACAATAGCGAAGAGCTGGAAACAGCCCAAGTGTCCGTCAGAAGACGAGTGGATTAAAAAGCTTTGGTATATATATACTATGGAACAATATTCAGCCATAAGAAATGATGACATCGGATCATTTATAACAAAATGGATGTACCTTGATAACATTATACGGAGTGAAATAAGTAAATCAGAAAAAAAGAAAAACTGAGAACAGCATGATTTCAAACATAGGTGGGACATTAAAATGAGACTACGAGACACGAGACACGTACAAGAGTGTGGTGGTTACGGGATGGGGGGAGGGAGGGGAGGGTGGGATAGTGAGAAGGGGAGGGACACAGGGAAAAACAGATAGAAGGTGACAGAGGACAATTTGACTTTGGGTAATGGGTATGCAGCACAATTGAATGATGGGATAATCTGGAGATGTTTTCATTGTACATATGTACCCTGATTTATTGGTGTCACCCCATTAAAGTTAATAAAAAAAAATTATAAAAACAAACTTAAAATTTAGGACAGTGAAGTAACAAAATACCTAACAAATATATTAGGTTCTTAATATAGGGATTCCATGCAAAAACATACCCTAAACCTACTGTTTCTGGGACTTATCGAAAGACAGTAAAGCCTTCCCAACAAATGGAAAGATCTATGCATTGAAAAGAGCTGCCTCCCTCATTGAAGGAACTCGGAAGCCTTTTGTAAGTATTTATGAAACCAACTTGATTGAAAACCATTTCAAATCCCCCTGCAAACACTTCACCACACGGTACCATTTTTATTGGGTTTTCTTTGTTGTTGTTTTCTTGTTCTCCTTTCTTTTAGAGAAAAACTAGATTATAATGCACGTATTCCTAGGGAACTAGAGTGTCAGGGAAGATTATAGAAAGGTCCTGGTGACCAAGACCAGTTTCACTCTGGTGCTTCTGGTTCTAAAAGCTACGTTTCTAATCATCCACGTACATCCCAGCAGGGAGGCCAGGTCACTGCAAGTGGTCCAAGCTGGTAAGTGACACAACCACATCGGGCGGGCGGGAGAGGTGGGGGTGGGGTGGGGTGAATGCTCCAGCAGGGCACAGCGGGAGGGCCGACCAACCTCACCAGGCGCTTTTCCTCCAACTCCATGCTCAAATCCCTGAGCCCGGTTACTCTGCTAAAATGACAAGAGGAGCCCTCCCAGCAGCACAGACCAATAACAAAACAGTCATTCTAGAAAAACTGCACCATTGTTAATTCTCTGCTCTCAGAGACCACTTAGTAATAGCCAATATTTTGCCTGGGAGGCATTTCTCTTCCTGAGAGGTTAAAGCAGTACGTGAGGACTCTGATCACTTCCCACAAGGGAGGAAAAAGGCAAGTCAAGCAACCTTCATTATGCAGACAGGAGAACTAAATGTATGGAGCAGTCCCATCACAGGACACAGGAAACAGATCCTGAACCCATTTCACAAGGCACAGGTCTCTAAGTTTTCTTAAAGAAAAAGCTACCTCCTTTAGAAATCTAGAAAAACAGTAAACATGTATGTATGTAATTTCCTCGTTCCATGTTATCATATGAAACTCTTTTCCAGATTTGATATGCTACCATAAACATACTTAAAGGTTAAAAATAGAAAAGATGGAAGTGGAAAAGAACTGAAAGAAAATATTTGCTGTGTAATGTATATGCTTCCCCACCCACATTTGCATTATCATTTAAGCCTAGTTTTTAGAGTAGTTACTTGGGTGGCAGTAACATCTCCACCTGGATGGTGCAATATTTTATACTAGTAATCCAAAAACTAAAAGAAAGTGACTCTGTTACCTGACCACTTCTTTATTTAATAGCCCCTGAAATTATAAATAGGGTTCACTTCAAGGCATGAAATTTACTTGTGTTTCAGGGCATTAGAGTGATTGAAACAGACTTATAAATCCATAAGCTCCCCAAGCATTACTTGAAGAGGAAAGCTTTCATTACATATATAATTTTAAGTGCATGTAGAAACTATGTTTATGAATTTAAAAAGAAACAAATTCATTTTTAAGTGTCATTAAATTCATAGTGGCTATTTGTCATTATATTTTTTATTTGGCACATTCTGAAAATATAATTACTCTCATGTGGAAATATGAGCTAGATTTAATGGCTCACTTCTAACATATAAAATAATAAATTCAGAGACAAACCTATTTAACTTTAATCCAATATTCCCCAATCAGATACCCTGGTAAATTTGCCTCGCATTTCTTCTCCCTTTTCTGTATTCCAGAATCCAACTTCCTACAATTCTCTTGGAGAATCTTTTCCAAGTTTTGAATATTGCTGAATACATATGCCCTCTCACCAGCAGGGGTGGGCATGTAATCCAGGCCTGGCCAATCAGAGTACTCTACCCCAATAGCCTACAAGTGATTGGTGCAGTGAAATGCACATAACCAAAGACAGGCTTATCAATTGCTGTAGAGATACTGAAAGAGAGAAAGAGTTGCTTCTTCCTTGGGGATCACAATCTGTAAGAAATAGATAGCCTAGTTTCCAGAGTTCATTTTTGTCCCACTTCATGTAAAGAGCCTACCCAACAATGATGCAAAGTACAAAGGGCAGGCAAGCAAAATCAAAAGAGGAAGTCAGAGAAAAGCTTGGAGAAAAATAACATTTAATCACCTGATGCCAGATCTGTACCCGCTGGACTTAAAATTGTGTGAGTCAATAGTTATTTTTAGTTTAAGTTACTTAAAGTCGATTTTCTGTCCCTTGCAATAGAAGCCTTGCCTAATATTAGGGGTCAGCAACATTTTTGTCACTGATCAAATATTGAAAATAATTAATGATCACTACACTACAGCAATCTCATGCTGTTTTTCATTTCCTTCTTCCTGAACTTTCCTCCTCCCTTCGTGGCCATAATGCCATGTTCTCCCAGTTTATACCCTAACCTCTGACCATTCCTTGTCTCCCCAGTAGCCCCTTTAAATGTGGGCACTTCATGTTTGTTTTCAGCCCCTTCTCCTCTCTACATAGTTCCTGATCCAAATGCATCTATGCTAAGCCTACCACACATGATAACTTGGTCCTCAGCATCCACTTCAACCTCTGCCTGAGAACTCATCCTTCCACGGAGGCTAGAAAGGTAAAGACCACAAATCCCAGACTCCCTTGCAAACAGTGTTCAAATACACATTAGATTCCACCAAGCTAATGTGCTCCAGTGAGATATTTGGAAAAAAGTGAAGCAGGGGCTAGTTTCCTATCTCTTTGGTTGGTTGCTGTTGGTGAACAGGGGTGTCAAAATGTGGGGCTTTCCCAGAGCAGTGTCTCTGTGCGGAGTCACTGATACCATGGTTTCTGGAGAGGTGGCAACCTCCTGTTCCCAATGATCGTACCCACACTGCATTCTTGAACTCCAGAGGTTCAGAGTGGCAGCCTCCTGTTGCCCACCATCCTTTTAGGACCAGAAGGATAGTTTAGTTGGTGAGTCATTCCTGGAAGCCACTGACAACAGGATAAAATAAAAACTTTTTTTATAACCCATAAGGCCATGCATCACTCAACCACCATTTTCCAGGCTAGTTTTATCTCTTGCGAGTTTCCCCTTTACACATTCTCACAATGACAAACCAGTCCTCTCTATGCCCCTGTCCTTGGTACATGTTCCTCTGTTTTCCTGCATCTTCTGCTCCCTCTTCATTGCCTGGTAAATGTCTGTGCAGCCTTCACAGACTCTTCCAGAGACATTAGGCATCTGTTCATAAGCACCAAAGGACTGAATACTCAGCACTTGTAGAGCAATCGCATTATTGGATTAGAAATTTTTGTTTTCATGTTTATCTTTCCACTGTAATTGAAATTCATTGAGAGCATGAGAAGTGAATTCTTCTTGGCTTCTCCAAACCTATCATAATATATAATAATAAATGTACAGAATGAGAATTAAACCCTTCCTCAATTTATGAATTGTTGCAGAAGCTTCGATGCATTTCCCTCAATTCCACCTCCTGGGAGAGATGATAAGATCAGAAATAAAATGTTTCTCCTTTGAGAAGACAGTACATACATGTGAAATTTTATTAGTATACTTCTTACAAAGCTCTCAATAGCATGAAGCACCCTAAAAGTCACTGTTTCCTCAATCCACACAACTTCAATTCTGCCCCATAACCCACTCTGCCTTTCCGTTCTCTTCCTCAAATTCATGGAACAAGAAAAGTCTACTTCGACAATCTCTCTTCTATAATTCTCAATGGTGTGTGTGTGTATGTGTGTGTGTGTGTGTGTGTGTGTGTGTGCGCGCGCTTGTATAATTTACAAAATTATTTTTTAAGCCAGAATTAAATGGAGGTATCCCACATTTGGTATCTGAGAGTAAGGTGGTGGGTATAGGAAACTCCTAACAAACATAATAAAAATAAATTTAGTGCAACTACCAGACCAATTTAGTAAGACTATTTTTTCCCATAGTTGGAGAAGGATTAAAGTTTACTTGTTAGTGCAAAAGTGCAAACCAAAAATTATAAAATAGTAATGTTCAGAGGGATACTACACTATTGTGGTATACTATAGATAAGTATTTTAATCATGATGCATGGTCCTCAATAACTAAATAGAAGACAGCTGCCCTTATTGATTCTTAATATTTACCTAGAACAGAGAAAAGACTACATTCCAAACCATAGTTTGACTTAATAGAAGATATTTAAATCTCAGTCTTCAAGAAAGAAAGAAAACTTCTAAAACAGAATCCCTAAGCCCCAGAGGTCTTCAGGACCATGCAATACTTAAATTTCACCTCTGAAATGCAGAATGAACAAAGTCATCGCCTGAGGCAGTTATTATTGAATCTGTACTTCCCTTCTTCATGCCACTTTCAGCATAATCTCCTGTTTGCCCATATCAACCCAACATTGCTACAGAAAATTTAAAAAGTCCTTGCTTCCAGATTTTAATTTCCAACATGGGCTAACTGTACTCCTCCGTCATGACTAGTGGAAGGAGAACAGAGTGATTCAGTCCTTCTCAGCAGTTTCTATGACTCATATAGTGACCAAGTCTGGAAATGGTAGAATTTAGCACTAGCCCTTTTAATCTCAGTTGCAAATGCTGTACAGGGACATTGGTTCCTGGTATACATACAATAAGAACATGTAAAAAGAGAAAAGAAAGAAAGAAGAAGAAAACTAACAAACCAGAAAATCCTATTAGGCTGAACAAATATGGAATTTTAGAAAAGAGGCAAAGATTACTTGCAATGATTACTGTCAGTTATCATTTTTGTTACCTATATAGATATTATTTTTCTTTCTTCTATAAGTTGTATGATCTCCAAGAAATTAATTTTATGTATGGATTTACCATATTTTCACCTCAACTGTCACACAAATCAGAACTGCAAAGTTAATAGAGAAGCAATAATTTTTCTTTTTATAATAAGGGCCTTTTATTTTCAAAAAAGAAAATTCTCTTCAAATTGCAAGTTTCCCTAGTGATGGAAAATATGATACAGTGTGTTCGTAAAGTCATGGTGCATTTTTGACTGGTCACAGGAAAGCAACAAAAAAGTGATAGAAATATGAAATCTGCACCAATAAAAGGAAAACCCTCCCAGTTTCTGTAGGATGATGTGGCAGCATGTGCGCATGTGCAGATGATGACATAACACCGTGTATACAGCAGAGCAGCCCACAGCCATGCCAGTCGAGATGTGGACAGTACAGAGGAAAGTTCAGTGTGTTCTGTGGCTCGCTAAATTTGAATTCATGACCAAAGTGCAACGTGAATATCGGCGCGTTTATAACGAAGCGCCACCACATAGGAATGTCATTACTCGGTGGGATAAGCAGTTGAAGGAAACCGGCAGTTTGGTGGAGAAACCCCATTCTGGTAGGCCATCAGTCAGTGACAAGTCTGTAGAGGCTATACAGGATAGCCCTAAAAAATCTGTGTGTGTGTGTGCTCGACAATTACACCTAAGCAATACTACAGTTCATAAGGTGTTAAAGAAACGTCTCTGTTTTACAGGGTATAAATTGCGGCTGTTGCATGCTATCGAACTGGCGGATAGACCCACATGATGCGTGTTTGCTACAGATATGCTTCATGAGATCAACAATAATGCAAGGTTTTTGCAGAAGATTGTGTTTAGCTATGAGGTGACCTTCCATATCTGTGGACATATTCATTGCCATAACATCCAAATATGGGCTGCTGAACATCCTCATGCCTACGTTGAGTACGAACGTAACACCCCTAAAGTGAATGTGTGGTGTGGCCTGATGCATGATAAGGTGACAGGCCCATGTTTTTTCACGAAGCAGTCTGTGATGGCAAACACCTATCTTGACATGTTGTAATTGTATGCAATGCCACAATTTCCAGAAGGTGTCATCTTTCAACAGGACGACGCTCCTCCACACTACACCACCATTGTTCGTGAGTTTCTGGATAGAACATTCCCCCGGCGGTGGATAGGCAGGGGTTCTGTCAAGCCATGGCCACCACGATCCCTGGATCTGATGCCCTCAGACTTTTCTTTTGGGATTATATGAAGTAACGTGTACATTGAACGTATCAACGACATTAATCACTTAAAACAGAGAATCACAGACGTTATTCACTGTTACACCAGACATCCTTATCCGTGTGTGGCAAGAACTTCACCATCGTTTGGATGTATGTAGGGCAACAAATGGAGCCCACATCAAACTGCACTGAATAGGTATGAAACTGGGAGAGTTTTCCTTTTATTTGGTGCAGATTTCACATTTCTATCGTCCTTTTTGCTTTCCTGTGACCGGTCAAAAGTGCACCATGACTTTACGGACACACTGTATATAAAAGTCTTATTTGAACTCACATTTAGGAATGTATCTCTGATCCCTGAACAAGCAACAGCAGCACATTACTAGGAACTTGTTAAAAATACCAACTTGAGGCCCCATTCCAACAATGGAATCAGAAACTCTGGAATGTGGGACCCATCAACTGTATCTTAAGCCCTCCAGGTGATTCTGATGCATATTAAAGTTTGAACACTACAGATTCCAAGACAAATATTTTATGAATGGAAAGAAGAATTTCCCTTCTCTCAGTAATGGCATACTTACTTCTTTGTGGGAACTGTTTTCTTCTTTATTTCATTCTGGGACTAATAACAATGATTTTTCTCTCCCTTTTGTTTACATGTATATATAGATGACTCAGGATTACCCAGAGCCCTTCACTAGGATTATTATACATTGAAGTAAACAAGACAGAGAGATGCTTTCTTTTTTCTTTTGGGATACTTGGCTGAGGCATTGTTAATCTGGAGCTTGCTACATAAAACCTTCCTGCTGTCAATGAGAAAGTGGCCAACAGAGAGAGAAAAGCAGAGATAAGAGTGTCATACTAGTGATTGGGCCTTTTTGGTCCCATATGCTGACAATGGTTTAGTAGCTTTGATTCTAAGATCTACCCTTCTTCCAGGTCATCCTTTCTTGCTTGATCTAGCTTTGTTAACTTTCTGCCACTTGCAATTGAAAAGTCTTGGCCATACCATGAATATGAAGATATGAGTACCATATATGAATGCCTTAAAAAATTAAAGGGTTAAGTATATTGCCCAAGGTACATACTTAGTAATTGAAAAAGACATGACACCAAGCTGTTCATAGAGTCCAATATATTTTCCATTATACCACAGCTTGTTATCACCTTCTAGGGTCTAATTCAATGCATTATGAGGTGACTGGATTTTCAATTCACATATTGAAATAGAACATAAAACACAGGAACCATAAAAGAAAATAATGATAATTTGGACTTCATTAAAATTAAGAATACTGTTCATCAAAAGAATGCATAAATATATTCATATATTTATAAGAATGCACAAAGGAAAATAAATAACAAAAAGACAATGGCTAAAATCTTTGAACTGGATTTCATAAAAGAGTTTCAAAAAGATCAATTATATAAAAAAACCCACTACTCAATATCATTCATTATTCATCAGGGAAATGAAAACTAAAACTATAACGAGATCCTACCACACATGCTTCAGAATGACTGAAGTTAAAAACACTGACTATACCACATATTGACACAAATGAACAAGAACAAAGGCTCTCATACATAACTGATGGGAACGAAAAGGAGTACTACCTCTTTGGGAAACATTCGGCCGCAAGTACTAAAGCTACCGTATGAATATGCAATTCCAATTTCAGCTATATGTACTAAAAATAACAATTACATATGTCCATCAAAAATAACAGCAGACATTCATAGTAACTGAAAAATAAAAATAAGACAACTACCCATCAAGAGTAGAATAATATACCCAAACAATAGAATGCTACACAGAAATTAAAAGCAGGCAAACCAAGCTGTGGTGAGAGACGTGAGTATGATGGACACTTCTGAATGGAGGATAACTAATTGGGAAGAGACCAGAAAGAATTTTTTTAAATCCTGCTTTATATCTTAGTCTAGGTAGTGGTTATGCAAGTGCACACATATGTAAAAATTCATTGAATTGTACTCTTAAGATTTATGTATTTTCCTATCTGTGCATTATACCTCATTAAAGAAAAAAATAACAAATTAAAAATAATGGTACATCCATATTCTAATTCTCCATATTTTCTCATTGTAAAAGTTATCTTGAGGACTCAAACCACAGGAACCCACAAGGGAATAGAAGAATTAAGATAATTTCCAATTGAGTGTCTTTGAGACGATTGTAAATTTCAGATTTCTGCCTTGATGAGTTGTTTAACACAAAACAATTTAGAAAATATTTTAAGTATTTCAGAGTTGTTTGGTGACAGCTTGTGATAAACTGAAAAGCAGAAATAATTTACCCATTGTTCAATCACTTTTCTTGATCTGAGTTGAATTTATATACTCCTTGAAAATGGGAAAACAAAACTCATCTATCCAGCCTCACAAACCCTCCCTACGAACTATATATGTAGTAGGCAGTTAGACAGGCATGAGCAAAGTAGGAATGATGGCCCTGGGGGCCTACCAGTGGGCAAAAATGCAAGTCCTTGCACAACCATTCCCTTAAGCATTAACCCCTGGAAATGATATCTAGGTCTAGCTGTGTTTCAGTTCCAGGCCCAGAAATGCAGCACAACCAGGCAGAGAGCAATGCAATAGCTGACATCAGGAACAGCTGCAATAAGTAATGTCCTCTGCCTTGGCTCTGACCAATCAGTGGAGACCACAACCCAGAGGAGACACACTGGTTAAGCTGATGGCTATCCTATTGAGATATTAGCCTAAGATCTCCAGATAAAGGCCCTCAGGAAAGTGGACACTGTGTGGCCCTCTCTATGGAGTACCCACACATTTCCCCACCCCAACCTTCCCCAACTGATGCTTTCTTTCTTTTCCAGAGCACGCCCCCACCTCTCCTCCCTCTTAAGTTTCTCAAGGCACTTATCTCTCTTCCCCCTTTCTCCTAAGCTCCATTGGCCCTTCTACTACTATCTCTGTGGCTTTCTAAATAAACTTTCTCTTATAGTTCCAGTCTTGGCTCTGAAATCTTTCTTAGCCAGAACCCAAGTACTGAGATTGCTAAACTGAGGTTTGGCCTGACTTACCAGTTTAACACCTGGTACCATTTTCCCACAGCTAACATATATCCTGATGAACTCTATTTTGAGCACTGTGTTATTATTAAATTACTTCTTCCAAAAACACCCTTAAATAATTATATTTTCTCTGTATTTTTAAATTACCTTAGAATAACCCATAAGTGGCAGAGCATTACTAAAACAGCATATACAACAGCCTTATATTATTATTTTGCTAATTATTAAAGTACAATAAACATGACGAAAAGCATGTCTGGGCAAATAGACCCACCCATACAAATATAATCCCATCTCTTTCAAACTTTCTGCATGCTGACTTATCAACCCAATTACATGGTTGCACATTTCCAAAACAAAGTTAAAAGTAGTAAACATATCATTAAGAAAAATGGGCAAAGGTTATCTTCCTGGAGAAATGTTCTTACAGTAAGTGTATGATTTTTGTCAACTTATTTTGATAAGTGAAAACTGCTATCAGAATAATTTATTTTATACTTATTTCACTAATGTAATTTTGCACCTACTATTGAATATATTTTAGAATATATTTTAGAAGAGTCATGTGAAAACCATTTATTAGGCCCTATAAGAAAGAAGAAGCAGGAAGAAAAGATAAAGGAAGAAAGACAGGTAAGACTTCAAGATAAAGATATGTCCACAGAGGGTAACTTGCTGAGTAAAGTAGGGCACTCTGTGGAGGCAGTGAAGTCAGTGTACTCAAAGTGTAGTTTGTAGCCTAACCAGATAGTGGTGCAGTGGATGGAGTGTCAGACTGGGACGCTGAGAACCAAGATTTGGAACCCCAGGGTTGCCTGCTTGAGCATAGGCTCATCTGATTTGAGCAAAGCTCACCAGCTTGAGCCCAAGATCGCTGGCTTGAGCAAGGGGTAACTCAGTCTGCTGAAGCCCCCTAGTCAAGGCACATATGAGAAGGCAATCAATGAACAACTAGGGTGCTGCAATGAAGAATTGATGCTTCTCATCTCTCTCCCTTCCTGTCTGTCTGTTCCTATCTGCCCCCTCTCTCTGTCTCTATCACAAAAAATAAACAAAGTGTGGTTTGTAGATACCTGTGTTCTGAGAACTATGTATCACTGCTCTATGATGCGATAAGGTGCTTGCAGCTACATCACTAAATCTACTGTTTATTTCAGCTAACAGTCCATTCAGAGAACTGTTTTGTTGTAAAGAAAGCAGTGTGTAGATTTATGTTCTGCCACAAGCTTATCTTGTCCTGGTTGGTAAGAAAATGTTTGCAGATTGGTTACTTTGAGAAGCACTAGTACAGATCACACTTTAGGACTGTCCTAATCAGGGAAGAGGATGCTGGATTATTTCTATCTCATCACCACTAATCAGTGTTTAAGGACTGTTCCCTAGGAGTGTAGAGTGAAAATTCCCAGGCATTTCCAGATCTTGGCAAGGGGTGGGAGGAGTGATGGCAGCCTGGCCACAAGGAGATACAAGTGCCCGCTGTTTGCTGAGAATGACACTATGTCAGGGAATGTAAAATGTCCTTTTATACATTCCTGGTAGATTATAGGGTAATTTTAACCCCCTAGAAAGCAATATGGATAAGTGAATCAAATGTTTGATCTAGAACACTTCTGAAACCCTAGTATAAAGAAATAATCCTAAAGAAAAAAACCTTTATATACAACTCAATGGCATTATTTAAATAATGCAAACAATTTGAATGTCCATCACTACTAGAACAGTTACATAAATCATGTCACAGTCCTATAGTGAATTATAACAATTGAAAATGATACTGCAAAACAGTTTTTAGTAATCTGGGGAACAGTTTATGCTGTAACCAACCAATTACTAATACATATAATCAGTTTATAAAATTTCAAATATGAAACATTCTTATCTATTTTTTAAGTGCATGAAAAGATGAGATACAGATTTAAAAAGAAATAAATCAACAAGTATTTTGGATAATGAGATTATAAATGAGAAATAAGGTATTATTAAAATTATAATACTGTTTTACTTATAAAATTATTAATACTGTCCTTGTAAATAGTTCCCTTCTCTGTAAGTATTAATTTCTCTTATTAATTATAGCATATCATTTATTTATATCTCTCTTGTGACCCTTGGATTATGCCTTGTCTTTTTTATTAAAGTATAATTTACATGCAGTCAAATCTTTAGAACCTAACTATGCTGTTAAATTGGTTTTGAAAAATTTGGCAGAAGTTTCCAGAAGCTTTTCCCAGAAAGCTTCTTTATAGCCATCCCTAGTCACTCTATTTCCCACCCCTGTGAGAAGCAACCACTGGTATTATTTATATTACCTTAGGTATATTCATGCTATTGCAAATGGCAAGATTTTATTCCTTGTATGGCTGAGTAGAATTCACTGTGCATATAATACATATTCTTTATCCATTCCTCCATCAATGGGCACTCAGGTTGTTTCCATATCTTGGCTATTATGAATAATGCTACAATAAACATGGGTGTACATATGGTATATCTCTTCAAATTAGTGTTTTTGTATTTTTCAGGTAAATATCAAGAAATGAAATAGTTGGATCATATAATAGCATTAGTCTTAATTTTTTAAAGAATCTCCATATTATTTTCCATAGTGGCAGCATTGATTTACATTCCCACCAACAGTACATGAGGGTTCCCTTTTCTCCACATCCTCTCCATCACTTGTTATTTCTTGTCTTTTTCTTAGATTCTCTGCTCATTATTTATTTTATTGTTGATTTTTATGAGTTTTTTATTTTGAATATTAACTGCTTTATAGATATGAAAATATCTATATGATTTAAAAATATCTTCTCCCACTCAGCAGGTTGCCTTTTCATTTTTATGGCGATTTTCTTCACTGTAAAGAAGTTTTTTAGTTGATGTGGTTCGTTTATTGACATTTGCTTTTGTTTACCTTGCATTTGAAGTCAGATCTACAATAACATCACTAAGTCCACTATAAAGGAACTTACTATTTTTTCTTCTAGGAATAATTTTATGGTTTCAGGTCTTATATTCAAGTCTTTAATCTATTTTGAGTTAATTTTTGCATACAGTATAAAATAGTGGTCTAATTTCATGTGTCTGTCCAGTTTTCCCAACACAATTTATTGAAGAGACTGTCCTTTCTCCATCCAGTGTACATTCTTGGCATCTTTGTTATAAATTAATTGTCCATATATGTTTAGGTTTATTTCTGGGCTTCCAAGTCTGTTCCATTGGTCTGTGTGTATGTTTTTTGTGCTAACAGCATACTGTTTTGATACTATAGCTTTGTGGAATAGTTCGAAATCTGGGACCATGGTACTTCCAGAATTGATATTTTCCCCCAAGACTTCTTTGGTTTTTTGGGATATTTTGTGGTCCCATACAAATTTTAGAATAATTTGTTCTAGTTCTGTGAAATATGCCATTGGAATTTTGATAGGGATTGCATTGAATCTTTAGATTGCTTTGAATAGTATTGATGTTTTAGCAATATTAAGTCTTTCAATTCACGAGCACAAATATATTTACATTTATTTGTGGTACGTTAAAGTTTTTAAGGCATACTGAAATTTTTCCAACGTGGTTGTGCCATGTTATACTTTCAGAATTATAGTTGGTCTATATCTTTGCCAATACTTGGTATCATCAATCATTTTCATTTTACTTATTCTAGTAGGTGTGTAGTGGTATCTCATTGAGGTTTAACTTAGATTTCACTTACGACTAATGACATTGAGCATTTCATGTGCTTTGTTGTGTGCCTTATTGTTTTATATATTGTTTACACTCCTTTCACAAGATGATAAAGAAGCATCTCCCATAGAGTTTGGGACTATTAGTGGTTAATGACTGATTAATAAGTTCATGAACATTAAATGAACAAGCTGTTTCTGTCAAAATTTGTAAATAGAGGTAACTCTGAGCTTTATCAAACATAGAATTATAAATTATTATCATACAGCTTAATTACTAGGTGGTAGAAATTTATAATGAGATGTTAGAAGTTTCCTTTCCTTTCCTTTCTCAGAAGAAAGTGTGTCACACTTTCCCTTTCTTATTTGGAAATTTCTTGTTCAGTGCACTTGGCATTGTGCTGAAACACTTGCAGAACAGGATGGGAACAGAGTAACCCTTCTAGGCAGAGAGTGAGGGCAACACTGAGATCTGAGTTAAGTTAGTAAAATCAATACAGGTTAAATCTGATAACTGAGGAGATAAGCTTAAAAGACAAAAATATTATGTTTCAAAGTCCAAAATAGGCAGGCCTTGACCATAACCTAATTAACAGTGTGAACATATCTACAGATTAAACTTGCCATTAGTGGTAGAATGGTCACATTAGAAAGAGATAAAAGGTAACCAGGGAGCTGGAATTTACTATCATTTATTTAGTAGGTATAGAAGAGAGCAATGCTAAATGAGGAGCAGGGGACAGCATAAGAATTCTAATCACTAAAGAGGTGGTTCATTGGGTCTGTCATCACAGCCTAGATAACAGAACTTCTCCTTTTACCATTGTTCAGGGTCCATGATAACCAAATAGCCTGATGACTAATTTAGCTTTCCAGAAAGACTATATGCACTGGAACAGACCTGAGGGTTCTGATCTTAACAAAAGAAACAGTTCCCACTGTAAAAAAATAAATGGACCCAGGAAGAGATGAGCTAATCAGATAATGAGCATATTCTAATTGGCTTACAGGTAGTATTTCACATATTTAATTAATATGGCAGATATTGATTTCCCAAACTTCAAAATCATTTGTGCTACAAAAATAACTGTTATCATTTTTCTATTACTATACTTAATTTCTATCTTTAAACCCCAGTTTTCCTAGTGGCAAAAAACCAACTTAGGCATTTCAACATGTGAAGGTATTTTTAGTCACATCATGGGTTCCTATGAGGTAGGTGTGTCATAAGAGAATTTTCCCAGTCAAGCCAAGGTTCTTCACCTTTCTTTCCCTTTGCTCTGAGTGTAGTATCTAAGACTTAGAGAGTTGAATGGCTGGCAGAGCCATCATGTTGTATAACTCCAAAAGACACCAATCATGGCAGTACTAATGTTTGCTTCTTTGTCAATATTTGTCCATGCTAATGCCCATTGCTAATAAGAAAATGACTGGACTTTTCTTATAACCCTTAGGATTAGAAATCCCCCTGGGCACCATGGGGTCTTTAGAAGGCTGAGATTGCATATTGCTCTCAACACAGTGTAGCCTGTTAATTCCCCTCTGACCAAAAGGCTTCTTCAGGTCAAAATTACACCAGTCTCTCGACCCACTTCAGTGCAATTCCAAAGGGAATGTGAAGAGGTCTGTACTGGTTCTCTATTGTGGTAGAGCAAACCACCCAACACTTAATGGCTTACAACAATAATCATTTTATTATAGTCTTTACCTGAGGATCATATCTTCAAAGGTCTGTCTGGGTATTTCTTCTGCCTCCCCTGGGGTCACTTGGTGGTGTTGAACTGATAGCTAGATTGGTTTGGAATTCCAGAATGGTTTCAATTACAAGCCTGTTGTCTTGGTGGGAAAGAATGGCTGGGCTTATCTGGGCATCTTTCCCTATTTAAGCAGTCTCAGGACTTTTCTAGCTAAATTCTCCAATAAGATGATCAGACTTTTTTTATGTAGCTAGCTTTCCCCTGAGGGAATATTCTAAGAGATCCAAGTGGAAGCTACAAAACTCCTTGTTACCTAGCTTTGGAAGTCATAGAAGTTCACATCTGTTGCCTCCCCTTGATTAACCAAGGCACTAGAGTTGCCCAATTCAAAGAAAGGACATTAGTCTCTCCCTCTCCATGAGAAAGAGGAAAGAATTTGAGGTCATTTTTAGTCTTGCTGGAGAGAGAAATAGCAAGATTTCTCCAAGCCACTATGAACAGTCATAAGAAACTCAATGAGGTCAACCCAAACTCATGCTATACCATATTATGTCACACTATATACCACCATCCATACTCAACTGGTGTCATATCATCTCAGGGAATGATAATATCCCACCTGAGAAACAAAACACAGGTAGGTACTTACTGCTCCTGGAGCCCCAAATTAATTTTAGATTAGCATTACCACCTTCTCAGGGATCAGCTTTGGAGTAGACTGCAGGGCAGAGAACATATTTTTCAGGGATCAGCACCCACAGCTACTCCCATTCCATCTTCCCTAAATCTTTTGCTCTACCATGCCAGAAGGATCTTGCCCTCTCTCCAGCAGCCACGACAAACAGGGCTTGACTGAATTTTCTTGCTTGCCTAGAATTTATGCTGGGGCTTTAGAATTGGAACTTCAAAGGTCATTAATTAACTTTTTTTGTTTGTATGTTTTTCACTGAGTCATGGAGACCAAGATCCAGATTGAAGAGGCAAATAAAACTACAGGTAAAGGAATTGCATGGAGGGGGATCACCCCAATAATTGCTTTAAAAGAATTTTTCTGTCACTCTTACAAATGGGACTTCTGGCTTTTAGATTAGATAGATACTCCTGAGTTTGCGCAATTCCTTCTCTCAGAGCCTGTAAACTGATTAAATCTGGGAGCACTGATAAAAGTGAATCAGTGCATCTGCACAGCTGAGAACCAGGCTCTGCACTTCACTAAAGCCTAACAAAGGCACTCCCTGGGGCTCTATTTCACAAGAATAGTAATTAGAAGCTACTTTTTATTCAGTTGACACCTAACATTGTCCTAAGTGCTTTATGCATAATATTTTATTTAAATACAATTTAAAAATCCCTACGAGATAGGTCATACTATGATTTCCATTTTACAGATAAAGAAAGTGAGGGAGAGAGATTAAGCAATTTGCAGTAGGTCACACAGTGACAGAGTTTATCTAATTTAGGTAATCTGGCTTTATAGATCATGCTCTAAACCACTGTGCTTATAACTCTTCAGTGTTTGCTTCAAAACTGCAACAAAATATAATTCTATTGTAACAACTTTCTGACAAATTTTCGCTATAACCATATCTGCTGACTGAGGTTCTAGTTTAAACATCTATTTGCCAAAAGTCTCCTGAAGCATACCAACCAGGAACTTTAATGAATTAGTTACATATATATATGAACATTGAACATAGCTTTAAGAATAATTTAGTAATAGTAAACCTAGAAAATAGAATATATAAAATTAAAATAGCCTAAATGTCAATTTAACTTGTTTAAGTATAAACTTCAATAATTTTTTGAAATAAAGCAGTTGAATATTTTTTGAAAAGAAAAATAACCTATGGATTGACTATTATTCTATTTTATTTTTTTATTAAGTGAGAGGCAGGGTAACAGAGACAGCCCTCTACATGCACCCCAACCGAGATCCACCTGGCAAGCCCCCTACCACACAATAATCTGCCTGTCTGGCCTGCTGCTCCATTGCTTGGCAACCTAGCTATTTTAGCACCTGAGGTGAGGCCATAGACCTATCTTCAGTGCCTTGGGCCAACTTTGCTCAAACCATACAAGCCATGGCTGTAGAAGGGGAAGACAGACACAGGGGGCGTTGGCTAGATGTGCACCTCTCTTGAAGCAGATGTGCACCTCTCTTGTGTGCCCTGACTGGGAATTGAAATCGGGACTTTCAAACACTGGGCCAACGTTCTACCACTGAGCCAATTGGCCAGGGCCTGGATTGTCTATTATAACTTTGCTTTTCATTGACAAGAGAGAGGGTTCTTTTAAACTGACTGTGCTAAGAAATATTTCTTTATATCCTTGTCACATCTGGTTAATTTGATAATCTCCAGTCATGGAGTGCAAAAACAAAGCGTTAGACTTCAAGAGAATGGAACTAAAATAATAAAATAACAATGAATCATGCATCCCAAATCACAGCTGCTCAAAGAAATAACATATAGTGACTCCAAACAGTTTTGTAAATGTAAAAAAGATATCTTGAGATGCAGTCATTTAATTTTTCAATTGAAAAAAGCCTTTTCTTTTTTAAAATACAATCTAAATAATCTTTTTTTATACTGCAAAGAAAATCATGTATCAGCAAAATCGATACCTATACCAACAGCTAGAAGAAAGCAGACTGGAATCAGAATAAGGCAAGCTGGGTTCTGTTTCTTCTCATAAATAGTCCACAAAAACATGCTTTACTAACCATGGTTGATATATGTAACATATTTTGAAAGTACTAATAAAAGTTATACAGAGACCTAGGAATAGGAACTAGATCTAACTAAATCCATTTACCCAGAAAACAGTGAAATATATGAATAATTGGCAAGTATTTCTCATAACAAATATAAAACTATTGCATGTCATTTGAATGAATCAATAAATGCTGATGCAGAAGACTGTTACTTTGGTGGCCCCCAATACATCATGCTTCCCAATAGCACATCCTCACATTCTACTCTCCCCTTGAACCTGTGCCTTGCTCTAAACAACGGAATGCTGCAAACATAGTGCAGTGCCAGTTTAGAAGCTAGGCATTAAGAAGGCCTGGACACTTTTACTACTGCAGTCTTGGGTACCATGAGTGGCTGTGTAAGAATTCCACTACCAAAGAGATCTCCTGAAAACACCATGTGACAAGGGAAAGACTTTGAAACTAAATGGAAGGAGAGAAGTTCAGTCATCCCAGCACCCCAACTGAGCCAGCCCTAGTCCACTGCTGGCCCACCAGCTGAATCATGTGAGTGACCACCAGCAAGACCAGGAAAATAACTGCCACTGAGCCTAGTCCAGGTTTAAGGTGCATGAGAAATGGTAAAAGTGGGTTTTTTTAAGCCAGTAAGTCTAAGGTAATTTAGTATATTTATTATAAAATAGCTAAGAACTAAGAATAACTGGGTATCAATTTAAAAGGATTTCCATATAAGTTTACTAATGCATCTAGATCTGTTATGTCAATATTTTATATATTTTGTGTGCTTAAAGTAAGAAGTTAACAATCCTAAACTGAAAACTCCCAGAAGATTACAATTTAACAGTAGATATAAATCCAGCTAACACTCATAAATAATACACAATCTGGCAACTTCAACATATTCACTTTAGATTTCAGTCCTCTTTAAATACCAATATTTATCTAGCTTTATTTTTAAAGCTTATAATGTGTTATTTACATTGAAAAATGAAAACCAAAAAATCAAATTATCCCTCTCACAAGCTAGGCAAATCTACTTTTCTTATAATGCATTATTTGTATTAGTCACCATATTCTCTTTTAAGATTAGGCCATCAAAGTTGCTTTATTGCAAAGTTCTTAAAGATTGACAACAGAGAGTTATTTTACAGTGAAAGATGAAAAGAAAAAAAATTGAAACATAAACTGAAAACTGTGAATTTTTAGAATATTTTAGAGAGAAAGACAAGTATTATTATCCTTAATTTAGAAAATGATTTTCTAAATTCTGAAAAATACCATTATTTACCAAAGACCAGTAAAAAAATGCACACTCTCTGACAGATCTCTTGCAACAAAAGTCATAATAACTAAAATGGTCACATATCAAATAGGACACACTTACTACAATCAAAAATAAATTCTTATATAATCAACTTCTTTGAACAATCTCTTGGGTTTTGCTTCTGGAGCTCTAGTTCTAAAGTAGTTGATCAAGTGGCCAGAATCAACACTTGATTTTGAATACTTCCAGATCTGCAAGCATAGCATTTATTCAGCAAAATTTCATTAGAAAAACCTGGAATTAAGCCCAATCATTTTGGACAGAAATGGTCTTACATAACTCTTCTTCAATCTAAAGGTAGTTTAACCTCCTCCCAGATGGAGTTTTTTCTGCTGAAGGGACATATTCACTCTATTACATTAATTGTTTAGATAGTGCTGACCATGTAACACACAAGTTCTTCAAAGAAAAGAGTACATCAGAATAGTCAGTGCAACAAGCATCCTGGGAGGCCATGCTGCCTATAATGTAGATTTTGAGCTTATTGTTTTTAATTAAAGATAAAAATTATGTGAGGACAAAATTTCACAGCAAAAAAGATTTTAGAGTAATATACTAATTTTAAGTAGAAATACTACTTAAAATTTCTTGAGGGCTTTACTCATTTCCTGTATACTGCAGTCTGGGTAAAAATGGGACAATGTAATACCTTTATGATTAGAAAATTTATTCTAGTGTTGTATTTCGCATTCCTTGAAATCTACCATACCCTGAGTGGGTGGATCATTTTAGATCTTTCTTTATCATTAGAAAAGGCATTCTGACCATTGATGTCACTCTCTTTTGTTTTGAAAAAAACAACAACAGTGCAGAAAACTGAATCATTCTGGTTCGTATAAGAAAAGGAGTCGTTGGAAGTGTCCTTCCATATTGCAGAAGCATTCCTTGATCTTTGACTGCAAAGATGTTTAATTCAAGGTCAATGGCAAAGAAGTAAATGTGACACAAAATTAGTGGGTTAACACAAGAAAAGGTCTCAACTTCTATAATGTTTACAAAACCTTCCTGGTGGAGTTTTCCAAAATCACTTGACAGGCTAAAGTGCAAAAGGTTTGGGAGAAAATGACGTGGTAAACCTCATCTGGCACAGACTCTGGAAGAGGTCAGAAGAAACTGTTGGTTCTGGCATACACAGGATTTAACGTTGTTCTTGTCACCGGTCTCTGACTACTCCCCATTTTCATGGAAAATATAGTGATGTCTGGGGGATGCTGAAAGGTTGAAGTTTGTTCTAGAGGAAAGGGAGGGTATATTCATGCAGAAAAGGAAAGCAAATATAATTGGAAATAGTTCATAAAGGGAAGAACAAATGAAATCAGTATTTTTGGAGGAAGGTGTGACATATTCATTCAGCAATTATTCAATAGTGATATAATGATTTAACTTAGGGAAATCACACTTCTCCATCTCTGGCAGTCTTGGGGCATGTCCCTCCTCTCGCCACAGTGATGATCATATGACCTACATAAGTTCATTGAGATTCAATCCTGACACTTTTATTAAAACTATTAAAACATAGAAGCTCATTCCATTGAGATTGCTGAAGCAATGGTATGTAACCTTTATGGTCAACTGTATAATAAGATGGAGGCAAGATTACATGTATGGAATCAGCTTGTATGAGGCCAGTTCAGAGAAAAACTGAGCTATGTGATGGAGAAATGGTGCTGCAAAATCTCAGGACTCCTGGGTCCAGACCTACACCCTGTGGGCTTTGCAATGATTTGATCCATTTAAACTGGATTATCGCCTGACCTGTAGTGGCGCAGTGGATAAAGCGTCGACCTGGGAAGACTGAGGTCGCCAGTTCAAAACCCTGCACTGGTTCGGTCAAGGCACAAAAGGGAGTTGATGCTTCCAGCTCCTCCCCCCTTTCTCTCTCTCTCTCCTTCTCTCTCACTCTGTGTCTTCTCTCTAAAATGAATAAAATAAAAATAAAATAAATTTTAAACTGGATTATCATCATTTGCAATCATTATCTCCAACAAAATCCATGCCTGACACATTATATAGTAACACATCAAAGAGACAAAGTAACCAAAAATTGTACAGAAAAAAATACTCCAAAGGGTCACAGTAAATTGTTACAATGAGACTATTATAAACCTATCAAATTATTCTCTGCTGTGAGACCAGAGTGACTTCTCAGAATCAAGACCCCAAATCCTGTCTTGACCTACAACCACCACGTTGCCAACTCTGCACTCCAAAGGCACTGTGAAGGGCAGTGTGAAATCAAGACCACAGTTCAGCTGTAGGGATGAGATGTTATAATTGAAGCAGTTTTATAACAGTGTAAATGATTATGTGTCAAAAATAAGTTACACAGATGGCAAAGGTTGGAGACATCCTGCTGTGAGTTGACATAGTATGCAAGAAGGAGAACTCCATTAGTCAATTTACTGTTCAATAAATTCCCTCTAATCATTCTCGTTCACCATTTTTAAGTCTGGTTTTTCACAAAGAGGATCTATAACCAACTGTTTCTAACTTTGTTATCTATAAAAAAGAACCACTTCTCCATTTTACTGCTCCATGCACAAAATGGCTCAGTAGGATATGTAAATTTAAACTGCTTCAATTAAAGCAGTTTTAAGTAATTGCAATATAAAGTTTAGTAACCTAAGACAATACTTTGGGAAATACTTTAAAATAGCAGAATGTATTAAGCAATACTCTGGCTATCATTATACTTCCTTTCCCTTAAGACAATAATTTAGTTGCTGACAGGGGTGAAAGTAGGTTGTACTAAGCCTTTTGAGTCAATGAGTAATCCTACTTTCCTGTAACTTTAATCTTTTAAGTCTTTGGTCAATTCTTTTTGGATTACTAAGAGAATCAGCAATAATTTTCCCAGCATGGATGTTTTGCCTTGGTCAAGCCTGATGGTCTAAAATACTGCAGTTCTATTCCATAACCTCACGTGTTATTAAATCCAAACTTGGGAAGCCGCACCAAAGGTGTGCTCGTGAGAAAGCAAAGGAGACGTGATGTCTCTGTGCCCATGCTCTGCACTTGGCACTGCCTCCTTCTAACAGAGACATTCCAAAGAGGAAGACCACAGATGTTTCTCAACCACTTGTGGACTAACTTGGGTAAAGAAGGCTATTTCACAAAGGCCCAGGAAGCATAATTACGGTATTACTAAGCATTTTTGTAGCAGTCAACGTGGTATTGCTCAGAACACAAAAAAGAAGCCTTCAGCTCTGCCCATGAAATAGAAAAGGTAAACTGAATCCTGCTCTGTGGAGCTAACATGTTTTCAAATTTCTAAGAAATTTTAAGTACAGAGGCTGAGACGGAACAAATACAATTATTTAAAAGATCTTCAAAGATTAAGAAGAAGAATCAGGAAAAAAAAATTGTAATTTATTGGGGTGACACTGGTTAACAAAATTAATCCAGGTTTCAGGTGCATGATTCCTTATCATCTGCACAATGTACTGTGTTCACCACCCAAGTCAAGTAAACTTAATAAAAACTTACCAATCAAAATAGTGGACATGTGCAAATGCAGCAATGGCCATGCCATGAATGAGAACATTAATGAAAATTGGAGGAGAGGGTATTAAATACTTTTGACTGTGTGACCGGTCAAAAGTGCACCATGACTTTACGGACACACTGTACTTTTAATTATTCCTTAGTATCTGTAGGAGAGGATTTCTGAAACTCTACTAAAAGATCAGGACCCATATAAATACTTCAAATCAAAATATCACAGGAATAAGGTTGGCAAAAAACATGCAAACTCATACATATTAGATATAGCTATACAGTCTTAAAGGAGAACAGCAGAATGACACATATTAAAAAAAATCCAAGAGCAAGTCACACAACTGTGATATACTTGTGTCATTCATTCCAACACAACTCATTAAATCTACAATATTATAAGTATTTTTCTAGGCATTTGAAGATCTATAATACCCTCCTCTTGTTAAAACATTAATGGTTATTATTTCCGCTAAAGCTGAAAGGTTCTCAGGGCCACTGAATCAAGACATTCTTGAACCAGTGGTTATCAAGTTTAGAATTTTATGAAACAATAAAATTTTTACATTAAAAAATACTTTGAGTTCAATATAGGAGTGCCTACATTTTATTTTGCAAATGAAAGGCATCACAAAGTAATTGTCATCTACTATAACATTTTCTATTTTTTTCCTACAAAAGGAAATATTTTTAAAGGTTTCATTTTCATGTTTATTTTATTGCTTTTAGAGAGAGGAAGAGTGAGAAAGAGAGAGACAGAAACATCGATCTGTTCCTGTACATTCGCTAACTGAGGAATGAACCAGCAACCTCTGCACTTCAGGACAATGCCCAAACCTATCTAGCTATCTGGTCAAGGCAAAAGAAAAGTTTAACAATATAAAATGAGAAGGTTAGACCAGAAGAAAGGCAATATCCCAAGAAATAAATAATGTGGTCTTCAAATACTTTTTTTAGTCCATTCCCTCTGTCTTCTATTGTCTGGTTCTTCAATTGCACATATGTTGAGATAACTAATAGTGTCTCATTTCTTTGAGGTGCTGTTTTTCTGCATTATCTTGATCACATAATCTCTATCAATATATCTTTACTCACTCTTTCTACTGCCAGGTCATCTCTTCTGTTGAACCCCTTTAGTAAATTTTTTATTTAGGTTATTTTAATTTTCATCTTCACAATGTTTATTTGGTTCTTTTTTATAATTTGTGTTTCTTTCTTGACATTCTTTATGTGATGAAATACTGTCATTATAGCTTCCTTTACTTTTTAAAGCATGATTTCCTTTAATTCTTTGAACATTAATGATAGTTGTTTTGATGTCTTCATCTCTTAAGCCTGATATCATGGTCATTTCAAATGCAAGTTCTCTTGCCTCCTTTCCTATTCCTGTGCATAGGTCACACTTTCCTGTTTCTTTGCATGCCTCATATATTTTGTTGTTGTTGTTAAAAACAGAACATTTTAGATAACATATCTCAGCAACTCTGGATACCAATTAGTATACCCTGGGGCTTGTCGTTGTTTGATTAATTGTTTAGTAATTTGGCTGGACTATTTCAGTGAAGTCTATTTCCCCTGAATTTTGTAGCCTCTAATGGCATTCAAAGAGGGTGTTGTCTCTCACTGACTATCTCTTTCCCTGATTTCTGTTATATGACTGTTAAAAAATCAGTTGAGTACAGATTACATTTTATTGAATCATATACATGAAATCTGTATGGTTTTGGAAATGGATGTCAACCCAATAAATTAAATTCAAAACATAAAAAAATACTTGCCTATGAGTTTCTTTAATTGCAGGCTGATCACTCTTATTGTATTCAACTATGCCCTGGGAGATAAGTTGCTCCACAGTCTAATCTAATTAAATTTGCACACCCTCTATTGGTAGTGTTTGAGACTAGATTTTGAGGCTTGTTGCAAGCCCACAAGGACTCCTTAGCTGTCTCCTTCTCTGATACTCTCTGTTAAAACTTCTAGCTGACTTACAATTTAGCAAGCAGACTCTTCTTAATTGCTCACTACTTAATTGCTTAGCACTTTATCTCAACAGTGTTCTTAGGCTTGAACATTCCCAAATTCTGTTCCAAATAAACTCAGTTCCTTTGGGGAGAATTATGAAGTTCTCTGTCTTACAGCCTATCCCACCTTCTAGAAAAAAAATCTCTGCATCGATGCTCTGGATCTTGGTAAGGGGTAGTGGCCAATTTCTCTGAGTAGCCCCTGCTTTACAAGCAGGGTGCTGACCAGAGACAGTATCCTCTGGTCTTCTAGGCTTGCCTCTCCTGGTATGGAACTTCTGTTCTATGAGCAAGCTGGGGTGAAGATGATTGGTGTCCTTTATCCATTGCTCGCTGTACCTAATCTAGTTTTTACCCCACAAGAAAGCATGGGAGCACCAGACTGCTAAGTCCCCTCTCCAGGAGTTCAACACACAGAGCTGGGGAGAGGGATTAGGTGGTCATCTGCACCTCCAGGGAAGAGACTATAGCCCTAAACTGGAAGCCTAAAGGGAAAGGGGTAGGACATGGCTTAAATGCCATAACTAGCTGTTGTAAACCCAATTTAGTACATTTCCTTGAGTAAATGTTTCTCCATTTGCTGTACGCCCATAGGAGAATTTCCAGAGATTTACATGATTAGGTTATTAAAACAATTCCACCAGTTATGGTTGTTTCACTAGAGCTAGTCCACGAGCTCCTTGTGCTGCCACTTCACAAGTTGATCCCTAGTTCTTTCCTCATTGTGCTATCAGCTGCTGAACATTTTATAACACCCTGAATCTATAGACTAGAATTTATATATCAAAGTCTAATAAATTCTATTACATGTTATAAAGAAAGGCAATTTCTGAAAGAAATCTCTAAACTAGTATTCAAACAGTAAAAGAAAATTTAATAAAATACAACTGAAATTTCTAGAGAGCAATATTTAATTCAAGTAAAGCTAGCACAAAATCTTGCTTTGCAATAATACTTGATAACCAATGCTGCAGTTTTGTTTCTGAGAAACAAAGCACCACATTGACATTCATTTGGTTACTCGGTTTAGTTTTGATTAGTGATAGGGCCAAAAGAGTCTTCTCACATAAGTAGGTAGTAGAAAATATGATTAAAAATTTAAAAGCTTTACAACTAAGAGATAGATAATCTTTTTCCAGTCATATCCAAAATTGTGGCAATGATTGCATTTTATGTTTGGACACCAGAATGACATCAGAAGATTAATCTATCAGTTTTTCTTTTTCACAATGATTAAGGGAACAGGAGTTAATAGCTTACATGAATGGGTTATTGATCCAGAGATTACCTTTACAGGGATTCTCATTTTCAGGGTAATAATGGTCAAAGTTTTTAACTAACACTCTTAAATGTTAACATTAAATATTAACTTCTGATTGAGTCTGCAGCAATCAAAAAGTACTGGAAAAGTGAAAACATTACTACATCTTTTCCCTTCATATATGTGATGTTTCCAAAGAACAAGTTTCTTTTAGAATGCATCTGTCTTATTTCTTTATATAAAAATGTTGTGTTAAACCCCTGAAGAAAAATAATTAGTTTGCTGAAGAGGCTAAATTATCTTCCATATATGCAAGCTTAGCCATCTAGTCTTCGTCCACCAAAAACTCTACAGGAAAAATCATCATCATGCCTGACCAGGCAGTAGCACAGTGGATAGAGCATTGAACTGGGATGTGGAAGGGCACAGGTTCAAGACCCCGAGGTTGCCAGCTTGAGCGCGGGCTCATCTGGTTTGAGCAAAAGCTCACCAGCTTGAGTCCAAGGTCACTGGCTCGAGCAAGGGGTTATTCGGTCTGCTAAGGGCCCACAGTCAAGGCACGTATGAGAAAGCAATCAATGAACAACTAAGATGTCAAAACGAAAAACTGATAATTGATGCTTCTCATCTCTCTCCATTCCTGCCTGTCTGCCCCTATCTATCCCTCTCTCTGACTCTCTCTCTGTCTCTGTAAAAAATATCATCATCGTTTTTACCTAAACCTTACCATTTATTTAAAAACTAACTCAAAATAGATGGTAGACTGAAATGTAAAACCATAAAACTTTTAGAAGATAACAAGAGAAATTCTTTAGGACTTAGAGCTTAGTGAAGTACAGAGTGACACCAAAAGCATGATTCATAAAAGAAATATATAAATAAATTGTTCTTCAACAAAATGAAAACTTTTGTTCAATGACCCTATTAAGAAGATAGAAAAGGCTACAGACTGAGAGAAAATATTTGTAAATTTAATTGTAGACAGAATTCACATCTATAATTTGAAAAATAACCCCCTCCCCCAAATCTCTCAAAATCATTAGTAATAAAACACCCAGTTAGAAAATGGTCAAAAAACACAGACACTTTATTGAAGTGACTATATGGTTGGCAAGGGCACATGAAGAGAGATGCTCAACAACATCATGAGCTATAGAAGGTTTCTATAGAATATGCCCTCTAAAGATGACCATATCTAATCCCCAGATCCTGTGAGTGTTATGTTACATAACAAAGAAAAATTAACTCCTCCTGCCTTTCTCTTGCTCTATCCTCTCTCTAAAATATAGAAATAAATACATTTTAAGAAAAATTAAGGTGGTAGATGGAATTAAGGTTGCTATTCAACTGACCTTAACATAGAGTAATTATTCTGGATTATATGGGTGGACTGATGTAAATGCAAGAATCCTTAAAAGTGAAAACCCTGGGCAGAAGTCTGAATGATGTGATATGAGGAGGATACACTGTTGATGGATTTGAATATAGAGGGGGCCATGACCAAGGAATACAGAAGTTGGAATAGGCAAAAACAAACAAACATACAAAACACCTGATTCTCCCCTAGAGCCTCCAGAGAGGAACGCACACTGCCAATATCTTGGTATAAATCAGTGACTCCTGTGTTAGACTTCTGACCTATAGAACTATAAAAAATAAATTTGTATTGCTTTGAGCCACCAAGTCTGTGGTCCTTTGTTATAGCAGCAATAGAAAATGCATACATTATCCATTAGACAAATGCAAAGTAAAAATACAATGAGACATCACTACCCATTTTTTAGAACAGCTAAAATAAAAAGCAATGACAATACCAAATGCTTGCAAAGCAGCAGAAAAACTGTATATAAACAGTACAGCCACTCTGGAAAATAGTTTGGAAATTTCTTCAAGAACTAAATATGCACTTACTATATGAGCTATTAATTCATTTTGGGGCATTTATCCCACAGAAATAGAAATTTATGTCTGCACAAAATCTTATCTGCAACTGTTTATAGAAGCTTTATTTATAGCAGCCAAACACTGAAAAGACCAAAATGTCTTTCAATAGTTGGATGGTTAAAAGATAGAATACATCCATTTCATAGCATACTATTAAGCAATAAAGAGGAATAAACTCATTGTACAATTTGAATGGATCATTATGCTAAATTAAAAAAAAAGTCAGTTTCAATAGAAGTCACATACTCTATGGTTCAATTTATGTAACATTCAGAAAAGAACAACATTTTATAGAAATGGAAAACAAATTAGATGGTTGCCAGAGGTTAGGGACTATTGTAAAGGGTGTGGCTGTGACTAAAAAAAAAATACTACAAGGGAAATCTTTGTAGTGACAGAGCTGCTCTGAATCTTGATTGAGATGGTGGTTATACAAATCCACATATGTGATAAAATGACAAAGAACTATAGAATAGTATACACATTGGACCAATCTCAAACTCTTGGTTTTGATATTGTACTAGAGTTATGTAAGGGGTAAACATTGGAGGAAACTGGGCGTAGGTAAACAGGACATCTCTGCATTATCTTTGCAACTTTCAGTAAATTTCTAATTATTATCAAATAAAAAGTTAAAAAAAAAAAACATTTCAGACAGATTTGAAGCTTCAGTATCCCCCTCCCTATCTGATCCCATTTCCCTCCTTATTTCTCTTCACAAAAGTATCTTAAAATCAGTCTTTAGAATTTCCATTTTAATTATTTTAATATGTATATAGTTTTGAAAATATAGAATATTGTTTTCCACATTTTAAAACTTTATGTAAGTGATAGATTACCATATTGATCCTTTTGTAACTTGTTTTCGTTTTGTTTTTACTAAATTTTAGGTTGTTGAGATCTACCCATGCTAATACATCTCATAGAGTTTAAGCATTTTATGTGGTGTATGATAGTCCACTATATGAGACTGCCATGTTTCATTTGTACTTTCTTCCACTGAGGGACATACGAAATTTTTTCCCAGTATTATGCTATTACAAAATAATGTCAAAATGAATATCCTACTGCATACCTCCTGGTGAACATGTAGAATGATATTTCTATGCTATCATATACCTAGAAGTAGAATTCCTATCTCAGGATAGACATATTTTAAATTTACTAAATAATGTCATACTGCTTTCCCAGTTGGTTGTACCAATTTATTCTTCCACATCATTGCCAATATTTTATATTTTCATACTTTAGTTTTTACCAATCTGACTTAGGTGGAATAAAAATTTTGTTTAATTTGCATTTACCTGATTCAGAGTGAGGTAGAGCAAGTATTTATGTTTTATCAGTCATTCTTATTTATTTTCTGTGAATTGTTTGTTTATATATTTTATCTGTGTGTCCACTGAGTTGAATGTTTTCATATTTATTTGTAGGACCCCATTTAAAGTAAATACTAATTTTTTTGGTTATATGAATTATAAATATCAGAAACGTCTTTTTTCATACTGCTGGTATAATTTGCTATAGGAATATTTTATTTTAATATAATCAGTCTTTTATTATTTTTCTTTATAGTTTGTGGTTTAATATCTTGTTTACAAAATCCTTTTCTACCCAGTGGCTATAAAGATTCTCATACATTTTCTTCTAAAGATATAAATTCTTTCCTTTTCACTTTTATACCTACATTCCAGCTGGTATTTAATTTGTACATAGTGTGAGGAAGAAATAACTACTTCACTTATAGGATCTTTTCCACACTGATTTGCAGTACATCCTCAGTCATATATGAGGCTATTCCTTACCTTGGTATATTTATTTATTGCTGCTGCAATATCCCAATGTCTTAATCATTACACCTTTACAGCAACCCTGGTAGGAATAGTCACCCCAACTTCTTCAAAACTGTTGACTATCACCAGCCCTAAGTGCTCAATATACAGTTCTGAATAAGTTTGTCAATTTTCCCAAACTACACAAACAACAAAAACAGTCAGCCCTGTATGAGTTTTTATTAGAATATATAAACTAATATAGAAAGAAATGAATCTTTATAATATTAAATCATCTTATTTTAAAAGTTTTACATTTCTCCATTTCTTGACATCTTTGAGTCTTAAATAAACATTTTGTAATTTTACCATAAAGTACATACACATCTTTTATTAGATTTATTCCTATATATTTCTCATTTTTATTGATAGTATTCATGGTAAATGCTGGTTAAACTGAATTTTCTGTTTATCGATGGTAAATACAAAGATGGTTTATTTCATATCCAGCAATCTCCCTGAACTTTTGTATTATTTCTACTAGCTTTTCTGTAAAGACTCTTCCCTGTTTTGACTATCCTATTATTTCTAGTTAAGGACAGTTTCACTTTTTTTTCTTTCCTTCTACCTTTTTTTCCCTCTTACTGTAATGGATAGAACACTAGGTAAATATAACCAGAGGTAAAGGTTATTCTTTTCTTTTCTTGTTCCAGATGTAAAAGGGTTATTTCTTATAAATGACTGCTAGTTATAATGTCTCCAATATTTTTTAATGATTTCTATTCTTGCTCAATCCTGCAATAAGTTACTCTTTCCATTAGTCTTTCAGAGGCCTAGCTTTTGATTTTGTTTTATATCTTATTGAGGTCTCCTTTTAACTTCTTTCCTTTATTATGCTTTCTTTATGTTTCCTATGTTTCCTTTTTAGATTCTTAAATTAGATGCTGAGCTTATTAATCTGTATCCTTTTCCCCCTTCTAATACAGGTATTTAAGGATGAAACTTTTGTTTCATTGCATAAAGTGGAATATTATCTCTTCCAATTCTTCCTGTTCTCTCCTTCTAGAATGTCTATCACTTACTAAATTTTCTCATTCTTTCCAACATGTCTCTTAACTTCCCATTTAAATTTTCTATTTTTTTTCTCTTCAATACATTCTGCTTGATTTCTTCAAATTAATTCAAATTTGAAGCAATTACAGTTGAGTATCTGTCTCTTCAGCTGTGTCCAATTTGTTGTTTAACATATTTGTTCAGTTTTTAATTTCAATTACTGTATTTTTCACTTTTGGAATTTCTAATTGTCTTATTTTTTTCAGACCTAATTTTTCTTATATTTACAATTCATGTTTTAGGTCATCATCCTTTTCAGTATTCTTATTTTATGCTCTCTGTGTGAGAGCATAATGATGGTTTCATCATTACAAGGCATTAGATTCTAATGCAACTCTTTGTTGTGTTTTATAACTCTTACTCTTGAGGATTTTGTCCTACATTTTATAATTTTAGGTTATAAATTAATCTTTAGGAGAAATTTATCCATGAGAAAACTGTGAAGCTTGGTTTAATAGTAATCTCCTTCCCGAAAAGTTTTTAAATAACTTTGGTTCCATTATCAGGATTTGGGGGTTAATTTCTCAGGTTGGGATTTTTATCACATCGTATAAGTAGTACAGGTTTAAATCTCAAGCCCAAATGAGGTATAAATCCACAGTGATGTGCTTTGTAGGGAACATTATTTTCTAAGGCATTGCTTTCTTATTTCTTCTGTGCTAATGGTGAAATTTTTACAAGAGCCTTCCATTCAAAGGTCACAACTTTGTGCTGAAGATCTCTGTTCCAATCCACAGATTCTCAACTTTCCATTTCATATCTCCATATGGTGGCTAAAACTCAAGGCCTTGGATTAGGAAGACTCATTATATCCTTCCAAGGGCAATCTCAGCATCAGTTTACATGTTTATCCCCGAGGTTTTTAATTCCATCTTTATTTCTGACCCATGATTATGCATGGAGAGGTTATTTAGTTTATTTTATCTAGAATTTCTAAATGTTTGTACAAGGCACAATATTAAGATGATCACCATGTTTCTAGAACTGGAAGTAAAAAAAATCACTTCTCTAGTGAAGATCAACTGATATCACAATTGGCAAGCTGAATCCTTGTAACTTACAAATTATAAATGTTTTTCAGTTCAGAAGTGTTTTATCCAAAACTTGTTTTATCCTTCTTAGTCTCAGTTTTAGGAAACCATATGGAAAAATATATATAATTAAGGTTCATACACAGCCCAGAGCTCTAAATAGGCAGAAACTCTATACTACTTTATATGGATCGGAATAATTCCTTTAATTTTCTGGACTCCCTCAGGATACCTCTCAATCATATTTTTCTAGAATGTCTAAGCACAGATTATTTCTCATATAAGTTTTCTCTGCCTACTATCAACAGATTTCACCATTTCTGTTTCTTTCTATGCATTTGATACAGTTTTTCTAAGTACCTGCTATATTCTAGACACTAGGGATGTTGCCCCAAACAAAACTAAATCCTGAACTTACAGAGTTTATATCCTAGTACATGAAAAGAATAGAAACAATAAACAAATTAAAAATATATTTTAGGTTAAAAATAAGTTAATAAATATATTTTAGGTTAAACTATATGAAATGGCCAGTATTTGTTCTCGACCCTTACAAAGGTAATTTTATATGATATAATTCAATAAAGTATGGTCGGTGGTAATAAGTGCTATCAAGAAGAAAAAGGCAATGTAAGTAGAAAGAGAGTGATGGGGTGGGTTTGAGTGTGCCATTTTAGATAGAATGGCCACCAACGCCTCTCTTAGAAAGTACTGTCTGAATAGAGATGGGAATGAAATAGAGAATAAGCATGTGGGTATCTGGGAGAAGTACAACCAATGAGAGAGATATGTCTGTGCAGAAGTTCTGAGACAGAAGTGTATATGGCATATTCAAGAAACATCAAGGAAAGCAGAGGGTCCTGAGTAGAATAAATAAAAATAAGAGTGGTACAAGAAAGATGAGGGCAATGAGTTGACAAGAGGCAGGCCCAGGAATGCCATCAACCACAATAAAATCTTTCTGTCTCACTGTTAGTGAGATGGAAAGCCCTTGGAAAGTTTGGACAGAGGAATGGCAACACCGGTATATTTGCACTGGTTTGGAGGACAGCCTCCAGGGGGCAGAATGGGCCTAGAGAGCTTAGTTAGGAGGCTACTGCATTATTAGCCATGGTAACTTAGACTCAGGTGGTAGTAAAAAATAATAATTAGGAAAGGCTGAATGACTCTTCAAAGCATATTTGTTTCATCAACGTCTTATCCTCAAACAAGTATATATTTAAACTCTCATATCTTTACTTTGGTTGTCCCTGTGTCAAAATCATCTTGTCTGCTTGCTGTCTGATTCCAATAAGAAACCTCTAGATCATCCTAAATTCAGTACCCCAAAACCTGCATTTGCTTGTACCATAGCATAACACAGCTACATCATTACTTTTATCTCTAATCACTATCAAGACTATGACACCATACCTGACCAAAGAGGAGCTGGCATTCACTACTCAAGAAGCATCACCAAAGAATAAGCATGTATCTCCAAAGACCACCACTGCCATGTTTCTGACTCTTCCCACAGACTATAACTGAAGGGTAGGCTGGGTCTGAGTTATAACAGGAAAGGGCTGTTCATGGTCCACTATGATGCAAGCTGGCTTATCTGAGTAGGAAAGCTGCCTAATCTATCTCTGCAGCTGGCCCCCTTCCTCAGAAGTTTCTCTGCTTTGCAACTCCCCAAAGAGGAAGTTGTCTAAGGAGGTTGCAACCCTAAGGAGTTGAAGCTGACCACAGTTTAATGGCATATATAAGCAATTTCTGCAACTTCTGGCCCTATTTTTCCCTCATAGCCACAAATGACTAGGTCTATTCTACTAAATATGTACTTAGGGCAAAGTAATAAGTAACTAGCTAAGCAAGATCAGTATCAGGTAACCATGGAATGATAGAATTCCATTTTCTGTCTTTCAGTGCAATCTGTCATTTAAGAGTAAAGAATAAAAATGTTTATAAAAAAACATTCTAAGATAGTGGTTGACAAACCACGTCTCATGAGCCACATGCAGCTATTTGGCCCCTTGAGTGTGGCCAGTTTAGGATTACCCTAATTAAGTTAATAACAATGTACCTACCTATATAATTTAAGTTTAAAAAATTTGGCTCTCACCTGACCAGGCAGTGGCGCAGTGGATAGAGCATCGGACTAGTATGCGGAAGACCCAGGTTCGAGACCTCGAGGTCGCCAGCTTGAACGCGAGCCCATCTGTTTGAGCAAAGCTCACCAGCTTGGACCCAAGATCTCTGGCTCCAGCAAGGGGTTGTTCGGTTTGCTGAAGGCCCGCGGTCAAGGCACATGTGAGAAAGCAATTAATGAACAACTAAGGTGTCTCAACGGCAACGAAAAACTAATGATTGATGTTTCTCATCTCTCTCCGTTCCTGTCTGTCTGTCCCTATCTATCCCTCTCTCTAACTCTCTCTCTGCCCCTGTAAAAAAAAAAAAAATTTGGCTCTCAAAAAAATTTTCAGTCATTGTACTGTTGATATTTGGCTTTCAAAAGAAATTTTAGTCTTTGTACTGTTGATATTTGGCTCTGTTGACTAAGGAGTTTGGGGACCACTGGTCTAAGAGGACAAGTTATGTCAAAATCATTTACCAACATAGCTTATGTTTAAAAAAAATCCTAAAGTATAGCTTGCATACAATATGCAAACTGCCTCCCAAGGAGAGATTATGACATTAAAATGTTACTAAAATCACTGCTCAGCTATAAGAATTCACACACTTAAGATTTAACAGCAGAGTCTACATGGTGTCACAAGAAATAGTATTTAAATGGATATTCCAAAACCTATTTTCTGAATAGTCATTTTACAAAAATACAACTAGGCTCAACCTTTTCTGAAAAATAAAATTCATGAAATTAGATAAGAAAATAGAAATCAAAATGTATGTCACCCTGATCCCCTGCTTCTACTTGTAAGTAGAGCAGACACTACGCATCTTAGTATTCACGAGAAAATTAAATTAGATCTGAAGTGATGGTATTTAAGACTACCAAGGCTGAAAATTACAGCCCAAATTCTGCCTACTATCAAAAGCTTTTATGATACCAGATAATGTAAAGGAAATTTGAAATAACTATCAAAAAGTTCACTGATATGACCTCTTTTTGAATTTCATTGCTGAAGATCCTCTTCTGCAAAAATTTCAAGGTTTCTTACAGTGTTTCTACATACACTTTCCAACCCCACTAACTAGAACCCTGCCTTTTCTTTAGATACCAACTCAATCATCAGATACATTAATTCTGCTGAAAACTGGGCTCAACTTTAAGAGTTCTTCACAGCATGAATATTTTTTCATTATACATTATCATTCATTTTTCCTAACAGTATGCCACAACATACTGAAGAAAATCAATTTTTTGTTTGTTTGTTTGAAAGCCCATTACACATAAAAGCATGCTCTTCTGATGTGCCAGTGTCAGGTTACTGGTCCTTTATCAGTGAGAATAAGCATTCCTGGAGGCAGGCTAGGACATGTCACCAAGTAGGCCATAGTCAGATCTGGCTTGGCTCAACAAAGCAATGATTATTGTACAAGTCATCCTGTGTCCCTGGGCCTTGTCAATATAATAACTTTGATTATTACCAAATACTGAGATTAGATGAATATCAAAGCTAAAAATGTACTACAGGGGGGATGAAGGATATGACATTAATATACTTTTTAAACAAAGAAATTCTTACCTTTAAATGAAATGTCTTATTTTTTAATAATCCCACTCCAATTTGGACAATCAACACAATTCCATTGCTCACTTTGTGTCCATATACATATCATCAAATATCAGCTACAGACTCACTCCCATTCATTTAGCTAGAGTCTTCTAATAATGTTTCAAAAAAGTTGAAGTTCTAATAGAGGAGAGACTTTGAAATGCATGGTATATAGAGTTGTTGGTCTTTCGGAGATATTGAAAGACTTCTGAAAATGCAGTGGTGGTGGTGGTTGTACTGACTGGGGTCTACGGAATGACAATGAGACACCGGAATAAATTATTCTAAAGCATTCAATCTTTTAGAGTTAAGATTTTACTCCTGTAGAAGGAGAAGAAAATTAGAGCAATAACTAAGAGAGCAGGAACCAACTAGAAGAAAAATAGTTATATCCAATCCCTCTGGCTTGCCCCATTTCCTCCTCATGAAGCCTCTCCATCAGTTTATTTTATTTTATTTTTTTACAGGGACACAGAGAGAGTCAGAGAGAAGGATAGATAGGGACAGACAGACAGGAGTGAAGAGAGATGAGAAGCATCAATCATTAGTTTTTTGTTGCTGTTGCGACACCATAGTTGATCATTGATTGCTTTCTCACATGTGCCTTGACCACGGGCCTTCAGCAGACCGAACAACCCCTTCCTTGCTGGAGCCATCGACCTTGGGTTCAAGCTGGCGAACTTTTTTTGCTCAAGCCAGATGGGCCCACCCTCAAGCTGGAGACCTCAGGGTCCCAAACCTGGGTCTTCCGCATCCCAGTCCGACGCTCTATCCACTGTGCAATCGTCTGGTCAGGCCCATCAGTTTATTTTAAACAGTGCTTTACCACTCCTAGACTTTGTTTTCCATCCCATGCCACATTTCAGGGGAAAAGATTTAGGAAAAAACAAATGTGAACTATAGTGGGATTTTGGTTCTGACTAGTTGGGACTTGACTAGAATGTTAATTGACTGGATTGTGTTTGGTGATTGTATACATTGCTGGATTAAGTCAATTCTTTGAAAGGCCAATAATCACTACACCAGAAAGAAATAACTCATCAGCAAATAGGCCAGTAGGAGTCATGAATCACATTAAAAGACCAAAGGACATTAGTACCTAATGCTAATTTATTAAAACTAATCACATGGCACAAAGTTAACCAGAAAGTGCCAACACAATTCTGCTGACAGCAGTTGCTCTGCAAGCTTCAACTATTCAATTTTTAAGCTAGGCTCTTATAACAAACACCCTTTACACCTTGCCCCAGACATTCTGAGTAAAATGCATTTTATTTTTAGATGTTTTCTCTCTTGACATTGGGTTCCACAAATATGAAGGAAGACATCATCCCCTAGGCATGCTAGGAGTTGTTGCTGTCTCTTCCCTCTTATTCTGGGGCCTCTTGCAAGCATATAAAATAACAAAAGGCCAAGAAGCAGTTATTTCTTGCAAAAAAAGCTGCTTCACTTCACCCTAAAAAGGTTACATTAAAAGTACTGAATTGCTTTGAAACATTGGACTGTCCCTTTTTGATAAATGAAAGGTGCTTCAGAGTTAAGAGACCATCTGAATTTTATAGTGAGTAACTACCCTCTGAGAAAGAAAAATCTCAGTTGGTTATTTTATTAAATACACTATTATTACCATTCTAGCAAAAAAAAAAAAAAAAAAGATTGTGAAAAGTCACACCATCTTAATTCATAATATTTTCCTAGCTATACAAATGCTCAGATAAGAGCACACATTTGACATGACTGGAATTAAGACTGAAGTCAAAACTATTAAACTAAATAGAGCCAAATGAATTGATGATTTTCCAAATCAATGATAAATTACTCACAGAACTATGTGGTGTGATAAAGTGCTAATACAACAAAGCCATCAATATTTTATACCTTTAAAATCTTTCAAGTTTCTGAAAACAATTAACAATCAACATTGATTCTAAGAAGAGTATATCTAAGACATAGCAAACATATTCTCATCAAAGTAAAGACTGATGCTTCTCAAAAGAGGGATGTTACTATGTCAGAGACTAGATATGATCCCTTTTTTCTTTATCTAAGTTCCTTTGATGACTAGGAATCAAACAAACATGTCAACATTACACTAAGAGGCAAGAAAAAATTTCTTCCTATTATATCTTCGTTATAACATTAAGATGCCCAGTCCATGCTCTTTCATACATATGTCAGTATCCCCAGTCCCTCGAAGAACATAATGGAAATAAATGTACTACTCTGTGGCTATTCAAAGATGTTATATTGTTCAGCCCCTGCCTTCAGGCATATGAAGCATTTTCACCTCACTTTACAGAGCATTTCTACTGCTGGAACTCATCTGTCTTTCTACCTAAACCAAAAATAATAATAATTAATAACAATGCCCAGGGTTTCTATGGTGCCCTTCAATATAATCTTATAGCCATATTTGACTGGGGCTTCTAATCATCTAGGTAAACTATGCACAAAATCATGTGTTAAATGCTTGAAATACAGGTGATAGTTGCTAATAACATAGGCTATATCATCATGACATTTAGACATAATCTGATTCATCCAGTGATGAGCTATGTGATCTTGAAAAAGTCATTCAATCTTTTATTTTTTCTTTGCTTCATGTTCCTAATCTATAAAATAAAAATAGTACATTGCATATCATTGGAAAGATTAAATGAGAAAACATACATTAAGTACTTTATACAGTACCTGGCATATAGTTAATGCTCAATTAGGATAGCTATTAACATTCAGTGAGAATATTGTCCTTCTCATAAAGAATCTACTAAAAATTAGCAGCATGGTTCTAACACATCCTAAAAGAAAACTGCTCACCTCCCAAGTTATATCTTTGTCAACATACAGTACAGTGTACACAGATGTTAAACCAGTTTCACCCCAATAAATTTAACTAAAAAAGAGAGAGAGAACTGTATTTTCCTCAGCCCAGACAGTGCCATATTCACCCCTTCTGCTTTCTGCAATTTAGCAATCATCCCGTCATACCAGACCATGTCAATCACGTCAGCTGAGATTAGAAAGAGCATATATATGTATTACAGCTTTACCAACAGTAACTTATTGAAAAAATTTAGAAATTATGAGGAATATTTCTTTTATATGTCACTATATCTGTTTCCAGCTAATTTTCAATTTCCCAAAAAACTTTCTAATATTTCAAAATATTGCTCTTTGGAGTTAATGAGAAGTGGGTTCAAATCCTAACTCCACTGCTTACTAGCTGTGTGACCTGAGATCACTTCTCTATAATCCTCAATTTCCTCATTTATAACTGGATGTAATTATATCCTAGGAAATTGCTACTAGGATTTAAAATTTTAAGTTCACAATTAATTTCTTTTTACCAACATTATTATCAAGTTCTTAAGGAAAATCTTGCTTTCAGCCATAATTTACTCCTGGGCCAAGGCGGTATCCTATACAAGGTACTTTCCAACCTGCCCCCAGCAAGCAATTTCTCAAACATTGCTTTTGTGCATATTTTTTTTATTTCTCCAAATTGATGGTATCATTTTGAATTATAATCCTGATGTTTAACAAGTTCATCATCTGTCTAGATATATTCATTGTCAAAGAAAGAGCTCACAATTTCAGTATTGCATTTGGAATCCTGGAATTTAATTTTAGCAGATAAAAAACAAAACAGTCCTTCCATGCATCTTTACCAAGCCTAACTTACTTAAAATCTCCAGGAAGTTAATACCACCAGAACCTATTGTCACACCAGCTGTCTAAAGCAGTACTCTAAACTGTTGCCAAAATTCATTCTACATGTAGAGTTCAGAAATCACGTAATTATCATATCCCAAGGATAGTATTACAAATATCAGCATCAGTTAGCCCATTACTTTCATAGTTTAAATATTTTTAAAAAATTTTTCAACAGCTACTATTTATTGAGTCAAGGTATGGCACTTTCCACAATACTACTTAGACCCTTAAAATATTTTCCTGAAAATTATGTGATTAGCCTAGAAATCGGGGCTCAGAGAGGTTTAGTGGACACAGAGCCATTAGCAACAGAGCAGAAACTAGAGTCTAGACATGTTAGACTACAAAGATGGCGCTGTATCCATCCACTCACTCAATAGATGTTTGCTAATCATATACTATGTACAAGAGATCATATGTGCAAAGTAAATCATAGTTTAAAGATTTTTAACGTGACCTCATCAGAGATTGGAAAATATCTTTAAAATAAAAGTTTTTTAAAAAACACTTACTTAAAGATTAAGGGACAGACAAAATTATCATAATATATTTTATTTATAAATGCTTACACTGTTTTTTCTTTAAATATAAAATTAGTAACCCTAAACGTATCTCCCCCAACCACCTGGAAATGTGCTTACAATCTGAATCTTGTCAGTGTTTTAGAATGAAAGATAATCAGACAACTAGATTTATTTTTATACACATTAAATGAAAATTTTTCTAGTCAGCACATTAAAGCATAAAGAAAATAGAATTTGCCACCCTTAAAGAAAAAAATAATAAAATAAAACCAAGGGGATATTTAAGCAATACATTTTGAACATGTGAGGTGACATGGTGTGGACAGGACAGAATATGAAAAGGATAACTGAAGAGATGGATGTCTGGAAAAGTAGAGCCCACACTGACAGAGACAGGAGTGAGCTCACTTCTTGGGCAAGAAACAGACTGATGTAGAAACAAGAAAGTTGGTTTTAACATTACTTAATAGTGACTGATTCAAGCCCATGGGCCTGGGACTAAGGATGGCTCCACTGAGCCTCTGCCTCAGATGCTAAAAATTGCTCAGTTGCAAGCATAGCCCCAGACGGGGGTTACAAATAGATCCTGGTTGGGGCACATGCAGGAGTCTGTCTCTATATCTCCCCTCCTCTCACTTGGAAAAGAAGAAAAAAGAAAACAGATTACTTAACAGTAGAGTCTAAAATTCACACCGAAAAATGACCAAGAGAAATATACATTTAATCATAAAAGCAAATATGAGACATTGTAGAATGTTAAGAACAAAAAAAGGATAAAAATAGTATTTAAGAATGACTCATCTATTCTCATTTCCATCTGTTCTTAACGTTTCCACACAAAACCTTTGTTATTATGGTAAGAGTTTTCTTTTTCTTTGTTATAGGACAATTTTTGTGGCACTAGCAACATCCAAACTATTTCTGAGTGTTTTATGAAGACAGAAAATTGGTATGACAAAAAGACAACCTGCATGCTTTCATGTCATTTTAAAGTTCCTGTCTTGTTTTAAAAGAAGTCTAGCTTATTTTGTGTCTGAAGGCATTTAGCTCCTTGATAAAATGACAAAAGACTGAAATAGACTGCAGAGATCTTATATTAATTTCTGCCCCGTCCAGTGGTTTGGGGAGTGAAGCCATATTAGAGTTCATGGCAGCAGATGCTGGCAGAACACAGCAGCTCCTCAGACAAAATGGGCATTTCCCTGTCAATACGGGCCCCTCACCTCTGTGGAGTGTCTTACACAATCCCAGCGGCAGAGGGATGTGGGTTGCCAAATACAGACACAATCTGTCCTCTCTCCTAAAATGAGGTTGATTCTCATTATGCTTAAGGAGTCACACAAGCTGTTGGCAGTTTGCTCAAGTAAAGAGCAAACCATATTGAGCAGTTGCAATACTTCAGAACCCAGACATTGGCAGAAACCAAATGTGCCCACAGCCCCAATTTACTGGCAGTTTCTGGACCAACCTAATAATAGCTGAGAGAGAGGGAAGAATAAAGCCTGTCACACACATCTCACTAGCCTTGCTCTTGCAATGCTCAAGTAATGGAAAGAGGGGTCCGTTTAGTAACTCTCTCCCTCCTCATTGCTGTGTTACAAAACAGTCCCCCAAACAGCCGGCTCTGGCCGCACATGCTGATGGTGGTGTCGCCTGCTTCATGTCCTCTCCCTGGGCATCAGCTCCAGCGGTGCATGTGACTACACCTGCAGGAAGCGGGCACTTCATAGAATGAAGCATTCATGTAATTCAATATGAAAAATAAATGAAAGGACATGAATGAATAACTCATAAAAGGATAAAAGTTTGATTTCATTAACGAAACATATTGAGGAACTATTTTCTTATTAAAATCTGTCAATATTTTCAAAAGTAAAAAAAAAAAAATTCATTCCTGGAAAATGCACAATAAATTTGGGAAGCCTGTATATTATGATTAGAAATAGCAAATATTAACACAAACTTTTAAAAAGTCATTTATCAATAGGTACATTATGTTTTGAAAATATTCAGAAGGAAAGACAGAGAAATGTTTATGCCCAAAATGTTTATGAGAGCCCTTTTATACAGTATACCAAAATAAATAAATAAAAATAAAACGAGGAAAAAGCTATTAGGAAATATGATAATAAAAGAATGAATGCCTAAGAAAACCAGGCAAGAACAATTTAAAACTTATTTGTGAAAACTATGTGACCTGGAGCTTCTATGGTTTTGAAAGTTTTATTGTGAAATATTCCTAATATACAAAATAGTACATATAAATGATTATAAATACTACCCACAAAAATTAGGGAATCAGGGAACATACAGATACTTCAGTACTTTCAGCCTTTTGTATAGTGCATTTTCACCAATGAAATAAAAGTTGGTTTTGCATTCATTTGCATAATCAAACAACTTTCTTTGATTTCTTTTTCTTATGTTTTTGTCTCATAAAAGAAAATCAAATGCTTATATTTTATTGCATCATATTCATTTTGAAATATCCCCTAATTTTTGTGAGAAGTATATAATTCCAAGTGAAAAAAATCAAGGCACAAAATTGTATATACAATATGATTACAACAATATATAAAAATTTGCTCTATAACATGTCTAGAGGAAAATAATCTGAAGTCCTACCAATGGTTATTTCTTGACAGTAAAATGATAGGTAATTTTCTCCTATTTATCCTACTTTAAAAACCTTTTTGAACTTTCATTAAATAGAAGCTTATTATATTTTTTATCTCTAGCTTCAAATGTTAAATTGGAAATATATCAGAACCACCATACTTATCTATTTATTTTTCAGCAAATATTTATTGAGTTCTCCCTATGATCACAACACGCTAGGTATCAAAGGAGAGATAAACACATATTAGACACATTTCACACTCTGAAAGCTTATAAGAAATATAGCAGGGTAAAGGAATAAAATAGTAGAAAAATAAACTCATCATAAATTCAATGAATTGAATTCATAAGTATACAATAGCACTGTTCAAGATAAAAGATGAAGTAAATTTCTTGTTTCTTTCTCATGTAATGGTGATCTGGACAAACTTCCCCGATTAACAATTTCATATTCTCAGGAAGAATCTGGGCTCAGAGTTATCAGAAAATTTATCTAGACCAAGGAAAGAGTCAGTAAGAACTGCCTACAACACTGTACCCTGCCCTTCTCTAATCCTCCCTGTAGTTAGCTGTGAATAACTTTATTCTGCTATCTTTATAACAATAGGAAACTCATAAATTCCTGGTCTATCATTTTAACTACAAATTCCCCCCATTTTTAAAATCTACTCAATAACATTTTCTGTGACAAGTAGCTCAAAACTTTCCAAGGCCATGCCTTCCATCTATGGATAGTTTTTCTCAATTTAACACATTTATTAAAAAATGTATCTTCAAGGTGTCAAATGGTAGACCAGACCCTCTTTATACAAGATGAGTAAGAAGAGCTCAGATGCAAAGAGAAACCATGGAATGCATAAACTCTTGTCTATCTTTAATCTGGAGTTCAGAGAGCCCTCAATGCTCTCCTGGCAGTTTGAGTATGTTTCTGGGATGGGTACTGAGAAGACAATGGCTACTTCTGCTTTGCAGATGATCCTGGTCAAGAGTGGGTAGCATTAAAGTAGTAGTAAAAGGGAAAAAAAGGAACCAGAGTTAAATGACTTTAGGAAACCCCTTTTGAAGATCTGAAGAATCATAATGTGTGTGTGTGTGTGTGTGTATATATATATATATTTAAGATTCAAGTCTTTCCACAAAGAAATCTATTTAGGTTTATTTGATCTTGTGCCCCTTTTCCTATCATTACCACCACCTATTTTTTTAATTTTAACAGTAATAAATTGAGGCTAAGAAACACTTAGTAAATTCCCCACCCAAAATCACACCAGTAGCTGTGGCAGAAACAGGATTGGAGCTCAGGACTTTAAGTCATTCCAGTACTAACCGTAAGTCCTATAGATCACAGATATTTTTTTAATAGTCACATTTAAAAAAAATAACATATTTTTAATATTGACTGACAGCACCAGGACAATTTTAGCACAGAGCAGGGAAATACTACCAATGCAAAAAGCCAGCAAAAAAATACTAAGCTCTAAAGTGAACATAAGTCAACAAACACTACAACATGAATTTAAAATAGAAAAGCCTGTATTCTCAATTTACAAGCAAGAAGACAAACTGGACACAGTGAAGGGATTTGATTAGTTGCTCACTAGGGTAGTCATGTCCTCTAACTGCCTGTCAATTTGCAAGTGCACAGACTATGGTGTTCCACGGATGCTACTTTGTTTATCAAAAGTTGATCATCTCAGTGGAGGGTGTGCACAAAAATAGACAATAACAAAATCCTTCTCTAAAAGCTATCTAACTTCACAATGAGTTCCTGAGGGAGCCTGTGTCCTCTACACTGGAAGTTTCATTTAAAAAACAGAATAGGTTATCATTTACTGTGGATGGTATGAGAATAGTCCTGCCTAATAGGAAAGAGATGAACTTGATAAAATTTCAAGTCATTGACGACCTTTCCAGACACCCTGTGAGTCAGAGGCTCGCCATCCTGTTTGTCTGCAATCCAAAGACTGCCTCACAGTCTACTCTTTGCCTCACTTTTTGAACATTTCATAGTTTGCTGGCATCTCTGTGTACCCTATAAGGAGACATATAAATGAAAAAAAATCAAATTATATTGAATTTCTTCCCAGAGAGATTTTTTTGAACACAGGATACAATAGAAGGTGATAAAATTTGTGTCCAAAATATGCCTTGAATTATATATGCATTTTTGTATCCTGTATCTTGATGAAATAGAAACAACCTTGATAGAGGGACAGTAATCACTGGCCAACCTATAACAGAATAAGTTGCTATAGTCAATGTTCTAAAATTAGATTTTCAGAACTAATTTTTCTACTCCCAATCAGAATCCATAAAGGCTTGAGCTAATTCTCTTTCTCCCATCTATCCTTCCCTCTGTCACTTTTTATAATTGACTGCTAAAAGGAAATGATTCTGAGAAACAGAGTTGTAACATATAACTAAGTTGACTACCTTTCTATTCAATTTGGCTTCAAATGAAAAAAAGAAAACCATAAAAACAACCACAACACTAGAATTTCTCTCATTTAAAATAAGAATATGTATGCTTTGGGCTTATCTGAATTAATTGGCACTAATGATGTCCAGATTAATTTTGTTCATCTTAAATACAAGAGGTTAGGCTAATTTTTGCACTTACAACCTAAAAATAAAGCCCAAGGTTTAAAGATTTTAATGACTTTTAAAAATCAATATATATATCGATAAAACTTAAATCCTCCTGTAAGCACTACCTAAAAAGAAAAGCCTCTTATATTAAGTACATAAGAAGAAGAAATTGACAACTTCCTGGGCCCCATGTGTGCACAAAACAGATAAAAATGATGTTGCTGCAGTTTGTTATTCTTTTAAATTCCCCAACCCTGAAACCTATACCACACATCCACCAGAAGAAGGAAAAAACAAAATTCCTCATATGTCCTCTGCACCAATCATGCCCTATAACTAAGTGACTGAATTAACTTTAGCTCAGTCTGTGTAATTCTGGCACAGAGAACATCTCCACAGGCTCTCTAGCCGACTCACCAATCTTCTATTTCAGACTAAGAAAGAAAGGGGGAAAATAAATTTGCAAAGGTCCATCTGATCTACCATCGTTACACACAAAGCTTATTATCTCCTGGATTTAACAACAATTCCCATTATATTATGGCCTTAACTCACAAAACATACAATAACACAATTGTGGAATGGTTAGCCAGCTACACCTGAGTTGGTCCTGTGCCTCAAACATTGGAAAGAACACCTGGCCTGATAGCTAATTTAAATTAAAGTGAGGCTAAAAGGTTTTGGACAAAAAAAAAAAAAGAGTAATACTTCATAATTGTTAAGAGAGCAGGCTTCTCGAGTCAGGAAAACTCAAATTCATATCCTGACCCTAACACTTTCATGTTCTGGGACCTTAACTTTTGGCCATTGATTTTTTCCTCTAAAGCTAGAACCATGGTAGTTCCTTACCTGTAAGTGCTTATTAAATAATAGCTACTATTAACATTAGCTTCTTAACAGAAGATTCCCTGGACCACAGAAAGCCTCACTTTGTTTCCTATCCATATCCTGCAGACAAAGGAAGGTTTCCTTGCCCTGTGATTTAATCTTAAAATATAATGATTTAACAAAAATATTCAGTGAGACTAAGAACATCTCCAGTTTTCAGCACAGTAGAACTAGTCACATTATAGAAACCAGAAATCAGCTTTTAAAATGCACTAGCGTTGTGCATTTATTTTCAACAACACTTTCCAGCTTTGCCAGACAAACCTTGCAGATCACCCCTCCCACATGACGGAGCACTGTTTTACATTAACAGTGGTAGTGAGGGAAAGGGTAGGGTACAGGAAAATCTCATGTCTCATCCTGAAAGATAACACTAGGGAAAATGGAACAGGGAGAAAAAATCCAGTTGGAACCCAAGTAAAATGTGCCTCTGCTCTAATTTTTTGTACCTTGGGACAACTATTTGTTATATCTTTAAGGAGAGGCCGAATGGATGGGGGTGAAGAAAGTGCAGTACAGGAGAAATCACTACAAATTATAAACAACAATTCAGGTTTTGTGATTGACAGGTTCTCTGGGGACTTCCCCGGGGGAGCCAATTAGTGCTAGTTGCTGAGGTGGGTTTGATCACATAAACCTCTGTGCTAATACCCACCTGTGCTACACCTACCTATGATAAGTGACAGAGCCTCTGTTAATAAGGTTTATGTCCAATCATCTTATAGCTCAGGAGAGCCCCGCTAATGATCCTAAAACAGATGTCTTAGAGTAACCAGCAGAGAAACTCTATTGCCTTATTAGAAACTACATTTTAAAATAATAACTTGGTTTATTCTCTTTGTTGTTCTTTTCCTTTGCTCCTTATCACCTGAGGCAACAGTGACCCCATGCTTGTTTAAGTTCTAATCCATCACTCCTCCAACTGCTGGGCCCGACTGTTATCATAAGTGGGAGAAAAGATGTCACAAGAAAAATATTATAAATCCAGATATAGAAGAAATGACAAGAATTAATAGTAACTCTAGTCACTGTCTCCAGGAGCAGTGGAAGACACAGCTAACAAGCCCTACAAAACATTTAAAGCAGATTGTAGCAACACTGGGAAACTGCCTGGCCAACTGGCTATTGCAATAAAATTCTTCATGGTCTTTCTGCTGCTTTAGTATGCAAAGCTCAGGATGCCATGTGAACCCATTTAGTGTCCCCTCAGACATACTGATGCCAGTTCTGTTGTCTTGTTTCCTGATGAATTCCATGCATCCTCATGGAGGCATAACACCTTGGTTCCTACTAGCAAAAAAACAAGCAGCAAATGTCGATTAAAACTTATTATAAATAGAGCACTGTATAAGCACTCTGGAAAGAAAAGAACATGCCTCTAAGTCCTTGACTTTGAAAAGCACAATAAATAAGATCAACACATTGGTTGACACTACATGTGAAATAATAAACTAAAAAAACCTTAGCGGGTTCTGAGAAAGGAAACAAAGAGATGAAAGCAAGATCTCCCTAGAGGAGATCAGATATGAGTTTAATTTTTTAAATGGTGACACTTAGATTGGAGGAATGAGAGAGTATAGGGAAGCAAAGCCTTAGATGTAGCAATGCACAAAATGTGAAGCCCTAAAGTATAAGACCCAATGATCTAAAAGACACTCCGATCCCCATCAAACTCAAATCTCCATAAAAACACTCAAAGGGAAATAAAAGATAAAGTTCCCTAAATCTTGTGTGCTAAATTCTGCCTGACGTGCTTTGTCTTCATGGTTGAGTTGAGTGGCCACTGATTAATTTGACCTCATTACAAACAGAATAGCCTGGTACCTTAGCCCACTGATAGCTGAAGAAATCATTTAAAAAAAAAAAGAACTCAGAAGGTGTGAAGTGTATGTAGTTAATTGCCAACTCAGCACCCTTTGCATCAAGAAAAGCACATCAGGGAGACGGCAAGATGGCGATGGATTAGGTGGAAGTACCTACTTCCAACTCCCAGAACCAAAGTGGATTATAACTTAATTTTAAGACCCATCATCTGGATAAACCAAATTTGAACTAAACTAAGTGGACTCTTCAACCAAGGAACACTGAAGAAGACACACTGAGACTGGTAGGAAAAGTGAAAATGCGGAGAGGACTGCCCAGCTCCCCAGAGCGAACGGCAGCCCGGAGAGACCTGCATGGCGGGAGGAGAGTTTGGTGGAGAGGGAGGAACCTGGGTCCCAGGAACAAACCCCAGCCTGCAGCCCTGGAGCCTAGAAGAGGCATGTGGACAGTATTGAGCTGTGAAACAAGTGAGGATACTGTTTGTGAGAAAGAGACAGTATTCTCAGATCCAGGATTCTTCTTAAAGGGACAGCACAGAAAACCTCTCACACAACCACTCACCCGGGGCTCCGGGGAACAGGGACAGAGGAGAGGACCAGAGCAGCGGGAAGAGAGTGTGGACTGGAAGGCACAGGGAGAAACACTCTGAGGGGCAGACACCCTAACCCCTGGGCTGAGTCACTTCCCTAATCGAAAACGAATATTTCCCCTGGAACTAGCAATACCAGCAAAGTGAGACAGGACACCAGCCAAACAAGCTCTTCCACAGCACTTAGAGCAGAGATGCTTATATGGAGGGAGCTTCCAGGACTACAGTATGGAGTGTTAGGGTCTGAGCTGCAGTGCCATACCCACACTTCTGAGGGCTCGCTGGAAGGATGGTGGCGGTGGGACACTGAAACACGGTTCTGTCGGCGGGGGAAGAGGCCCAGCTGGTGTGAGCTCGGTCTAGCCCACCAGAGGTGGAGGGGACGCGTGAAAGTGGTCCGGCAGCTGCGGGCCCGCCTATAGCCCCACCTATGGGGGAAAAGCAGGAGGCCAGGAACGGGCAGAGATCTGCTCTGTGACCCTGCGCAAGCCAGCCATGACTGCGGGGGTGGGGCTGAAACCAGGGACAGGTGGAGGCTAAAAGCTGAACACACGCCAGCAGCCCCACCCAGCCTGAGAAATGGTGGTTTGTGATCCTGCGCAAGCTGGCCCTGACAGCGGGGATGGGGCTAAAGCCCGGGAGCAAACTGGGCCGACAGCTGAGCAAAGGTGCTCACCCCTACCCTTGGTTCTGAGGCTTGTGGCTTGAGTGCAGTGCACAACCCCACCTGTGCAGGTGAGGTGAAGGCCCAGACAGGCTGAAGCTTGTAGAGTCAGGCACCAGAACACAGCCCCTTCCACTGAGGAGAGGCGGAAATCACAGCAACAGCCGCAGTGGGCCACCACTGGCAACGCCCATACCCAACCGCCCTAGGCAGCGACAGAGGGGGTGGCGGGCCTACAGAAAGACCACACCTAGGGAACACAAAGGCAATACCAATTGGACTCCAGTGGACACACCCTTCTTATACACAGACAAAATGGGCAGGCAGAGAAATGAAACCCAAATGAATCAAGAGAAATCCCCAGAGAAGGACCTGAATGAACCAGATATAACCAAATTACCAGATGCAGAGTTTAAAATAATGATAGTTAGGATGTTCAAAGAGATTAGAGCAACAATGGATAGTCATTACGAACACCTAAATAAAGAGATAACAAGTATTAAAAAAAATGAAATAATAAAAAAGAATCAGACAGAAATGACAAATACAGTATCAGAACTGAAGACCACAATGGAAGGAATTAAAAGCAGGATGAACCACGCTGAGGATCGAATAAGTGGAGTTAGAGGATACAATACACAAAGGCACAGAATCAGAGAAGAAAAAGGAAAAGAGACTAAAAAAATGTGAGGAAACTTTAAGGGAGCTCTGTGACAACATGAAGAAAAATAATATCCGCATCATAGGGGTGCTTGAAGAAGAGGAGAAAGAACAAGAAACAGAAACTTTGTTCAATCATATCATAGCTGAAAAGTTCCCTAAATTAAGGCTGAAAAACATTTCACACATCCAAAATGCACAGAGAACTCCATTAAAGAGAAACCCAAAGAAATCTATACCAAGACACACATAGTTAAAATAGCAAAGCTAAGGGATAAAGAGAAAATTTTAATAGCTGCTAGAGAAAAAAAGGCTATCACCTACAAAGAAGCCCTCATAAGGATGACATCCGACTTCTCAATAGAAATACTTGAGGCCAGAAGGGAATGGCAAGATATATTCAAAGTAATGCAGAACAAAAAACTACAACCAAGACTATTCAATCCAGCAAGGCTAACATTTAAAATTGAAAGAGAAATAAAGAGCTTCCCAGAGAAAAAAAAAAGCCTCAAGGAATTCATTAAAACCAAACTAATTCTACAAGAGATGCTAAGAGGCCTGTTGTGAACAGTTTAAAGGGAGGAAAGAATATAGCAAAAGAAGAATACAGCTTTAAAGAATAAAATGGCAATAAACAACTACATATCAATAATAACCTTAAATGTAAATGGATTAAATGATCAAATCAAAAGACATAGGGTAGCTGTGTGGATAAAGAAACAGGAGCCATACATATGCTGTCTACAAGAGACACACCTTAAAACAAAAGATGCACATAGACTGAAGGTAAAAGGATGAAAAAAAATATTTCACGCAAATGGAAATGAAAAAAATCCAGGGTAGCAATACTTATATCTGACAAAATAGACTTTAAAACAAAGGCTGTAGTAAGAGATAAAGAAGGACACCACATAATGATAAAGGGAACAATTCAACAGGAAGATATAACTATTATAAATATCTGCGCACCAAACATAGGAACCCCAACATACATAAAGCAGATTTTGATGGATTTAAAGAGCAAGATTAACAGCAATACTATAATATTAGGAGATTTCAATACCCCACTAACATCACTGGATAGATCCTCAAAAAAGAAAATTAATAAAGAAACAGCAGACTTAAAGGATACACAAGATCAACTCGATTTAATAGATATCTTCAGAACTTTTCACACTAAAGCAGTAGAATATACATTCTTTTCAAATGCTCATGGTACATTCTCTAGGATAGACCACATGTTAGGACACAAAAGTGGTCTCCACAAATTTAAGAAGATTGAAATCATATCAAACATTTTCTCTGATCACAATGGCATGAAACTAGAAATTAACCACAAAAGAAAAACTGAAAAATACTTAAACACTTGGAAACTAAATAGCATGTTATTAAATAATGAATGGATTAACAATGAGATCAAAGAAGAAATAAAAAAGTTTCCAAAAACGAATGATAATGAGCATACATCACCTCAATTTTATGGGACACAGCAAAAGCAGTTCTGAGAGGGAAGTTCATTGCACTACAGGCATACCAAATAAGCTGGAAAAAGCTCAAATAAGCAACCTGACCCTGCATCTAAAAGAATTAGAAAAACAACAGCAAATAAAGCCCAGGACTAGTAGAACGAAGGAAATAATAAAAATCAGAGCAGAATTGCTGGTGGGAATGCAGACTGGTGCAGCCACTGTGGAAAACAGTTTGGAGATTCCTCAGAAAATTAAAAATCGAACTGCCTTTTGACCCAGCTATCCCACTTATAGGAATATACCCTAAGGACACCATAGCACTGTTCGAAAAGAACAAATGCACCCCCATGTTCGTGGCAGCATTGTTCACAATAGCGAAGATCTGGAACCAACCCAAGTGTCCGTCAGAAGACGAGTGGATTAAAAAGCTATGGTACATATATACTATGGAATACTACTCAGCCATAAGAAATGATGACATCGGATCATTTATAACAAAATGGATGTACCTTGATAACATTATACGGAGTGAAATAAGTAAATCGAAAAAAAAGGAAAACTGAGAACAGCATGATTTCATACATAGGTGGGACATAGAAGTGAGAATATGAGACATGGACAAGAGAGTGGTGGTTACGGGATGGGGGGAGGGAGGGAAAAGTGGAATAGGGAGGAGGGGAGGGATACAGGGAAAACCAGATAGAAGGTGACAGAGGACAATTTGACTTTTGGTGACGGGTATGCAACACAATTGAATGATAAGATAACCTGGAGATTTTTTCATTGTACATATGTACCCTGATTTATTGGTGTCACCCCATTAGAATTAATAATAATAAAATATATATATATATAAAGAAAATGAACAATAAATATCTTTAAATCATTGTAAACGAAAAAAAAAATCAGAGCAGAAATAAATAAATAAATGACATATGAGGCTAAGGAAACAATTAGAGGATCAATGAAACCAGGAGCTGGTTCTTTGAAAAGTAAACAAGATTGATAAACCTTTAACTAGACTAACTAAGAAAAAAAGAGAGAGGATTCAAATAAATAAAATTAGAAATGAGAATGGAGAAATAACAACTGACACAACAGAAATACAAAGTATTGTAAGAAAATACTATGAAGAACTCTATGGCAAAATATTAGAAAACCTAGGTGAAATGGACAAATTTCTGAATCATATCATCTTCCAAAAATCAATCTGGAAGAATCAGAACATCTAAACAGACCAATTACAACAAATGAGATCGAAACAGTTATCAAAAATCTCCCAACAAAGAAAAGTCCTGGACCTGATGGCTTCAAAAGTGAATTGTACCAAAAATTCAAAGAAGAACTAACTCCTATCCTCCTCAAGCTATTTCAAAAAATTCAAGAGGAAGGAAGACTTCCAAAGTCCATTTATGAGGCGAGCATAATTCTGATCCCAAAACCAGGCTAAGACAACACAAAAAAAGAAAAGTATAGGTTAATATCCCTGAAAATTTAGATACTATAATTCTCAACAAAATATTAGCCAACTGGATCCAGCAATATATGAAAAAAAAATCATCATACACCATAATAAAGTGGGATCTATTCTGGAGAGACTAGGCTGGTTCAATATTCGTAAATCAATCAATGTGATTCATCACATAAACAAAAGGAAGGACAAAAGTCACATGATAATTTCAACAGATGCAGAAAAAGCATTTGATAAAATCCAGCACCCATTCATGCTCAAAACTCTCAGTAAAGTGGGAAAACAGGGAACATTCCTTAACATGATAAAGGCCATCTATGACAAACCCACAGCAAACATCATACTAAATGGGCAAAAATGAAAAGCAATCCCCTTAAGATCAGGAACCAGGCAGGGGTACCCGTTTTAACATAATTCTGGAAGTCCTAACTACAGCAATCAGACAAGAAGAAGAAATAAAAGGCATCCAGATTGGAAAAGAAGAAGTAAAACTGTCACTATTTGCAGATGATATGATATTGTATATTGAAAACCCTAAAGTCTCAGTCAAAAAACTACTGGACCTTATAAATGAATTCAGCAAGGTGGCAGGATATAAAATTAATACTCAGAAATCAGAGGCATTTCTATATACCAACAATGAACTGTCAGCAAAAGAAATTAAGGAAACAATCCCCTTTACTATTGCAGCCAAAAAAATAAAGTACCTAGGAGTAAATTTAACCAATGAGGTTAAGGACTTGTACTCGGAAAATTATAAAACATTGATAAAAGAAATCAAGGAAGATACAAACAAGTGGAAGCATATATGGTGCTCATGGCTAGGAAGAATAAACATCATTAAAATGTCTATATTACCCAAAGCAATTTATAAATTCAATGCAATACCAATTAAAATACCAATGACATACTTCAAAGATATAGAACACATATTCCAAAAATTTATATGGAACCAAAAAAGAACATGAATAGCTTCAGCATTCTTAAAAAGAAAAATAAAGCAGGAGGTATCACTCTTCCAGATATCAAGGTATACTACAAGGCCATTGTACTCAAGACAGCCTGGTACTGGCATAAGAACAGGCACATAGATCAATGGAACAGAACAGAGAACCCAGAAATAAACCCACACATTTATGGACTACTGATGTTTAAGAAAGGAGGAAAGAACATACAATGGAATAAAGACAGCCTCTTTAACAAATGGTGTTGGGAAAATTGGACATCTACCTGTAAAAATATCAAACTAGACCATCAACTTACACCATTCACAAAAACAAACTCAAAATGGATAAAAGACTTAAATGTAAGCCATGAAACCATAAGCATCTTAGAAGAAAACATAGGCAGCAAGCTCTCCAACATCTGTGGCAGCAATATATTTGCCGATTTATCTCCACTGGCAAATGAAATAAAAGGCAGGATAAACAAATGGGACTATATCAAACTAGAATGTTTTTGCACAGCTAAAGACAATAAGAACAGAATGAAAAGACAAACCACACAATGGGAGGACATAGACGACAATACATCTGATAGGGGTTAATAACCAAAATTTATAAAGAACTTATAAAACTCAACACCAGGAAGACAAACAATCCAATCAAACAGTATGATTTCATACCTAGGTGGGACATAAAAGTGAGACTATGAGACATGGACAAGAGTGTGGTGGTTACGGGGTGGGGGGAGGGAGGAGAGGATGGTATAGGGAGGAGAGGAGGGGCACAAAGAAAACCAGATAGATGGTGACAGAGGACAATTTGACTTTGGGTTGTGGGTATGCAACATAATTGAATGACACGATAAGCTGGAGATGTTCCTTTGAACATATGTCACCCCATTAAAATTAATAAAAATTAAATATATAAAAAAAGAAAAGTGCATCAATTGATCTGTGAACTGGGGATGTAAGTTATGTCTTCAGGATCCATTCTTCCCTTTAGCTCCCTGGGACACCTCTGGGGTGAAAAGAACTTAGAAATTTACAGGGGGCCTGTGCACTCTACTCACACACCTCAATCCATCCCAAATCATGAATAAAACCATACAGCTGAAAAGAGAGAACATTTAGTGTTACCCTTATCCAGAAAGGACCCTTGGAACTAACTCATTCATTTATTCAACAGATGCTGCCTATTAAGTGCCAGATATCACTGTGCTTGATACCAAAGAATCTAGTGATGAAAACTACAATTGTGTTTCTTGCTTTGCATAGTTTACAGGAGAAAGGGGAAATAGTTGGAAAGTGGGAATACACTTGATACATACTAAGAATAGACAAGTTGGGTGCATTTGATCACTTCCTCTTCACTCCATTGCTGTGAGCGGAGCTACCACCTTAGGGATATGGTGATGGCTGAGCACATCACATCCAACTAAGCAGATGAAATCCACAATAGTTCACTAGTCACTTACACTCATAGCTTGTGGACTACCTGGGGGCTGAACTCAGAAACAGAAGGAACAAGCAAAGGCTATGGGAGACAGGCTTTGTAGTAACAAAGTGAGGGGATCTCTGGTTTCCATGAGAGGACGTGACTGGCTTGTTTGAACAATTCCTTGAGTAGCAGGGAAGCCCGCTACTCAAGGCAAGTGGACATTGTGCCTGTACCGTGTGATAGGGAGGGCTGTTTGCTGAGGTACCTTATCCAGAGGAGCACAGTGGGAAAAGGAACTTGCAGTTAGGCTATGTGAGGTCCTCCTGATGTTACCAGAGGTCAAGGCAGCATGTAATAATGAACCTTACCAAACAGTGCAAGCACATAAAATTGTTCAAGGTCTAACCCTGATATTACTTATGACTCAAACAGAAAGCCTTAGGTGGTGGCTCTTTTTCTCTTCTACTCCTCCTACTCGCTAGACAGCAAAATAGCTCAGGCACACAAAGGGGTCACCCGAGAATGGGGTCACCTATTTGCATCACAGGTCCAACCCTAATGCCCAGCTCTGGGATTTCACACTGCCTTCCCAAGCTGAGTGCTGGGCAGGGCACAGGAGGGCAAGGGGCTTTTTGAAGCAGACACTTTAACAACTGTACTCAATACAAGTTAATAAATACATAAAGCCCACGTATGTTAGTGAACACAAGTTCTTTAGAACAGAACCGAAGTTACATAAGTACAAAGAGTATTGGTTCCTCCCCAGCAAGCAAAGTAGGAAGGGAGTTTTGAAGAACAGGGCTTGCTGAGAAGTAGCAGAAGGTAGGAATTGGGAAGCGAGCTGCAGTAAGAAGAACCGAAGGATGTTTACAAGGGTTGAACCCACTGCTGTCACTCAAACAGGAGGCCACATTTCTGCGCTAAACATAGTCATACCACCGCTGAATATAAGGAAGAGAGGGAGAGACTGATCAGAGACCTTAAATGTCTTGCAAAGAATGACTTTGTTTCCCCACAGAAGGCTATTGGAAAACCCCATGGAATTTCTTTTTAACCGAGACGCAATATCCTATTAGTTTCAGGTGTACAACATAGTGGCTCAATATTTATATATTTAATGAAATGCTCCCCAAAATAAGTCTAGTTACCATCTGTCACCATACAAAGTTACTACAATATTACTGATGATATTTACTCTGTAGTACATTACATCCCCATGACTTATTTTATAAATGGAAGTTTTGTACCTGTTAATCCCCTTCACCTATTTTGCCTGACCCGCAACCCTCCCTTCCTCTCTATGGTCACCATACGTTTGTTTCCTATATCTATGAGTCTGTTTCTGTTTTATTCATTGGCTTGTTATTAGACTTCACATGCAAGTGAAATCATATGGTATTTGCCTTTCTCTGTCTGACTTATTTCACTGAGCATAATACTCTCTAGGTCCATCCATGTTATAGCAAATGGCAAGATTTTAACCTTTTTTATGATTGAATAATATCCCATTAAATATACAACATCTTTTATAAGTGTGTGTGTGTGTGTGTGTGTGTATATATATACAAATGTGTGTATATATGTATATATACATATAAATGTATATATATACATATACATATATATCTCACATTGTTTTTATGACTGAGTACTACATCATTATATATACATAATATACCACATGTTCTTTATCCATTCACATTTATCTATTGATGGACACACTTTGGTTACTTCCACATCTTGAGTATTATAAAATAATGCTGCAATGAAAAAACATAGGAGCATGTATAGCTCTTCAAATTAGTGTTTTTATTTTCTTTGGATAAGTACTCAGAAGTGAAATTGCTGAAATATATTGTAGCTTTCTTTTTAATGTTTTGTGAAACCTCCATACTGTTTTCCGTAAAGTCTGTGCCATTTTACATCCCCACCCACAGGGCACAAGGTTCCCCTTCTCTTCACATCCTTGCCAACATTTCTTACTTTTTGAAAACAGCCCTTTCAGAGGTGTGTGGTGATATTTCATTGTGGTTTTTATTTGCATTTCCTAATGATTAGTGATATTGAATATCTTTTTATGTGTCTGTTGGTCATCTGTACGTTTTCTTTGGAAAAATATTTATTCAAGTCCTCTGCCCATTTTTAATGGTTTGTTTCTTTTTTTGATATTTAGTTGTGGGTATTAACTAGAGTATATACTATACAAAATATAGAAAGTAGACTTTGAGAGACATAGAATAGAATCGGGTATCTTTTCATGGGATTGTATAAAGAAGGTAACCCTGAATTTTAAGAATCTAGCAATCTAAAACTTTTATAGAAGAAAAAGGTCAGCTTCCAAACAGAAAAGTGCTAGCTGGTGTCTTTCTAATTTTCTCCCTTTTCTTCCTCTGCATCTTCATGGACAGCATCTTCCCCAGGCAGGTGTTCACTCTGTGGCACCAGGTGCCTGGGAGGGTGCTTGTGGGTAATGTGGGAGGGGCAAGAAACTGGGCAACCTCCTGACTTCTGATTCCTGTGCTCTGACAGCATCCACATTTGGGTAAGCAACAGTTCCTTAAATAACGTCAATTTGTTCATCTGTTCACTGTCATTTTAATAGACTATGTCCATCAGTCCTTACCCTCTTACCCTGGCCCAGTACTAGCTGGATATACAACCTAACCCGATAAGTGTAAACAGTTCGTTCCTAAGAGGACAGAAGGAAGATAGATATCTGAAAAGATATCCGAAAGTCACACCCCTCTGACTGTCTTGTTAGGCCTAACAATGAAGTGGAAATAAAGTCAGTGGATATATTCTCTCTTGCACTCCATGCTCAGACCAAATGATAATGTCCCAACCATTTTCCTTTGGAGCAGCCTGGAGGACTGAAAAAAAGCCTATGGTTTCTGCCCAGGCCACTCAGGAACTACTTTACTCTTTCTTCTTCTTCTTTTACTAAATGTTAGTAAAGTAACAGTAGAAGAACACTAAACTCGGTGACAGAATGAAGCTTATACAAAAAATAATTAGTTAAGGAGTTAAAAGTGCGTATACATTTTTATTATAATTACATTAGAAATATGCTTGGAGGGAAAGGAAATAAGTACAATAATATATTAACAAAAAGAAAAAAAGAGAGGAATTCTTCAAGGCCAGTTACTATTAATCAAGTTCTACAAGTGGTTGTGGTTAGGACAGAACTGGTGTGTGTGTGTGTGTGTGTGTTTGTGTGTGTGATGTTTAATCTTTCTGTATTTTCTAATTTTTTATTAATAAGATTATAGTACATATATATTTAAAACATACATACATACATACAAAAGATAATTAGAATATCCAAAACAATATGCCATCATGTGAGCTATTTACTATACAGAAGAAAAAGCTTGAACTGTAAGCAGACACACTCAAGTTAGTATCTTATTTTGTGTTCTTAGGCAAAACACTTAACATGTAGGTCTGTTTCCTCACCTATAAAATTAAGGATAACACGAGCTATCCCATAGCATTTTCCTCAGGATTCAATGTTATAACATCTGTGAAAGTACCTCACCTAGTATGGGTATTTGGAAGTACTCAAAATATTCATTTCCTTACCTTTTATACAGATTTTCTGTTCAAAGCAGAAAAGGGATTCCAACCTTTGTTTTGATTGTAGGCTCTCTGCTCTCTGCAGAGGTTAGACTGTAGACAACTTGCAAAAAATTAAGAGACAGCTGTTTCTAGATCTGTACTTGCAGCTTTACTGCACCAAAAAACCCCACATTTTTCCATTATCTATAAAATCTGCTGTCTGTGGCAAGATTTATCAGGACCCTATAGGGCTTTCTGACAAAGTAAGGGTGTCTCGCCCTCCCAATTGAAAGCCTGGCTGGAGTGTGTGTGTTGCTTTTGTTGGTGGTGTTTTTTTCCTTACCTACAGCTTAACTTAATGTGTGAAAAGACAGCATCACCCAAAACAGGGAAAGGTGGGGTTCTAGCCCTACACTTTGCAGATCATTCAGGCACCAGGCAGGAAACTGCTATGGTGTCCAGCACAGTGAATTATCCAAGCACAGACACAAAGAGACTCCATCCTGCCCCGCCATCATTGTCATCATCACCATCATGATCAAGGTTATACATATAAGTGAAAATTCCAGAGAATGGGAGAAAACAAGCATTCTCAAAGTAAAAGTCTCTATCACCCCTGCACACAATAAAATCAAAGTGTGGGTGGGGTGCAATGTTAAAGAAAGTAATAGATACCAAGCACTGTGCTCTCAGACATTATACTTGCCTACTTCAAGGAGTCATCAACAACTAGAAGCTGCTGCCCTTGGTCTCCCCAATAAAACCTGTATTTTATAGAAAGGAGAAACCAGGGAGCCACTCCCAAGAACAACAGCAGAAGCCAGCACAAATGTTCCCTAATAGAGGTCAGAGGGAACCTCTTCAGGCGTGCTGTGGTCCCTCACATGCTTAGAAATTTACAGAGTATCCACAAGGACCAATGATTGGAGGGATGCTTGCAATATGGTCCCAAGTCGTCTGGACAGCCTAGTTCCAGGTCAAAGACTAGAAGCCCAAGATCTAGACCTGACTCTTTTTCCATTATCTCCTAAATTTGTGAGAGCTGGACGGTTAAAAGTTTCTCAATTCGAGGTCCAAAATCCTGCTTAAATTCTTATGCCAAATTTCTTTCTATAGACAGATGTTCATTTTTCTAAGAAGAGTTTATATCATTCCTCAGATCCTCAGGTAAAACCATAGTCCAAAAATATATTAAGGACAACTAAACTAGTAAGTCATAACTTCCCTTCCAGATTCCAATTGTCAGAGCAAAATTTTTCTGATTATAAGAGCAATACACAGTCATTGTGGTAAATGTGAAAAATATAGCCTAAAAGAAAAATGTCCCATAATTAGGCCACCCAGACACAACCACTGCTGACATATAGTAAATATATGTTTATTTATCTATATAAACAAATATTTTTGGAATATTTATGATTACATATTCCATGTTATGTTCTGCCACTCTCCACATTTTCACACATTGCTAACTCTGAAAAATAAAGGTCAAATAATATTTTATCATAAGTACTAATTTTATTGTAACTGTTCCCCTACTGTTAAATATCTATGTTGATTCTCATGTTTTGAAATTAAAAACAATGCTTCTATAAACATTCTTGAAAGTCAAATTTTGCTTATTGGCTGTAATGAGAAGCTACTAAAAGTTTTTGAGCAAGAATATAGCAAAATCAGTATCTGTCTTATGACAATACAGTAAATGAAGTAGGAGTGGTTTGGTGATAGGTAGAGGGTTATTATCTGAGAACCTGAACTAAGGCAGGGACAGTGAGACTAGACACAGATCCAGATGTAGAACACATGCTAAACTGAAATTACCATTAGCCATGGCTCCAAGGGAGAGAGGAGAGTCCAAGGCTAAGCTGAAGTTTCTAGTCTCCAAAACCGGAAGATGAAGTATACCATCAGCCAAGACAGGAAATAAGACTAATTCAGTGAAACATTTTTGGGCTTTCTTATGACACAGTAAAGCCATTAGAAATGAGAAGTAGAGATTTTTTTTCAAAGTTGTCTCTTTATCATCTAGGTCCCTCCATATAGCTCAGAAACACTAACTCTGAAGTTAGATTTAAAATGTCATCTTCTATTTAAATATTTACTATGTAAAAATGTCTACATCATTCTTGATTATTGAAATATATGTTTTTCTAAAAAACCATCTTGCTTAGCAAGGATATATAGATGCATTTTTCATGAGATTCTTTGAAAATACCATTTGACTGATTCCAGAATATCAAAGACAATCAAAGCTGTAGATAGTGACTGATGAGCAGGGAGGCTGCAATGCTGTGTCATTTTAGAATGAGGTTACTATTCTCTTTACAACTACCCTCCCAGGGTGATAAATCTCTTCAACAAGTATTTATTGAAAGGCTTTTTCCTGAGACTGGCACTGGTACTAGGTGCTTGTGGTATTAAGTTAAAGAAAACTGAGATCAGACCCAGAAAATGTAATTGATCCAATTAACCCCTTATAAGTGGGAATTAAGGAAACAAAGAAGTCAACCAGTTTCTTCCAACCGCTAATCCTCCAACTTCACCCTCTAATTCTTTCCTTCCCAGTACCATTCCTGGTGAGAGGAAAATTGACTAGTTATACTGAGAGTCAAAGAGACATAATCCCCACCAAAGAAAAATTCCTCTATAATAATACTGAAAGTCAGAGAAAACACTAGGAGAATGTTTTAATAGCCCCAAGTCTTTCCTGCATGAACTCAGTTTTCAGATAAGACAGTGGGGAAATGTGGTACTAACAGCTCAAAGTATCAATTCAAATGAAGCAGAGCACTTAAATGGACTCAGACTGAGTGACGCACAGTGCTAGGCCATACCTTCACTAAAAAGTAAAAGAGATAAACACTCTAAAGACACAAAATAATTTGAGAGAATGGCACAGAGCATTAAGAATGACACAGCACATAGAGACCCAGTTATCTATGCTCTAATTTCAGGAGAAGAAAAATAAACTGAACCCTAAAAAATAAGATTCAGAGAAACAGAGGAGATATAGAATAAAGAATTGGATTCAAGGAAAATTCCTAGGTGAAAGTGCGTAAGGAAAGGCACAGAAGCAAGAGTAAGTATACCTAGCTCCCAAGCTGGAAAGTAGTAGCTCAGAAAGACCCCATTAGTATCCAGTGTGCTTAGCTCCCCCTACAGAACACTGATATTCATTCGCACTGCTATGAGACCTAGAAAAGAACTATGAATCGTCTATATGAAAGCCAGCATCAGAATTGTGAGTGGTTCAAAGTCCCAGAGTCGCTGGCTCTGAGCCTGAGCTCCTCAGCATGGGGTTGCTAGCTTGAGCGGGGACCCTCCACACAATCCCAAAGCTTGCCAGCTTAAGCCCAAAGGATGCTGGCATGAAAAATCCAAGCTCACTGACTTGAGCAAGGGGACACTGGTCAAAGCATGTCCAAGAAGCAATCAATGCACAACTAAAGTGAAAGCAACTACAAAATGACGCTTCTCACCCTCTTTCTTTCTTCCTGTCTCTCTCTCACTCTCTCAAAAAAAAAAAAAAAAAAAAGTGCTCTGCAGATTGCTAAAAAGACCTGATAAACCAGAATCAGAAAATGATGTTGTAAAATCCAGATGGCCTCTAGGGTGCAGAATTCTGGTGGAACACTGACAGAGATACTAGGAGAGAACACTGGAGAGGTTAGGCTGATATGTTTGTCACCAATCTGTACTCTTATAATTCATTCACTGTTTACTAAACTTTGGTGTAGGTTACAAATTTTTTCTAGGCAAACATGCATGTAGAAAATTAACTGCAATCTTTTGAACCTGGCATTTCCTTCAAAGTTTGGAATTACTGCTCCCTGGAAAATGGGTTCCCACAAACCTGCAGACCTTTTAGAAAAGTATGGGTTCACCACTCACTGAAGAAGAACATAAGCTTCATAACCTGAATGAGTTTTATTCTTCTTTGATCTACTGCTGATTAGGTGCATATTGGGAAATTTAACACACACAACCCAGGAACCAAAGTAGAAAAAAAGGTGGGAAATTAGAATATGAAATAGTATCAGTTAAACCAGAATCTCCATTTGATTCTGGAAGAAAATGGAACCTAGAAAAAAAAATAATAACTACTGTGAGTATACAAAGACTTTAATTGTTAAGTAAGGTCCTTTAAAAATTATAGTGTGATACTTTAGAGCAGTGGTTCTCAAACATTTTGAAGTTAGGGTGCATTGAAATCCTAAAAATAATTGTAGGCACACAATATACAAATTTCTGAGAAATATGTTATAATAATTAATTCAAATATTAAAGAAAAAAATATAAAGTCCAAGCGTGCTTTTATGGTAATTAAATGAAATAAATATGACAAAATTGCCTGACCAGATGGTTGCGCAGTGGATAGAGCATCGGAGTGGAATGCAGAGAACTCAGGTTCTAAAAAGCATAACTCAAAAATTGTAACATAAAAATGTTTTCTAATGTCACAATTAATTTAGTTTATATATATATATATATTACACACAATTTTTTTTTTTTATAGAGACAGAGAGAGAGTCAGAGAGAGGGACAGATAGAAACAGACAGCAATGGAGAGAGATGAGAAACATCAATCATCAGTTTCTCATTGTGGCACTTTAGTTGTTCATTGATTGCTTTCTCATATGTGTCTTGTCCATGGGGCTACAGCAGACCTAGTAACCTCTTGCTCAAGCCAGTGACCTTGGGTCCAAGCTGGTGAGCTTTTTGCTCAAACCAGAAGAGCCCGTGCTCAAGCTGGCTACCTCGAGGTCTTGACCTGTTTTTGCAGAGTTAGCAATGTGTGAAAATGTGGAGAGTGGCAGAACATAACATGGAATATGTAATCATAAATATTCCAAAAATATTTGTTTATATACATGAATAAACATATATTTACATATATGTCAGCAGTGGTTGTGTCTGGGTGGCCTAATTATGGGACATTTTTCTTTTAGGCTATATTTTTCACATTTACCACAATGACTGTGTATTGCTCTTATAATCAGAAAAATTTTGCTCTGACAATTGGAATCTGGAAGGGAAGTTATGACTTACTAGTTTAGTTGTCCTTAATATATTTTTGGACTATGGTTTTACCTGAGGATCTGAGGAATGATATAAACTCTTCTTAGAAAAATGAACATCTGTCTATAGAAAGAAATTTGGCATAAGAATTTAAGCAGGATTTTGGACCTCGAATTGAGAAACTTTTAACCGTCCAGCTCTCACAAATTTAGGAGATAATGGAAAAAGAGTCAGGTCTAGATCTTGGGCTTCTAGTCTTTGACCTGGAACTAGGCTGTCCAGACGACTTGGGACCATATTGCAAGCATCCCTCCAATCATTGGTCCTTGTGGATACTCTGTAAATTTCTAAGCATGTGAGGGACCACAGCACGCCTGAAGAGGTTCCCTCTGACCTCTATTAGGGAACATTTGTGCTGGCTTCTGCTGTTGTTCTTGGGAGTGGCTCCCTGGTTTCTCCTTTCTATAAAATACAGGTTTTATTGGGGAGACCAAGGGCAACAGCTTCTAGTTGTTGATGACTCCTTGAAGTAGGCAAGTATAATGTCTGAGAGCACAGTGCTTGGTACCTATTACTTTCTTTAACATTGCACCCCACCCACACTTTGATTTTATTGTGTGCAGGGGTGATAGAGACTTTTACTTTGAGAATGCTTGTTAAAAAATAAAAAAATGACAAAAAAGTTATCTTTTTATGTATATAGATACATTCCTTGTAAGATTTAGTAAATTCAGCAGGTCCCAGGGTGAATGTATTAAGTTTATTTATTCTTGTGTTTATGGGAAACATGAGTCTGATGTGTTCTAACAATTTCTTCAATGTTTGAGCATATATCTGAAAGGCAAACTCTCATTTCCTCATCAATACATTGAAGAATTCCTCTCTTTTTACTCTTAATTGTGTTTAGTGCAGAAAACCCCCACCATACATATCATCTTAACTTTACACCAAACAAAGGATAAAAGAAACTTGGGGGGGGGGTAGTGTAAACAATCCAGCACCACAGCTTAGCAGCCTTTTGCAACCTAATCAGGCAAGTGATGTGGGGGGTTGGGCAGACTGTCAGTTTACAGCCAATGCCCCACACCTCTTTCCCCGCAAAATTTAAACTCCAAAATCCCTGGTTTTTTGGTCCCCACAGGCACATATTTCTCTGGAATAGCATAGGACACACCTGGAAATCTTCTAGAGTGCACAATTCTTTTTCTAGTATCTCTATTTTCCCTCCACTAGGCTGTCAGTTTCATAAGAGCAGGGTCATGTATTATTGATCTTTATCACTTCACCTTACTGCTATTGATAAAAGTGGACTATGAACTCTAAGAAACTTGAATTCAAACTTTAGTTTTGTCATTTTTCTATGGTGTGACTTGCCTTGAGTAGTTTACTTTGTATGTTTTAACTAATTTAACTGATAATTGATTATAATTTGCAGAGATGTTGACCCTATCAAGGCTCAGGTTACATGGGTGGGATAGGGGGCCACCAAAGGCCTTAATTTAGTGGGCTATGACTAATCTTTAACGCCCTTAAAATATGTGTATCATTTCTGTGTGTAATAAGGCCAGAGAAGTTTAAGCGCTAAATCACTAATTGGCTGGTTAGTGCCTATGGGATTACTGATGATAATGCCTAACTCAGGGGACTGTTAACGGGTTCAGCTAACAGAAAGTCTGGGATAAGGATGACACTTAACAAATATCACTTCTATCCATCTTCTTTTTATTTTTCTCTCTATAAAGCCTTTTCTCCACTTTTCTTTATGCTCTACCTTTTCTTCTAAATATTCTTCAGTCTTCAGACATTTCTACTTTTTTTTTCTTCTTCTTTTACTTTTCTTTAAGCAGACCATTATTTCCTTTTATCCTCACTCTATCCTCATTCAGACTCAAAAGTACACATTATAGATCTGGCTTTCTTTTACTCACTCTGTATACTAACACTGTAACAGCATCCTTAAACAAACCAACTTTGAATGCTGAGAAAGATTTACCCAGCATTTTCCAAAAAAAAAAAAAAAAAAAAAATCTGTGAGAGAAAGAAAAATGTATCTTCAAGGAGATCTCATTCAGTTTTTCACACAACCCAAACTCAGAAGAGATAAGCAAGAGAAAGGGGAAAATAATAGTAATAGAAAAAGAACAAAAGAAAAGAAAAAAGATTATGTTACAATAGAAATAAAATTGCACCCTGGCCGGTTGGCTCAGCAATAGAGTGTTGGCCAGGCATGTGAAAATCTTGGGTTCGATTCCCCATCAGGCCACGCAAGAGAAGTAACCATCTGCTTCTCTACTCCTCCCCTTTCTCTCTCTCTCACTTTCTGTCTCTCTTTCTCTCTCCCATCCCACAGCCATGGCTCAAATGGTTTGAGCAAGTTGGAACTGGGCACTGAGGATGGCTTCATGGCCTCGCTTCAGGTGCTGAAATAGCTCAGTTGCCGAGCAATGGAGCCATGGTCCCAGATGGGCATAGCAGCATCATAAAGGGGATTTTCTGGGTGGATCCCAGTCAGGGTGCGTATGGGAGTCTGTCTCTGCCTCCCCGCCCCCCCCCATTATTTAATAAGTAAATAATAAAAAAATAAAACTGCTTCAAATAATATTTTCAACATAGGAAACAAAGGAGTCATTGTCGTTCTTGAAGTGAAGAATCTAAATTGATTAAAATTTGTGTGATATAACAATGAATTTCTTAAAAGAACAGGCACATGAGAGATAAAAATTAAAAAGTTCCCAAAATAAGTTCTAACAAACATTAGTCTTAGGAACTACTCACCCAAGATGATTCATGAGAGGGATTTAATGGTGAAAAATTCCTGGAATATGTTGCATGTGGTCTCCACCTCACCAGTGAAGATTAAAGACCTATAGTATACTACAATATACTATAGGTTAGAAGTCCCATGGTAACTTGTTTAATTTAGCCTGACATGGCTCTGCCAAAACTTTAGTGGCAGTGGAACCATTCTTTTTCTTTAAAGTAGCATCTCATAGAAAAAATGAGAAACGCTGGTTAAGAAACCATATGGAGCTAATTATCACCAAAAGTGTACCCTTTTGATTCAGTCATGACTAAATCATTACAGAAAGCCCAGTATGAGCCAGGTGCATGGATAGTGTAACATAAATGAATAAAACCAATAAAAATCCCTGCCCTCATGGAACTCAAATGCTAGTGGGATAAAGAAAGACAGTATACTTAATAAATAACTAAATTATATGTTAGATTAGAAGGTAGCAAGTATAATTGACCCTTAACCAAGATGGGGTCTTGAGACATTGATCCCCAACCCCACACAATTGAAAATCCACATATAATATTTGACTCCCCCAAACTTAGCTACTAATTGTCTACTGTTAACTGGATACCTTAGAGTAACACAAACAATTGATTAATATTTTTTGGAAATATTATTTACTGTATTCTTACAATAAAGTAAGCTAAGGAAAAGATGTTATTAAGAAAATCATTAGGAAGAAAAAGTGCATTTACAGTATTTATTTAAAACAATTCACACATAAATGGACCTGCACAGTTCAAACCGGGGTTGTTCTACCTGGGTTGTTCAAGGGTCTACTGTACTGTGAAGAATAAATAGTGCAGTGAGGTCAGGATTGTACTTTTATTTATTTTTTTAAATATTTTAGTTATAGATTTTAGAGAGAGGAAAGAAAGAGAGAAAGGCAAGGGGGGTTAAGGGAGCAGGAAGCATCAACTCATAGTTGCTTCTCGTATGTGCCTTGAAGGGGCAAGCCCAGGGTTTTGAACCAGTGACCTCAGAGTTCCAGGTCAACATTTTATCCACTGTGCTACCACAGGTCAGGCAGAATTGTACTTTTAAATAAGAGAATTAGGGTAGGCCTCAAAGGAAGGGTAAAATTTGTGCAAAGTCTTGAAGGAGATGGAAGAATGAGACAAGTAGATATATTGAGGGGAAAATTACCTCAGGTAGACTTACAGCGAGTAAAAATGCCCTGAAACGGGAATATCCCTGACACGTTCTAAGATCAGCAGTGAGGCTGACATGGCTGGATAGATTAAAGGGTTAGAGTAGTAGATGAAGTCAAGTAGTAATGGTGGGCTAGATATAGTAGAAGGTTATGGGCCGAATTCTGTTCCTCCAAAATAATTATGTTGAAGCCCTCCCTAAACTCCAGTGCCTCAAAAGATGACCGCATTTGGAGATAGGGCCTTTGAAGAGGTAGTTAATTTAAAACTAGGTCATTTTAGCATAATTAGTATAGGCTCTAATCTGATATAACTGGTATTCTTATAAGAATAGGAGCTTGGGACACAGAAACAGAGTGACAACCATACAAGGATACAGTGAGAAGGTTGGCATCTACAAGTCAAAGAGACATTCCTCTGAGGAAAACAAACCTGCCAACACCTTGATCTTCTAGCCTCTAGAATATTTGTGGTTTAACCACATAATCTGTACTATTTTATTATGGCAGTCAATTCCTACTAACTTTACAAGATCAAGCCAAAGTAGTTCCAAAACTGTTTGCTTATTTGTTTATTTTAATGCCCAGAGAACTGGAAGTAGAACAAAAGTTAAATGAACTAAATTCCAGAAAAGATGAAATCCTTCCCATCAAAGAATAGATCCAGGGCACTTATCCCCAGTTTAAGGGGAAAAAGAGTAAATCTGTTATTGAAAGAAATAGAAAGAAAATCAAACTAGTAAAAATATTAAACACTACATGTGGTGGTGTGATGGATTATCAGAGGTCCCCAAACTATGGCCCGAGGGCCAAATTGTGGCCACCTGAGGCCATTTATCAGGCCCCCGCTGCACTTCCGCACTTCCGGAAGGGGCAACTCTTTCATTTGTCGTCTGTGCATGGAGTACTGTATGTGGCAGCCCTCCAACGGTGTGAGGGATAGTGAACTGGCCCCCTGTGTAAAAAGTTTGGGAACCCCTGGATTAGATCCTACACATCCCTCATTCACAGAGGGAGCCTAGCATTCTGACCCAGAGACACAAGCTTTTCCTGAGAGAAAGGCAAGAGCTCAAAGGCTGGGGACAGGAAAAGACAGCTGAGAAACAACAGACTCCTTCATTATTCTTTATTATCTCCCTATTAGCCTTTTAGTAGCTGTTAAATTTGTATATCACCTCTCTCCTTCCTAATACTAGTTATTTTTGTTTTCTTTTTTTTTCTTTTTATTTAGGAAATTTAACAGGGTGACTGGCTAGAGCAGGGGTCCCCAAATTTTTTACACAGGGCGTCAGTACACTGTTCCTCATACGGTTGGAGGGCTAGACTATAAAAAAACTATGAACAAATCCCTGTGCACACTGCACATATCTTATTTTAAAGTAAAAAAAAACAAAACTGGAACAAATACAATATTTAAAATAAAGAACAAGTAAATTTAAATCAACAAACTGACCAGTATTTCAATGGGAACTATGGGTGCGGATGCATCCTCTGCTCCTCTAACTGACCAACAATGAAAGAGGTGCCCCTTCCAGAAGTGTGGTGGGGGCCGGATAAATGGCCTCAGGGGACAACATGCGGCCCGCTGGCCATAGTTTGGGGGCCCCTGGGATAGAGGTTTATCAATACTATTAATCTTCTCAAAGAACCAATTTTTGCTTCATTGATTTCCTGAACTTTTTCTCCTGTTTTCAATGCTACAGATTTCTGGTTTAATCTTTATTATTTTCTTTCTTCTACTTAATTTGGGTTACATTTGCTCTTTTCTAGTTTCTTTTTTTCTTTTTTTTCTTTTTTTGTGACAGAGAGAGAATCAAAGAGAGGGACAGATAGGGACAGACAGACAGGAAGGGAAAGAGATGAGAAGCATCAATTCTTTGTTGTGGCACCTTAGTTGTTCATTGATTGCTTTCTCATATGAGCCTTGACCAGTGGGCTACAGCAGACTGAGTGACCCCTTGCTCAAGCCAGCGACCTTGGACTCAAGCTGGTGAACCTTGCTCAAACCAGATGAGCCATCGCTCAAGCTGGTGACCTCGGGGTCTCGAACCTGGGTCCTCTGCATCCCAGTCCAACAGTCTATCCACTACTCCACCACCTGGTCAGTCTTATTTTATTTTCTATGATAGAGACAGAGAGAGTCTAGTTTCTTTTTTTAATTTTTATTAATTTTTAATTTATTGTGTTTACATGGATTCAAGTGTCCAACTGAAAACAACTCCCTCACCCCCACCCACCCTTGTGTCCGTTTTTATATCCCTTTTGCTCCCCTCACCCTAACTTCCTCCCCCCTTCCCTCTAGGATTTGCTGTCCTGTTATCTATATTTCTGTGTTATGTATATAATTTCACTAATCCTTTTACCTTCTCTGATCCCATCCCTTAATACCCTTTCCCTCTGACAGCTGTCCCTCTAGTCTCTGTGACCCCGCCTCTGCCTCTATTCCATTCCTCAGTTCACTTTGTTCATTATAGATTCCACATGTATGTGAGATCATAAGATATATTTCTTTCTCTGCCTGGCTTATTTCACTTCACATAATAATCTCCAGGTCCATCCATGCTATCACAAAAGGTAAGATTTCCTTCTTTTTAACAGCTGTGTAGTTTCTGTTGTGTATATGTACCAAAGGTTTTTAATCCACTTGTCTACTGACGACGGACACTAGGGCTGTTTCCAGATCTTGGCTATTATAAACAAAGCTGCAATAAACAAGGGGGTGCATATCTTTTTTGAATCAGTGATTTGGTATTCATAGGATATATTCTTAAAAGTGGGATAGCTGGGTCAAAAGGCAGTTCCATTTTAAATTTTTTGAGGAAACCCCATACAGTTTTCCACAGTGGCTGCACCAGTCTGCATTCCCACCAGCAGTGCAGAAGGGTTCCCTTTTCTCCACATTTTCTCCAGTCCTTATTGTGTGTTGTTTTGTTAATGAGCACCATTCTGACTGGTGTGAGGTGATATCTCATTGTGGTTTTAATTTGCATTTATCTTATGATTAGTGACATTGCACATTTATTTCATATGCCTATTGGCCATTAGTATCTCCTTTTTTGGAGAAGTGTTTATTCAGTTCTCTTGCCTATTTTTTAATTGGACTGATTACCTTACTGGTGTTGAGTTCTAGACATTCTTTATAAATTTTGGTTATTAACCCCTTATCAGACATATTGTCAAATATGTTCTCCCATTGTGTGGGTTGTCTTTTTATTTTGCTCATGGTGTCTTCTGCTGTACAAAAGCTTTATACTTTAATATAGTTCTATTTGTTCATGCTGTCCTTTATTTCACTTGCCCGTGGAAATAAATTAGCAAAAAATATTGCTAGGAGAGATATCAGAGAGTTTACTGCCTATGTTTTCTTCCTAGATGTTTATGGTTTCTTGACTTACATTTAAGACTTTTATCCATTTTGAGTTTATTTTTGTGAATATTGTAAGTAGGTGGTCTAGTTTCATATTTTTGCATGTATCTGTCCAATTTTCCCAACACCATTTATTAGAGACTGTCTTTACTTTATTTGTCAAATATCAGTTGTCCGTAAAGGTGTGGGTTTAATACTGGGTTCTCTGTTCTGTTCCATTGATCTATGTGCCTATTCTTATGTCGGTACCAAGCTGTTTTGAGTAAAATGGCCTTGTAATATAACTTGATATCAGGAAGTGTGATACCTCCCACTTTATTCTTCATTTTTAAGATTGCTGAGGCTATTTGTGTTCTGTTTGGTTCTATATAAATTTTTGGAATATTTGTTCTATATCTTTGAAGTATGCCATTAGTATTTAAATAGGAATTGCATTGAATTTATAGATCGCTTTGGGTAATATAGACATTTTAATGATGTTTATTCTTCCTATCCATGAACACAGTATATGCTTCCACTTGTTTGTATCTTCCTTGATATCTTTTATCAATGTTTTATAATTTTCCAAGTACAAGTCCTTTATCTCCTTGGTTAAATTTACTACCAGGTACTTTAATTTTTTTTCTGCAATAGTGAAATGAATTATTTCCTTAATTTCTCTTTCAGACAGTTTATTGTTGGTGTATAAAAATAGCACTGATTTCTGAATAATAATTTTATAACCTGCCACCTTGCCAAATTTATTTATTGGGTCTAGTAGTTTTTTGACTGAGACTTTAGGGTTTTCTATGTACAGTATCATGTCATCAGCAAATGATAGTTTTACTTCTTCTTTTTCAATTTGGTTGCCTTTTGTTTCTTCTTGTCTGATAGCTGTGGCTAGGACTTCCAGAGCTATGTTGCATAAGAGTTGTGAAAGGGGGCACCCCTACCTTGTTCCTGATTTTAAAGGGATTGCTTTTCATTTTGCCCATTGAGAATGCTGTTTGCTGTGGGTTTGTCATAGATGGCCTTTATCATGTTGAGGTATGTTCCCTGTATTCCCACTTTGCAGAGAGTTTTTTTTTTTTTTACCATAAATGGGTGCTGAATTTTATCAAATGCTTTTTCTACATCTATTGATATTATCATCTGATTTTTATCCTTCCATTTGTTTATGTGATGAATCACACTGACTGATTTGCAAATACTGTACCATCCTTGCCTCCCCAGAATAAATCCCACTTGATCATGATGTATAAATTTTTTCAGGTATTGTTGGATCCAGTTTGCTAATATTTTGTTGAGAATTTTAGCATCTAAGTTCATCAGGGATACTGAATTATAGTTTTCTTTCTTTGTAGTGTCTTTACCTGGTTTTGGAATGAGGATTATGCTCGTCTCATAAAAGGAGCTTGGAAGTTTTCCCACCTCTTGAATTTTTTGAAATAGCTTGAGAAGGATAGGTGTTAGTTCTTTGAATGTTAGTTCACCTTCGAAGCCATTTGATCCAGGACTTTTGTTTGTTGAGAGTGTTTTGATAACTGTTTCAATTTCATTTGTTATAATCAGTCTGTTTAGGTTTTCTGATTCTTCCAGATTGAGTTTCAGAAAATTATATGCTGATAAAAATTTATCCATTTCACCTACATTGCCCAGTTTTTTGGCATTCAAATCTTCATAGTATTTTCTTAAAATTCTTTGTTTTTCTGTGGTGTCAGTTGTTACTTCTCCACTTTCATTTCTAATTTTATTTATTTGAATTCTCTCTCTTTTTTCTTGATGAGTCTGGTTAAAGGTTTATCAATCCTGTTCACCTTTTCTAAGAACCAGCTCTTGGTTTCATTGATCTTCTGTATTGTTTTTTTGGCCTCTATGTCATTTATTTCCACTATTATTTTTATTATTTCTTTTCTTCTGCTTCCTCTGGGCTTTATTTGTTGTTCTTTTTCTAGTTATTTTAGATGCAGGATTAAGTTTTTTATTTTAGCTTTTTCTTGCTTCTTAAGGTATGCCTGTAATGATATGAACTACCCTCTCTCTCAGGACTGCTTTTGCTGTGTTCCATAGATTTTGGGTTTTTGTATGTTTGTTTACATTTCAAGGAAATTTTTGATTTCTTCCTTGATCTCATTGTTAACCCATTCATTATTTAATAATATGCTATTTAGCCTCCAAGTGTTTGAATGTTTTTTAGTTTTTCTATTGTATTTGATTTCTAGTTTCATGCCATTGTGATCAGAGAAGATACTTGATATGATTTCAATCTTCTTAAATTTATTAAGACTTCCTTTTTGTCCTAACATGTGGTCTATCCTAGAGAATGTACTATGAGCACTTGAAAAGAATATATATTCTGCTGCTTTAGAATGAAAGGTTCTGAAGATATCTATTAAATCCAGTTGATCTAGTGTGTCATTTAAGGCCACTGTTTCTTTGTTAATTTTCTGTCTGCAGGCTCTATCCGTTTATGTTAGTGGGTATTAAAATTCCCTATTATAGTATTGCTGTTGATCTAGATCTTTAAGTCCATCAAAATCTGCTTTAGGAGATATATATATATATATTTAGGAGCTCCTATATTAGGTGCATAAATATTTACAGGTATATCCTGTTGGAGGATATACCCACTTTATCATTATGTAGGAACCTTCTTTATCCCTTACTATATAGCCTTGGTTTTAAAGTCTATTTAGTCAGATATAAGTATTTCTACCTCAGCTTTTTTATTATTTCCATTTGTGTGAAATACTTTTTTTCATCCTATTACTTTTAGTATATGTGTATCTCTTGTTTTGAGGTGGGTCTCTCGTAAATAGCATATGTATGGGTCCTGTTTTCTTATCCATGCAGCTACCCTATGTCTTTTGATTGGAGCATTTAATCCGTTTACATTAAAGGTTATTATTGATATGTAGTCGTTTTTTGCCACTTTATTCTTTAAATCTACAATCCTCTTTTTCTCAATTTTTTTTCTTTGTTCTTTTTATAGCAGCCCTCTTAACATTTATTACAGTTCTGGTTTGGTTGTAATGAATTCTTTGAGTCTTTTTTGTCTGGGAAGCCTTACTGGAAATTTCTCTTTCAATTTTAAATGATAACCTTACTGGATAAAGAAGTCTTGGTTGTAGGTTCTTGCTTTGCATCACTTTGAATATTTCTTGCCATTCCCTTCTGGCCTCAAGTGTTTCTATTGAAAAGTCAGATGTCATTCTTATGGGGGCTCCTCTGTAGGTAATTAACTGCTATTCTCTTGCAGCTTTTAGTATTCTTTTTTAGTATTCTTTCTTTGTCTCTTAACTTTGACACTTTAATTATGATGTGACTTGGTATAGGCCTCTTTGGGTTCCTCTTTAATGGAACTCTCTGTGCTTCTTGAACTTGTGTGATTTTTTCCTTCATCAATTTAGGGAAATTTTCATCTATGTTTTCCTCAAACAGGTTCTCTATGCCTTGTTTGTTCTCTTCTCCTTCGGGAACCCCTATGATGCGGATGTTGTTTCTTTTCATGTTGTCACAGAGCTCTGTTAGAGTTTCATCAGACTTTTTGAGCTTTTTTTATTTTTGTTTCTCTGCTTCCATGCTTTCATTTATCTTGTCCTCTAAATTGCTGACTGTATCCTCAGATTCATACAGCCTGCTATTAATTCCTTCTAGCGCAGTCTTCATTTCTAATATTGTATTTGTCATTTCTGAATGGTTCTTTTTTATGATTTCAATGTCCTTTTTGATGCTTGCTATCTCTTTATTTAGGTGCTCATTATGTCCATCTACTGTTGCTCTAAGATCCTTGAGCATCCTAAAAAGCATTGTTTTAAACTCTGCATCTGGTGTTTTGGTTACATCCATCTCATTTAGTTCTTTTTCTGGGGGTTTCTCTTGTTGATTCATTCTGATCACATTTCTCTGTCTGACCATTTTGTCTGTATATTAGCTAGCACTGTCTGACTTTGAAATTTTTGTGTGGTCTTTACAAAGATGGGCTCAGTGGTACTGTCCTCCAGGCCACTTGTTTTTCTTGTTCTAGAAATGCTTCTTGGGGGTACTATTTTCCCTAGTGTTATGAGTATTAGATACAGTTGATTTTTTTATGTTTACGTTTATCTCCTCAGGCTAGCTGGCTCTAAGGATCAACATTGATTATGTGTATTACAGACTGTGGAATGTCTGTCCTGTTGGGTGTATTTATTCTCCACAGTGTCTGATGCCTACTAGACTCCACCTTTGGGTGTGCTGCTTGTGTAGGTAGCTGAGTCTAGGGTAGGTGCTGTCAGACACCCACTACCAGTGGTGTTGGCTCTAATTCTTCTTGGGTTGGTGTCAGCTCTTGTTTGTAACCCACTGTGTGCTACCAGACTGCAGCTACTGCACTTTTCACTGTTTTTGTCTGCATTTTCTGTGTCTGGGTACTATGAGAGGAGCCAACCTTTGTATAAGGATCAGCTTCTTCCTGTTAAAGATGACAGGAGCTCCATAAAAGCCCCAAGTTCTTTAAGATTTGTCTCCATTTTACAGCATTTACTCCTTGTCTTGCAGCTGCCTGGTCTTCCTACAGAGTCTTCTATAGTAAGACTATAGTGTGGGCTCAGATTGGCCTCACTCAACCAACCCCTCTACAGGTTGCATACTTGATGGGTTAGGGCAGCTGAGGTTGTGAAAACAACGTTTGTGGGACCCCATACTTCAGGAGTCTCCTGGTAAGGAGCTCAGTACAGGGAATGTGTCCCGTATTCCATAGCTTGATCCCTCAGCCATTGCTGGATACTCAAATTTTATTTCTCCCCAACAAGGTGATCAACAGGTTCAGACCGAGCATGGCCAACAGTCCCCCCTGCAAAAGTTCTTTCAGCTGTTGAGACCCAAGTCTCAGGGAGGAAGACTGAGAGAGTGCTCTCCTGGGCCTGACTGTGCCCCTCCTGAAGGTGGCTAAGCCCAACGATCAGATCCAACAGTAGACTCACAGGGACCCATACTTTAAATGCCCATGTTCCAAGCCTCTCTCCCTTCCCCTTGTGGAAACTAGCCTAGCTAGACAGTATATCCAGTGTTTAGGCCAGCTGTCTGTGAAATTCCACCCTATCCAATGCACATGAGCCACTGTGCTGGTGCTGATCACAGAGACTGGAACTCACCTCAGCTGGGCGAGGTGTGAAGTATATTTCCTTAGGATTCTACTCTAGCAAGGATTGTTAGGTCCTGAATCCATGCTTTCTGAAACTGACCCCTGGACGTGCCATTTCTGGTTCTTCCCAGCAGGAGCCCAGTGCAGACGAGTGGGAGACACTGCCAGTGACTGGCCCTCAGCAATCTTCTTGGAGCTACAATCAATTAAGAGTTTGTGGCTGCCTCTGCTAGGCCCAACTGTACATGGAAATACAAGCTGCACTCCTAGGCTGACTTTTACCCACTCTGGTCCTGGGGGAAAGTCCGCTCAAACAGCCAAGTTTCCCTGAGTTCCACCTTTTGCAGCCTCTGTCTGCTGGCTTCTTGTTAGGCTCAGCCACTGAAAAAGCCTCTGCTAGAATCTAGAGCCAGTGGCAATTCAGGGATTAGAAAGGGTGATGGGTGTGGCTCCGCCCCTCAGCCCCAGGTGTCAGTCTGTCCAGACCTTTTTTTTAACAGACTTCATTATGGTGTGACCCCAGGAATTCGGTGGGTATGGCCTCTGAGACTCAGAGATGTGGTCTTCCCACTCTGTGGACAGATTCAACTGAGTCTCCAGTGAGGTGGAAGCATCAGTCGTGGACTCAGGAGAGTGTGAGGGGAAGCTTCAGTCGCAACACCAAAAAGCTGAGTCACTAACATGGACCCTGCTTCCTGGCCTCTCAGAACGACCCGTCACCATGTCTGGGGTAGGAGAGACTGCTGGGGACAGAGCAGCTGCTTTTCCCCAGGCTGATGCCACTCAGAGGGGATTGTTCCACCCAAGAAAGATGGCAACTCCAGTACTGGACAATGACTCAGCCCAGGGGTTCCAGTTTCCATCCCCCAGAGTGTCTCTCTCTGGGTCTCCAACTTTGCACTCTTCTCCTGCAACTCCAGTCCTCTCAGCTCTCCCTTGCCAGAGCCCCGGGTAAGTGGCTCTGAACGAGGTTTTCTGTTCGGCCCTTTAAAACAGAATCTGCGCCTGAGTGCTGTGTCTCTTTCTTGTGGAAAGAAACCTGGCTCTTTTCACAGCTAAATGCTGTCTGGGTGTCTCTTCTAGGCTCGGGGGCTCTGGTCCTGGGGCTGAGGACCCACACCTCTCAAGGAAACTCACCCCACTGTGAGAGTCCGTCCAAGTCACTGTTTGCTCCTGGGAGTAGAGCAACCCTTTCCTGAACTCTGCCCTTCCTACCAGTCTTGGTGTGGCTTCTTTGGTGATCCTTGGTTATAGATTCCTCTTAGTTTAGTCCAAAGTTGGTTTTAAATATGATTAAATTAAGTTGTAATCCAATTTGGTCCTGGTAGGTGGCAATTGGAACATCCACCTGCTTCGTCGCCATCATTCTTCCTCTCTTTTCTAGTTTCTTAAGGTAGATGCTGGGGTCACTGACTTGAGACCTTTCTCCTTTTTTAAGATAGGCATCTAGTCCTATGCATTTGCCCCTAATTACTGCTTCATGAGCATCCAGCAAATGTTTTGATATGTTTTTTATATACTTTCATTCAAAATACTTACTATATTCCCTTTATATTTATTTTTGACACATGGTTTTATTAGTTTCCTATGGCTACCTCAACAATTTACCACAAACCAGTTGAGATTAAAAAAAAAAGAAAACAAAAATACATTCTCACAGTTCTGGAAACCAGAAGTTCAAATTTAGGTACTGGCAGGACCACACTTCTGCTCAAGGCTCCTTGGGAGATTCTGTTCCTTGTCTCTTCCAGCTGCTGGTAGCTCCATGTGTTACTTGATATGTGGATACATCACTCCAATCTCTGCCTCTATCTTCACATGGCTTCTTTTCTGTATCTGTGTGTTTTCCTCTCCTTTGTTTTTGTTTTTAAATAAGGACCCCCTTTGTTGAGTTTAAAGCAGTGGTTCTTAACCTGGGTTCTATCGAACCCTAAGGGTTCGATGAGTCAGTCTCAGGGGTTCGAAGTAGCCTCTGCCACGGAGGTAAAGACACACTTGTGTAAAGTCGTGATGACATGCCTCGCTTGGCTATCACTTGCTGCAGAGGATCACGTTACATTGCTTGGCCAACCAGTGCTGCGGGGAATTTAGTGTGCGCAGTAGTCAATGGCTGTCGTAGTTGTATGTCGTGTGGTTTCTTTCTTAATATTTTAATCCATACTAAATATGTTGAGCAAAAAAAGAAAGTGGTCGGACGAATATGTACAATATGGATTCACATGTATCACGGAATGGGATGGGAGTCAGTGTCCTATCTGCATGATATGCAATGCCAAGTTGAGCAACTCTAGTCTCGCACCAGTAAAACTAAATTTGGGAAAAAAAATCATATTTTATTTATCACTAAAGAAGGGTTCGGTGAATGCGCATATAAAACTGGTGGGTTTGGTACCTCAAAAAAGGTTAAGAACCACTGGTTTAGAGCATCTAGCTGGAGAATCCAAGATTATCTCATCTTGAGATTCTTAACTTAATTAAATCTGCAAAGACCTTTTTCCTGAATAAGGTCACATTCAGGAGTTCTACGGGTTAAGACTGGATATATCAGTTTGGAAGCCATAGGCCAACCTCTTGCATATGGGTTGAAAAGTATGCTCTTAAGTATCCAGATATTTGAGGGATTTTCCAACATTTTTCTGTTGTTGATTTTTTCTTTAATTCACTGAGGTTAAAGGAGATATTCTGCTATATTTTTAAATATAAGTGAGACATTTTTATGGCCCAAAATATAATTTATCTTGGTAAGTGTTTTGTGTGCATTTGAAAAGACTGTTTATTCTGTTTTCTGGAATGGTATGCTCTATAAAGGTCAATAGATCAAGTTAAATTATGTTTGTCAAATCTTCTAAATCTGTACTGATTTTTTGGTCAACTTATTCTGTCAATTAACTCAAGAGAGGAGTAGTGACATTTCTGACTATAATTATGTGTAGTATGTACTATATTACTATCTTTTCTTTTGTTAAGTATTTTTTAAATTTATTGATTGGTTTTAGGGAGATAGGGAGAGAGAAAGAGAAACAAACATTGACCTGTATTTTTATGTGCCCTGACCAAGGATCAAACTGGTAATCTCCACATAACAGGACAATGCTCTAACCAACCAAGCTATCTGGCCAATCTACCATCTTTTCTAACACTATCTATATATTTAGCCCATAGATTCAGTAATATCTACACAGGTAGATTCTTCCTAATGCAGTATTCCTCTTGTATTTTAGGAGTGCTCTGCCAATATTTTGTCTTATTTTAGTTATATATTTTCCCCAAATTTGATTGATACATAGGAGACATCTGACTGCTAAAATGTCAACTTTGGTCTTTATTCATACTTTGAAGTTCAAGATATGGGTTTTTTTTCTTATAAGTGTTATAAATTATGTTTATGTTCTTGGTTTCATAAGCTGTCTGATCCTGATCTTTTGACATAATTCTGCATACCATTAAAGTCACTTACAAAGTTTTGTGAGAAGTACTAAGTGCTCTACAAAATAGTTTTGGGTCTTGAGTATTTAAATAGAAATTAAAAAACTGGTAATTTTTTTTCAAATATCAGCAAATTCAAGAAGAAGATTATACTAATTACCATTACTAAGAGTTACACATAATGAACTCAAATTTCTCTTTAAGAGGTTTAATGTAGCTTAACATTTTACCTCATGGGAGTTATAATATAGAAATAAAATTGAAAAGACTTGGGATGAGTGGCTTGTATCACAGCAGGATCTGCAAAATGTGCCAGGTCTCCTAGGGTGGCCACACTATCTGAATAATTTACCTCTGGGCTGTTGTTATATTGGAGGGAGTCAAATGAAGGTCTGTGAGCAACCATCTGCAGAAAAGGATGGCGTGAATTTCATATGCACAGAATGAAGCTCACTACTGATAATAAAAAATCAGTTTCATATTCAGCCAGTTCTAAGAAACCAAATAAATGAATAAAATGCAGTCACATATTCACATTAAAATGCACAGTATCATCTATAAGAGCTAGCACAATGAATGGAAAAATGAAACAAAATCTAACAAATCAATATGGTAAAACTGAAATTTATCTTAGGGAGACATATATCTGTTATAATTATCACACAAAAGTACAGAATATTGCAGTTTGGAAACTTGATTATTATTTCTACATATATCCAGTACTAATTCTGGCTCAGGTGCTATGTTATGGCATATAAGGGGCTATTAATATGACTATTATTTGATTTTGAAGTTAAAATTTAATTATGATAAAATTGCATAATAATGAAAGATAAGGTAGCCTGTATTTATGCTATTATATGGTCTCTCATAAACAATGTTATTGTCTGAGCAAGAGATCCTTGAGAAAAAAGTAGCACTTTTAAGGATACTTTCTATGGTCACTGGACTGTTTCCTAGAGTAGTCAATGCATGTAGGCCTTTGCTATAATATTAAAGTTTGAATTAAGATACAAATGTGGTATATGAGAAATAAGTGTGATTTGCTTTTAGTTGAAGGTTTATAATGATGAATGGTTTACTTTGGCATGGGTTGTGTCATAAAAAAGAGGCCTTAGTGGCTTTTCTCCAGGACAATCTAAGGTAATAAGACACCCTCCCCATCCATGCCATTGTTCTCGCATTTGTGGAGACCAACTGACGTAAAAGCTTTCTTCTAGACAGATCCAACCAGTTAAGAATATTAAAAACCCAGAGTCATGAAAATCGGTAACCCTTTCTTCCTCACATGTAAAGGGGTGAGATTTTTGCTCTTGGTGATAATTTATCCTCCTGTTAAAAGCCTTCTTCCCTGGTCAGATAGCTTGATTGGTTACAGCATTGACCCAAAGTGCAGAAGTTGCCAGTTCGATCTCCAGTCAGGGCACATACAGGAACAGATCTATGTTCCTGTCCCTCTCTTTCTTTTTCTCACTAAAAATCAATAAATAAAATTTGTTTAAAAATTAATAAAAAGAAGCCTTCCTATCTGACATATTCAAAATAGTTAGTTGGACAGTTTATCAAATAAATATATCAAAGTCAAAATAATTAAATAATACTTTAAACATTATTTTGAAAAACATTTAAATGCACACAGTTTGTGACTCCTGATGTAGGGCCAAGAACTTTGCTTTATGTACCAATATGCTAATGTTCTACATCTTACATAAGGCATATCAATTATGCATCATATTTGACTTCCAGCTTTGTTTCCTTTTAATAAAGTGAAAAAGTTAGATACTTGAGAAGCAATCTGAATTAAGAATCAATCTATAGCCTGGTGGTTCAGTGGATAGAGTGTCTGACTGGGATGCAGAGGACCCAGGTTTGCAACCCCAAGGTCACCAGCTTGAGTGCAGGCTCATCTGGTTTGAGAAAAGCTCACCAGCTTGAACTCAAGGTCGCTGGCTTGAGCAAGGGGTCACCTAGTCTGCTGTACCCCCCCCCAGTCAAGGCACATATGAGAAAGCAATTAATGAACAACTAAGGTGCTACAACGAAGAACTGATGCTTTTCATCTCTCTCCCTTTCTGTCTGTCCCTATCTGTCCCTCTCTCTGTCACACACACACACACACACACACACACACACACACACACACACACACACAAATCAATCTATAATTCTTAGTCATTTGCATTTTCCCCAAACTTTTATGATTGGTTCAGACATGCTTAAATATTTCTTTAGCAAATTGACTACCTTTCTATTTTAGTTTTCATACAATAATATTTTCTTTACTTGTATATGTTATATTAATTTACTTAATAATTAATAATATAATAAAATAACAAATACAGCTGTCATCAACAGATCTGGGACTCAGTAAACAAACATCACCACAAGAAACACCCAAAGTACATGGGTGTACAAAAAAGCAGCTTTCTAGAAGGATACAGTTATCAGTGTGTCCAGGAGTCCCCAAACTTTTTACACAGGGGGCCAGTTCACTGTCCCTCAGACCGTTGGAGGGCTGCCACATACAGTAAGTACTACATACACTGACCACCAATGAAAGAGGTGCCCCTTCCGGAAGTGTGGCGGGGGCTGGATAAATGGCCTCAGGTGGCCACAATTTGGCCCGCGGGCCATAGTTTGGGGACCTCTGGTTGACTTCATCAAGGAAATGGAAAGTATCAGTTATCCCACCGATTAAGAGAGGTTCTGCTATTACTTCTTATGCATGTGACTTTTTATAAAAGCCTACACATTTAGGAAAGAAAAGTATAATAATAATAAAAGGGACCTGTTGAAAGTTCCCCTCTACAACTAGAAAATTACTTTAATCAAGATAGACTGATATAAACTAAAATTACAGAGAAGGAAACAATGAATTCTGTCTGGAGTTAATGAATAAGAAAATTATTTCAGAAAATGGAGACAGCAACCAAAGAGTAGCAGAGGAATACCTCTATCCCACTAACTATCCTTGGTCAGCCACATACCACAGCTGTAAAAACTGTGACAGGCTGAATTAGTAAAGCTGACAACATGAAGGAATAGGACACTTTGTGTCATAGCCATGCTCCCTACAAGTTGTTTGATTTTTCAAGAAATGCAAAGCTTAATTACAGCTCAACTTCTTTAATGCCCACTGTGTATGCAAGGCACCGTTTTAGACACCACAAAGAAGTAAAAAGATGATAAAATTTAACTTTTTGGCCTCCACGAATTTAAGGTCTAAAGGAAAGATAAATACATGAATAACTTTAGTACAAAGAAGAGTATAAAAAGGGCTACAAACAGACATAATGCACCCTGCACTGGACTGCCTCTCACCTAGCTGTCAGTGGGTTGAGGAGTCCTCAAAATAAACCCCACCCAACCTGGTGCTGCTGTGAGGAAAAGGTGCCCCTTCAGGCTTTAGAGCACCAAGGGCCAGCCTCTCGCTTGCATCTAGCACAATCCTTATACAAATGCTCTTCAAAGATAAGAATGTTTTTTATTTACCTGTGTTTCTAGTACTGACTGCACATAAGAGGCAATCAATAAATATAGGATGGAAAAATAAATTAAATTCCCTCCATCTAGAATGAGCTACTACTATTCATCTCCTATCCTTTTCTCTATAAACACATTCACATTTCTGAGTATAAAAATCCTACACAGCTCAAATGCCACTTCTTCCTTAAAGCAATATCTAATCTTGCCTCATGTTCCCATCCAAGGTAGAAGTGTTTTTTTGCTCTGTTTTGTTTTTATCTTTTCCCTGGATCTTTCTCTAATGTATATCCTTCAAATATTTTGAATGGCTAAATTCTTAAATCAATTGGCCCTGGCTGGTTGGCTCAGTGGTAGAGCATCGGCCCAGCATGTGGATGTTCCGGGTTCGATTCCCAGCCAGGGCACACAGGAGAAGTGCCCATCTGCTTCTCCTCCCCCTCTCCTTTCTTTCTACCTCTCTCTTTCCCTCCCTGCAGCCAAGGCTCCATTGAAGTAAAGTTGGCCCGGGCACTGAGGATGGCTCCATGGCCTCCGCTTCAGGTGCTAGAACGGCTCCAATTGCAATGGAGCATCATTCCCTCATTAGCTTGCCTGGTGGATTCCGGTCAGGTACATGTAGGAGTGTCTCTCTGCCTCCCTGCTTCTCACTTCAGTAAAACACACACACACACACACACACACACACACAAAATTCAAATGTACTTTCCATCCTCCAAAAGTTTCGTGTCTCTTTCATTGGTCCTTCATATCTCTGCACATAAGGGAAAACAAAAACAAAAGAAACAACTAAGGATGTATTAAATGTACAGCCTATAGCATATTGCTGGGCACATACAAAGACTGGGCTAAAACGGTTAATTTGTAAAACATGCAAAAAATTTTCTAACTATAAAAGATATTGGGTGTAACTGGGTATTCTCATGTAGTTAGAGAACTCAACACTCAAAATTTATTTTATAAAGTTAAGAGTCATGCTGAGCAGTTTATAGCTGGCATTTTATGTGCTTTCATTTAGAAGTTTTTCATTTACACAGAATTATTTATATTCTCTCCAGAGGACATAAAGCATTTTTGTTACTCTCAATCACATGTCAAATTGATTTCATTATTGACACTATGACCATAATTGAAACAGGAATATTGAGAATCACAATGGGATGAGTATTTCACTGGGGCATTTCATATCACTAGATTGTTATGTATGTATTTTTATATTCCTGAGAATTAATTCTACAGAATCATCTTATAGATAGCTCATTTTTATAATAAACTAAAGTTGCTGATTCACCTAAGAGAAACCATAGAAGGAGCATGTATAATTATATTTCAATCAACAGCTGCTGTACTCACTGAAATCTTCCCCCTGCCTCACATTGAAGACACCATCAGTATGTTTTTGTAGCTAAAAGAAGATTGTTCTAAATGCAGATAATTTAAGAATCAGTCATCTTACTTTCATGTCTTTCCCCAAAGTAGTTTAAAAAAAACATTTTAGAAAACGTTTATAACGTTAAAATTTGTCAGTTGCTGAAAACACTGACAAGTCTAACACAGGCTGCTTCTAAAACTCCTTGAAGACCCAAAGAAACATAACAAAATTCAAAGTCCAGTATAACTGCATTAACTGTGTCAAGAAAAGCTCAAAATAAGCATGACATTTTGCCCTAACTGGTAAAAATATTGTAGCATAAATTTCAGACATTGAGTGATTCTAAAAATTATTATAATCTCCTACCATCTGTCTCTTCTAATTTCTCCATTCCTAACTTCTGTTCTGTTTTTCTGATCACAGCCCCAGAGTGAAGAGCCTGCTTTGAAGGTTATCATTTTCCTCCCAAACTTATAGATCAAACTTCTCTACTGCTAAAATAGCAATAAAAAATAATTCTTGCCTACCAATTACTGAGATGGTTATAGAATCTACAATTGAACCATCTTCCAGCTAAATGTTTAAAGCTCAACTAAAATGCAAATTAACAGCAGCCAATGTAGCAATTTTGGCTATTCCGTGACAAGAGAAAATAAGTTTCATCCAAAAATGCAAATTTTTGAAACTGTAATTAAATGTGCAGTTACTTCCATTTTACAGGAATTTTTATGGCCTGGAAAGGAACCAGGAAACCCCATCTAAACTAGTGCCATATCAGGGTTTTCAGTCTGGCCCAAAAAATGTCACTTAAGAGACACCATAATTTTGGCAGTACATCTTTTAATTTAATGTCACTGAATTGACTTTTCTTGAATTATTAGATTGAGTTGGTTAACGTACCATAACTCTCTGGAGTTCTTCTGGGAAAAATAAGTATCACTTGGTACAGTAATCTACCAATAAGGAAGAAACATATTTCTAGATATGTTTAGAGATGATTGTTGAATCACAGAGAGATCAATATTTACTCATCTCATATGTGTGAGGAGGAGTGATGGCTACTAGTGGCTTTAGTAAAATGTATACAGACATAAAGAATATATGCTTATTTCATATGGGTGGCCATTTCTTATCATAGTAGTCAATGGTATGGGTAGAATGGGAGGAGGTGAACTTTAAACAATAGATATGAGTATAGCAGAAACTCATCACACCAGTGGAAATATTATATGAGAATCTGATGATTACTAATCATAACAGACTAGAGTTGATTCACATTCTGAAGATGTTAAGGAGACAAAAGAGTATAAAGAAGAAAAATAAATTAATGATTAGTAAAAATTAAGAAATGATATGCCAAATAAGAAATGACAATGAAAGAATAGAAAATTGTTAATGGTCAAAATAGAATAACCCATATTTTAAAAAAAACCTATAAATTCATGTAAAAATAGATATACAATAACTAATGAGAGAGTGTATAGACATACATTCAAAAAGACATAATGAATTTTTAAAATGATCTTTCCCCCAATGTATCCATTTTTTTTAAAAAAAAGCACAGACCAACAATACAAATAGACAAATATTAAGTGCTGTAACAGAAGAAAAGAGGCCTGAATATTTTCAGAAGAACAAAATGTCTTAAAGGAATGTGAGAAAGCATCAAAAATTGTTAGGATCCTGTTGCTGGTTCCCCCAATGGTCCAAAGAGCAGCATCTTTAATGAGCAATGACCCGAGCAGTGACTCAACATTTTGACATGTCCACAAACCATCTTGGCATTGCCAACCATCATTAGAAACTGAAAATATTGGTTCTAGTCTTGGACGTTTTCAGGGAAGTGGAAAACAAGTTAACCATCTGCCTCCCTTTAGCTGTAGTTTTAAAGCAATGCTATTCCAAAAAGAAAGCCAACTCTATGTCCCAGATAAACAATTAAACTATTAATATCTATTATTCAGGTGATTCGAGTGTAAGATTCCATTTTTCCTAAGACCTCTTTGCACAAAATTATCAGTGTCAAAAAACATTGTTTGACTGCATTAATAGATATTTCTACAAATTAAAAATAAAAAACATAACTAAAAGGAAATGCTTAAATGGAAATATATATATCTGTCACAATATGATGGATAAGAATAAAATCCTTAGGGAAGAAAGAGATCATGTTAATCATGAAAAAATCTTAAACCCTAGAAGACAAAAGCATGAAAGATAGGTTTTGAAATGTTAACCTCAATAGTCAACAATAAAACGCAAACTAAAATAAAGATATTCCACTTTTAGATAGCAAAAATAAAATAATATGTATGTTTGGTAAGTGAACAATGAGACAAGCAAAAATATTTATCTCCACTGATAGAAAACAGGGAGACTGTCTTTTTAGATAGAAATATAGAAAAAGCCTCTGACCTAGAAGCTTCACAGCTGGGAATCTATTGTAAGTCAACAATCCAAAATGCAGATAAAAATGTATGCACAAAGATGTTTCTAAGAAATGTGTATATAATACAAGAAAATGTCCAACAATGAAAGAACTGTTAAGTAAATTATGATAAATTCATATTGCACAGAGTTTTTAGTTACATGGGAAAATGTTTATGATAAATTGCTAAATAGAAAAGCAGGATTGAACATCTTATATTAGTTATCATATCAAACTGTGTGTATTTATGTCCATACCCACAAATACACATAGAAAACTATATGCTTAGATAAATTTCTCTATAAAAACACACTATTTTAATGAGAAAAACAAATAATTAAAAAAATAAAATTTTTACTGTTTTTCCGATTATGCAGTGCATCAATAACTATCATTTTGGACTTATAAAATGTGTTTACAAACACAGAATTACGAGAATCCTGACACAGTCTAGGCAGTGCAAAGTAAAGCCTAGCTTCACCACACACAAACTAGCCATTTAAACAAAATTGAAAGCCAAACATTTTTCAGATGAAGTAACAGAATGACTGAGATATATTTGATATGCTTAATACAAATCATTCTTTTGTACTTAACTATGTCAAGAATCTCTATTGATTAGCTTAAGACAAAGTAATATATATTTAAAATAATGTGATATATTTTTTCTTCTTTCTCCAAGTGAGAGGAGATAAAAAGACGGACTCTCACATACACCCTGACTGGGATGCAACCAGCAACCCTAGTCTGGGACCAATAATCTACTCATCTGAGGCCATGTTTGCAACCAAGCTATTTTTAGTGTCTGAGGTAAAGGCTCCATGGAACCATCCTCAGCACTCAGGACCAATGTTCTAGAACCAATTGAGCCATAGCTACAGGAGGAGAAGAGAGAGAGAAAGAAAGAGAAAGAGTGTGTGTGGGGGGGGAGGGTATAGAAGCATATGATCGCTTCTTCTGTGTGCCCTGACTGGGAATCAAACCAGAATATCCACAAGCCAGGCCGTCGATCTACCACTGGGCCAACCAGAATGGCAGGGATAATATACATGTCTCTTACTGTCCAAGTCTCTTACAAATCCAAGTTTAGACAACTTTTTAACTCTATTAAACATTCTTAACCTTTTTCTCTTTAGGGTCATGAAGGCTACTACTTCAAATTATAGTGTTTAGATTTAACTACAAAGAAAACTATACACAAAATATTTTATTTCTAAAAGATAGATGAATAGGTCTTTCCCTCTGACTCAACAAAGATATTTCAGACTTATATTGTCTGTGGATTGACTAATATTATTTATCATTGCCAATAGAAGTTGAAAGGCTTTACCTTTTCTCTCATTTCTATGACTGGCTTTCATAATCGTGTTGTCACTAAAACACATGAAAAATTGTAAAATGTCTCCTCTTTATTATGACAGGGTCCAAATTAACAACAGTTATTTGTTTTCTGATATATACTGAGGAACTCTAAAGATTCCTGATGACTTGGAAGATCTCTTTTACGGTTATTGTGTCTTTCTCTTTGGTCATGTTCATTTATAACTACAACTTCCTTTTACTTTTTTTATGAGAAAAACTGATGAAGTAGTTTCCCAATCTATTCCTGTTGAAGAGTAACTAAAAGGATTCCTGGGCATTGACTACCAGTTTCCTTAAAATAGCTTTTTAAATATTATTAAATATATTTAATATTACATTATAATTAAATATATCTAATATTTTCTAAATATTAAACAGAAAGAAAGAGAATAAATACCCACACCCATTTTCATTGGGGAATTGTATGGCAATACAGTATGTTTATGTGATGCTTTTTGAAATGTAATAGCAATCAAATCCAAACAGAATTCTCTGAAATAAAAAAAATAATGAGATCAACATTGTGGAGGATTATTAAAATTAAAGACAAAGACTTTAATTAAATGAAACTTGATTCTACCTTCTTTCCAAGGCAATTTCCAACTTTGGAAATCTAACTCAGAATAGTACTGTTAAAATAGATCTAAAGATAGACTATTTAAAGGCTATTCAGCCTGACCAGGTGGTGGCACAGTGGATAGAGCATCGGACTGGGATACGGAAGACCCAGGTTCGAGACCCTGAGCTCGCCAGCTTGAGTGCAGGCCCATCTGGCTTGAGCAAAAAGCTCACCAGCTTGGACCCAAGGTTTCTGGCTCTAGCAAGGGGTTGCTCAGTCTACTGAAGGCCCACAGTCAAGGCACATGTGAGAAAGCAATCAATGAACAACTAAGGTGTTGCGATGGCAATGAAACACTAATGATTGATGCTTCTCACCTCTCTCCGTTTCTGTCTGTCTGTCCCTATCTATCCCTCTCTCTGACTCTCTCTCTCTGTCCCTGTCAAAAAAGAAAAAAAAGAACCTTTAAAGGCTATTCAAATAATTTCCCCAAAAAAGTTTAGTCATTTTGAAATATTGTAGTTTTCAGAATTTTAATTTATCACATTTAATAGTTTTCATTCTCTGGTGCTACTTGCATTTCCTCATTTTCTATTCACCCTATCCAACGTGTTTTGAACATTTAAAAAGTGAACTCAAGAGCCATTGTAACTGTTTCCACTTGAATGAAACAAAGAAAAGAAACCTTGATTTATAAGTAAAGCATAGGCACACAAATAAATATGTACTGAATTGTCAAAAATACTATGGGGGAAATTTCAAGAGGTGATGGAGTAGGAAGACATGCCAACTGCCACCTCCCAGGACCAAATTGGATTACAATTTAAGAACAATGATCTTGAAAAGCCAAATTTGGGCTAAACAGAGGAAGCCACATTGAGACTGGTAGGAAGGGCAGAGTTGCGGAAAGGGCTGCCCCATTTTCAGGAGTGAGTGGTGGCTGAAGTTCCGGAGGGACTTTCACTGCAGGAAGGGTCACTCTGAGAGATGTAGGTTCTCAACCCCAGTCCAGGAGCCCAAGCCTAAAGCCCCAGATCCTAGAAGAAGAACCCATACAGCATTTGGCAGTGAAAAGTGCCAAGGTTTCTGTCTGCAAGAATGAGATGGAGCTCTCAGAGACACAGGCTCTGTCTTAAAGGGCCAGCACAGAAAATCTTGTTCACAACCACTTACTCAGGGCTCCATCAGAGCAAGAGCTGAGAGGACTAGAGTTGTATGAGGAGAGTGTAAAGTTGGAGGCCCAGGGTGAGACCCCATGGGGGACAGCCACCGGAACCCCTGTGCTGAGACATTTCCAGTACTTCAGTCACCATCTTTCTTGGGTGGAACAGTCCCCTCTTAGTGGCATCAGCCTGGGGAAAGCAACTGCCCCATCCTTTAGAATCTCTTCTGTCCCGCTCTATGGAGACTAGGCCGCACTGAGAAGCAAAGAAGCAGGGGATACATGTCAGTGACTCAGATTTTTGGCATTGAGGCTGGTGAGTCGCACCCACTACCATCCTAATCCCTGAATTGTCCCAAACTCTAGACTCCACCAGAGGTTTTATTTCAGTGGCCAAGTCCAGCAAGCAGCCAGCAAACAGACTCTGCAAGAGGCAGAGCTCAGGGAACCTTGATCTTTTGCAGACCTTCCCTCAGGCCCACAGTGGGTAAAAGCCAGTCTCGGAGTATAGCTTGGTATCTGCATGTGCACCTGGGCCCAGCAAAGGCAGCCACAAACTCTGGATTGCTTATTGCTCCAAGAAGGTTGCTGAGAGTCAGTCACGGGCAGTGTCCATCACTCATCGGTACCAGGTTCACTCTAGAGAGGCCCAGGGCTACCACATCCAGTGGGCAGCTACAGAGAGTATCAGTTTAGAACCTAATGACCCTTGCTGACAGCGTGTCCTAAGAAAGGGCTCATTAAACACCAGACCCAGCTAAAGTGACTTCTACTCTGTGATCAGCACCAGCACAGTGGCTCATGTGTATTGGACAGGGTGAAACTTCACAATTAGCCAGCCTGGGTGCTGGATATCCATCCTGCCCCACTGGGCTAGGTTCCACAGGGGGAAGGGAGAGAGGCTTGGAGCACAGACATTTAAAGTGTGGGCTCCCGTGAGCCTATTGTTGGGTCTGGTTTAGGGGCTTAGCCATGTTCTGGGGGGATATAGTCAGCCACAGCAGAGAACTCTCTCAGTCTTCCTCCCTGAGACCAGGGTCTCACCAGCTAGAACTTCTGCAGAGGGGACTGTCAGCTCCACCCAATCTGAATCTGTTGCTCACCTCACTAGGGAGTAAAAAACATTGGAATATCCATCAGTGTCTGAGGGATTAGGCTCTGGAGTAGGGGCCACTTTCCCCATACTAACCAAGAGACCCTTGAAACAGGGGGTACCACTAATGTTGTATTCCCAACCTCAGCTGCCTTAACCCATCAAGCTTGCAATCTGTACACGGGTTGGTGAGGTGAGACTAGTCTGAGAACACACCACAGTCTTTCTACACAAAACTCTGTGAGAAAACCACGTAGCTACAAGAGAAGGTAGAGCAGCTGAAAAATGGAGGTGAATCTTAGGGAACTTGGGGCTTTTACGGAGCTGCTGTCACCTCAAAGCAAGAGGAAGCTAATATGTATACACTAGTTAGCACCTCACACACTACCCAGGCACAGAAAATGCAGACACAAACAGTGAACAGAGCAGTAGCTCCAGACAGGTAGAACCAAGGCAGGTTACAAACAACAGCCAACACCAACCCAAGAAGACCCAAAAATAACAAAACCACTAGTGGGTGGCAGACAGCACCAATGCTAGACCCAGCTAACTACATAAGCAGCATGCTCAAAAGAGGAGTCTAGCAGAAACTGTGGAGAATAAATTCATCCAACAGGACAGATACTGCAGAGTATCTAATATACATGATCAAGGTTGTCCCTTAGAGCCAGCTAGCCTGAGGGATAACCACACCCATGAAAGAAACAACTGCAATCAATACTCACATATAACAGGGGGGTAAATACTACCCTCAATATGCATTACTAGGGCAAGGAACTCAGGTGGCATAGAGGTCAGTACTACTGAGCTCATCTTCCTCAATAAGACACCACAACAAATTTCAAAGTCAGAGCACAACTACCTAATACATAGACAAAGTAGGCAAAGAAATATGACCCACATGAACTAAATGAAATGGAAGTAACCACACTACCAAAGGCAGAGTTTAAAATAATGATTTTTAGGATGCTCAAGGATCTCAGAGCAACAATGAATGATCACAATGAGAACTTAAAGAGATAGAAAGCATAAAAAAGGACATGGAAATGATAAAAAAAGAACAAGTCAGAAATGACAAATACAACATCAGAAATAAAGACTGTACAAGAAGAAATCAACAGTAGGTTGGATGAAGCAGATGATCCAATCAGTGATTTAGAGGACAATAGAAATGTAAGCAAAGAAGCAGAGCAGAGAAAAAAGAAGGCTCAAAAAGGCTGAGAAAAACTTTAGGAGATTCTGCAAAAACATGAGGAGAAACATCTGCATCATAGGGATTCCTGAAGGAGAAGAGAATGAACAAGGAATAGAGAACCTGTTTGAAGAAAACATAGCTGAAATTTCCCTAAATTGATGAAAAGTCACATAAGTTCAAGAATCACAGAGAATCCCATTAAAGATGAACCCAAGTAGGCCATAAACAAGACATATCATAATTAAAATGCCAAAGTTAAAAGACAAAGAAAGAATACTAAAAGCTGCAAGAGAAAAGCAGTTAATTACCTACAGAAGAGCTCCCATAAGGATGACATCTGACTCCTCAACAGAAAAACTTCAGGCCAGAGAGAATTAGCAAGAAACATTCAAAGTGATGCAAAACAAGAACTTACAACCAAGACTACTCTATCCAGCAAGGCTATCATTTAAAATTGAAGGAGAAATAAAAAGCTTCCCAGACAAAAAAAGACTCAAGAATTCATTATAGCCAAACCAGTATCACAAGAAATGTTAAGGGGCCTGCTATAAAAGGAGCAAAGAAAAAGAAATAGAGAGAAAGATGACTGTAGATTTAAAGAATAAAATGGCAATAAATAAGTACATATCAGTAATAATCTTAAATGTAAATGGATTAAACGCTCCAATCAAAATACATAGGATAGCTGCATGGATAAGAAAACAGGACCTGTACATATGCTGTCTAGAAGAGACCCACCTCAGTACAAAAGATACATATAGACTGAAAGAGAGGGGATAAAAAAAAGTATTTCGTGCAAATAGAAATGAAAAAAAGCTGAGGTAGCAATACTTATATCTGACAAAATAACCTTTAAAACAAAGGTTATAGTGAGGGATAAAGAAGGTCACTTCATAATGATAAAAAGAAAAATTCAACAGGAGGATATAACAATTGTAAATATTTATGCACCTAATATAGAAACACCTAAATATATAAAGCAAATTTTGATGGACATAAAGGGCAAAATAAACAGAAATACTATAATAGTAGGGGATTTTAATACCCCATTAACATCACTGGATAGATCCTCCAGATAGAAAATTAACAAAGAAATAGCAGCCTTAAATGACACACTATATCAACTGGATTTAATAGATATCTTCAGAACCTTTCACCCCAAAGCAGCAGAATATACATTTTTTTAAGTGCTCATGGTACATTCTCTACAACAGACCACATGTTAGGACATAAAACAAGTCTCAATAAAATTAAGAAGATTAAAATCATATCAAACATCTTCTCTGATCACAATGGCATGAAACTAGAAGTCAACTACAATAAAAACTGAAAAACTATGAGACACTTGGAGGCTAAATAGCATGTTATTAAGTAAAAAATGAGTTAAGAATGAGATGAAGGAAGTAATCAAAAATTTCTCTAAAACAAATGAAGATGAGAATACAAAAACAAAAATCTATGGGGCACAGCAAAAGCAATCCTGAGAGGAAAGTTCATAGCATTACAGGCATACCTTAAAAAGAACAAGAAAAAAACTCTAATAAACGACCTAATCCTGAACCTAAAAGAACTAAAAAAGGAACAACAAATAAAACCCTGAGGAATAAGAAGGAAAGAAATAATAAAGATCAGGGTGGAAATAAATGACACAGAGGCTAAAGAAACTATAAAAGATCAACAAAATCAAGAGTTGGTTCTTCGAAAAGGTAAGTTAGATGGATGAACCTTTAACCAGACTCATCAAGAATAAAAGAGAGAAGACTCAAATAAATAAAATTGGAAATGAAAGTGGAGAAGTAACAACTGACACAGCAGATATACTATACAAAGGATTGTAAGAAGATACTACGAAAATCTATATGCCAAAAAATTGGACAACCTAGATAATATGGATAAATTTATAAACACATATAATCTTCCAAAACTCAATCTGAAAAAATCAGAAAACCTAAACAGACAGATTAAAACAAATGGAATTGAAATAGTTATCAAAAAACTCCCAACAGCCTGACCTGTGGTGGCACAGTGGATAAAGCGCTGACCTGGGAACACTGAGGTCGCCAGTTCAAAACCCTGCACTGGTCTGGTCAAGGCACATATGGGAGTTGATGCTTCTAGCTCCTCCCCCCTTTCTCTCTCTCTCTCTCTCTCTCTCACTCTGTGTCTCCTCTCTAAAATAAAGAAATAATAAAAAGTAATTAAAAAAAAAAAAACTCCCAAAAAACAGAAGTCCTGGACCAGATGGCTTCAAAGGAGAATTTTACCAAACATTCAAAGAAGAACTAACACCTATTCTTCTCAAGCTATTCCAAAAAATTCATAAAAGACTTCCAAACTCATTTAATGCGGCAAGCATTATCCTTATTCCAAAACCAGGTAAAAACACTGCAAAGAAAGAAAACTATAGGCCAATATTCCTGACGAATATAGCTGCTAAAATTCTCAACAAAATATATTAGCAAACCAGATCCAGCAATACATTAAAAAGATCATAGATCATGATTAAGTAGGATTTATTCAGGGGAGACAAGGTACATATATGACAAACTGACAGCAAATATCATACTCAATAGGTAAAAATTAAAAGTAATCTCCTCAAGATCAGGAAGAAGGCAGCAGTGTTCCCTTTCACCACTCTTATTCAACATAGTTCTGAAAGTCCTAGCCACAGAAATCAGACAAGAAGAAGAAATAAAAGGTATCCAGATTGGAAAAGAAGTAAAACTGTCATTATTTGCTGATGACATGATACTGTACATAGAAAACCCTAAAGTCTCAGTCAAAAAATTACTAGACCCAATAAATGAATTCAACAAGGTGGCAGGATATAAAACCAATATTCAGAAATCAGTTGCAGTCTTATACACCAACAATCAAGTGTCAGAAGAGACATTAAGGTTACAATCCCCTTCATTATTGCAACAACAAAAAACAAAGTACCTAGGAGTAAATTTAACCAAGGAGGTAAAAGACTTGTATTCAGAAAATTATATCAAAAAAAGAAATCAAGGAGGATAGAAACAAGTAGAAGCATATACCATGTTAATGGATAGGAATAATATACTTTTATAAAATGAGAAATATTTTTCTACTCGATGAATTTATTGTTATCAATATTTTAAAATATTCAGGAAAATTTAATTCATGGAAATGTATAAATCCTAGTGGTATAATTTTGACAAATAGAGACACCTACGTAACCCACACCCTTACTATGACATAGAACATTTTCATCTCCCTAGGAAATTCTCTCATAGCTCTTTCTAGTCAATCTTCCTTCACAGAGGAAATTATCATTCCTTTCCTTTTTAACCTTGCATTCCTTTTATTCTAGAACTTGTTATAAATGGAATCATATGTTTGTTTGTTTTTTACTCAGCAGATAGTTCATTTTTACTGATGAGTAGTATTCCATTGTATGACTATACCAAAATTTGGTTATTAATTCTCCTGTTAATAAATGTGTGACTGTTTCCAGTTTAGGGTTATTATGAGTAAGCTTCTATGAACATTCTAAACAACTCTTTATGTGTATGTGAATTTATATTTCTTCTGGGTAAATAACCTGAATAAAGTTGCTGGGTCAAATGTCCAAGTAAGAATATTGACCATTTAAAAAAAAAAATTGTCACTTTATTTTTTAGTATAGAAGTTCTTTAAAGGATATTGATTTAAGTACTTTGTCAGGTATGTTTTACAAATATTTCCACTGTTATCTGCTTGCTCATTAGTTATTTAATCATGTCTTTTAATGAACAGTTTAACTTACTGATTTTTATGCTCATTATTTTCTGCATAGCATAAAGAAATACTGGTCTACTACTGCCTTAGTCAGTTCAGGCTGCTTTAGCAAAATATCATAGACTGGGTGGCTTATAAACAACAGAAATTTATTTCTTACAGTTCTGGTGGCTGGGAAGTTCAAGATCATGGTGCCAGAATACTTAGAGTTTTGCAAGTGTCCATTTTCTTTTGCACAGGCAGTTGTCTCTTGCTATGTCCTCACATGGCAGAAGGGGAGAATTCTGGTCTGTTCAGCCCTTTAGAAGGGTACTAAACTCATTCAGGAGGTTCTACCCTCATGATATAATCACTTTCCAAAAACTCCATCTCCTAACACTATCATATCATAATATCTAAATTTTAGGAGGATACAAATGTTTAGTTTATCATATCTACCAATTTGAAAAATATCACCCTATATTTTCTTCCAGTAGTGTTAAAATTTTAGCTTTTATTTTCAGGTCTGTAATCCATTGTAAATTAATTTTTGTTTAGGGTGTGAAGTAGAAGTATAGATTCTTTTTTTCCTGAATGGTTATCAAGCTGTTCCAGTACCATTTGTTAATAAGACACTTGGAGGCTAAATAACCTATTTAATTGCTTTGGTGTCTTAAAAAACAATAATTAATGTATAAATATGTGTTTATTTCTGGACTCTATTCTGTTATCTTTATTTCTCTATACTTATGTAAAAATTTTACCATTTTGATTATTGTATTTATATAGCAAATTGCTCTTCTTTTTCAAGAATATTTTGACTACTCCAGATTTTTTGCTTTTTCATACAAATAAGCTTGTCAACTTCTATGATATAAAAGAACATTGAGATAAAAATTAAAATTAATATAAATCCAGAGATTAATCAGAGACAATAAAAGTTTTAACAATATTGATTCTTTCAGTCCATGAACATGGTATGAACATGGTATATATCTTTACCTAGTTAAGTCTTAACTTTTCAGTAATGTTTTATAGTTTTATATAGAGAGGTTCTTCCTAAGTTTTATTAAATTTACTTCTAAATATTTTATATTTTCTGACACGATTTTAAATGTAATTTTAAAAATTTAACTTCCAATTGTTTATTGTAAGTATTTATATATATAATTGAATTTTTACTGACTTGGAAACTGAGACCTTGCTCGTCACTCTTACTGAGATTGTTTAGTATGGTTACTTATGCACATGTTCATGTCACCCATGAGCAATGGTCACTGACTTCTTTCTTTGCAAACAATGCCTTTTAATTCATTTTCTTGTATAACTTACAGCAAAATATTGAATAGAAGTGTGACAAAAGTTATTGTCTTATTCCTTATCTTGATGAAAAAGCACTCTTCCATCTTTAAGTATAATGTTTACTATAGAGTTAGACTTTTTTTTAAGATGGTATTTATCAAATATTCCTACAAATGATACTATGTTGGGTTATGGGTTAAGTGCTGTCCTATGCAATGTAGAATATTTAGTAGCAGCCCTGGCTCCTACCTAGTATGGCAATAGCACACTTCCCCTAGTTGCCACAGCCAAAAATGTTTACAGACATTTGCCCTATGGTCAAAATATACCCATTGAGAATCATAGAATTAAACTGAGGCAGTAGGCAAAATACACAGGGGATTCTAGTTAACTTCATCAGAGCATTCTTCAGGCAGCTTCCTGAGTGGGGATTTGTGTTTTCTGAGCTACAACCTGTTAGATTCCACTATCTACTTATATCCCTTGGTTCATTCAGAAGACTGGCCCATTATTTTAGGAACAGTGCCAAACTCAAAGAATTAGCCTCAAGTCCCCAAGATACTGCATATCCCCACAGGGTGGTGGTATTCTCAGGCCTCCAGGCTTCATGGCTGTCACCACAGCAAGCAGACAGCCTCATCTTTGTCATTATTTGTGTTTTCTGAAGAGTTACAGCTAAGAGCCTGAGGAACTTCCTCACCTCCAGTGAAGGCTACTAACTTTTTAAAAGACTCAATAAATTTGCTTTTTAAAAGAGCCATGATTTTACACTCACAAACACACACAAACAAACACACAGATGTACATGCACTTTCTAATAAGTATTATAAATGTTTTTCAAATGTAAAAACCTTTGACAAACTCAGCGTATCTTAAAAGATCTAACCCTACTATGCAAACTGTACAATGAGCAATGTTTTCCCACCTCTTTGACACAAACTATGGCAAGAGTTATAAGAATCTATATGTTGAGTAAACTTAGTAAATTTCAAAAAAAAATTATACATACTTATGTTCTTCAATTATTCTTGGTGTTAAGAAAAATGCAAAGTAATACAAAAGGACCTTTCTTTCATCCAGTATTTTTATAATTCATAGATACTAAAAGTAATCATTAGTATCCTGCATGAGACTGGTAAAGTTTTGTGACACCAGAACAGGTTAAGAAGAAGAAACCTAGGTAAAAGCAGAAATAAAAAGTAAAGAAAGATAAAAGCATGGAGAAATAGGAATCATTAGAGAGTTTTTTAAGATTCACTATGAGTAGAATGAATTAACATAGATGGGGTAAAGAACTGTAAAACTTAAAATGTGTTGAAAAAAGTAAGCGGTTAGATGGAAATTAATATGTCTAGAAGTGCATTAGTGTCCAAATATGTTAAAATTTTGGACACTGTCTCAACTTTATCAACAAAGTGATATTTTTAACTACTCAGTCTTCTAAGGAAATTCTTTTCCATGAAACTATACTTCCAATACCATAATAAACACAGGATTCCAATTGCTAAAATATACTTTATAACATAATCAATGATATTATTCTATAACCAATGGTCAGTAAATTTTGCTTCATATAAGAAGCCAAAACATTTTTATTTCTAAGAAAAAATTTTAATTTTAAGATTCTTTTGCAGTAAATGCCAATAATGAGATTTTATTGTGTAAATGTTAATGCAATACAGTTTCAGTGAACGCTTAATTTGGCATATCCAAAGAAGAAACATCTTCAAGATGTTCCAAGTGTGAAGCCCACTCCAATTGTAAATGACTCATGTTTATGGCTGTGATTAACAGACTGCCAGTGCATTCAGCTATAGAGCAGGAGTTTTAGCTAGTTCAAATGTGCATTCAAAATAATGTTCTCCTAGAATGTTGAATTCCTGTTGTAACTGCATTCCAGATAGTCCTTCTACTTGAGTAAAAACTATGAATTCTTTATTTGGGCATGGTTTATACATAGTTTGAGAATTATTTTTTACCTTTCTTCAAGTCAACAAACATCTACCAGTAAAACAAGCTGATTATGGGGAAAATCTCAATTAACTGACCAGTTAAAGAAAATTAATTTGAATTAAATGTCTTATTTTTCCTGAGTCTCTCCTGTTTATTCTAACTGCCTACCATTCAAGTAACATAAGTGTATTTACCTAAAAGAACAGAGAAGTTATCTACCTTCATAGCCATTTAGAAGAAGAAAAATCTTTCTACTTGTTCCAAAGTAGGATATAAACACATTCCTAAAGCAATTTCAAATAAATGTATTACTCATCTAAAATTTGATTTTTAAAAAAACACACAACTGAAAATTATACACAGAGACTATTTAAAATAAATTATAACCATGAAATAAGAATTACTATATGTGGATCCATAATTAGGTGACTATTTCAAAATGCAATTGCATGTTCAGATACTAACTTCTACTATTTTTCCTCGCACTTCAACTCCTCAACTTCTTCCTGTGTTCTCTATGTGAATTTTAGGTCTCTACTAAGAACAACTTGTTGACTGGTTCTATTTCTTTAACACACACAGTTCAATTATGTTTTCTTTTTAATATACTAACAGTGAGGATGTTTTGTGCAGATGATGTAACCCTTCGTTTTCTAACAGTGTACTTTTGCAAGTTAATGTCATGAGGAAATTCTGTTCTCTCCTTGTATCATTTATCAGAATAAGAAAAATATACCAAATAGATGAAAAATATTTTAGCTGTGTATATATTTCAGTGGGTTCAAATGCAATGAATCTGGCTCCATTTTAACAATCATTATTGAGTTGTTTCATCTCTATTTTACTTTACTTGAAGTGCACTTACATCAAAAAAAGAAATGCAGAAAGAAAACTATTTATATTTTAATTTATCCACAGGATTGTATCTTAATTCTAGTTAGAGAGATCTGCATAAAAATTAAATGATTAGCATGCAATCTCTATTTATTTTAGCTTTCATTCATTTTAGAGAGGAGAGGGGAGAGAGAGAGAGAAAAAGGGGAGGAACATGAAGTATCAACTCCCTTATGTGCCTTGACCAGGCAAGCCCAGGGTTTTGAACCAGCAACCTCAGTGTTTAGGTCTATGCTTTATCCACTGCACCACCACAGGTCAAACAGCATGCAATCTCTAAATAAAATGTTTGTTTTTCTCAGCCTTTTGATAGGACATTTAGGTCCACATAGTTTTTGGCTTGCATTCTTTAATGCTGCTCCTCTCAGCTTATCACAAAAACCATTGAAGACAACCTTTAAAGTCAAAACTAATGGACAACCTATTCCATAATATAAAAGAAATAGATTCTAGATTCTAATGTTGAAAACCCTAAGGGGAATTCAATGACTTCATGGTATATGCGGGTTTCACTTCCAACATCTGGGTTCATAAATATATAAAAAACTAATAATATACCTTTCTTTCCTTCAGGAGAAAAGAGGCACCCAGAGTTCATAGCTTTGAGAATTATACAGACAAATATTCTTAGTGATAATAGAAATATATACTTGAAACCTATTTGTTCCTATTAACCAATTTCACCCCAATAAATTTAATTTAAAAAAGGAAGCCTGCCCATCAACTGCTCAATTCCCCCAATTTACCCACCTGTACCTCCATGCTCCACAAGCATAGACCAGCTCACTGTATGTGTCTTGGAGCATGAGGTTGGTGAGAATGAGCCTTTGCTGGGCACTAGTAAGCATGGCAGAGAGCTATACTGAGTTGTTCGGCAGGATTGAGAGAAAAGACACAAAATAGAGCATTCAGCACCGCCCTAAGGAAAACAAATAGAAAACTGTTCACACGTGATCTGACTTTTCAGGACTGATAGCAGTCATAAAAACCAAAGAATTCCCTCATCAGAGGAATAAGATGTGTGGAGAAGGTATATCCATAGGAAAAAAAGAAAACTGAGAAAACCTCAGAGTTCTAAACAAAGCTAAAGAAAAGTATTTCTTTGACTGGCTTAGGCCAGTCAATAAAGACTGGAGGAGGTGACTGCTTCTTCGAATGGGAAGACCGCAATGCAAAACCTCAAGGAATATATATAGAAAGAGAAAAAAGGAAACATGATACCACAAAATGAAAACAATCATTTTCCCATAACTGACCCCCCTAAAAAGATCTGTAACTTCCCTGATAGAAAATTCCTTTAAGGAATTTCAGTGAACCACAAGAAAACACAGAAAGAACAAAATCAGGAAAATAATACAAGAACAAAATGAGAAGTTTAACAGAGAAAATCATTTAAAAAAGAGAAATTCTGAAGTTGAAGAACAAATGAATAAAATAAAAAACATAATAGTGGGCATGAATGGCAGACTTGGTCAAGCAGAAAAAATCTGTGTGGTAGAAGATGGATCATTTGAAATGATCTAGTAAGAAAAGAAAAAAGGATGAAAAAAAGTGAAGAAAACCTATGTGAAGTATGGAATTCCATAAAGAGAAACAATCTATGCATTATGAGAGTCCCAGAAGGGGAAGAGAAGGTAAATTAGACACAAAGTTTGTTTATAGAAATAATGGATTAGATCATCTCAAATCTGGGAAACGATTTGGGCATGCAAATTTATGAATGTCATAAGTCCCCCCCACACTTTCAATTCAAAATAGTTATCTTCAAGACATATAACAAAACTGTTTAAAATCAAATATAAAGAGAGAAAAAAAAAAAAACCTCACATAAAAAGAAAACCCTCATAAAGCAATCAGTAGATTTCTCAGCAGAAACCTCCCAGGTCAGGATAGAGGAGAATGATATATTATAATTGCTGAAAGATAAAACTGCCAACCAAGAATACTTTACCCAGCAAAACTGTCCTTCAGAAATGAAGAAGAAATAAGGATACAATGAACAAAAGATGAGGGAGTTCATCACCAACAGATTTACTTCACAAGAAATGCTAAAAGAAGTTCTTCAAGCTGAAATGAAAGAATGCTAATAAAGAAGTAGAAAACATATAAAATATAAAACACACTGGTAAACATAAGTATATAGTCAAAATCAGAAACTCTAATACCATAATATAATTGTGTATTAATTACTTAACTCAGGTCTACGGCCATACCACCCCGAACGCGCCTGATCTCATCTAATTACTTAACTCAGGCCCTGGCCAGTTGGCTCAGCAGATAAAGCATTGGTCCAGCATGCAGATGTCCCAGGTATGACCCCTGATCAGGGCACACAGGAGAAGCTCCCATCTGTTTCTCCACCCTACCCCCTCTCCTTCCTCTCTGTTTCTCTCTTTCCATCCCCACATCCAAGGCTCTATTGGAACAACGCCCCAAGTGGGCAAAGCATCGCCCCCTAGCGATCTTGCTGGGTGGATCCTGGTTGGGCACATGTGGGAGTCTGTCTCTCTGCCTCCCCGCTTCTCACTTAAGAAAAATACAAAAAATAAATAAAATTTTTAAAAAATAAATAAAAATAAAAATACTCAACTAAATACTGCCTTACAAGAGACTTCAGTTTTAAGGACAAACATTGGCTCAAAGTGAAAGGATGAAGAAAGTTATTTCATAAGAATGAAAATTTTAAAAAGCAGAATAACTATACTTATACCAGACAAAATAGACTTTAAATCAAAAACTGTAACAAGAGACAACAAAGATTATTATATAATGATAAAGGGGTCAATTCATCAAGATGAAATAATAATTGTAAATGTATATGCACCAGCATAAGAGCTATTAAAAATATTAAGCAAATACTAACAGGTCTAAAAGGGGAAATAGAAAACCAATATGCCAGAATGGTTCTGCATCTACAAATCAATCAATGTGACATACATTGACAAAATAAAAGATAAAAATCAAATGACCAGCGCAAGAGATGCAGAAAAAGCATCTGACAAAAAAATAATTATCTCACTTTAATTAAAATAAAAACCTACTGAGTAAAATACATAAAATCCAATAGTATATTAAAAGAAAAACATTACAAACTAAATAAATTCCAAATATCTGAAACAATGAAACAGAAGCAGAATTATTACTTTCCATATTAAGGGAAAAGATACAATGAAAGTTAAGCCATTCTAGATAATAAAGTGTATCAAAATCCTACAGTGATGAAAACCTACAACTAGTGTTATGATACGAGCTCCAGATCAGTTGCCAAAAATTTATTCTAAATATGTGTAGTATACAATTTTAACATAAGAAAATGTGACATTTAAATCAGTCAAGAATGTATTGATGAATCACAAGTTATTGAGGAAGTGATCATGCACATGTCTAGCACATACTCAGGTCATAAGGAAACAAAGTTCCAAAGTTTAAGCCTCCAAGTTCAGCCAGACACAGATGATGTATTCTAGAACTGAACACCTAAATCCTGTATAATTTTATTAACCAATGTCACCCCAATATAAAGCCAATTAAAAATAAAATAAAATAAATCCACAGATAATCCTAAAATCTCATTTTAGCCAACAATACAGCTTTTTTACCCACCAAGCCCAGCCCTGGAAGGACCACTGAGAGGAGCAAGGCTGACTGGAGTTCCCAGCTGCCCATCCTCCGACCCCCTGACCCCCCACCGCAGAGATGAAACTAAACAGGCCAAACTGCCAGAAACAAAGCCGGCAGAAAAGAAAGTAGAAAATCAGGGGCCTGGGCCACTGCCAGGCTAGAAAGCAGACACAGAGCACTGGAAGGCACTGGAGACCATTTGAAATTAAACAGCTCATTGGCACTGCCAGTGGGACTATAAATGGCGTTGACTGGGACTGTATTTGCTAACCCGTCCTTTTCTTTCTTTCTTGTCCCTCACTTGCCACTGTCTATGCCTCGCTCTATATTAGAAAAGAGAAAATAATCACAATGTCACTACAAATTATGCCCCCAAATTAACCAAAACAGTATAGCAAGGGGAGTGGGTATCTATTTTTAAGATCTTTCTTTTTTAATCATTTGTCTGTCTTGTCTGTTGAAAGAATGGAAGCAGTATCAACCCAGACAAAAAGATACTGTATGTATAATATATAAAGAAAGTTTCAATATATAGACTGTGGTATTAGCTCATTAGACTCAAATTTTGATTCTGCTATTTTCTCAATTGTGTGACCTCAGACAAACTGCTTCATTCCACTAAGCCACTATAAAATGAGGTTGCTAATACCTGTGGTTACTGTGAGAATTAAGTGACACAATCCTTATGAAACTTAGTTTTGCAACCACAGTAATACCTCAGGGTGCACCTAAGAGATGTTCATGGAGGTTATTATTATTTTCAAACAAACAATGTGCAATAGCCTTGAGCCACCTCTAAGACTGCCACAGAGAGTTCATCATGGTCTCTTCACACAGCCCTATGTGCCAGTATCCCTGTCAAAGGACAATGTTGCCTGCAGCATGAGCATTGGGATTTATCCTTTATAACAAAGTAGCCACCAGAGCTTCCTGAAATAAGCCAGAATGCCATCATGTGAGTGGCCTTTCCTGAGGAAGTAATCTGAAACTAACATCCTATCTAGTTTAAGCCACTGCATGCCACTACATGCCTTGGTAAATATAAAACCTTAATGTACCAACCCTGTTAAGATTTGAAAGGAAAAAAATGACTTCACAGAGGGCCTACAGTCATTTATACCAACCCTCCTAGCAACCAAATTTAAAAATGTCTTTAACATTGTATACTTTCTTTGGGTATTCCCAAGACTCAAACTCTTTATTCACTCTTCTCAACTTGACCTCAAAATAAAGTGTAAGAATTAGCTATTATTTAACAACAACTTCAGAAAAATTGTCAGTAAGGCAAATTTGCAGAAGTTGCTTGACAGAATCTACTAAAGTTGAACATATGCATAACTATGCCCCGGCTATTTTACTCCCTGATATATGCCAACAGAAATGTGTACATGTGAGCCAAAAAAAAAAAACTTTAAAAACTGTATATAGCAGCATTATTTGTAATAGCTCCCAATTGTAAAAACCCAAATTTCCATCAACAATGAAATAAATACATAAACTATAGTATAGAAAATATACAGTGGAATACTATACAGCAATAAAAAATACCCAAACTACTGTTATATGCAATAATGTACATAGATGAATATCATAATGTTGACTGAATTGTCCATCTCAAAAAGTGCATAACAAAGCATTCCATTTGTAAAAGTTCAAAAATTGGTCTGACAATGTTACCATGTTGAGAGTAGTAAATGGAAGAAGGTGTGAGGGAATCTCAGGTTCTGATAATGTTTTACTTCTTGATCTGGCTAGAAGTTACATGAATGTGTTCACGATATGAAAATTCATCACGTTGAACACATGGTTTTCTTTTTTATATTTCTATTAAACATAATAGCTTATATATAAATGTAATTTTTAAAGGATGAGCAAAGATTGAAATGATGATGATGATTGTGATAATAAAGTCCTATCTCCAAACTCAAGCAATGGTCACCAGCCATCTTGCACAGAAGTTCAATTCTGCTTAGTGGACATTACTGTTCAAAGTTCTGGTTTTAGCAAACAGTTCACCTAGCAGGATATCTAGCCCTAGTCACTGCAAGATGGGTGATTTGGCCCTCTTTTGAGCAGTGACTGAGGCAAAAGGGGACACAATGTGGGTTCTGTTGTCAGCATCTGGAGAGGTAGATAGAACTTTTCTGAAGTTTGATAAGGTTTTAGTTACTCTTTCAGAGAAGACTAAGTTTTGCTATCTTTCCAGAAGATAAAAGGAGGGTCCTAGAAGTAGCATGTCACTCTGGGAGGGGACTGAATGACACACTCCAGGTGATTCTCCCAACAAGTGGATGCAGTAACGCTATAGAAGGACTACATTCTCCATGAAAGAAATCTTTGATCTGATCCCTGGATGCTAGAACTTCTTTGAAAAAATAATTAATGATTCAGTTATAATGGCAGTTTATTCCTTCATTGTACAAATATTTTTAAGTACCCTTTATGTGCCAGGAATGTGTTTGATATGGCAATACAATAATGAACAAGAGACACAAAAGTCTGCCCTCAAATGCAGCTACAGTCTAGCAAGGAAGACGGGTAAGTCAGTCAATGCATTTAAGTGTACAGATAAGAACACATGAGGGAAATACCAAGACTATTCTATAGAAACAGCTAGGAAAGGGTTCCAGGGCATTCTGCCAACAGCAAAAAATGACCTTGGCATCTCAATAAGTGGGAGGGAACACTAGGAGAGACAAAGTCGAGGAACAGCACACCTAAATGTTCCAGAAGAGAGCAGCATGAACAGGTCACACATGTGGAATAACCACAACACAGCAAGGCAAAAAAATGGGACCTCATCAACAGAGTACCCATTAGCTCAGGAGAGGCAGGCATTTTGACAACCCTTATTGAATCACCTTAACACCCAAAGTTTGTGCCATTTTAAGGAGAAAAAAAAATGCAGCATACATGCGTTTGTTAATATTTTATCTGAATAAAAGTTCTTTCTGGGACATTTGAGTCCATGCTAGCCAGAAATTTTGCAGCAATTTACTGGGCTGACTAGTGTAAGCATAAGCCCAAGAAGCCATGATATCTAGGTCAAATCAACACACTTAATAGCATAAATGGAGCAAGAGTGAAATGTTCCCTTCACCACTTTCTACATGGAATTTCCCACTTATGCTGTAATTATATTCTATACACTATTAACAGTAAAGGTGAAAAAGGGGTGTGTTCCACAATCTTAGTTACTCAAGAAATCTTTATTGCATATCATTATGTGCCAAGATCATGGGGAGAACGAGAAGGAGAAAGACAAAGATGCTGATAACAGGCACTCAAACAAGGTGAAAACAAACATGCGCTTTGGGACCGACCACCTGAGGATTTTAAATCCTGGCTCAGTTTCTTATAAACTCAGTGGCCTAGGTTAGTTACTTAACTCCCCTTAGCTGATTCCAATAATGTAATTCCCTGAAGTGTTTGCAAGATTGAATGAGATAATGTGTGCAAATCACCTCGAAAAAGGTTTACACCAGAATGTAGTGGTTCAAAAAGAGCTGGCCCTCTGGGCTCTGGTCCACCCACCTCCTTTCTCTTTGCACCAACTCTCTCCCTCAGTAGGATTTGCAGTGGACACCATGGAAAATATGGACACCATGGTTTAGTGGCCATCCATATTACCTACCCTTGAAAACTGCTGCCCCCTGGCTACCCCTTGTGTGCAGTGCAACCTGCTCTGAAGGACAGACCCATGTCTTGGCTTAGGACCACTTGGGCAGAAAATTCTAGGGTCCAGATACCCTAATCATGACCTATTAAAGGGAAGGGCATGGTTTTTGATCCCACAGAATCTTTACTCAGTGGGTAACAATGTGACCAGAAGAGGGCTAAATTAGGGTTCTCTAATGTGCTGGGCCAGGCAGGGAATCCTCTCATCCAAGTCTAACGCAGTACAATTGGAAGTAAATTCAACAGGAGAGTAACAATTTTTAAGAAACAGTCTTTCTAGCAGATTATTTCACTTGCTGTGTTTCTACAACAATCTGCCTTCCTAAGATAGCGTACTCCTATAGCTATTTTATATTAGTGCTACTCGTGTTTTTTCCTTGTCGTGTTTGAACCACGCTCCGAAGCTGTAACAAGTCCTAGGTCTCGTGGTATTTGCTTACTGATCTTTATATCCCACAATATTCTTTGGATAAAATAAATCTAACCTAAACTGTGTTCACTATGGTTGCTGTTAGAGTGTGAATTTAAATAAATATTTCAGCTACTGTTAATTATACTTTGTATAATGTTAATTTTAGAGGTGGTAAAAGTTTTAGAAAGCTAAGACCTAGTCCAAAAAATAATACCCATAAAACTGTAAGAAAAAAAAATCAGTATCAGCCAAGGCTAACAGATTCTTAGCTGTCTTTATGGCCACATAATTGTCCAAAATATACTGATTCAAATTAACAACAACAACAAACTTTTAAATATCCAATTGAATGCTCATCTATAGATACCGCCCTGACTCACACAAAATAATCCTCACTCTGTCATAAAATAGTCAGAAGGAGAAAAATAAATATCCCCAACACAAAAGTAAAGGGTTAGGACACCCTGAGCTCAGAAATGATAATCCATGCTCTGAGTCAGGGTGATCCAATTAGAGGACCTTGATGTTCAAAAGGAGTATGCAAAGCTTGGTACAACCTGCCCAAGCCAAGGTTGCCTCTAGTGTCAGGGCGGTAAGGTTCGTGAGCTAGAAAGTCAAAGGAAAGACAAAAAGCCATGGCCTTCTATTCAGGTGCATCATTACACTGATCTCTCAGGAAGGGGGCTCTCAGCTCAGCCCCACATATGACTTGTTCTCCTCACTGATTCATTGCAAGGCTCATCTTTGAAATACAGATGTTAACCTGCTGAAATATTCCCAAGGTTGAAAGCTTAAAATATATGAAATATGAGTAAGTGCACCTGGGGCTCCAAGGACTAATACCATAAAACTGTCATTATTTCCCCACCAAATGCTATTTCACTCACTCACTTGATGTGCATCTGCGGCCCATTCACACTGCATATGGCTGTGGACAGAAAATACCTCATTTCAAAACTAGCACAGTGGGTCGGGAAGAGGCTTCTGCTGCATGGCTGTCTCCTTAGTTTTAGCTCCAGACCCATCACCCTAACATAAGGATGCAGAACAAGCCTATGTGAGAGCTCTGAAGGTTCCAACTCTGTGGCTGAGTTACTAATGTGTGGTTTGAGCAAAGTAGTATTTAAAAATCTAAAATGTCAAAAGCATCTATTCTTTCTCTGCTACCTCTAGACATGGCTTTATTTTCAACCAACCAAAGGAGAGCATTCTAGATGAAAAGAACTTTAGGGCAAGAGTCCTTTAGTCTCTTGCAGGAATTATTTATTGTCTTAACACAGTGAATGCTGCCTTTCCTCTGTTTGCTTCTTCCCCCAGCCCCTCCCCCAGCCCCAGCACTGAGCAGATGAGGGTGCTCTGCTCTCCCCCGCTCTGCATCATTAACAATGAACAGCGCTGAGCAAACAATTGTTACAGGTCCTGCTTTCCTTTACTTTTCTTGGCTGAATATTATTCCATTCATTCATTCAATGAGAACCTGCAAAATAAATTTCTCAAACACTAAAAGGAATGAAAAGAACAGCAGAAATATTATCTCTATCTTTAAGGAACTAAGAATATAGTTTAAGAGTGAAAGAACATTAAGAAACTCTAAATAACAATGTAAAACAGACTGTAACCAAGTTCTGAAATGAGTAGTTTAAACAAGAGCCATAAGCATGAAGGTGGGAGAAATGACAATAGACAGCAATGCCAGAGACGGAGAGGGAAGCAAGGCCCATAGAGGAGCTGTGGGTATTCTATCTGGTTGAAAGGAAAGGGTCTGTCAGAGCAAGGGCCCCTGACATATTCTGTGCAGTTGCCTTCTATAAGCCTCAAGTCTCTACAACCTTCTCACAGTGTTTGTAAATATGCAAAATAAAATGCATTACATCACGAAGGAAATCAATTATAGCGATTTCTTCTGAAATGCTTTGAAAACATAAATTTGTTACAATGCAATTGATATATTAGGGAATGATTTGGGATTAACAAAGAATTAATGCATCATTCCATCTACAAAAAAACACCAGGTGAATGCATAATCAGAACCCACTGAACCTAGCCATATAAAAGTACACAAAACAAGTAGACATGCATATCCCAAAGTTCTAACAGCTTCCTCAGTTCACCACAGGTGTTGTCAGCTGTACCCATCACACCTGGTGCTATGACTTTCCATATGAATTCAAGTAACGCCATTTCACAATAACTCACAAGCCTTGAACATTTTCCACAAGCACATTTCAGGTCTCCTTCAAGATGAAGTACCATATTTATTCTAGTACTTATGAATTTATGTATTTCTTAAACACTAAACATTTAACTGAACATAACTGTCTAACATTTTTATTAGACTACTATCTTTCTTTATGATAAAGTTTTTCCCATGAACCCTATGGTTTTTGTTTTGTGATTTTGCATAGTAGGATGATTTTAGAAACATGTATGTTGCAATATAGCAAACCTGACTATATATTTAAAGCACTTTTAAAACAAAATTGTAAAATAGTAATATATATGCTTTTTAAATCAACACATTAAGTTACAAGATCTAGCAGTTGGTCAAATAAACTACCATAATTTCAACATATAATGAACACAAATGATACGTACAGCGAATCTGTAACTATAATATGACATGAGAATACTGTGATTGCATTAATAATAAAGCTACAGACAGGTACTGCTAATACTACTGTGATTCACTGCCAATTGATAATTGAAGAAAATATTAAATTTATGTAAAATATTAATAATAATAATGATACAGTTTCCCCATCCAGTTTTACTGAAGTCCTAAATTCCATCTTTACTCTCCAAGTAAAGAACCCCTGTACCCTGGCCAATTAACTCAGTCAGTTAAAAGCAACCTCCTGAAATGACAAGGTTGTGGGTCTGATCCCTGGTCAGGGCACACATGAAAAGCAACCAATGGATGCATAACTGAGTGGAACAACTAAAAAATGCTTCTGTTCCCCCTCCCCTCTCTCTCCTTTCCTCTTTCTAAACTCTGGCCAACTCGCTGCCAGAGTTGGTTGAAGCATCCCAGAGTGTGGAGGTTTCTGGTTCAATCGCCCAGTCAGGGCACATACAAGAGCAACAGCTTTATCTCTCTCTCCCTAACTCTCTCTCTCAAAAAAAAACAAAAAAAACAAAACAAAACCAAAAACAAACAAACAATAGGACCCCTGTTATAGACAGAGCAGAAGGTAAGGAGTATTTCTATCAAAGAAATTGAAGTAGGCAGAAGTATTATGTGATGGGAAATTGTCTAAGTGAAACCTATAACTTGTAAGAAAAGGGAAGGGGTGGATGGAGAAGGGAGAAGAGAAAAGAAAGAACATATGAAAATACAATATGGGCCAATATCAAGTTTAGATTAGATTCCCTCATGATCTTTACTTATAAGAAAGTTATGCCCCTAGGATCATCCTTCCTGTCAGAGTCATGTATAACATATCAGTGCCAAGTCAGTGCCTAACACTAATATCATCAACCAACATCAGCCTTTACTACCATAACTGGATGTAGTCATTCCTTTCCAATATTAATTTATCCATATGCTTTTTCTTCCCTAAGTATTATATAATGGAAAGATCACTTTAAATTTTTCTGTTGCCTAAACATCAATTTTATCTTCTTGAGGACTTAGTTATATAAACAAGTCCTATATCCATTATGAAAAGGCAAATTCGGATGCCTTATATCCAATCCCAGTTGATTAATAGTGCACTAGTGATAACTGCTTCTAACCTGATAACAACCCAGCACAGCCAAAGCTCCCAGTGGACCCGCCTAATAATTATCATCTTCCAATTTTAGAAATAATAGCATCGACTTGCTCATCTTCTCAGGCTGTGAGGAGTGATAGAATAGTTATAATAAATTATATTATAGACCTCAGGCAAAGTTTATTGCGGGTATTTCAATGGCTACAGGGCAATGTCATTAAGCATCAAACTGTCTGCATCACCTCCTACTCTGACTCTCTGCCAAGCCCTGCCATCAGGTTTACACAAGACATGTCCTCTCAGTCCCCATCTGCAAAGTCCTTGATCTCTGTCTTATGTGGATTACTGTTTGAGGGGGAACATGTCTGAGCCAACCTAGCTGGGGCGGGGGACAGAACTCTGAAGGGGAGGGACCTGGTTCTCTTGCAAACGTGTGTGATGTTTTCTGCTTCAGTTTACACTGATGCTTATACTTATCAAATAAATATTGAGAAAAAGGAAGAATTAATGAAACTCTGGGCTCCCTACCCCTGTTTCTATCAGAGCTGTTAGGCTTATGTCTGCTTTATAATTGCATATTCCGTGTAACTTTAAAAATGGATTCTAGTTACAACCAAAATAAAAGGTTAAAAACCTCTGAACAAGATGACCCCCAAGGTCCCTTCTAGTCCCAGCCTTCAAAAGCAAGACACACCGCCTGACCTGTGGTGGCGCAGTGGATAAAGTATTGACCTGGGAACACTGAGGTCACCAGTTCAAAACCCTGCACTGGCCTGTTCAAGGCACATATGGGAGTTGATGCTTCCAGCTCCTCCCCCCTTTCTCTTTCTCTCTCTCTCTCTCTCTCTCTCTCTCTCTCTCTCTCTCTCTCTCTCTCGTCTCCTCTCTAAAATGAATAAATAAAAAAAATTTTTTTTAAAAGCAAGACACACCAAGGGCCTGTTCTCTGAGCATAAGCAGACAGCAGCTTTCTATGATACAAAATTAAAGATGCTTACCCCAAACCCCCTCTTTTCCATGCTCCTCATAATTTGCATATTCAACCTAGGAGTCAAAGATGCTAGTGGTAAATAATTAGATAATGATTTACCAATAGCATTAGGACGCTAGCTAATTTTTAACTATTACCCCTTTAGCATCAAACAAATTGGCAGAAGAGATACTCAGGCATGAATGTGAGGCTAGAGAGAGGCTTGCAGGACAGCTCTGCTCTGGGGAGCTGGGAAAAGAAGAAAGTGGAAGTGCAGACATGAGGTGCTATCACACAGACCAAACACTAGCAACTTGTTTCCAAGTAACTATTCTGCCAAGCATGCCTTAACAGAAAGGTAGGGCTCATCAGTAGTATAAACAATGGGCTTGCCAAAAGTCTTTTTAAATAGCTTATTCTTTAATGTAGAGTAAGAAGAACCTACTTGAAAGTGTCTTTCTTTGGCTTAGCTTAGTAAGCCTTTCTATTCCAATAATATAAACATAAAGAGAAGCCAGTCATTTTAAATATTATCAACTTGAATCAGGAGAATAGTTTACTATAAATAAGTTTTTGTTGTATGGCCATCCTGAGATATAGCAACCAATATACACTCTTTGATAACTCAAGAAAAGTTCATGTTCCCAAGGGCGGAAATCTAGCATATGCCTCACCATTTCCATAGAATGCATTTCACGTATTTCAGAGTGCCTAATGACTTCCTTTGTTGCACTACTCCACCACAAAGCTTGGCAGCAAGCTGCCTTGATGAAATCTTATGTTGCTTTACAAATCGGGCCATTGAGAACCTTGGTCTTCAAAGCAGTCTTGCATATATCCTTCATGTACAAGCAAGTGAATTTCTTGTTTCATAGAAAACCTGATCTTCTCATCTCCTTTTAAGTTCTCCCAAAGTGTCTTAATAGCGAGTTGATGTTGCTGATGATCCATAGCCTCTTTTCCTTGCATTTTTCTTCCTTATTTCCTCCTCTGTGTGTTAATTTCATACTTAACCTCGACTTTAACAGCTCCCACAGTGTCAATACCTATGCAAGATAGGGTTTCCAGATAAAATGCTGGATGCTCAGATATATTTGAATTTCATGTAAGAAATCAGGAATTTTCAGTATAAGTATGTGCTATCTTAATTTGAAAATTCTGATAATGCTATACCTAGATAAAAACCCACCATTCAATTGCTTTTCTCCTCCTTCCACAGCAATAAAACATTGTTCTAAAAAGTTGAGGAATGCCCTGGCTTGTTGGCTCAGCAGTAGATCATTGGCCCAGTGTGTAGAAGTCCTGTGTTCAATTCCTGGTCAGGGCAGATAGGAGAAGCACCCATCTGCTTCTCCACTCTTCCCCCTCTCCTTTCTCTCTATCTCTCTCTTCCCCTCCTGCTGCCAAGGCTTCATTGGAGCAAAGTTAGTCTGGGTGTTGAGAATGGCTCCATGGCCTCCACCTCAGGCAATAGAATGGCTCCATCCGCAACTGAGCAATGCCCCAGATGGGCAGAGCTCAACCCCTGGTGAAAATGCTGGGTGGACCCCAGTTGGGCACATGCAGGAGTTTGTCTATCTGCCTCCCCACTTCTCACTTCAAAAAAATATGAAAAAATAAATAAAAAGTTGAGGAAATATGCTAACTGCTTAAAATACAAATTTTTTAGATCAGTGGTTTCCAATAGCTGGGAGTGTAAAGAAATGTTGGTTACAGAGGGGCACATGGGAATTTTGAGTGTAATCAACCTGTTTGAATATCTTGATAATGGTGGTTTACATAATGGCATGCATTGTTAAAATTTATAAAACAGAATTGTACAATAGAAAAGTAAATTTTACAGTAAGTAAATAACACCAAATAAACCTGACTATAAAATGTGGTAGATAAATGCATATTACTCAATCCTAGATGGACCTCACACATTTCATATATCATTTTATCCCATCCTGGGTATCACCAGAATAAATGTTCTACAACAGCTTTTCAGTTTTTTTTAATTATTTTTAATTGCACAATTCCAACATCACATCTCTCTCTGAAAACAGATTTATTCATTCATGCAACAAGCATCTAATAATAGCTGGATCGTGACAGGCTCCAGAAATACAAAGATGAAAACAAAGTCCCTACAAAAATAAGTCACTCACTGGCTAGTGGACAAAGAAAGATGAATTTAAAATTTTTTAAAACTCTATTTTTAAAAGAGTATTTTATAAAATGCTACTTACAAGATAGAGGAATAACAAGTATCATACTCTCTCTCTCTGATAACCCAGGAAAAATTCAAAATGCTTGATCTCAGACTTTAACATAGGGAGTTATACAAGTAGATACAGGAGGACAAATAGCCAGGGAAAAGAAGCAGAAAACAAGCTGAACAGGTGGGTCAGTACAAATGATAAAAGCCCTTGTCATTCAGGTGCTGTTACAATTCTTGCTTATGTAACAAAAATTGACTCTGGCTAGCTAAAACAGAAAAAGTGAACTCTGTTGAAAGTTCATGCTGGTTCACAGAATCAGTGGGAGGCTAAAGTACCAAATATAGAAAATGGACACAAACCAACCAACCCAGGGTACTTTGGATGCCAAGGAGTAAAACTCACAAGATCCACTCTATAGCAGGAATAACGACTAGGGCACTGCTACTGCCACCACTGAAAAGTAATGCATAACAAGATGGATATCGGAAATCAATTCTAATAGTTCCCTGACATTAACCCACTTGCTACAGATTTAGCCCCAGAAGGAGGACCTGATTGGCTGAGGCTGGGTCACATGACTATGCCCAGCACCTGGTCGTCTGAGGCAGAGAGAGCTAAGAACAGCCTCTTTCCAAGGTTGTACATAGCAAACAACTACCCAAACTAGGAAAGGGGCTGAATCTGGGCAATCAAAAATGACACCTGTCAAAGTAACTCTACTCTCTTTAGTATAATTAGTATCCAAATCCTCTAATAACTGGACTTGACTAGCCTAACCCTAATTCTCACAGCTGGAAAGAAAAACTTCTCCAACTCTGTGGGTCTTATACCATCCCACTCATAGGACATCACATTTAGATCAAAAGACATACTTCATATGTCTTTGGCTTATCGTTCCAACTCAATATGTGCTTTTTGAAGATTGGTTTTTCGTGGTAGTCATATGCCTTTCAATTCTCCCTGTGCCCAGCTCAGGCCTTCGAGAAACGAGCTGCCTAGTGCACATCTGTGTTCCGCATGGATGTGTTCCAAGGCAGCTCAGCATGTGCAGCTGGAAATGGGCCACTTTCAGCTGGCAGGATCAAATCTCTTCCAAATCAGACCTTTTTATTTCAGCACACAGGAGATCCTTGCCCTAAAGCCTTGAACTAAACCTCAGTAGGACAGATTATAAGCCAGCCCAAACCACCAAAGAGTGTATCGATGTGCGTGTGGCTTTGGAGCTAAGAGCTGGCACAAAGCCTGGCTGAGGCTGCCAGGAAGCTCTCTGGAGAAAGCCAAATGGGGATTCAGGCCCTCAGTACTATGCTCAGGGGATCTCTGACGGTGCCTTTTCTGACACTGCATAAGCTAAACAAAAGAAAAAGTCTGAATTATCAGTTGTTTTACAAACTAAATAAAAGAATTCTATGGAGCATTACATTATTTCTTTTTTCTAATCTAGGGGAAAGAAACAATGTGTTTTACTTGGCTGAGGAAGAAAAGAGATAACATTTTTGGAGAGGATAGTTTCACTACCTCACATAAATGCAGAGATATTTAAAGAGGTAATAATGGGAATTTTATCTCCAGCCTCAGACGTTCCCCTTTTACAATAGTTTATTCATTCAGCAGTGATGCATATAAGGTGAAGTTTCAATCCTCCTACCTCTCCAGGAAATCATAATAACCTTCTTTTCTAAATTACTGAAGAGGAAGAGAACAGGACACAGCTCCATTATGTCCCTTCACAAAGCAGTTTTTTAAAAAAAAAAAAAAAAAAAAAGCAAACAAGTATCTCCAAGATACTCTCATTTGCAGCCCAGTTCAGGCTTTGAGCAAATTAAGTTTGCAGATGAAGGTGACTAAGTGGAGTTTTATGAATATTCCAGATAAGAAATATGATGAAAAGTTACAAAGTTCAGAGAAGAGTTGAAGTAATCCAATTGTGTAAAAAACAAGTGATAATAATATAAACAAGGACACTGTCCTCAGAGAAGGTCATAAACACACAAATATGACCCTTTGTTCTTCTGTATATAATAGAAAGAAGAAAGAATATTCTTCTAGTCTTGGACACTTCTGTGAGTTTTATTTTCAATCACAATAATTTAATGTAAGAGTTTGTTGGAAATATATTTTTTGTATGTGATTATCTAATTAATAATTTTTTTCTTTTTATTGAATTTATTGGGGTGACATTGGTTAACAAAATTATACAGGATTCAGGTGCCTAATTCCGCAACATGTTTCTGTGTACTGTACCGTGTGCTCACCAACCCAAGTCAAGACCCCTTCCATTTGAGTTTTTATTCTGTACTTCTGTTATCACTCAGTTTGTGAGTCAAGTGAGAATCCTCTCCAGAGCAGCAATTTTTGAAACCTTTTTCATTTCATGGCACACATAAACTAATCACTAAAATTCTGCAGCATACCATAGAATATACTTTTTACTGACCTGATAAAAAAAATACGTATAATTTCAACTCATTCACACTGGACAACTATAGTGTTGGCTGTTGTCATTTTTTCTTTTTATTTGGAAACCTAAAGGAAAAGGAGTCAGTGCCCCTGACTAAACAGTCAGGCGTCGCATGTTTTAAAAATTCTTGTGGCACACCAGTGTTCCTCTTGCTGTATACCAGCTGAAAAATCACTGGGCTAGGTAATTGTTTTATTTTCTCAACAATCATAGGACACCATGTTGGCTGAAGGGAATACAAAAACTGAAACAAATAAGCAAAAAACAAAAACAAAGAAAAGGCTCTTCTTTTGTTATGATTGACCATCTAGTGCGTCAGAGCAACATCTTAAAACTGTTCTAAATGCAAACTGACTTTTTCTGTTGAACGCATGACCATGCTTCAAAGAACACTAAACAGCAAATTCTAGAGCTACAAAGATTATTCAACTCTGATTCTATTACAGGAAAGTAAATGGGGCTTAAACTAGTCAAATGACCTACCCAAGGGCACATTCCAGAGCTGGGCAGGCATCCAGGCCTCCTGTCTCTAGTCCAGGGCCCTTCCTAATACCTTTCTCTTTTCCATCCACACCACAGTGACCATGGACATTGCCTTTCCCTAAAGTGACTGTGTCTGGATTCTGAAGGACTCTTGGTACCTGAGAGTAGAGTCACCAGTGGTCAGTTCATGCTAACCCAAGGTGGAGCTAGAAGGGTAAGGGAGAGCTTTGTCACTGTGATTCTCTCCAGGTTCAGGGTTCTCAATACACACTTTTCCTTCCACCATGTACTTCACCTCCAGAGTAATTCATTGCTACTTCCCCAGTTTTGTGACTCAAATATGAATATCAGAGTTAAAATTCCTGAAAGAGCCTGACAAAAAGCAAAAGCCATGGACATTTAACAACTCAAAACACAGCACTTTTCATCCTCACCACCTTCAACTGAGAGAGGAAGCCCATAGACAGAGCACTTCCCAAGCTAAACTGATATGCTGTAGTCCCCTTGCCTTTGAATAATTGTTCAGAATGAAAGAATAAAATATCTTTGAAAATTTTTCATAGGAAAATTAATACTCATTTAAAACAATTTTTCTCTGCATTCTTCTGTCTTGTTTTTCACATATGCAAATTAATAATTATAGATTAAAATTTTAATTATAATTAAAATTAATAATTAATAATTGGCACATTACAGGCATTCAAATAAAGTTATTTAATAAATGGGAAGAACAAAGTACCATTTCTTTTAAAGAAATAAATCCAAGAGGGCCAAGGCCAAAGCTAATATAAAGAGGGTGGTACCAAATAAAGATGTGAGAAACTTCAGAACTAGGCGACAACTTGAAAAATTCAGAAGATATGATATTCTGGAGTTAAGTGCCAACCAGACACAGACTCATCAGCCTTTGCCCCACACCAAGGTTTGGTCAACATGAATTCAGCAGAGAAGAACAACAGGCAGACACTCCTGGATCCTGTGGGTTTTAACTCTTCCTTAGGTAACTGTTTCTAGCACACAAACACAAGCAATACATTTTCAACCCATAAGAAGAAATTGGTTTTGCCTGACCAGGCAGTGGCACAGTGGATAGAGCATTGGACTGGGATGCAGAGGACCCAGGTTCGAAACCCTGAGGTTGTTGGCTTGAGATCAGCCTCATCTGGCTTGAGTGCGGGCTCACCAGCTTGAATGTGGGGTCACTGGCTTGAGTGTGGGGTAGCTGGCTTGAGCATGGAATCATAGATATGACCCATGGTTGCTGGCTTGAGACCAAAGGGTGCTGGCTTGAGGCCAAAGGTTGCTGGCTTGAGGACAAGGTCACTGACTTGAGGCAAAGGTTCCTGGCTTGAGCAAGGAGTCACTCATTCTGCTGTAGCCCCCCAGTCAAGGCACATATGAGAAAGCAATCAATGAACAACTAAGGAGCCACAATAAAGAACTGATGCTTCTCATCTCTTTCCCTTCCTGTTTGTCTATCCTTTTCTTTTCCTCTGTCTCTGTTTAAAAAAAAAAAAAGGAATTAGCTTCTTTGAAGCAAAGTAAAGGACAGATGACATTTTCAACATCTGTAGTGACCTGGGATATGGCCATATCTCTGTGTTCCCAGAAGGCAGAGGAGAACATGAGACTTGGTACCTGGGGTTCATCTTTGTCATTATCAGAGGCTCATTTCTTTTCCTGGAGGTCAGTTTTCTTAGCGGCTGAAAGGCAAGGCTGAACTAGATAATGCTGTAAGATCATTTTCTGTTTTGGCATTTTAGTAATCTATAGTTCTAAGGTAGTCACTTTTTTTTGCATTTGCTTTTTTTTCCTTCCAATTCTGCTTTATTGTTTAACATTCACACTAATGCATTAACATCACCACATAGTGATTAAGCGTGTGGATCTGGTAGCGTATTGATATGAATGTTTAACTTTTAAGCTTCAGTTTCCTAATCTTTAAAATAGGGCACCTGTTTCATGCAGTCATTGTAAGTTCTGATATCACATTAAAATGAGAGAATGAACCCAAAATGCAGGAGCAGTAAGTGACATGGAGAAAACACTCAAGACTCTTAGCTGCTATTATCTTTTATTATTACTTATTTGAGACCCAGTTTTAAATCGGAAGAACACAGCGCTAAAGATTTTCAAACAACCCTTAACTTCTTAAGATTAATAGATGTTCTTTCTAGAATGAATGTAATCGAAAAGCCAGTATGAAAAAGACTAACAATATTTTAAAACCTAGAAAAGCTGCTATTTTTCATATTGATAAAAATTTCTCAAGAAAGAAATTCCCAGGACTTAGCAAAATGCTACAATAAATGATGTGATTTCAAAAGGCAGCAACTCAAGGGGGCACTTTGTCAAAGCCTCATGATATGTCTAGATAGAATTTATTTTACGTCTAGGCATCGCAGAAGCAGCTATGTAGCTCTTCCTGGAGGGCCTGTTAAGGCATCTTGTCATACTTTTGATTTCCTTAAATTCATAAAATTTAATATCAAGCTATAGCAAATACCCAAAATATTAAACATGTATTCTTTCAGTTTTGTAAGACACAGCTAAACTCAAGCCTAAAGGCATTAAAATACGTGGAGAAAATCATTAATTTTAGAGGTAATTTTCAAGGGTCTTTTCATAGGGTTATAAATGCTAGCATGCACTCAAAACTGCCTGGCTTCTTTAGAATTGGCCATGGCTCAGTTCTGGTGATCTCGGAGCTATATTTGGTTACTGTACCTGAACTCAGCACAGGGTGGATTGTTAGAGAAGACTTATAGAGGCATATGGAACACCCCTGCCTGACCAAAAGTTGACATGACTAGCAACCTGACCATGGAAGAGTTCAGGAAAGAGAAAGCTATACCAGAAATAACCTTCTGGCACCCAATATATAAAGTTATTCACAAAAAGATGTTGTTACTCTGCAAATAACACTGATGAGGATGATGACAATGGTGGTATTACTGAGCACATACAGTGTGTCCGTAAAGTCATGGTGCACTTTTGACCGGGGTCAAAGTGCACCATGACTTTACGGACACACTGTATTTGCCAGGCATGGTTCTAAATGCTGGAGACACAATCCCTCATGTAATCTTCACAACAGCTCTCAGAGGCAGGAATTTTTGCTCATTTTAGAGCCACTTCCCTCTATCACAGAAGTGCTTGTGCTCCCTGCTAATGCTAATATTTGGGTTGTTTAGTGACCTTGCTTGGATTCTCAGCTCTTCCCTCACCCACATAACCAATTAAATCCCTCTGTTCAAATTCTTAAGATGATTTACACTATTTTGGTTTGGGGACCATTATTATTCTCATTTTACAAGTGAGAAAATTGAAAGGTGGCTTGCTCAAGATTACATAATTAGAAACTGGCAGATTTGGCTCCAATGATTCTGAAGCCAGTGCTCTTGGCTGCTGATTATATTATCACTTCATAATGAAACAACATAAAGACACAAAATTAAAAGAATATAAAGGGCTCCTATCTACCCCTACTTCATGCACAACAATTCCCTCACATACCAGCTATCCTGCTACTAGTCCTTCCCCAGAGAACATATCTAGGGGTTTGCTCTAGACTGTGAGTTTTGCCTATGACAGGGTCCCCAAACTATGGCCTATAGGCCACATGCAGACCCCTGAGGCCATTTATCCGGCCCCAACCGCACTTCTGGAAGGGGCACCTCTTTCATTGGTGGTCAGTGAGAGGAGCACAGGATGCATCTGCATCCATAGTTCCTATTGAAATATTGATCAGTTTGTTGATTTAAATTTACTTGTTCTTTATTTTAAATATTGTTATTTATTCCCGTTTTGTTGTTGTTGTTGTTGTTTTTTACTTTAAAATAAGATATGTGCAGTGTGCATAGGGATTTGTTCCTAGTTTTTTATAGTCTGGCCCTCCAACAGTCTGAGGGACAGTGAACTGGTCCCCTGTGTAAAAAGTTTGGGGACCCCTGGCCTATGGGGTCTAAGTTTATCCTAGGCCAATAACAATAGAACTCCCCATTCCCAAATTTGGGTTCTTGATTTGTCCTGCACACCTAAAGTTTACTGTTACAGAGTGACTATAATATAATCTTCCTTAACTAGGTACCAAACTCTTATGGTTCTATCAGTGGTATATTAGGCAAAGGCATCTATGTGACCATACTGAAGAACCTGTAAAGTCCCTCTGAGTTTGCACCAAGTAGTCTTTCTACAAAACATTTCTCTTACAATGTATCCTATAACCTATCTAATGAAATCTTTATGCAAGAGCTGTTTCAGTTTTTACCAACTAACTCAGTCTTACGGCAAAAACAACACAAGATGTAAAAGGTTTAAATTCACATGCAACCATAAATTTACTAAATTTTAAGTTGTCATTATTTCTAGCCAAAGATTTTCTGTATAAGAGAAGCTATTTATGCATGTAAGTAAAATAAATACATATATATATTCAAATGATAATATATATAATGTGTGTAAGAAGTTTATATAATTCCAATCACATTTTGGCATAGTTCATTCATTGTATTCATTTGCTAAGATTAAAAATGAATTTTATTGATCTTCTGATCGTCAATATAAGCATATTATTTAAAAAAGTGAAACTACAAAGAAGAAAATAATAATCATTCAAATTCTAGAGATAACCTCTATTAATGTTTGGTTTCTTTCCTTCCAGGATTTTGGGTTTTGTTCATTTTTATTACATAGCTGAGATTAGACTATATATAGTTTTGAGTCCAATTTCTTTATCATTTAAACACTTATAAATATTTAAATTTGTTAAACAGTTGCATAAAACTATATCAATGAACCTGCCACAAATTATATTATACCTATATGAAAATAGTAGGTGATATCTAACTTTTTAAAATTATAACTAGTATGGTTGTGAACATCTTTTTTTTCTAAAAAATTAACTAAATTTCATATTTTTCCCTAGGCTAGATTCCTAACCTAGAATAAATTTCTAAAAGGGAAATTACTGAGACAAGGGAGTAAATATGTTCAAAGACTTAAAACATATTACCAAATTATTTATCAGAATAATCCAAATTTTTATTAAAATAAAATCATTGAAATACTTCTGAAATATATTCATATACTCTCCTAACAAACTCATTTTCTTAAAATAAAAAGCCAAGTTTATATTCATTGAGTAAATTACAACTATGCTAGCTCAATTAAAAACTTTAAATTTAAAATAATTGTTTTCTCATTTCTCATTTTCTTCCCGGTTACAAACTCTTATGAACAAAGAAATAAAGAAGTACTGGCCAGTTTGCTCAGTGGTAGAGTGTCAGCCTGGTGTGTGAATATCCTAGGTTCAGTTCTCAGTCAGGACACACAAAAGAGGTGCCCATCTGCTTCTCCACGCTTCCCCCTCCTGCCCCTCCTCTTTCTCTTCTCCTCCCCTCCTGTAGCCATCGCTTGATTAGAGCAAGGTGACCCCGGCACTAAGAATGGCTCCATGAACTACGCCTCAGGCACTAAAAAATGGCTCTGGTTACAGTGCATCAAGGACCCCAGATGGGCAGAGCATCACCCCCTAGTGGGCTTTCCAGGTGGATCCTGGTCAGGGCACCTGTGGGAGTCTGTCTCTGCCTCCCCTCCTCTCACAAATAAATAAACAAACAAATAGAAATAAAGAATATATAATGCAACACACGAGTTTGTAATAGACTTTTGAATTTGCCAGGATGGATTTTCCCATTTTCATTAAGAAATGATGAAATCATCTTTTCATTTATCTTATACCCAGTGCCCTTCCTAAAGGAAATTCAACTAGAATATCCTGCTTGGTACTGAGTGGTTCTGATTCTGACAATAAAGAGTATGAGAAAAGATATATATCCTACTCATGACATTCTAGGCAAACTTAAAGTGATCTGTTGACAATCAGAAAGGAATAGGAGAAAAGAAAAGCTATAATTTTCTTTCCATATTCACCTTGCAAAATTTTAGGAAAAGTATTTAGATGCTGTTCTCTAGTAGTATTCTAAAATACAGCGGCTCCTCCCCCCTTATTCACACGGGATGTGTTCCAAGACTTCCAGTGGATGCCTGAAATGCAGGATAGTACCTGTGAATCCTGAGAAAAAAGACACCTAATAAGAAGGATGCCTGTTGGCTAGCTAGGCTAAAAATAATTAAATTAAAAAAGAAAAAAAGAAACAGCCTGACCTGGCAGTGGCACAGGGAATAGAACATTGGCCTGAGACACTGAGGACCCAGGTTCGAAACCCAAGGTCACTGGCTTGAACAAGGGCTCACCAGCTTGAGTATGGGGTTGCCAGCTTGAGCATGGGATCATAGACATGACCCCTTGGTCGCTGGCTTGAGCCCAAGTTCACTCGCTCAGCTGGAACCCCCCCAGTCAAGGCACATATAAGAAAGGAATCAATGAACAACTAAGGTGCTGCAACTATGAGTTTATGCTTTTCACCTCTCTCCTTTCCTGTCTGTCTGTCCCTCCCTTTCTCTCTCTTGCTAAAAAGAAAAGAAAAGAAACAGTCTAGCAGTCATTTCATACAGGGGCCTCTCACACAACTACAGTTCACTGGGGAAGCTTCTGTGCTAAACTGACTCCCCCTGCATTGAATTGCCTACCCTTGCTTTAAACTGTCTGCCTGCTCTGTTTCTGCCATCTGAACTAGTCCTTTTAAAGGAGTACCTAAAGTCCTATTTCAACCAATAGAATTGAGGCTTTTCCCATCCAATCAAAACTGCAAATTAGGCCAATTAGCACAGCTCTATTCTGATCAATGAGAACAATGTATTTTGAACCAATTAAACTGTAAGGATTTGGAGTCATCGTGTACATGTGGATGGACTAATCAGAGACCAAGATTGGGGATTTCTGTCCATACATGTCAGCTCTCCACTGGCTCAGGGTGTGCAATTTCCACCAAAGGCTAAAGATTGCATTTCCCAGGCTAGAGCTTAAAAAGCCATGATGTCTTCCCAGAACAGAGAGGAACTGGCTGTTGTGGAACAGAGCTGCCTAAAAGAGGAGCCTGGCCCCAGGGCCACATAGCCCTGGGACTGCCTTACCACCTTGCTATTCTCACAGCCTTGCTGCATCAAACTTAGCTGTTTCATGGCCAACCATTTCCTCAGCCATGCTGTATCACTGTTGATCTGTTTGCACTAAATAAGGTTTCCTTCTTCATAGCACCCCAAATTGAGGATTCCTGTTAGTGTTGAATTGGCACCAATAAGCATCAGTTGAAATACCAAGCCCTATATAAACTATGTATTTTCCTATATTATGTGTACCTATAATAAAGTTTAATTTATAAATTAGGCACAGTAAGGGATTAACTACAATAATAACAAAATAGAACAATTACAATATAGTGTAATAAAAGTTAGGTGATTGTGGTCTCTCTCTCAAAATCTTATTGTACTGTATTTACACTTTCATTTGAAGCACTTTAGGCTGCTCTTTGGCATGTCTGAATTGCCAGCATCACTACTTTTCCACTTTGGGGTCATTATTAAGTAAAATAGGGTGCCTTGAACACAAGCACTGCAAAACTGCAACAGTCTCCATTGTAGCCCAGGTGGCTACTAAGTGACTAACACAGAGGGAGCCCATATGGTACAGCATAGAGACGTGCTTCACATCTCAGGTGGGACAGGGTGGGTCTAGTGAGGTTTTTTCACACTACTTAGAATGCCACGCAATTTAAAATTTATAAATTGTTTCTGGAATTTTTTACTTAATATTTTTGGGCAATTGTTGACCACCAGTAACTGAAACTAAAGAAAGAAAAACCACAAATAAGGTAGGGGTAGTTGTATCATCCTTTACTGCCTCTTTAAAAAGAGGGACAGGAAGTTATATTCAACCCATTTCCCATGGTTTTACAAAATCTAGAGCAAATGGCCATCCTAATATTCATTGCTGGGCCCAATCCACTGGGTCATGGCTATGACTCGAGAGATGGAAAGCAGCACTCACGGGGTAGAAATCAGGAGTACATCATCAGGCCCCAGCTCAACGCTCACAGAATGTCAGGGTCTCAGTTTTTACATCTATAAAATAAGAGTTTGAACTAAAGAAAACAAACACTCTTTTGCATTCCAACATCCATGATTTTAACGAGGTCTAACAAACCACTGCATTTTTAAAGTTAATTATGTATCTCTTCCATTTTTCTATATCCTGGTTTCCCTTATCGAAAAAAAAACTTTAGTAATGGTATTCTGCCAGTTTTAGAGTGAGATGATATAAGCTAATTATTTAATTCATTAATTCATCCCCCAAAACATGCAATTGTTTGGCACTGTTCTAGTCCCGGGCTTAAAGCAATGAACTAGAGAAAAGGTCCTTTCTCCCACAACGTTTATATTCTGAACTGTAAATGAGTGAAGAAATAGACAAACAGAACTAGTCAGGCAGACAAACAAAGTGATGGGATAGTGACTGGACAAACATGCTATTTTCAGAAGGGTGGTCAGTGAAGATCTTTCTGAAGAGGACATTTGAGCTGTGATCTGAGTAATGTCAAGAGACAGCATGTTCAAGGCAGCCAGGCAGAGGAAATGGCTGGCTCAAAGGCCCCCAGCAGGGGTGAATTTGGCATGTACAAGAAACAGAGAGAAGAACCATGTGGCTGTAAGTCAGTGAGCAGGAGAAAGAGTGGTTAAAAGATAAGATCAGTAGAAGCCAGATCACGCAGACATTTGTAGGACATATAAGGAGTTTTGCTTTTAAGTTAAGATCAATGAATAGCCATGAAGCTTTAAGCAGGGACTGATATAATCTGATTTATCCCTTAAAAGTACACCATGGCTGCTATGCAGAGAATAGATTGCATATTTTTATTTCTAGCAATACTGAAAGAGCTATCCTCTCACAGCAATATTGATAATACTGGTTTTGGCTTTAAAAAAATGGGGATTATTTTAAAATATGTAAATGTAGACATGATTTAGAAAGAAAGAAAAGAAAATGCTTAGACATCAAAATCAATGAGAAAGCACAAATCAAGAGAGTTAAGTGCACTTTGGAAGCCAGCCTCTAGCCCGGTAGCATCAGCCAACTGATGAGCTAGAGTGAAAACCCACTGCAGAAGAGCCAAACTACACACAAGTCTGGAGCAGAATTAACACATCTGGGATGTCCCACCACTCCAAGAGATCTAGGATACACAAAGTACTATTTCGTCTTCCTTCTTCTCCTCCTCTGTTCACCTATGGAGAAGTGGTTCTCAACCTTCTCAAGTATGAAAGCTGCTTTTTAACATCAACTATCTTCATTAATTCCCCTTCAAACATACAGAAGCTGTATTTTTACTTATTTAATTTACTTTCATTGCCTGAAGAACTTCCCAATTAACAGACCCTGGGGAATAATTTTGTGCACACTGAGTAGTTAGTTCAGTTGCCATACTGGAAAAGAGTGGAACAGAGGAAAGAAAACTGGAAGTCATCAGGGTGCCAAATCCCAGAGAAAAATCTCCACATTATTCAAAACCTCCAAAGAACTGTAATCAGGACCCCTGAGTTATCTCCTCAGTTGCTTTCCATCGATTTTGGAGCAACCACAATCAGCCCACCCAATCTGTTGTGAGATATGCCCACGCTCTGTAAAGTACAGAGTAAACTCTCAAGTGTTTGTTAACTTGATTTGTCTCAATAAAACCTCAGAAGTCTTGGGATTGTCTCTGCGCCATCAGGACTGAAAGAAAAACAGAGATGTGGGACAAGCTCCTTCAAACCCTTTCCCCTTCTGCCAGCAAATCCTTTTCAGTTAGCAAACAAGACCTGGGAAGCAAAACTCTGCGATGGTTCTAATTTCTTCTTCCTTTTCCACTGTTTCTCCTTCCAACTTCTCATCTCATGCCCAAACATGAAGAAAAGCCAGGCAGAGTATTAGAATATATATGTATGTGCTTCCTGCAAAGCAATATTAAATAAAACATATCCCTGGAGATAGTAAATCTACCTTTTGGAATTCCAATTTTTTTTCAATTTAAAATATGGAAATGATTCCAGCAATAGTCTCAGTAGAAAAAAAATTTTAAGAAACAGACTAAGTGATCTATGACACATTCCTTGATGGAATAATTTTATACACACACACACATACACATTAGAGATAAAAGTTCTCACAAAATAATTTTAAGTACAATAGCTCAAAATTTAGTTTCTAATACAATAACTTTCATGGTTCTCTAAGATATGTATTTGTTCTTTTTTTTCCTCCAGTTTGTCTCTATTTTATAATAATAATAACAACCTTTAAGAGGCTTATATTACTTTGTAACTGAATGTACATTTGAAAAACAAAAAAAAACCCATAAAATAGAAAAATGTAGATATTAGCCTCTGTGCCCTAATATCAGATTTGGAACGGAAAGAAGTCCTAAATAGATAAACAAATGTTCTCTGAAAACAGAATCTTTAATTTCATTTTTCTAAGATTCAAATTTAGAGAAGATTAGAGGAAATATTCCAAGTGGTATTAATTACAATGGAGATACAAAGGATATTTTCAAGTTAAGTTTTTAAAACTATATGAATCTTGATAAACTAAAACCTAATACTACAAAGTAAACTTCGAGTCAAATAGGTAAACTATGGTATAGAGTAGAGCACAGTACAATAGGAATAAGCTGAGTTCATTAGGATATAGCCATGATAAATACAGTGGTAACACCAAGTAAAAACCAAGTTGCTATTTTTCTCAAATTGTAGTTTAATACACTTTGCCTCAACCACTGAATGCATCTAATTTCAAGTACTAGAATAATTAACCTTAAGCTGAGTGGACCCCTGTATGTATGTTTTTATATCAATTAAATACACCCAAGGAAAAAAATATAAAACTCAAAGAACTGAAATAAGACTGATATAATTTACATCACAATTTTTAATTAAAATGGTGTGGCTTTCCCAGCTATAATGAATAAAATCACATCTTACAATTACAGACCTCACATCTAAGGAACGTCAAAAGTAGATTGCATATTCTCAGGTTAGCAAATACTTTTTATTCTCCCTTTTCCTCTCATTCAGCAATAGGGCAGATTTAGAGATCGGAATTATTCCACTTCCAGCTATTCACGTTTACTATCTAAGGTCGAGCTAAAAGATTTCGCTTCAAGTCAAGTACAAGGATGCAAATATCATTCGAATAACTTACTTTGGGAACACAAGAGGAGTCTCTAAAATTTATAAATACCGTCCCTAAATAAAGCTTCAAATGATGTATCTCCAAATTATTCAGTTCAACATAGCTTGAAGCACCCATGTCTCTTTTTATAAATAAGAAGTATTTGAATCCTATAGCTTTTTAAGGGTTTTTCTTCTTCATCTTTCACACAATAAAATTAAAGTGATTTTCAAGGGAATAATGAGCATGCATGTATCAGTACTGTGTTGGGGTGAGGTTGGCTTGGGCAGCAATTGTGTATATTTCTTTCTTAAAAAATAACTTAATGCCCATTAAACACATTCAGAAAACAATGTCAATAAACAGATTGCCAACCAGTTGGAATATATCCCTGGATTGTGAGCCAATCAAATAAGCCTTCTAAGTAGTTACGGAGTCATTCCTGGAGATTATAGGGAACAATTTAAAAAGCACCATCTGTTAAAACCACAACCCTGAAAATAGTACCCTGGCCAATTATCACTTCAAAACACAACAGAGTTCAATCCACCTGCATTGAAACAACTTGGCTACAATCCAAAGTCACATCCTGGCTCTAGTTTTGTTAACCATGGCATTAATTGGTGCACATTCAGCCTTGAAATACCAGATACCTAGAGGGTGCAATTATGTGTCTTCCCATCAGTGATCCCTGGAGTCCTTGTACTGGACAAGCGTCAGGCCCTCCTCATCAGGCTCTTTCCTCATAGGACTCCTGCTTTTGCTTAAATCCTTTCTCATCTCTCCAAGCTAGGAGTCCTCCACATATGCCTCCCACTCAGTGACTGAGGCAGGCCAGCAATCAATCCACCCGCCCATGCACTGGCTACCTTCTGAGTCATCCCTGGCACAGGACACAAGCTTAGATGCTTCCAGGCACCCAGCAGGTTACATTAATGATAAAAATGTGGGCCAGACACATCAAAAATATGTGGATGGTTGAGAGCCAGCAAATGCAGGCGCTGTCTAAAAAGGACAGTCACTGTTTAGCCCCAGAAGGTTGTCAACATACAGGTATGAAGGATAGGTGTTGACAAATGATCTAATTATTCAAGTATATATGAAATAAACTAATTTGCAAATGTGATGACTATTATTTTCTTACACTGTTAAGGGACAAATAAAACATTGTGATTTAGTCGTTTATAGTAAGCAAGGTGTCACTACTCAGGTTTGGAATTCTGTGGTTCTAAAATTACCTGAATATACTTTTCCATGACTGTGACTTCAGAAAGATTCCTACACTGTTTCCTTTTGTTAGAACCTTTATGGAGATTTAGTCAGTGTAGGCATTTGTTTGAGGGCATGAGACTAGGTATGCAGGCAGAATGCCAAAAAATTCCCACATACACCTTTTATCATTTCAACTGATTAAACTCTATAACAGGCAGATAAAAAGGTCTCAGTTGCCATTGCCAATCTCACACAGCTATGTGTGTGCTCAGCCATTCTTGGTAGTATTCTCTGGAAACCACTCTCACTTCCTGTATCACCCAGAAGCAAAGCTAAGAAACTAAGTTTCTGGTGGTAGAGCATAGTCTCTGAGCTCTGTCTGCCTCGGCCTTTGTGGCAAAGATCATAAGCTGCTTAACAAACAGCCACTCTTTCCCTCTTTCTTAATAAGGGAACCCAAATATTTTTATCTAGGCATATTGCTTCTTGGAAAAAAGAGAATTACACAGCCTCCCTTGTAGCTATGTGAGGTCATGTGACTAAATTTTGGCCTATGAGATGCAAAAGAAAGTACCATAGGAGCCTCTGGGAAGGAAGGGACTTCCTACTGCCTGGAATGGGAAGTTACTATCTTGGATCTTGAGTTGACCTTAAGAATGAAAGCTGTGTGTCTAAAAGATAACAGAATTCAAAGCACTATGTTTACACCTGAAAATAATATTGTCGATTGTAATTGAAAAATTAAAAATATAAAAAAGGAAATTGGGTCCTTGATGATCTTCTAGAATTGTTATGCCAGCCTCAGATTGCCTACTTTGTTGTTTTTTAGAACATGAGATCAAACATGTCTGTATTTAAGCCAAAATTTGGAAAGAACTCTGCATTATACATAGATAAATAAAATTGTTAAGCAGTAGTCTCTCTCCTTCCCTGAGCTATCTTTGCTTCACCCCATCCTTTATCTCTTTTAAACTCCTATTCTGTTGTGAACTAAATTTTCCTCTGTGCTCAGAATGTTTCTATAATTCTTCCACTTTAATCTACACATACCTTTTGCCCTGATGATACAAATCCTCCCTAGTCAAAGTAGTGAGCTTCCTCTTTGCCCCTTGTTCAGCTGAGCAAGGCCCACAGATACTTATAAATTGCATTTCTCTCCTCTAACTAGTATATACAGTCCCTCAGGTATGAAAACGATGCTGCTCACCCATCATCACTAAAGCATCTTGAGAAATTTTCTTTTCCATCTTTCTACCACTCTTTGTTCTCAAAGACAGGAAGTACCAGTAGACAGAGAGAGCTGAAGCCTGAAAAGAGAGTAAAACTAAATGGTTCAACTGGCAAAAGGACCCACTGCTTTGACCTCTAATTGGCACTGTGCCTTAACCCACAGAAATAAGCAGCCTTAGACATTTGCCGGCATATTGGTATTTTCAATCTCTAGTTTGAATGACAGGACCCTGGAGGCAAAACATTTCCTGTGGAGATTCTGCACTTTTGCCTGCTTTTGCTTTTCTATCTCAAATAACTCAATTATGTTGGGTTTCAAAGTAAGTTCAAGGGGCATTTTTGTAAATCAAATTAATGAGCCTGAGGATATCACCAACGTAAATCATTGATTAGAGACAGAAAATGTGTTATGTGTAAAAATTTTGCAATGGGTTTGAAAAAACTCACTTATAATTATATTTGCAATTGTTTCTAGTGGTACTTTCCATGAGTTGATCTTGGAACACTTTAGAGGAAGTACATGGTCCAGTGAGATACTGGGATGGTAAAGTAAAAGAGAATAGAATCTACTCTAGCTATTTTAAAAGAATAGCATTTTATACAGGTTATTAATAGGCTTAGGGAATCACTGGGGGAAGGAAGGCTGAAGAAATATATCTAAGCCAGTGGTTCTTAACCTTTTTTGAGGTACCGAACCCACCAGTTTCATATGCGCATTCACTGAACCCTTCTTTAAATAAAATATGATTTTTTTTTCCAAATTCAAGACATAGGTATATGTTTTTTTACTGGTGCACAAAATGAGCCGTGCATGAACATCACCTTGCTCAAAGAACAAAACCAACAAAGTGCATGAACTCACAACAAATTACAGTATTACTTTATTCTGGCCTCCGCAGCAGAGGCTTCTCGGAACCCCTGAGACTGACTCATCAAACCCCTAGAGTTCGATAGAACCCAGGTTAAGAACCACTGATCTAAACTGAGCCTTCAAAAATAATTCCCAAGCCACGTCTCACAACTGGGCCAGCAGAAAAAAACCCTACCTCTTCTGTGATGAGCTGCCTGCACCTTGGGATGCTGCCAGTTCCATAACCACAGTGCCTCACCACAATTAGAAACTTCAACAGGTAGGTAGCTGGATCAAGAAATCGCTATGAGCCAGGGGCCACCCAATTGGGAAGCTACTGACCCTGCTGCTACTGCTATCTGCTTCCAAATCATACAGTACCTCTGTGCTCTTCACCAGCACAACTGATCCCTCATACCCTGTCTCTTAACACCCATAAAGCTAGTGATTGGCCCTGGGACTTGTGCTAAAGCTGAGAGCAAAGCAATGAGACATCCCCATATCTTCTCACTATCTCATCTCAAATGAATTCTTAAAGACTGTTTTGTAACTCTCCAGCTTTTGCAGGACCCAAGGGTATACTAGTAGGAGCTTGGAATGGATCTTGAGAGACAATCCATAATATCTTAAAAGTTTTCTTTTAGCATGTCATATTACTAAGTACATATGAAATATCCATTGGGCACACAATACTATAGATATTATAGGCAATCAATAACATTTGCTGAGAAAGTAACCAAACCAAGGTCTTCAGTTTTCATCAACTAGAGGACATAGCTTCCAAACTATCTCATATTTTATACCACCATTTACTGAATCATAAATAGGTAAGCAGACATTGCATGAATGCTTATGAATAAGAATTATGATCAACTGCTCAGGAAAGCTCTATAAAAAGATACATATTTTCCCAAGAAGCTTAATATCTAATAACAGAATTCAGTACAAATATGAATACATATGAACTAAGTAATAAAAATGTTTCAATCCAAATCCTAAATTTAATTATAATTATTTTAGAGTTAAATAATACAGAAAGAAAATGGGGCAAAGTAAGTATAATTGAATCAGCACCCCCATTTGACCATTTAAGAAACACCATGACCACTTTCTTTCTAAGTGGCAAACAAAGAAGTACTGCAAAGCGACAGAAGTTCATGCAGGGATCAGAGTGTATTACAGAAAGCACCAAGGCACACTATTAAATACTGTGAATTGGTTTTCAGACCAATGCTGAGATGTCTTTGAAAAGAATGATTCAGGACATGCATTTCATTCTGTAGGACACTGAAATGAATATGCCTGGTACTAAATCTGTCCTTTTAGAGTCACTGGGGAAAACAACAGTTTGACCACTGATTAGGCTGCCCTTTGGGCAGAATCCACTCTCCTATGTAATCACGTTAGCCATAAATCATGCAGAGAAGGCAGAACAGGCAGTAAAGGCCATATACTGTGATTACTAGTCACATGGCAATCTCTTATTAATACAAATAAGAATTATGAAAATGTCATGACATAGCAGACATAACTCATGTTTTCTGAAAGCTGCTTGCTTGCTATCATTGTTTATTGTTTTCATTTTTATCATAAGCAAAAAACACAAGAACAAGAAATTACAATTCTATAACTATATATTGAAAATACTGAAAAAATAAAAATAAGCTCAAAGAGCTATAGTCAGGACACAAACCCAAAGGAGGCAGGCCACCTGTGAGTCTTTCTACAAATGTATCTTACTGCACATTCAGCTAGTAGTATAACATTCATGGTCAAATATTTACAATACCAGTAAGAATATCTGGATGTACACTGGACTAACTGTATAATGATAATCCACTCTCCCAAGAGTCTCCTGGCAAAGGGCCATGTGCCCATAGAAGTCAAAGCACTGGTACCTTGGCTCCTCAGAATTCACGTTGGCTTCTAAGCTCCTTGTATCATCCCAGGGATAGAGAAATTATCCAGACCAGGAAATACTTTTTAATCTACTACTTTCTGTTGGTTTTATCCTTACCTTTGTCCTGGTTCTCAATTCAGAGGAATTCAAAAATAAAGTCTGTCTTCCCATTCCCATCTTTCCTCAACTCATGAGCTAAGAGAGGCTTTAAGAGAAGTCCTGGGAATGCCCATAAGAGAGTGGAGAAGCCCAAAATTAATTTCTCAGTAGACCTTAGAACTGCATGTTAAGTCTCATAGATCCAGAGCTGCCCTCTTATCTGTCCCCAAGATCTTGAGTGTTGCATTCCCATTAATATTAACAGTGTTCTCACTAACTAGACAGAGTAATTACAATGTTCTGTCTGGCTTTGCTTATGAACGGGCCAAATAATTGCCCTCAGCATTTTATTATCAAGATAAACATTCAACACTGTACCTAATAAAGATTGTCGATGCTTTTCTTCATATGCCATTTTTCTTCTTCATTACATATTTATATAGACTGCCTTTGGCTACAGTTAGGTTGATATAACTTATAAATTTTGAGAAATCCAAATAGTGATAGTACTTATCTACATATACATGTTTGAACAATAATTTTCCTGGACATTTTATTTTACACTGACTATCCCAATATGTACCTATGATTTTAAAATAGCCTCTGGAAGTCATTTGCTATGGCTTCTACCTTTTTCTAACTTCTACTTCCTTATGAGAAATTTACTAGCTTTCCCTCTTTTTCCCCCATTTTAATCTCTTATGACTTACTACAGGAATAAACATTATTGAATAAATATGTGACTAGTAATGAGTGACTGAAAAATAATGTTGACATTGTTGATACCTCAACATTAAATGTCTGACTTAGTATCACTAGACTTGCTTGATTTAAAGTATACATTATGAGGGACCCCATGGCTTGAAAAGACAAGAAACAAGCAAATTGGCAGGTAGGCACATGATGCCTGGGCATACTGGCAGTGTCTCTATAAGCTCTAGTACACTCCTAGTCATCCAGCATGAAGCAGCGAAACGAGACACTCAAGTCCATCAACACAGCTACTAGTGCCAATGTCAAAAATTCACTGGTAATGGTTTTACAGGTCAAGAAAGAAATGAGTTGGATTTAAAAAAAATAATAAACCAACTACAGGTAGAAATAGAGGAGAGAAGAGCTTCAGCCCCAGTGGAAACCAAGCAGAAGGGGCAGAGAGAGGGCACTAGAAGACAGATGTATTTCAGTAGTACAAAAAATAAAGGGGATAATTGAAATCAGAGGCAGGGAAGCTGTCCTGTGGGTTAGGCAGGGTACCAAGAGTTCACATTCCTCATGACCCTGCCCTACAGAACTACAGTTGATATGGGTAGGCTCTGCTGACATATCTCTGCTACTAATATTTTGAACTTCATTATATTTATGAATGCAGAATCAAGCTGTGCAATGAATTCATTTTTAAACTGCCTGGCTTATTTTCCTAACCTGTCTTTGTAAAAATACAACTTGACTACTGCTCTTCTAACTCCTATCATGAATGATCCATGTCATGCCTTCCTTTCATTTTTACTAATCTTTGTATTCAGTGTACTATTAGCTGCAATTTCAGTTCATTAAAAAATTATATCATCCTGGGACTAAAGTTTGTTTTTGTTTTTGTTTTTTTACAGGGACAGAGTGAGAGTCAGAGAGAGGAATAGATAGGGACAGACAGACAGGAACGGAGAGAGATGAGAAGCATTAATCACTAGTTTTTCGATGCCATTGAGACACCACGGGCCTTCAGCAAACCGAGCCACCCCTTGCTGGAGCCAGCAACCTTGGGTCCAAGCTGGCGAGCTTTTGCTCAAGCCAGATGGGCCCGTGCTCAAGCTGGCAAGCTCGGGGACTCGAACCTGGGTCTTCCGCATCCCAGTCTGACGCTCTATCCACTGCGCCACCGACTGGTCAGACCTGGAACTAAAGTTTTATTCTTATTTTTTATGTCAAAGAAATTACATTTCAAAGAGTAAAAATTTTTATGTGCCTCTCTACTTGGAATTTTTACCAGAGTCCTGTTTTTTGACTGCTTCTACTTCTCAGTAAAGTTGATATGAACAAAATCATCTGAAAAACTCAAGATCTGGGAATTGGGAGCTTTGGAAAATATTATTTACCTCATATGTGAAGTAGGACTCGTGATGTACAGAGAAATATTTTTTACATCTCCTTGGTAATAATATCAATAGTGATAGTAACAACACAAGTAGTAATAATAATATATTTTTCTTCAACTTTGTTTCTGATACATCCTCATATACTGAACCTAGGTGGTCAATCACATACATTGGATATCTTTATTTACCATTTATACATAGTGTTTCTGACCCTGTCATTATAAATAACAATAATATGCTAAGCAATATATATGTATTATCAGATTTAATCTTCACAATAACCTGGTAAAATAATGTTTTCATTGCTTTCTCCATTTTAGAGATCAAAACTCTGGAGCACGAAGTGTTGAGTCACTTCCTGGCTAGTAAGTAGTAGAACAGGGGATGAGATCCCAGGCAGTCTGCTTGTAGAGCCTGCTCATTTTACCACGCTGCTAGACTGTGGCGGTCCCACATACACTTCACAATGACTGAGATGGTCAGAAATGGGAGGATTCAGGAATGATCAGTCCCATTCCCACAGAGAAGACGGATTGCATACAGAAGCAGTAGTCCCCACAATAGTGATTCCAAGGAAACAAGACAGATAACTAAGCAAAACATGGATTCCTGGGTATTTTTTTCTCATTCTTTTGTCTTTCACTTCTCTAGTTGTCTTTTTGATCACTGCATTTGGCTTTTGGTTTTCTTAGTTATCCCTGGTAGCTGGCAGAGGCACTGATAAATGGTCATGTTTTGGCTGACTATATCAGACACATTATGGTATATTATGTTGAGCCAAGAAAACATCCTATTCTGATAGAGTACTCCCTGGGTGGTATCAAGCACTGCCATTGGCATAGTGATTTGGTAGACACTTTACATGATAGCCATCCATCTCCTCCAACCCACATCACCATGGCAGCATAGACCTGCCATTCCAGGGCCTGGGCCTTCCAGACCAGCCCCATAATTTACCCAAACAACATGCCAAAACCCCTTGGCAGCTAAACAGAGCATTAATTTTGCACATTATTTAATATAAGATTTCATTCAAGTTTAGTTTGGAGATAATACAATAAATAATTATCTACGTATTTTTCTTGAATTTAAACAGGAAGTAAATAAAGTCAAACCACTGCAAACAAGATATGCACGATGCTATCATACGTGACATTTAGGCAGCCTCCTCACTGAAGAGAAGAGCAAGCAGAAACAGTCTTTATTCTATTCTTATGGGAATCCTGGGTCTGTCTTCATTTGGTCAATTAACCAATTAAAAGACATCGGATGGGCACATACTATGTGAGGATTATAAGAGCAAAGATATAACCTCTGTCTTTAGGTAGCTGCCATTCTAAGTGTGGTATTCATTAGGGAAGTCAGAGGTGCAAAATATATGTAAAGGAAAACATTGGTCCAGAGTAACCAAAAATATTGTTACAAAAATAAGACATCTTGAAAAATAATTAATTTCAAGGTAAGTCTTATAAGGAAGCAGTAGCTGATTTACCCCCTGAAAAGATTTGGATAAAACAAACAAAAACATGGGATCTCCTATTTCTGTTTCATTCTTAGAAAGGACAAAAAAGAAAAAAATTGTTCCCTATAGACTTCTTAAAATACTAGTTCAAAACCTACTTAAAGAACAATCCCTTTAGTAAAACACATCTAATAATGTATCTCCTGGCCTTGATAGAAAGCTAGCTTACCTTTCCCAAAGCTGTTCTTGTGCTCATTATCCATGCACTAATATTACAGAATCCTTTGGTAAACAATCACCTTTGTCTTACAACACATTCTCTTTCATGCCCATGTGCGCGCACACACACACACACACACAAAATTTTGCTCATGTTTCTAGTCACATATTTTCTTACCTAACAAGACATGCTTCTTTCTCTTATTCACCCTCTACACTTTTACAGATACCTTTTGAGGTATCTGCAAGTGGGTTAATAGAATGGTCCTATAGGGGCAAAAGTGGATGTGGTTTGTTGCTAGGGGACAAGATCTTTGCTATCAGAAGTTTCTATCCATGACCTGAGAGCAGGATGAGAACTGAATCAAAGAAGCAGGTGTGATTGCTTACATGAAAATCGGGTAAAGCGGACTTGGGCTTAAGAAGCCATGTGTCAAAAAGCATACTCATGTCCCTTTTTTTCTCAGAGAGACAGTGAAACACTAGCCAGAAATCCCAGATTCAGATCTGTGACGAGGGAAACCTCACCTAGTCAACCTTATTTGACAGCATTAATATGAGAAAACCACAGAAAGAATTTTCACACTCAAATAAAATTCAGTTGTTTTGGAAACAGCTAAGGGAGGGTGCAGAGTTTATCAAGAAGTAACCCAGACTCCTCATGCAGATTATCTGCCTTTAACATACAACAGCACAAAACAAACATCACCAAGTGCACAGCTGCCATATCACGGGGGCAATGTGTGGAATTGTGGTGAGCAGAAGAGAATCCTAGAGGCTAAGTAAAGACACAGCTAGGGGACTGTGGGGAAACAAATGTGTTAGGCTTGTTCACTGGTTTTACGGGCTGTAAGCACTTTGCCTGATTAGTGCATAAACATGTGGCACTGCCACGTGTGTATGGTATATGTAAGGCTATGGGTGCTTTGCCTTGGGGGCAAAGCTCCCAGGCTGTTCTCCTGCCACTGAGAAGTGCCGTTTTTCTGCTTCTTTGCCCTTCACTGTGATAAGCAGGGTTTTCTTTGTTTATTAGCTCTTTTCCTTTTTTGTTTATTCACTCGCCTGTCTTTGCAAGCCTCCAATAAACGGGTATGGCCATATGCTTTAAGGCTCCTCAGTTCCTCTACTGTCTGCCCGAATTCAATGAGAACCTGCCTTGCCTCAGCCACAGGCATTACAGGGATCAACATCAATCACCAAAAGACCAAAAAGTGGAAGATAGGTGTTAAGGGTTTATGCCTAATTAACTTATATTTAGTACCTTCATCCATATCTAACATTGTACCTAGCTCTTCATTAGTCATCTCATGGGGACAGTACTGAGTCATCAAATCTTCTCACAGAAGATACTGCATATGTGGTTGGTGTCTGTGCTCTTGGTATCACTAAGACTGAACAATATTTAAGTGTCCCAACTCAGCATACCACGTGTAGAGGATGAATGCAGAGTTTCAGCAGGAAGTACTGACTCCACGACTAATGGTCAATGAGCACTGCTTAATTTAATTGCCAGTTATGAAAAATTACTTTAGGAGATAAATTATAAAACACAGATCAAGGTGCAACATCATGATCACTACTACACCTTAAAAACATGACCTCAGCTATTCAACAACACCCCAGAAAGTGGTTAAACCTCACAAAAGCCTTCTCTGCCTGAAATGAAATGTGTAATGCTGTGGCCGAGGCCAAGCAGGTTCACACTGGATCCAGGAAGACAGTAGAGAAACTGCGGAGCCGGAAAGGGTTGGGCCATTCGGTCAAGAAAGTCTCACAAGAGTGGACAAGGACATGGGCAGGGTAAAAGCTCTTCTCCAGCACACAAACAGTAAGAACGGCCCCTCACAGTGTTGGGCAAGCAACCCACCATCCACAATCCCCCATCTCTCAAGCACAAGCACCCATAGCTTTATGTAGGCTGTGCACACGTGGCACTGCCACACACTCAAGTGCCAATCATGCAAAGGGCTTGCAGCCAGTATCAGCAAGTAAGTCTAACACAGCTGCCCCACAAAATGTACCTCTTTCTGAGTTATGACTGAGTGATAATTTAGCAAAGTCATCCAAGGTGGTATTTAGCATAGTGATTGAACACTTAGTTGGTGCTCCACAAATACCTGCCAAATTTAAGAATCGATGCATTGATTAATAAATCAATAATTGATTATTCAATGTATCTGTGAAAATTAATCAAATTATGTAAAATACATTGAGAAATAAAATCATGATGCAATAAATCAATGGTAATTCTGAATGAAGGAAATGACACAATCTCTGATAACCAGCCTATCCTCTCTACTCTAATAAATCAATGTGTGCCAAATATAAGGAGTAAAATACTAAGTGAATGTCATTAGTTCTGTTCACGATTATACTTTCCATCCCTCTTGTGAAGCCCGGCACAATGAGTTCTATTCAATGAGTTTGGGGTTGAAGTGTCTCATGCCATTTCTGTAGAAGTGCATTTAACCACTTAGGATGAGGCCCTTTAGAGCTCACCTTCCCCTGAAGCAGAGTAATCGCCAACATTTGATATGCTGGCTGCTCCATTAACCTATGTCCCTGAGGGGCAATGGTGAACAGAGCACCCAGCTGACCCACAATGAACACACTGCCTGAGCAAGAAATAAATCTTTGTTGTTTAATCCCTGACACTGCACTGTGACTACAGTAGCACATCTTAGTCCAGCCTAACTGATAAAGTGACTAAAACTCCACAACTCAGAGCTTCCTCTAAATAACTGTGAGCTAAGACTGTGTCACAGCTCTGATTCATTTTATCTGATTTTGTTCACCTCTGTCCCAGACCATCTCCTAATCTCCTATGACTACCTTTACTCTGACATGCTTATGAATCCCACAAAATTTAAAATTCTGCTCCCTGTAGAAGACTGTAATTTGTGCCGGGAGTAGAGAGGAGAAGGTAATTTATGTCCCACAGAAATGAAATACACGTTCTCAATGAGGAGATTACATTTAGAGCCCTGCTCAAGAGATGTAAAACAGACCGAAATTTGTTATGGTCCCCCTCCCCCTGTATGGACTTACATGGACAAAAGTCTTGAAATAACAGAAAACTGTTTGGCTTTCCTTTGTTTCAGGTCATAAAAAAATGACAGGAGGGTCAGATGAATTATTGTTTGGGAACCTGAAAATGTCTAGCTACGCTTTCATATTTACATTTTTCTGTACTTATTTACATTTTCCTGCCACATGGTAACCATAAGAACAATGATTGATGAGGGTTAAATCTTAATAGATTATTTTCTACATTAGTTAAAAGTTCACCAGCTTCATGGAGCATCTCTTACACAACATGTCTTAGGGTACAGATAAGAAATATTATTTTGCTTCTGTATGATATTTAATAAATTCTATTGTCCTTGGTCCTAGATGACCCATTTGCAAACAATTATATGGGTCATCACAGAGTTTCAGGGTGATAGAAGGAAAATTCCTTTAAAAAAAAACTGGCACTAGCAATGGTCTCTGTCACTGATTACTTATGATCTTGAATACATCTTTTCTCCTTCTAGCAGAAAAGCTTTTATTGATCCATCATGCAGGTAGGCTTAAAGAAAACTTGAAGCCCACCTGCTTATTTAATGTTCTGCAACAATGTCATCAGATTCCCATTCTTGTCATAATTGTGAAGATAAAGCATGATTTACACAACTACATCTACTGTAAGGTTATATTAGAGTCTAACCTTCAAGCATTATATATTTGGTTTGTTTTGGTTTTAAAACAATGCTTGTGATTCACTGCTAAATCATGTAGCCAAATTCACCATTCTCATATATTTCCATTTTCTCACTACCCTCTAACCCTGTTATCACCCATCCCTGCCAAATAGTAAAATTATATTCCAATCAAGATTAAGACAGCCTTCAAGGAAAGCCACCGAATGAGGGCAATTGTAATTCAGTAGTTCTAGATTCTGTAAATGTAGCAGTAAAGTACAATAGAGAAAGTCCTCTTCTCATGAGACTTACATTTTAGTAGAGAAACAAACAATAATCAACATAAATACAAATAAGTGCTTTGATGAAAATGAAACAGAGTGATGGGACAGTGCTGGTGGTTGGGTCACCAAAGGTAACCTCTCCAACAAGGTCATATTTGAATCAAAGCCCAAATGAAAAGAAAGATGTGAGGGAAGAATTATCTAGAAAGAGGGATCAGCAGGTTCAACAAAGAGCCTGAAGTGAGGAAGAGCTTATTATTTAAAGAAGAGAAAGAAAGCTCGAGCCCCTAGAAATGAGGCAGAAGAGAAAGGCAGAGGTCAGCGCAAGACGAGCCATGTCATTCACAGTTAACATCTTGGATTTTATTTGAAACCCAATGAGATGCTACTAGAGAATGTTAAGTAGAAAAGTCACAATAAGCTGTAGATATGTAAGTATCAGTACAAACGTCTAACAAAATTGGTCAGACTTCTCAACTTTCACAATATCAGGCTAATCCTGCCAGTTCTACAGGGAAAGGACACGGATCTTCCCCAAGTTTGCAGCAGAGACCCTTAAATTCCTGCTTCTCATTAGGATTCCATAGTTCACACCTGACAATACCCAATAGATCCCAAAGGAATACGCACTCACCTTGCCAGAAAGGCCACCTAGACAAGGGCGTCCTGTTGAACTCCTCCCTGAATTCTTACTCTGCCAGCATCTGTTACCCAGGTCAGGGTCTACCAGGAGGTCATTGTCAGCTGCTGTGGGGAAAAAACAAGAGAAAAAGCTGAAGTTCAGATCATAGTGTGCTTTATCATCACAGGTGCAGCATTGCATGGGCCTGTATGGAACTGCCTTAGAAGGCAATAGAAAAATAATCAGCTGTATTGTAAAATATTAAATTATTTGTATTAAAACATTAAATATATCATAAAATATTATTGAATATTTCATAAAACCTGAAAAGGTTTTCTGCCATGAAATCAGAGAAATGTCTTTTATTTTCCTCAAGTAAAAAGATGAAATTTATGAACCATGCATGCCCGTGCCAGTTCTGTGACATGCCAGCTTGATTAAAATTTTTCCAAATTTGCTTTTAACTTGGCAGAGTGCCACTGGTGATCAGACATTAAAACAGGTGACATTTCTGAAAAGAAGTTTCCTATTTTCTTCTTAGAAATGTAAAGCAGCATGCTTTAAAATCCCTACTCTCAAAACCAATATACACAGAATGGCTCTATTCCCAAAAAGCAAAACTATTTTCTTCCTATCCCTCAATTTTCACTGACAACCCTAAACTCCTTTGTAAGGCTGCAGAGGACCGCATTGAAAACTCTTGATAGACTTACTTCAGATAATCAGAAAGCACTTAGAGTAATAATTATTTTTTAAAGCACCCATTAACAATGTTTATTCTGTATTTTCCAAGTACTATAACCAGCCTACTCTCCAAAAGGAAAAGGAATAAATGAATAATACCTTTACTTTCAAACTCATTTAAAGTAGAGAAGCTTCCCATTCAATTATAATATAATACAGGACACCTTTCTATGGGCATACATACATCCCATAGAGGCAGAGGTCACAAACTGATGCCCAAACACCTCATAGGACCCACACATTTTTCCCATCGTGGCATAGCAAGATGGGGACAAGTTTCACAATGTTTGCATAGGGTTCTTTAAACATTTCAATTGGCTGTCAATATTTTAAAACCAGGAGATTTCACATCATAATTTCCAGCTTCTTTTGAAAAATATCAAAAATTCTGAAGTCCCTGGAGGCATATGTTTGCTTTCCTGCACAACAATCCTCCTGTCGTCCTCCATTGTTTTGTAGTGCCTCCCCATATCATAACAACACCTGCCTGACCTGTGCAAGGCTTCTTTGGTAATAAAGAGACGGATCAGATGGATGGATTTCACTTAAGCCCCAAATTATCAAGTTTCCCTGAAAAGTGAAGTTTCATAGCAAACACTCTTCTGCATCAAACATACTGAAGTTCCAAGGCTTCCTGAAAATCAGAATTTTGAATTCTTTAGATTAAGCAAATTGAGTAATGGACTTAAATAATTGAGACTATCTAAGAATCTGACCACTTCCAGAACTCTAGATCCTACCATTTCTGCCTGCTCTTTACTAAAACAGGAGACCTTAGGGGCAATCCAGGCCACTTGCTAGCCCATATGGCACCGTTGTGGGAAGTAGGATAGCGTGCCCTTCCTTTGAGTTCACAGATCCACACCATATGACACGGCTTGGCAAGCCGGGTATGACTGCCTTTCCACTCTCACTTATCCCCTGCAGCCCAGCCCACTGTACAGTGACTAATCTGCACAAATATATGCAGCACCACAGCTCTGGAAGCAGATTTTAAACAAAACGCAAAATCAACACTCACATGAAATTCAACCAAGAAGATATACCTGACAAGTCAAGAGATTAAAAAACATGAAGACTTGGGTGTTTTTTGTTTGTTTGTTTTCAGTTTCTTACTGATTGATTGTGTTTTTAATCTCTAAGATGAAAGAGATTCTAGAGCCTTTGAAAAAGGAAAATAAGTGAGTGCCACACCAGATCAAAAGAGGTGAAAATTAAATCCAAGCCCAAACCACACAGCTTAATCTTGGAGATCATTCTGCCTGATGAACATGTCTCCCAGATGGGTAGATTGTCCATTTAGGAAACCAATTCCTTATTTGTTGGGGGTAAAAGTAATTTACAAGAATCTTTACAACAGCCTGACCAGGCAGTGGCGCAGTGGATAGAGCGCCAGACTGGGATGCGGAAGACCCAGGTTCGAGACCCCGAGCTCACCAGCTTGAGCACAGGCTCATCTGGCTTGAGCAAAAGCTCGTCAGCTTGGACCCAAGGTTGCTGGCTCCAGCAAGCAGTGGCTCCGTCTGCTGAAGGCCTGTGGTCAAGGCATGTGAGAAACCAATCAATGAACAACTAAGGTGTTGCGACGGCAATGAAAAACTAATGATTGATGCTTCTCACCTCCCTCAGTTCCTGAACTGTCTGTCCCTATCTATCCCTCTCTGACTCTCTTTCTGTCCCTGTAAAAAAAAAAATAATAATAGAATCTTTGCATCAGTAAAAATTCTACATCAAATAAGAACTTTGAAAATACATTTTCCTTTTATATATATATATATATATACATTATATTCTAAATCACTCAGTCCAGGTCATCTTTCCTACTCCTTAATGAAATACTAGTTCCAACAAGATGTGTCAGTCTTATCTGAAGTTTCTCCTGTCCTACCTCACTGTTTAATTTTATGTTTTTTATGTTTATTCTCCCTGCTAGAACCTGATTACTCTGGACTTTCAGTGGGAGTCCTAATGCCCTGGGTCAGTGTATTAGTCATTACAATGTTCTGTGCTGTTTGAGTCTGAAGAACAAGCACTTAATACCAAATTGATTATTTTTCCAAGTCCATGTCAAAGCACCCCTTTGACTCTTCTGGAGGATTCACCTGAGCTGAGCCTCCAGCCCCAACATGACCTCACGCTTCCACTTGGACTAAAATAGCTGCCCTGCCCTGCCTTAGAAGGAGGAAAAGAGAAGCCCTGCCCTCTACAAAGAAAGCACTTTTGAATTATGTATGTCATCACTGAGAGGTTTTTATTTTTCAGGTCTTACAGATGATGGGAATGAAAGAAGCTTATGGAGAAAGAAATTCATTTTGCTTCTTTGAAATATCTTTGATCCTATACCATTCTCCAGTTTTATTCAAGGATAAAATACTTGCAAATATTTCAAAGAATGGTATCTATCATGCTTATGCAATTTCCCCTTTATAAAATAACAACAACAATAATAAAGTTTTCTTTATCTAAAATATAAAGTGTTGTACCCTTCTCCTGCACACTGAGAGCTGATGTTTCACAATTTACAGGTGACAAAGATGTGTCTTTACATTTCTCTGTGATAATGCTGGAAAGGCGTTGTGGTTGTCCAGGGTCCTCATCGTAGCCCCTAGGACTCTGCATGTGAACTAATTGAATAGGAACCTCTGGCTGTTGCAGCCTCAGGATGCACTTTGTGGAGTTTCACATGAAATATTATGACCTATGTTGGGTGCGGCAGGACATGTATCTCTCTGTATTTTAATTGCTCGATCCCACTCTCACCCTTACCATTTTGCTCTTTCTTCCTCTCTCCTCCCTCTCTTTCCTTGTCTTTTGGTTTTTCTTTCTAGCTGTTCATAATTCTTCTTCCCTGATTCTTTTTCACCCACCCTTCCATCCTGAGCTACTATCCTGAAATCAGAGATATTCTTCTGTCCTCCTTATTTAAAGCCACAGGGGCAGGCCTGGCTGCTTCGTCTCCAAGGAGGTGAGATCACTACAGAGGGCAAATGGTAGAAAGCGCACTGGGCCCAGCCCCATAACAAAGATGCCCAGTATTAAAAAAGAGATCCTGATCCTCGTCTCACTTCTATTGCTTTATTTCTCCATTGGTCTGGAACCCACAGGAAAATGGGGTGTGACTGAACCTTTAGATTCCTGACAACTCTTATGGCTGAGAACCCATTGCAGAGATAGAAGAGTGAGCACTTGACCCAAGAGCCAAGAAGGGGAATGCAAGACTCACATGATGACCTAGGGATAAATGAGAACTAGCTGACATACTGCATGCTACAGGAGGCCTCTCATCAGTGGTGGGATTCAGCCAGTTCGCACTGGTTCAGCAGAATTGATACCTAATTTTTTGTTGATTTTGACAAACTGGTTGTTAAAATGGGACTTGTAATCAGGGTTCTCTCTAAGGTGGGTGCCTGGGCAGCCACCCAATGTGAAAATCACAGATTTACATTCCTTACTCTTCTTTAATGTTCAACTGCGCAACAGCATATTCAATGCACCTGTAGTAATATTCATTCCATCCATAGGTAAAAAAAATTGCAAGTGAGGATGCCAATCAAGAAGCAATATGGATATATCTTAAATAACAGTTTTATTGTTTTTTGTCATGCAGTATTTAATATTTTTCATTAATATTTTAAAACTCTTTCTTAAAACAATCTAGTCTTATGTACCTCTTTTGTTTTTATTTTATTAAATGCATGAAATAATAAACTACCTTTAAGTATATTGTTTCTTTTATACTTAAAAATGGTCAGTAGGGCAGAGAACCAGTTGTTAAATTATTTGAATCCCACCACTGCCTCTTAACCTTATCATTAAAAAGAAAATCCTATGTTTAATAAGACTGAGACTTGTCTGTTTACAGTCATAAGACTCTGAAAGATGAAAGTCAGGAAAATCAGAATAAAAAATCAGGCCAGACATGAATAGAGGTGATTCTATTAGTGATACTTTGTTGGCATTTTTGCCAGAATTTTAATATGCAGGAATTGAAAAGTAATATCCAAAACAAGTCATGAAGCATCATCGATGCTGTTTGTAATTGATTCTTACAGTTTCATCTCAAGAGAGAGAGATGAGCTGAGTTAATGCCTGTGAAACCCTGCTTTCAGAGTGGGTGGGCCAGGTAAGCAGTATCCTAATCGAACAGAGACCTCACAAGGCTTACACTCCTGCCAGGAGAGTTCTGAGTAGAACAATCATGCATCCCACTTGGCCCAAGACAGTGCCAGTTTACATCTGTTGCCCTGCACAATTATTAATAACATCCCTTTTATTCTCAAAAAGTCCCAATTTGCATGATCAATTATAAGGTCCCTTGAGGTATGTGCTATAATCCATTAGAGGTACCATAACAATATGTCAGACTACATTCAACAGGGTCACTGGAACTGGGAAAATTTTTAAATAAAACTTATTTAGAAATTGTCTTCATGAAACTTTAAAGGTAAGCTATATGTAAGGAAACATAGAATGCACATCAACCCTGAAGAGATAGATGGAAGCAGTAAGAGGAAAGAAAACCAGCGCTGACCTTCATTGTCCACCATCTTCATTAATAGGGAGTGAATTCCTACAGTAAGTCAGTCATGATATTTGGAAAGGAATCTTGGAAATTAATATAATTATTTAAGAACATTTTTCTTAACCTTTGATTCATTAGATAAATGGCCTTTCTATTTTAACTAAGACACCTCACAAATAAAGAGTCATTACTAAGACAAAGATTGCAAATCTATTTTTCTGAGAAAAAAAATAGATGTGCTTTCAGTGAACACATAAGAGATAAATTGCTTCCTTTCTTTTAAAGACATACAGGGAAATTAACTGTTTACATTATCATCTACCTGCTGCATTTCTCTTGCCAGGAGATCATGAACCAGGAAAAGCAAGGTTCAAGTTCACAGATATAGCAGAAGCTTTGTTTACATTGAATATAATTTATTTAATATGCTAATATCACCTTCCATTTCTTTGTAAAGAGTTCTAGTACCTAGTTAACATGCAAAAATTAAACAAGGTCAAGAAATAAGCTATGGGGGTCTCCTCTGTGTAGACTTTAAACAATCAACTACTTTCCATGTTGACCTATGAGAATGGCCTTTGGTGACTTATGAAACAGGATCAGATAGAGCCACATATTGATGCAATATTGTACATTTAATCTCACAACAGCTATACAGTCAACCTTGTCATAACAAGTTGTCACTCTGCATCCAATACTCTAAAATGTGGTGATTCTCCCTCTCCCATTACAACCATTGATGTCCCTAATTTTGGCTACAATCTTCCACATCCACTATAACTGGGGATACATTTAATAATTCAATCCTTTATCCTAGCTGCACTTGTCAACAATTTTAATAATGCCTGTCATGATACTAGACTCCCATCCAGACCTTACATATTTTTGTTCATAATACTTTATTGAAATACAATATACAGTATGCACCTGGCCAGAGGTGGTACAGTGAATAGAGCCTTGAACTGGAATGCCGAGATCACCAGATTGATCACAAGGTTGCCAGCTCAAGCCTGAACTCAGTGACTCAACCCCAGGGTTGCTGATACAACCCCAAAGTCACTGGCTTGAGCCCAAGGTCACCATCTTGAGCCCAGGGTCATCAGATCAATCTCCTGTCAAGGCATGTATGAGAAGCTGTCAATTCACAACTAAGTGGAGCAACAAGTTGATGCTTCTCTCTCTCTCCCTCACCCTTTCTCTCTCTCTCTCTCTCTCTCTCTCTCTCTCTCTCAAAAAAATACAATATATGCACAGAAAAGGTAAGTGAATTTTCACAAAGTCAACACACCCATATAACAAATATTTTTTAATTAGAATATTACAGCACCCTAGAAGCCTCCCTTATATCCCATCTCAGTTATCTCCTTCCTCGAAAATTAACCATGGTCCTGAATTCTAGAACTAAAGGTCTGCTTCTAGCTTTATATGAATGGAGTCATATGATATGCAATGCTTTATGTCTGGATTTTTTTCTCAACATTGTATTTTTGAGATTTATCCATATTGTATGACTGTACCACATTCCTCATTATTGCTTTAGAGTATTTTCTTCTGTGACTAGACCACAAATTAGCGAGTATTTTTATTTCTAACCATTACAGATTAGACTATTATGAGCATTCTTACACATGTCTTTTATACTCAAATGTACATATTTTTGCTGGACATACACATAGGACTGGAAATGCCAGACTATTGGTTATGATATATGTTCAGCCTTCATAGATACTGAAAACAGTTTCCAACATGAATCTAGCAATTTATGCTCTTGCTAGCAGTCTATAAGTAAGCATTTCAGGTGTCTCATGCTCTCTTTGGTATTGTTAGTCTTTTTTGTTGCAGCCATTCTGATGAATGTGGTATAGTATCAATGTGGTACTGTGAATCCAATTCAAATTTTCTAGAGGTTGATGAAGTTGAGCCATCCAGCTTTCTTAACCTTTCAACTATCACCAAGCCAATGGGTCATTCCATTCTTCTCTGGTTACCACTTGTGAAGGATGCTGCTGTGAGAACCAAGGGTATACACACCACTCATTCCAGTCAGTCATCTGCCTGTTGGCCTCTGTGAATGTCCACCAATCATTTCCACATCATATCTCACTCTCCTAAGCAGGTCACTCTGGTGGCCAGTCTCTTTTCTCCTGAAGTAGCTAATCTGACACCCACCTCCCTAAGCTTATCAGCTTATTTTACCTCTCACTTCCACCCAGAAAGACAAGTTCCTGCAGTGTGAGGCCTGTAGGCCCCCTGCAGACCTCTACATTTCGTTCTTCTCCCCAGACCTAGAGGAAGTGTCATTCCTCCCCCTCTCTAAAACCCTTAGCCACTAAAGAAAAAATATGTGTCCTTTTCCATTTCTTTTGTCAGTTATTGTCTATGTGACCAAGTGCAAGTTTCCTGACCTCTCTTGGACTTAATTTTCTTACCTGGAAAATGATACTATTGCTTACTTTCTAAAATTCTTATGAGAATTAACGAATAATGTCTGTGCTTAAAATCCCTGGTTCAATACCTAGGTATTTTGTGCTCCATAAATACTAATTATTTTCCTTCCATTTCTCCTTTTATCATTCCACCATTATTAATCTCCTCCTTTAACTCAGAGATGGTAAATAAATCTTGGCTTTTGCAATCAGATACACTGAGACTTAAACCTAATGCTTACCACTGACTAGCTCAACTAATAACTTCCCTAAATCTTACACTCTGAAAAGGATCTGGGGTGTTATACTCAGAAGTGTGAGAATTATAAGTCACTGAGAGTGACTGCATTTCTAGAATAGCAGTCTCAAAATATGAGCTCTCAGGTTACTTTCATCCAGCTCTACATGTGCTTAGACAGCATAGGGTTTGTTGATTGGTTGATTGTTGGTTTTTATGTTAACTCTCTGGAGTTAAATATTACAATAATTTGTGTTAAAATCCCAAAATGAAAGTATGAGCTTTTTTTGAAAAAACTAGAAAATCTAACAAGGGTGTTCACATTCCCTCATGGCAACAACCACCTGCAGCAGAGTATCCAAAGCCCTCCCATGTCTGGCCATGAACTCTCCGGTCAGCCACACTCCTCTCCCCTCCCAATTCTCTTCCACCAGGCCAGTAGTCATTTATACCATCACCCTAGATCTTGAAGGTTTTCTCAGTTTCCTAACTCCTACTAAGATTCCTATTGAACTGAATGACTAACTGCCTAAAACATACAGAACACCTGTAAATGCATTTAACATTGTTTCTTTCACAGATATGGACTCCTTGTTCTCTAGATTCTTACAACTTGCAATTGTCAGGCCTCATTAGTTTGCCACTATAAAACAAATTATCACAAACTTACTGACTGAAAACAATATGAACATATTATCTTACAGTTCTGGCCATCACAGGTCTGGAATGGATCTCATTGGCCTAAATTGAAGTTGGCAGAGTTGCATTCCTCTTTTGAGACTCTAGAAGTGAATTCACCTTCTTGACTTTTCTAGCTTCTAGAGGCTGCTGCCCATATTCTTTGGCTCATGGCTCACTTTCTTCATCTTCAAAGCTGGAAGAGCAGGTTGAGTCTTTCTCACGCTGCATCACTCTGACACTCTATTGCCTCCCTCTTCCACTCCTAATGACCCTGGTGATTACACTGGGCTCACCCAGATAAGCCAGTATAACCTCCCATCTCAAAGTCATTCAATTAGCAACCTTAACTTCATCTGCACTCTTAATTACCCCCTTGCCAGGTAACATAACATGTTCACAGGCTCCAGGAATTAGGACCTAGATACATAGAGAAAGGAGAGGGGAGGACGCATTATTCTGCCCTCCATAGCCCTCAACACTATTATCAGCCTTCCTTTCCTTAATTGAGCCAGGATTGTTGACGTACCTAAGTGCTGCTACAGGTTTTCCTTCAGTTCAAAAACAAGCCACTAAAATACAAGTACTTTTTTCTTGCTCCCTCAAACACCATGACCTTTATGAGTTATGAGGAAGAAGGAAGGAGGGAAGAAGAATACTAGCTACACATCCAGGTGCAATTCTACATGGGGATTTAAAAAGAGAATACTAAGAAACATATACATTGAAGAAACTTCTGTTCCTAGGGTACTTTAAACTCTCAGCAAAGCTCTGAATAATAATAATTCAGTCTGAGAGTAATTCTGAACTACTGAAGGTGTACATGAACATTCCTCCATGTTCTCTCTCAACAATTTTCATATATTGCCCAGGGAAGGTCATCTAACTCATTCACGACACTATCAGAATTAAACAGAAAAAAGTATATGGAAGAAAGCAAGCAAAATCACATAGGATACTTTCACCTATGTCTTAAGATAATCATTGTTTCCAGGCTACCAAAAAAGAAAGAAAAAAAGAAAAGATAACCCAAATCCAATCTTTAAATATCCATAATGAGCCATGATCCAGACTTATTTGATACTTTAAATTTTTAAGGAACAAAACTTAGAAATGATATAGTATGTTTAAAATTGGTTGATTATATATGGGTTTTTTTCTGTATAATCTTTAGGCAAATTAATTGTCAGTGCACAAAATAAAATCTAAATATATTATGGTGCATTTAAATTTTTATCTGAAATCATTTTCTAAATCATACCACAAGTGAATGAAGTGATCTGACTCACCTTTATGAATCTAGCTATAGACTGAACAGCATGGCCAACATTGCTGCCATGAAATACTATTTCCATGCGTCCACAATCTTCCTGAAATCAACACCTGTATCTAATCAGTGTCCTTTTTACTTCTAAATTCTGTCTCAAATTTCCCGACTCGGTCCCATCCTTTACACTTCATTTGCATAGCGCACACACCGGTTTAGTCCTCCTCGGGGTAAAGTGTGATTTACCCGTTAGTACAGGGGCTGTACCCATTTCTTTCTTCCACATCTCCACTCCATGCCCAGTATACAGTTGGTTCACAAACATTGTTGAAGGAACGAAGGTTTCCTACCCCGACTTTCTTTTACGATACACTTATATGACTCAAGACAGGCACTATTTTAAGTGTTTTGCATGTACTAATTCATTAATTCTTATAACCAATTCTATTATGCGGAACCATCACTACTAGTTTTTCACATTTAAAAAAATGGGCATAGCCTGACCAGGTGGTGGCGCAGTGGATAGAGCGTTGGACTGGGATGCGGAGGACCCAGGTTCAAGACCTCAAGGTCGCCAGCTTGAGCGCAGGATCATCTGGTTTGAGCAAAAGCTTGCCAGCTTAGACCCAAAGTCGCTGGCTCCAGCAAGGGGTTACTCGGTCTGCTGAAGGCCCATGGTCAAGGCACATATGAGAAAGCAATCAATGAACAACTAAGATGTCACAACGAAAAACTGATAATTGATGCTTCTCATCTCTCTCCGTTCTTGTCTATCCCTCTCTCTGACTCTCTCTCTGTCTCTGTAAAAAAGAAAAAAAAAATGAGCATAAAGAAGTAAGGGTTCAATAGTTTGCACATAAAGTCACACAGCCATTAATAACAACAATATTGAATGCTTAATATATGCCAGACCCGGCTGTGAGGGTACTTTGTCCAAATTACAAAAAGACGCCCCTTTAGATAAATGAATTACCAAAAATATCCCCTCCTCTAGGATGAGTAAGGTTCTCCAAGACCCAGGGCTGAAAAATTGAGAGCACAGAATTAACACGACTACCCAGAGCTGCTCAGCTGTTGAGTTACACAGGCAACACTCAAGCCCAACATTGTGGCCCCAGAGCCCACACTCCTAACAATACTTCATACTAAATTTCTTAAGTCTGGGTTCTAGCACCAGCCTCCTAATTAGTCTCCATGCCTGCTAACTTATCCCACAACACAATCCACTACCATAGTCACAGTAAATTTCTAAATATACACACCTGATCATGTCCCTTTCCTGCTGAAATACTTCATGGCTCTCCCATTCTCCTCAAGGTAAAGTCAAGACTCCTTCCTGTAGCTGAAAAGACTCCCAGGTCACACCCTCCTGTCTAACCCCTTGTCCCTCTTGTTGCTCCTCCCATCACTGTACACAATGACATACCATGCCAAACATTCTGCTCCATGAATTTTCCTTCTCTCACTTTACCTGAGGCCTTAGCACATGGGATTCTTTCCACATAGAGCCCTTGTCCTCCCCTGCTGCAGGTGACTAGCTCCTACTCAAACCTCAAGTCTCAGCATAAGTGTCTCCTCAGATTACAGTTCCCGGGACAATCAGTCTAAAGTAGATCCCCTAATAGATTCTCTTATCATACTTTATGTCTGTTCTTTATAGAAATATCATATATCTGATTATGTGATCATTCAGTCAACACCAATTTCCCACGTAGTAAACACAATGACAGCAGGGGCAATGTTAACCATAAACTCAGCATTTTACACATTTCAAGGTATATTCAGGCAACCAAACCTTACTGCGCTTCCCCATCATGGCACTCATCACAACACACTGTAAGTGCTTAATTATGTCTCTATTTCCTCATTAGATTGTGACTATTTTAAGTACTATGAAGACAAAGATTATATCTGACTTGGATCCCACTACTGAGCCTCCAGAATCTAGCACAATGCTCAGCACAGAGTAGGCATTCAAACATTCCAGAACAAATGAGTAAATAAGCATAAGTACGTAATTGCTCCTTTCAGAGTAAAAGTCCTCTCTATTATGACAGTCATACATGACATCAATGAATTGAAGAATTGTTCTACTTTAACCACTTCAAAGAAATAGAATCTATATGGAACATTGAGAGAAAGTTAGTAACTTCAAAATCTGACCCAATATTGGTCACCAGTCACAAAAGTTAGGGTCCAACTCAGGCCTAGATGAAAATAACCTGACAGCTTAGACCAAAGTCTCATGAGTGACTGCTCTAACAGAAAACTCAGAATCTACTTGCCAAACCCAGTGGTAACCAGGGCCACCCAACTTCAAAGGATTACCTCAAAGGAAACCTATCATGCTCATAAATAGACATGAGGCTACTCACCATCAAAGGGAAGTCTTAAGGACACAAATCCCTCTAAATTGATAATTAAATGACTACTGATAATTCTGAAAAGTGGAAAAAAATGCATTCAAATAGAAAGGTCAAAAACAAAGAAAAGTATATTACTTAATAGTATCTTCTAAGCATAAGACTTATAAGATTAGAGGAAAAGCTATTCCTGAACAGAACAACTTGTTTCATAGGAAATGTCTTTTTTATATACAGAATATACAAGGAAGGCAATATTATGTCTTATTTTGACTGGTTCCAGAAAGTCTGCTGAGACATGGAAACAATGATAAGGTGCTGTGAATCCCATGATAAGACTGTAATGTTTTGCCACTGGGCGAGTCATAATTGCCAAGTTGTATACAAAGGAACATCAAGGCAGTCTTGGAGCCCATAAATACGGAGCATGAATAGTTGTATCATGTTAATGACAGTGATCCCAAAATGCCATAAACACACTGCTATTTTATTGAATTAATAAGAATATTTCATAACAACACAAATGTCATTGCATTTTCCCACTAGGAAAGGGGACCTGATCAAACTTTATCTCCTCTATATTCAAAGCCAGGCCTCTTTTTCCAGCCACAAACCTTAGCTCCATACTCTGCTTCTAATACTATATCAGGATTCTAAGACTAAGAATCTAAAAGTTCACCTACTCAATTTACCTTCATCCAATCATTGCTATCTTACTGTTCAGCATCTCATTAGTGCTGGAGTTAATTCCTTACCACGAATGACACTGATTTTTCTCTGCTAGATTTATTACCTTGATAATCTAAGAACCTAACCCCTATGACACAAAATAGAAGCATAAATACAATGTTAAATTAAAACAGAAAAACAGCATATTGCTGACAATATGCACAGTAGTTTTAGTGGCCTTAAAGCTGTTATTCTGAGCTCCACTGAGACTTTTATCCCCCACTCACATGTGGTATCTAATAAAATAGAAACTAACCCATAGAGAACAGACTGACAGCTGTCAGAGGAGCAGGGGATTATGGGCCTGGGTGGGAAAAAAAACATAAAGGGATTAAGCAAAAAAACAAACAAACAAACTGAGATTTTATTCTAAGAGTAGAAGCAGTTCCCAGGCAGCAATGACTATCTTCAGTCCCAGTTAGCCTGCCTTGGGCCATCAAAGTATTTTTACCCTCCTAACTAGAGTGCTGGCTAATAGGCAATGTTCCCCTTTAGTACTGAATTTGGAACAGATTTCTTTTGGAGCAGTCATTATAACCAGGGAAAAATGTTAAAAATCACTCAACCAAAGAAGTCCTTTTGGCTATTTATTGCATTGCCAGAAACTGGCTTTTATTTTAAGAAATTTTCATGAAACACATCATTTTACCAAGATAATTAATCTGGTTTTCTTCATCCTCACTCACAGTCTGCTACTTTTGGCCTCAAGAGTTATTTTCTCCAGTAAGAGAGGTGCTACCCTAAGATAACTAAAACTTATTGGATGAAAACAGCGAGGTCCGTAGGTCCCTTCTCATGAAGCCCAAAACAGCACGAGAACCCAATCTCATGAAGATGTCTTGAATCACAGACATGCAAGGGATACTAAGTCAGTGGGTAACTTAATGGACTAGAACTTAAAATTTTCAAAAATGCAGAGAGTAAACATTTTTCTCACATTGCTTTATTTCCATAAATAAAGTCCTGCTGGGAAAACAAAGGTCCTATATAAGAGGTCTTCTTTTAATATGCAAAAAACCTGGGAGAAAGGCCATTGCTATACCATTAAATGTTTTTGTGTAAATTAAAAAAAAAAAAAACACCATCCTCCGCAACTGGGGTGTGGGCAAAGCATGGCTTCAATTTCAGCTTCCTTGTACCCCTTTTCCTGATCTCTCATGGTCATTGAATAATACTGGATTTCTTTATAACACTGGGGCAACATTTATTTTCCATTCATTCATCGCACGTCTCACATATGATGATGGGTGAGGCACTCAGGTTCTGTGGAAAATGTACAGTAAATAAAATGCAGCCTTATTCATTCATAGTGAACGAATGTCATGAGCCATGGTATAGAGCTGTTGAAATAAAATGTGCCTAGTGTTGGAGAATATTCTGGTTTGACTGGAGTACAGGAGAATCATGGGAGATGGAGCTTAAATAAGGGCTTACAGGACCCATCAATGAAAGACCATGAATTAAAGCAATTTTAGAGAAAAAATAATTTGTCAACACTGAGCCCTGAAGGTATAAACTTGGTGATAATCAACAGGCTAGACTGGAGTGTGTCAAGGGTAGAGGGAACCTAGAGGCAGAAAGGCCGGTTAGGAAGTAGATATATTAGGAAGTGTTCAAATATTTACTACTAAGAAAATATTACATAGCCCTGGTTCATTAACCTCAGGCCTGGCTGTGTGACTTTCTTCAGACAATAAAATGGGAATAGACCAACTATGTGCCACTTCCAAGCAAAACTTTGAGAGCCATTATGTTGTGCCATCACATGCCCTTTTATTTTTGCCAGGATATCCCACAGCGGATCTGCTCCTTCTGTCTGCATACCAGAATGACAATAATTGAAGGAGAGTTGAAGCCAACAAATAAGAAACAAATACCAGAATCAAGAATTAATTCTTCATTTTTGTAAACTACTCAGATTTAGGGATTGTTTGTTAATACAGTATAACATCCTAAATTCACTGACATATTAAGCTAATGCCCTATAAAATGAAAGCAATAAGGTCTAAAACTAGACAGATAGAAGCGGTATTGGATAGGAAAGCATATTAGACAACAAAATCATGATTACAACAAGAAACAGGTTATCTGTTTCACGCTGTAGTATATGCTCTTACCCATTTTTCCCAATAAACAGTAAAACCTGCTGATTGTATGGGCATGCAAGGTTAACTCAGCAGATCTGTATTGTTCCAATCCTGCACATTCTCAAAAAAAATAATAATAACCTGTGTTCAGGACTAGCTCTTGGCCAGCTCTTGGGAAATAAGCTTTCAGCCCTTAGAACAGGGTTCCCCAAACTTTTTACACAGGGGGCCAGTTCACTGTCTCTCAGAACGTTGGAGGGCCGGACTATAAAAAAAAAAACTATGAACAAATCCCTATGCGCACTGAACATATCTTATTTTAAAGTAAAATAACAAAACGGGAACAAATACAATAATTAAAATAAAGAACAAGTAAATTTAAATCAACAAACTGACCAGTATTTCAATGGGAACTATGGGTGCGGATGCATCCTGTGCTCCTCTCACTGACCACCAATGAAAGAGGTGCCCCTTCTGGAAGTGCAGCGGGGGTTGGATAAATGACCTCAGGGGGCCGCATGCGGCCAGGCCTGTGGCCCGGCCCGGCCGGTAGTTTGGGGACCCCTGCCTTAGAGTATTTGGCCTGGTAAAAGATGTTGACGCCTAAGGCCTTGGACTATGCAGTGTCAGTTGGATCAAATAATTTGTGCTAATAACATAATTTATGGTGATTGCCTGATTTTTCCCTGGGGATCTGGAATCTGAGTAGCTAAGGCATGCTGGCACTGCACACCTACATAACTGACCCCCAGTAAAAATGTTGGACCTCAGGGCTTAATTGAGTTTCCCTGGCTGGCTATACTCTGCACATGTTGTTACACATCATTGTTCAGTGAATTAAATGCATCCATGTGGCTCCACTGGGAAAGAACTTTTGGAAGCACTTGGTTTCTTCTGGACTTTGCCCAATGCATCTTTCTTTTTTATGATTTTAATTTGTATCCTTTTACCACAATTAACCATAACCATGAGTATAATAGCTTTTCTGAGTTCCATGAGTCCTTTTAGCAAGGCATTGATCCTGAGGGTGGTCTTGGAGACTTTGGACATAGCACAGAACAAGAGATAGATGAGCATCAACGATGACCCTAAGTTTTTAAGCCCAGATGGCTAAAATAACTGGTTGTTCAAGAACAGACATGGGTAAGTAAGAAGAAAATGGTGAACTGAGGCAAAGGGTAAAGGAAGGAAGGGAAGTTTGGTGGTTGACTTATTTTGACTTTGATAACCACGTAGAAATGTTAAATGGACAATAGAAAATATACAACTGGAGTATATGATAGAATTCCAGAATGGGAACATAGTTAATAGTTGAAAACATTAGAATTAACAAGTAATGAGAAAAAGATTAGAGAAAACGGACAACAAGGAGTTGAACAAAAACACCAGAAAATATTACATGGCTACCTAAGGAGGAAAAACCAGTGAGAAGGGAGACAATGTTTACCTGTTTCCCAACTCATTAAAAAGCATGCTGTTATACTATGGAATACTACTCAGCCATAAGAAATGAGGACATCGGATCATTTATAACAAAATGGATGTACCTTGATGACATTATACAGAGTGAAATAAGTAAATCAGAAAAAAAGAAAAACTGAGAACAGCATGATTTCATACATAGGTGGGACATAAAAGTGAGACTATGAGACATGGACAAGAGAGTGGTGGTTATGGGGTGGGGGGAGGGAGGGAAGGGTGGGATAGGGAGGAGGAGAGGGACATAGGGAAAACCAGATAAAAGGTGACAGAGGACAATTTGACTTTTGGTGACGGGTATGCAACACAATTGAATGATAAGATAACCTGGAGATGTTTTCATTGTACATATGTACCCTGATTTATTGGTGTCACCACATTAGAATTAATAATAATAAAAAATATATATAAAAAAACATGCTGTTTAATTATATAAAAATGTATATTATTTCAGTTTAACCATAGGCTTTTCACAAAGAAAAAGCTGCTAATGATTTTTTGTCAGTATATAAATAGTACTAAAAAAATCAGCAGTATTTATTTGCTCATGAAATTTTCACTTTCAAATGCATTTAAAATTTTGTCTCATGAGCCAAGTATTCAGAAAGGACTGCGATAACCACTGATAATTCCAAATAAACCGGGGGAGAGGGAGGCCCCAGTCATTCATGGTATGTCCTTGTGCAACTGGGAGGCTGCCCCCAGGGCTATTTTTATATGTTTATTTACATTTTTAACCACCCAAACACTGGCATCAAAAGAAAGATCCCAGTAAAGCCAGGTAAAAGCCTGTCAAACAGAGATTTCATTTCCTTAATACAGTATATTCCATTTTTCTGAATTTTCCTCAGACAGCAAAGAGAGCTAAGAGGTCAAGAACATCGGGCTTAATTTAAGCCTTCCCCTTTGGCTTCCACCCCATCCAAGTGTGAATGGTGTTCTGTTCCAATGTACTGTTTGTTCTTTTTCTATAAGGTAAGTGTGGGATCATTTCAGAGGCTCCTTTAAATAATGTGGCTGTGGGAGTCAGACTTTCTGCCTGATGACCCCATTTCATCTGAAGACACAGTCCCATTTTTATACCTCAGGTACTTCTTACTGAATCATCAACAAACACAATTTGTCTTAAATTTTTCTTTTTCTTTTCTGAAGCTTACCTTTTTTTCCCCTAGAGAATATGCATAGATCGCTACTTTTAGAAGAGAATTATTCATTGGTTCCAGGGCCTCATATTAGATAGTGAGCATTGGGGAAATCAAAGTGAGTTCTACAGTCAGTCTTGCCCTATTAACACTCCCTACATTGGAGAATTCCACTTCACCATCTCAGATTCAAGGGATTGAAATAGTGGTTTACACCAGTGTCTCAAAAGCTCCCTCATGTGGACACACACAAAAAAAATAATTTGTCAAAGAAAAAGAATATGGGAATGATTGCAGAATAAGAACAGGAATCAAATTTCAGATCTCAAAATGTGCTAAGATACAAGAAAACACCACGTCAGATAATTATTATTTAACGCCTATGTGCCATGTTTAAAATCTAAAAAAACAACTTAAGCATACTGTTTTTGTGTAGATTACAGCATCAGCAAATGAAATGGATTCATGCAAATTTTCATTTTCCCATCATAAGTAAGAAAAAAGGGCAAACAATGAAAAATAATTGCATTCATTCCAATTATAAATATACTCAAAAAGAGAAGATAAACCATCTGAATATAACAAGAAACTAATGTGAAAATAAGCAAAACATCTGTTCTTTCCAGAGAACCTTTGCCCAGTGAAAATGTTTCCAGATTTCCTTTCTAGCCTGTTTATCGTTCCCTTAATGAAAACATACTATAGCTAATATTGCTGTGCAAATCAGCTGCTCCCAAGCAAGAGGTAGCTTTCCAAAATATTAAAATCAAGGCTGGTAAAGATTTTCTATTCCAATACCCATATTTTAGAGATTAAAAAGTGGGATCAAAGAAGTGAGTGGACTTCTCTAAGCCCACAGAGCTGACAGAAGAGCTGAGAACAATCCTTTAGTTTTGGGTTTTCTAGTCCAATCGTTGTTCCTTTTACCAGGCTGTCTCCCAATTTTAGTAATAACAATTCATACATGTAAAAATACTAACCAACAGTAATTCTAATCCTAAAAGGTATTAGGTATTTTCTCCATACCAGACATGTTTTTAAGCATGTTACATCAATTAAGTCTTTTGGTACTGAGAAAAATCCTCAGATGTTGTATTACCATGGGGAACAAAATTTTTGTTGTACCCACAAAAACACTTGTTCTTACCTAATTCAAGTGTGCTGATCTCAAATCTGACATTAGTTTTACTCTGTAAACTACAGTTTTTTGAAATTCAAGACTTTAGGTTTTCATCTTATTGTAAAATTTTCAACAATTAGTTTAACATAATGAAGTAGAATGTCTTCTTGGGCATCATCTTTGTGAAAATATAATAATTTATATAATGCAGTAAATACACTAAAAGATATGATTGCATCAGAATTTGTCTACAATTTTGAAATAGAATATAATAAAACACTTGTTTTAATCATAAAATTTGAGTAAAACTTACTTAAATTCTATTCAGGCAAAAATTTGCATTTATAGCTCTTGTGTTTGTGTACTTGTTGAGGACAATTTTGTTTGATGCTCCAGCAGTAGTCTTCTCATTACTAACAGCTCCAGATTTTGGGGAAACTTATCAAGGTGACTGTTCAGGAAGTGAATCTTAATGCTCATGTTACTTCCAAAGCCGTGGAAAGCCAACAGCATCCTTTGAACCAGAAGTTCATAGTTTTCTGCTTTTTTGTTGCCAAGAAAATTCTTTGTAACTACCACAAAAGACCGCCATGCTGCTTTCTCCTCCTTGTTCATCTTCCTGGCAAATTCTTTGTCACATATGAGGGTTCAAATTTGAGGTCCATCAAATACACCTGCTTTTATCTTCTCAAAAGACAAGGTAGGAAAAGCAGAAATAATATGTTGAAAGCATTCACTTTCTCTATTCAAAACCTGAACAAACTGCTTCATTAAGCCACGTTTGATGTGAAGTGGGGAAAAAATGATCCTGCCTCGATTAACTACAGGTCCATTCACAATATTTTGCATCCCTACTTCCAGAGCTTCACGTTTCGACCACTCCTTTTGTGTCCAGTGTTTCTCCCAAGCTCGGCTGTCCCACAAACACAGAAAGCAAGGATACTTCATGAAACCTCTCTGTTGTCCTAGCAGAAAATTTACCATTTTAAGATCCACACAAATGACCCAGTTATGCTCCTCACACTTCAAAAACTCGAGGACAATTTTTATGTCATTACAATCTTCTTGCAGATGAGCTGAATAACCAATTGGAACCACTGCATAAACATTACCATTGTGTAGGAGAACACATTTCAGACTCCATTTAGAGCTGTCAAGAAATAGCTGCCAATCTGTTGGACCGTAAGTGGTAACACCTAGCTGACTGAGAAAACTACTGATATCATGACAGTAAACAAAGTGTTTGTCTTTGGAAAAAGTCCACAAAAATTTGTTCACACTAACTGAAATGGAATACTTTAGAAGAAGACCCTTCAGATTCTAAAACCATTTCCTCATGCATCTTATCAAAATATACTTGATCACCATGTTCACTTTCTTAGTCCTTAGAAGAAATAAAACCATTGAATACTGGACCTGGGAGTGTGTCAGAGTGTGGGATAGGTCATATTGCTGAAGAAATATTAGGATATGCAATTATATGCCTTTTTTTTGCTGATGCCCTTTTGTATGGATCACACAGAAATAACAGTCAGTGCTGTGGTCCTTAGGTTCACGCCAAACCATGGGAATACCAAAAGGCATTCCTTTGCATTTTCTTTTTATCCAGTCACAAAATGATTCCTCACAATCATGACACACAATATAAGGAGGAGCCCAATTCTTGTCTTGATTGCCAAGGGAAACTTGAAAATAGGCAATATATGCACGTGTCACAAATGATGAAATATTGTGCCTTTGACGTTGAAGTGTGGAACAGCCACATATATAACAGAAGGTGTCAGGACTATTCTTACATTTAGGCCTACTGGAAGAAGCCATGATTTTATCTTAAAACAAAATAAAAGGGTGTTTTTATCAGATAATAATTTTTTACATGTTAAAGCAACTACAATTATGTAAAAGTGATGTTTTTAAAACATGAATTGCCTTGTGGTTATGTTCAATCCAGGAGTCATTGCCCTTTAACTCCAATTTAAAAACCAATGCATGCCATTAACTGTAACAAAAAGAAATTAAAATTGTATAAAAACTAGATTATGCACCAAAAAAAAATGGATTTCAGATTTTGAATCAGTGATGCAGAAATATATAGAATAAGTTCTAAAACCTCATGGAACAAAACATGAAAAAAAATTGTTCCCCAGTGTTATTTCCATTTTAGAGACAAAGAAACTGAGGCACAGAGAAGGAAAGTATCTCCCCCAGTAAGTGGGAGAGCCACTATTAGTTAGCCAAGCAGTCTAACTCGTGAGATTAATTCTTAACCATTAAAGGAACAGCAGCAGTGGAAAGCACAAGAGGCAGGCGCTATTGCCGCTAACCCCAGCACCTTCCCAGCCTCACAGCAGCAGTGGCAGAAACTTTGGGGACATGGAGGAAACATCCCCACAGAGTTAGGGCACACTGTCTCTTTCTAGATGAGGCCCTTTAACTTCCAGGTCAGAGTTTCTTGCTTCCTTCAGGTGGTGCTGGAGACAGGGGAGATGACTGCCACTACAGCAGTCGCTGCTTCTCTAATGCAGATCTGGGAAATAATTTCCCACCAGTGCGCTACATGGCACTGAAAGCTATTATGTCACTTTATGGTGGTTATTTGTGACACTATCCAGCCATCATCATGTGGTCTGAGAAAGTGCCCAGCTAGATTCTGGGCTGGCCAGACACCTGCTAGATCAGTACAGGAGGTGGGAAGCTGAAAAAAGATTGAGGGATGATGTCAGAGTAATGGCACATGAGACATACTCCTGCTCTCTCCCCGTGAAATGTCAACACATTGAACAACCATAATGTAGCAAAGAAATGCCAGGCATGCCTGAAAGATCCACCTACCAAATAGACTAAAGATGGGGCAGGGTGAAAGGGGGCGGGGGATGGGTGGAAGATAAGATGCATTTGCAGCCTGACCAGGTGGTGGTGCAGTGGGCGGAGCATTGGACTAGGACGCGGAAGACCCAGGTTCGGGACCCTGAGGTCGCCAGCTTGAGCGTGGGCCCATCTGGCTTGAGCAAAAAAAAGCTCGCCAGCTTGGACCCAAGGTCGCTGGCTCCAGCAAGGACTTGCTCCGTCTGCTGAAGGCCTGCAGTCAAGGCACATGTGAGAAAGCAATCAATGATCAACTATGGTGTCACAACAGCAACAAAAAACTAATGATTGATGCTTCTCACCTTTCTCCGTTTGGGTCTATCTGTCCCTATCTATCCCTCTCTCTGTCCCTGTAATGAGCCTTGGAGAAAGGAGACAAACCTGGAGTAACTGGTTTATATTCTCTTCTGGACTATGGGGAAAAGGGAAGCCTAGACTCTCTGGATTTTGTCTGAGGGGTATGAAAAGGGAAACTGGAAGTGACCAGGTCTCCTTCTGCCAGAAGGAGCAGTGAGACAGAGGGGCAGAGGGGAAGATAAACCAAAGCAGCCAGAGTATGTATGGGTCATGGACACTGTTCCTGCAATGTGCCTGCAGTGTGCACTGGGCAAAGACAGAGAAAGCTGAAGGGTGGCAGTAAAGCCAGAAAGTTGAAGCCCAAGGCATCACAACATGCCCCACTGCCCAATGGGACTGCAGCCCCGTCTACATTATTGTGATGTCTCAGCAGACAGCACAGGAACTTCACAGAACTAAAAGTTGTAATACAGTGACACCTACTGGAAGAAACCTCTCAAAACCAAAATGTATTTTTCCTTTTCCCCCTTTATTCCTTTATTCCTTTTTTCCCTTCTTATTCTGTTTTCCTCTTTTTCATTTTTGAATTTAATTTTAATATTTATTATTCTTATTTTTGTGGGTGTTTTATTTTTGATTTTTTGTTCGCTTTTGATCTTTTTTCCAGTGAATTTTCTTCTTGTCATAATTTTTAAATTTTTTATATTTTTTATTGTATTTTCTAAATTTTAAAATTTTTTTACTTGTTTTTTATTGTTGTTGTTGTTGTTAGAGTTCTTAACAATGCCACTCACAAATGCTATCAAGAAAAAAGAAATCAAATACCATGGCTACACAAGACAGAGACATAGTTCAGAAAGAAAATGAAAAATCTCCAGAAAATAAATTTCAAACACATGGAAGCCTTGGAGTTAAATGTTATAGAATTCAAAATTGAAGTTCTAAAATTGCTCAAGGAAATGTGAGACAACACCAATAGGCAACTTAATGAGCTCAGAAAACAAATTAATGAACAAAATGATTACCTCACCAAGGAGACTGAAACTTTAAAAACAGAGATGAAGAACTCAATACATGAATTGAAGACTGAGGTAGCAAGTTTAGCTAATAGAACAAGCATGATAGAGGAAAGAATCAGTGACATTGAAGACAGGCAACTAGAGATGCTACAGAGAGAAGAGGAAAGAGACTCATGAATTTTAAAAAAAAACAGAGAGCTCCACAAGAATTGTCTGACTTCATCAAAAAGAGCAATATAAGAATAATGGGTATATCAGAAGAAGAAGAAGAGAGGGAGAAGGGAATGGAGAGCCTATTCAAATAAATAATTGATGAGAATTTCCCAAGCCTATAGAAAGAGTTAGAGCCTCGAATCCAAGAAGCAAACAGAACACCAAGTTACTACAACCCAAACAGACCTACTCCAAGGCACATCGTAATACAGTTGTCAAAAATCAATGACAAAGAAAGAATCCTCAAGGCAGTTAGGGAAAAGAAGAACATAACATATACAGGAAAACCCATTAGGTTATCATCAGACTTTTCAACAAAAACTCTACAAGCCAGAAAAGAGTGGACTCAAACATTCAAAGTACTGAAAGAGAAGAATTACCAGCCAAGAATACTATATCCATCAAAGTTATCCTTTAAACATGAAGGAGAAATGAAAACATTTACAGACATACAGAAGCTGAGGGATTTTATCACCAAAACACCCACTGCAGGAAATGTTTAAGGGGGTTATTTGACCAGACACAAAGAAATAAAAAGAACTACAAATAAAAGCTCCAACAACATCACAATAAAAACAAGGATAATTTGTGACAACAATAACATAAAAGGGGAGAGAATAAAAATCGGCAGCAAATAAGGATGGAGTGAAGAAGCACTCACAAGACAAAGAACTCTTGCACATGTGAACATTTTTTTTTTCCTGAAGTGAGAAGTGGGGAAGCAGAGAGACAGACTCCCGCATGTGCCTAACTGGGATCCACCAGGAAAGCCCATTAGGGGGCAATGCTCTACCCAACTGGGGTGTTGCTCTGGTTGCAACGAGAGCCATTCAAGTGGAGGAGGCCATGGAGCCATCCTCAGCACCTGGGCCAAATTTGCTCTAATGGAGCATTGGCTATGGAAGAGGAAGAGAGAGATAAAGGGGGGGAAGGGTGGAGAACCAGATGGGCACTTCTCCTATGTGCCCTGGCTGGGAATTGAACCTGGGACTTCCATATGCCAGGCCGATGCTCTACCACTGAGCCAACTGGCCAGGGCCACATTTTTTTCTTAACCTAATGGTACTACCCACAAAAAAGCCACTATTGAAACACACAGCTTAAAAAAAGAAGAAACAGTAGAAAGAATTATGGAACACCACTAAACAAAAACTGACAGAAACAAAAAAGAGAAGAACCAAACAAGACACAGAGCTACCAAAAAACAAAACATAAAATGGCTACAGAAAATCCTCAAGTGTCAATAATTACCCTACATGTAAATGGACTGAACTCACCAATAAAGAAGCACAGAATAGCAGACTGGATCAAAAAACAAAACCTAAACATATGCTGCCTTCAAGAGACACATCGAAATTGCAAGGACAAAAGTAAAGTCAAAGTGAAAAGTTGAAAAATGATTTTCCAAGCAAATAATATCCAAAGAAAAGCAGATGTAGCCATACTCATGTCTGACATTGCTTACTTCAAGACAACAAAGTAACCAGAGACAAAGTTGGACATTTCATAATGATAAAGGGGACACTGTATCAAGAAGACAGAACACTTCTTAATATCTATGTACCAAACCAGGGAGCACCAAATATATAAGACATCTACTAACTGATCTAAAAATAGCAGAAGAAACACAATCATACTTGGGAGATTTCAACACACCATTGATGACTTTAGATAGATCATCCAAACAGAAAATCAATAGAGAAATATCGGCCTTACACAACACTCTGGACCAAATGGATGTAATAGATATTTATAGGACATTTCATTCAAAAACATTAGATTATACATTCTTCTCCAATATGCATGGAATATTCTCAAGGATAAACCATATATTGGGCCACAAAATTAACATCAATAAATTCAGGAAGACTGAAATTATACCAAGCATATTATCTGATTATAAGGCTTTGAAATTAGAATTTAACTGTAGAAAGGAAATAAAGAAACTCACAACAGTATGGAAATTAAACCACATACTTCTAAAAAATAACTGGGTCAAAGAAGAAATAAAAGCAGAAATCAAAGGATATATAGAGAGAAATAAAAATGACAACATAAAATATCAAATTTTTGGGATGCAGTAAAAGCAGTAATAAGAGGGAAGTTTATATCACTACAAGCTTACGTCAAGAAACAAGATCCCAAGTAAACAACTTAACTTCACACCTTAAGGAACTAGAAAAAGAAGAACAAAGGCAACCCAAAGTCAACACAAGACAGAACATAGTAAAAATTAGAGCAGAACTAAATAGAGAACAAAAAAAAAAAACTATAGAAAAAAGCTAATATAACAAAGAGCTGGTTCTTTGAAAAGATCAATAAAATTGACAAACCACTGGCTAGACTCACTAAGGAAAAAAGAGAAATGACTCATATAAACAAAATCCTAAATGAAAGAGGAGAAATTACCAGACATCATAGATATACAAGAGATCATAAAATATTATGAAAGATTATATGCCACTAAATTCAACAATCTAGAGGAAATGGGTAAATTCCTAGACATATACAATCTTTCTAGACTGAGTCACGAAGAAGTGGAAAACCTAAATAGACCTATAAGCAGGGAGAAAATAGAAACAACTATCAAAAACCTCCCCAAAAACAAAAGTCTAGGACCAGATGGCTATGCTAGTGAATTCTACCAAACATTCAAAGACGATTTGGTATCTATCATTCTCAAAGTCTTCGAAAAAATAGAAGAGGCAATACTCCCCAACACATCTTATGAGGTCATCATAACCCTCATATCAAAACCTGGCAAGGACAACACAAAATAAAAAACTACAGGTCAATCTCTCTAATGAATACAGGTGCAAAAATCCTAAACAAAATAATAGCAAACCAAATACAACAGCACATTAAAAAGATAACACATCATGAATAAGTGGGTTTCATTCCTAGAGCACAAGATGGTTCAACATACAGAAATCAGTCAATGTAATACATCACTCAAAAAAACAAAGAACAAAAATCATATGTTCCTGTCAATAAATGCAGAAAAGTCATTTGATAAGATACAACATCACTTCATGTTTAAAACATTCAATAAAACTGGAATAGAAGGAAAGTACCTCAACATAATAAAGGCCATATATGACAAACCATCAACTAATATTATAATAAATGGTGAAAAATGAAGGCTTTTTCTCTAAAATCAGGAACAAGACAAGGTTGCCCACTCTCTCCACTCTTATTCATTATAGTTTTAGAAGTTTTAGCCAGAGCAGTCAAGCAAGAGAAAGAAATAAAAGGCATTGATATCAGGAAAGAAGAAGTAAAGTTACCATTTTTTGCAGATTACTTGATCGATCCTGTATGTAGAAAACCCCGAAGACTCCACCAAAAATCATTAGAAACAATAAATCAATACAGTAAAGTCACAGAATACAAAATCAGTATACAAAAGTCTGCTGCTATTCTATATGCCAATGATGAAACTTCAGAAAATTAACTCAAAAAACAATTCCTTTTACGATTGCAACAACAACAAAAGAATAATAAAGTACCTAGGAATAAACTTAACAAAGGATGTGACGGACCTATATACTGTAAACTACAAAACATTATTGAAAGAAATTGAAAAAGACACAATGAAATGGTAAAATATTACATGTTCATGGATAGGAAAAATCAACAAAGTTAAAATGGCCATATTACACAAAGCAATATACAAATATAATGTAATCCCAATCAAAATTCCAATGTCATTTTTTAAAGAAATAGAACAAAAAATTACCAGGTTTGTATGGAATTGTAAAAGAACCCGAATAGCCAAAGCAATAAAGAGAAAAAAGAATGAAGTTGAAGGTACCACACTACCTGACTTAAAATTATACTGTAGAGCTACTATAACCAAAACAGCGTGGTATTGGCAGAAAAACAGACATACAGACCAACAGAACAGAATTGAGAACCAAGAAATAAAACCACATATATATTTAGACAAATCATCTTTGACACAGGAGCCAAAAACACGCAATGTAGAAAAGAAACCCTCTTCAATAAACGGTGTTGGGAAAATTGGAAAACCAAATAAAAAAGAATGAACCTTGACTACAGTTTGTCCCTCTACATAAAAATTAATTTAAAATGGATCAAAGACCTAAATTTAAGACCTAAAACTATAAATTACATAGAAGAAAACATGGGTACTAATCTCATGGACCTTGGCCGTAGAGAACAATTTATGAATTTGACCCCAAAGGCAAGGGAAGTAAAGGAAAAAATAAATGAATGGGACTATATCAAACTAAAAAGCTTCTGCACAGCAAAAGAAACAACAAAACAAATAGGCAGCTAACTATATGGAAGATGATATTTGCAAACAACAGCTCTGATAAGGGGTCTATATCCAAAATATATAAAATACTCTCAAAGCTCAGCAACAAACAAGCAAACAACTCAATTTAAAAATGGGGAGAGGACCTGAACAGACACTTCTCCCAAGAGGACATACAAATTTCCAAAAGGTATATGAAAAGATGCTCATCTTCACTAGCTATTTGAAAATTGCAAATCAAAACTATAATAAGATACCACCTCACACCTGACAGATTGGCTATTATCAACAAGACAGGTAATAACCAGTGTTGGAGAGGCTGTGAAGAAAAAGGAACCCTCATTCACTGCTGGTGGGAATGCTAATTAGTACAACTATGAAAGAAAGTATGGTAGAGTTACCATATGACCCAGCAATCCCTCTGCTGGGTATATACCCCCAAAACTCAAAAACATTGGTATGTAAAGACACATGCACCCCCGTGTTCATCACAGCATTATTCACATTGGTCAAGACATGAAAACAACCAAAGTGCCCTTCAATAAAGGATTGGATAAAGAAGATGTGGTACATATATACTATGGAATACTACTCAGCCATAAGAAATGATGACATAGTGACATTTATGACAACATAGATGGACCTAGAGAACATTATACTGAGTGAAGTAAGTAAATCAGAAAAAGCTAAGAATTGAATGATTTCACACATAGGTGGGATATAAAACTGAAACTTATGGACATAGATAAAAGTGAAGTGGTTACCAGAGGGAAGGGAATGAGGAGGAAGGGGTAGGGGACATTGCGAATGGGGAAGGAGAAGGTGTGGGGGGAAGGGTGTAAAGAGGGACAAATATAAAGTGACAGAAAATGACTTGACTTTGGGTGATGGGCATACAATATAATGAACAGTTCAAATGCTATAGAAATGTTCACCTGAAACCTGTGTACTCTTATTGATCGATGTCACCCTGTTAACTTCCTAAATAAAATTTAAAACATTATAAAAAATTCTTAACCATAAGTAACTAAATAAGATACAGAAAGTAGAATTGTTATTCAAAATTCAAAGGAGCGGTGGCGCAGTGGATAGAGCATCAGACTGGGATGCGGAAGACCCAGGTTCGAGACCCCGAGCTTGCCAGCTTGAGCATGGGCCCATCTGGCTTGAGCAAAAGCTCACCAGCTTGGACCCAAGGTCGCTGGCTCCAGCAAGGGGTTGCTTGGTCTGCTGAAGGCCCGCAGTCAAAGCACATATGAGAAAGCAATCAATGAACAACTAAGGTGTTGTGACAGCAATGAAAAACTAATGATTGATGCTTCTCACCTCTCTCCGTTCCTGTCTGTCTGTCCCTATCTGTCCCTCTCTCTGACTTTCTCTCTGTGTCCCTGTAAAAAATATATATATTCAAAGGAGCTCCAACTATAAAATTAAACCTTACTCTTTAGATAACATAAACTTGAAAGCTGTGATAATTAAAACAGAAGTAGGAGCAACTTAAAAGAAAAAGAAAATAACAACTGGATTAGAAAGAAAATTCTTATCCAATTAGTAGAATAAATGTGGAGTTTTATAAGTATTCAATTTCACACACATCATCTAAATAGAGAGCAGCATTCTTTAGTAAGCTAACTGAAATCATGCTTATCTATGATTAGAAATAAGCCTTATCTAGTCATTAAAGCAATCCTCTTTTCAGCAATTCTTGGTGAAGTTATTTTTCAAGTAATAAAACCAGATTTCCTAAGGAAGGAAAACTCTCTTGCCTCTCTAATTGACCCAAATTAATACAAACTTCCTAAAGACACCAGTGACTGTCCAATTTCCAGATCCAATGGAAATGTTATGTCTTACCTCTCCGTTGTTTTCTTCCTCGCCTGACACTTTCTCTCTCTTGGCTTCTATGATATCACTCTTGGCCCTTGCTTGGTCTTTCATTTCTCTTTAGCCAGTTCCTACTCATAAATTTGCTTGTTAAAGGTTGGGATTCCCAGAGTTCTGTTCTTGCTGGATGTTCCCCCACCCCACCCCCACACTTAACGAGTAACCACAGCCATACTCACAGTTTCCACTGCTACAAGGGGGCTGATCCCTGGCTTCCAAATTGAGGTTTCCAAGCTAGTTCTGTCCTGAGATCCACAGTGTGTGCATCAATACCTCAAACTCAGCATAATCAAATTCATATCCCTTACACTTCACCAAAAAACCCTGCTTTCCATCTGTATTCCTTATCTTGTTCCACAGATTTCCCCCATCAACAAGCCTAAACCACCCAAGACTCCTGCCTTCCCTGCCAGGACACAGGCAGCTAGCTTGTAATTTCTATGAATTGTCTCTTACGTCTTGCATTCTCATTTACATTTTTATGAAAACCATCTTGAGTCCATCTTCATCATCACATCTCTCTCCACGCCAAAAATCTGTCTTAGGTTGGGTTCCATCAGAAGTAGATTCCGAGCTATGAATTTAAGTACAAAGAGTTATTTGTGAAATGCTCCCAGGAAGTAAATGTAGAGGATATGGAAGAATGGCAGGAACGGTAAGGAAGTTAGTGCTGGTGTGTTAATGATCATATAACTGCTATGAGCAACAGGAGTTCAATTCCATGGGACCCCTGGGATACTATAAACCATGTTACAGATTTGCCCCACCCCAGAAGTGAAGATGCTGAGACATTTAACAACCATTAAGTTTCAGGCCTACTCCCAAGGGTGTTAACTCCCAGCACTTCCGGCTCGCCCCCTTGCTGTCTGGCAAATTTCCATTCGCTGGGACTTGTGGTATCAGGCTCCTATGGGAACAATGGCTGCCGAGGGAATGTGAAAGGAGTGCGGGCAACACCTGCCACAATTCTTCCAGGGCTCCCAGAGGCTTTAGATAAAATCCAAGTGCCACTGCACAGCCTATGACACATTCCATAATCTGTTCCCTTCTTTCTTCTTTTACCATTCCCCAGGTTTCTCCTAACTCTCATGCACTCTAGTCTCACCAACCTACCATTATGTCCAAGAACATATAATGCTGTTGCCACCTATTATACTTACTATTTCCTCTTCTAGAAATGTGTACCTCTACTCCCAATGCCATCCCCATCTACCTGGAATACCTCAACTTTTTGACAAGATACCGCTCACAGATCTCCCCATCTCAAGATTTCAAGCCTCTCCTCGATTCTTTGAAGCCAAGTTGAGCACTTGCCCCTGTGCCACAACACCACCTGGTATCTGTTTCATTTATCAAACTGCACAGTAGTTACCTGTCCATGTGGCGAGGCTGGCATGCCAGAGCATGAACTGCTGACAAGCAAGGACTGTGCTTGATTTATGTTTCCCCAGCACCGGGCCCAATGCAAAAAAGCACTGAAGGAAAAAACACAATTTGTTCCTGAGAGGTCTATATATCATCAAGAATAAGTAATATAACTCTCCAATTATTATGGCAAACAAAACCTGGACCAAAAGGGAAACTGAGGAGGAAAAGTAGCAATTCTCCTTTAGTGCATGCTTTTCTTAAAAAAAAATAAAAAATAAAAAAAGCTAGTTAGGGATGTTTACCTTACATATGGACTATAAATCTATTGAATTCATTCTCCCTCAGCTGCTTTAGCTATGTGCCTCTTTATTGGCACTGATTTCATTAAAGGGAATTTAATACTGGAAAGACCTTGACAGGAAGCCCTTGAGAATAAATTCTCTACATATCCACTCTGGATATTTTGTGACCACATGTCAGCCTCTCACATTCAAGTTCTTTCATATGCCAGACACTGAGCTCCCTTTACCCGTTTAGATGCCCCTAAAAAGAAGAAATGAATGATGTAATTACCCTTCTCATGTCTATTTTACAGGGCCGTCAAAGTCACTTGCATCTGTCCCCGGCTGAGTGGTCCCTGCAGATTTCTGCCAGCTTCAGTGCTAATGGGCAGAAAGCCAACACAGCATGAGGTAGGTAGTAGTCCTACCAATCATCTTTTACTGGATTTACCATAAGCAACTTATTTAGAAGCAAATCTGAATAAAGATTCAATTCAGGTACTGGGGTTGTTGTTGTTGTTGTTTCCTGAAACACTAGAGGATAAAAAGAAGAAAGAGGTTGATGAACAACTTCTAAAGGCCATTGAGTTCAGCCATCATTGACTCTACATCGACGCAAAAACTAAGTATATCTTTGATCTAGGGTCCTGTGACACAGTTCATCCTGGGCAACTGGTGCTTGAGATTTTGCAATTCATTGATCATTGTCACCATACCTGATGGAAACTAAAATTGCCTTCAATCCAATGGGGACATAATTTGGGGTTTTACTGCCCTGCTTTTCCCTATCCTTTCTTACAGGTTCACAATGGAAAGGAAAATAATCACAGATCTTCCTTGTTGAAGGTTTTAACATTGGGTGTTGCCTTCCATCACCTGTGTTTTGGGTTTTGCCCTGAGCAACACTAGATTCTTTCATCTGAGAGATTGAAATCTATCAAATAGTAACAATGCAGTCTGTTACAGCAGAAAGCAAAGAAGGAAGCTTGGAACGCCCTGCACATAAGTCAGGTCTGCTGTTTATGTTTTATTTTATACTTTCAGACCTACTGCAGGCAGCCAAGGAGTTGCTATTCAAAATGCTTTGCTGACCTCATAAGAACCAGTGTAAACAGACTTTCTACCCAGTGACGCCAATGCTGAAGCCAGTGTCTGTGTGCTTTTGTATTTTGTGAGGGTTTTGTGTACATTGCTTCCAATTCCTTGTGCTGGGGAGCAGAGTTTTGCTTTGGTGTAACTGACACTAGTCTTTACAGGCTACTGTTTCTCCTAGTTTCTTTCCACTGACTACAAAACCAGGGATCACAGCGAGTGAAAAGTAACACTGGCGAGGGAGGGACAATGTACTGAACTCCCCTTTCCTTTCCTATACTCCTTAGCACTCCTTCCCTGAGGTCCATGTCCCAGAATTGTTTAATGGGCAAAATCTTACCCTTAAAGGTATAACTACCAAATCAAGCAATCACAATAGATAGCATCAGTTAATAATGATTTCAACAAATATTTGTTGAATATCTGTATGGGTCAAGTTATGATTTTTTTAAGCATGGCTATTTTTATTTTTGGTTTGTTTTCTTTTTTTTTTAATCTCTATATTCCTTTAAGGAAAGGAGGGTAAGGATTTTAATTCACATTTTACCATCCAAGAAGCTAAGCCATACTGAGGTTTTCTACTTTATCTATAATCAAAGAAAAGTCTGTGAAGTGGCAGGAAAAAACACAAGACTAAAACAGAAAATCCAGTGTCCTCTCCCTCATGATCCCTAAGCTTATACCAAATACACCTTTATAACAAATAGTGGGAGAGGGAGATTTTTATCACAGAGGTTCTCAACCTAGGGCCTATATGTTCATGAATGAACACAGGAAATCTTGAGATTTCTGAAACTTCTATTCAAAAGATTGCTATGTGTGCATTTTTCTAGGGAGAGGGTCATAACTCCAAAATGTCGAAGAATGATGATAGGATTTCTATTATATATACTTATAATAACAAAGCACTCCCAATTATGTATGTGACTTGGCATTTGTCCTTCCTCTCACCTAAAATATACCTTGCTATAATTAGCCATGTACAACAAGTTATCTGAGAAGTAACTTTGGAGGGGGGTGGGTGATTATTGGCTGTGGGTTCTGCCTGAATACAGGGGCAAGAAAGCTACTCCTGGATTTAACTTGGGTCTGAGCAATGTGAAGCGAGAAAGAGGCTAACCTCTCCCACCATCATTCTGTAAACTGCAGGCTAGGTTTAGCACATTCTCAATTCTGCCTTTTTCTAGTCACTAACCAAATACACTGCCCTTTGGAAAATAAGTTATTAAAATTTCCAAGGAAATGCCAGCCAGTACTTACATTATTTGCATCACTCTCTGCCATTCTCTTTATTAATTCAAATGACTGATCCGTAAAATTGGATTATCAGCACAGAAAAATTCTCTGACACTATCTGCCTCAGACTCCCTCAGGTAGATCTTTGGAAATGGTCTGCTTTTTCCTTGCAGTGAAAATGATAATAAAATAAATTAATAAATACACACCCACTGAGGAGAAAAGGTTCTAACTACAGGCCTATGGAGGCAATAAGCCACTATTCAGGAGTACAAACAGGCACCCTGAAAGGTGTACCTGCATCCTTATGTACCCACTCTTTCCACCCGTTAGTCTGCCAGGAGCCACTGTCCTCAGAGCGCTTGCTTTCACTCTGCTCCGGACAGCCTTTCCCAGCAAGCCCATGGCAGGTCTTCTCTTTCCTGACATGAGTCTTCCAGTCTTTATTTGTATGTCACCTTCTCAGTGAACCTGCACTGGAAGCTCCATCTAAAATTTACAAACCACTACACACACACACACCACTTCCTATCACCCTTTTCTCCATATAATTTCCTTATCACTATTATATATGATGTGCTTTACCTACTTATCTTATTTATTGCCTGTCTTTCCTTCTACAATGACAGCTTCATGAAGACAGGATTTCTTTATTCTTGTTTACTGTTGGACCTAGAATAGCATCTGGCATCAAGTAGATATGCAGCACATATTTGTTAATAAATAACATAATGAACTACTGATCCAACTGGTAACTTCCCCCACACTAGTTACAAAGGGTTCCTAGTCACCCTGTCTGCTCTGAAGGGAGAAAGCTGTCAATCCGGCTCTAACAGCCACCCTATTTCTATTAGTTTTACTCCTGCTGGTACAAATGACCACAATTTAGTGGGGTGAATCAACAAAAATGTATTGTCTCACAGTTCTGTGGGTCAGAAGATCACCCGTGTCTCAATAGACTAAAATAAGGTGCTGGCAGGGCTCTGTTCTTTCCTGAAGGTTTTAAGGAAAGATTTGTTGCTTTGCCTTTTTCCAGCTTCTGGAGGTCATCCACATTTCTTAGTCTGTAGCCTGTTCCTCCAGTCTCCAAGCCAACAAGGTCACCTCCTTCTGCCTAATTCTGTCTCAGGTCACATCTTCCTCTGACTTTCTTTTCCTGCCTCCATCTTTAAGAATTACATTGGACCCACCTGATAATCCAAAATAATCTCCTATTTTAAGGTCATCTGATTAGCAACTTTAAATCTATCTCCGACTTTAATTTCCCTTTGTCCTGTAATCTAACATATTCACAGATCCCTGAAATGAGGATATGGGACTCTTTAGAGGGTCATTATTTTTCACATCACATCCTCCTCTAGAAGGAACCAAGAAATGATACTTTCTCTCCCATCAACAGCTGTGATGTTTCTTATCCAGATCTATACTCAGTCCTTATAGTGGTCCTTTCATTAATCGTGGCTGATGTGTATGTAGTATAAACTTCCCTGGAGGCAGCGGCAAAAGACATCCATTCAAGACCATCTCTGAAACTGTTGCCCTTATAACCTAGGATGACCAACTCAGTCACAGTCTCTGAGACTCCACTTTTATTCAACAAAAAAATGGAAATAATAAAATTTACTGACAGGGCTATTACAAAGATTAAATGTGGAAATGTTTATAAAAGTTCTAAAAAGATCAAATGCCACACAATGTAAGGAATCATTATTATGACAGAGATCTCTAGCACCAAGGATACCCTGTGTTTGTACTGACAGTGGTTTTCATTGTTTCGGTCCTTGATAGAAATGGCAAAATGATTACTTGCATACTTTGAACAAATCAGAACTGAAATTGATAATGTCACTCATAGTCCAACTCCTGTATTAATAGTACCTGGTTTGTGATGACAATATTGTGCAGACAAACCAATTGTGAACATGAATTTGGTTTTTCCTATTTGAAGTTTCATACATTCTTCTTCAAAAATAACATGGGGAAGTGGATAACTTCACCTTTATTTGATCTGAGAGGAAATCACTGAAGTGACTCCATAAAGGGGAGGAGGGAAATGTATTTCATTCATTTTTGTAATTCTACTGCCCAGAAATTTGCCTGGTAAGAGATGCCCTTACATAAATAAATATTTATTAAATTAATGAATGAGTTAATACATTAATAATTTGTTGATTAGAGATGCATATTAGGAACTTGTGCATGTAGGTTACTGTTATATAATTATCAATCTCTTCTGTCTTCATTTTCCAGTCTCTTATTAATCCCACATTAAGGTTTTCAATATTAAGCAGGACATGACCTTTGCCTGACCTCTCTCAAGTCACTAAAATTCTCTTTAAAGTAATTTCTTTAAATAAAGAACAATAGCCCTGACTGGATAGCTTGGTTGGTTATAGCATTGTCCCAAAGTGCAGAAGTTGCCAGTTTGATCCCTGGTCAGGGCACATACAGGAGTAGCTCAATGTTCCTGTCTCTCACTCTCTCCCTTCCTTTCTCACTAAAAATCAATAAATAAAAATTTTAAAGAAATAAGTGAAGAACAACAGCCTCTATGTATGTTCCCAACTAGTACTCACATGACCAAATATTTCTCCCTAAGGTCCCCCTGAGAAGGATACTACAAGGAAGATTTTGAATCTTGTATTTAAATGAAAGAAGTGAAGATCTGCAACATGTTTAACTGAGCACTTCACCTAAGTTCACTGTCACTATTGCTTTTATGAATATAGGGAAGATTTCATAGAGGCTGTTAAGTGTTTTAGGGGACAAAGATCTAACTGTGAACCTCCTGGCTTCTCATTGGCTTTGACCAAAAGAGGTCTCATATCACAGGGATCAGTGGATAACACACCATCAGATATGTTCTAATAAATCAAGGGCTTATACAAATCCCAGAAGCTACTTTTTTGGACGCAAACTACAACCAATCTAAACCTCCACAGGGTGGATGCTTCACACATTGGAACAACTTCATAAGAAGACAGCAGGAGCATATTCCACACCTCCTGATCTGCCAAGAGGGGAAATAGTCTTGTCTCAGCTGGGAATCTTGGAGCACTGCACATCTGTGCTCAATAATTAGGGAAATCGATTCCATTCATTTCCCTCTTAAAGCTGGAAGATTTAAGAAAAAAGCCCTTGTGACTAGCCCACTGCAATTAGAAAACACTGCTAATTGGATCCAGAAGTTAAAGAAATAAGATATGTTTTATTAATTTCTCTTAAAATACTTTTGAATTTAGAAAATGAAAGAAAAGAGAACTTGGCAATGTGAATTTTTGCTGGCATCAGAAAATTTCAAAGCAACAATTAGTTCCACAACAATCATTTTGCCAAGTCACAGCAAATATCTCTGGATATTTGAAATGCTACTGCAAGGTAGCATTTCAAACTATTTCTACATTAGGCACTCACGAATCACTGAGACGGGCAGAGCAAGTTATAAACTCTTGCTGTCATGAATAGCTACCACATTTGTCTTTATTAACTTACCATAGATTTTGGTGTGAAAAAAAATTATTTCACAGTAAAAGATTAATTTAACTCTGTTAAGGAACTAATTCACATGATGAAAATGAATTCATTAAGTGTTTTCTGAGAGGGTTATTATCTACAGATTTGCATAACTTTTTAAGTCCATGTATATTTTCAACTAATATAACCTCTTATTTATTGCAGTTTAAGAACTAAATAGAACATTATAGAACTTTAATCAGCAAAAGGTGAAATACGTTTTAGTCATCTGTATATTTATCCTAATTTACATTTATTTAATTCTATGTTCCCCCAAGTTTTTCAGCAAAATTTACCTTTGCTAAATAGGATATTTTCCATAGTTTTAATATGAATGCTTCAACACATACACATGCTTACAAAGAATGTTTTGGCATGAATGCCACTTTTTCCTATTACAAGATTGTTTAGTGGACTTGTTTCAAATATAAACAGAAAGACAGAACATGATAGTTTAAATTATAATGGCAGCTCTTCACTTTCAAATTGTTTTCTTCATACCTTGGGTTTTTATTACTGAAATGGGGATAATGGTCACTGTTAACTTATTTTAAAATTTATTTAGCAATTGTGTTTCTATTTAACAAAACAACAAAACTCTGAATTCTTTGGCAGATGTGGAAAAGAAAATTTACACATATTTCCCACAATAGGTCATTTCTATTACCTATGGCTTTACCTACAGATTTTAATCCTTGTGTATTTTCAACTCGTGTAACCTTTCATTTGCTGCAGTTTTAAGAGCTAATTTGAACTCTAATCAACAAAAGGTAAGTTTCATCATCTAGATTTACATTTGATTTTATGCATACCAATTCAAATTCATGGTCCCTTAAATTTTCCTTAGCAAACTCAGGTAAGCACTAAGCCCAAACCAAGTAAATACTTCCAGTCTACAAAACTATACATTCCTAACTTGTCTACCTATTTGCACATGTTTAAGATCTTTCTTTAGGGATAGAGCAACAGCAAGGACATTACTCTGGCAGAGCCCATGCATCTTAATGAATATCCACTGACCTGGGTTTTCTACACACTGCTTCAAGGTAAATTTTGTTGAGGGCAAAATCCAATTCCACCAAACCAAAGAATTCTTGCAGAGAAATATCAGCTCTCTCCCACCGCCACCTTCAGGGCAGTTCTAAAACCCAACGTTAAGTTTATTCTAATACTCCTACAGTGACCCTCAAGAATGCAGACTTTCTTCATATGGCTCAAACCCAAGCCCTTTCCTCCTGTTCCATTGCAATGTACAGGTGCAGCGGGATTCTTCTCAACCAAATCCTGTTCAAGCAAAGAGGTGACGGTGAGATCTCAGCAAATCTCCACTTCAGTTACAAGAAAAGCTGTATCAATAGAAAGCTGATAGCCTCCAGCTGAAATAACTTTTTGGAAACCAATCAAGCACAGACAGCTGATTATTCCAAAGTACTTTAAAAAATGTAAGGTACTTTTTAATGTTTTGAAACTTGGCTTCTATCATTGAAGATGGCTCATTGCACAACAATGGCTCATAATTAGATATATTTATTTTGACAGTCCATAGCTCCTGATATAAGGCCCTCTGCAACATTTTCAAATTAAGGATTTTTCCTACAGAGAACATTACTATGCACATCGTGAAATATTGAGGCTTGAAAGGGAAGTGTAATCAAAAACCACAACATAAAATTCCATTATCACAGTGTCTTGTTTTGCCTCTCAATTTAAAAAGGGAGAAATAGAAGTAAATGAAATAAGTTGTGAGGCAAAAAGAATGGGGGATGAAATTGTTGAGTTATATTACAAACATATCAAGAGCAAGGATTGTGCCTTTTCTTTCTCTTCATGGCCACAAAGCATAGTACAACTGTTCGTGTGTCCTGTTAATATAGGTATAAACATTAAGGGAGAAGGGTAAGCAAGCAATCCAAATCCTCGTTAGAACTCTTCCATTTTCTGACTCAGCTTCCCTTTACCCTACCCTGGTACCCATTCCATGAGCTATTTGAGTACCTTTACCAATACAGTTGTCCCTCACCATATTGAGTTCACTTTTCGCGGTCTCACCGTATCGCGGATTTTTAAATTGTATATATCTAATTTTGTATCATGGAGTTTTTTGCTATATTGAAGGATTTTACATAGGTTTAAGAGTGTAGAAAGTGTTTAAGAGCATAGGAAGTGTTCATAAAAGTGTGGAAAAGATTAATAACAGTATGGGAAAGGTTTATAAGAGTATGAGGAGGGTATATAAAACCTTAAAATATATATAAATAATAAAATAAATATAAGGTCGCTACTTCACAGATTTTTGCCTATCATGGGGGAGGGGGTGGTTCTGGAACCTAACCTCCGCGATAGATGAAGGTCCACTGTATCATATTCCTCAGGCCTTGCTCATGACCACTGCCAGGGCCACACATAGAGTTGAACAGGTTGTTTACTGCAAAAGGTACCCAGCTGAAGGGGACAAGTGAGAGCTGAAACTACATCCACAGTTACCAAGAGAATTAGCTACTAGTGCCCAGCTGGGAAGGCCTCCTATTTGTGAGACTGCTTTGCAAATAACAGAGGTATGTCTCCATCACTGAGGAAGTTGCTCTAGATCAGTGGTTCTTAACCTTTTTTGAGGTACCGAACCCACCAGTTTCATATGCGCATTCACCGAACCCTTCTTTAGTGATAAATAAAATATGATTTTTTTTCCAAATTCAAGACATAGGTATATGTTTTTTTACTGGTGCACAAAATGAGCCGTGCATGAACATCACCTTGCTCAAAGAACAAAACCAACAAAGTGCATGAACTCACAACAAATTACAGTATTACTTTATTCTGGCCTCCGCAGCAGAGGCTTCTCCGAACCCCTGAGACCAACTCATCAAACCCCTAGGGTTCAATAGAACCCAGGTTAAGAACCACTGCTCTATATAATACCTAAATCAAGTTAGGGAAACTGGTCAGAGTTGCAGTCACAGAGGTAAAAGAGGTAAAATGACTGGCACATATGAACCTGTTATTATCTGACAAGATCAACAGATTTCTACCTTGGCCTGATCAGTACATTTTCAGATAGATGTTGACTTTGGTCAATACTACCTGAATGGATGGTATTCTGCCATCCTGACCAGGAATAGCCCAGCTCAGGGGATTAACCTTTGTCTGAATTCTTGAGTTACTGTGCCATAAAATCAGCTGCTGCAGTGCATATTGCAAACCCCTTAGCCCACCTCTCTTCCTCACCAATACAGTCATTCCCTGACCATCACCCCTTGCATTACGTCAACTGGCTTCCAACTGAACAATTCTAATGAGGGGCATTCCTTCAAAAGCAATATTTTTTCATGTTGAGAAAACCAGGTTTTCCTGTATTCTTCTAGATCAGAATTAGAATAATTAGCTACCATTTATTGAATGTTTATTATAGGCTTTATATATATGAATTTATTTAATACTATACCAACCCTGTGAGGTAGGAATTATCACTATCCTTTTTCAAATGAGGTATGAACCCAGAGGCCACACACTGAATGAGGATTTGCACCCAAGTCTGTCTAATTCTAGCACCCTGTTTGCAATCACTAAGCTCTACTTGTTACATGGTTAAGCATCTATCTCCAAATGACAATGAGGTATATAATCCCCAAATTAAAATATCACACCCCTGAAATTTTAAAATTTGATTATTTATAAAAATGAGGGAAAAAGAGGCTAAATTTAAGAAATACTTAAACCTAATTTAAATAGTTACTTTTTATTTCCTTCAATCTGATCTATTCTAGTCTTGTTTAATAGCTATATCTCATCAAGTAGGTTTACTTCTCCATTTACAAGTACTTGGGGTGGAGGTGGGAGGGGTCAAGGTATGAGGGTAGGGGTCAGTACAATATTACCTCTGAGTACTGCTTACAGAAACCTCAAAAAGGCCATAAAGTAAGACAGTTTTGAATGTTATTCTTTATCTTTTTTTTCTACTCGAAATATAGAATATTAATAAATGGCATAAGAGAAAAAAAGGGGGGTTCAGCAAGGAGGAAAACTGAAAGCTCAAAAATACATCTTTGGATAAAATGAGTTGATTATATATGGTCAAACTGGTCTTCCAACATCTGAAACTCCCTCTCTATATCTGGTGAATTTCCTACCATACCGATCTTCATGGGAAACAAAGTTACTCCATTATAGCAATCAGAATTGCCAGATTCTTGCTTTTCCAGCTCCTCTTGCAACTATGACACAAATTGTGAGCTAGCCATGAGCAACAACATCTATCCTGGGACTTCAAATTAGGGGCCAGTGATTCAGAGAACTGAAAACCTTTATCCTGGTGACCATGATGGCAACCATCAGTTGCCAGGTCAACAGCACCAGCAGCAACAAGCAGCAGCATCCAAGGCCAATGCCAGCAGGCGTCATGCAAGCCACGGTGTTGTGTTCAGCAGGAGCAGCAGTGATGGCTCACCAGGCTGGTTCTGTGGTATGACTTTGACTGTGGCTCTGGCTTCTCTTTGTTTTCACTCATATTCTAAGTCTGGTGCCTGAAATGTCACAGTAATTCTACCAGATGCCTTATATTCTTTCAATTGCTTGCCTGGAAGTTTCCTAAGGGATATATTATTTAAAGGAACATGTTTTTGCTAAATAAGAACAACTGCAAAGGCACCAAACCATATTAGAGCTACCACAAAAACTGTATCAGCATGTGAAGTTTATGCTGCCTTTGGATCTGAAAAATCACAAGATGGCCAGACTCCCATGTTTTTCTCGTTACCACATTATGCAGTGACCACTGCCTCAGAATCTCACTCTCTACAGATTGTAGAAGAGAAAGCAGAAATGAACGAGACTACAGTTCAACAGTTCTTCATTAGTTCTGCATGAAACTTTAATGTAAATTTTTATCAAACCCCAAGTGTACGTTATAACATATAAATTCCTTGTCCTAACATCGTACTATAAAATATATGAATTTATAGAACTAAAAGTGAGGGTAATGTGGTGTTGGGAGTAGAGAGGTAAAGGTTGCTTAATGCATTATTTATTTATTTATTTATTTATTTATTTATTTATTTATTTATTTATTTATTTATTTGAGAGAGAGGAACAGCAAGGACAGACAGGAAGGGAGAGAGATGAGAAGCATCTACTTATAGTTCCAGCACTTTAGTTGTTCATTGTTTTCTCATTTATGCCTTGACCAGGGGCTCTAGCTAAGCCAGTGACTCCTTGTTCAAACCAACAACCTTGGGGTTCAAGCCAGAGACCTCTGGGCTCAAGCCAGCAACCATAGGGTCATGTCTATGATCCCATGCTTAATCAAGCTGGCAACCCCACACTCAAGCCAGATGAGCCCATGCTCAAGCCTGAAAACTCAAGGTTTTAAACCTGGGTCCTCAGCATCCCAGGCCAACACTCTATCCCAGTGGTTCTTAACCTGGGGTCTATCGAACCCTAGGGGTTCAATGAGTTGGATTCAGGGGTTCGGAGAAGCCTCTGCCACAGAGGCCAGAATAAAGTAATACCGTAATTTGTTGTGAGTTCATGCACTTTGTTGGTTTTGTTCTTTGAGCAAGGTGATGTTCATGCACGGCTCATTTTGTGCACCAGTAAAAAAAAACATGTACCTATGTATTGAATTTGGGAAAAAAATCATATTTTATTTATCACTAAAGAAGGGTTTGGTGAATGCGCATATGAAACTGGTGGGTTCAGTACCTCAAAAATGGTTAAGAACCACTGCTCTATCCATTGCACCACTGGATGGTCAGGCACAAATTTTTTTATTCTTTCTTTATTTATTTTTTTTGTATTTTTCTGAAGTGAGAAAGTGAGAAGCAGGGAGGCAGAGAGACAGACTGCCTCATGTGACTGAGATACACCCAGCAAGCCCACTAGTGGGCAATGCTCTGCCCATCTGGGGTGTTGCTCCATTGCAACCCGAGTCATTCTAGCACTGATGGCTCTAGCCATGGAGCCATCCTCAGTGCCCAGGCCAACTTTGCTCCAATGGAGCCTTGGCTGCGGGAGGGGAAGAGAGAGATAGAGAGAAAGGAGATGGGGAAGGGTGGAGAAGCAGATGGGCGCTTCTCCTGTGTGCCCTGACCAGGAATTGAACCTGGGACTTCCACCAGGCAGAAATTTCTTAATTTAATTGTGTATCAAAGCAACATCAAAACACAGCACTTGGGACAAAAGCCTTCTAAGCTATTTTAAAGTAGAACCAGTCTTTGTAAACAGGGGAACTGCTATGGGGTACACAGGACTTTATTACACGAGGACCATATTTTACTAGAGGAAAATTATTTAACAAACCATCATGGGTAGTAAAACTGTCAAGGAAAACAAAGACATGAAAAACACAAATCTCCAATACTAGTTCAGAAGAGAAGGATGCAAAGGGGGTAAATCTCATGTTTCTTAAGTGAGCAGTAGATTGACAGGGATTTATTTCATAATTAGGCTTCAAACAACATGATATAAACTTTTGAATATATGGCATAGTTCATAATAAAAAATCTAAAGACATAAAGGACAAATAATGATAAAACACTAAAATACCATGTTCCAAGAACATCTGTCTTCAGTCTACTCAATCATTAAAGCCCCAAATTGTTAAATAATACAGACCTTGGAGCAGGCACACATTACTGCCCAGGATGAGGACAGAACCTACATCCTTTTGTGGCAAGACCACAGGTTGATAAAGACTCTTCACCTGTTTATCACATGCAGGTGGAGCTGATCACTTTATATTGATCCTCATCAAGGGCGATTCATAGATTCGGCAACCTCTCACTCCAGCCCCATTTCAGGAATCCATATGTGAAACGTGAGCACTAGCTAATTCTCTGTCTTAACAGGAACTACCCCAGAAACTCCAACCCTGCAGAGAGACTCCTCCAGTTTGCCCAGCCTTGATTAATGTACTGCTTATTACAGAACATTGAATAGGTTCCCAGAACATATTTGCAGTGTCTGCCTCAATCAACAGATACGTCTAGCTCAATAAAGTGATACACTCTGTCCTCTTCCCTGCGATATCTTAATAAGAAACCCAGAGAGCTTCCGGCTTTTTTGTTAACCTTTTAAAACACTACAAATAAGTCTCAATAAAACCTAAACATGAGTTCCCAAAGTGGGGAAGAAACGCAAAATTATAACTCCTAATCAACCAAGTGTAAAAGTAAAAAAAGATCCAATAAAAAACATACATTAGAACCCTGACAGCTAAAACACACAACTAATGATTCAAATGTTGCCTCTCAGAGTGATGACTACTGGGCCACTGGTGGTTATTATTTCTTTGTACCAGACATGCCTAAAAATAGCAATAATGTGAGAACAGTAATTTCATCCACAATGCCCATAGGCAAAGAACACTGAGCAATAACAGCAAGCAATATTTGCAGAACACCCTGGACGTTGAATGACATACTTGAAAATAAAGTATGTGTTTGGCCAGCCAAAGAACTTATGGTCTAATCTCAGCTTTTCTATTTTCCTGTTGTGAAGGCAATAGGGTCTACTTCAGGGAGCTGTGGTGAGATTTACATGAGATAATGTGTTGTAATGTGCATTATGGTGCCTGACATGTGGAAGATGCTCAATAATTTTGGCCCCACTCCTGATCTCTGTATCACCTACAGCCAAAAAGAGCTACATTCGTCCCACTGCCATGGACCCAGCTGGTCTCTCTGGGCCCATAGCCTCCTGGCACTCCACGGTTGCACCACTGAGTTCACAGTCACACAGCGATGCCCTACAATGTGCACAAGACTTGGCTATACATGGGTACCTGGTGCTGAAGATCACATTTTAAGCAGTAAACTGCCTTCACTACAGGCTCACAGAGCTGGTAATCTTTTGTTGATGCTTAACACCCAGTAAAACTCCCATGTGGTATTTATAAATCAAGTTGGCTCCAGACAAAACTATAAAGCACTCCTAAAACTGTCATTGTTGATATCTGTTCACCCTCATGGTATGTCCCTGGGCCCTCATCATCAGGCACCCCATGACCATATTTGGTAAATGCTCTTTGTCTTCCATGACCATAATGTCTACAGTGTCCCCTGCAGAGGCTCACCACCCCAGACTCTGCTCATGCCTCACCACCAAAACTTACCTGCTTAATATCCCACTGATAGAATCACATATCAAACTATTTATGTTGGATCTACTCTCATCCTTATTAATTAATAGAAAAACCATGGCCTTGTGGCCCACGGGGGTGATGCCAGATGCTGAGTAACATCAGAGCCAGGTCCCGAGGCCAGACCCCCTGGCTTCCAGGCCAGATCTGTTTTGACTACACAGCACTGCCTTAGAGGAGAAGAGAGGCACCTAGACCAGAACCATGACACACAATAGCTTAGTGTACTCTTGTTCTAAAGTAATATTTGCTTTAACAGAGACCTTTAGCTAAATGGAATGAGCAATGCTTAATTTTAAAACCGCAGTCAGGACTAGTGGGCAGATATCTGGGGTTGAATAAGAGGCTTTCTGCCTCCCCCAAATTATTTCACTTAGGTGACCACCTACACTACCAGGAAATGTTCTTCAGACAAAGGAAAATGGGACCTATGTCTCCATTCATCTGTCTTTTCAATAAATTTCTGTTGAGTATCTGATATGTACCAGAAATACTGCTATGGGGATTGAAAAGATGGCTCCTCCCCACATTATTTTTATTCTAATTGCCAGGTACAGCACTCAGCACTTTATTTGCCTTAACTCGTCAGTTCTGTATCCTCCATTGTGTAGACAGGGAAACAAATGCTAAGAGAAGTTAAGGGAATGCCTGATGTCTTGAAATTAGTATGTTGCCGGAGCTGGGATTCAAACCCGGCCCAATGTCCCTCAGAGCCTGTGCCTTTGTCCCCTGCCTGGTGCCCCTCTCCACAGGTGCACAGCCGACCCATGTTAGGGGAGTGTCAAGAAACTCAAACAAGAAAAAGCATGTGAGTGCTTGGCAGAGAGTAAATGTTTTATCTTTTTATAGCTGGACAGGACAAACTGTCTTATAAATCTTTTGTTTAGTTTGGAGCTCAATGACACTTTGGTTTGCAGTGTCAATATTAAGATACAGATCAGAGAAAATTTTACTCTGAATTGATTATTTTGTTAAAAATTGCAATTTTCCATGGATATAAAAAAAGAAAAATGTCTATAGAGATTTTCTGGTTTCTACAGTCTGACCAGGTTACATTTTCTGTGCCAACGCCTCCAGTCATCCACCTGACTTTTTTGTCTCTATTTATTTATCTGAGGCAGGGCCACATTCGGTCCTCATTTACATCAAACACTGTGAGGGGATAGTGTTCAGTAAAACAGTGACAACTGCCTAGCTAAGAACCATGAGAAGGGAGCGTCGAGCACCCCTTCTTTTGCTTGGAACAAGGGGTTTGTAAACTTCAGTATAATAAAAATTCAGTATTTCCCCTGAGATTGGGATTGCATTACCTCTGCTCAGGTGACTACTGAGTCACTGAAGGCCATTCCAGAGGCATTAGGGCCCAGAGAAGCACTATCCAATAGAACTTTCTGTGCTGACGGAGATGGTCTGTGTCTTCTCACCAAGTGGAGCAGTCACGAGGCACATGTGGTAGTTGAGCATTTGAAATGGAGTTGTACAGCTGAGACGTTGGATTTTTTATTTTATTTAATTTTAATAAATGTGAATATCCACATGTAGCTGGTGCCCAACATATTAGACAACACAGATTCTAGAGGAATTGATAGCAGGAAAGGTGATTTATGGAGGACAGAGTGAGGGCTCAGTAAGTTAACATTGTAGTTTGGTAACAGATTCTAACTCCCCAGAAGCACTACCACTAAGAAGTCCTGAGCCATGTTGGAGATGAGTTTGCCAATGATGTTCTTTCTCACTCACCCCAGGCTCCCTCCAAGTAGGATCCAGACCACCATCAGGAACCAGAGAATGAGAAAAGTAAAGGGACTTTAGAACCTCTGAGCCATCTTTTCATAGGAAGAGGAAATTGGAGTTCAAAGATGAAGCCACCAGCCCTTGGTCACATAATGACCTAATTATGGAAGCCTTCTGATATACAATCCACTCTCTTTCAACCTAATTTAGCTGACACCTCTCAGCTCTCATCCCTAATAAACTATGACCAGATAAGGTTTCAGGGACAATAAAAACTTTAAAAAGATGCCTAGAAAAGAAGCTAGGGACAAGTATCCTCATCAGAAATGGGCCACTGCCATTTGCAGTTATTACAACCATGCAAAAATATGTTACATGACTGTTCACTTTTCTCAAAAGGAGTAAGAAATTGGGTTTGCAACTTCTGGGTTAACCTATTTCTTCTCACCCTCAAAACTCTCTCTCCCCCACTTACCAACTACCAGACTATAATAGTGGCTGCCGCTATATCCAACCCCAAGCTAGCCAGCAATATTACTAAACAGACTATGAGAACAAAAGACTGCAAATCACTCATTGTTTTCAGACTCTCAGATACTTATAGTACTGCTTATTAATGATAGCATAATGACCTATGTCACTTTGAAAAGGAATATTTTGCTGAGCGTGAGGTAATCACTTTGCTAAGGATTTTATAGGAAATATTATGGTACTTTAATCTCTAAAATACCCCCACTAGATAGCACATATTCTTCCCAGTTTAAAGATAATAGATTACTGAGTTTAAGTCTCTTGCTCAAGAACACACCAGAGAAAGTTGTGAAATGTGGATTCAAACGGAAATTGGGCTCCAAAGCCCAATCACTTCCCATCACATACTAACCCCTTCTCACTGCATCAATGACACCCATTAAGGCTCCTTATTCTTTACAACAGATGGGCTCTGGGTGGCTTGCTATGCAATAGTCATCTTGCCCTTTCTGTTTTCTCTCCTAAATTATAATTTCATCATTAACAAATAAAATTTTCCATTACATTATTGAGGAAAATAATTGAACTATTTTTGCTAAGTCAAAATAAATTTTAATATTTTCAGTGACAAAGTAATTTGAAAGCAGCCCCCATCCAAATTTACTCCATTTCTGATACTTGTCAACAGTGGATCAGATATATGAGTCTACATATCTTCTTTCTAAAATTGCTATCTCTAAATATTTAAAGTACAGGACCCTTAGCTGGAAAATTAATTTCTAAACTAAACAGAAAAGAAGAGGAAGTGTGGAGACAATGAATGTGCTATCCCAAACTCCTTCAATTGTTTTCTCTAGCTAAAGTAAAAACTCAATGTGCTATTTATATCAGTCATAACTCTTTTCTATTTGAGATGCCACATCTACAGTGATTAATGGGTAGAGTCTAGGGTTGCTACACAATGGTAAATTGATATATAGTTCTCAGCAAATTCCTTTTGAGCTCATGATTTTTCTGTAAATGTGCCCCAGAACAGCTGCCACATTCCTAAATTCTAGGCACAACTTATGCTCATGCTTTAATATTTGATTATTGTGTAGGAGTTTAATGTAAAACTCCCAAAATGGTGATAAAATGATTGAAGTTCTTTACTCCATTCCTGGCTGCTTAGTACTTTCAGCTTTACATTAGCAGTCTTTTTGATAAAGATTAATTTTGTTTTCTCTCAGCTATTTTAATAAACATATTCAGTATTGTTGAAAAATAGGACTATGTGGCAAAATTAGCTAATATCTGGTCCTATTTCTTATAAATTACAGTATGTTTAAATAAATGACAGTAAACATGAGTCTTGAGGTTTTAATCTGCTTCTCAGGGGCTGGTTAAAAAAGTATAAACTCAGCACAATCAGCCCTGCTCAGTCTAAAGACCAAGAGCAATGGGCTAAGTGAAATTCATATTGGAGTTGGCAATAAAGTGGGGATGAGAAATGAAAAAGTCAGGAGAAGACATGTGATAGAAAAAGAGGAGGCCAAGCAGTGTAGGCTAGAGGTGGAGAAGGAGTGTGTTTGGAAAAGTTCTCATGAGTATCTCTACCTATTTTATGATGACCACCAAGGATTTCAAACAATTATTTGTTGTCCAATTCTTAGCTCCTGAGCACATTCAAGTTGAGGTAGAAAACTTTTCTCCCATAGGATAATCTGAGTGCTACCTTAGTCACCCTCACCCCCCAAAAGCCATGAAAGATCAGAGCATGTGCACAGTAAACATAACCTGGATCAAGAGCAGAGTGATAGCCCATCTCTTATTCCCAGGTATAAGACCCAAACCTCTTCTCCAAGTTCCTTTTTTCATTCTTGAAGTAGCTTAAAACATAACAGCAAAATTCTTAGACACTCTCCTTATCAAGAAGTGGGGTCTATGTCTCCTTGCCTTGAAACTGGGTGGGCTTTGTTACTGCTGCAACCAAGATAGAACAATGGGAGTGAGGCTGTATAACTTCCTAGGTTGGTGGCTTGTCTGGAGTACATATACATGGGACCATAAGCAACATGTATAGTGTCTGAAAACCCTGTGACCACCAGGCTATGAGGAAACCAAGCCACATGGAGAGGTCACATGGGGCCATTCTTCTAGTCACTAGCCATGTGAGTGGAGAAGTCTTCCAGCCCTAGTGTCAAGTCTCCCCTGGCCTTCAAGTCTTCACAGCTGGATAGAACCCTGCTGTGCCCTCACTGATTTCTTGACCTTAGCCTCCCCCATGAGCATAAGAAGATGGTTGTTCTCAACTGCTAAATTTTAATCATTTGTTACACAGCAGTAGTCTCTAAAACAATCCTTTTGCTCCAATCCCACCTCTGATCATTCTCTGTGGAAGCTCCAATCTTCAAATGAGTAGTTTCTACTTGTTTCTAGCCCATAAACTCTTTAATCAAATGAAAACTTCTGCATAAGCAATGGCTGACAAAAGTTCAAAGGTCCCTCAGCACACAGCCTGACAACCACTTTCTTCCAGAAAATAAACATGTGACTCTCCTTTCATCAATGTTCCCACTTCTCTTGAAAGTCTTCCCAGATTAATCATAAAGAAGCTGATGGCCTGTAATTGCCTCTCCTGTCACCCATCCCCTACCACCACCACCAATAAACACTGACGTGTAAGTGTTGAGCAACTACACATCATAAAAGATAGAAGAGAAAGGTGAGTCATCATGTCTCCCTCACAAGATCCTAATCCTGGTTGGAAGGCAGGGCTAGCTCTTCAACCAGCATTATAGAACAAAATAATACAGATAGGGAGATCCATTCTCTCCACTACACTGTATATAATAAAGATATAGAAAATCCTAGTTCTGTGTTTACAAGGTATTTTTGTTCAAGCACCTCCATGTAATATATCTGACATAAGATAATACCCAATAACCTATTCGTATATTTAATAAGTATTTACTGAATTCTTTGCATGTGCCAGGCCCTCTGCTAAGCTCTAGGGACACAATCCATGCCCTTTCAAACTTACATTCTAGTGGGAGACACACACAACAAAAGTAGAAACATTTAAAAAGTGTGACTTCTGAAGGAAAGGACATAGGAGAATAATGCAATATAGACAGTAAGAGTGGAAGAGGGTTGGCTACTTTGGTTAGGGTGCTCAGAAAAGACCCAGAAAAATAAATGAGGTGGTAATATTTGAAGTAAGTTTTAAAGATAAGAAGCCAGCTGGGAGAAGATATAGGGAATGGGATTTCAGGTGACAGACTAGCACTTACAAAAGCCACAAGGTAGGAAAATTCACTTCATGTTCTAGGAACATAAAGACACGTCCAGCCAGAGAATTAGAGGAGAAAGGAGGAAGGTGTAGCGCTGTGAAAGGAAGGGTGAGTAGGTGTCATGACACCAAGCATGCAAGCACTCTGAAAATTGTAAAATGCCCTGTCTTCTTTGTGTTTCTGAAACCATAAGCTATTCAAGGGTAAAAGCAATCTAAATAGCAAGTCTATCCTGTGCTAATAGCTACTTAATTATTATCACCATCATAGTAAAGTTTATATTGACTATGTGCTGCTTTGGATACATGGTTTGAAGAACACTGCTGTACTCTTCCTTTGCTGTTTGAGTAAAAACCATACTTAGGACAGAAAGAAAAACAAAGAGCTGATAACAGTATTGGCCATTCAAAACAGGCTTTATGCACCTTACTAATACACATCTTGAGAAAGGATTTTTCAATGCCTGTATCACATTTTTATACATCAGAAGGACTTAAATAGTTCTCCCACAGTGAAGCAAAAATGTGAAATAGAAGGGTGTTGGGGAACATAGTCTCATCTCTATCCCAGGAATCGGGAGAAGGAAAAGGAGGGGAAAGAGCAAAGTGGTCAGAAGTGTGCCTTAAGGAGGACTGTGTAGGAATGGGGGGGTCGAGGGGGAGAGCGCAGTGGAATGAAGGACTCTGATCCTGTTCCTGGTTAGGGCTTTAGAAAAACATGACCTCTCAGACTGCCCCATTTAGAGGCAGTTAGGCAGAAAGAGACCTTGGAGTGCAGTTTTTCTGAGCACCTCTTGGTATCCAATAGGAACCACTGTGGTAGGGCTGGGGCTCTGATGTTTCACCATTCCCTAGGGGAGTGTGGAGGAAGGAGAGGCTAAGATGAGAGCCAGTATGCCAGCCTGGTGAGGAATGAGATGGTGCCCCAGCAAAGGCTGGGTGTGGAGAGCCCAGCCAGGGGCATCCAGCCTCTGTTCCTGAAGTGAGACATGGATTCATAGGGCCCATGACACACCAGTGAGAAGGGGATCATGTTCAGATAGCCAGGAAGACTGCCAGTTCCTGGCCCAACCCCAAAGACCCCAGATTCTGTCACACCAGCTCAGATCTCAGCCAAGGATGCCAGCAGGCCACACAGCAAGTGGGAGGACAGATGAAGCAGTGGACATCATCCAGAACTCTGGACGCATCCTTCCCACCACCAGGCTGCCTAAGCCCACACCGTCCCTCACACAGTCACATCTCATGTGGGAGAGGAGCCTGGGAAAGCCTGGAACAATGAGCGGTCTGAAAGTCTGAGCACTTTTTTCTAGAGACAAAGTATTATCTAAAATCAATACATCAGGATAAGATTTAAAGCAACTTGGACATTTAATTAATTTTCCTTCTAAACAGCAAGAGTTTTCTCAGAAAGAAGATCACATTAGTGAAAATCAAAATTAAGGAGCTCTATGTTCTCTGCCTATCCAAATGTAGTGAGAGTGAAATTTATGATTCACCACAAGTGCTTTACAAATATCATCTTATTTAATCCTCAGAATAACCATAAGAAGGAGTCACTTTGTCTCTGTTCCCCATTTTATGAGAAAAGTGTCAGGTTTAACATCCTGCCCAACCTCACACAGCTCCCAAGTGACAGAGCCACCAAAGGCTTGTGTTGCTTGACCACTGCAGAGATTGAGTCCCCATCCAGTCTTCCTAATAATATGACAACTACCATCACAAGTTTATGTTTATTTATTTCAATACAGTCAAATGAAATTAATCCTAAATGTGAGTGAAATTAACCCTAAATGTTGATATATATATTTCCCCCATAGTTCTAAGAAATTACCTGGATATTTCCTACCTTTGCTACATAAAACTCTCAACATAGACACAGAACTTATCCCACACCATTCACCCAACCACCCCAGGAGAAACTTACTGGCTCTAAGTAACAATGACTATGTTTATTGTCTGCCTAAAGATTCCCCGAGGCAAATTATATAAAAAGGGACTAATATTTTTAACTCACTAACTTCATAAAACAGTAAAATTCTAAGAGTAACTATTTCTTTGGGGCTGAGTATTTTTATCCCAGTGAAGGACCTGGGAGAAAGCAGGCTTGCTTTCATTTTTCCTATCTTCCTTGAAGTTTTCTCCATTCATGGATGGATCTACCTGCATCACTCATGTTGGTAAAGAACCAACATGACTATAATTAGTTATATCTTCAATATAATGAGAGAAAAAATGATCACTCCATTATTCCCACCTTGCAAGTAGAGCAACTATGACACCAAGATGTTAGAGGACAAGGCGGCCATAAAAGACTCTGACCCTAATCAGTTATTTTGCTCCCATGGCCCCACACTGTATTTCTTTTATAAGGAGACGTATTTGCACACCCACTTGAAAGAGCAGTCCAGAAAACATGGAAAATCGGTCAATACTTTTCTGGAAAGCCTTACTCCATCTGGATATGTTTGGGTTGTCTCAAATATTTGAATGTAGTGTCTGTGTTTTAATTCAATTCATCTGTTTGTCTCTTTTATTCTTTTCTGGATCAACGGTCCAGACAATGAGTGATTTGTATTATTTCCAAGAAAAACCCAGAAATTTTCCCTAAACCCTCATGACTCTTTTATAACCAGTTCAAACCCTGTGTGCTTTGCGTATTGGCTCAGGTACTTATAGCAAAGGATTCTGTCACCTGGAATTCTGTTACTGGCCCTAGCAAATCATAATAGTCATTATAATATCCCCAGTGATGACTGAAGCATGCCAATATCTTAAGGGACATACTGAATCATTTAAAAACAAGTTTTTCTATTAAATTCATGTTAATTATCCTGGTTATTTCAAAATAAGTACTCCACTGTATAATAACAGCTTGATGTTTGCATATATTTATCTATTTGCCAAAGGCTATAGCATTATTTTAAATTTTATATAGTCCTTACAACATATCCTGGCTGGTTTATCAAATACTTTTTATGGATGAAGAAACTGAGGTGAACCTGGAGGTGGAGTTGTTAGCTTAAGCCTTTGTGGCTATTAAGTTATAATACCAAGATTTAAACGCACCTCACTGTGATTCCAAAACCATGCTTTTATCTGTGATACTGTAATGTTTCAGGTATTAAATGCATGTATAATTAATCTAAAAACCAATTTAATAAATACAGTCACCTTCTTCCCCTTGCCGCTGAGCTCAAACACACAGAATTTTCATGCTATCGTTAGCTTTGTTTACTCCCAGAAACACTCCCCTGACTGTATTCCTAATGACTGGTGTAGCCTCATTTCATTATATTACTGATTCAAAAATCCTCAGGAGTTTTAGGGACAAACATACTCTGATATTACATCATTGGACCCACAAGCAGAAGTTCAAACATCAGATCTATTTTCATTTAAATTTATTGTTCTTCCAACTTTGAAGGGAAAGCATCCTTTGCATTCAACTGCTCTGTGTCTTCTATCGGCCCTAAAGGTACTGATACTTTATGGTACCAGAGCCTTTCATTTTCTGAAGATGAGAGTAGTTACAGGAGAAAAGAGAAACTAGAAAGGACTTAGGAGACAGGAAAACTTCACAGAATCAGGCACACAGAGCAGTACACATTTGGGGAAAGGGAACACAATGTACCTTTTATATTTTGCATGAAGCCTAATCATTTCTCCCACTTGCCTGAAACCAGAATCCAAAGAGGCCAAAAGTAATAGCCTATTCTTGTAAAACTCAGAAAGCCAAGGATACAAGACAATTTAGAGATAGTTTAATTGGTTTTTTTGTGTGTGGGGGGGGGTTGTTTTTCTTTTTGTTTTAGAAAAACGCTGAGGAACTTTATTTTGAAACAAATTATGTTTAATTGTTTCAATCCTGCTTTAGATCCCAACATAACAAATGACCTTGATACAACTACCCTTCAGAAGACTAAACTACAACCTGCCAATTAAAGCATCTCCTAATTCACAAGGAAATTCTAGATTCTTTTCTGTTTAGGTGCTTGACTACAGTTAACAAGTTAAGGTTTAATTTGTCAATCTTGTTTTTATACTTCTAGAGAAAAATGGAACCATGGCCTCAACTAACTTCATGTACTTTTGTTTCTTCTACCGAAATTTCTTGACAGTTACAATTTCTCCCCTTTGGAAATGAAGGAGAAGGGGTTATGTGCCCACAGAACATTTCATACAGACAGCCCTCATCTATTACACGCACTAGGACCCACTTGAAGACTAATCTCCTCAAAGAAATATTCAAAGTCAAAGTTTCAGCACTGAGCAGTCCCTGGCTCTCTTCTCCATATCAACTCTGTGTCACTTGTGGCATATTGTTTTTCACTTGCTTTTATGTTCTTTAGATAGTTTTTGAATATTAATTTGCCTCCCAAGATAAAGGATAGAAATAACAGTCATAAAAAAAATCTATTTCATTGAGTATTTTTATGGATCCAAACATACACACTATTAAAATAGATGTTCTCCATCCAAAGAGAAATCCACTTTAAAAAATAAAATGTATACACAAAGACAGGCAACTGTAGCCTGGGCTTATTATGAAATTTTTCCCTAGAATAATCAGATATATATTTAAGTCAAAGATCAGTGAAGGAATTACTTTTAGAAAGAGAAAGAAAAGAAATAATCTAAAACCTGTTTCTGTTATTACAAACAAAGCAGTCACTGGTCATTCAACACGTCAGGCAGCCTGTGTAAACCAATTTTAACCATTTTCTTAATGCTCTGTTTTAAGTGTAATAAATACTGACAAGAAGAAATAATTATGAAACACAATGGATGCTTCTTATGAGAACCTGGTTGTAATCTAATTACATTAAATCCAAGTCAGGAGTCATTCCAGGGACAGCCAGCTCTCACCTCCCTAAAATCATAATATTCCCACATGGAGACAGACCCACCCACACAAATCCAAATCTAAGCTGCCTATGTGCCTCTGGCACATGTGTTCCAAAATCCCTCCTTAGTTAAGATGCAAGAAGAGGGAAGATGAAGTTTGGATTTTAGCACAGTCATTTGGTTTCAGGCAGACCCACATCTAGCTGACTGCCAATATAATCCTTATGTTACCTGGCTAATCACAGTATGTGTCTCCATCTGCAAATGGTCGATTTGGGTATTAATTAATCAAACATTTGGTTTACCTGAAGTAGAAGGTGTCCTGATCCTTTTACTGCTAAAATGGGAAGTGCCCACAGTAATAATCACAGTGGTATCTGGCAGCTGCAATTTAAAAACTGATTGACAACCAAGAAAGTACAGTGTTTCCTCAAAAAACTAAAAATAGAACTACCATATGACCCAGCAATCCCTCTACTGGGTATATACCCCCAAAACTCAAAAACATTGGTATGTAAAGACACATGCAGCTCCATGTTCATAGCAGCATTGTTCACAGTGGCCAAGACATAGAAACAACCAAAAAGCCCTTCAATAGATGACTGGATAAAGAAGATGTGGTACATATATACCATGGAATACTACTCAGCCATAAGAAATGATGACATCGGATCGTTTACAACAAAATGGATGGATCTTGATAACATTATACGAAGTGAAATAAGTAAATCAGAAAAAACTAAGAATTGCATGATTCCATACATAGGTAGGACATAAAAAAGAGACTAAGAGACATGGACATGAGTGTGGTGGTTACGGGGTGGGAGGGTGCAGGGGAGAGAAGAGGGAGGGAGGGAAGGGGCACAAAGAAAACCAGATAGAAGGTGACAGAGGACAATTTGACTTTGGGTGATGGGTATGCAACATAACTGAATGACAAGATAACCTGGAGATGTTTTCTTTGAACATATGTACCCTGATTTATTAATGTCACCCTATTAAAATTAATAAAATAAAATTTAAAGAAAAAATAAATAAAAACTGATTGACAACCATTGAAAATACCACAAAAAGCAAATGCTCAACCTCTCTGAGTTCTGGAGAGAGTTCTCCCCACAGATATATCCCATTTAGTGTATGAAATAAGTATGATTATTTCACAGATGAGAGACCAGAGTATTTGTGTACCTCACCCAACATTGTCCAGCCCATGCCTGTCTGCTTGACTTCAAATCCTGTTCTCTGAACCACACTGCACTCCTTCAGGGCAAAACCCAGACTTCTTAAATTTCTTTTATCTTATTTTTAGTTCCCCTAACACAGTTCTAATCCTAGAGCTTAACAAATACCTGTAGTGTATGTTACTGTATTCTCCAAAGTAACACACTTCTTTCTCAGTGGAAAAAATCAGCTGTATTTGCAGAAGTCATTTAGTTCTAGGCTTGCATAATAACCATGTACAATAGGTTAGTAATGATAGTTGATAGAAAAATACAAAGTCAACAACAGTGGGCAACATGCATCTCACCATGCAAGAGAGGGAATAAGTTTTGAAATATATTAAAAATTATTTAGGCCTGACCTGTGGTGGAGCAGTGGATAAAGCGTCAACCTGGGAACACTGAGGTCGCCAGTTCAAAATCCTGCACTGGTCTGGTCAAGGCATATATGGGAGTTGATGCTTCCAGCTCCTCCCCCCTTTCTCTCTCTCTCTCTCTCTCTCTCTCTCTCTCTCTGTCTCTCTCCTCTCTAAAATGAATAAAATAAAACTTTTAAAAAATTATTTAGAAAGCAATTACCAAGAAAAAAATATTTTAATGGGTCTTTCCAGCATTCATTCCTTGCATATATTACATTACAACTTAGTGATGAGACGAGACTACACGGTACTGAAATACTGACAGATATAGGGAAAGGCAGACAAATGAAAAGTTTCATTGTCTATGATATTTAAATGGGTGGTATTTAAGGTAAATGCTGGGGAGGATGTCCTAATATTAACATTTATTTAAATAATAAATGCTAATATTAAAAGGAAAACACTTTTGTCTGACCTGTGGTGGCACAGTGGATAGAGAGCATTGACCTGGAACACTGAGGTTGCCAGTTTGAAACCCTGGCCTGCCTGGTCAAGGTGCATATGAAAAGCAACTATTATGAGTTGGTGCTTCCTGCTCCCCACCTTTTCTCTCTCTTCTCTCTCAAAAATCAATAAATAAAATCTAAAAAGTAAACAAAGACTCTTTCATATTTCGTAGCAATGAATTCATAATTTGCTTTTTAGCACATTAGAAAGAGACAAGAACCTGAAAATTCAGAGACTCCTGATTACATAAAGGCAACTTTATGTTCCAGGAAGTAGAGAAACTAATATAGTCACTGCTTCCACATAAAGGGATTGATTCAGAATGTTCAGTGAATAGCTAAACCTTGTACCAGATACCCGTAATTTTTCAAATTCAGAAAAATAAGGGGAAAAAACCCAGCAAACTAGAAATCTCAAAGGACATAATTCCATAAAGAATTAATAGTGTTAGACTGTGCATTTGAAAAACACAAGTTCAGAATGAGAAGCGGGCTATCATAGGCTTGACACATATTTTTAAAGCACAAAAAAAGGAGAATTCTTTGAAAATTAGTCACCAAAACAGAAATAAAATTATGCTTTCAAAATGGAAATGATCAGCTAATATGTGGTCTGAATATTAGAAAATGAACCACAGCAGTAGTAATAATATTGATAATTAACAACAATACCACTTCTAATTTGTCAGAATCACTGCTACTCATCTCATGTATAACAAGAAACTGGTAAGTTAATCAGGGAAAGATTATTAACTGATTTACTCAGAATAAAATATAACAATAAAAAGCAGAAACTACCTGACCAGGCAGTGGGACAGTGGATAAAGGATCAGACTGGGATGCAGAGGACCCAGGTTCAAAATCCCAAGGCCACTGGCTTGAGTGAAGACTCATCCTGCTTGAGTATGGGCTCACCAGCTTGAGCACAGGGTTGATGGCTTGAACCCAAAGGTCAGTGGCTTGAAGCCCGAGGTCGCTGGCTTGAGCAAAGGGTCACTCACTCTGCTGTAGTCCCCCAGTCAAGGCTCATATGAGAACGCAATCAATGAACAACTAAGGAGTTACAACAAAAAACTGATGCTTCCCATCTCTCTCTCTTCCTCTCTATCATAAAAAAGAAAGAAAGAAAGAAAGAAAGAAAGAAAGAAAGAAAGAAAGAAAGAAAGAAAGAAAGAAAGAAAACAAAGACAAGCAGAACCCAATATTATAGCTGTACCATAGAAAAAAAATGGACACTGGAATCACAAAAAAAATGTCAGCATCACTTTGATATAGAGTTTGGGTCTATAGCCATTATGGAGGAGAATTCAGTAATACTTAAATAAATAACAAATGTGTATATATCTTTTGAAGTAGCAATTGTACTTTTATGAATTTATCTACAGATACAGCAAAAATTTATCTACAGATACAGCAAAAAACATACAATATCAAATTGTATGTTCAAGATAGTTCATGGAGCATTGTTTATAATAAGGAAAAACAAGACATTGGTAAGTAGAAGACATTGAAGGAGACAGAAAGAAATAGAAAGATATTCTGTGTTCATAAAGCAGAAGAATCAACATGGTTAAAATGGCCATATTACCCAAAGCAATATACAGATATAATACAATCCCTATCAAAATCCCAATGACATTTTTAAAGAAATAAAATTTAAAAATTTGTATAGAATCACAAAAGACCCCAAATAGCCAAAGCAATCCTGAGAAAAAAAGAACAAAGCTGGACGTATCGCACTTCCTCACTTTAAATTATACTAAAAAGTGACAATAATCAAAACAACATGATATTGGCAGAAAAACAGACACACCAACCAGTGGAACAGAATAGAACTCCCTGAAATAAATTCACATGGATATGGATAAATAATTTTCAACAAAGAAGCCAAAAACATATCATGCAAAAAAGCAAGCTTCTTCAATAAATGGTGCTGGGAAAATTTGAAAACCACATGCAAAAAGCTAACTAGATTGCTATTTGTCATAATACACAAAAATTTAACTAAAAATGGATCAAAGACCTAATTATAAGATCTAAAACAATAAAATACATAGAAAAGAACATAGGTACTAATCTTACAGACCTTGGTTTTAGGATTTTATGAATTTGACCTCAAAACCAGGGAAGTAAAGCAAAAATAAATTAATGAATGGGATTTTATCAAACTAAAAAGCTTCTGCACAGTGAAAGAAACTATCAACAACAACAAAAAAGTCAACCAACTGAATGAAAGAAGATATTTGCAAACAACCCCTCTGATAAGAGGTTAATATCCAAAATATTTTTTAAACTCATACAATTTAATGACAATTACAAAAGAAAAAGAGCAATTCAATTTAAAAATAGGCAGAGGACCTGAGCAGACACTTCTCCCAAGTAGACATACAAATGGCCAACCAATATATAAAAAGATGTTTAATATCACTAGCTATTAGAGAAATACAAAATCAAAGCCATAATGAGATACCACCTTACACCTGTTAGAATGGCTATTATTAACAAGACAAAGAATAACAAATGTTAGAGAGGTTGAGATGTAAATCGGTACAGCCAGTATGAAAATAATAGAGAAGTTCCTCCAAAAAATAAGAATAGAGCTACCATATGCCCACAATCCCTCTTCTGGTATCCACCTGAAAAATGTGAAAACATTTATTCATAAAGCTATATCTATCCCTATGTTCATTTCAGCATTATTTACGGTGGCCAAGACATGGAAAAAACTGAAGTATCCTTCGGATGATTGAATAAAATGATGTAGCAAATGGAATACTACTCAGCCACAAGAAAAGATGAAATACTGTCATTTATGACAGTGTGGATGGATCTTTGAATATCATGCTAAGTAAAATAAGTCAGACAGGAAAAGTCAAGAATCATATGATTTCACTCGTATGTAGAATATAAAACTGAAAGTAACAAATAAACAAGACTAAGAAATAAGTGAAAACTAATAGACACAGACAACACTGTGTGGTGACCAGAGGTGATGAAAGGAGATTTAACTTTGGTTGATAAACATACAATGCAATAAACAGATGATGTATTTTTAAATTGTACACTTGAAACCTACATAATTTTATTAGCCAATGTCAGTTCAATAAAATTTTTATGGAGCATTATTTATAAAAAAAAAATCAAAAATAGGAATGTGGTGAGATGATTATTGGTGTATTTATACAAATGAGTACCATGGAGACACAAAAGAGAAAGGAGAAATTATGTATTAATATATATAGCCTTCAAGATATTTGACTAAGCAGAAAAGAGGTAAGGTCCAAAAAAAGTGTATATATATATCTCATACTACCATTTATGTGAAAAATAAAATTACATATAATCTTATGTGTGTGTGTGTGTGTGTGTGTCTCTCTCTCTCTCTCTCTCTCTCTCTCTATATATATATATATATATATATACACTTTCCCTCTTATGTTTTTATTAAGAGATATATATCTCTGAAAGAGTACAAAAAAAATAAAAACTAGTAATGTCTTTCAAATCTGAGGAAAGAAAGTATGCTTAGTTCCTTATGTTCCTTCTATTTATGTTAGTAGGAAAATTTTTTACTCTAAATTCTTTTTTAAGTTTTGAATTTTGTCCATGGGAATATATAATTCTCTGATTTAAAAAAGAACATAATTAAAACTACAAAAAAGAGTTTTAAAGATTGTATGCATTCAAAGTTACAAACAAGTATAAATCAAACTGACACCTTGTGTATTTCTGCTTCCAGCTATTATGGAATAACATAACAGACTAGCCCCCTAACAGAAAATACTTCTGAAACTGGATAAAAAGCATGAGGAAATTGTTTTTAGACAGTTCAGGACTGTGATCCTTGAGAAAAGAAAAACTCACAAGGTAAGCCCCATTATTAGCCACCTCTCTGATTAAGGATCTTTTCCTGAATATGATATGGAAAGCTGGAGTCAAACCGAACATGGTATTCATTTTGAGCTGAAGGGGTAGAGATCAGGTTTCAGAGCAACTGGAGTGCCTTGAATCTATAAGGCAGGACACTAAAGAGTAAAGATTTATGTGGAGAGAAATTCCTAAAAGTCTAAGTGGGAGTTCTCCATATGTCTGTAACTGTGATCTGGGCCATACTTTTGTAGGACAAGAGCATCTGAAGCCAGCAAATGGCAAATGTTATGCGGTTGAAAAAATCAGCAATACTAGTGGTCAGGTAGTGCTGGAGGAAAAACAGTATTAGACATTGCTTGAGTTAGGGCCCGAAGAAAGTAGAAATATCATTAATAAATACTTCATTAACATCTCTGGCAGTCACCTCAGACACAGGAAGTTAGTGCATTCTACAAGTAAAGGCTGGTCCCAGAGTAAGTCCTAAGATCCTAACAAAGTCTAAAATAAAGCCTGTCTTCAAGGAAGACAGCCTCTGTTTGAGATAAAATACTGCTAAGTTGAAAAATCATAGGAAGTGCTTTGGACTTCCCAGAGAGTTGCACTAACAAAGCATAAAACCATGTAAAAGAGGTCAACCAAAATTTCAACAGAATAAAGAAATAAGAATCAACATTCTTTACAAGAGGATAACAGAATCCAGAGGTTTTACAACATAATCATCAAGATTTCCAGGTTAATAAAAAATCACTAGACAAACAAAAATCATTGATACATAGACAAGCAACAGACTATATATAGATTGAATGTATCTCAACATAATGAAGGCCATATATGACAAGCTCACAACTTATATTATATAATGAAACACTGAAAGCTTTTTCTCTAAGATCAGGAACAAGATAGGGATGCCCACTCTTCTCTGTTTTATTCTACATAATACTAAAAGTACTAAGCAGAGTAATTAGACAAGAATAAAAATAAAATGAATGTTATCCAAATCAGAAAGGAAGAAGTAAAATTGTCTCTCTTTGCAAAAACATTATATATATAAAAAAACTAGAGATTATCATAAAACTGTTAAGACTAGTAAATTATTTTAATAAAATTTCAAGATATTTGATCAACAAACAAAAATCAGATATGTTTCTATACGTCAACAACTATCAAAAATAGAAATTAAGAAAACAATCCCATTTACAATAGCATCAAAAAGAATAAAATACTTAAGAATAAATTTAACCAAGGAGGTGGAAGATCTATATACTGAAAACTATAAGACATTCATGAAAGAAATTGAAGAAGACACAAATAAAGGGAAAAATATTATGTGCTCACAATTTGAAGAATTATTACTTTAAAATGTACATACTACCCAAAGCAATAAACGGACTAAATGTAATTAATCCCTATCAAAATTCTAATGGCATTTTTCACAGATATTTTAAAAAAAAATTTTTTTTTTTTTTTTTTTTTTTACAGGGACAGAGAGACAGAGTCAGAGAAAGGGATAGACAGGGACAGACAGACAGGAACGGAAAGAGGTGAGAAGCATCAACCATTAGTTTTTCGTTGCTGTTGCGACACCATAGTTGTTCATTGATTGCTTTCTCACATGTGCCTTGACTGCGGGCCTTCAGCAGACTGAGCAACCCCTTGCTGGAGCCAGTGACCTTGGGCCCAAGCTGGCAAGCTTTTGCTCAAGCCAGATGAGCCCACGCTCAAGCTAGCGACCTCGGGGTCTCGAACCTGGGTCTTCCGCATCCCAGTTCGATGCTCTATCCACTGCGCCACCATCTGGTCCGGCTTCACAGATATTTTTAAAATGCTAAAATTGGTATGGAATCACAAAAAAAACCCTGAATAGACACAGCAATCCTGAGAAAGAACAACAAAGTTGGAGGCATCTCATGTGCTCATTTCAAAGTATATTACAAAGTCAAACTATTCTAAACAGTATGATACATAAAAACAGATACATACACCAATGAAATAAAATCAAGAAAACAGAAATAAACCCATGCATATTAATTTTTAATTAAAGGGCCAAAATAGACAATGAGAAAGGAATAGTTTCTTTAATAAATGGTGTTAAGAAAACTGAATGGCCAAATGCAAAAAAAAAAAAAAATGAAACTGGACTCCTACCTTAGCCCATAAATGAAAATCAACTCAAAATGGATTAAAGACTTGAACATAAGGACTGAAACCACAAAACACCTGGAAGAAAATAAAGTGAGTAAGTTTTGGTTTTAGTCTTGGCAATAACTTTTTTAATTTGACCAACAAAAAAAGAAGCAAAGCAAAAATAAGTAGGACTACAAACTAAAAAAGGTCTGGACAGCAAAGAAAACCATCAACAAAATGATAAAAAGCAACCTATGTAATGGAAGAAATTATTTGCAAACCACATATCTGATAAGAGGTTAATATCCAATATATATATAAGAAATATACATACATACAAATAATAGCAAAAAACAAACAAACCTAAATTACATAATTTAAAAATAGGCAAAGAATCTAAATAGACACTTTTCCAAAGACAATATACAAATAGCCAATACATGTACAAATAGTCACATGAAAAAGTTTCACTATCACTAATCATCAGAGAAATGCAAATCAAAACCAAAATGAGATATCACCTCACATCTTTAAGAATGTCTATTTACCGAAAAGACAAGAGATAACTGGCCCTGGCCAGTCAGTTAAGTGGTAGAGAACCAGCCCGGCATGTAGATTCCCAGTTTGATTCCCAGTCAGGGCACAAAAAAGAAGCGACCATCTACTTCTCTACCCTTCCCCCTCCCTCTTCTATTTCTCTCTCTCCTCTTCCCACAGCCATGGCTCCATCGGTTTGAGCACATCACCCCAGGCACTAAGGATGGCTCCCTGAAACCTCCACCTCAGAAGCTAAAAATAGCTTAGTTGCAAGCATGGACCCAGATGGGCAGAGCATCAGCCCCAGACAGAGGTCACTGGTTACATACTGGTCAGGGTGCGTGTGGAAGTTTGTCTCACTATCTCCCCTCCTCTCACTTGGAAAAGAAGGAAAAATAAAAAAGAGAGAGATAACAAATGCTAGTGAGAATGCAGAGAAGAGGGAACTCTTGTATACTGTTGGTGGGAATGTAAGTTGATATGATCACAATGGAAACAGTATAAAATTCCTTAAGAAATTTTAAAAACTATCATATAATGCAGCAATGTTTTATGGTAGAACCAACTTCTATATAATCCAACAATCGTAGAACCATTGGTCTATGGTAGGACCCACTTCTAGGTATAAATAAAAAAAAATTATTATCTCAAAGAGAAATCTATATTTTCGTGTTTATAGCAACATTATTCACAATAGCCAAGGTACAAATGACCTAAGTATCTGCAAAGAGATGAATGAATATACAATGGAATATTATTTAGCACTTAGGTAAGAAAGAAATTCCTGTCATTTACAACAACATGGATGAGCCTGAAGGGTACTATGATAAGTGAAATAAATCAGCAAAACAAATAGCTCCTTGTATTACTTAAAGTGAAATCTTAATAAAAAAAAGAAAAAAGAGTTAAATTCACAAACAGGAGTATAAAATTGGTTGCCAGAGGCCAAGGGCTGGGGAAAATAGGAAGAGATTGGTAAAAGGATAAACATTTTCAGTTATAAAATAAATATGGTTGAATAATCTCTATATAGTAACAGTGTGACTGTAGTTACTAACATTGTGTTTTATAATTGAAAGTTGCTAAACAAGTAGAACAAAATAGTCTCACCAAATTTTTTTAAAAAAGGAAAAGTCAAATATTAAGGGAGAAAATTAACTCAATGGAGGGAATTCTTTGACAATGTGTGTGTATATCAAATCACCATGTATAATTTAAATATCTTACATAATTTATTTGCCAAGTATACCTCAATAAAACTGGGAGGGGGGTCATGAAATACCCATCTACTTCAAGCCCTTCAGAATGAAGGCTGAATTTCCATTGCCTAGGCTACTTGCAGGTGACAGCTATTATTCATACATGCATAGAAGCAGCACTAGTCTTCTAGGGCTACCAGGATGCCACTTAGTATATTGAAGCATATTGAACACGACCCACAGAACCCATGCTGTTTCTAGAAAGTACCAAATTAAATTCAAATGATGTGAATATCCGGTGCAGATATTTGACACCTTTCTCCTAGGAACCTCTGCTAATTATCACTACCTCAAAGGAGTAAGCAACTATAATAATAATACCATGGTCATATTGCAGACAGAGAATAGGCTGTGATACAGTTTTTAAAAATCACTGGGTTTGACCTGGGAACACTGAGGTCACCAGTTCAAAACCCTGCACTGGTCTGGTCAAGGCACATATGGGAGTTGATGCTTCCAGCTCCTCCTCTCTCTCTCTCTCTCTCACTCTGTGTCTCCTCTCTAAAATTAATAAAATAAAAATTAAAAAAAAAAAATCACTGGGTTTGGAAACAGAGGATTTGAGTTCATATTCTGATTTGACCATTCTAAAAGTTGTGACCACAACAATCACTTTACCTCTCTATTCTTCATTTTCTCAATTCAACAGAATATCTACACTATCTGGTTGTGAATTCAGCTTAAACAGTTGCTTGGCCCTCTGGGGGTACTCAGTAAACATTATTTGCGACAAGCTTTGGAATCAGACAATTCTAAACCCAATTCTACTATTTAATAATTGATTTTGGTAGGTCAATTAACCTGCCTTTCTAAGTCTAAATTTCTTCATCTACAAGGTGTAATGAAATTACCTACCTTTCAGACTTGCTGTGAGAATGAGATAGATAATGTACAAAGTACTTAGCACAGTGTTTTACACAAAGTATTTAATAAAGGCTATTATTATTATTATTGTATATTGACTCTAGATCAGAAGAAAAGTTAAGCCTGACCAGGCAGTGGCGCAGTGGATAGAGCATTGAACTGGGATGCGGAAGACCCAGGTTCGAGACCCCAAGGTTGCCAGCTTGAGCAGGGGCCTACCTGGCTTGAGCAAAAGCTCACCATCCTGGACCCAAAGTCACTGGCTCCAGCAAAGGGTTGCTTGGTCTGCTGAAGGCCCACAGTCAAGGTACATGTGAGAAAGCAATCAATGAACTACTAAGGTGTCACAACAGCAATGATAAAAACTAATGATTGATGCTTCTCATCTCTCTCCGTTCCTGTTTGTCTGTTCCTGTCTATCTCTCTCTCTGACTCTCTCTCTGTCCCTGTTAAAAAAAAAAAAAGTGTTTAGTTTTTATGGTTTCACTGAAAGCTGACGGTGAGTAGACTTTTCTAGTTTTGGACTCAAAATTTCTTTCTGACTTTTGCCCAAGAACCCACTGGGAACCCTGGTCACCGTGATTTGCCGATAGATCTTGAATATTCTTAATAAACTTATGTTTTCCCTTATGTTAATTTATAGTAATGACCTTCTTTGAGCATTAATTCAGAGAGAATATGTAAATTGAAAATATTCTTCAGGTCTTTGATATCCATTATAAAAATTCAGATACCACCACTGCTTTGGGGGTAAGTGCTTAGAGCATTTCTTTCCAGCTGTGAAGCATCCAGACATACAAATTAACAAACACTTCTTTTTCCCTACCAATCTTGTTGTAGACATTTTATTCTTGGGAGCTATGGAAGCTATGATGAATTTTTATTTCCACGTTCCCATATTAGGATGTTTTCAAATGAGGACTGCTTTTGTCATGAGGACAAAAGACATATAAACTAGTCCCACCGAAAAACTATCTCTTTTGTGACTGACATCAGGCATTTGTGAGGCTATCTGAAAATGGAGTGTTGTCCCTCAGTTAAGTGCTGAAATATTCTAGACCTTTTTTATATCAGATATTGGTGCTTCTTGTCACCCTACAGATGTAACAAATTCTAAAAGGGTTTTAGATATCATTGTTCCAACACACCAGAATATTCATACTGAAGAGAAATCATTTGAAAGCAATCATTGTGGGAGGGTCTTAAACAAAGTTCTAGCCATATTCAGCTTCAAAGACTTCATACTTTAAGAAGAATGAAACAAGGGAGGAGGAATACAATTAGAGCACACAGATAAGAATGAAGTAGGCAAATAAAAGAGAGAGAGAAACTCATGGAGACAGACAACAGTGTGAGGATTGCCAGGATAGTAACATACATCTTCATCAAGTCTTTCCCCTGCAGCTCAGGCATACCACATGACAAGCACACCCAGTACCTCGGTCTCAGGGGACAGTGCAGGAGCTATTCATCATATCCCAAATGCTATCAGACTTGTACAAAGTCAGGAAAAGCGGTGCCTAAGGAAAATGTCCACAGTCTCAGTGTCTGACTCAGAAACCTGGGATCATACCAGATTGCTCCTTTTCTTTTCCCCACAACAGTTAATCAACAAATCCTGTACACTGTACTTTCAAAATAAATATCTCAACTCTAGGCTCTTTCTCCATACCCACTGCTGTCACTTGAGCTCAGGCCACAATAGTCAAATGAAACTGCAAGAACCCCATAACCATTCCCTGCTTTCACTCACCCTCCTGCTCTCTTTTGTAGCCAAAATTTCTCTGATGTTTGCAAGAACCCATTGGTAGTATAAGACTAATGATAAAATATAGACTAAGTACAGTAGTTTTCTAAAAGAAGAGGGTGATCAGCTCTGCATGAGGAGATCAGGCAAGATTTTGCAGAGGAGAAGACCTCTGATCATTTCTTGAAGGACAAGTGGTAATTTTCCAGATGCATGAGGTTACGTGGGGGAAAGTACTTTGGCAGAAGAAATAGCATGGATAAAGGCACTGAGGCATGAATCAGCAGACTGGTAAACTGTCAGCAGCTCAGGAAGCGTGGGCAACAAGAAGGATGTAGGAGTGTGGTTAGGGAGGTAGGCAAAGTCCACCAAGAAAAGCCTGTATCTTATTGAGCCATTCTGAGGAATCTGACTACTGTCCTGTAGTTCACTGATTGCTCATGTCTTGGGGTCATGGCTCTTTAAAATGTGGTGAGAGTATAAACTTTCTTTTCAGGAAAAAAAAAAAAATGAAAGCACATTCACCAAAATAGTGTGTACAGTGTTCACAAACACTCTAAAGTCCAGAAATAACTTGCACTTCAGGTTTAAAATTCTGTTATAGGTAACACAGCCATTTTTGGTTTTTAAAAATGGCTGGAAATAGCCTGACCAGGCTGTGGCACAGTGAATAGAGCATCGGCCTAGGATGCAGAGGACTCATGTTTGAAACCCTGCGGTTGCCGGCAGGAGCACAGGCAGGATCATCTGGTTTAAGCGTGGGTTCACCAGCTTAGGCACGGAGTCACTGGCTTGAGCATAGGATCACAGACATGACCCTATGATTGCTGGCTTGAGCCCAAAGGTCCCTGGTTGGAAGCCCAGAGTTGTGGACTTGAACCCAAGGTCACTTGCTTGAGCAAGGGGTCACTGGCTCAGCTGTAGCCCCCTGGTCAAGATACATATGAGAAAGCAATCAATGAACAACTAAGGTGCTGCAACAAAGAATTGATGTTTTTTTTCTCTCTCTCCCTTCCTGTCTGTTCATCTCTCTCTCTCTCTCTTTATGTCTCTCACTAAAAAAAAAAGGACTGGAATTATATACAAGCAGTGGAGCAATATAATCCAATTTATGTTTTAGAACAATAACCAATTCTGTTGTGAACAAATCAGAAACAAGTGAGACCAATGGCAGAATGAGCAATTAGGACACCATGACAACCATCTGGTCAGGAGGTGATAAAAGAACATCGCCAAGACATTTTTGAAGAAGATAAAAGTGATTCAAACTCTCAGATATCTATATGTATTACAATAGTTAAAACAATGTTTGATCAAAAACAGTAGGGAAATCAATAAAAAAGATAGAAAATCTAGGTACATAATTTTGTATTATGTTTTTTAAGGTAAAATTTAAAAGGGAAATGACATTTATTCAATAGATGATCTAAACAAGTGGAAAACTAATTGGAAAATATAGGTAAATTCTCACATTCCTATATAACAAAATTAATTCCAAATGGATTAAGATTTAAATGTAAAAAAAGTAACCAAAAAAGCACTGGAAAAATTTGTAGGAAAAATGTGTGTAATCTTGGGATGAGAATTCCTTTCTAAATACAACACCAAAAACAGAAACTCTAAAAGGAAAGCGTGTAAAGACTCAACCATATGCACAAAAAATTCTCATGTAAAAAATATTCCAAAGGAAAAATGTCAAAAGGTGGTTAAGAAACGGGGTAATATTTACATTACAGAAACCCAAGGGCAAATGGAATACTATCTGTACTATATAAAGAATTTTAACAAAATTAATTGGAAAATAAGCATCCCAAAAGGAAAATAAGCAAGGAACTAACAAGTGATTTACAAAGGAAAAATGTCAAACCTCCCTAGTATTTTAAGAAATACAAATAAAACCACAGCGAGCTACCCATATCAGATTGGCAAAGTTGTTTGTCAACAATACTAGTTACTATACTCTCTCATGAACTGCTATAGGAGAATAAATTAAAGGGAGAAACTTTCTGAAGAGCAAGTAGACAAAATAATCAAGTATTTATAAATACACTTATTAATCTACCAGATCTGTTTCTGAAAGTGTATCCTATGGGTACACAACATAATCAACAGTTCAAATGCTATAGAAATGTTTACCTGAAACCTATATGCTCTTATTGATCAATGTCACCTGTTAAATTTAATTTTCTAAATAAAAAAAAATTTTTAAGTATATCTTAGGGAAATAAACTCTATTTTGGTATAAGGCAATCCACAATAATTTTTATAGCAGAAAAAACATTAAATTTATTTGGATAAGTGAATGCTATCTAACTAACTATAACAAATTATTTACATATAAAAATTATGCTATCGAATATTTAGAGGTATGAATAGATATTTGTAACAACTTATTAAATGGGACCAAACAAAAACAGGTTATAAAACCACATTATCATATACTAGCCTGGTACAACGCTACTACCGCCCTATGCTACCATACCTAAACAAGAGAACATAGAGTGCTTGAGATATTCATTTAAAGGAGACACTTTCCTTAGGATAATTTTTTTAATTTTATTGATTGATTGATTTTAGAGAGAGGGTAAAGGGGAGAGAGAGAAAGAAACATCAAAATTTTTGTTCCATCCATCCATGCATTCATTGGTTGATTCTTATATGTGCCCTGACCTGGGATCAAACTCACAACCCTGGCACATCAGGACAAGGCTCTAACTAACTGCACTACCAGGCCAGGGTTAAAGCAGCAATTTTCAACCATTGTGACACAAGAGGCATATTGATGTGCTACAAGAATTTTTTAAACATGCAATACCTAACTATTTAGTCAGGGACACTGATTTCTTTTCTTTTCCCTTAGATTGTCAAATTTAAAGAAAAGAAAATGAAAACAGTCAATATAATAGCTGTCAGTATGAATGAATCAAAATTATACCTATTTCCCAGTTAACATGTCGGTAATAGAATTCTGATGAGGAGCCAGGTTTCTATAACCATTTCACTGGTGTGGAGTAATGCCTCTGGTGTAGCATGATAGACCGTGTTATGTCTCCTCATATAGTCCTCGCCATCGTAATCCTATCCCCTCTCTCTGGCAAATTTTGGCCCAGAAATTAAAGTGGAAAACACAAGAAAACTACATGCAGATGGCCATGAAAACTATGAAGGGACAGAAAAAGAGGTTTGGGGTTGCTGCTGCATCCTCTGGGGACCTCAGCAAATTCTCTAGGAGTGGGACAGATTAAACTGAGTTGGAAAACACTACTCAGATTGATGGGCTGACAGCTATGTGATGATGGTCCTCGTATAATTTACCACAGGACTGACTGAATACCATCTTGTGGCCTCCAACTCACTAACATATGCTGACTTCTAAGTATCCCAGTTCGTATGGAACTGGGCAAGTGGCATGTTTTCATCCATTTCTGATCAAATGTTTTTATTTCAAAAGGTCTTTATGGTACCCCCTGAAAATCGACAAATAACATGCAGATCAGTTGCCAAGCAATAAAACCATTTCATATACTTTAGAACAGCCTCTCTACCAACCTGTATTTCATTTTGCAATATATTAGCATGGACATTACAACCAGTAATATTTAAACATAATTTGCAATGGATAAAGTATATTTCTATTTGGTTCTCACTCGCAGACTTATCTTTTAAATGCTAATTACTTTGCTTCTCATTTCTTTCTTTCAAGAGCTATAGACATGAGGTTCATCAGACAACCTTACTCTATGCTGAAAGTGGTTGACTATGAAGTGGAAAAAAAGAATTAGCTTTTGAAACAGAGCAGAGGGAAGAGAGAGAAAGAAAACAAATATCCACACAAATGAGTATGTGTTTAACAAGGATAGTTATCTCAAAGGTCACCAATTGGCAGAGGAAATATGCTATTTACCAATGGCAGGGAGGGGAAAAAATCCCAAAGACACATAAAACCCACTCTAAATATTTGCCATTCCATTTTATTCAAGACCAGGGTGCATTAGCAGAGGAGAGCTTAGTACACACTGAGGACACCAAGATGTAGGTCCAGTTCTCTTATTCAGCAGCAAGAAGTTGCTCTCACTACTACTTAATTGGTTTCAGCAGAAATAGTGTTTCCACCCTGGAGGAGAATCACAGAGGATTTCTATTTTACTATCAAGAGTTCTTTAGGGATATAATTTTTAAATTTGTCTTATTTTATTTATTTATAGTATATTCTAGCTCAACTATTTTGGTTGATTTAGCTTATGGCCATTTGTTTGGAATCTCATAAAATTTGCTTAAATTTATTTTGTTGACATTTATAATCATTCCAAAAAGAATAATGTAATGAATGATCTTTTTTGTTTAAAAAATGCAATTATTAGTCATTTTTTGAAAGTCTGTATTGATCAAAATGACACCCTCCCCATAAATTAAATTATATGTGATTTTTCCCTTACATTTGAAAATTCCAGGAATGATTATTGAAAATCAAAATCATCTATTTACCCGAATAACTCAGAACAAAACCATGGTGTTACGGGGCCTGGCAGTATTTCTTGGAACAGAATGTTGTTAGTTCATAAATTTAATGCAGGCAACACAGACGCCTGCCCCACACAGAGCATAAGACATTTTACTTCAGAAAAACTTTCAGTCATATTTTGACCATAAACACGACTTGATAATCACACCAGTGGGAGGGTCAGGCTATGAAAGGGGTTTTCATTTCTCATATATTCAGGCAGACAAAAAAAAATGTACTTTCATTCTGAAGATGCTTATTTGGTTTCTCCAACATTCTATCAGCAAACCTATGCCTTACTCCTGAAATTCCTTTCCTGACTTACCTTGGGCATAAAAATCTGGAACAGGAGAGTTGCTGCAGCGGAGCCAGCATCAGAATGTGGCCAAGGAAAATGAAGTCTCATTTCCCACCAACAACACAAATCTCTGACATTCGATAGCAGGGGAAAAAGGGGGGAGCTAACATCCATCTGATCTCAGTGCTTTCCTAGCAGATATTTTAATGAAAAACAATTCAAGCTCCTGAAGCAACAGAGGGTAGACTTTGCATAATGTTTAGTTTCTTATGCCTCCGCTAAGTACCGGGTATTTATTTATGATCCAGATGTATTAAGCCTGAAAGGGAAAAGCTTCTAGATATTTTTTAAAGCCAATATAAAATGGCGTAAATAAATATAAACAAATAAGTTGGAAGAAAACATTTTCTTTGTTTTCCTTAACCCACCCCCACAAAGTAGAGCATAAAGACATGTTTTAAAAGAGTTTAACACAAAAATCATGATTTTATTGTTAAAATTCCCCTGGAATTCATTTTTAAAGATCACCTAGAAAAATCTTAGGAGATTTTGTAAAATGTCCAAATTCAATAAAGCAGAGTTAATAAAGGCAGGTTACTCATCTCAATTTATGTTGTTATGAAGTCGGTAATCTAACTTACATAATAACAACAGATAAATAATAATACATTTTCTTTCAGATTGCCTTTATAATAAGGTATTTCTTCACTGAAGCTTTCTTCAACATGTTAATTATTGTAAAGTACTCTGTATATATTTAATAATGATAAGAATTAAAATTAAAGAAAGGTTAAGATGTTCTGGCTTCAAAAAAGATGCCAAGACCCTATGAGATGACAAGTGAAAAGGCTTCAGGAGGTGTTTTGAAGGAAAGAAATTCCCACAAATGGTACCAAAAATAAGAGACCGTTATTCTCCTTAGTCATCATAAACTAAAATAAATTCCTGTTTAACTGGAATTAAACAATCACGGGTTGACACCATTTTTCTTTTATTAAGTTACCTTTCATGAAAATGAGACGAAATAGAAACAAGCTGCTTTAAGAGACTTAGTTTTAAAAGCAACTATTAGGATTTGATCAGTGCAGATTCAGTCTCATGTATACTAAAAGGATCCCTGTTCCCATGATAATGTTAGTATTAAGTGCATTTTATTATTTTCTAATTATTTGAAAATTGCCTTTCCCCAATTTGATATAAATTCTAACCCCATGTCGATCATCATATATAATTATTTGAATAACCTACCCCCAGTCTGTTTTGGATAAACTGAATTCACAACAAATGAATGAGGATTACTTATTTTACTTGGGAAGAAAGGGACAAGAAGACCAAGTGAGCCGTTTAAAGGGATAACTTTAATATGCATTGTTTCCTTGTAGTACAATTAAATGAGAACACAAGGTCAGAGACTGAAAAGCCTATATCTATAACTTACTTTAGATCATCATAAATTTGTAAAAATCACTTAACCACAGTTTACCAAATATAAATTAGAGGAACTCTTATGTTTCCTATATATCTCACAATTCAAAATTATGGTATAAATGCATGTTCATTGACCTGGCCAAATTGAGCTGAATAAAAATAATTGTACATACAGATGTTGACATATGTCTTTACCTGGAGAAAATAAGATTGACTACTGACTTAACTACAGTTATATAAATGCTATCATGCCTCTATATGGATTTATTGGAATAAGATGCTCACCTACTAATCAACCTGAAGGTTGCCATTACTAGTTCCTACCTAAAAATGAAAAAGTGACAGCAGAAATCATAAGAACAAGTTGCCCGACATGGAAGGTAAGTTTAAGAATGAGACTTAAAGTATTAAAGACAGTATTCTGCATTTAGTAAGCACCTAACACACATATTTGTAAAATAAATGAATGAACTGACACTCCACAGTTCAGCAGATCCACAAACTCTCTAAGAACCCTGATGTAGACAAGCCCCAGCAGTTGCCAAGACCCCTGGATGTTCATATAAAATGAAAATTACATGAGACACATATTTCTGCTATCGCCTTTGACCATCTCTTTTACTCCTGTCTCTCTTATTGATCTATTTGCTACCTCTAGGACAATCCAAGTTTTTTCTAAGTGAGTTCATGATGTAATATATTTATAATAGAAAAGACCAAAGTTCTAAACCTAATCTTCCCAGCTCTCCCCAAAATTGTAAGTCTTAGAGAAATCATAATAGATGTTTTACTTCCCCATCCACAGAAGAATTAGAGTGATTTTGAGTAAGTCTGTTGACCAACCTAATGTTAGAACCACCCTATTTCTCCCAATGGGGGGAAACTTGTAGGAGTTTAAATGGTGTTAAGAGAATTGGAAAAGCCAAAGTAGGATTTCTTTTCATCTCTAATTCCATAGACTACACTGCTGGATTTTCTACAAAGCCAAGAGAGGGAGCCTGGGCTGACTGCACTGTTAATTCAGTAATGTTCTGTGGCATGACTGATAATAGCATGTTTATTGGCCAGAATATGTGGGTGATGTCTTGCCAGGTATGTTGTAAAATTAGTAATACATAAAAGTGAAGCAAAATTGGAATTACTATTATTACTAAATATGTAATGACAATAATAAAGAACTCTTAAAACGCTCAAGAGCCCAAAAGAAGTGTCCAAGTTTTTTATCATTCGTCTGAAAAGAGTCTGAATAGTTTAATGGAAAGTTTTAATTAACAGCAAAAATCACAGACATATTTCTTATTCCTTCCCTTGGAAAGGATTAATAAAGAGTTACATGAGAAATAAGAAGAAGAAATGCCGCAGGACTTGGATGTTCTATATTCAATATTCAGCCCTTAGGATTGCCATATCTGAGAAAACACTGAAAGGTTCCTTGTACAAAGAACCAAAAGCAAAATCCAGATTCTCTTTAACTAACCTAAGTGTCATCTCATTCCCCACTCATTTTCAATGTAATCAATCATATTGATTTACATTTTTAATCACACTAAAACTAGCTGGACCTTAAGTCCACATTTTCACTTCATTCTTGCTCAGAGCAACAATATAATCTACAAGACACTATTAGCATGTTGTCTCTGACTTTCTGGCTAGGTGTAAACTGGTCAGCCAGTTAGCTGGTTATCTAGCTCATAGCCAGCCCTGTATCTGCACACTCTCAGAGAGCAAGGTGTGTCTTATCTTCATTCACCAAGTTCACAAACATTTCACCAACCAAATGAAAGGCCTTAAGTAAGAAAGAAGAATATATGGACTCTCTCTTCAAAAAACTTATAATTTGGTATGGAAGACATATTTGCATGCCAAACCAGTATAAAATAAGTAAAAAGTGATAACTGCCATAAACAAGGTTTTTAAAAGAAAACAAACATCTATGATATTTCAGAGGCAACAGCTTCATTGAAAAAGAGGGGAAATTTCCCAGCATTTTAAAAATTGCTCCAGGAAATATTTCAGATTATTAAACAGACCTGAGAAAATAAATTACTATAGCTAAAAAAAAGGTAACAAGAAAATTTAAATACTTTTAAAGTAGCATCTTCATTGTTTTCATTCAAATACATATATGCCAAAAAAACAAAGTGAGACCAAATTTCTCCAGTCAAACCTTGTCCATTCTCTTTGAGAAATCTTGTTTTAATGCACCAGCACCTTCAAGATTAAAATGTGAAGTGAGGAAACTTCACATCATTATACACATGTGATGGTCAAATCACCCCTAGGATTAAAAATCTCAGTTTAGTTTTTCAATTAACACTGTAAACATGCACAGTCAGAAGCCTCTTACCTTTGCTGTTTAATTATCTGTCTGATTGAAGCTTCGATCAGCTCTTTATAATCCAATTTTGAAAAATGATGCATCTACTTAAAGGTATAACTTCTCTGTTCAAGTAGGAAGTTGGCTGAATTCTTATAGACTAAAAAGAGATTGGCATGTTTGCTTGTGCATATCAGATTACTTAATTACAAAACTGGGAATTATTCCGTATATGTGAATGAATATCTAATTTATGTCACAAAAGAGAGATTATACTCTTAAGAGATGTTATTGACTTACTCATTTTCCTAACTAGATTTCCACGCACATGAGGATTTCAAGTCAGGAAAGCATTGCCAACAATGTTCCAGCAGAGACAACCAAAAAGAGATCATAAATGTCTTGTTAGCTGTAAATAATGACAAAATGGAGATCTTTGGGAATATGATTACAGCTGGTCTAGCCTGAACAGTTTTAAATTTATATTAACCCGAGTAAATTACAGTGTGCTGATTTTAATTTATGCGTTAAAATAGGTCTGCTGCACATTTTGTCACAAAATAAGAAAAATTAAGGGAAAGAACCAACTCCTTTTATTTTTTTTTCCATTTGTAAGGTCTATAGCACCTCTAGTTCTGCACTTGTTGACGTATGTACTAGTCCTGCCTCTAATTTAAATACACTCTTCTCTGCAATCATTTGTCTGAACCTGTTGGTCTATAGTTTCTATCAGCAATTTCTAAGCTATCTTTTAGAGATCTTTTGAGGAAATAACTTATCTTTTGAAATAACTTATCTTTTGAGGAAATAACTTGTCTTTTTGAGGAAATCACTTATGTTCTTTTGTGTTCATGCCCCTCCCCTTGTTCTCCCTCCTTGGCACCACAAGAGGACACAAAAGGAAGTCTACAACTTATGGTGGCTTATTTGTTCTTACTTGGATTAATTCAGAAGCTATTTTTAAGAAAAGGACTGGACTGGAAAATAAAATATATGGAACCTGGTTATTGTGTAGCCTTGGATCACCTTTACAGTTCAGTATTCAAGAAAAGAAACAAATTTACAATAAAATAAAAAATGTCATTGTTCATGAAACAGTAACAGTGACCACCACCATCACCAGTAGGATCTCCCTGGGAATGTCTCTAGAGAAGTCATTCCTGGTTCTTCCATCATGAATAACCATAGTGCATTAACCCCTATTGTCCCACGTGCAGACCAGGTAGTGTGCTTCACAGTCAAGATGAACTGACTGTTCAAATGGTTTGTCACTAGCAAGTCTGGAGTCCCAGCCTACTCATAAAATTTATGGAGCCAAAGGCCCCCAACCAGTAACCCCACTCTCCTTCTCTTTCTCAACTTCAGTTCTATTCTACAATGTGAGGTGCCCTGCACACACACTCATGAAGACACTCAAGCCTGCACATTCAAGATTCGCACCCAGACCCATAGTCTCGTCCTAGGAGTGCTCACACACAAGGGATGCAGTTCACCTTGAAATATTTGACCCCAAGAGAGAGCCGTAGAGGCCCTGAAAGTAATTTGGAGATCACTTAGGCAGGGGATAATTAGGTTCTGAGTGGGTTAGGAGTGAGGGTGAAGGTGCATTGGATGTCTAGTGTCCCCTTAGCCCTCTTCATGAGACAAGGCACAGTTGGAGTAGGGCCAGAGCAGGGCCCTTTAAAGAGTGGGACCTGAAGAAAGAGTCCTTCTTGGCCAAGGTCAGAGGATGTTACTACTGTTGATTTGATATTTCTGCCCTAATCTGGGTTAGCTAGAAAATCTAATTAGCTGTATTTCATACTCCAAGCAGCCAGACTGGATAGAATTGGTCATACTATATAATGAAAATAACCAAGCTAAATGCTAAAATTACTTCAACTCTGTTGGTGGTCAAATTATTTTAATTTGAATACCATGGAGTTCACAGCACAAGAGGATGCATGTCCTTCAGCAAGAAAATCATTGATACAACATATATATGCTAAAGAGCAAGTTAGCACAAAGAGAAGCTTTGTGAGCTGTTGTTAGTCAGTGACCAAGCAGAGAGCAAAGTTTCTGTCTCAATTTCTCCTTCTCACTTTTAGTCTATAGAGTATCATGGGCCAAGGCTAATCCAAGGCAAGAGGCTAAATTTAATAATGAACCTTTCCCCTTGTTCTCCCTTCTTGTAACACCTCATCCTGACATGCCTGAGTTGTTTCCATGGGAACACAAAAAGATCCACTTTCCCAAGAAAGTGTTCTCTACCTCTATTCCCCACTTTCTAACACAAAAAAATTTTTTTTCTCATATTTCAGGGCTTTATCTGGTGGTAGTCAATTAACTAATAGAACAGGGATTTTCAACCAGTGTACCACAAGAATTTTTTTTAAATGTAATACCTGACTATTTAGTCAGGGGCACTGACCTCTTTTCCCTTAGACTGTCAAATAAAAAAAATGGTAACAACCAACACAACAAATAGAGGTCCAGTGTGAATGCCCTGTCTTGAACCATAAACATGCAGGTCATATAACAGAGTTGCATCTTATTGGTTATACCTCATAATAAGGTTGCATATGATTAATTATTGGTACCAGAAATCCTTATATACAAATATAGCCTCCTGATTTTTTGAAAAGTCACTTTGGAGCAAAAAGAGTAGGTAATTACTGCTATTATTAATTTTTTTTATAAATCAATCAAAATTATACCTATATTTTTGTCAGATCGGCAAAAAATATATTTGTTGGTGTGCCGTAGAATTTTGGTAATTAATTTATGTGTGCCATGAGATGAAAAATATGGAAAATTGCTGTAATAAACTATCTACCATGTACCAGTAGGTTAGTAAGTGTTACCCATTGAATGAATCATTGTTCAAGTTAATTAACACAATAAAGAGGACCTTGAGAACACCTCATTCCTTGATATGTAGGAATTAATCCAATAGAAGATGCATGTATTACAAACTCAGAATCAGGCCAATGAGGGTACTGAAACTTTTTTTTTTGAGGGGGGGTACTGAAACTTTTTAAAGCACCTCTACTATATCATACTGCCTGCACCACTGAGAAGCCTCTTCATATAGATAGGGGACAAAGAAGAGATAAGAGAGAGAAGAAACTTGTCCTAACAGGTTTGCCGTTCAGTTGAAGAGACAGAATCTATGGAAAATTTCTAAAAAGTCTTAATAACATTACAAAGTAACAAGGATGCAAATGAATGAGTTACAAGGCCTTTTACCTCCTGATTTCCAAAAGTCTTATCTGCTTTAAGCGTTCCCTGAAATTCTGAGTAAGAGAGAGAAGGCTTGGCATGAAGAGCAAAAGAAATAACTTGAAAAAATTTAGATACATCTTCTTCCTTCCTGCTCCCTCTTTCTTCCAGTCCCAAGAACTTGGGACTTTGAAAGATTTTTTTTTATGTTATATGTGCCTCTACCTTTTAAGTTGTATCTTTATTAATATTGAGCTAACTCTCAAGAGTTAGCTTTCATCTTCCCTAATTAAGGGTAAACAGTAATTTCACTTTAGTTTTTCCAGCTATTTTTACATTGCTCTGGCCTGTGGCTTCAAAAAGGTGGGTAGTCCTTGAAATCCTAGAATCCTAGACTTGGAGTCAGAAGGAGCACATTTCAATTCCATTCCTTGTGCTTGTCACCATGAGGAAGTTGTTTGACTCTTCTTTGAGCCTCAGTGTCATCTATACATTGGGATTTGTTTCAGCAAAGACCAAATAAAACAGCATGTGGTTGTATGGGAGAACACGCAATATAACAGTGCTCAATACATGTGGTTGATGAGAACATTTATGCCAGGTCTGAGGACAAGATCAGATCCATTCATTCATTCTGTTAACAAACACTTTGGTTAGCACCTAATGTGTGCCAGTTTTTGCTCAGCACTTGTGAGACCGCCAGAGCTATGATCTATCCATTGTTATTGGATAGTTCCTATTTTCAAATGACCTCTCTTTCAGTATTTTGAAAAATAGTTAAGACTGTATGTTATGTTTTCTTGCTTAAATTCTACCTATTTGCAACATTTTGGAATGAAGCCCATTCTTCCCTGGGCTTCATTATAAATCAAAATTCCCACAGTGGATATTCTTTCAAGACACATAAATCAGCACAGTCTCTAAGAAATTCTCTCTTGGGTTTGATAATAGAGAATTAAAATATACCTGGGTTTTATCAAGTCTGGATTTCAGGTTGCCGTGGGAGGCTGGAGTTGGTAGGGATCAGTTAAATTATTAAGAATAAAAGTTTCCAAATAATCAAAGAACAGAAGCAGTAATGAGGAGCACACAAAGATAATGAGTAGGCACATATGCTCCTCACCAGAACATCTGACACTGATTCCACATCCAAATGTGCCCCTCCTCATTCTACCACCACTGAAAACCAAAGTGTAACAAGAAGAATCTGAATATAACTCCTGCTCAGTTGAGTCCCTAGTTATGATCAAATAAAGACAGATTAATTTCTTTAAAGGTTGGCCACAAAGAACACCTTTCTACTGGACAATTAACTACCCAAAGCAGTATGACTTGGTGGTACAAGTTTTATTGGTTACAAGTGAGCAATAAGGTTATCTGAAGCATACTTTACACTATTAGTTCTAGGGAAATCACATACTGAACCATCTGCTAAAATGCAAAAGCCATTGTTATTTAGACCCCATGAAAGTTAATTAACATAACCACTAGGATAGAGCAGGAGTTGAAAACATTCTGGTGTCATTGTTAGCCAAAATGATTGATTATAAAAATCCCTTCTGTATATCCTTAGTAGCTTCTATTTTCCCACATCTACATTACTATTAGGAGATTGAATACCTTCAGAAAAGTGTAGAAATAACAAGATTTTCAACTCCTCTCTTCAAACATAATCTTCTTTATATGTTATGAAAAAGGAGAAAACTGGGCCTGTTGGGGATTACACGGGTGGGAGATATTCTTAACAAAAATATAAATAAGCAGGGTGCCACTTTGCACAACCCCATTCATATTCTTTATAAAATTTACCTCCAGGACTGAGCAATGCACAATCTCTGTGCTATATACAATCACAGGACATCCAATAATCCACCAAAAGAACAGTGACTCCTAGTCTAGGAAAATACCGTCCTGTGAACTGTATAGTTCAGTCTTAATCAGATATGGGGGGAAAAAAGAGAAAATGTTCATTGACCTAAATAATTAATTACTCAAGAAGTTCCACAAATAGATGCAAAAGAAGTATTGAAAATTGTAAAGATTTGATTATGTAATCACACAAGAAAGGAAAGTCTTTTCATTTGACTGATCCTTGGATAAACAGAACCACAGAGAGAATAGTTGAGCAGTTTCCCTATCTTTACATCTACACACCTGGCAAAATGTATCAACAAGCGAAACATTCACCAAATTTCCATTGATGAAACATACTATGGAAAGGTGCCAACCCTTTGATTGACTTTGAAAACATTAAGCCATATAGTTCAAGTTTTTGTCTCAATCTGAAAAATAAAGTTATCATAAACATATGGCATTTAAGGACAAGCCAGACGGAGGGTAGAACAAGGGATTTCTATTAGGTCAGAGAAAGAATATCCCTGAACCTCAGGTGACCAAGAGTTATTCCATCTAAAATGCTCTTTTTTTATTGAATTTATTGGGATGACACTGGTTCATAAAACCATACAGATTTCAAGTGCACAAACTCAACAAAACACCATCTGCACACCACCTCGTGCACTCATCACCCCAAGCAAAGTCTCTACCTGTTCCCATTTTCCTCATTTTGCCCACCTCCCCTTAATCCCCAACCCTTTTTCCTCTGGCTTTCTCCATACTGTTGTGTTCTATGTGTTATGTATATAAGTTTTTTGGCTAATCCCTTCACCTTCTTTTACCTAGTCCCTCTTACCCCGACCCTCTGACAGCTATCAGCCTCTTCCATGGATCCATGCCTCTGTTTCATTGTGTTCGTCAGTTTATTTTGTTCATTAGATTCTCTTAATAGACACTTCTCCAAAGATAACATACAGATGGTCAATAGACAGACATATGAAAAAATGCTCAATGTCACTAATTATCAGAGAGATGCAAATTAAAACCACAATGAGATATCACCTCACACCTGCCAGAATGGCTATCATCAATAAATCTACAAACAAGTGCTGGCGAGGGTATGAACAAAAGGGAACCCTCATGCACTGCTAGTGGGAATGCAGACTGGTGTGGTCACTGTGGAAAACAGCATGGTGTTTTCTTAAAATATTAAAAATGGAAATTCTCTATGACTCAGTGATCCCATTTCTGGGAATATAACCTAAAAATCCCAAAAAACTAATTTGAAAGAATATATGCACCTCTCTGTTCATTGCAGCATTATTTACAATAACCAAGGTGTGGCTAAAGTGTTCCTATCCCACATGCTTCAGAAATGCATCATGAGTCTGCTTTCCTGGGATGCTAAAGCAGAGGCAGGCCAGGCAATCCCTAATGTGGGGCTTTTGCTTCAGAGCATCCCTCTCCTGCCCTCCTCTAACCATGCATTCCCATGGGGTGAAGAGTCTGCAGGGTTAGGGGACATATCCACATGGGGACCATTTCCCAGGTACCCGTGATCCTGGAATTCCCTGCCCAAAATGGTCTTAAGCCAGCCTCCAGGACCTATATGATCCTTTACCCTTCCAAAAGTAGTCCACTTCATGGCAGGTGTGCATACCCTTAGCAGTGAGGGGTAACCATGAGCAGCTATTAGATAGACAGTGGGTGTGAGTTAAGTTTGAGTCAGTAGTCTGGCTTGCCCACTCATGTTCCTACAAGGCTACCCCATTTGCATCATGGATCCAGGACAGGAAGAGAAAGGGTAAGAGTGTCAGGGCCTCTTGTTTTGGGCCCACAAATGTTAGGGGTGAGTCTGGAATGGGATAATTTATATACCGTAATGAGTGGTATTCAGTAATGCCAGGAAACATCTCTCTTTCTCCTATATTCATGGTGACTGCTTAACTTATTATTGAATAAAAGAATGAAATCTTACCCTTTGCAATAGCATAGATGGACCTGGAGAGCATTATGCTAAGTGAAATAAGCCAGTCAGAGAAAGACAAGTACCATATGATTTCACTTATAAATGGACAGTAATGAACAAAATAAAGTTAACAAGCAAAATAGAAACAGACTCATATATAGAGACCAGGCTGACAGCTGTGGCAGGAAGGGAGGGGTCTGGGGGGTTTAGAGATTGAGCAAAAAAAGAAAGGAAAAACTCATGGATACAGACAACAGGGTGGTTATTGCTGGGAGGAGGTGGGTGGAGAAGAGTATAGGGGGTGATAAATGGTGATGAAAGGAGATTTGACCTGGGGTGGTGAACACAAAATACAGTGTACAGATGATGTGTTATAGAACTGTACACCTAAAACCTGTATAATTTTGTAAACTAGTGGCACTCCAATCCATTCCATTTAAAACAGTCCAAAAGGTCCCTGGCTAGTTGGCTCATTGGTAGATTGTCAGCTCTGCATGTGGATGTTCTGGTTTCGATTACTGACCAGGGCACACAGGAGAAGCGACCATTTGTTTCTTTCCCCTACCCTCTCCTCTTTCTCTCTCTCTCTTTCCCTCCCACAGCCATGACTCAATTGGTTTGAGCACATTGGCCCCAGGTGCTGAGAATGGCTCCCTGGAGCCTCCACCTCAGTTGCTAAAAATGGTTTGGTTGCTGAGCAATGAGCAACAGCCCCAGATGGGCAAAGCATTGCCCCATAAGGGGCTTGTCCGGTGGATCCTGGTTGGGACACATGTGGAAGTCTGTCTCTCTGTCTCCCCTCTTCTCACTTAAAAAAAAAATCCAAAAGGTACCCTAACCAAATAGGATACCAGCTCACCCGGGGAAGACAAGACTATCCTGCAAACTAGGATATAAATTCATCCCAATACATTAAATGGCAGGTAGTGGCTCCCCTAATAAATATCCTTCAGTGAAATTGAGCCCAGAGTTCCCTAAATAATTGCCATCCATTGACATCCAGCATTTTTCTTCCTATTAGGCTAATTTTCTCCCTCATAGAGAGTGTTTATGCTGAGTGCACCCAAGAAGGAAATAAAACTTCATTCTTATCATGTACAGTGTAGGTATATGATAGAAAGCATATATAGTTTCCGCTTCTGTTGTTTAATCTATTAAATTGCAGATTGCCTCCTAATAAAGGAGTAGAAAATAATGAGATGACCTAAGAAATCAGGGGACTGTTGGACAACTGCAAACACACTAAAGAAAGTTGGGACCCTGGCTGGGTACTTGGTTGGATAGAGTGTCATCCTGACATACAAAGGTTGTGTGTTTGATCCCCAGTCAGGGCACATACAAGAATCAACTAATGATAGCATGAATAAGTGGAACAACAAATCAATATTTCTCTCTCTCTCTCTCTCTCTCTCTCTTCCTTCTTACCTCTTTCTCTCTCTAAAAATTAATAGACAAGAGTTTTAAAAAATAAGAAAAAGAAGGCCAGATACTAGGATTCCTGCAAGAAGTAGAAAATTAAAGCTGGATAGTAAAGAGAACTTTAAAAGAAAACATTGTGATGGCCTTTTCTAGAGCCAACCCTGCACTAGGCCTGGGAATGTCGGATTTAATCAGAACCAGTCAGTGTTTTCCAGAAGCTCACACCCTTGAGGAGGGAGTTTCTGGTAAGGCCTAAGGCCACATCCTTGGCACCTGGCGAATGTGTCTCCCTTGCTGCTTCCTGGCAAATTCCAGTAGCCTGATTTCATCTCACAGCTGCTACATATCACACACACACACACACACACACACACACACACACACACACTTTCTCCCTACAGTGCTTCCAGTTTGCCCTACTGTGTAGCATAATTTACACAAGCAGATTTTAAGCGTGGCCACATATCACAATTACCCTGAGAGCTTCTCTAATATACAGATTCCCAAGCAGCACCCCACAGAGACTGAATCAGCAGGTCAGGGTGAGGCTGGGACATTTCTACCCTCAGTAAACAATCCAGACGACTGTGAAAGCAAAACATTCTAACCCCTGGAGAAGCTCAGCTAGGGGAACACTGACTAGGGTGATGTCTGACCAGGATGCAGCCGCGCCTTCATGCTGTTTTTCCCAGCCTGCTCCCACGGTGGGATCTTCCCAGAGAGAAGTGAAGATGTTCTGCCCAACACTCTGGCATGAGGCACCACAACAGACAGCTGTCCTTTTCTGCCATGGCCAAGCTTCAACTGCCAGTTCCAACATGTCCTGGAAGGTTTCTGTATTTGTTCTCTTTCCTGAGAAACTATTTGAGCTTTATTTGGAAATAAAAGTACCCGTATGCAGCAAGATTATAAAAACTTTAGAATGATCCATATTTTATTGATGGACTTTAGTTCCCAGTCTAATGACAAAACCATTCCTTTGAATGAAAGTTTTAACCCATTTCTTTCCCTTCCCTCCCTCCTCTTTCCCATCCCATACGCACACTGTGATCTCTGAGCTTTCTGTTAAATGAATGATTTGTAGTGAAATGAAGACCAATCCTTCCAGGAGAACACATCAACAAATTCAGGAAACTGTGTAATTTTTTTTTTATTTGTGAAAATGTACTGAATGTGCCCTGGCTGGACAGCTTGGTTGATTAGAATGTCGTCCCAATACGGAAAAGTTGAGGGTTCAATCGCTAGTCAGGGCACATAAAGAAACAAATTGACATTTCTGACTGTCTGTCTCTCTCCCTTCCTTTCTAAAATCAACAAGTAATTTTTAAAAAGAAAGAAGAGGAAAAGAAAATGAACTGAATGTTTTCAAAGGATAAGAAAGGCTGTTCCCTTTACCTTTTGATTCATCCAGAACATGGATGAGAAGAAATTACAGTAATCAATCAACTTAAATTCTGTGTTTTACAAATAAATAGTCTAATGCAATCAAAAATAAGCCTACGTTTATAAGTAAAATTTGCGAAATGATATCAGGTAGAAATACCTCCTTGTCAGTGGAAAGGCTATTTCTGATCTCAGAAATAGCCTCCTCTTAGCTATTACTATCACAGACAAACCCACATAGAGCTCTACTGTTGATAGAGCAGAGGTAAAAAGAGCTTTGTGTTAAGGTTCAGTGCTACCTGGTAAAGTAATAAATGCACTGTCGTCCCTTCCCCGGGGAGCAACTGCTGCCTGTCTCCAGGGATATTCCCATAGATCTTGGAAACAGAGTCTTTACCAGAGAGCCTTGTGATCCTGACAGCTAAAAATCTCAACATGGCATAGGGAACAAGCCAATGCTAAGCATGAGTTCCCAGTTCCCACCCATCATGCTGCAAAAGTTAAAAATAAAAAGATGAGACCCAAAATGTGGGAAATGAACCCACGGACTTCCTGAATGCTTGCTTAGCTGAAGAAATACTCAATATATTTGACTAACTTATGACTCATTTCTCTTGCTTTATTGTTCTCACTAAGCTTTAGATATTTTCCCTAAGGTTTAAAAGTGAAGCTAAGTGCTCACCTGCTATAAATCATGACTTCCATAAATCATAAGACAGAAGATCTGCCATCTGTGTAAACATAAATTTCTCATGAAATAGCTTGAAACAAAGTTTGGAAGAATGTGCACAAATACATTCCCATTGTTCAATTTGGTATGATCTAAGATTTCTGTCCCTGATACTTACCTCTTTTCTACTATAAACATGTATTACTCCTATGCTTTCCAAGCTTAAAATAAAGAAGTAGAAAATATTGAAGTTATTTACTAATGGAAGTTATCCACATCAGACGTTATAATTAATTATTTCAAAACTCTAGGCCTTGCCTGACCAAGTAGTAATGCACTGGATAAAGCATTGGCCTGTGATGCTGAGGACCCAGGTTCGGAACCCCAAGGTCACCAGTTTGAGCGTGGGCTCACCGGCTTGAGCACAGGGTTGCCAACTTGAGTGTGCGATCTTAGACATCACCCCATGGTCACTGGCTTGAGTTCAAAGGTCACTGGCGTGAAGCCCAAATTTACTGGCTTGAGCTCAAGGTCGCTGGCTTGAGCAAGAGGTCACCAGCTTGAGCCCAAGGTCACTAGCTCAAGCAAGGGGTTACTCTGTCTGCTGTAGCCCCCCGTCAAGGCACATATGAGAAAGCAATCAATGAACAACTGGGGTGTCCGAATTATGAGTTGATGCTTCTCATCTCTTTCCCTTCCTATCTACTGTCTCTGTCTTTCTCTCTCACCAAACAAACAAACAAAAAAAGGAAAAAAACTAGGCACCATATATGTATATCAGTCATTGCCAGAGTCCATCTGCTAATTTGAGTAGAAGTATTTGCATTTGTGGCAACCTTATTTTGAAACATAGGAACAAAATAGGTTCACCTACTCTCCTGAAATAGCTGCTAATGCCACAAATTATCTGCTCGTTTTTAAGACAAAGACCCTCCCTGACAAAGGAAATACAATGTCTCCTATCAATGAGTTGAAAAATGCATTCATTCAAAAATTAGTGTCACAGCCTGACCAGGCAGTGGGCAAGTGGATAGAGCATCCAACTGGGATGTGAAAGACCCAGGTTCGAGACCCCCAAGCTCACCAGCTTGAGCGCGGGCAAATCTGGCTTGAGCAAAAGCTCGTCAACTTGGACCCAAGGTCGCTGGCTCCAGCAAGGGGTGGGTCGGTCTGCTGAAGGTCCGTGGTCAAGGCACATGTGAAAAAGCAATGAAAACTATGGTGTCACAACAGCAACAAAAAACTAATGGTTGATGCTTCTCATCTCTCTCCGTTCCTGTCTGTCTGTCCCTATCTATCCCTCTCTCTCTGACTCTCTCTCTGTCCCTGTAAAAAAAAAAATAGTGTCACAGCTGACATCTCAGGTATATAGCTCTTCTCGCTTCCACTTTTAATGGAGGCTATAAGGCAAAGCAGACAGATTCCAAATGTTCCCAGCGGGGATTTAAATTGGCTCTATTAATCTCTGACTTCAAGACGATGTTTAAAAATAAATGTCAAGCTTAACATTTTACAAAAGCTTTGTTTAAACATTAATTTTTCTTCTGTGTGCCACAAGAGAGAAATGCTGTATTTGGGTACTAAGTCAGAAGCAACTCAACAAAATGGAAATCACCCAAGGCAGCCTCCTCTCCTCACTCAGTCGGCCAGTGGGCAGTCCGCTCACACCTTAGGCCCCATTCTCACTTTCAATCGTTTTAGCTTTACCATCTGACGCTTTGATATCCCTCTCTCTAGCTTCTATTTCAAACCTTGCCTACTATCTGCCTTCTGTTGAATTAATCCTGCCCCTTTATTGGTCTCTCCAGTGGGTTCTGCTTTCTCTTTTTTGTTTTTCCCCAGGCTTTTTAAACAAGAAAGCACATCCTCATTCTCATCCTTATATAATAAACATAGAATATGCTTTTAGCTGTTTATTTCACTCCATAATAAATAGGTTAATACTTAAAACAAATACAGATTCATAAAGAAATTTTAAATATTTCAAATATAAAACTCAAAACTTTGGGATTGTCAATCTTCTTTTATAAATAAATAAATAAATAAATAAATAAATAAATAAGGTCTTTTATTTGGTTTTCCTATGTCTTTACAGAAACACAATGTTACTGCGCTCAGAAACATTCTCCCCAAGCTTGACTTACTATAGAATAAGGTTCCTTTCAGAAGCTACTGCCCCTTTCCCAGAGCCCCTTTATCCAGTCAGTTCAGTCCACCCCCCTACCACCTCACACAGATGTCCTAGCATGCTCTGCCCATCACTGAACACCCTCAGTCTACCAACAGAAAAAGAGTGTTGTAGGCAGGTGGCAGGGGGTCTCTCAATGCATGCCAGAGCTGCACCCAGGAGTCTAACTACTTGAATAACTTTGCTTTCAATGTTTTGCATTTAAAATTTTTTATTAGGTGAGAAAAGGAGAGATAGTGAGTCAGATTCCCACATGCACCCCAACCAGGATCCACCTGGCTACCCCTGTCTGGGGCCAATGCTCAAGTACCAAGCTATTTTTAGTGCCTAGGGCTAATGCACTCCAACAGAGCTATCCTCAGCACCCAGGTCACACTCCAACTAGTGGAGCCACTGGCTGCAGGAGGGGAAGAAGGAGAGAAAGGGCAGAATGAGAGGAGGAGAAGCAGATGGTCACTTCTCCTGTATGCCCTGCTCAGGAATTGAACCCTGGACATCCATATGCTGGGGCCAATGCTTTTATCCACTGAGCCACCTGCCACCACCTGCATTTTAATTGTTTTATGGGAAAAAATAATTAGACTCTATAATAGGATATATAGTACAGCATAGGAAATACAGTGAGTAATATTATAATAACTAGGTATGGTGTTAGGTGAATAGTAGACTTATCAGGAAGAGCACTTTATAAACTATATAAATAAATGTCTAACTACTATGCTATACACCTGAAGTTCATATAAAATAATAATGAATATTAACTGTAATTGAAAAAAAAATTAAAGAAATGTTACCTAAAAAGAGTACAGTCATGCGCCTCTTAATGAGAGGCATATGTTCTCAGAAATGTTTTATTAGGTTATTTAGTTCTACAAACATAATAGAGTGCACAAACCTACTGCAATTGTATATGCTACACTGTTATATGCTTGGCAGCTCAGCAGATTTGTTTATATCGCATCACCACAAACACGTGAGTAATGTGCTGCATGAAGATGTCATGACAATGACAGCTGCCACATCACTATGCAATAGGAATTTTTCAGCTCCATTCTAATCTTATTATAAGACCACCATCATATATGCAGTCTGCTGTTCACCAAATCATTATTATGTCACACATGACTGTATTTAACTTCTTACTTAGGAAGTACTAGGTAAAAGGCAAAACAAGAATTCTCAAAAGGAATGGAAACTGAATTCCATTTGCTTTTCAAGTTATCCTTCCCCTAGAGTCTCTCCCTAAGTCTCTTTCTGGTCCTTTCCCTTCCCCTGGCACACACAGACTCTGGGTAGATCCAGGCTCAGCTCCAGCTTTCATCTCTTCCTCTTAGTGACAGAGATTGAGTCTCAGGGGAGGTTTAGTGACTTGCCAAAGGTTATATTGCCCTAAATTGGCTCCAAGTTTGTTAGTGGGTTTATTTGTTCTATGACAGGAGTTATATGACCAAACTCTGAGATTTAGGAGTTACACACTGAGTTATACCCAGAAGAGTGGATAAGATTCTTAAAGGAGAATATGACAAAAATATAAGGCCAAGGTTGGAACCTGCATTTAGAGGGCACAGTAAGTCCCCTTATAATCCCCAATTATGGCCTTTTCATTAAAACTCAAAGTGATTACGTCCTAAAAGTCATCCTATTATGAGGAACGTGAACATTCACCACTCTTGAGTTAAACCTAAATAAAATACTCATTCTTCTTTTCTTTCATTCATTTAGCAAATATTGATCGAATATCTAGCCTATATCAGAAACTATTCCAGGAGCTGAGGATACATTAGTGTACCAAACAATTGAAATCCCTGTTGGCAGAGAATTTATCAGAACTACAGATTACATTTGTAATCTTGCAATATCTAAAAACTCAGACTTGCTTGACCAGACAGTGGCGCAGTGGATAGAGTGTCGGACTGGGATGCGGAAGGGCCCAGGTTCAAGACCCAAGGTCGCCAGCTTGAGTGCAGGCTCATCTGGTTTGAGCAACAGCTCATCAGCTTGGACCCAAGGTCGCTGGCTCCAGCAAGGGGTTACTCGATCTGCTGAAGGCCCGCAGTCAAGGCACATATGAGAAAGCAATCAATGAACAACTAAGGTGTCAAAATGAAAAGCTGATGATTGATGCTTCTCATCTCTCTCTGTTCCTGTCTGTCTGTCCATATATATATATATATATATTATATAAAATAAAAACTCAGAGACTTCCTAGAACACATTATTCTCTATGGACTTCACTTTCTGCATCTCTTAAATGGAAATAGCAAAACTTGACCACCTATATCACATAAACTACGGTGAGAACTTGGTGAAACATTATTTAGAAAGAACCTAATATAGAGCCTCTCAATTGCAGACAATCAGTAAGTGGTAATATGCAACTATGATTACAGACTACCCTAAAACTGAGTCATCATTCACATATCTCTCAGAATTAAACCTTATAAATAATACTGTCACTCTGTCCTAAATTCAGTCATTCAGATACAACCCTCATGATATCTGATTTTAGCTATTTCTGCATTCAGCTCTGCAGTATACTCAATACTTTATCCTCACTTCAAGCAATAACTATAGAATCATGGGTTTTATATTTGTTTTTTATCTTGCCTAATACCTGCTAAATTCATAAGTAACTATTAAAATTTAAAGGTCCATTTATGTGACATAGCAACTAAAATTAACTTAGATATCACTGAAAGTATGCTGGGTCTACTTTGGGAATCACTTTGCCACATGCTCAAATTTGCAGAGCTGATCTCCATATCTAAATTTGGTTTATTTAAATGAAACACATTTCAGAGCACTCCAGAGTCTGCCATCTTCTCGGTCTCCATGGATGCTCTCCTAAGGCAGCCCCTCAGCATCTCTCTCCAGTACAGCTGTCACAGTCTCCCAGCTTCTACCCTTAGAACCAGATCATGTCTCTCCCAGCCCTGCATCCACCAGCGAACTCCTATCTTACTTGGAATAAATGCAAAGACCTGACTGCACTCTACAAAAGCTCTACATGATCTGGCCCCTGATTGTCTTCCCAGTGCACTTCCTACCTCTCTTCCAGTGGATGTATGATTGCAGCCACAGTGAATATTCAGGTAGCCTTTGCATCTGTGTACAGCATCCTTTCCAGATCATCATGGCTCACTCTCTCACTTAGGAGGCCTTCCCTGAACACTAGATCACTCCTCCATCACTGTCTGCCTGCTCATCTTGCTTTATTTTCACTTATCACTACCAATTATTAAAATGAACAATTATGTATTTGTTTGCTATCTGTTGAGTCCCATTAGGTTGTAAGCTCCAGGAGCTTTTATACAACGTCTATATACAAAACATTATACAATGTGCTTTGTCTATATTGCATACTCCTAAATTACTAATTCCTAAAACAGTATGAAGTCACTCAACAAATATTTGTTGATTGAAGGAATGAATGAGTGGATGTACAAATGGTGGTTAATGAGTATTCATCACAACATGTTTCATTTGAGGTTTCTCCTGGACTTGTAGACTGGACAGTAAGAAATAAAATCCTGGAGTTTAGGAGAAATGAAAGCAAAGAACAGGAACATGTGAAAGCAAGAGAAAAGATGCATGAACCCACCCACCAAAGTCCTCCAAACGTTACTGAAGTATTGGCCCCAAAATACAGAAATTAGTTAGAAAGAGAATAGCACTCATAGATGGACATAGATAGAATTGGAAAAGAGCTATTTCATTATACAAGAATGTTTGGTCCTTAATTTGGTTAAAAAGGGGGGGGGTGTTATAAGTAAACATTTAGCCTTTAATGACAAGCTACTCCTTCACTAAGCTTTAAAAACAGTGCTGAAAAGTAACTAGGTGCAATTGGTTAATTGATTGTTTTTCTGCCCAGTCTGTAGAAGTGCAAATGAACAGTAAAAGTGCCAAGACAGAAGCTGCTAAGATGGTGGAAAACGTGTGACATGGCTGCTAGTAAGCTAAGACCCCCTAGTTCATGGCCTTCCTATACCTACACCCTCTGACACGTAATTTTTTATTACTTCACTCTGACCCTGAGTTCCACTATGCCTTGCTTTGGCCAGTGGGATACTAACAAATGTAACACAAACAGAGCTTTGAAAAACACATGTGTGTTGCCACCAACCCTTTTGTACAATTGAACTTGTCTGCTTTTGGATGCCAACCATTAGCACTTGTCTGGACTCAACTCCTAGAGGGACAAGAACAGAAATGAGACATGTGGGGGAGTACTGAGTTATCCCAAAGGTGTCTTAGTCTGACAGCTAACCACCAATGCATGAGTAAGACTAGCTAAAATCATCAGAATCTAGCTTAGATTCTAAATTCCCCTAGCTAAACAGTAGACACATGAAAATAATAAAAAGTTGTCATTTTAAGAGCCTATGTTTTAGAATAGTTTGTTACACAGTAATTGCTAACTGATATAACTTGGATAATAACCAAGAGACTAAAGCAAGATGGAGGTGTCTCCCTAAATTCAAATTAAGAACACAATTTTAAAATGTTTTCTCTAAAAGTTGAAGGCATTAAAATGACAAGTTATTTAAACAACAGAGGTGTTACTTTTCAAGTTAAAGTTTTCTAAAAAAATTGAAAACAACAAGATTATAAGGAAATATGTTTAATATAACTGCAAGTCTAAGGTTGAACTATTAGCATCTCCTTAAACTATAAGAGTGGGGTGATCTCTTACAAGTATAAATATCGGATACCCGGTAGACTCTTAGGATTTCTCTTTATGGGTTCCAGTAAAAATAAAATAGAACCACACATGTTCCCTTCATCCTTCAGTAATTCTACCCTACCCTCATCACAGGGGACTTCTGATTTCCACAGCATTAAGAGTCTGTTTTTATTAAAGGAAACTATTGCTTCTTTCATCTTGAAAAATTAACAACCTTTCTGTCCACATACCAAAATCACTTAAAGACCTGTGGCTAAAATAAGCCAACAATAATTTGCTTCTATTCAGACTTTTGTACTGAAATAAGCACTATCTTCTTCCCCTTCCAAGATTTTCTTTCTTTCTTTCTCTTTCTTTCTTTTTTTCTTTCTTTTCTTTCTTCTCTCTTTCTTTCTTTTTCTTTCTTTCCTTCCTTTCTTCCTTCTTTCCCTTCTTCCTTCCTTCCTTCCTTCCTTCCTTCCTCCCTTCCTCCCTCCCTTTCTTCTTTCCGTATTTCTTTCTTTTCTTTTCATTTTTTTGCATATTTCCTTGAGGTCTGCACTATGTGCAAATGCTCAGATTGGAGAAGTGAATAACAAAGCAGACACTGAGGAATGATATGCAGTTTGTAGATGCTTTTGCACCCAATCTTTTTCACACTCACAGCCTCATCTGGGACCAGGCAACAATTTTAGTTCATGTGGAATCCTTCTTGTATTCTGTTGCATAAACATATACCTACATCTTTGTATGAGAAGAAAACAGGCCAACCAGAGAACATTATTAAGGATACAAATAATAATGTGGACTTGTAGAGTCCTCTTCTAGGCTTAGCATCATTTGTTCTTTCGTATGTGGTGTCTTAGTTCATTAGGGCTGCTATAGAAAATACCATATACCACATGGCTTATAAACAAAAGAAACTTATTTCCCACAGTTCTGGAGTCTGGAAGTCCAAGATTAGGGTACCAGTATGGTTGAGTGAAGGCCCTCTTCCAGTTTGCAGATTTTTCACTGTATCCTTAACCCTTTGAGTGGTGAGGTTTTTTCATGTCGCTGACCCCCAGGAGTGAGTCTAGTTTTGTTTTTCTTTTCAAAAATAAAATTTGTTCCTGTTACAGTTTTGTTAACTTAAAATCATGTTTGTTTGATAACCAATTTATGGAAACAAGAAGAACATACATTAGCCTTTTTTAATGTTGCCTTGCGTATTTTTAAAATAAATCGATCACACTCTGGATTGTCAGGAGGCACAAGGATGTACATGAACGTTTGTACTACTCAAAGGGTTAAAAGGCAGCAGGGGCTAGAGAGCTCTGTGGGTTCTCCTTTATGAGGTGCTAGACTCATTAAGGCTATGCCCTCATGACCTAATCACCTCTCAAAGGACCCACTTCCTTATAATATTTAACATCAGATTTCAACATATGAATTTTGGGGATACAAAAATTCAGTCTTTAGCTTGTGGTGAGTAGAGCCAGGATTCTTGTCTCCCTTTTACAGTCAAGAAAGCTCAGGTTGGGGTAACACAATAACTTCCCTATAACACGACTTTCTGTAACATGAATTCAAACCCAAATTCTGAGTCCTTTTCTATATACTATGTCCCTGAATCGTACAATGTTGAAAAACTCAAACCAATTATTTTCACAGAAAAGGTAAGGAACAAAGCAATATATAAGAAGAAAGATAAAGAACAGAGAGATATCTCTGACAAAAAGAGACAACAGAGGCATTTACATTTACATTAGACAATTGTTTAAGAAAACCTGCTCCTAACTGGTAACATTTCTAGAATGTTCTATAGAACACAGCAGAAAGCTACATAATTTTGTACCTTATTATGTACTGATAACAAGAGGGCAACAAATACCAAAGTGAGGAATCCCACATAACTTTCCTTGACAATCACAGTTCTACCTCCTCTTTATGTTCTAAATGTGCTCTGTGGGCTGTTTTTCTGTATCAAATATAAGGTACTGCAAGAAATTCTTGTTTATCCAAAATATATGTAGCAGAGGCAGTGCTAGTGGTAACTGAATCTGCAGATTAACAGAGTACAAAACATAGTAATATCTCATTTATTTCAGACTCTGCCCAAGTATAAAGCTCTAGGGCAAGGTTTGCCAAACTTTTTCTGTAAAGGATCAGATAGCATATACCTTAGGACCATATGGACTCGGTGGCAATTACTCAATTCGGCCCTTATGGTGAGACAGCAACATTAGATGATATGTAAACAACCAAGTGTGGCTATGTTCCAATAAAATTTTATTTATACAAATTTTATTTAAGCAACTGTGGGCCACAGACAGTTATTTGCCAATCCCTGTTCTAAAATATAACTCTCAACCAAAAAGGAAAAATATACACTCATGCTTTTATTTACTCTTGGGAGAACACTCTGATTGGATTTTATATACAGTTTAAGAAAGAAAAACTGGAATATTTTCTTGCTTTCAACCTATAGCAAATGAGAAGAAGGGATTTCAAAGCAGGGCCGCTAGCATGGGCCAATATGGTGCAGGTCAAAGTCTTCAGATGATAGCAAAGGTCTGAAACAGCAGAGCAGTCTGGACCAGCTAATTTAGGGGCAAAATACTCTTCCTAAACACACACCTTACTTAATAACATCTTAATCATTTCAATATGACTTACTTATAAAAAAGTTCTATTTTTGATAGTCATAATGATGTTTCTGAATCTTGATGACTCTGAATCACCAAGAGAAAGGTCCTAATTACTCTTTTTCAGTTAGTAGAAACATAGGCATACATAGGATCCACTTCAGAAAACCCACAAAAATTAGCCACTAGAAGCTTTGAAACTGACTGGATAAACTTCAGTTATCTAGAATATATATTTTATGAAATAAACAGTTCCCCAGGTAATAACAGGAAGACAAACCTTTATAAAGGCACTTGTCTTGAGTCGTGCAACATTTCAAGTGTTTTATGCATTAATTTATTTAATGTTCACAACAACCCAAGCAGGTAGGTATTATTATTATCCCATTTTCCAGATAAGAAAATTGAGGTACAGGGAGATTAAATATCTTGCCCAGAATGACACAGCTACTAAGTGGCAGAGCTGAGAAATTTTTATGTTTATTTTATTGATTTTAGAGAGAGGGAGGTAGAGAGCAGAAGAGAGACAGGAACAGCTGTTCCTGTATGTGTCCTGACTGGGGATCAAACTGACAATCTCTGTACTTCTAGACGATGCTCTTAACAACCTAGCCATCTGGCCAGGGCCAGAGCTGGGATCTGAATCCAGGCGGTCTAGCTTCAGACATATTTTTTCAAACACTTCACTATGCCAAGGCATTATCCTAAAAACATATGCAGGATGCCTTATTTCAAATACCATAAACATAGTTAAGATATATGTAAAACCCTTACTAAAAATAATATTCAGAATCTAATGATTAAGACATGTCAGCGTCTCAATCGGCCTTGGGGAAAGACTGCATCTATTATCTCTGTTCAGTTCCACCAAAATAAAAAGACAGTCTAGATGTCAGATTGAGGAGATTTTATTCTTTCCAGGATTGCATTAAAAAAATTTTTTTTTGGAATGAGACAGGAAAATAAACAAGAAATTCAAGTTATGGGAAAATTCTTTATAGGCACTGCTAGTTCAGTCAGATAAGTACAAGGATGTGAAGTGAATTCGTCCTTCTATTTTCTTAAGTCAGGATATAAAAATTAAAACATATTTTTATTTGTTGTCTTTATTTCTTAAATAGCTTAATTGTAAATTTGGCTTATCCAAAAGGAAAATACTTTGGTTGTTAAAATAACTGAGGTTACTATTGGCTTATCACCCAAAAAAAATATTTGGCCCTAATATAGCTCAAGTGAAAGACTAAAATCATTTCATGATGTTTTATTAAAAGAAAATTAAAAGTTTGTGGAGAGATACTTTTCAAATAGCAATGATCTGGAAAATATTTCTGGTTACTGAGTAGGCATCTGTATTCTTTTTTATTTGTGATATGAATAATTTTTGCTAATCTCTAGAAGTTAATATTGGAGAGAAATCATATAGCCCCTAGAAAATAGAGAGGCTATGAACCAAGCACAGATTAGTTTCACTTTTTGCTCAACTTTATGCAAGAAATAGTTCTCAAAAGCTCTGCACTCTCTTCACAGTAGTTATCCCCAAAAATAAGGAACTGGGAGTAGCAGATGAGTTTTGAGCAGTCATTTCATCTTTGTTGTTCTTTATTCATTTTCCTCCCATACTTTTCTAAAACTAAAAAATGGGGGATGCAAATACCTGACATAGAAAAGATGGGGTAGGGAAAAAGAGAAAAATATCCTATTACCACTGTTTTTGCCATTGGATGTAAATTTTAAATCAATAGTAATTCTATAATCATAATTTTAGTTATATTTTAATAACCTTGAAAAATATTAACAGGTGGGATTAAAAATTTAATAGTAAATTCATATTCCTAATTTCTTCTAGATGGTAATGATTATAATTTTTTTAACTTAACTATATCTTAGTGGTTATGAGGCCTAGATTCTATGGAGAAAGAAAAGAAGTGAAGGAAAGGGAAGGAAGAGAAGAAAAGAAATTTTTTTTAAAAAGGAAAGAAAAGGAAAAAGTATGTCAGAAATTGGTTGGTTAATCACAAAACTAACCTTCTATTTTTCCCAGACACAAATAGAACTTTCTACTCTAGCCTCCATTCAACCAGGTAGGGCCATGTGGACCAAACTCTGGCCAAAAGAATGTGAGAAATCTTCTACATGTTTTCCCCTTTGCCAAAGTACAAGGGTCTGGGAACTGGTGGTAACAAGGTGATGACAAGAACACCACTTGAATGAGAGGAATGTACCCATCAAGAATATCCATTTTGCCTGATCAGGCAGTGGCGCAGTAGATAGAGCGTTGGACTGGGATGCAGAGGACACAGGTTCGAGACCCCGAGGTCGCCAGCTTGAGCATGGGCTCATTGGGTTTGAGCAAAGCTCACCAGCTTGGACCCAAGGTCGCAGGCTTGAGCAGGGGGTTACTTGGTCCGCTGTAGCTCCATGGTCAAGGCACATATGAGAAAGCAATCAAAGAACAACTAAGGTGCCACAACAAAAAACTGATGATTGATGCTCCTCATCTCTCTCCGTTCCTGTCTGTCTTCCCTATCTGTTTCTCTCTCTGTCTCTGTAAAAAAAAAAAAAAAAAAAAAAACAGAATATCCATTTTATAAATTGGCACAGCCACTATGGAAAACAGTATAGAGGTTCCTAAAACAATTAAAAATAGAACTACCACATGACCCACCAACCCACTTCAGGGTATTTATCTGGAGGTAATGAAATCACTACCTTGAAGAGGTGTATCTGTACTCCATGTTCATTGCACTGTTATTCACAATAGCCAAAGCATGTAAACAACTGAAATGTCCATCGATGGGTGAAGAGATAAAGAAAATGTCATACACACACACACACACACACACACACACACACACACAGCGGAATATTATTCAGACATATAAAAGAAGAATTTGTGATGACATGGATGAAACTTGATGGCATTATGCTAATGAAATAAGTCACACAAAGAAAAAAACTGTATGGTTTCACCTATGTGTGGAATTTAAAAAGATGAACTCAGAGAAATAGATTAGAATGGTGGTTGCCAGGGATCAGAGTTGAGGGAAAAAGAAAGCTGTTGGTCAAAGAGTATAAACTTATAGTTCTAAGATGAACAAGTTATAGCAATCTAATATACAGAATAATAATTACAGTTAATAATGTACTATATACTTGAAAGTTACTAAGAATAAATCTTAAATGTTCTCAGAACGAAAAGAGAAATAGATATTATATAATGATATGATGTGGGTGTTAGATAACAATATGGTGGCAATCATTCTGTAATATATGTGTATTAAATCAACATGTTGTACACCTTAAACTTATACAATGTTATATGTGAATTATTTCTCAATAAAGCTTGGGGAATAATGAAGTTAAAAACCACTTTTTCATTACAATTTTAAATTTCTGAAGAGTGCTCTTATCCAATCACCAAAGGCACAAGAAATTCAGGACAATGGTCCTAGATGGCAATGTTCAAGCTGTACTACAAATGATATTTTCAGTTCTAGAGAGTTTCCGCATTAATTGTTGGTGGGCAAGGATCCATTTCACATACTTTGGTTCTCTTATTGTGCCTTTCTCTTTTATGATTTCATCTAAAATAGGGGGAAACATACTTACTATAGGTAGTAGAACTTCTTCCAACGAACCAATATTACTTGTAGGAAATAATCAAATTCTTAACAAAAGTACACTCAAGCAGCTGAAATGTAGGACACAACTGTGCCCAACATTCCTAAACTTCAGAAGAAGAAGCAGTTAAAAATTTGGGATTTACAACTGCTGGCTGCACTTTTCAAATCACTTACAAAGTCATTTTAACCATTCTTTTTATTCGCCGGATGGAAAGTCCTAGGAATAAGCATCTGTTTAAAAGCTACGTGATTATTCCATTAGTAAAATTTAATAGCGTTAAAACAGGAAGAAAAAATATAAGAACAGCTGTCAGTCTGAATTTTCTAACTCACTTTTTCCTGTGAGAAAACTATATGCTCTAAAACTTCATCATTAACAGCTCTAAATGTGACTGTGAAAGAATGCTTTCTGACTCCTGGCTTAGTGCTATATCTAAGTGGAAGGAAAGTCATGACACAAGCTAAATCAACAAGAAAATCCATCCTGTCTGAGAGAGACAGACATAGCTTAGAAGGTAAACTAACTAATCAATAAGAAATGTATCTGATCTTTTTCATTTTAAAACTTGACCAATTTTTTTTAATTTAAATTTTGAATTTTGAAATTAAATTGAATGGGCTGACATTGAACAATAAGAATACATAGGGTTCAGGTGAACATCTCTATAACATTTGAACTGTTGTTGATTGAGTTGTGTGCCCATCACCCAAAGTCAAATCATTTTCTGTCACCATATATTTATCCCTCTTTACTTCTCTCCACTACACTCCCTCCCCAAGGTAACCACTTCACTTTTATCTCTGTCCATGAGTCTCAGTTTTCTATCCCACTCATGGAATATATATTTGGCCTTCTTTATTTCCCTACCCCCCCATATATTTTATTAATATTAACATGCTGAAAATTGTTCTCATAAGCAGCATTTACATGGCACATAGAAGTTTTGTTTTCACATAAGATATCACATTTACTTGCCACAGCAACCCCACTGGTGTTTTTAATGCTTAAATAGACAGATAAAGACTGAGGCTCAAACAGCCTTTGTAACTTTTCAAGAGCAATCAGCAAAGACTTATTTTGCTTTAAAAAGTATGTATTCATGACTGGGAATATGTATTTAGATGTAAAGAAGTTAACTACTGCTATGACCTTCTATTAGTACATTAGTATAGGCCGTGGTCAGTTGGCTCAGTGGTAGAGTATCGGCCCGGTATAAAGATGTCCCGGGTTTGATTCCCGGTAAGAGCACACAGGAGAAGCAATCACCTGCTTCTCTACCCATCCCCCATCTCTCTCTCTCTCTCTCTCTCTCTCTCTCTCTCTCTCTCTCTCTCTTTCTCTTCCCCTCATGCAGCCATGGCTCAATTGGTTTGAGTGCTGAGGATGGCTCTGTGGAGCCTCTACCTCAGGTGCTAAAAATAGCTCTGTTGTAAGGATGGCCCCAGACAGGCAGAGCATTGGCTTCAGATGGGAGTTGCCCAGTGAATCCTAGTTGGGGTATATGTAGGAGTCAGTCTCTCTATCTTCCCTCTTCTCACTTGGAAAGAAAAAAGTAAATAATAGTATAGAGTTGTACAGTGCATTACATTGTACTGTATATCCAAATGTATAAATAATTAAAATGTTCTTTCACAAGTACTTTCTCACTATGTTGCTGATATTCACTAATACAGAAAAATACCAGGATATATATCATTATTTTCATTGTACAGATATAGACATTGAGGCTTAGAAAAATTTAATGACCTAAGCATAATCTCACTAACCAAGATTAACTCATTAAGCCATTTTGCTTCTTGAAATTGAAAGTTGAAGTGACACAATTTTGGCTGCTGACTAACATAATGGAACTTACATTACCTGCACACCTCATATCATTCAAATAGAATTATTAATTATTTTTCATTTGAATGAAAGTACCTCTTCTACAAATGAGGGGTGTCAAGCTCCCAAAAAGAACTATAAAATTCTAAAGCATGTAGCTCTTTGTGGTATTGTGTGGGATATGCAATATTGTTTTATTTGGTTTGTTCTGTTTTTTTAAAACATGCTCAAGGTGGAACAGCAACTCTTTTGAAAATGCCAACTAGAAATAATTAAATTGAGGAGGGAAAAATTAAGCAATATGATTTGTTCATTATATAATGCTGGAAAAAAATGTTTTAGAAAAGAGTAAGTCTTTCCAAAAGCAAAATTCACCAAATAAAACACTGGAAAATGTAATTCAACCAAGAAATAATATTTTTTTTCAATGTGGATTTATGTCATTGCTTTAGTAGGTAGTGTTAATCGTTTCCAAATGCCAATGTGTATTCATGAACACTTTGCAAGTCCATGATGTAATACATTCCTTTTTGGATACATGTTATGTCAAATCCATCTGTCTAAAGCAGATATGCATAGTTTTGCAGAACCTTATCTCCAAAAGCACTTTCATAGTCAGACAAAATTGCTTTACAAAATAAAGAGGAGTATAAAAATGAAAGATAGGCTGTTTTGAAAATATTTCTTTCTCTCACAGTACCTTGAACACAGCTCTGTGTCCACTGGGCACCTGGCACCCCTCTAGTATTGCTTTTCTTAATATCCTGCCCATTCACAAAAAAAGAGATGTGACCCTGGTATCCCAGGGATAATTAAAATGATGAAAGTCCTGGAAGAAGTGACAATACAAGATTTTAATGTACCTACTAGTATATACCTGGTTTTAAATACCTTCTGACATCCACGGGCAGCTTATTAAAGATTGATAATAAAACGTTAAGTCATTCTTATTTAATTCATCTCAAGTAAGTAAGTAAGTAAGTAAGTCAAAGTAAGTTAATATAAAGAATGAAGACAGGAAAAAGTGCAAAAGAAGGTGATTGCTACATTAAGAAAAACACACCATTTGTACGAAAAGAAGAGGAGCCCAGTTAGAGGTAATAAGCTAGTTCAGCTAAAGCAGCTTCACCCCAACCACTTCTTACTCTAGATGGGACTTGAACCACCCTGGTGGATGAGATTATATTCTTTTTATTAATGTACCACTTTCTTCCACTAATACAGGTAGGAATGTTGAACAAGTGAATCAACAATGACTGTTAGTGTCTATGGCTATGGAAATTCAATAAATAAACTCGATTTTTTATCTCAATAAGGGATCTCACTGTTTCTTTATCAAGTAAATGTTTCCTCAAGGAATATACAGTGTGTCCATAAAGTCATGGTGCACTTTTGGCTAGTCAAAAGTCAAAAGTGCACCATGACTTTACGGACACACTGTATTAGAATTTTCTTTAAAACTATTTTACATACACTTGGTTGATATGGAATTCTATGCTGATTATTTTTCTTTTCTTTTATGAATCTCATCCACAAATGTGACCTGTAAATGGGGTCATATTTTTATTTTATAGTTTTAACAAAAGTTTGCATTTCCAGTATGATCGAAATTTTGCAAAACCACAACTAATATTTCTCTCCTACCAGCTAAACTATATTAGTCATTTAAAAAGGTGCAACCAAAAATAAACTGCTCCTGAGTATAAAAATAAGATTTTACAGGAATTCGCAAGTAATTACTATAGCTATTAGAAGTTTATATTGCCACAAGAATCCGTAATTTTAGAAAACTGTCCAAATGATTTATGGATGAGGGTTATACATAGCACAAATATATACATTTGTATCTATGAGTCCAAGGAGAAAAACTTAGGCAAATATCAAACTGGAAAACAACCCCAAATTATAAGAAGTTACCTAGCTTTAGTAAGAAAAAGTATAAAAATTATTTGGGAGGAAGAAAAATTATTGCTAAGCACTAACTTTAAAGGCTAAAGCCCTATTTTAAAAAAATGATAGTAGGAGAAATTAATAATGTTTTTAGAGAAAAAGTGCACTGCGTACAGTAACCAGTTATAGTATTAATTCTATCCTGCAGTGTATGCTATAGAAGGTAATAGAATGATGTTTTCTAGTTTCTCCTTTCGATCCATTCCAGTTTTCTCTTAAACCTTGTTAGCAACAGAAGTCACCCCAACAACTACACAAACCTAACAACGGCTTCCCTGGGATAACTTGATCTGCTCCAACCTCAAATTCCACTTTACATACTTTCTTCTGTTATGGTTGTGTCTGTGTATGTGTTTAATATACTTCTTATAAGGCTTTTAAAAACAAGTTAATAGTCTCTCCTTCAGCTCTCTACCCCATCAACAGGACCACTGAGGAACATTTTTCTACATGTAAAAATGACCTAGCTATCTATAGAGTATATCTAGTTCAGCTGCTGATGACAGTGGAGAAAAGTACAATTGCCCTCATTTTACATTTCTCCTTTCTTTGGCCCTTTAGCTGCTGGGTACCTGAGCCCCGAAAGGATAAGTTGCTGCTCCCTCCCAGCATAACAGAGTGGGGGTAGGAAACCTCGAAACTTGCCTTACTCGAGTGCCCTCTCAGCCATCGCCCTGACACCAGAAGCTGGTTTGAATCGGCTCATGTTGAACCTTTATCACTGATCCCATAAAACACAGGGCTACAACTGCACTGAACAGCCTCCTTCAAAATGCAGCTTGATTGTGATTCATGGCAAAAAGCTGGAATAACCCTGCCAGGTTTTAGAAGCTTTAAGATAAATTGTACTGAACTTGATACATATAAAACAGCACCTTGACAATGAATCATCTGCTAATTCAGTATTTTCTAATTACAATCACTCCCTCTCAGGGCATGTAATTAATTTACTGAGTTTAAAAAAAAAAAAAAGGATTACTCACACAGTCTGGAAGATGCAATGTCAGCTATTTAGGACAGAAACATCCAAGGCCGTGTTAGAACTCAATTAGGACTACATATGCGTTAAAGCAGGCGCTGGCAGGCCTCTGGACTACGGCAACTATAGGACTTGTGCTTCTCGTACGCTGGGCTATAATTTATGAAACTGAGCCCCGGATCCAGCCAATCATTTAGCTCCTCATAACAAGTCTAACTGGCTCTGGAAAGCTGAAAGGGCTGTACTAGAACAACAAAGATGAGATAGTTCACACAATAATCTGCTTATCAGGAATCGCTTTTCCTCACAAGGCCAGGGAAAAATCTCAGCTTCATGGTCTGAGGGCAGGACAGATGACCTGAGAAAATGCGACTACACCTGGAGCAAGACCTTTTCTGGCCTGACAGTCCCAATCCAGCCGGCATGAAAGGACCGAGCTACCCCTGGAAACCAAAGGGCAGTGACAACAGCAAAAACCTCAGGTAATTTTCATCTTTTTTATTTTTAGTAGGAGTAATGCTGAGTCAAATATATGCATTCAGTCGCTGCGGCAACTAGGTATGCTTCAATTTTATTTTAGCTTTTTCTACCCTACTCTTTTTGTAGGATCATTTGCTATTAAGTATGAATAGAGGGAGGTTTAATGTATCTGAAATGAACTTGAAACTAAAATGATCATTTGTGGAGGAAAACAGATCGTTCTCCCCAGCAGTCTGAGAGCCCCCTTTCAGATGTGCATCATTCTCACCCACCCACAGAAACAAAAACAAAGGGGCTAAGCAGAAAGGAGAGAAAAGGTGCTTTATGAGAACATATCTTAAAGGAAATAACTATGCTCAGAGAGTCAATTGGGAAGATAGGTTATTGTCCAGCTCCTGTGGCCCTTGAAATTTAGGCCACATAAGAATCTACCAAAATATACCATGTGGGGATGCTGGGGTAGGGAATAACATAAGGAGCTGACAGAGCCCCTGTGGACTCTGTTTTCTTGGCAATATTTTTTATATTTCACATTATATTTTAAAGTGTTACTTCTACCAACTACTGCAATACCATACTGTCAGATTTGTTATTAAAAAATCTACAGAAAACATTTTAGTTCAAAAGAGGTGACATAAATTGAAAAGCCAAAAAACAAAATGGACTTGACATACACATAGCCCCAACACCACACCCTTAGATACTTGACGCACTTTACCCAATAACAAATACTTTCAAACCCTCAGCAAATAGTGTTTCTTCAACAAACTTTATAGCAAGTGTAACATTAGCAACAAAAAAGTCTTTGTAATCAAATTTTAAACAACTAAATCAATCTTTATACTTGCAAAGTAACAACAGAACCTTCACAATATTTAAATCATGTCAGTTTTATATGCTCCCAAAGGAAGAAGCTGAGAAGAGGAACTTGCTTTGTTTAGTGATGAAATATAAACAATAGTAACAGAAGAGACATCTATGCACTTTTTGTTTGCTGTAGATAACTGACTGAATCCAACTTGAGATTTGACACCAAAATGAAAAACATAGCAGTACACAGGGAACAGAAAAAGTTATCCACCAGCAATTCCCCCAAGATTTGTTCTTTGAATTGTCCACTTAGCGGCTAGCCAGGGAAGACTATTTCTACTCTGTTTAAATATTTTTTTTATTTAAGTAAACCTTTGTTTATTTGACAGTACTGTTGCCTTTGGTGATTATGTGAGAACCGAAATTTCTGAGGAAGCCAGGGTGTTAAAATTGTTGTTCCTTTTACTCAAAGATAGCATGGATTATCTAGTCTGAAATGCAAATCAAACCCGTAAGGTAATATTGTAGTTGAATCCTCAACACACAGAACACCCTGTTTCACATTCCCTTTATAAAATTCCAGTAAACTCCCCTTGAACTCCCACATTCAGATCTCCATTTGTCGGCAGACAAGGCCAAGAATACCCTGAGGCATTTAAGTCATTTCACATGTCCTGTTGTCCAGAAACTTCCCATAGGAAGACTGTACCTCCCAAACAACTTTGAAGACAACCACCTCACCACCCAAGACAATGGCCAGCAGCCACCCAGCAGGTCTTTGAGTTAGGAGTCTTCACAGCTTCTGTACTGCCTGTGTATTGACCTATAGCTAAGTTACAGACTGACCTTTGGCTCCCGCACCCCGACAAGCACTCCATGTTTTGTTGGACTCAACTTTAAGCTGTTCATCCCCAAACACATTCATGGTAAAAAGCTTTTTAAACGATTATTACTGTCTTCCCCTCCTATAATCATAATAATTGTGATAACCTGAGACACATTAGTGCTACCTGACAATTTGGGAAAATTTAGATATTTTTTACCTGGAGCTGTCATATAGCACAGAAAACCTCACACTAAAACAAAGGAAGTGATGTCTTTCAGTATGATCTACCTTAAGTCAATTACGCTCCTTAGATGTCTTTTCAATGCCCTATTGAAAACAATGCAACATAGGAAAAACTAAAATAATATACCTATCATACTATAATATTTTGCCTAAAGTTGTTAGAGCAATATATGAGTCTACTTATAGCAGGCATCTTTGTCAATTCAGCAAGGTTTGTATTAGGAGATTCCAGCTAGAGAGACTCCCTCCTGTCATCACCATCACTTAATATTTGTTGGTTACCACATCCGTCACTGTCTAAGAAGCTCTGAGTACATGAGGGGCACCCAAACAGCTGAATTTAGTTCTTATTCGTTTCTTTTTTCTCAAACTCACAGACAAGAATTAAGATGATCCCGATAAAAGAAAAGTAGCTCAGGAATGCAACCCTTTTCTGAACCAAAACTATCAGCAAATCTCAAACATCACAACAGCTCTGATTGACTGCAAAGTGTCTAGAAACCTGGGCCAGGAATGATTTGTAGGCCCATAAACTCATTTGTCTGGCCCACAGTTTATGTAGCCTAAGGAGTCGCTCCCGAGACAAGCATAAGAAACACTCAGACCTACCTTGTCAGTGTGTCTAAGGTTGGCAGGGTATTAACTCCATTCCAGGTGGCGTGGATAAATAGCCCCGTTATTTTCACAGTGCTGGACTCTGCCTAAAGAAACTCTGGACCTCGGGGCCAGTTTGCTGGTAGGTAACTGCTGACAGTTCACATGCTGACACTTGGAGCCAGCATTGTATGGTTTAAACCGAAAGAGAAATAGTTGCTTAGAAAAATGTCAGTGAGAAGGCCTGCCTCTCTTTAACAAAGCAAAATAAAGTTTTTTCATTTAAATAAAAAAGCCTAGGTACTAGAGATATGAGTCTATGGTCATTATAGAGATTCAATTTATGTTCTCAGTTCAGATTAAACACTTTATCTGGGCACACAGAGCTCAAATTCAGATTTGTTCTCAGTACACAGTGGGGGAGGAGTTTTTGTTGTCTTTTAATTCAATCTTTCCTAAGAATATCAATTTATAAAAACAGATTAATAAAGCATTTGACAAGATTCTAAAACATATTATACTTAAAATTACCATAAATTAGCAACCATTTGCACTTAGTCAAAACTCTTCTAGGTAATGAGACCCAAACAGAAGGATCCATTTTTCTATAACCTCACTCATTGTCAAATTTCTCAAAAGCCATATAACATACACATAACATATGCAAAAACTGACAGTTATTTATATTCAGTAAGAAATAAATTAGAGGGGGTTGCATTCCTAATATTTGAGGCTAAAGCCACCTCTTTGCTTCAGCAGCATGTAAGCACTATGACATGGACTTGTGAGCATGAGCTCGAAATCAGGCTGCCCGGGCTGGACTCCCAGCTCTGATCCTTAACTGTGGACTTTGAGCAAGTTTTTTAAGAGCTCTATGCCTGTTTCCTTGTATGTAAAACAGTGTCACACACAGTAACTACCTCCTGGAGCTGGCGTGAAGATGAAATGGGCAATGCATGCTTAGAACTGAGCCTATTACATGGAGAATATTCATTAAGAGAAGACTTTCATTGTTATCATTTAGCTCATTTCAATAAATATATACAATATCCAAAATGGAGGTGAATTACTGAATAGCCAGATACGGTGAAATATACCTATGACATCACACATCTCATTTCAGGTGATATAAATAAGTAAGATTTTGTCTTAAGGCCTATGATATATCAGCTCAAGGAGGTGTGTCAGTCATTGCTTCTGCCTGGTTATTACTTGAAACTTTCAACCCTGCCCTGCATTTAGTGTATCACTCAAGGACTCTCACCCAGGACATGACACATGGGGATAATTGCCGTAGACATAATTCATGTGATAGTTGGTACAAAGTTCAGGATACTTGAAAAATTCCTACATGAAAGAAAAAAAATGGAAGCCATTAAGTCTTTTGTCATGGTACCTTAACCAAAAAAGATACAAGGAGAAAAAAAATAGAGTTACCTATCATGAACAGCTGTGCTCATTATCCAAATTCATGAACCATGTCTAGAATTCATGCTGACTTCTCAGTTTAGATATGAGAGAATACTGAAGCTAATTATCTCCTTTCCTACCTGTGATGGGGATTTTTCAGAGCAGGAGAATATTAACTGAGACTTTGACCTGCTCACTGAAAAAGTGCAGAGAAAAACAGTCAGCTTGCTGAGGGAGCACCCACCCCAGGGAATGACTATGAACTTCCACACTCATTTGTTCATTTGTTCATTCATTCACTCATGAAGAGTCTTGCCTCTTATCTCCCATGCAAACTCCCACCAGTCACAGATGTTTATAGTTGCTGAGGGAGCCAACATTCTCTCGCACAGCTGAGTTTCTGTAGATGCACCCCTCCATCTGTGCGGTCTTCTCCAGCACCCACCATTAAGACCAAGGAAACTTCTCTTCTCCACAGTGAACCCCTCCCTACCCACCACCTCTCCATAGAAGGTGGAAATTCCCTGTTGGGTAAATTATTGAATCAGTAACACTTACTACATGAATTAGCATTAAAAGACAAACAAACAATTGGAAAATTGGGGGACACGTTCAGTTTAGCAAAAATACTTTAGAAATGTAATACGGAGCACTTTTTGCAAGATCCCAAATGGAATAAAATATTAAGGTTTCAGAGTCTCTTAAACTCTAGCAGCTAGAGGATCATCTGAGGTCTTTTTCAACAAGTTCATAGAATAATCCAAGGAAGTCCAGCATAGTTGCTAGAAGTTATTACACATGTGGCAGCTTTACCTGGAGCCTGGCAGGGTGTGGAATGAGCTAAGCTAATTCTCGCTGTTCTTATCCCATTCCTGGCAGAGGAGTGCAAAGGAAGTGGGTCTCTGGTTCAAGAGTATATAATGATCTTCCCTTTCCCTCTCTGTTGGCTCAGATACAGCGTTGGACAGACAACAAGTCCCTCTACAGGGCCCATTGGCACCCCTGATGTTCTGCGGCATCATTGCAGTTCGGACCTGTGCCTGAGGGTACAGTCACTCGGCACTGGACATTTGCCAAGGAGGAGGAGGAGGAGGAAGAGGATGGGATGGGATGGGATGGAGAATTTTAGAACACAGTGCTGGAGGGTTCCTTTCAGAATCGTGACATGAATCCAGTTTGTCTTTCGTCCCTCTCCCACTTTGCCTCTCCCTCCTCACCAAAAAAAAATGTTCCCTTATGTTCCTCTGTTTCTTCCACCAAAGTGTCCCACAAAGGGGCCCATCCTCCCTTCCATCATATGAATCCTTCTGTGTGCCAACCCCAAACAACCTGGTTAAACCAATCTGTGCCAATGTGATTAAATGTTTCTGTTCTCTTCCAAGTGGCAACTCATTTTAACAGAGACTTTCTCAAATTGGAGCTGAACCAAACAACACAACCACACTGAATGGTTTAGGCCTCTTGGAACGTGATGGCAAAGACATGCAGAAGACAAACAGGGCTTTCCAGGCCCTGGGAACTACACCAGCACATCAGCTACCTTCTCCTATCAGGAGTGGGCCAGCCCTCCAGGCGTATCCCTGAGCCAAGGAAAATGCTAAGTTTTCACTCCACACAAGGACACTACAGACAGGCACTGCACAATCTATACAACTGCCACTCATACCAGTCCACCCTTTAGGGATCCTGACTCTTCTCTCTCTATATCCAGAGTAATCAAGAAAAGATTAATCACTTATTTAACCCTCCTAAACAGAGGTACCGTAAATACTTGGTACCTTGAAAGCAATTTGGCTATGGAGACACATTTGTAATCACCAGCAACTAAAAGAGGCAGAGGCTACTCCATGTCTCAGAGTTCATAAGATTTTTTCCTGTTTTTTTCATAAGAATTTAAGCACAAATAAGAGGAGTGGGAAAACAGCAGGTTGCAGTGAGTCCTATGTGCAATAGAAAATAATGTAGTGATTCTTGAATTTCATGTGCATCAGGATTACCACAGGTTCTTGTTAAAATGGTAGATCCCTGACTCCTACCACAGGTTACTTACTGATCCTTTAGGTCTAGAATGGAGCCCAGGAATCCGAACTTTTCATTGGTACCCCTGATGCTTGTAAAGCCAGTTATGCATGGGTTACTCCTTGACAAAGATGGAGATGGTGCATGCAAGCCATTTAACACAAAGCCTGGCATGTTACAATACCTACTAGCTATAATTATTAAGCATCAGTATCCATCCCAACTTCATAAATTCTACTTAGACTTGACCTTTTCCTAAGTGAAAATTGCACATGGGTTTGGCAGTGTGGTAGGAAGTAAGGAGATTGTTTAGTGCAAGGAAAGAGAATGAGAAGAGGAGAACAGGACAAAGCCTAATTTGTGTCCTTCTAATGATCTGTGAGACTCCTGAGCTGAAATTACCACCCCTCTTCCACAATATCAACAGTGCTGAAAAGATAATGCAAGAGTATTCAAAATAACTGCATATGAACCAGAAATTTCCAAAGTAAAAACACTTAAAATATTGGCATTTTCATTTTTCTGACACAGACACCAAAAGCAATATGAGGTTATTTGTTTTGTGGGCAAAGCAGGCCCCAAGTAATGAGTGGTTTTTGTAAATGGCTGAGCCCACCAAGTTAGCACAATATAGAAGTACTGTAAATCCCAAACCTGATTGGTTGCTGTGCTACTGTGAGGCTTGGCTATTTTTCTCTGCTGCTGATGTGGGTCTGCCACAGGTGGCTGGCGCTGACACTGTCTAGTCCCAGCTGGGGATCAGGCCTCACAATAAATAGGACGGCCCTTCAGGAAATCTTCTGTTTAATTTGCATGCTCCTGAGTGTGGGACAAAGCTCTGTTGTTTAAGACCATAAATAATAAAAAGCTTTGTTCTTTCTAACCAAGAGGGAAACTGTAGATCTCTCCAAAATCACTTGGTCTTAAACTGTGTGAAGACGACAAGAATGAAATATTATTTTAGGCTGTCCGACAGCATCGTCACTCAATCTCTTCTCCTGGCTTCAGAAAACAATGACTCAATATGGCCTTTTTCTGACAGACTGTAGCCTTAGGAGAATACTTTCCTGAATTTAAATCAATGGAAGCCATTCAAAGCCCACTTAGCTTTCTCTCTTTGAAGGTTGGGCATAGGAACACAGCTGTTTGCATTCATATAATGAAAGGAAAATAGAAACTGTGAATGATAAAAAAGAAATCAAAGTATTTTCTTACTGCATTCCAGGTGCTTAACATGTGTTTTATTGCTTGAGTCCCTCAGTGACCTCGACAAGGTTAATGTGATTATCACCATTTCTTCCAAGACTAAGAGAGGTTAAATGTTTCCCTAAGGACTCAGAGTTGATAAGTGGCAGAACAGCAAGTTAAATAAGAAAGTAAAAGTAGACTCAAATCCTACATGTTGACCTTTAAATGAAAAACTTCCCATATTTCTACTAACATAAACTTATGTAAATGTGATCATTTTGTTTCATAATCTGCTTTGTATCACTATTTCTCCGCATCAAATATATGTAAAACTCTGCATCATCATTTTTATTGAGCACACAGGATTTCTGGGAAGGTAGTTACCATAATCAACTGTACTAGTCCCCTATTAATGACCACTTATTTCTAGTTTTCCCTATGAATATGCTTTGAAAAACATATTTTTACGTGCATGTAGTTATCTCTTTAGGGTAAGCCCTAGAAAAAGAATTGCAAAAAGACTATACATTTTACGTTTCAGTACATATTACCCAACTGCCTTCTGAAAGGTTATATCAGGTAAGCTACATGTGCTCATTTCTTCACATTCACAGGGACACCAGGTTTCACCTACCGTTTACATTTCTGCCAAAATGATAGAGAAAAATGACAGGATTGTTGTTTTTGTTCCATTTATTTCATCATCAGGCAAGTTAGACATCTTTTCCTATGTATTGATCACTTGCAATTCTTCCAGATTAATTATCCCTATTCTTTTTCTATTTTCTATTAGAGTCTGATTCCAAAATTCATTGCAAATGCTTCCTCCTGCCTCTTGCTGCTTTTCTCATTGTCTGTACTGATGTATTGGAGACTTTGATCTCTAGCCAAGAAAAATTTGGCAACATATTGTCAGGGTGATTATTCAAGTTCCTTAAAACATGTTCCAAGAAGAAAAACTAGTTAGGTCTAAAGAGTAGAAAGCCATAAACTTCTTGGTTGTCTGCTTCAGAAATAGGTCATCCCCTGAATTTATCAGCAGTTGTTTATCTTATAAAAAACAATGAGCCATTCAAACTTAAGCTCATTCTTTTGCAAAGAGAAATTTGGGTAATAGAAGAGGGACCGAGAATAGTGTGGAAGAACATCCCCAGAACCAGGGGCTGGAACAAAGGGAAGACCCTCACACACACAGACATTTCCATACCCAGGCAGTGGTAGGTCACAGCCACAGAATGCTTGTGCTGAGACCCGGGTTAGAGATGTCCTCACTCCAAGGAAACTGAGGCCCACAGACAAAAAGTGACTTGTCTGAAATCAGCTGGCAAATGGCAGTCCCTTGACTTCCCTAGCATAGCTCTTTCCAGACACTAACCAGAAGTAAAGCACAGCCCAAATTGAATCCCCAGAGCTTAAAACACTAATTCTGCCTCCCACAGTTCCTGGATCATGTAGGAAGGCATTATGACAGCAGTATCCTCATGCCCAGCCCAGGAACATGTGCACAGGGAGCCTGGACCACATGCCGGGCCAGCGTCTTGGCTGCTAGGGTTGGGCGGCATTCTGACTGGCTGTAGCCCGAGGGCTACAGGGACCATGTTAAGCTGCCCTCTTGTTTCTGTATTCAAGAACAAAAATTACCAAATCCAAACAGCAAAACAGAGCTGCTGTCATCCTTTTGTGATAGCCAGTTGTTTTCTTATAAAAATCATTTGCATAATTAGCTTAATTTGATCATTCTTATCTATCCAGATTCAACCAAATCTAGACTCCAAGCCAAAGTAAGCCAAGCCTGGCCATGTGATGGTTCTGTTCTCCCAGATGGGCTTCATCCTTGTCCCAACAGAGACCCAAATGTGACCAAACTGTCTGACAGGCGAACTGGACAAGGGCTGCCACATCTCATCTCACCTGCAAAAAATCACATGGGTTGTTGGCCCCACATTTATTCCACTGTGGTGAGCAAGGGCACGCAGCCAGCCAGCTATCCAGTGGTATTAGCATCTTCTCTGTAGTCTTCATGCTGGTCCCCATGAAGCTCTTAGAAACCTACATAACGGCTATACAGGGTGTGGCAAAGGTAGCTTTACAGTTGTGAGCACACAAAACACAGAGTTTATTCTTGCATTATTGTTTATTAATTGCTGTATTGTTTTCCACATGAACAACGGTGCACCTACTTTTGCCCCAGCCCACATTCCACCCAACACAGATCCTTGGTGAGGCCTAAAAGGCAGTCTCTAACTTTTATCAATTCAAAAGCATTTTTTAAAACTCCTTAAACATCCTATGATCTAACAAAATAGTTTATATTGAGGCTTAAAGAACAACTGGCTAGGCAGACTTGGGGAAATGACCTAGGATTCAATAGTGATGATTGTTTTGTGCCAGGAGATACCAACATATGACACTATTTAATCCTCACAACAATGTCCAAGGTAGGTTTTCTTTTTTTTTAAATCTGCACTTGACACATAAGGAAACAGAGGAAACAATGACCTGGCCAGACAGCTCAGTTGGTTAGAGCATCATCCCGGTACGCAAAGGAAACAGAGGAAACAATAGGAATAGCTCATTTCTAGATTCAACTGATACTTCTACCACATTTCATGACCTTTCATTGTGACTTTGAGCAGTTCTTCCAAAAGACCAAGGGAAAAGAATAGAGGGGTCTGTCTCAAATGTCAACCTGTCTTGCAGGCTCATTTTTGGCTGCTGGACCAACTGGCTCCCCTCAACTTCCTCCCCAGAAAATAAAATGTGATCTCATGCTGGTGGCTCTCTTTGGAAATAGGATGTTTCCCACACACACAAAAAAAATCAATAATAATTCTTTCCACAACTTAGTACTTATTTTAGAAGAGTTTTGTGGGTTCCCAGCCATCTTCACACAGGAAGTTGGATACTCCTGAATTGAGGGAAATTCAAGTAAATCTTGGCAAATAGTAAACAAAGAACCAGATGGGGTCCAGAACATTTGGGAACACACGGATTTCCAGCAGAGATGTGCTATGATATATTTCCTTCATCTCCTTTCAAGTGTCCTATCAGCTCATGTGGCTCCTGGGGGTCTTTATTTGCTAGCTCTAAGTGTTGGGCTATGCGCAATCAGATTTTATTCCTTAAAACAGTAATTTAATTTAGATTAACAGATTTGTTTTTATTCTTCATTTCTCCAAAAATGATCCAAAAATGATCCAAAAGAAACTAATACATGATACTAAGGATGGAAGTGGCACCATTTGGAAATATTTAAGGTCTATTTATAATATACCTCACACAATACAACATTGAGAAAAATAAATACCTAATTCCATAGGTTATCCAAAATGATATCTGACTTGGTGCTAAACACCTACAGGGAACTCAAGAAATGTATGTTAACTAATTTATATTCATCAGGATAATAATGGTAATGATAACGTGCATCTACAAGGAACTTTGTTATTTTTCAAAACTCACAAAAATATCATTTTAAATAAACTTCAAAATCTCATGGAGGAATGAGAAGGGGCTTTGTGAACATACATATGAAGGTTTATATCCTGATTTTGCCACTTGTTAACTGTGTGGCCTTGAGCAGGTGACTGAAGGGATCTGAGGCTTAGCTTTTTTTCTCTTTCTCTCTTTTTTTTAAGATTTTTATTTGTTGATGTTGAAGAGAGGTATGAGAGAAAGGGGGGCAGAGGAGCAGGAAGAATCAACTCATAGTTGCTTCTCACATGAGGCTTGACTGGGCAAGCCCAGGGACTTGACCTGACAACCTCAGTGCTCCAGGTTAAGGTTATATCCACTGTGACACCACAGTTCAGTCATAGCTTTCTTAACCATAAAACTTGAATGATAACTATTCCTTCCTTGAGTTGATGAGAGATTTAAAGATATACCAAAGGCACAGCAGAGGATCTGACACATAGCAGGCACTTAGAAATGGAAATTAGTTTTATTATAAAGCAAGACTTATTAAATTATCTCCTTCCACATTTCAGGCAACTAAGACTAAAAGAGAGTCAATGATCTGACCAGTTACTGCAGCTGCTAAGGGCCAGCTCTAGGACCAGAACCCAGGTTTCCAACCTACCAAACAAAAGAGTTATCTGCTGTTTCAGAACCTGAAGGGTGAAAAGTGGAATTATTGCCAAATCAGGAGTGTTGATCTCTGAATCTAAAAAATAGCTGGTCCATGCTTTCCGCAGCAAATAAGACAATTAAATTAAAACTCTGTTCCTGAGCTGGTGTTTTCAATGGGAAGCAGATTTAATTCAGGGGAATCTCACTTCAATACAGGCAAAACTTTCTAGGGATATGATGGGTTTCATCTTTACCATCACTCATATCTTCTTTCCAACCTGCTTTCAAAATTTCACTAATCCCATCCCAAACAGGTAAAGGAGTTTATTGTGATGGAAGGCAGAACAGTCTGAAATCTAAAACACAAAGCAGGTACTGGAATGATATCTAAAAAGCATACCCTTGGGGGAAGTCAGGGTACAGAAAACATCTGAAATAAATACAGATTAACAGTATTTTTGTCGTACTCATTTGGAATATCTTCTGAAACCTATAGATCGGTGTTGGTGTTTGATTTGGCAAACTGTAACTTAAATGATGAGAATGCCAACAAAATGAACTCAAATAAAGTTTCACATGTGGTATTAACTAAGAAGATCTATGACTGTACCCAAACATCGCCACCATAGAAACTGGAAACAGAGAGAGCTTGCACGGGCAAGAAAACATGGCTACAGATGATGAAAGACAACAGCAAGATTTCCTTGAAGATCTTGAAGAAGATGAGGCAGTTAGGAAACATGTAAACATTTACAGAGGTTCAACCCTTCCAGTGGAAAGTGATCCAGGTGATGGAAGAGCAGCAGCTCAAATCAGTCTGCCTGACGTGCTTAAAGACCTCCACATTTCTCAAGATGCTACTGGTGGAGAAGGTGGATCACTGATGACATAATGTGATCATGTCATGATAGTTTCTGCATCTGTAGGCTCAGGATGTTGGACAACATAACCTTTTCTATTCCATCTATGCCTCCATATTCAGAGAAGAGAAATTTAGTTTTAAACCTGAATAAATATGACTATTTTAATTGCTCACTCAAAACAAATTGTTTCCACTAATCCTGACATTTCAGTATGGGTCATCTGCGCTTCAACTAATGAATATAATTTCTGAGCAAAACAGACTCCAAAGTAAGAAAAGCTTGCCATCTCAGGAATGCTGCTAGAGGTCATCTTGTTTAAATATCATTTAAAATACACAGCTCATCCCTCCAGAGCAGGAATAAAGGTCACTTTAGGACCTGGTATGGCCTCTGACACATGACAGGCAAAACTTTTTTATCTGCACCTTTTCAGTTCTAGAACATAGTTAGGATGTTATTCTTCTTGGAACTGCTTTATAATATGTCACTACATTCTCCATTATTGACAATAATTTAAGACCGACTGCCTAAGGTTCAGAACTTTACAAGAATAAATAAAATCATTGGTACTCTCCACAGCAAGCCTAACTTTCATGAAATCACTGAAAAAAGTTCAGTATTACTCACAACTTCATATCTTTTTGATGATGTAGACAGAATGTCTGGAGCACAGAGAGCCACACTAGTATTAATATAAACCCTAGTAATGAAAGCAGGGAGAAAGAGAATTGGAGAGCCTAAAACACTCCCTTCCCCACTGCCTGGTAGAAAACAAGTCAAAGCATGCCATGCACTATAGACAGCGTACTCTACCTGATAAAAGAACATCAGTGTTGTAAATGCATATTTAACACTGCCTAGTGTGTAATTTAGCTGACAATTGTTCCAAGTTGTTATTTCTTTATTCTTGGTTTTATTATTTTTGCGTTCCTTTAGTCCTTTTGCTTTATCTCCTCTGCACTGCTTCAGTAGGTCCTCACATTTATTTCTGTTCCTTCCTTTATCCCTGTTCCTTGTTATATGGAAGTGCTTTCAGAAGAATCAAGTGCTAAAGAAATGTAAAGTTGTTGTGTCATAATTACTCTTATTATCTTTATTATTTATATCAAGACATTTTTAAATGTCTCTTGTATTCTTACTATTGTAAATATATCTTGTTCCTCCAGCTTTTATCTTGTCTGGTCTTTACAGAATTTTCAGAATATGGCACATGAATATTAATAATAGGAGCAAAGCTGAATGTATTTCTAATAACTATTTTTTTCTTATTATGGAAGTATCGAGTGAGTTAACCGACATTCATTAAACACCACCTGTAGGCACAATCATTGTACCATAACTGTGGAGGAAATTCCAAAGATAAGAAAGACATGTTACTTGACCTTAGTTAGCTTAGAGCCTAGTCAGAGTGACAAGCCACACAATGAGTAGTTCAAGGGGACATCTATAAGTTGTGCAGATAACTAGAGTTCAAACAGAGGAGCAAGTTTGAATTAGCCAAGTAGAGGTGACCACATCAGGTTCTTTGAAAGTGAATTTCAAAAGGAAAAAGAAAGAGATGAGAAATCTGGGAGGAAAAGGGTATTCTCTCTGATCCACCAATATGTTATTAAATCCTTTCCTATAGCCTTTTGCAGTTTCCTAGGGACTATCCAGTTTTCTGATGTCTTTCCAGTTTCTGTTCTGAATATATTATCAAAAGTGGCTTTGGAACTTAAGACCTAATATGTTTGACTTTATATAGTTTTTGTTGGGTGGGGTTTTTTTGGTTTTTGTTGTTTTTCTTTTACTTCCATGAGCTTGCATATTGCTTTTGTATAATAACCACAGCCTGCTTCACTAGTTCTTATAAGCTTTTCAGGTCTTTTTCAGTATTTCTTTTTAGTAGGACATGTAAAAGCCAACCTTTTGTAGAAGCAGTTCTGTGGCATCTGTTGTGGGAGGTCTCTGGGGCAGCACAGCCGTCTAGAGACTCTATTCCAGCCCTCACCAAAGCTCTAGATTGTCCCTCAGTGTCATTCTCTCTGCAAAAGGAAATCAATTACAAAACACCCTCCTCACCCTGAAATGGGCCCACCAAAGCAAAATTAGTTCACTTCAGTCTGAATTTGTTAGACAACTATCAACTTCAATAAATTCCAAGCCTGGAATGGAATTGTTTCCACCAGCTTTTCCAACAGGCTGTACCTTCTTTTCCAGATTTACTGGATGCAGTAACTTTTAGTTGAAAATTAAAATTCATCCTGGTAAGAAAACAAAAAAAGGCAATGCTTTTAATTGAGAAGCCAGACTTCCAATACCACCAGAGTTTCTGTCTAATTGTGTTGAGCATGGGCTGCCAATGGGGGGCTCCCATGACCTAGCCTTCCTCACACAAAAGAATGGGATGCATCACCTGTCTGCTTGTAGGAAACATGTATTTTTGTTCTGAAATAAATGATGTAATGTCAAAAACAAATGTCTGAATGGAATTCATATAAATCTTACATTTGCATGAAAGTGTGCCTGACTGTTCATCCCTGTGAGCTGGCATTACTCATGAAGTCGGTATGTGACAACTGCAAGGAGCAAAACGGGAAAAAGTGCTGTAAGATGGGGAACTGAGGCAGCAAGAAGAAAGATCAGTTTTCTCACAATGTTTCAAAAGTACAGTCATAGCAAGGGCCACATATGGCATTAGCATTATTCATCACTCTCCGCTCACAATAGGAATCTTGGACAATTTGCATGCTTATTTCCAATCAAGTAATTTAATAAGATCTAACATTTGCCCTTGTGACTTCAAATTTAAAAATAAATAATGCTGGGGTAAAGCATTTGTCTCATTTGCTATCTCTTTTTCTACCAGCTCAGTCTTTTGAATGGAGAATGAAGAGCTCTCAGGCCCAAGAAACACATCAAGGTATCTTTATCCCTACTAGGAGAACCTGAGCTAAGCACACTATAACACAGCCATGGGTGTTTGTACACTGCAAGCCAGTGTCACATTTAACCTAGTTCTTTTCATCATAGGCTTGATTTATCAGGCAAATTTTCAAAGCTCAATGCTGATGGATCTACCCTGGAGCCAACTTCAAAGCCAGGCCTTAGAGTTATAGAAATAAAATAAGCAGAGCACTCAGTGACAAATAACTACAGTACTTTGCAAGGCACATGTAGAAATGTTCATCCTATAAATCCTAGCCTTGATTTTTGCCTTGGTTAGAAAGTTTTCCAAGTTGAACCTTAGCTTCTTCCTCAAGGTGTCATTTTAATTCAGTCCCGCATTCATACATATATAAATCAGGTTCCACTCTCTTCTCTGATACATGTATCACTTTGCTAGTTGGCAGGCTTTGGGAGAAATTGATAGTTGCCCTGCCTGACTCAGAAACAGTCTGGCAGCAGCTGGTAAGACCACAGTCAATCCAATTTCTATCATCTTCATCAAAGTTTTCAAATGGACCCCAGCCTGCTGGTACCCGAATGGATTAGAGCATCCCCTCCTATGCATCCAGCCTGAACCCAGGTGTCAAGCTCTGAAAGCCTCTAAGCAGACAGGCCAACAGGCTCTCAGCATTACTGCAGCACCTGCTTCTGCAGAGTTAGATAGGAAATGACACTGTTCCTGACCTAAAAGAGTAGAATATGCATTCACACACATGCACATACTCTCGCACATATGTGCACACACACTTATGCACACCTGTATACACACATGTACAAACCTGCTCCTGACATAGTAGGGGAAACACTTGTGAAGTTCCAAGAGGAATGAAAATGTTTAAATTGATACAAAAGTACTGCCAAGGCTCTGAGATTTGGAAGAGAGTGTTCCATAAATGCTTCGTCTATCTTCCAACACCCCCCCCCAAAAAAAACCAGTAAATAGACAAGGGAAAACAAGGGAGATGGGGTGACTCTCAGAAACTGAATAGTGCATATCATGGCCCTGACAGTTAAGAGGAGAAAAAGACTCGCGGTGTCAAAAAAAAGCAGGCAGAATTTAAATTAAAAAAAAGAAATAAAAAAGATCAGTGAACGATCAAAAAGGAGAAGAGGAGAGAGGCCAGAGTCGGTGAGGGGGCTGAGCAAAAGGGTTTAACCTGAAATAACCACATGGGAAGGAAAGGGGCCCATAACTGACCAAGTGTGAATAACTCTTCCCTAACTTTACAGTATTAAATTTTATATACATAAATTATCAAAGGCTTCTGAGGTCATCATATTACTAGGTTGACTGAAGTATAGAAGAAACCTTACTTCCCTTTATGATCTTTTACTCTTCTTTATTTATAATTACCTTAAATATTTCCTCTGACATCAGACAGTTTTAATTTTGCTTTTCAGCCAAAACGAGTGATGAGACATTTTGAAATGTAGAATGTAGAAACTAAGAGAAAAGGTCTAGACTTCCCTTAGTAAATCATAGTTCCAGTGGGACAAAATATTACTAACATGTTTTTCTTATTATAAAAACATATAGTCATTTAAAGAATATGAGAAATACAAAAAAAATAATAAAGAAGGAAAAAAACACCTATAGTTCTATTATCAAGAGATATCCTGATCCTGTTCGGTTGACTCAGTGGTAGAGCATCAGCCCTTTATGTGGATGTCCTGGGTTAAATTCCCAGTCAGGCCATAAAGAAGCACCAATCTGCTTCTCCACTTCCCCTCTCACTTATTTCTTTCTCTCTCTCTCTCTCTGTCTCTCACTCTCTCTTCCCCTCCTGCAGCCATGGCTCGGTTGGAGCAAGTTGGCCCTGGGCACTAAGGATGGCTCCATGGTCCCACTTCAGGTGCTAAGAAAAGCTTGGTTTCTGAGCAACAGAGCAATGCCCCAGATGGGCAGAACATCACCCCTAGTGGGCTTGCTGGGTGGATCCCAGTTGGGGTGTATACAGGAGTCTGTCTCTCTGACTCCCACCTCTCACTGAAAAGAGAGAGAGAGAGAGAGAGAGAGAGAGAGAGAGAGAGGGAGATCCTCTGTTAACATATATTCTTCTGTTCACATAAATACAACTCAGGATTATAGTATACATTTGGTGATTTTTTCCCATGTTTTATCATAGACAATTTTTCATTACATTAAATCATTTTTAAAACAACATTTAGACATTCACTTTGATTCTTAGTTTTTATAATCTGAACAGTAATGTTATAAATATCTTCATACATAATTTTTTGTCCAGTTTCTAATTAGTTCCTAAGAATAGATTATTGAAGGGCAAATTTGGTACTTGGTTCAAAAGGTACCAAATGTGTTATTTAGAAATTTTATACTAATTTATACTTCCACTAACAACAGAGATAGGTTTGTTTTACCACACCCTAGCCACATACTGAACAATTTTATAATCTTCTACTAAATTGATAAAGGTGCAAAATACAATGTCAAAAGCACTATTAACCCTAATCCAGTTTACTATTTACTATTTACTTACAAAGTCAACTTCTAAAGATGCACAGAATACGTATACTTTTTAGGATGATGAGCTCCTTAGAAAATCAGATGAAGTCAATGAATCTCTTGGAGCTCATCCTTAGATAAACTCAGTCTGACTTCTAGACATCAGACCTAAGTGGGATTTCTGGAACATGAGCTCATTTGTAAGCCTAGACACAATAATTAGTTTAAGTACATTGAGTATACATGATTTAGTGGGAAATGGCTCTACTTGAACCATGCGACTTGGTTACTTATTCTAGCTCTACATGTAAACAACATGCCAGCCTCTAGAATCCCTTCCATCTGTAATACTCTGGAGCTCTAAGATAATGTCAGCCATTAATGGTTATAGATTAACTGCTTGCTTTGTGGACATTCATGGTTATTTTCTGTACCTAGGCTGGGTTCTTTGACGTAGAGCCAGGACCTTCTCAACTCTATGTGATATCTGCTCCAGGAATACAAATTAATGTCAACACTGTTGATTGCACATATCTCACTGTGTTTCATGGTAGACTGGGAGCTCCTTCCAGGCACAAACTGTGTCTAACTCAACTGTGTCTGCATTAGATGACATATTCACCAATAAATGTCTGCTAAAGTAAACCAACCTAAACAAAAGAATAGAGTGTCTTCCAAAATTAAATAAAAGTCATTTTGTTTTGTTTGGGTTGACTATAATTCTACAAAATGTCTAAATATGCATAGTCATTAACCATCTTTTCTGCTTAAACAAAATGTTTATACAGCTCATTTTAGTATTCATAGTAGTTATGTTCTACTAAGTCATTGAGAACACTGAATTAGTGAATTCACTGTTCCTGGGGAAATACCAGGGTTAGGTTCCTGCAAACATCTGGTCACAGCATTGTCATCAACCAAATGATACATAATCTTGTATTGTGTATATTTCTGTTTAAAAATACCTTATTTAATATATACATATTGTCAATTCATTAACATTGAACTCACAACCAACATTTCTGGAACTCATGCCTGAACCAAGCTTATCTAATACATGTATCTTCTCCTCAATGCACATCACAGCCTTCTTGTGCTTAATGACACTAGAGACAATAACAGTTTAGCACTATACTTGGGGACCATTTGACGTAGCAAAGTTACCATCGAAAACCACAGAAATACAAAAAATGTAGTGCTAAATATTCCAAGAAAAGGACACTCATTTACAGTAAGAGAGAGCTAAAACAAGAAGTCAGAACATTGCTTTGTTAGAGATTCAATAAATATGCATTGCATTAGTCAGGTTTCTCCAGAGAAACAGAATCAATAGGAGAAATATATCTTCAGATAAACAAACACACAGCTGAAGACCCAGGAGAGCCAGTGGTATAACTCTGAGTGCTGGAGGGTCAATGGTGTAAGCCCCAGCCAAGGACAGAAAACTGATGTCTCTCAGTTCAGCATTCAGGCTGAGAGCATTACTTTTCCCTCTCCCCCACCTTTTGTTCTACTCAGGCCCTCCACACATTGCATAACAGCCACCTTCACAAGGGATTAGGAGGGGGAGATCTGCTTTACTCAGTCTACCAATTTCAATATTAATCCTATCTAGAAACATTCTCACAGACACGACTAGAAATAATGTTTAGCCAAATATCTGAATACCCTGTGATCCAGTATAGTTGACACATAATATCACACTTGCTAAAATAAGAAGACAGAATTTATTATATGCCATTGGCTCACATATTCACCAAATACATAGCTTTATAAACTCCAAAGAATCAAGAGCTGTTATTTTTAATTATCTATGTTATAAGGAGCCATTCTCCTACCACATCGCACCTGCTAACATCATATAATTATTCTATGAACAAATTTATGAAGCAATACTATACTGTAGAAATTTTAAAATGAATAATTATTATATCATATATCACATAATATACTAAGCCATTTTTATTTCATTTATTCTTTCTTTCCTTTTTTATTTCTTTTTTATTGTTTTTACATTTTATTTAGAAAATTCAATTTAACAGGGTGACATTAATCAATAATGAGTACATAGGTTTCCGGTATACTTTTCTAAAGCATTTGAACTATTAATTATGTTGTATACCCATCACTCAAAGACAAATCATTTTTTGTTGTTGTTGTTGTCATATATTTGACCCTCTTTATACCCTTGTCCCCAACCCCTCCTCTACATCCCCCTCCCCCAGTAACCACTTCACTTTTATCCATGTCCATGAGTCTCAGTTTTGTATCCCACCTGTGTGTGAAATCATACAGTTCTTAGCTCTTTCTGATTTACTTATTTCACTCAGTATAATGTTCTCAAGTTTTATCCATGTTGTCATAAATGGCAATAGGTCATCATTTCTTATGGCTGAGTAGTATTCCATTGTATATATTTTATATGTACCACATCTTTAAATTTTTTATTAATTTTAATTTATTGTGTTAACATGGATTCAAGTGTCTCACTCAATATAACTCCCTGACCTCCAGCCGCTTGTCCCCCATAACCCCCTGCCCCCCTTCCCTTTTGAATTTTTTGTCCTTTTATTGGTATCTATATGTTATGTATATATACTTTCACTAATCCCTTCACCACCTCTGACCCCATCCCCCCATTCCCCTTCCCCCTGACTGCTGTCCCTCTGCTCCCTGTGACCCTGCCTCTGCCTCCATTCCATTCCTCAGTTCACTTTGTTCATTAGATTTCACATATAAGTGAGATCATATATGATATTTGTCTTTCTCTGCCTGGATTATTTCACTTAGCATAATAATCTCTAAGTCCATCCATGCTATCGCAAAAGGTAAGATTTCCTTCTTTTTCATGGCTGCATAGTATTCCAATTGTGTATATGTACCACAGTTTTTTAATGCACTCGTCCACTGACAAACACTTGGGCTGTTTCCAGATCCTAGCTATTGTAAACAATGCTTCAATAAACACGGGGGTGCTTATCTTCTTTTGAATCGGTGATTTGGTATTATTAGGATATATTCCTAAAAGTAGGATAGCTAGGTCAAAAGGCAGTTTTTTTCATTTATTCTTAAAATAGAATTTTAAAGTACAAACTGACCCCAACTACAGGCAATAAAACTAAGGCTTGAAGAATAGGAATTATTTTTCAAAAGATATGCAACTATTAAGTAACAGAGTTACTACTTGAGCCCAAGTCTCTCTTACAATAAAACCTATATTCTTTTCTTAAAACTTTTATTTAGACAATCAATTTTAATGAGGTGACATTGATTAACTAGAGTACATAGATTCAGAGAAAACATCTCCAGATCATTTTGACATTTGATTATGTTCTATACCCATCATCCAAAGTCAAATTGTCCTCTGTCACCTTTATTTGGTTTTTTTATGCCCCTCCTCTCCCCTCCATTCCCCTCCCCCTGGTAACCACTGCACTCTTGTCCATGTCCATCAGTCTCAATTTTGTGTCCCACCTATGTATGGAATCATACAGTTTTTAATTTTTTCTGATTTACTTATTTCACTCAGTATAATGTTATTAAGATCCATCCATGTTGTCATAAATGATCCTATGTCATCATTTCTTATGGCTGAGTAGTATTCCATTGCATATATGTACCATACCTTCTTTATCCAATCTTCTATTGAAGGTATTTTTAGTTGTTTCCATGTCTTGGCCACTGTGAACAATGCTGTGATGAACATGGGGCTGCATGTGTCTTTATGTACCAATGTTTTTGAGTTTTGGGGGTATATATCCAGTAGAGGGATTGCTGGGTCATATGGTAGCTCTATTTTTAATTTTTTGAGGAACCACCACACTTTCTTCCATAATGGTTGTACTACTTTACATTCCCACCAACAATGAATAAGGGTTCCTTTTTCTCCACAGCCTTTCCAGCACTTGTTATTTACCTGTCTTGTTGATAACAGCTAATCTAACAGGTGTGAGGTGGTATCTCATTGTAGTTTTGATTTGCATTTCTCTAATAGCTAATGAAGACAAGCATCTTTTCATATATCTATTGGCCATTTGTATTTCTTCTTGGGAGAAGTGTCTGTTCATGTCCTCTTCCCATTTTTTTTATTGGATTGTTTGCTTTTTGTTGTTGAGTTTTATGAGTTCTTTGTATATTTTGGATATTAGGCCCTTATCTGAGCTGTTGTTTGAAAAATATCATCTCCCATTTAGTTGGCTGTCTGTTTGTTTTGTTGTCAGTTTCTTCTGCTGTACAAAAGCTTCAGTCTAATGTAGTCCCATTCATTTATCTTTGCCTTCACTCCCCTTGTCTTTGGAGTCAAATTCAAAAAATGTTCTTTATGGCCAAGGTCCATGAGTTTAGTACCTATGTTTTCTTCTATGTAATTTAGTGTTTCAGATCTTATATTTAGGTCTTTGATCCATTTTGAATTAATTTTGGTACAAGGGGACAAACTGTAGTCGAGTTTCATTCTTTTGCATGTGGCTCTCCAAAAACCAATATTCTTAATTGCTACATTATATTGTAGTGGATTTCAGTTTAGGAAAATATATTTGTAAAGAGTTTAGTCACATCAAGTATTACATTAATGCTAAAAGAATTTAATATAGCAGCCAAAATACTTTTCTAGGTGAAGAAATAGTCATAAGTCAAATAACACCCATAAGCTCAGTAGGAAGGTATCACATTTATTTCTCTAAAAACTTATATCCAAAAACAAAACTATTCAATGAAACACAGCTAACTAATAACCATGTAAAATTAAATTCTAAATAATCAGGAAAACTAATACAGTACAAAGTAGGATCTTTTAGATCGACTCCACAAATGGAAATAATATAGAAAATAAACAATACTCTGTGAAAGTCAAGTTCAAGTACAATATATACATATGTGCTTTTTGCATTATCTTTGCATACTTTTACATTGTATCTTTTAACCAGGTTTGCATATGCTTCATTCTCCATCTCACTTTTTAAGGATTATAAAAATACTTTGCAGAATGTGTCAATAATCCTGTGCTGTCTTTTAGTCTTCCTATTAAATAAAGATCTTTATGTTAAGTGGTCAAATACTTGATTCATTTGAGTATTACACTTGATGTGCAGATTAAAAAATTTATACTAAGCATTTTCAAATTTTATGTTTCATAACAATAGAATGACTTTAAGCTATATACACACATGTCCACATACAAATATATGTACATGTAGACAGAAACTGATGCAAAAATATGTATCTTAATGTTCATTGTAGTAAAAAATACTTGAAAAATCATTCCCTGGAAACCTTTTTTTCAACAAAATTCTAGTTGCCATTATATATTATGTCACCTGTACTTACTAAATGTAAATGAATTAAATGCTCTAAAAAAATGACAGGGGGTAGCCGAATGGACTTAAAAACAAGACCCATCTATATGCTGCCTACAAGAAACTTACTTCAAATCAAAAGACACATGCAGACAAGAGAAGAGATGGAAAAATATATTCCACACAAATAGATATGGTAGCAATACTCATATCAGAAAAAATATTTAAGGCTAGTTTTAAAAGACAAAGAAACACATTGCATAATTATAAAGAAAACAACCCAAGAAGAAGATATAACAATCACAAAGATCTATGTACTTAACATAGGAGCATGGTCCCTTTCTGAAAACCACTGTACCTTTGTGTTCTGTGCGCTTTGGTCTTCCAGACTTTCCCTCAGTGGCTAACAGTTACCCTCCTATCCTGTTTGGCTCTCTCTCTTTTCTCTCAAGAACATCTTGCAATTGCTTTCTAAGGCTCTCTGATTCAGGACCATTGTCTTTCATATGTTGTCTCCAAAAGAGATTGGAGTGGTGAGACATGAGAAGGAGATCCGCTTTAATGTGAACTCCGGGCTTATGCTACCCCGAGCAGAAAATACTCTATATGGCACAGCAATTAGTGAAAAGATTTAGAATTATAGCAAAAAAAAAAAATGGTAATAATGATGTTAATGAGAGTTCATGTTTACTGAGTATCTATTTTGTGCCAGGTATTGTTCCAAGCATTTTACACAAATTACCTTATTAAATTTCTACAGTAACACTGAGGTAGGTAGGTAATGTTATCCCTACTTTGCTGATCAGGCAAATGAAGCACAGAATCTTAAAGCAACTAGCATACAGTCTCACCGCTAAAAAGTTGTGGTGAATATAGAAAAAAAATAAGTAAAAGCAAACTATGAAAAAATCCAGAAAGAAGAGCTATTGAATTATCTTCTTGACTAAGTGGGAGTCCGATTTTTCAGGGTAAACTTCAGTTTGACTTTAGTTAGAACCACAAGTGTTCACTCACACTCAAGGCAGGTAGATGCCTGCATCCCAAATGCCTTTACCTGTCAGCTTTAGTGTGGATTTGTGAAAATCACCAATGTCAATCTCAGAGGGAGTATTTCTTAAGGAAGATACTGCTTTTGTCCCTCCCAAACTTGAGTTTTCATAAGAAGATGTTGAGAAGTTTGTAGGGACTCACAAGGACACCAAACCACAAAGCAAGAAGCCTTCGCACCTGACAACTAAAACGTACCCTGCTTATTTGAGACAGGTCCATCTTCCACTGTATTTTGGGAAACATGGCAAAATAGCTGGTAGACAAAAGGTATTTTGAAGATCAACAAAATAAACCACTTAAAACATGCGTCCAAAATCAATGAGGGGAAAGAAGTTGTCAAATCCTAAAGCCTGTGAAATACCCACTTCACAAATATCAAAAAGCTAGGCTAAATATTGGTGATTAGATAGTGGTTATCAAGGAACTAAAAAAAAAATCACTAAAATGTGGAAAAATAAGAAGAAAGCAGAAGGCTATTACTTGCTCTTACTAGCAAATGTGAAATGCTTATTAAAAAGAGAGAGAACTTTTAGCCTGACATTTAGACATTTGCTTGTGTGATATGCACTGTCCCATTAGAGCCCTGACCTAAATTTAGTTTAAAAAGAACTAAGTCTCTGCTCCCACCCATTTCCAAATGCCAGCTGGGAATTCATTTCTCAGACCCTTTTTATCCACAAGAAAGCCCTGAGAACTTTTAAAAACTTTAAGGACAAAAAGGTCAGAAAGCTAAAACACAGTATACAGTCTCTCCTCTCCTAAAATGGCCAATTGGCTCAAGTCCATAACAATGAAAGAGTTAAAATTCTGCACTGTTTAAGAACAACCAGTTGACCTTTAAATATGCTGGTTTGAATCCAATCACCTTTCAACAAGCATGAAATCTGGCACAAGGCACACTAACACACACCAATTATTTTCATAGCCTACATGACAGAGCTCAGTGTCCTGTTTAGAAAAAACAGGACTTTAGGCAAAAGCCAGGCTTAGAGGCTGAGTATCTCTGTCAATGGTCTTGTCCTTTGGTTAACTGTCTCCAGACAAGCTGCTAGATAAAGCATTTTCTTGAAAAAGCACAATTCCTTAAAGAAAACAACGTTTTTAATGTTTTTGAAATCGTGTTGTGTGAAATGGTTTCCCCCAACCTTTAGCACATCAAAAGTAAATATAGCTGGGAAATAATTACTATGCCCAGTTAAGAACTTTGCATGCCATATATGTAAGAGAAAGACTTTCCCCTCACACTAAAAGGGTGAAACGCTGAATCCTACCTACGCTGAGCAATTGTATTAAAAGCCTAGAGATTCAACACCAATTATTGAGTGTCTACACGCTAAAACGAGTCTTTGCTTTTCAAAAGTAATACCTATGAGCCTCCCTTATGAATGACTTTCCCTCGTGTCTTCAAAACAATTGTTTTCAAAATTTTGTCACAGGCTTCTTAAGAACATACTGCTGGCTGTTTTGGTGCAGTGGGCAGAGACAGAGGCCCTCCCTGCAGGACCAGACAAACAGTTTCTGGTCAACTGCAAGACTGTGTTTCTTACCACTGCCTTAGTTCTCTATCTCCAGTTACCTGGAATATTAGGCTCACACATAAACCATATTCTTGCCTGAGTGTGTTTTTTCTTTGTTTAATCCTTTGCCTTCAGACTGAGGCTGCTGAGATTCCTTCCCAAATCACAAAATCTTCCTCTCTCTTGACATATTCTCTGGTGAGAGGCTTCTGCTGGCAGTGCCCATGTTTGCCAGCCCCTCCTTGCCACAATATTTTACTTCCCTTCAGTCACCGCGTGTCATTTGAGTCCATAAAGAGAACAGTCGGGTCTCACAGCGACTTGAGCAGTGGCCAAGGCCACTGCCTAGATCATCACCCACCTGACCACTTCTGCTCTGGGGCTGAGGAGGAAGGCTTGATTCAGGAACAGAGAGCATCTCCTGGGTTGGGTACTGCTCATAGGCTGTCAGCAAGATGTCTGTCAGCCTGAGGGCCTGGCAGAGAAGGCTCTTTGGAGTTTACTGTCCATCAGGATTACTTGGTTACATGTATAGATCTATGGACTCCTTTGAAATCAAAGGGACCCTCCCAGAACTCTGGAAGAGTGGGCTCATTCTACAGACGTGTCAGGCAAGACAGACAACCAAGGCTCCCACGGGCCTCGCTCACTTCCTGTCCTAATTCTCACCCATTCCCAATGAGCAGAGCGTCCTCTCTAGCTTCCTCTAAGCAGCCACTCATTCCAATTTCATTTTCCTTCCTCTGGACAGAGTCAATGTTTAAGTCCAGATTCTCATCACTGACCCCAGTTCACAACTAATTTCTCACCTCCCATTCACTTTGCCAAGATCTGGGGAGCATGGGACATGAAAGTATCTTTTGCTACCATCCTCAGCTCAACTACCAACAGAGAAATGCACCTCACTGGAGTACCAGGTATGAATTACCACTAGGGACATGACTGATTTTCTTAACTATTCTCCTCACACACAGTGAATGACTCACTCCATCACATTGTCCTAAAGTCTGTGACACAAAAAAGACTCAAAGCCTTATATGCCTGATGAATTGTATGGCAAGACATGTAGCTAACATTTGCTATTTATTACACAGGGTACACAATTCTATGGTGGATGAAATCCATTTAGGTGCCCCAGCCCAGCTCTGATTTTCTGTTCTCTCTTTCAGCATCCTGCACACAATAGCCTCCGCCAGAAATGCAATATGGTGTTGGGAGAAAGAAAACTGAGGTTTTAGTCTCTGGGTTGCTATTAACTGAGAGACTGGAAAAGTCACTAAAATTCACTGACACCTCAGTTTCACCTTCAGTAAAATGGGGATTGTAATATCTGCCTCACCGGGTGCTATGAAGGAAGCAAATGAGATAATGAAAATGAACATAATTTTGAATCCTAAGCAGAGAAAAGGGGGAAGGCAGAAGAGGAAAAACTAAAAGGATCTGCCTCCCTCACCCTTTTACATGAGCAGATGAAATAAAATGTTCAGACAGGAAACCTAAAGGAAGGTAATTCAATATACAATGGTCTTAGGAACTTTCAGAGGGAGTTCTCCTCTGTCATCTTCAAAATGGCCAAGAGCTCGGTATGAGCAGCATGTTTGAACCCTGGGTGCCTGGGGAGCCGCACTGAAGCTGGGGGACTACCTACAGCAAAAGACCAAAGTGCTGTCAACGTCTCATTCCCAGGAGTCTACAGATGAGAGCCACTGAAGGACAAACTTAGAGAGTGGGGGTGAGACAACCCCTCAGACTGGGAACTTACGTTATTCCCTTGGCAGATCAGCTTCAGGAGAAAATCCCAGCTTTGTGTTTCCTGCTTGGTCCCTCTTGAATCGGAAGTTCTGCCCAGAGGTCCAAAATAGAAAACAGGAAGTTAATAGAACTGGTTTTCCTAACTCTCCCTAAGCAAATCACTGCGCTTGTTACAGATGAGAAATACCGTAAGGTGTTCGCAGGTCTGCTGCAGCTCTTGAATATTGGTCAAGTCTAAATTGTTCAAAAGTGGTCTCACCATAGCTACCTAGTTACTTAGGAAGCATGTTGCAGCAGAAAGTGCCTGGGGCTGGGTGCCAGATGCATTGGGGCACAACGCATAAGTCAGTGTCACTAAGTGGCTGTGGGAATCTGAGCAAGTTCTGAAATCTCTCCGCACTTGTTTCCTCATTTGTGGAAAGAAGATAATAACCCCTACATACACAGTGATTAAGGATTAAGTGGGATAATGCTGACAAAATGGTCACAGTGTGTTTCAATAAGAACAAGAATAATTAATGTTTAGGGAGTACTCACTGCATTCTAGGCTCTGTTCTAAGCGCTGTGCACATACACGTTTACGCAGGTATCATTATTATCCTCCTCTTACAGAAGAGGAAATTGAGGCAAGAGAAGGTAAAATCACGAAACCACAGAATGACTCAGTAGAAGAACCAGTGTCTGAACACAAGCTGTCTGATTCCAGATCCTGCACACTCAACTCCTGGCTACTTCCCCTCCCTACCCCCACCCCCGGTTCTTCCCTAGCTACACAGCCTGCATGTCCACTTCATCTGCCCAGGCTTTGGGCCACAGTCCAGTCTCCCCTGATGGAGACTGTGTGCATTTTCTCCCCAACCTCACCTGATGTCTTGAAAGCAGTTATTGCATTTTCTCTGTGCTCAAGTAGACCAGCTCTCTACTCTTTATGTTATCTTCACTCATGCAACACTTTGGAATTGTTCTTTAGTTCTTTCTGTAATCTATTCCTAGAAACTGCATCAGAGCAGTAGACCATATCTCCAAGTTCCAGATGTAAACATGTTATTTACACCAACAGTCCAGCTGCCATGACCAAGCCAGATCTCCTGACTTCCATTCACTTACCCAGACAGCATTGACTAAATGTCTGCCATGTTCATTTCAGAAGGCGAAGACTAATTACATGGGCCCTGTCCTCCAGAAGCTCACAGTCTAACGAGGTGATTATGTTTAGGTAGAAAATTCTAATAAGTTGTGATATGTTCAAATCACATGCCACTAATGGCATCTCCATCTTTGTTTCTTCTTGCTCGGGCATTTCTTGTGTCCTGTCCTTCAGAGACTGTCACAGTGCTCCTTCCTTTTCATTTCTGCTGCCACCCTGTGGTTGACCTGCTCTCTACCTTGTTCCTGAACTATTGCAATCACCTCCCAACTTATCTCACTGCCTGCCTCCTTCTCCTGCCCCTCAAAACCAGCCCACCTCCTGCTGCATAATAACCTATGTTGTCACTCTCATATTTGAAAACCATAGAAGTTGATGAACCAAGTGCAAGGTCCTGAAATGCCTGGGAACAAACCCACTTTTTTCATTGCTTTGTTCCATTTTCCTTCACATGTGTGCACGTCACCTCACACACCACACCTAAGAGAGACTTCTTACAGTTCTCCAAACATAATTAACCTTCCTATTTCCTATTGTTTCCCTTGCCCACCCTGCCCTCCTACTCTATCAGCTCATTATTATCTCTGAAATTCAGGTGCTTCTCCAAGGCTTAGGTGAAGTCACCTCCTCCATGAAGCTTTCTCTCATTCTCCCACAATGTGATAGCTCTGATTTCTGATACACTTTAGTCATGCATTTGTATTTCCTGTAGGGCACTTTGATTTTATCTTGCATTACAGTCATCTGTATGTTTTACTTTGTGGTCTCTGTATCTTTAGGACAGTGCTTTGTCTTTATGATCTTTGTTCATTATAGCATCTATGTTACACCTCAGGTACAACATACACTGAATAAATAATGAATAGACGTTTAACTTTTTGTATGTGATATAATGAGGGAAATATCTCATGAGGACCCAAGGAGAAACTCAAGTTTCTTCTAGTTTATTATCATTATCCAATTTTTCATCCCTAGATAATATTATAGGCAATAAAGGTACAAAAATAAAGACACATACATTATCACAGAGACTGGCACATAATACAAATAAAACAATGCAAAATAATGTAAGTTGCAAAATTATGGCAGTTCTGCCATCAACTAGGGGTGTGACCTTGGACAAATTACTTATTCTGTGAGGTATTGATAATTAAAAAATTAAAGTTCATAGGCAGTCTATGAACTTAGGATTCTAACCATTTTATGGCCTCCTCTGCTAATGGATGGCCCTTCCATGTTATAAGTGCCAATATATCCGCAAAAATTATTAATGCTAATTATTAATGCTAATTAATGCGACAATGCCAAAGAAAGGTAAAAAACAGCCACTGAAATTGATAACTAGACCAAGAAAAATCAATTATGTGTGCTTCAGCAGCAGCACTAGATAATTTTTTTTAATTGGCTGCCACTCTGTTCTTTGTAGTCAAGGGACAAGTTACAAAACCTCCTTCTGAGCATGGTCAGCATTTTGCTATCTTCCTGGCTGGAAGGTGATCTAGAGCAGCAAATGGATGGACACAGTCAGGGTTACGGTTCTGAGATGGCCCGAGCTTGGCTAGTGAGAATTTCATTTGAAAGGTGAGTCTGAGAAACATTAAGTGATGCACAAGGACACACAGCTGGTTAATGACAAAGCTGGGATGAGAAATTCCCCGAAGCCATGAAGCGCAGAATATGTGTATCAGGGTTTCTCCACCAGCACAAGCAGCACATGTATGAAGGATGCTACAAGACGCTTCTCCTCCACCACATGCCCAAGGTGGAAATTAGATCACCCTCCACGTTCATACATTATTAAATTATTAAAAATCAGTCATCAAAATAACCATGTGTTTCATTACCTTAAAGAGAGTTGTCTTATAATACAATTGAAAACACATCTCATAAAAAAAGATCATTACAAAGAATGTAATGATCACTCTTTTCACTTATATAATAACAGAAAAGTGAGACCATAGAGGCAAAGGTAGATACCCAAGCTGTTTCCAGCTGAAAAGGAGCCCTAGCCAATAGATTTTGAGATTGACATTTCTTGGTCAAAGCTATTCCAAAAATACAGGTGAATGCCCTACCTTACCCCAGCATAAGACGTAAAGTCATTTGATGGAATCTCCTTTAGTTTTGATTCTGTGCTTATTAAGTCTGCTTATTGATTGATTTGCTATAAAGTTTGTCTGTTGAAAGAGAATATGATGGTCAAGCTGATGAATATTTTGGTTTCTGGTACAACTATCTTTGTCATCGCAAATTAATATGTCATTCTCATTGACACATCAGTCTCATTATCTGCCTAATATGAGTTCTTCTCTAAGAAGCAGATGCTCTCTCAGTAGGCTCACAAAATTAAGTCTCTAGACCGTAAAGGCTGAGGTCTAAACTTTGGAACTTGAAAATTTCTGCTGCAAAGATACCTTGCAGGCACTCCAGAAAGACAGCAGATTCCCTTCTCTCAAAGACTTACTTGCCCATTACACACACCATGTACTTTTTCGTCAAACTCTTCTCTTTGGTACTTAAACTGTGTAAGAACTAGGTTGCTTTTTCCTTGTGCACCATGGAGTCTAGTCAGGAACAATGCTCAGGTAGGCACGAGAGAAGCTCTCCCCTGGGCTCCCATATTGTACCATTAGTATTGACCACAGGAGACTGGAAATGCATGTGTGTGTAAGATAGCCTCCCCTCTGTGAAGTAAGCAAGGACTTCTTGTTGCTTATCTATGAAACCCCACACCTGGACATCAAAGGTATTCAATAAATGCTTGGGAATGAAGCAATCATGAAAAACTTGAGGATTTAACATGATAAATTTAGAAAGACTAATTTATTAGTCTTTGCCCTCAGGTAGAATCAATGAAAAATTTAATGCCTGAACTGTGAACCATGGTATGGGTCTTAATCAAATAAAAAACAACTCAGCAACCAAGAAGTAATTTCAAAACAACAAATTCTCTTTTTCCATTTCTCAAATACTATGAAAGGGGATCTCAGTTCCCAGCATCAATTCATTAAGCTCTTTTTTTTTCCTGTGGTGACTTCAGGAGTAATATTCACCCATCTCTTTACATATACCTCTCTCCTCTCCCACCAAAGCATCCCTCCCAGACCTGGTCCTCAAACCTCAGTCCCTCTATCCTCCTTGTCCCTTGATTCCGCATGACAAAAGCCCAAAATAAGTGGTCTGGCAATATTAAGCCATGCATGAAATTTAGAAATAGAAAAATAATAAATAAGTAAAACCAGAACCATTCTTTGTGGACAGTGAAAAAAAGCACCCAAAATTATCATACATTACAAATTATGGCCTTTCCATATATAGGCACAATTTAAAGATGCCTAAATAACTAGGGAATAATACAAAGAAAAGAAAATGCTTAAAGTTTTTAAATGTCCATAGTGTTTAAGAGACTTATGACAGATACTCTACTACCTGATATTAAACTATATTATAATGCTATAGTAATCAGAACAGCATGGTAACTGGCATAAAAAAAGACATATAGATCAATGGATTAGAGGATCCAGAAATAAAATGGTCAGTTAATCTATGACAAGAAAGGTAAGAATATTTAAGGGGGTAAAGACAGTCTCTTCAATAAATGGTGTTGGGAAAACTGGACAGACACATACAAAAGAATAAAACTGGATCACTATCTTACACCATATATAAGAATAAACTCAAAATAGATTAAAGACTTAAATGTTTAAGACTGGAAACCATAAAATTCCTAGAACAAAATAAAGGCATAAACTCTTTGATATCACTCTTAGTAATATTTTTTTTAGGATCTGTCTCCTCAGGCAAGGGAAACAAAAGAAAAAAATAAACAAATAGAAATATATCATACTTTTCTGCACAGTGAAGGAACCATCAATAAAATGAAAAGACAACCTACTGAACCGGAAAACATATTTGCCAATGATATATCTGATAAGGGGTTAACATCTAAAATATATAATGAACTCATATAATTTACAGCCAAAAAACAATCCAATTAAAAATGGGCAAAGAACTTGGATATTTCTCCACTAGAGAACACACAAATAGCCAAAGGACATATAAAAACCTGTCCAACATCACTAATCATTAGGTAAATGCAAATTAAACTCACAATGAAATATCATACCTGTCAGATGGCTATCATCAATAAATCAACAAACAACTGCTGGCAAGGATGTAGAGAAAAGGGAATATCTGTGCACTTTTGGTGGGATTGTAAATTGGCGTAGCCACTTTGGAAAACAGTATGGCAGTTCCTCAAAAAATTAAAAATAAAACTATCATATGTCCCAGCAATTCCACATCTGGGTATTTATCTGAAGAAACCTAAATCACTAATTTAAAAAGACACATTTGGCCTGACCTGTGGTGGCGCAGTGGATAGAGTGTCGACCTGGAATGCTGAAGTTGCCAGTTCGAAACCCTGCTCTTGTCTGGTCAAGGCACGTATGGGAGTTGATGCTTCCTGCTCCTCCCCCCTTTCTCTCTCTCTCTCTCTCTCTCTCTCTCTCTCTCTCTCTCTCTCTCTCTTTCTCTCTCCTCTCTAAAATGAATAAATAAAATAAAGGAAAAAAAAGACATGTTTAACCTGACCAGGCAGTGGTGCAGTAGATAGAGCATCAGACTGGGATGTGGAGGTCCCAGGTTCAAAACCCAAGGTTGCTGGTTTGAACGTGGGCTCGGCAGCTTGAGTGCATGGTCGCTGGCTTGAGCAAGTGGTCACTTGGTCTACTGTAGCCCCCCAGTCAAGGCATATATGAGAAAGCAATCAATGAACAACTAAGGTGTCACAACAAAGAATTGATGTTTCTCATCTGTCTCCCTTCCTGTCTGTCTGTCCCTATCTGTCCCTTTCTCTATCTCTGTCACACACAAAAAAGACATATGTGTTCCTATGTTCACTGCATCATTCTTTACAATAACCAAGATATGAAAGCAATCTAAGTGTCCATCAATAGACAAATCGATAAATAAGATATAGTACATATATACAATGGAATATTACTCAGCCATAAAAAAGAAGGAAATCTTCCCATTTGCAACAGCATGGATGAACCTACCGGGTATTATGCTAAGTGAAACGAGTAGACAGAGAAAGGCAAATACCATATGACTTCACTTATATATGGAATCTAAAGAAGCAAAATAAATGAACAGACAAAACAGCAATAAACTCAGAGATACAGAGAACAGACTGCTGGTTGCCAGATAGGAGGGGGTTTGGAGACACAGCTGAAAAAGTAAAAGGGATTAAGAAGTACAAATTTCCAGTTTGTGCTTCACGGGGATATAAAGTACATCATAGAAAATACAGTCAATAATATTGTAATAACCTTGCATGGTGTCAGATGGGTACTGGACTTACCAGGGTGATCACTTCGTAAGGCATAAAAATGTCTAATCAGTAGGTTGTATACTTGAAACTAATATAATATTGTATGTCAACTATAATTGAAAAATAAAATTGAAAAAATTTAAGACCACTATAATATATTTATTGAGAAACTACTATAAGAATTGTTTTGGAAAAAAGACTGTTCTAGGGTACCCAAGTCCACCCCTACATTTGGGCACTCGCTAGAAGAACTCACAGAGCTCAGCTTATAGTTGTACTTACAGCTAAGATTTCTTACAGCAGTGGAGTAAGAATATACAACCAGATCATAAGGGAGAAGCTGGGAGGATTCCTTATATAGACTTCCTTATGCTCTGTCCCTCTCATGAGAGATTACACGAATAACACATCCTCCGGCAACAACACGCAGCAAATTATATGTGATAAATCAGCCTAGTGAAGCTCCTTATACACTCAGCACTCAAGGATTTTATTGAAGATTGGTCATCTAGGCACTCCCTGCCTAAAACATAAAATTATTTTTAACTCTCAGAGGGAAGCAAGTATTGATGAAGCATAAACTATATTGTTTGCACAAAATGCTAGGCACAATGAACCACTCTTATCAGTTAACTGTGGACTGGGAGCACTCTGAGAACTGAATTCCTAGATGTCAGCCCAGGGCCAACCTTGCTAACAGGACTTTTTAAGGGCGGCAGCCTCAGTTGCGCTATGTTAACTCTTTTCTGCACAAAGACCAGCTTCCTGCCCTTGAAACAATTAAAGAAATACGATTATACTGAAATCATGCAATACATATAGTAGATATACCATGCTGGATAACCCTAAAGCAACATTTCCCAAAATGTCCTCTAGACAGATAATCAGAATCACCAGCGTGCTTATCAACCTACTGGCATCAACTCAAAACATCCCAAGAAGTAGAAGAACCAGACATCAGTCAAAGCCACATGTTCAGTTGAGATTATAGAAGACCTGGATTATCAAAATAAAAAATTTCAATTTGATTGCATAACCATGGGAAACCACTGAAGATTTCCTTTTTTTCTGCAACAGCTAATGATAAGATTAAAACAGCCCTGTATATAGATGAATCTAACCACTTTATATGGAACATAAAGTGTAAAAATAGTTAGCCAGGAAAGCAGAGCCTCAAAAAGAAAATGATTGTAACTAACATCTAGATAACGCTCACTGGGAGTTAGATACTATCATCCAAGGTGATTTACATGAATCCTTATGTCAACCTACTGAAGTAGGTACAATTATTTCATTTTATTGAAAAGCTTGTTCAATGTCACACAAAGAGTCAAACCTACATAGTGTGATCCCAGAACTCATGTGCATACTCACTGTCTAGCAGGCTGTGTAACAGAAAGTCAGGACAGGAGAAAAATGAATGAGTTGTAGGCCAATACCCCTGACAAAGAAAAGCAGGTACTTGTGGGTAACTCCTACACTTATCTTGTCTTTCCTCCCTTTGGGCACTTTGTTCTAAGATGAGAGGCAGAAAATCATATGCCAAAAGTGGTAGAAGATCAAAATAGAGAACTAAAATCAAGAATTGTCAAATTTTTCTAAATGAGATTAAAGAGGTAAATAATAAACAGAAGGTCCTGGCCAGTTGGCTCAGTGATAGAGCATCAGCCGGCATGTGGAAGCCGGCATTCAATTCCCAGCTAGGGCACACAGGAGAAGCACCCATCTGTTTCTCTACCCTCCCCTCCACCCTTCTCTCTGTCTCTCTCTTCCCTTCCCGCAGTCAAGGCTCCATCAGAGCAAAGTTGGCCTGGGTGCCGAAGATGGCTCCATGGCCTCTGCCTCAGGCACTAGAATGGCTCCTGATGCAAAAGAGCAATGCTCTAGACGGGCAGAGCATCACCCCCTAGTGGGCATGCCAGGTGGATCCCAGTCGGGTGCATTCAGGAGTCTATACAAAAAAATAAATAAACAGCAGCCACAGCTTCTTGAAACAGATAAAGAGTATGAAGCAAGGTACCATGCTGCATCCTCTATTTAAAGAGAGAATGGACAACTGGTAGTGTCTTTTTATCTTCACTATCTTAGAAATTTATACTGTTAAAAATCTTCCTTCCTATTTATTTCTCTCTGACATAATACAACCCCAAAATCACTTTATTATAAACTGAGCGACTCTTGAGACTATAATTCCTAAGACCTCTAAAATGAATACTCCATAATCATCACAGATATGTTTATTGATCACTTGATTGCATAAAAAGTGTGGTGATGCTAGAATAAGACACTAACTCTCAGGGCTTTAGAGGACACAGTGCAATAATTGCTTAATCAATGATATCTGTCTTAGTACTTTATAAAACCCAGAATTAAGCAACAAGACATGGCAAACCAGTATTTACAGGAATTAATCTTTTGCCTCAATTGGCATTAAGCAGGAAGCCAAAGGCCATTAAAACAAATTGACATTAATGTAACAAAATAACTCAGTCCTTTGGTACTGACCTTATTATGTTGGAAACGAATCTAAAATCTTTATTAGCCATTAATATAACCC